>BSBN01000088.1:4348125-5797500 GCA_027924645.1 Cunninghamia lanceolata
CTTATGTTGCTCATCCAGGTGTTAAGAAGATGCATGCAGACCTTATATAACTTTATCATTGGTTAGGGATGCATCGGAATATTATAGAGTATGTGGCTAGGTGTTTGGAATGTCAAAGGGTTAAGGTCAAGTATCAACATCCAATAGAGTTGTTGTATCCTCATGAGATTCCTGAATGGAAGTGGGATGTAATCTCTATGGATTTCATAGTTGGTTTGCCCTTGTCATTTAGGCAACATGATGCCATTATGGTGACTGTCAATAAAATGACCAAGGTTGCCCATTTTTTGCCTATTAAGACTACTTATACAATGCCACCAGTGGCAAGAGTATTTTTGGATAATATTGTGAGGCTTCATGGTGTTCCATAGAAAATCATTTTAGATAGGGATCGTGTGTTCACCTTAGCCTTTCAGAAGTCTTTTCAACAAGCTCTAAGAATGCAGCTTAACTTCAGTACTGCATATCACCTAGAGACGGATGGCCAAACTGAGAGAGTCAATTAGGTACTAGAAGATATCTTGCCGATGTACATTATGGATCACCAATCCAAATGGGAGGAATATTTTGATTTGGTTGAGTTTTCTTATAATAATAGCCATCACTATTCTTTGGGTATGCCTCCTTATTAGGCTCTTTATGGTAGGCTTTGAAAGACTCCTTTGAGTTAGGACCTATTGAGGACATAATTGTGATTGGTTCTGAATTGGTTCAAGAAATGGAACAATAGGTGGTGTTAATCAGACAATGATTATAGGAGGCACAAGATAGACAGAAAAAGTATGCATATGCTAAGAGGGTGGATTGAAGTTTTTTTTTGGTGATAAATTTTTCTTGCTTGGGTGCAACCACACAAGAGCCCTATCCACTACAGGAAAGGTTCTAAGTTAGCACCCTATTTTGTTGGACCATTTGAGGTGTTGGAAAGAGTGGGCCTAGTTGTCTATTGCTTAGCTTTGCCACCTAGCCTGTCTCATGTGCATGATGTTTTCTTTATTTTTTATTTTACAACATTATATACATGATACTTCTCATATTTTGCATTGGGATGGTTTACAGGTAGAGGAGGGAGGACAATTGACCATGGAGCCAATACATATTTTGGCCTAGTGGACATTGGCTCTTTGATGGCAAGAGTTGGACCAAGTGAAGGTCTAGTGGGATAAGTATGATGAGCTTTCAGCCACAAGGAAAGATGCTTCTTACATGAGGACACTCTATCCTCATCTTTTTGATGACTTTCAAGATGAAGTCTAACTCTAAGACAAAGGATGTGAGACCCCTACTTTATGCACTCCTATTCTTTGAAATCCTTGATGTTCCTAGAGACATTTTGATGATTATGATACTCAGTACTTATGGATGGTGCACATTCATTTATTGTGGATGGTTTTTGATATACTTATGGATTTTATACCTTATGATTCGATTCCATATGATATCCTTTGATGAGATTATTTGATTTATGTATTTGTGAATGATGAATTTTATATGTTATTCTATGGTTGCTAATGGATCTATGATAATCTGTTATTTATAATAGATTTATTTTGGCTATATATTGTACTGACACTTCTTGTTGAGTGTACAGGTGGATTATTATGCCAATAGTTGATGGGGGTCATGTAGCCACTTTATGTCTTCCAGTGTGATGTTAGACCTAGGAATGGAGTCCTAAGGTCTATTGTCCATGATGTTAAGAAATGTGATTTTTAGTGTTACGTGATAAAGTGATTATGTCCTTGTGTGATTTTTAAACTTTTGACCTTTAAAGTGATATAGTAAGTGTTTTTAAGAGGCTTAGGTTGTATTTTATGTTTGGGAAATTGGATTAGGTCTAAGGTACATAGGTTAGATGTTTATTTTTGTCATTTATAATCTATTAAAAGGTGTTTAGACCCTCCTTTAAGCCCCACTTCCAGACGTGGCAAAAATAGGAGGGTGGTTGGGTGGTTGACTTAGTTATGGTAAAAAGTTACCCTTTCCTTTTCTTTAAAAACTCTTCCTTCATGGAGGAGTGTTACTTTCTCATTTTTTTGCTTCTTGGGATTTTATGATCTTGTTTTGAGTTCTTGAGGAGAGAGAGAGTGTTAGAGTGTGTTGGGAAGAGGAGGAGAAAAAGGTGAAAGCTTGGAGAAGGCAAGCTCTCATCTAAGGATTCTACCATTAGTGGGAATTTTGCAAATTGAGGTAGGATGCTTTTCTTTATTGATTAAATGTAAATATTGTATGTGCTTGTCCTAAGGGTTGTGTTGGTGTTGTGAATATGTGCTTTATTTTGTATTGTGTGTTGTTTTCTTTACGTGTTTTATAGGGTAGTTGACCCCCTCTTGCAAAGAGGTTGATTTTTGTCCTCCATGTGCAAGGGGTTGAGTGGGCACGACTCCCACAAAGGGGCATCTTTATTCATGGTATGAGTACCCATTTTTATTTAGGAGTATGAGTATCCCCTAATTATATACTTGTTGGCTTTGTTTGGAGGGATAAGGGTGTCTTGATGGTACATTGTGGTGTATGGAGGTTTTGATGTGAGATTGGCCTTTGGGTTAATGTGATACATATGTATTCCCCTAACAACTAGTGCCCCTATTCCCCCTATGTGGAATTCCTTATTGGAAATCCAATGTGTTAGAAATGTACTTTGGGTGTTTTGTAACTGTATGAAGTGTAAGAGAAATGTGTGCATATGTTTTGTTTATGTAAAGTGATCTTGTTGAGTTGTGTTGTGAAGAGGTTCCAAGTGGCTAAATGTTCCCCATGCTTGGGGTGGGTTGTCTTACAACCCTATGGATTAGTGGAGAGCCCATTGACATAGTGTTGTTCTTCCTCTCCTTTATTTTTAGGTTCATGGATGGAGGTTGAAGATGTTTTGGAATTGCACAAGTCTTTTTGGAAAGAAAGGCAATGTTGTTTTGTTTCAAGAGATATTTCCTTGTTTCCTAATGTACTTTGTGTATCAAATGTTGTAGATCATTTGTAAAAGTATTAGAGTAGCAAACTTGTGATGTTACATATGCATTTGAGTGAATATAAATTTGACAAGGTTTTCAATGGTAGGAAGGCTTTGGTTGTCAGATGTGGTTATTCTAGCATGGAAATAGTGTTGGATCTCATGTAAAAATATGCAAGTTTATTGAAATTGTTGATCATAGTTAGTATGAGTTTCAATAATGCTTTTCAATATTATCTCTGATTTTTATTTTCTAAAAAAAAATTATTTCTGTATCAAAAAAATGAGTTTTTTAAAATAATTTCCTTCACAATAATGTTGTAAGCTATGAATTGTTTGAATGTTCCCGTTTCTAAGGAATTTCATGTCAATCCTGACAAATTCTTAAACATTTATTTTAGAAAAGGATTTTTCCTCTAAAAGCCTGACTTAAAACAACAGAATCAAAACAAATGCTTAAGATTTTATCCATTTTCAAGTCTTATATAGAATTTTATAATGTACAATAGAATGAAATAAAATAAAATAAGAAGTTATATGTTAAAACTTTAAAGTAGTCGACTGAGATAGGGAAGGTTCAATTTTAGACCCTTGCAGGGCGGTGGAGGGCAATGGCCTAGGTGGTCAGCACGGGCTGCACCTACCTGGGGAAGGCACTACCAGGAATGGGATAGCCAATGCCCTCATTTATGGGCTCATTTGACTTGCAAAACAGATGAAAGTTTAAAACCGTTTAACTACAAACAAATCTGCAACCTTTTCCAATCGACTCCCTCTGTGGGGAATAAAATAAGTAAATCTGTTGTCACTCAAAACCTTAGAATGCCGTAACCTTTGCTAGCATCCTCTATGCCGGCAGAAATGTATGCAAAATGTGAATCCACAAGCAAGGCACGTAACTGTTGACAAATTGCCTCAAAGGAATATGGTCTCATGACGCCATGATCACAGTTCCATGATTACATACAAAATGTATTCATTGATTTGATTCCAAAATAATAGAATGGTACAATCTGAGAAAAGTAGTAGTTATTTTTAGTTACGTATAAGGTAGTTTCTATTTAAGAAACTTTTAAATTAAGACTAGGAAATAAAAAAATTAAAAATTAAAAACTTAATAGTGATGGTGTAAATAGTAACAATTCTATTTAAATTGGATAAAAAGTGTAATAAAAATTTCTTGAAATAAAAAAACCATTGCCAAATTGTGATGTGATATATATAGTTAATGTAGGTTAATATGCCTACACACACATGTAGTTTAACATGCCTTAGACTTTAATCAAATCAAAACATAATTTTTATTTATTATTCCAATCAATATGTTCCTAGATCATACTGTGCCCTGTCGGAATACTATCTCTAGGATTAGAGAATACTATATAATTAGATTGGACCTCTAGGATTAGAGAGAAGAAATGTAGAGCCTTTGAAAAGTTGGTGAATGAATCTTATTTCATTAGACTTATCAAGGAAAGAATATGATATATTAAAAGATCTTTGAATTAACATACTTGGTTAGCAAATGTTTGCAGTCTAAATCTAAATTACTTTGTAATGCATTATGAAGTATTAGTAAACCTTATGATCCTAATTAGGGTGGGAACTTAATCAACTAGTCGAAAACATATTAATATGTATATTGAAATTAATGTTGTACAAAGATTGGGTACAAGATAGTAATATGATAAGGTTCATTATTGATATGGTTAATGAATTATTGTCTAATGGGATGAAGTTTCCCCTTGATTAAATAAAAATAATAATAGGAGAATAATTATGACATGCTTGCCTTTTTTTGAAATAAAATAGTTATATGTGTAGTAACTTGAATACATGTTCGAAATATGTAGGTTAGATCAACCCCCTAATTATGATATGAGAATTAGTTTTGACATGAAATAGTGAAGCTATATATTTCTATGCCCTTAGAGAAAAGAGTAGAGTTGCGAGGTTAAACCCAAAATTAAGATGTGTAATCATGTTATAGTTTTGTTGGGTGAATATTTTGTTATATCAACCATAGTATGATGAGATTATATCTCTCCTCTCAAAAAGGGGAGGCTCCTTTCTTATTGCTAACTATGATCAACAAGTAATTAACTATGCTTATTTACACTAAAACTATCACTTAGGTGTTTCCATATCATCCGATTCTCTTTTTTCAAAATTGATGTTCACGTACAAACTTATAAAAAAATTCCTTTTGATGCTTACAATATATGATAAACCATAAGATACCTATTGGAGCAATAATACTGATATCCAAATTAGCTAAACGTAAGAGTAACTGAAATAATACCAGATTGTGTCAACAACAAGAAACCCACAAAGATCAAGGTCTTTTGTTGCTCCTTACGCTAATTGGAAAATGAAAAGGTATGGAATAGAGTGCAGCCCAAATTCTTCACCGTATGCAAAAAGAAGATTAAATAATCTCAGATGATAACTTGCAGCCCAAAGTCTTTCAAGTCACCTCTAATCATGAACATAAGACATAAATCTAAATATGAAATTGCAGCTCAAAGACTTCAAAATCAGATTTAGAACACCTTTCAAATTATTTATAGCCACACCACGATTTAATCAAATGCACAAGAAAATGCAATGGAAAAGATGTAAGAACATTCCAATTACACCACAAGCCTGTTCCAAGACAAAGATTGAACGCCCACTTGCATTACTTATATTGATTGAATAAAGATTTTCAATTTCAACACAAAGTCTCAATATGCTTCTTAATGTGGCAGTATTTCACTTCAATAGCTAAAAGATAATATTTACAAAAGAGCCCCCTCTTATTTATAGAGGAAAGATACAAGAAAAAAATAGGAAAGTTACAACTACTTTGACTTATTCAAGACACAGTCCAATTTTGTTTAGGACTCTGTACTTCTGCTACATGCAAATTGCATATTACAAAAAGACACATAGGATGTTATTTACATATAACAAAACTACATAAGGAAAACATAGAAAATAATCTAAGTGTCCGAAGACACAAGAATTTCTTCCTCTTTATCCTTCTCCAAAAAGTCTTCATATCTCTTTAGGGCCGCCTGAACTTCATTGTCATCTAGTCCCACTATGTATCTGGAGATGGTGAGAACTCTTGTGATGGATTCTTCAATGGTGACAATAACACTCTTAGGTCTATTTAGAATTCTTTGCAACTTATCTAGAATCACTTGAAAATTCACTAGCTTGTCAATTGAAGCCAATGTGAAAGCTTTTATCTCTATCTCAATGTGTACTAGTGTAGTGAATTCTTAGACAACTGTTTCCACAGGGAGGATTTTTTGACTATCATCTAACATCGGGAAAGGAATCTCTGTAATCTTATCTGAAATGTCTAACCCGTTGTCTATACTCACGTCAAGGGCTTCCTTAAGATCTTTGATCAAGCTCTGAATGACTTCTTTCTTTATTATCATTACCTCCCTATATTCCACAAACATTTTTCTATTGGGGATCACCCCATGTTCAACCAACACTTCTAACTTGAAATCTTGCATCTTGGTCCATGTCTTAATATCTTTCTCTACTAGTTGCTAGTTTTGGGAGAGTGTAACAAGTGTATGGTTCCCTTCATCCTTTACTTCACCTAATTTGTTGTAATGTTCTATAGAAGACTTTATCAATTAGGTACCTTGGGATAATAGTCTTTCTATCTAGTCACTAACTACTTGACCTTGAACTCCAATATTCTTAGACTTTTAGATGGCTTCTTTATCAACGCATGTGTCAACAAGTTCTACTTGTTCTGAATATTGGGCTATCTTAAGAAGAACAAAATTTAGTTGTTCTACCTATATCTTAAGCTAACCCTTGATCAACTTGTCTCTTTCATACCTTTCAAGTAATGCAACCAATGTTGGTTGCAGATCCTCTTTTGCACTTTCATGTGTTTTCTTACCAAGTTCTATCCTTGAAATGGCATAGTCAGAAAATTGTACTTCTTCAATACTTTTGTCCTTTCACTAGTAGAATTTTGGCAAATAAATGACTACGTGACTAAAACTTTTAGTCACAACAACTAAAAATGACTAAATTCTACTAATTTTTTGCAACACAACTATAAATGACTAAATAAATGAGTAATTTGATCATCAAGTAAAAAACACAACTAAATAATCAGTCACATATGATATTAAAGTGGGTAATTAAAAAAAAAGGGAAACGTGAGCAAGTGATAAATTAAATTTTTAATTTTTGCAAGGAGGGAAACTTGTTGGGTTTCATTCTCTCTTTGTTTTGTTTTTTTTTAGGCAAAAGGACTGAAACAACACGGGCTCTTCCAAGATGGACGCCTTCTCTACTATTTGCTTATTTGAAGAGGAAGGTTGTAGTATTTCTGGGCAGTTATCTGGGTTTCATTTAGCTAAGATCATGGGACAACTTCATGGAAAAATTTTCTAAGCATTTTCAATCTTCATTTGCATGGTTCGTTGTTTCCTTTGCCTCTTTTCTATGTTTTTCCATCTTCCTAGGGTTGCTTTGTTTCATTTTTGAGTTGTAGAATGCAAATAAGGGAGTGTTCTTTCTTCATGTTCTTGCATATCAATGTCTTCTTCATCCATTTGAAGGCTCTTTCCCTTATTCCCACAGGTTAGGTTTTTTTTTCGTGTTTGATATGCATTTTCAGTTTGAAATGCTGCTTTGTAGATCTCTATTTTATGTATTATGGAGGCAACATTATGCAATAGAAGTTTTCATATTCAAAACCCTTTCAATCTAGCCTTTGGACAGTGTTTCAAATCATTATGCTTTGGGATCTAGGGTTTCAAGAGTGTAACAAAGCGATAATGGTTTTGTTTCATGGATATTGGCTTGTTGCATTGCCATTAAAGCCATTGTGTTAGTTTCATTAAGGAGGTAGTAGTCATAAAAAATGGAGATCAATCTAATTGTATGTCAAAATGAGGATCTCGACTCTTTGACAAGGAATGGGAATCAAGTCACTATGAGGGTTAGTGATTTTGTAGTGGCTGTGTGCATTAGATATATAACTTTTAATGAAGTGATTCTACCTTAAATGTAGGTCTACACCTCCAAGAGGGCACATGTAGGTGTTTATCCAAATCTACTACAGCAAGGCATCATCTGGTTTTGGCCAAACACTAATCCTCTTTACATAAATATTGCTCTCAACAAAACTTTGCCATTAATTCCTATGTTAAGCGATCCATCAATCCGATCTGTTCTAATAGTGAGAGATTTTCCTTATGGGTAACTCTTTTTCAAGCAAAATCAAATATTTATTAAGTGGGATTATACTCCACAGACACAAGATATTAATGGTTTTTATTGTTCATCTTTCTTGTTATATTTTGTTCTTAAATTATTTTAGTGTTCTTCCTTTAAATTGATAAGATTATATATAATGTTTATTTCTACATGAAAATTGAACAAATACCTTGGCTGATACTTTGCAGGTATGAAGCTAAAAATTTGATGGACCCTTCCCATATTCCATATGCACATCATGGGCTTCTTGCTTAGACATTTAGACCCATTGGTTTCAACAACAATGTAAATTCTTAGATTATCTTGTGTAATTTTGTTTCAAATTCTTTAAAATCAGAATTTTTCAAATTAGAAACCTTAAGAAGAGATTTTAAAAATGGTGAAAGCTAGTAACATTGTGAACGTGATTGTCTTGGATTGATTTCTATACCATTCTAGATCCCTTCGCTACCTTTATTGTAGGCCTGTCAATGCTATCTTTGCATTGTATATCTTCACAAAGTCACTGTATTTATTGCCTTGATGCCTTATTACTAATCCCTTGCTTTCAATACTGAGTGTAGGCATCTCACGAGTTCCTTTAAATGACTGTCATCAAGCTCTCCTTTAACATATGCATACCTGACACTGGAGATGCAAGGTTATGCTAGACCCTTTACAATGACTATATTGACCTTATACTAGTTTAGCAGGCATTCTTTTGTAAGGTGCTCATAATGAACATGTAGATCTCACACATTCCTATAAGGTGCATGGGATTCCCTTATAATATAGACTTCATAATGTTTGTGCAAGGCTTGGTGAAGAGATCCTAGCAAGGGGGTTTATGCACACTATCTTCACAACCTTTATGAGATCATGTTGACTGTCCCATACTCAAATCTCAGTGTCTTCTCATGTCTACCAACTTTGTGATAGTCCATATTATTTTTTGCAACTTTTTTGTGCAGGTCTCTATTAAGAATGAGATAATTATATCATGCAAACCTCATAGTTGAAAATGGATAGAGAGATGTAAAGGTGGGTTTGGACTATCACCTTTCCTTAGACCTCTGTATTCTTGAACTGACAGTCTTGAGTCACTGTCCCTCTTATGCAATGTATCTTAGTCTCTTCTTCATTTTTCCCTATATGCATTTGATGTAGTTTAAAATCCCCCTATATTCTTGTTTTTATAGTCTCAGAGATTTCTTATGAATGAAAATATTCTTTAATTTAAACCTTTGTGTGACAGTGTAAATTTTTGCATGATATTGTAGACTTTCTACAAGACATTGTAAATCTCAAACACGATACCCTAGAGTGTTGGTGACAAGGCTTTGCATAATTTTGTATGATGGGCCTCTGTTTACTATTATCATTGTCTCTTTGTAACCTAACCAAAAACTATGTCTAAAGAGATCCTCTGTTAGGATTTATATGTGATTTTTGTTCTTTGTCATGTATATCTCTAGTTATGAGGTTTTCAACAAAGGTTATCCATGCTAAAATATACTTTCAAGATTAGGTACCACCTCTGTTCACTCTGTCCACCCTCAATCTTCTTGACCCTCTTCATTCTCTATCTTCTTGACCTCATATCTGCAAGCCTGTCATGAAACTCCACCTCTTTGTAATGTATCTTAGTCTCTATTCCTTTGTAGTTGTCTCCTACACATTGTCATACAACCATGGAAACCTCAGTTTGACTTGAATATGCTTTGTAAACCTTGGTCTCCCCAAACTATGGACAGTTGGAGTGAATGATCTTGAGAGGTCCCTGATAGAGATCAAGACTATCACTGCATTCTACAGGCCTATTTGATAGTCTACAAGACCATATAGAGTTTGAACATCTTTGGAGGTTCAAAACATGCATAGATAGGCTTGATGAGAGTCTAGAGAAGTGTGACAAACCTAGAAGTAAAAATGGTAAAGATTTAGACCTCAGGATTAAGACAAAGAAAGATCACAGTGAAATTGCATTTGTTTGAGAGTTTCTAGAGCATTTTCAAAAAATCCAATTTGTATGTATCCTGTAATCATTGTAGTCCATGAGACCACATTTTTTTGAGGTATTCTATCAAATAGTTCATGTGCCTTGTCCATGGTTTCACATTTTGCATACATGTCTACCAAGGCAGTTAGAACTACAATAAATGACAAAATTCCTTTATCCTTTATGCTTTGATGGATGTCCATACCTTGTTCCAAAGCTCCCATTTTAGCACAGGTAGGGAGGATGTTGGCAAAGGTTGTGGAATATGGCTTTACACCTACTAATTGCATTTTCTTGAAAGTTTTTAGTTTCTTCTCAAAAAGTTCAATTTGTGCATATCCTACAATCATTGCAGTCCATGAGATCAAATTTCTTTGAGGCATTTTGTCAAACAGTTCACATGCTTTGTCTATGTTTCCACATTTTGCATGCATGTCTACCAAGGCAGTTGCCACTACAACATATTGAAAGCCTATTTTTTATATTGCTTCATTTTGCATCACCAATCATCTCCTCAAGAACATTGTCCCTATTTAAAATGATGGAAATAGTTTGCATCTATCACAACAATTTATGTTTAAAAAATCCATTTTGTGCATATCCTACAATCATTGAATTCCAAGAGATGACATCTCTTTGAGCCATTCCATCAAACAGTTCATGTGCCTTATCTATACTTCCACATTTTGCATACATGTCTACTAGAGCATTTCCAACAATAATATATGACAAAAATCCCCCTTCCATTATGTTATGATGGATGTCCATACCTTGTTCCAAAGCTCCCATTTTGGCATAGGCAGGGAGGATGCTGGAAAAGGTTGTTGAATTTGGCTTTACACTTGCTAGTTGCATTTTCTTGAAAGTTTCTAAAGCCTTTTCAAAAAATCCATTTTGTGCATACTCGCAATCATTGCAATCCAGTATTTTAAGTTGGAATTCTTTGTTTCCTATTCGTTTGGTCGATAAAGGTTGGAAGTGTCATGGGCCTGGTGTCATTGTAGAATATTTGGGTATTCCATTTTCTCTTAATACATCATTGAAAGCCATGTGGGACTGGGTTTTTGATAAAGTCAATGGTAAGATTATTAAATGGCAAGTTAAATTGCGTTCTTTGGCTGGCATATTTCATGTTTGTCAGAAGGTTCTCTCATCCTATACTATATATTTATCTTCCTACTGGCTTGTTGCCTCTTCTCACATTAATCAGTTAAACAAACTCATTAGAAACTTCTTATGGTCCAATGGTAAAGGAAACAAGAAAAGGCATGTTAATCCTTGGTCTCAGTATGTTGCTCCCAGAGAACTAGGTGGTATGGTCTAAGGAATTTTTTTGGCATGGGGTTGCTCTCACCATTAAGTGGATTATTAAGATTGTTTCTGATAATGAGCCTTGGAAGCAATTATTTAGGAATAAAATTGTTAATAGTGTGCCTAAGAAAAATGGTAATTAGCATGGATTACATACCTAGGATTACCTTTTTAGTAGTTTTGATGTGAAGCCTTTGGGATCTACTATATTTTGTTCTACTTGGAAAGCTTGGTCTCTAGTAAAAGGATTAACCAAGAGTCGTGAGGTTTTCTTTATAGATAAGGTTAAGATTTTGGGTTTTAGATCAATCTGGTGGTCTTTATATAACAAGAACTCTTTGTTAGATCTTACTAGAGGCTGCTCTTCTTTGTCATGGTCTAATAAGGGCTTGAAATGTATGAATGATATTTGACTAATGGAAGAGTTTTGGATTGGGACTGTATTCATAATTTATTTGGTATTAATCATCATCAAAAAATAACTTATACTATGATTTGTAAATCAGTCGACAAGAATTTTGAGGTTGTTAACTGGAATGATGATTTATGAGAGTATCAAATGGGTTGGTGGATGTGAGTTTACTAAAGCTTCTTCTAAGTATCTTTACTTCCTGTTGTCTTATTCTGAAGAATGGTTTATGAAGCTTAATGGTATTTAGGGGTCTAATGATCCTATGAAGGTTCGAGCCAAGAGACTTAAATAGGTTTGGGGTAACAACATTGAGCCTAAGAAGTGTTTTTTAGATGGATGATTTTGTTTAATAAATTGGCTATTGGTATTGTTATGCTTGGTCCTAGGTCTAAGTCCTATCTTGTGTGTGATGCCAATGACTAGGTGAAGCACTTAACTTTTTTATTGTCATTATGCTAAATTAATCTAGCATTCATTTCTTACCTATTTGTGTTAATATTTCTAGTAAGTCTGTGATTAGTTGTTGGGATATTTTGTATGGGAAAATCGTTTGTTCTAATTCTTTGGGTAGATCTTTAGATAGGTTGTGGTTTATGATGTCTTCTGAAGTTTAATGGTTTATTTGGATTGTTATAAATGAGGAGGTATTTCAAGGAAAGAAACATTTTCTCACTAATTTTTCTAGAAAAGTTACCTATTTTGTGGTTGCCAATGTGGTTGCCTTGCAGGTCAGGAAGAGTAGTGAAGCATAGTGAAGCCATGAAGCAATTTATTATTGGTTAGAGGCTTTTTGATGACCCTTATTTTAGGCAGCAAGGTATTCCTATTGTTTAAAGTTATGACAAGGATGGATGGCCAATGCAGCATGATGTGACTATTGTCAATAAAGTGTAGCAATTTGTGAGTGTTTCCCCTGTGGTGATTGATTCTTCTAGTTCTAGATCTATTGGTTTACAAGGTCTTGGTGGCTCAAGAGTGCTTGATCCTAGAGAATCTAGTGAATTGGACCCTAATGAGGCTATTGATTTGGTTTCTTATATTGCTGGTAACTTGGGTTCTAGTGATGTTGATAGTCTAGCTTCTGATCTCTCTAAGTTAGATGGTTTGTCTTCATAGATTGGTCCTCTAGTTGGACCTAACAGGTTGATGGAGATGGACAGTCTTCCTAATTTAGTTTTTGTGGAACAAAAGTCCACTGCTGGATTAGATGGTAGTGCTTATCTTGGCTTTGATCTTGCTTTTTGTGTTCCTTCTACAAATCTTTGAGGCATTTTGCCAAATAGTTCACATGCCTTGTCAATGCTTCCACATTTTGCATACATGTCTACCAGGGTAGTTGAAACTACAACATCTAAAAAAATTCCTCTATCCATACATTTAAACCTCAGAATGTTCAAGTACAATATCAATCATCACATCCAAAAGTAAAATTGCATCATCCCCATGCACACACAAAAGTTCCTTTGCGGGGATGCAGGGAGAGCCTGCCATCCCACACCCTCATGCCTTGGCTCCTTGTGGGGCTGCAAGGGAGGTTGGACTATAATCACACAAAATTTCCTTTGTGGGAGATAAGTAGGTGAGGAAACAATCATGCCAAATGAAATACTCAACATATGTCTTACCTAAATTTCTACCACCCCGCCACCCTACGACAGTGACTAGAGAGGCTAGCGGGTGTGCATGATGGATGTCCATACCCTGTTCCAAAGCTCCCATTTTGGCATAGGCAGGGAGGATGTTGACAAAGGTTGGCAAATTTGGATTTACACTTGCTAATTGAATTTTCTTGAAAGTTTCTAAAACCTTTTCAAAAAATCCATTTTGTGCATATCCCACAATCATTGCATTCCGTGAGACCACATTTCATTGAGGCATTTTGTCAAACAATTCATGTGCTTTGTCTATGTTTCTACATTTTGCATACATGTCTACCAAGGTAGTTTCCATTACAACATTTGACAAATCTATCCTTTATGCTTTGATGGATTTCTATACCCTGTTGCTAAGCTCCCATTTTGTCACAGGCTGGGAGGATGCTGGCAAAGGTTGTAGAATTTGGCTTTAGAACTGCTAATTGCATTTGATTGAAAGTTTTGAAAGCCCTTTCAATAAATCCATTTTATGAATATCCTACAATTATTGCATTCCATGTCTACCACAAAGGAAATTTTGCATACATGTCTACCATCAATATCTAAAAAACTCATTTGCAAGGCATGGTTGTTAATAATCTAGTGTATGTATTTGAGTCAAAAACATAGGCACATAATCATTTTCATTTATGAAAAATCCCCCTTAGTGAATCTTATATAGTGTGCATATTATATAACTTGTCTATAGTTTTTTTGTCTAGGGTTAGTTTAGCTTATCTTTTTTTATGATCTTGTTTATCAAGTCTAGCAATTGTTAGTTTTTTATTGATAATGTTCTATAGATTTTTCATTATGGTCCACCTGGGAAAATTTTAAAAAAATCATTGATCAAGTACTCAAAACTGTATTTTTGCTTTGCAAGTCCTCTCTTTATTGTTTGCAATAATCCTTCGTATCATGGTTTCATTGAGGCATTTTGTCAAACAGTTCATGTGCTTTGTCTATGTTTCCACATTTTGCATACATGTCTACCAAGGTAGTTTCCATTACAACATCTGACAAATCTATCCTTTATGCTTTGATGGATTTCTATACCCTGTTGCTAAGCTCCCATTTTGTCACAGGCTGGGAGGATGCTGGCAAAGGTTGTAGAATTTGGCTTTAGAACTGCCAATTGCATTTGCTTGAAAGTTTTGAAAGCCCTTTCAACAAATCCATTTTATGAATATCCTACAATTATTGCATTCCATATCTACCACAAAGGAAATTTTGCATACATGTCTACCATCAATATCTAAATAACTCATTTGCAAGGCATGGTTGTTAATAATCTAGTGTATGTACTTGAGTAAAAAACAGAGGCACATAATCATTTTCATTTATGAAAAACCCCCCTTAGTGAATCTTATATAGTGTGCATATTATATAACTTGTCTATAGTTTTTGGTCTAGGGTTGGTTTAGCTTATCTTTTTTTATGATCTTGTTTATCAAGTCTAGCAATTGTTAGTTTTTTATTGATAATGTTCTATAGATTTTTCATTATGGTCCACCTGGGAAAATTTTAAAAAAATCATTGATCAAGTACTCAAAACTATATTTTTGCTTTGCAAGTCCTCTCTTTATTGTTTGCAATAATCCTTCGTATCATGGTTTCATGCACAAGGAACGATTATGACAATGCTATGATTGTAAAAGAATAAGAGGACCTTCTCAAAAGGTAGTGATAGTCATTTGAGGTTGAGCAACACTTAAAGACCCATGGATGATAGGGTTACACTAAGAGCCATAAGTAGAAGACACTGGGATGTTTGAAACAATATAGTGAGAAGAGTGTGAAGAGATTGAATAGTTTCAATCTAACCTAGAAACACAAAGTGAAGGTCCTGATCAAATGGCATCATGGAAATGACAGTGTTTCCAAAACATTTATGACCATGGTAGAAGCACTCCTCAAACTTGAATGAATATCTTTGCAAATGAGGATGTATGACAGTGAGGATTGAAAGGAAAATCTGTGAAAGAGCTTCTAGCTATGCATGAAGAAAACCAACAAGTGACTATCAAGAGGCAGAGATTCATGCAAAAGACATTGATCATGCAAACATTAAAGGATAATCTTAGAGTCAATGAGAAGAACTATTCAAAGGTTACAATCTTGTCAGTGTCTCAAGAGGCATTTAAAGGGGTAAGGAGACAACCTTCTAGTGTGCATTTGATAGTGCCAAATCTCATGATAGTCAAGAGTCTTCATGTTAGATGCACGAACACCTAGGACAGTACCATAGAGTTGGTACAAGTGAGCAGTAACAAGGTTGAGGGTTATCATGAGCTATTTGCCAAGACACATATATTTTGCAACAACAGTATCATAATGGGATGTTGATTTCTATATTAGAGATAAGGACACTTTATTGCTACATGTAACAATTCACAGTGGCAACTTATGAACTAGAGCAAGTTGGGTACATGAGACAAGATCTTTATACAGATGACAGTGTGATATTGAACTAGGACAATGAGCTTCATGGGACAGTCATGGATTTGTGAAAAAGACATCTATGAATGTCTTTGTGCTTCTATGCTCAATGATACTCAGAAAATTAGTTTCTTGCTCATTCTTTGAGCTATGTATTGTAACCATGAAGGTTTTTTTAGCAAAGAGAAAGCATTGTAACTTATTTTCAGATTTGTGTGTTGTTTGTAAACATTTTTTATCAATAAAAAAAGCTTGTTTTACCTTCTCAAAGTCATTTCATTGTGCAAACTTCAAAATATACTACTAATTATACTAATGACTAAATGCAAGCTTCAAAATGACTAAATATACTACCAATTGACATAAATTAGTGAATAGTGAATAAATATGACTAAATATATGACTAATGTTAAATTAGTGAATAAAAATGACTAAATATACTACCAATTTGATCAAAATGATGATTAAAATTAATGACTAAATACACTACCAATGGACAGAAATCAATGAATAAAAATGACTAAATAAGTGACCAATTAACAAAAATCAATGACTAAATTAATGACTAAATATATTAGTGAATAAAAAATGACTAAATAAGTGACCAGATTACAACAATCAATGACTAAATCAATGACTAAATATACTACCAAATTGATCAATCAAAACAATCCATTAATGACTAAAAATAGTTTAGTCATCAATTTGGTCGCATTATAAATGACTAGCAATAAACTACTAATCGTCACGTGACCATGTTTAGTCATTTATAAGCTGTTTTTAGTAGTTTTTTTAGTCATATATTGCTATTTTTGTACTAGTGTTTGGAGGTATAGCCCTTCAACATACATATTACCTGAGGAATCAAAAATTACCCTTGATATTGCTTTGGCTTTCTTTGTTGATTTGGGCTTTGCTGGAACTAGTTGACCAAAATCAAAATCATTAGGGGATACAACTTATTTCTTCATCTTTGGTTTTTGAGACATCAACTAAGGGGGAAGAATGGATGAATCTTCTTTTGTTTCTATCATCAAAGTTTGCGATGATGGGGTAGGACCTGTTTTGGGGTAAAAAGGAGGGGTTTTCAATTTCAATGGATGTGTGGGTTAACTCCTCGTTTCACACTTTACATTTAAGTACATAAATCAAGTCAAGCCACCACTCTTGCAACAGGGCTTTTCTATAGATTTAGTGTCACTTAGAATGAAGAGGAAACTTGGAATTTGTTGATTAATTGATTAATTAAAGCCCAATTATGCTTAAAACCCTAATTTTGCAAAATCGTAAATAAACAGATGAATCACAACAAATGCTTACACAAAGAGATATCAAATGACAATTAGATACATACTGGATTTCAAGATTCCAGATGCGAATAAGTCAGGGATGAAAGAGTGAGTACCCGAGTCAAAGGTGACAATTTCTTTAGGGATCTCTAGAACTTGTCTATAACTAATCACCACTATCATGGAGGTTTTCTGCTTCAGAGATTCAGAGGACTAAAGAGCGGGCGCCCAAGTCTAGGTCCTAGTTTTCTTCTCAGGTTTACAATTCTAACACTCTATTATGCCTCCCTACAACTCCTCTTCTTCTGCTTTTGCACTTGTATCCTATAATCATGGAAAAAGGGGGTTTGGGGTTGTGGTGTCTAGGAGCTTGCCTCAGTCGAGCCTCGGAAGGACATTCAAGTCTTCCAAAAATTGTTGTCAGATAGAGAGTGCATATCCCTATGGGATAGAGGTAAAAACCAATTGATAAATGATTGAAAACACAAATAAATGTCACCTCAGAGGTTTAGCTCTCATATAGATGAAAATCCTTCACATCATGAGAAGATGAAGACAAATCTGCATAATAAACACAATAACAAGGCAAGTCTAATGTGCAACAATCAATACTTTGAATGCTCTAAAATCATAAGTGCACCATAAGTTCATCATCATCTTCTAGTTTACAAATGTATCCCAAAACATGCTTATATATGCAACTAAACACATTCCCACTTTAATTTTATAATTCAAACTTGACATGTTGAAAATAGACACTTCTAACAATTACATAACTGAGATTTAAAATTTGGGACCCTTCTAAATAGGGTAGGACTAGGGCTATTGCAACTATGTGCCTAACCACTGTTGTCATTGATTTCAACATATCAGTGTTGTCATCGATGACAACTATGCTCTTGTTTATAGTAGAGCAGTCCAGCAGTTTGCTCCATATATCTTGTAGAATGAATATCCTTGTCTGCAGATTGGAAGTTATTTAGATGTATGTCTAAAGATGCTATGTTCCAAGTTTGAGCCTCCGGTATGAAGATTTGAGTGAGTTATGTTCACCAGAGTGAAAACTACTTTTTTTGTATGTTTGGTGGTGATAGGGAGAATGTATTATGCTCCGTGTTCCTCTACATTTATGTAACATACATATTAGTGTACACATTTCATTTGGCTTAATTTGGCATTCATTTGGCCATATTTGGAAGGCTCATTTTATGCACATGGCGTAAGACACCTCAACTAGCTGTGTGGCAGTTATGAAGAGCCCTTTAAACTCTTTCACACCACTTAGCTTGCCACATCTACTTGAGATCTCCTTAAGTTATGGGATTGAATCCCATTAACTCAAGGTTGCTCAAGGCTATATGTACTTGTCATATTGAATTCCAATTCACTTCAAATTTGTGATTAGCATTTATCTTATAGATCCTACAAATTCTAATATGGTATCAGAGCAAGGATAAGTTATTGTTAGTTCTTTTTTTTAGTCAAAACCTCTATTTTTGGAGTGGTGCACCCTGTTCTAGTTTCTTTCATGCTTTCTAGATCTTCATCAGTCTCCATTCATCTATATGCGGTGGAGTCTTAGTCTGTTTGGCATTGCTGGTTAAATTCTACCATGGAAAACCTATTTCTATGTCTTGGAAATTTGTAGGGTGAAGGAGGTCAAGCTGGTTGTTGATGTGAAAGTTTTTAACACCCTTAGCTCCAGCCCAAACAGGCTTGCAGATTCTTTGTTGGCTCGCGACTTGTACAAATAGGCCTGCAGCCTTTGTTTGCATGTGGCCTTTGTCTCCTTCACTCCTCACACCAAATCACTTGACCATGATCTTTTTGGTACTTTGTCTCTTTGTCTAGCACTTGCAAAAGATCTTCCTGTCAAACTAAGCCAGAGGGACAATAAGATTGAGGCCACAATTTTAAAGGTGACAAAGACTTGGAAGTCATGGTGGAGGGAATTACTTGTGGAGATTTTGCATAGAGAAGCCACGGCTTTGTACATAGACCCACGCTTAAGACTAGACCTGTAGCTAGCAAGAGGGCTCATGCAGAACCAAAGGGAAATGACGCATGCAAAGAGGGATCGAATAGCTCTGTGCCCATCCTTTGACAGGCGTAAAACTTAGACAACATGGACAAGAAAAGGCATCGATTAGAGTGCATAGAGAGGTGATTCAAGGTGCGACCAAGGTTCTGCAACTGCATAAGGTCATCAACCTCCATAAAGGGCAACACAGAGCTCCAAATCCTCTTGTTCGCCCCAAATCTGACCATAGACTTTTTAAGCCTGTGGCTAGAAGAAGCAACCAATGCCTCAGTCTGCCCAAAAATCACCTCTGCTACTCACATTTCTGGCCGCCATTACCATCTTGGATGCCTTTGCAAGTAGCGTGCCCTAATTTGGGCATTTGTAAAATCCTATTGTGCCCTAGTTTGGGCTTTGACCTTTCAACCCTTCTTTTTTGGCATGAGCTATTTTGTTTTTTTTTTTTATTTGAAAAAAAACTATGTTTTCTTATTAAAAATTGACAAGTCAAAATATTTTCCCTAAAAGCAATCATTTAATTTTTTGTATTTGGTGTTAGAATAGACATTTTATTTGTCTAAAATGCACTATGCAATATAAAGTGCCACGTTTAAGGGGGGAAACTAAGCAAAGGGATTTTTAAACATGC
Source organism: Cunninghamia lanceolata (assembly GCA_027924645.1). NCBI lineage: Eukaryota > Viridiplantae > Streptophyta > Pinopsida > Cupressales > Cupressaceae > Cunninghamia > Cunninghamia lanceolata. Next base: position 4,368,055 of record BSBN01000088.1, read on the forward strand.
ACTAAATTATAAAGTGCCAAAATTCATAGGGGGCTATCTAGAGTTGTGTCTTGTGTGCACTTCCACTTCTCCCTCAATATTTATTTCCACATCTCAAAACAAATCTGCAAACAATCTAAGTAAAACATGGAGCCAAATCATCCTATTAAACCTCTAACACCCTTTAACTATCATGATTGGAAACTCAGTATTCAACTTATGCTAAAGGATAAAGGGTTAAATAGAGTGACTATGGGCATAGAAAAAGAGCCAAATGCTATCAAAGATAAAGAAAAATGGTTCAATAAGTGTGATCAGGCCTTCGGGTTCTTATGTCTAAATCTAGCTCCTAAACTTTTATTCCATGTTGAAACCTTGAAAACACCCAATGAGGTATGTCAAACCTTGGAAAAACTCTTTGGGAAGGTTGATGAATTAAAAAGTCATGAGTTAGAAAATGAGCTCCTCAATTTGAGCCCTAGAGATTTTGATACCTTAGAATATTATTTCACAAAGTTCAGATCATTGAAATTGCAGTTAAAAGAATGTGGGATAGATAAAAAAGAAGATCAACTCATACTTTCTATACTTTCCAAATTAGGTCTTGAATATTTTGACTTTGTATCTTCTTTTTATACCACCAAAAGGGCTTTTGGTGCTTCATGGAAAATGCCTACTTTGGATTAATTCATTGTTGACTTAACAAGGGAACATGATAAATTGATACAAATGGGTGTCATGAAGAATTACAAACCACATGCTCTTGTTTCTGGAAATTGGAAAAATAACAAAGGAGAAAAACAAAAGGACAAAGAAATCAAGAAAGATAAGAAAGTTAAGTCTTCAAAATCAAACACTCAAATCTTTTTAGATCAAGGCAAAGAAAAAGCTAAGTGTACATATTGCAATAAAATTGGGCACACTGAGCAAAAATGTTTGAAGAAGAAGATCAATCATCTAACCAATCTTCTTAAAAAGCATAATATAAAGGATCCTGAATCTAACCAAGAGTTATCATCAACACCAGATACAACACCAAAAATATTTAGGGGTCATGCTCATTTTGCATTTGTGATCTCTAAATCTGGAACATGGATTCCTAAGTCTAGAACCTGACATCACTATCATCATCCCCTGTTGCTACATCAGAGTTTAGAGTTGCTTCACAGAAGGCTTCCAGAGATTCTTCACAGCAGGATTATCACCTTCGAGTATTTTGTACTGTGTCTAGTACACTTTCTTGTTTTTCTCTTTTGGAGGGTAGTTTTTTTCCCATTGGGTTTTCTACCTTTCTCCACTTATGAGAGTTTTTTAATTTTGTACATGGGTACCTCATCAGGCCTTGTTGCTGGGACCCATCTTTTTCACCCACCTAAGTTGTGCTTAAGGGGGGGTATTAGTGTACACATTTCATTTTGCTTAATTTGGCATTCATTTGGCCATATTTGAAAGCCTCATTTTATGCACATGGCATAAGACACCTCAGCTGGGTGTGTGGCAGTTATGAAGAGTCCTTCAAACTCTTTCACTCCACTTAGCTTGCCACATCTACTTGAGATCTCCTTAAGTTATAGGATTGACTCCCATTAACTCAAGGTTGCTCAAGGCTATATGTACTTGTCATATTGACTTCCAATTCACTTCAAATTTGTGATTAGCATTCATCTTATAGATCATAAAAATTCTAATAATACACCCCCAGTATATGTTGGCTCTGTATGTGTTTTTGTGTTTTTCTAACGGTTTGGGTTCAAGTTTTCATTACATGTTTTTGCATGCATCATTTTTGCAACATTGATATAGAAAATGAAGCATCTATGGTAAACCCAGAAAAACTAAAAGATATACCGATAGACTAACAAAGACCCAGATAGAAGAAAGCCAAAATATGAATTATGGTAACATACCCAGATCAAGATTTACAACTTCATCCGAAGGCTATAGTTGGACTAGCAATATGACACCATAGAAAAGCTCACAACTCCCCAATATGAAGATACGGAGTACTACACTCAGTAGCAACAAAGAATATGACCTTGGATGCCAAAGATGGAAGAGAGAAATGATATGAAACAAGAGGAAATGTAGTCTTCAAGTGCCCACATCCCTTCTTGGCTGTACAACCTCTATGGAGCACCAAATCGGTAGCAAACACACTAAACTTTCCCAATGGACAGCTCCAATCTAATATGCAAGTGTCTTCAGCCCAAACGATGGAAAATGCACTCACAAAACAACCTCAAACACCCCAAATGATTCCTAAGAGTAGTACAACCTCCTTGAAGGTGTACGACCTGCCTTGAGGGTATGACCAGCCTAAAATGGCACTGTAACAACAATAATTCTCTATGAATTTACTTGTTTTAGCCATTCAAAATAGTACCATGAGCTGCAATGTCAATCTCCAGCAAATGTCTTCATTTCTTGCTTGAATAATCACCAAAATGGATTCCCTGAATGCCCAAATGGAACTCCTATGTGAAGCTCCTCCTATCCTCTCTTGATGCAGTCTTTCATGCATGAAGAAAGGTGAATCTACAGAGGTTTTTGTCTATACAAATTGATCTTCAAAACCCTAGAGTCAAGCTCAAACCTAATGCATGGGAAAACTCAATATGAGAGCAATTTTCATAACATAAAATAATGCAAATGAGCCTTCTTTTCCTCTTTTATTACTCTATATCCCAACACCCAAGAAGAGGAAGTTTTATTAATTTTTAATTCATCACTTAACCTCTTATCTCTCCATGAGGGGTGCTCATCCCTAGGAATGTAACTTTAAGTTACAACTTGCACTTTATAACAACACTTTACTTTATAACTTAAAGTCATATCAAAGTCTCATAAAATAATATAAGTTAAATATTTAATTTGACTTATATTATATCATTTTGATCTCTAGTCACATCGAGACCATGAATATTGTACAAAGGACCATCTACAACTGCCCTGCCCAAAATAACAAGTGCTCACCTCATGACTTACTATAAATAGTAAGTCCCTGAAATGACTTCCTCAACATCTCCGTTAGCCTACAGAAGTCAAATTATAGGCTAATCCTGGTCCATTGGTGCAATGAGCTAGATGGGGGAATTACAGTCCACCCTTCCCTGTTGGAATTAAGGAACACTGAGAGGGGGGGTGAATCAGTGTTCTGCAAAATTATTAATATGTTCCTTTATAAATTTACCACATACATTCAAAAGAAAGAACCATGAACTTAAGAACAACAATAGTAAGATCATCACACATGAACACCAAGATTTTTACATGGAAACCAAGTTAAGGGAAAAACCACGGTGGGGGTTAACCCACAAGATTTTATACTATGTTAAAAGTATTACAAAATGGGAAGGCACATGCCTTCAGGCACACTGCCCAGAGCTCACTTCTCAAAGGAGGCTCACTACCTACAAGATTAATTACAAAGAGTTCACTGGAATACTTGAACTGAAGAATAACATCTAACAATGCAAGATTACAGTTTCGGTTAGGATCAATGTACTGACTTCACACACTTCATCTCTCACTACCCTATTTTACTATTCTGCCATGATCTGAGCCTTAGATCTCTGCTTCGCACTTGATACTGCCACACTTTGCACTTCTTACTTCATATTCGCACACCAAAATTGTAATATCCAGACTTAATACACAATGGGTCTATCCAACTTCAATATATTAACAATATGACACATATTTTCATTATGAGAATTACAAAATAAAATCTTACCAATGTCGCTGCATCTCGATTGTCGACCTTCACAGTTCAAGTCTCGGCAAGCCTTTGGAAAATGGAAGAGAAGGTATCTTTGGGGAGATTTACCTCCAACAACATACCATCGATCTCCCGCACACCTTCCTAACTGGAAGTGGCCCTACCCTGCTCGAAAATGATAGACTTAGGATGACCAATGGTGTTTGCCATCTGAGTACTGGTGTTGTGACTTTCGCAACTTGTTATCATGCACCCCTAGATACCCTCTAGTCTAGCATGACCATCCACAAGTTACGCCATCCAGTCACGGTGAACTGACAATACACTAGAGGCAAGTGCATTACATTCGCCAAAGGATTTAATGGTGTTTATTGTTGTATCATCACAATCATTACATTCACCCACCCAAACTTGACTTGAACTTTTTGCAATCCTACAACTATGTGATTATGTTAAATTCCTTAGCCATGCTTTTATGCATAGCAGATTGGCATATTTCTAACTTTTAGACTCTCAGAGTCTTTACCACTTTTGTAGTTGGGGTATAAGTTCTAGCTTACAAATTTGTCAGTTATTGTTACTAGTTTTTGAGTGGACCATTGAATTTGATCCCTGTTCAAGCTATCCTAACCAGTTAGAACATTAAACTATCAATATAGTCACAAGAAGGGCATCAAATTAACTTGCTATCGAGTCAATGTTCATCAATGTCCTAGAACTACTAGGGTTTTCTCTTGTTCTTAAGTTTAAGTAACACAGACAAGTCTTCTTCGACGTGACGTAACTTATCTTCTAGACCAAAAGAGTGTATAGTCTATTCAAAAAACTCATTACTTTGTTATGTTCGAAAAACAAAATATTATTCTTGGAGCCCTCCTTACGAGGACACACATGCATATTTATTATGTTTATAGAATGGCTTAAAACTCTCCAAAAGGTGGTCTAGAATAAGCTAATTTCCTTAGCAAGAAAGGATAACTCTATTTCACCGAGCTTATAAAGGTTCTTTATTCTACGAGAGGCTAAGTAGTCTCACAGTGAAAACCACACATTCTTCAACACTTTTTCCCTCATTCTTTCTACTGTTATACTCGTACCTTCATGTTTTACTTTAATATAAATAATAATTGATTTATCAGGACCTACTATACTATTGAGTAAGTCATATAGTGATATAAAGACACAGGGTCGTTATTGGGTTTTCAGTGACCGTGATAACTTTGTTCTCAACAACCGATAATGGCCTACATTGTAACAAGTTTTAAACTCAGCTATTATTCATTCTTGTAGCAAGTGGATATAGCTTCAAAAGCCTTAGTAATGATGAAAATATTCTCTATATAGTTAAAATAATGGCCACCGATAGAAATTATGGATTACCTATATTCTATCATGCTAAAAAGAAACATAACCTTTGTTTTCTTAAGAGGAAAACCATAAGTTTCTAAAGCGTAAACCAGTCTTAGATATCATCACAGAAAAGGTACTAATAATCATTACTATTATTTGACAGTACGAACGGTAGGATGAAAATCTGAATGAAAGCCTTCGAAGATATTGTTTCCTAGTTCAATTCTTTTAGCTCCTTTAGTTCGTCTTCCTGCAGACTCCCTCTGTATTTTCTATTCCCATCATCCCCCTTTTTCAAGACTTTTCTCCCATCTTAACGATAGCAAGATAAGAATAACTAAATTACTAACCCTAACTAACTCATGTCTTATCCCTCTTGATACACATTATACTTGCTTAGTCTTCTATGGCCTTCCATGACAGCCCACTAGCATCATTTTCAAGTTCACAACACATTTGCTGTCATGGCATCTTTGAAAGGTGGTGGATTAATTTCATGACTTAACATACTTGTTGAGGTCAGTTATCAACATCATGAGATGTTTTTAGACTCACTTACATTATCATTCCATCTCAAGCTCAATAATGATTACATAGTTATGATATATAGTGACTTCAATAAATAATAACTTATATTAAGTCTTTTCGAGCATTGGCCCGACCACTACTAACACATAGAAACCTTTATTTTTCACTTAGTGATCGATATATGACTATATACTTTATTTATACATTAACATTACAATTTTTAATCGATGATATAACACTTTGCAAATCACATAGATTTATGGCATTATTTTTTCTGGTTTCATGACGACAACCCATTTCTCGACGTCATTCTCATCAAATATAGTTCATTTATGTCACATACACATCGGATGCTACAATGATGATGACGATTGGGCAAATACACAACCGCAACAACGAAGTTTATGGTCGACATTTCAGGGTCTAGTTTTTTAAACTCCCCCTTTATGAATTACTGTCGACATTTTACGTCGAACAACTTAATAGGACATCATACGACACAAATGTCGATTGACCATACTCATCACGACAACGACGTCTAGATAGACTACATCATTTCTCCCACAACGACGTAAGAAAGAGTGAGCTACTCTTACAATCCTTGACGTTCTCATCGATAATTGACTTAACCAAAATTAATACTTACCTCAAGATAACTATGTTTAACAACCTAATGTTCGTACTCAGTGGAAAACACCCATTGATATTCCAGTGTCTATTCTCCCCTTCCCGAAGATACCTTCTCTCTCTTGTTTCACAAAGAACCTGTTCCATCTGTTCCTGTCGAAACAATCTCACATACAATTTGTAGTCAGATTACCAATATTCTGGTCGAAACATATTTACATCATATCATTTCATTTTTAATTCATAACATCAGATTGATCATTCTCAAGTGATAAATCCAAGATTTCATAAAGTTAATTCTATCTAACCATAACATCATTTTCCCTAGAGTTAAACATATTCACATGTCTATACTATTTATGAAATTAACAAAAGTAAGTAGTAAAACTGAATCCAATAAAAAAGGGATGTAACATATCCTTCCCCTAAAGAATCATCGTCCCTGATGATTGAGTTTATCAAAACAAAATTTTAACATGAAACAAGCTTTTATAGTCTATCATTAATGTTTTTGAAAAAGATAAGGGAATTTTTGGTGGATGTCATTATAGTCTTCCCAAGTGGCTCTATCCTCGCCATATTGGTCCCACTGAATTTTGCATTGCAAGACCTCTTGATTATGCAAATGGAGTTTACGCATTTCAAGTACCTTGAGTGGCTCGATCACAACCACTCCTGGCTCCTATATCTCTAAAGAATTCCATTTAAGAATGTGGTCATTACCTACAAAATATTTCTTTAGGTATGAAACATGAAAAACACTATACATTTTAGACAAGGCTGGATGTAGAGCAATTTTTTAGGCCACTGGATTGATGATCTCGAGGACTTCAAAAGGTCCCACATATTAGGGAACCAACTTTGAAGATTTACCAAACTTGATTGAGCTTTTATGGGGTTTCACTCACAAGAGAACTTTCTCTCCAATAGAAAATTGTCTAGGCACCCATTTGCAATCTGTATAACTTTTTTGCCTATCGTTGGCTTCTGCCAACCTTTTCCTACTCATTTTCACTTTTTCTTCCATATTTGCTAGCATTTCTGGACCAATGCTTATCCTATCTTCCATCTTGTCCTAGCTTATAGGAGTTCTGCATTTCCTTCCATGTAATGCTTCAAACGGTGCCATCTTAATGGCAGAATGATAGGAATTATTATAGGCAAATTCAACAAGAGGTAAATATTCCTCCCATCTGTATTTCTGATCCATGCAATACATTCTTAGTAGATCTTCTAGGACCTGGTTAACCCTTTTTGTTTGTCCATCAGTTTTAGGATGATAAGCGGTGCTCACATTGAGTTTAGTCCCTAGTGCTAAAAATAAAGTTTGCCAGAACCTGGAGGTTATTCGAGCATCTCTATCGAATATAATCTTTTCAGGTACCCCGTGTAATCTAAACACTTCCTGAACAAACTTATGGGCTTAAACATGAGCCCCATCTATCAAATTTCTAGGAATGAAGTGTGCTACTTTGGTTAGTTTATCCACTACGACCAAAATCGAATCATGTCTACACCTAGACATTGCTAATCCTTGAACAAAATCCATACTAACGACCTGCCATTTCCATTCTGGGATATCATGTGGGTATAACAATCCAGCAAGATGTTGGTGTTCCACCTTTACTCTTTGACATTCCAAGAAACTTGCCACAAAATTTGCAGTGTCTCTTTTCATCCCTTTCCAGAAGTATAGCGGTTTGACATCAGCTAAAAGTTTTGTTACTCTTGGATGTCCGGAATAAGGTGCACAATGGACTTCCATACTAGGTTTCTTAGTTCTACAGAATTAGGAATGTAGATTCTTCTCTTAAATCTCATTAATCCTTTTGACTCAAAATGGAATCCATCATATCTTGAATCTTTGGGATTGATTTGTAGAGCTTGCTTAAATTGTTCATAGTATTCATCTCCAGATAATCTTTGCAATACTAGATCTTTAAAATTAGCATGAATGGAGACTATAGAAGCTATGTGTCTTCTTCTGCTCAGAGCATCAGCTACTCAGTTTTATTTACCTTTTATGTAACTAATATTAAAATCATAATCTGATATTAGCTCTAACCACCTTCTTTGTCTTGCATTGAGATGGGGTTGTGAAAATATGAAACAAAGACTTTGATGATCTGATTTCAGTATAAAAGTCTTTCCCAATAAATAGTGTCACCACATCTAAAGGGCGTGAATCACTACCACTAGTTCTAAATAGTGAGGAGCATAATTTTGCTCATAAGTTTTCAACTTTCTTGATTCATAGGCTATTACACGCCCATCTTGCATAAGCACGCCTCCTAAACCTTTTGTAAAGGCATTGGTAATAACCTCAAATTGCCCTTCAGGATTAGGGACTTTCAGAATTGGTGCTATTGTTAACTTTTCTTTTAATAGGTCGAATGCCTTCTGACATTCACTTGTCCATACAAACCGCTTTCCTTTCCTTTACAAAGAAGTGATTGGGCTAGCAATACTTGAAAAATTTAGAACAAATTTCCTATAATACCCGGCCAAACCCATAAAACTTTACACTTCCAAGACATTGGAAGGTACAGGCCATTCCATAATAGCCTTTATTTTAGCTGGGTCAACTAATATCCCTTCTGCTGATATAGTGTGTCCCAAATACTGCACTTCTTTCTGAAAGAAAGTGCATTTCAAGAGTTTCGTATACAACTTGTGTTCTCTTAAACGTTGCAAAACAATTTGAAGATGTTGTTTGTGCTCCTCCTCATTTTTGGAATATATCATAATATCATCCAAGAAAACTAGAACAAACTTATCAAGGCAATCTCAAAAAACACTATTCATGAGATTCATGAAAGTAGCTGGTGCATTAGTCAACCCAAATGGTAACACAGTAAACTCATAATGACCATATCTTGTTCTAAATGAAGTCTTGTGAATATCTTCATCTTTTAACCTCAACTGGTGGTATCCAGATCTCAAATCTATCTTAGAAAATATTGCAGCACCACACATTTGATCAAATAAATCATCAATACGTGGTAGTGGATACTTATTCTTTATCGTTGCTTTATTTAGCATCCGATAATCTATACACAGTCTAAGGGTTTCGTCTTTCTTCTTGACGAGTATAACTGAAGCTCCCCATGGTGATACACTTGGCCTCATTAGACCTTTAGTCAATAGCTCCTGTAGTTGTGCCTTCAATTCCATAAGCTCAGTAGTGGTCATTTTGTACGGAGCTTTAGAAACTGGCTCAGATCTTGGTTTTATATCTATGGCAAAATCAAAGGTTCTTTTTGGAGGCAAACTAGGTAGCTCCTCTGAAAACACATCTCAAAAATTGCAAAGATAAGGGTATTTTTCCTCAAAATTTTGTTTCTCCAAAACTTCCTCTACTAGGTCCATTTTGACAGCAAAGAGTTGACATCCTTTACGCCTAGCCCTTTTTAATTGTTTTGATGAAATAGGCCTAATCTTTATTTCCCTTTGAATACGCTGAAAATTAACTTTGTTTCCCTTATCATCTAAACATTCAATTGTTTTAGAAAAACAATCCACCTTGGCCCTATCTCTCCACAACCAATTCATTCCTAAAATGACATCGTAGGACCCTAAGGGTGCTACATACAAATTAACTCGGTTGAAAAGTTTGAAATATCAACATTGGCTTCGAAGAAGCATTGCTCTACCTGAGCCTTTGAGTGATTTGCATATTCAACTGTCCATGGTTTTGACATATAACCAGCTCTTCTAGGAAATTTACTTAAGACTCTAGATGACACAAATTTTTTTGTTGCACCAGTATCAATCAGAATAGAAACAGGGACTCCAAGTAAGTACCTGCCATCTCAATGGGAGTAATATGATATTTAGCGTGTCGATTGTCAAGGATGGCGTGAATCCTTTGCTGAAATGCTTCCTATTGCGAAGGGAGTATAGTATTCCTATGCTGCCCATTCTACTTTTTATTAGGATAGCAGTTGGCATAATGATCTCCACCACATGTAAAGTAACCTCAAAATGGTCCCCTCTTCTCAGATGGTCTACTCATAGCATCATCATTCCTCTTAAAATTGTCATTTTTCTTAAAGTCTTCATTTCTTTGCTCATTACCAAATCCCCCTTTATTTTGTTGATTTCCTTTGTTGTACCTCCTATTTCCATATCCTTTATCATTCTTCTTCTTATACGTCTGTTCATTTAAGTTCTTATCAAATCTCTTATGCTTCTTTTCATGATAGGTGGAAATGGATTTGATCTTCTGTTCTTGCTTAATTGCTTTCTCATAAAATTGGTCCATTGTGGTCAAACCGTACACCTCTACCTCCCCACCAATGTGAGGATTGAGACCCATAATAAATTTCCTTATCCGAAATCTTTCATCATTTTGATACTAAGGAACATACTTCAACAATCTAGTGAATTTCTCTGCATATTCAACCACAGACAGATCTCCTTACCAAAGATTTTGGAAATCTTTTAGCTTTTGATCAAAATAAAGTTGTGGCAACCACCTTTTTCAAAAAAGTTCCACAAATTCATTCCATGTAACCTTCAAGGGGCTTAGATCTAGCTCCATCTTTTTGTTCATCCACCAGGTGGATGCTTCTCCAGATAGCTGATATGCTCCCTAGACTGCCTTTGTAATCTCAGAATAATTTCTGATTTCAAAGTACTTCTCCATTTCAGTTAGCCAAGCTTCTGCTACATCTCCAGTTTTTGTTCCATTGAATTTGGGGGGAATAATCTTTTTCATATCCTTTAATAATTCCAGTGAAAGTTTATCTTTTGTCTCCCTCTGAGATTCACTATCATCCTGGTTCTCACTTGTCATGCCATGTTCTCATTGCCTACTTTTACTCGCATTATTAGAGTACTCATTTTCACCCTTGGTATTTCCAGTTTTATTCACTTTCTTTTCCAATTTGCCCAACCTTTCCTTCGTTTCAGCAATCATATTAAGAATTCTGTCCAATTTATCAGTAGATTTGACCTAAGAGTTGTGACCTTCCCGATCTTCTCTCTCATTAAATTCTAATTGATCCATGTTTGTTAGTTTTCGCACCTATTTTTAACAAGTACTAACCAGCTCTTTGATTTGTCATTTAGAATATTATCATAACATAACATTTGCTCATAACCATATATGTTCACAAAACAAAATTGTCTTTATTATATTTTGCACAACAGTATGTACATTCTTTGAGGATAGATACATTTCATGTTTCACTTAATATTTACAAGAGGGGTGTAACCTTCAGATTCATTGTCCGACACATATTCACGGGGGGTATAACCCTCAGATTCACTATCGGATGATAGTATAATTATTTCAGCTCTAGGTGGTATAGATGGATCCCTCATGATCATTGGTATACTAGTAGGGCAAGAATTGATCATAATTCAAGCTGCCATCCTAGACGTCTCTTGGAGTTCTCTTTTAATTCATTTGAGTCGTACAGGGCATTGGCAAGGGTTTCCGTATCATCTAGCCAGATGTCATTTTCATCATTCATTTTCTCAATAGTCTTAATCATTGCAAGACGTTTCTGCTTAGCTTGCAGATAATGTTCCTTACTAGAGAAGGACTTCCTTGCAGTTTTCTTGAGACGTACCATCCTGGCACAGTAAATCAAAACATTAGCTACCTGCATAATGTTGATTCTTAGTCAGCTTAGTGGACTCATAAGCCCTAGTTCTGAAATTGGTTAGCTATGATACCATATGTAATATCCAGACTTAATTTCATCATAAAATCTAGGTTTGACCATAAGGTAAAAATTTGAAAATGTAAAAAGGTAGATAATTTTTTTTAACATTGAAGTACATTCATTGCCTAAATATGATTCATGTAGATAATATGATACACAATGGGTCTATCCAACTTCAATATATTAACAATATGATAAATATTTTCATTATCAGAATTACAAAATAAAATCTTACCAATGTCGCTACATCTCGATTGTCGACCTTCACAGTTCAAGTCTCGGCAAGCCTTTGGAAAATGGAAGAGAAGGTATCTTCAGGGAGCTTTACCTCCAACCATAGATCGTTGGTCTCCCACACACCTTCCTAACCAGAAAAGGATAGACTTAGGATTACCAATGGTGTTTTCCATCTAAGTACTAGTGTTGTGACTTTCACAACTTGTTATCATGCACCCCTAGATACCCTATAGTCTAGCATGACCATTCACAAGTTATGCCATCTAGTCATAGTGAACTAACAATGTACCAGAGGTAAGTGCATTACCTTGGCCAAAGGATTTAATGGTGTTTAGCATTGTATCATCGCAATCATTACGTTCACCCACCCAAACTCGACTTGAATTTGTCACAATCTTACAGGTATGTGATTATGTTAAATTCCTTAGCCATGCTTTTATGCATAGCAGATTGGCGTATTGCTAACTTTTAGACTCTCAGAGTCTTTACCACTTTTGTAGTTGAGGTATAAGTTCTAGCTTACAGATTTGTTAGTTATTGTTACTAGTTTTCAAGTGGACCATTGGATTTGATCCATGTTCAAGCTATCCTAACCAGTTAGAACATTAAACTATCAATATAGTCACAAGAAGGGCATCAATTTAACTTGCTATCAAGTCAATGTTGATCAATGTCCTAGAACTAGTAGGGTTTTCTCTTGTGCTTAAGTTTAAGTAACACAGACAAGTCTTCTTCGACGTGACATAACTTATCTTCTAGACCAAAAAGAGTCTATAGTCTGTTTAGAAAACTCATTACTTTGTTATGTTCAAAAAAAAAAATATTATTCTTGGAGCCCTCCTTATGACGACGCACATGCATATTTGTTATGTTTACAGAACGACTTAAATCTCTCCAAAAGGTGGTCTAGAATAAGCTATTTTCCTTAGCAAGAAAGGATAACTCTATTTCACTAAGCTTATAAAGGTTCTTTATTCTACGAGAGGCTGAGTAGTCTCACAGTGAAAACCACACATTCTTCAACACTTTTTCCCTCATTCTTTCTACTGTTATACTTGTACCTTCATGTTTTTCTTTAAGCTAAATAATAATTGATTTATCAGGACCAACTATACTATTGAGTAAGCCATATAGTGATATAAAGAAACAGGGTCGTTATTGGGTTTTTGGTGACTATGATAACTTTGTTCTCAATAGCCAATAATGGCTTGCATTGTAACAAGTTTTAAACTCAACTATTATTCATCCTTGTAGCAGGTGGATATGGCTTCAAAATCCTTAGTAACGATAAAAATATTGTCTATGTAGTTAAAATAATGGCCGCTGATAGAAACTATGGATTACCTGTATTCTATCGTGCTAAAAAGAAACATAACCTTTGTTTGCTTAAGAGGAAAACCACAAGTTTCTAAAGCGTAAACCAGTCTTAGATATCATCACAGAAAAGGTACTAATAATCCTTACTATTATTTGACAGTGACATTCACATTTTGGCGCACAAAACCAGAAATCATTAGTAAAGAATGGTAGGATGAAAACCTAAATGAAAGCCTTCAAAGATATTGTTTCCTACTTCAATTCTTTTAGCTCCTTCAGTTTGTCTTCCCGCAGACTCCCTCTATATTTTCTGTTCCCATCGTCCCCCTTTTTCAAGACTTTTCTCCCCTCTTAACGATAGCAAGATAAGAATAATTGAATTACTAACCCTAACTAACTTGTGTCTTATCCTTCCTAATAGGCATTATACTTTCTCGGTCTTCTACAGCCTTCCACAATAGCCCACTAGCATCATTTTCAGGTTCACAACACATTTGCTGTCATGGCATCTTTGAAAGGCGGTGGATTAATTTAACGACTTAACATACTTGTTGAGGTCAATTATCAACATCGTGAGATGTTTTTAGACTCACTTACATTATCATTCCAGTTTGAGCTCAATAATGATTACATAGTTATGATATATAGTGACTTCAATAAATAATAACTTATATCAAGTCTTTTTGAGCATTGGCCCGACCAGTACTAACACATAGAAACCTTTATTTTTCACTTAGTGATCGATATATGACTATATACTTTATTTATACATTAACATTACAATTTTTAATCGATGATATAACACTTTGCAAATTACATAGATTTATGGCACTGTTTTTGCCAGTTTCATGAGGACAACCCATTTCTCAACGTCATTCTCCTCGAATATACTTTGTTTACGTCACACATGTGTCAGATGCTACAACAACGATGATGTTGATGACGACGATTGGGCGAATACAAAACCTTAACAACAAATTTTAGGGTCAACATTTCGGGGTTGAGTTTTTTAATCTCCCCCTCTACGAATTACTGTCGATGTCGAACAACTTAACAGGACATATCATATGACACAGATGTCGATTGACCATACTCATCACGACAATGATGTCTAGACAGACTACATCGTTTCTCCCACAATGACGTAAGAAAGAGTGACCTACTCTTACAATCCTTGACATTCTCATCAATAATTGACTTAACCAATATCAATACTTACCTCAAGATAACTAGGTTTAACTACCTGATGTTCGTACTCAGTGGAGAACACCCATTGATATTCCAGAGTCTATTCTCCCCTTCTCGAAGATACCTTCTCTCTATTGTTTCACGAAGAACCTGTTCCATCTGTTCCTGTCAGAACAATCTCACATACAATTTGTGGTCAGAGTACCAATATTCTGGTTGAAACATATTTACATCATATCATTTCATTTTCATATTGAAAAGATATTTTTAATTCATAACATCAGATTGATCATTCTCAAGTGATAAATCCAAGATTTCAAAAAGTTAATTCTATCTAACCATAACATCATTTTCCATAGAATTAAACATATTCACATGTCTATACTATTTATGATATTAACAAAAGTAAGTAGTAAAACTGAATCCAATAAAAAAGGGATGTAACAAAAATTCTCGAATCCATTGATCTTATATATCCTCTTCATGAGATTTAATCAACTACAGTCGACTTCAAGAAAACTTAGAACCTTTTCCAAGAATGTTGTTCTGTTGGCTGAATCCATGCACAAATATGAATGTGGACCAAAACTTATGTATTCAAGTCATCATACATGTCGGCCAATACCACTGGATCTCATAAATTACTCAACCAACAACTTCTCTTAATCCTCACAAGGATCAAACACTAGGTCAACCTGTTGTTCACCGGACTTCACTGTCTAACCAAAACCTGATACTCAGATGCTTGTAACTTTCAATCCCTTCATCACCGAAGGCTAAAACTTTGCATTTAGGTAGACTTGACATCCCTTATCATTCCCTTAGATCTATAGCACAATATGATTTCTTGTGGAGAGACGCAGACCAAAATGTTGAACCCTATCATATCCTCTATTCCTGTCTATCCAGACTTTGACAAATCTACAATCTGACTTCTAGTATGGTCAAATGATACAATATAGATGTGTAATATAGATTCAGTTGCCATCAGTGACAACACTTGACATGCCTAGTAGTGTCTCTTGCCAACAATCTCCCCCTTTGGCATTGATGGCAACACTTAGTGAAAAATGACTAAGTGTTAGAACAGCTCCCCCTTACTATGTACACTTGTGATTTCCAATGCTCCCCCTTAGATGAATTCCTCATTTTTCACTGCTTTCCACTCCCCCTTTGACATCAATGGAAAAGGTCAAGGTTTGGATCCAAAAATTTACATAAAAAAATTATATACATACTTCCGTATATGTACAAACAAACCTTATGACTTGTCTACATAAACTTAAACACATCACCAAAAAAAAATTTCAACAGTGCCAATTCATTGTCCCAACTCTTCTTCATGCTATCCAAAACTGACATATGACCACTAAATAAGAATGCCTGAGATTCTGTCTTCTGCATATCAGTAGGATCACTTGTTAGAGTAGCAACTTGTGCTTCTGTCAGTGCATGAAACATTGTTTCTAACTTGGGGGAAATGAGATCCCGGAGTTCGCACATCCTTGTCACAATGTTCTCCTTTTCTTTCACAAGTTTCTTTATTTCATCAATCAAACCAATTACTTGGCACTCTTGCCTTGTTACTGATAATGTCAGAGGATCAAATGATTGAGATACTTTAGACACTTTTTTCTCAGTCTCCTTTATTTTCTTCTCAATATCCTCTACTACTGTTGACCAAGACAAACAAAATTTGTATATAGCTCCTCCTTCAGTGAGGACATTTTGAATACTCTTTACACTAGTATCCAATACAATTCTATCATTGCCAATCATCTTTTTCAATTCACTAAATCTTTTATCATTGAATTCATTCTGGACTTTTACTTCAGCTGATTTTTCAAAACACTCAAAATGAGTACTTACAAAATTTACCAGGCTCTTCAACTGACTGGAAGGAGAATTGGATGAATCCTTTTGAAAGGTTGGCATAATCTTTTCCAAAATTCTAGAGGCAAGACCAAGTAACTCACTGTCCTTAATGTGAGTCTTCTAAATCTCCTCTATTGCTATTCCTTGTGCCACAGATGCTAACTTCATCTTTTGTAGAGGGGAAAGAGTGTCAAAATTGATAGGTCCTTGAATCAGCTTTGGTTCATCAAACTCAAGCTTGTCTTTCTCTAGTAATTTCTTCACTGCATCTGCAGTGTCTCTTGCGAAAGATGCAGCTCCATCTTGCTTTTTCTCTTTAATATTCTCTGTTGTTTCTCCTTCTTGTTCATCTTTGTCCTTAACCTCTTCCGCTTCTTGCTCTTTATTCTTCACAGAATCATCTTCAGCAGGAGCATCTACTTCTATATTCATCTCTATATTTTCTCTAGTAGATTGGTCCAGAGGGAATTGAGTGTCCTCTGCACCATCAATATTAACTTCCTCCACCATCCCTTCATCTCCTTTATTTAGAATTTCATTTTTTGGAACAGAGATGTCAGCTTGTTGTTCACTTTCTTTCAACTCCTCAACATTTGGAATGGATGCATCATCAGTGTCAACTAGTTCTTCAGTGACAACATAGAATTTATTTTTGTCCAGGGATTTCCTCAGAATTTATTCTGTTTCTTTGACCACTTTATCAATATCTCTAATCATTAGTTTATTCATTCTTTTCTTGCTTCTGAATTCATCTTTTACTTCTTTAAAAAAATTATCTACTTCTTTTCTAGATATTACCAGGCATAGTGTGGACAACACATATTCTCTTAGCTCTAAATCTTTAGCTTTAGCAACTTCCTTCCTCATTTCCAAAATGTTACTTAGACTCTTAGGGATTTCAGATGAAATTTCCAAAAAGAGCTCTATTGACTATATTCAAGTATTTTACAGTGGCATCCTCCAAAATTTTTGTGTTTGCATCATCAAAGCTATCATAAAATTCTATTATGGGCTTCAAATTCCCATGAACAGTTACTGCATTCACAATGTCTTCAATTGACAAGTTATATTTTTCAGCATGTGTCTTAGTCTTTTTCCTTTTTCTCACATTTATACTTTTGGAGGGCTTATCTTGGGCAACTCTTGATGCTTCTTCTTTCTTTGACTTTATGCTTCTGAAGGGCTTCTCCTTAGATACTTTAGTAGCCTTAGTGCATGAGGCCGTCAACTCTTTAACCTCATCATTTGTATCAGTATTTTCTTCATCCTCCTTTTCCATACTGAGATATGACCTTTTGGCCATTACTTTTGTTCTTTTTCCTTCCTTGCCAGTAGGTTTTTCCTTGATTTTTTTTGCCATAGGAGAAGGTGATGCACTAGAGTTTAAACTAGAACTCCTAGTAGTCCTTGATCTAGAAGGGGACTCTTCCGGAACACTTCCCTATTCCCTATCCTACTTCTCCTTCTTAGCTTTCTCTATCCTTTCCCTATTTTGTCTCACAGCTTCTTTGGTTATTCCAATACTTTCTACATACATTTCAACTTGCCTTTGGATTTTTCTCTTAGATTCAGGTCTTCAAAGTTCAACACATAGTTTTAAATTGAGCTCATTATATGTACCAAATCACTCAACTGAGGTGTCTTTTGGTTTGCTCAAAAGGTGTTGAGCATACATGTCCAGTATTCGTTCATCAACTTCATACCCCATGGGCATGATCCATACAGTCCTTGGTGAGGGATTCTTTCCTTTGCTTGCATCATATTCTAGAAATTCTTGAAAAATCCCCAAAGAGTACTCCTTTGGGCATTGGAGTCACCAATATTGTACAGATGCTCTCTTATTTGTATAGCAATAGGCTTATCACTGGTCCAACATAGAGTTTTATTTCTGGGTAACTCATTCATGAAATAGAATAATAGACACAATACCAATGTACCATACTTGAATGTATTCTTCTTGTCCTCTTGACCTTGTTCAGATTTTCCATTAACTAGTTTTGTAGCAGCTCACACAGGTCATAGTCAACATTTTGTTGCAAGTATGGGCCTAACTGGTGTTGTCATTGATGTCAACATACTCCTGTTGCATTGATGATAAGGATTGAATGAGTTGTATGCTGAGGATATCGAGAAAATTAGTCCTATCAGGAACATAGAAGAACAATGAAGACAGTGAGGTGAAGATCCCAGCTAAGATACAAATCAGAGGATACACATCAAAGGGTTTGTTGATATGTGTCTTAAGATGATCCAGTAAAGAATTGAGAGGTCCACATGAAGATCTGAAGAAGTTATGGCCACTTGAGTAAAACTAGTTCTGGCAGTTGTTCAGAGGTGACAGAGTGACACAGATAGGTCCGATGAGATCCAGAAATGCAATATCTCATTCTACAGATTTGGTGGAGTGTTTTGGAAGTTAATGTGAATTAACAACTCAATTGGTTCATGGTCTGGAGGTCTGCAAGCATCTATTCCAATATGACAATGATGACAGACTGTGTTCTTGAGCTTCCAAATGAAGGAGAGAAAGATTTTAGTAAGCAGAGGTAGTGTGGATGTTCTTGGTGATTCAAGCAAGCCTGTGGAGGTCTTTGGATTGTGTCTAGTTTGTGTTGGTGATCCACATTAAAGTTTGAGCTTGTAATTGAAGAATTACTTCTGGATGATGGTGTTCTTCCTAAGTTTGGCCAACTGAATGAGTTACACATCATGCGGATGATCTTGAGGATGTTCTGTGAAGATTGGTGTGTTCCTAAAGTAAGATTGAATCTCAGACCTGTGTGGCCGATAGCGTGTTGATCTGCATGAAGTCTTTTTGTAATTAGTCATGTTGTATTTATGTATTTGCTCTGTAATGTATGCCGACTTGGATGATTATCCTAAAGTCAAATGTCTTGTATAAATAAGAGGTTGTGAAGTCATTTCAAAGTAATCTAGATGAGATGAGTGTGAAGTAGAGAGGAGAAGAGCGAAAGGCGGAGCAAAAGTATTGACCTTAAATGGAACTGACTCAAGCATGGTGAAGATGCTATTCTTCAATTCAAGTATGTGATATTTATTATTCTATAGACAGTGTGTCTCTTGTAGGCAGTGGGACTCTTGTGAGCAGTGTGCTCGGGTAGTGAGCCCTAATTGGCATGTGCCATTTTGTTCTTATTCTTTTAACAGAGAATACAATCTTGGGTTAGTCACCTCATGGTTTTTCCCTTAACCGGGTTTTCCACGTTAAAATCTTGGTGTCTTATGTGTTAATGTGTTTCTGCTCTTGATTTAATGGATTATGTTTCCATGATTGATTTATTATTATGATGTTGAATTACAAAGTGGATTTAAGTGATTAATTGGAAGAAAGTTTTGGACAACTGATTCACCCCCCCTCTTAGTTGTCTATCCTGAATCTAACAATTTTCTCTTAACATCTGATAAGCAGCATAAATGGCTGTATTGGACATTAAATTTTCCTTGCTAAAGTGGTATACCTTATACCCAATTACCATAGATGAAAATTTGACATCCAGATCAATTGTATCATCTATTGTCATTGCCCTCTTATCAAAATTTGAGCCGTTAGCTTCAGTTACAGTCTAGTTCTTTACTAATTTTAGCATTGACAGTCCACTGGATGAGTTCAATCATGTTATGGCCTTGATAGAATCCTTTGTGATCTTAAAAGGTTTCTTCAACCACATAAATTCATCATGCATCTGACTCAGTACATACAAGACCCATTCATCCTCACCAAAGGTCATGAACCTAATAACCTGAATGAAATGTTTGACTTGCAACACCTTATACTTAGGTTTAAAACCATGAATCTCATCACTCAGATGATTCTTGAACTAATCTACTAACTTCAAATCCCCAAACTCATCTATGCTAGCATGAATATAAGCCCTAATATCTTCAAAATGCAACACACCATACAAAACATTTGAAAATGCACCTAATAGATTGACCTCTATAGATTTGTATGGATGCTTCTTGAATTTGGGTTGAGGCCTTTCAATAATATCAACAACCAATGGAGTAGCCATTTCCAAAGATAGCAAATTTAGAAAGCCTTATAGAGAATATCTTTCACCATTTAGGATTTTCATTTGGAAATCTTCTTCTCGCTTTGACCTCTTTGGAAATCTTCACAAAGAGCTCACGTTTCTTCATTCTCTTTGAATGCTAAGTGATTTTGAAGTCACTTGGGCATCTTTTTATCCTCCACACACTTACTTTTTGGTGTAATAAATGTTTTTTGCCCTAACTCTTCTGGATACCCTATTTCTTGATACAATTTCTCATAGATTACTCTGCAAATTGCCATATCAACTTCGTTTCTTCCGAAAATCCTTTCAAATGATCTGCAATAGGCCAATCTATCTTTTCTCATCATGCAAGATTTAGGCACCCACTTATTGGTAGGGGAATTAGATTTTTAATGCAGCTCCCCCTGAGCTAGAGCTCCTATTTCAATTCCTAGAGGAATTATTAGCACCGGATTCTAGTACGGACCCATCATCATCCTTCATTTCACCTTTCTTCAACCATGTTATGTTCATTTCATTCTGGATCTCATTCACATCTACTTTACCCTTGCCTTTATCTTGTCTCTGAATGTTTTGGTTTCTATTTACCAGACCTTTTTTATCATCATTCCTGCTTCTGCAGAATCTTGCAATATGACTAGATCTGTTGCAATTAAAGCACACAACATTTCTTTTCTCATTTGCTTGATTTCATCTTGATCTGCACTGATTAGCCATGTGTCCAAATCTATTGCATGCAAAATAGTTGCCATTGAAAGAATTGACATTTCTTCTGTTGTTAGAGTAGTTCATCATCATACTTCTACACTTATTAGATCTATGGCCATACCTTTTACAATTGAAGCATTGACCAGAGAAAGATGGGCCACTTTGATTCACTCTACTTCTACACTGAGTAGCTCTATGACCAAATTTATTGCAATTAAAACAATTTCTATTGAAAGATGGATACCTTTGAGCATTAGGTTGTCCTACTAGAGGCCTTCTAGGATTTCTTCCTTCAAGATTTCTTTGACTAGATCTAGAACTTTCACCTTTCTCATATCTTAGACCATGCTTATCATCTACCTTCTTCTAACTATCAAGTAGCACCTCAAGTTTAGCTGAGCATATCTTGAACTTCTCTTTGTATTCATTTGCAGCTTCTAGGTCATGTTTGAGAATAACAATTTGCCTTTCAAGTTGTTCCTCATTATACTTGGTTTCTTGTAGATCAGATTCTAGATGGCCAATTATTCTTTCTGATCTACAACACTCTTCTATTCTTTCTTTCAGAGGCTAATTTAGATTTTCCTCAGTCTTCTTCCTTTTCTCGATTTCCTTGGTTAGTCTCATCACCCCGGATTCCATCTCATGTTTTAGAACAACTTCTTTTGCCAGCTTCTCACATTCCTTTGTCTTCTCCTTCAGACCCTCATCCATTTCATTGTCTTCATTTTGATTTGCTAACTATTGAAGTAGCTCCCTCATCTTTTCATTGGATTTGCTCAATTGCCCCTTTAAAGTCTAAATGAAATCCTCAACATCCTTAAGATTTTCTTTCAATTCTTTGACTTCTGCTTTGGACTGATCAAGATCTTCTAAAGAAAATTGAAGTTGTTCATTGATGCCATTAGACTACCTGGATGAACCCATTGAAACAACTTCCTAGATCTTCCTCAAGCTATTAAACTCTTTCCAAGGAACCTTGCTCTTATAGCAATTGTTGGAATTAAGGAACACTGAGAGGGGGGGTGAATCAGTGTTCTGCAAAACTTATTAATATGTTCCTTTATAAATTTACCACATACATTCAAAAGAAAGAAGCATGAACGTAAGAACAACAATAGTAAGATCATCACACATGAACAAAAAGATTTTTACATGGAAACCTGGTTAAGGGAAAAAGCACGGTGGGGGTTAACCCACAAGATTTTATACTTTTTTTTAAAAGTATTACAAAATGGGAAGGCACATGCCTTCATGCACAATGCCTAGAGTTCACTGCTCAAAGGAGGCTCATTGCCTGCAAGATTAATTCCAAAGAGTTCACTAGAATACTTGAATTGAAGAATAGCATCTAACAATGCAAGATTATAGTTCTAATTAGGATCAATACACTAACTTCACACACTTCATCTCTCACTGCCCTGTTTTATTGTTCTACCATGATCTGAGCCTTAGATCTCTGCTTCGCACTTGATACTGCCACACTTAACACTTCTTACTTCATATTCACACATTCACACACCAAAATATTTGAATCCATCGTTCTTATATATCCGCTTCATGAGATTTAATCTATAGTCAGCTTCAAGAAAACTTAGAACCTTTTTCAAGAACACTGTTCTATTGGATGAATCCATGCACAAATATTAATGCGGACTAAAACTTATGTATTCAAGTCATCATACATGTTAGCCAATACCATTGGATCTCATAAATTATTCAACCAACAACTTCTCTTAATCCGCACAAGGATCAAACACTAGGTCAGCCTGTTCTTCACTGGACTGCACTGTCTAACCAAAACTTGATACTCAGATGCTTGTAACTTTCAATCCCTTCATCACCGGAGGCTAAAAATTTGGATTTAGGTAGCCCTGACATCCCTTATCATTCCCTCAGATCCACAACATAATATAATTTCTTGTGGAGAGACGTGGACCAAAATGCTGAACCCTGTCATATCCTTTGTTCATGTCTATCTGGACTTAGATAAATCTCCAATTTGACTTCCGGTATGGTCAAATGGTACAATGCAGATGTGTAAGATAGATTTAGTTGCCATTAATGACAATACTTGACATGCCTAGTAGTGTCTCTTGCCAACAGTCCCAAGATTGGTTGTCCTTAACCAACCTCAACTCTAGATGCTGCAAAATTTGCTCACCCTCCCAAGTGGCATCCTCCATTGGTAAATTCTTCCACTTCACCAAGTACTCTCTAATAACCTGTTTCTTTAAGTGTCTCTCCTCGGTGTCAATGATGGCTTCATGTACTAGGATCAACTTCCCCTCTTCATCTAATGGTGGAAGTTTAGCTGAAGGAACTATGTTGTGGCCAAGAGCTGTCTTCAACTTGGAAACATGGAATATATTGTGCACCCTACTGTCTGATGGTAGCTCAAGCTTGTATGCCACTTCAACCACTCTTCTAATAATCCTGAAGGGACAATAAAATCTAGATTTCAACTTCTCTTCTCCACTCTTCTTGAGAGTGGACTTCTTGTAGCATTGGAGCCTCAAATACACCATGTCTCCAACCTCAAAACTCCTCTCCACTCAGTGTTGATCAGCATACAACTTTTGTTGATTTTGTGCCTGTTGTGTATTCTCCTTGAGTTCCCTTAAGATGCCCTACCTGTCCTATAAAAGATCCTTTTCCTTAGTCACCTGACTATCACCAAGTAAGAGATTTGTAAAGCATGGGGCATCATAACCATATAGTGCTTTGAAAGGAGTCATTTGAATAGACATGTGATGAGTAGTATTGTAACAGTACTCCCCTAGGTGCAACCATCTGATCCAATCTTTTTGCTGCCCCGACACATAATTGCGTAGGTACCCCTCTAACCATTTGTTTACCACCTCTGTTTGGCCATCTGTCTATGGGTGGTAGCTGGTGCTAGGAGTCAACTTTGTATCACACAGTCTTAATAACTCCTGCTAAAATAAACTTAGGAACTTGTTGTCCCTGTCATTGACTATGCTATTGGGTACCCCATGTAACCTGAATATCTCCCTGAAGAACAAATCAACCACCTAAGAAGTTGTAAAGGTTGTTGAAATGGCAAAGAAGTGTGCAAATTTGGTGAGTATATTGACCACCACATATATACAGTCCTTCCCTTGCACCTTAGGCAAACCTGTAATGAAATCCATGGAGATACATTCCCATTTCTGATTGGCAATAGGTAATGGCTGTAAAAGATTTGCAAGAAAGGTATGATCATGCTTATTTTACTGGCAAATGGGACACTCACGAACATACTTGTGCACTTCATCCTTTAGTCCTTTCCATGTGAACCTCTCCCAAATTTGTTTATGTCTTGAAGAATCTAGGATGGCCCGCCATTGGTGTATCATGGAAAGTTTTTATCACCTTATGTTTGAACTGTGAATTAGGCACCAAGAATATTCTATCTTTGTATATAATCAATTCATTCACCATAGAATGTCTCTCATCTTTATTAGTGCCCTCAATGGCTCCTACTGCCCAAGAGTCCTTATCATACTCTGCTATAATCAACTCTCCAATTAGCAAAGATCTCCCCAACTAAGCACAAGTGAGGTCATCATGATAAGGCATCTGCAACTATGTTCCTATTGCCCTTGACATACTCGATGTCAAAATCATATGCTTGTAACCTGCTCACCCACTTCTGTTGCCTATCATTTAGGTCCTTTTGGTTCATAAAATATTTGACGCTATTGTGGTTAGTCCTGATTATAAATTTTCCCCCAACCAAATAAGGCCTAAATTTGGCCAATGTATGCATGATCGCCAACATTTCTCGGTCATATACCAAGTAGCTCCTCTCTACAACCCAGAGTTTTCTACTTTCAAATGCTATTAGGTGCTTCTCTTGGATGAGTACTACCCCATCCCCCCTCCAAAAGCATCACACTTTAACTCGAATGGTTTGCTGAAGTCTAGGATTGCTAGCATTGGGCATGTAGACATCAAGTGCTTGAACCTGTCAAAGCACTGTTGGGCTATGTCACTCCACTCAAAGGCTCCCTTCTTCATCAAATTAGTCAAATTTTCTTCCATATATGAGAAGCCCTTCACAAATTGTCTGTAGAAACCACAAAGTCCAAAAAACCCCTTAAGCTATGTGAGGTTTGTGGGTGGAGGCCAATCAACAATCACCTTAATTTTCTCTGGATCCACTTTGACCCCATCTACACTGATAATATGGCCAAGGTAAAGTAACTCTATCATCCCAAAATCACATTTCAATTCCTTGGCATAGAGTGACTCAGTCTCCAATATGCTCAATACCTCCTCAAGGTGTCTCATGTGGTCCTCCCATGTCTTGCTAAAAATCAGTATGTCATCAAAGAAGATCAAAACAAATTTCTAGAGCTGCTATCTAAATATCTGATTCATATAACTCTAGAAAGTTGTAGTTGCATTGGTTAACCTGAAAGGGATCACTAGAAAATTGAAGTGACTATAATGACACCTGAAGGCTATCTTCTCTATGTCCTTGGCCTTCATGTGAATTTGATGGTAACCAGACCTCAAGTCAATCTTGGAAAAGTAACAGACACCATGTAGCTCATCTATTAGCTCATCTATCCTTAGAATGGGGTACCTGTGCTTAATAGTCTTCTTGTTTAATGCCCTATAATCTATACACATCCTGATTGTCCCATCCTTCTTTTTGACAAGAACAACTACATAAGCAAATGGGCTCTTACTGGGCCAGATGTGTCCCATCTCCAATAGCTCCTTAATTATTTTTTCAATTTCATCCTTGAGCCTCTTCAGATGATGGTAAGGAGTGATCATGATGGGGTTGGTCCCATCCTCTAACTCAATAACATGCTCTATGCCTCTATTAGGAGGCAATCCTGGTGGTATATCTCCAAATACCTTACTGTGCTTGGATAGAAGCTTCTGAATATCAGGATGATAGCTACCCTTCTACCATGGTGGGGACTCTGGCGTAATAAGGCACTCTGCTACCCACTCAACCTGGTCATGTCTCAATAGCCTCTCCATCCTCTTCAATGATACCACCCGAGGTCCACCATCTGATATGCCTCTCAAGCATATTTTCTTCCCATTGAATTCAAATCTCATCTCCATGTTTTTTACATTCATGGTGAACTCCTCTAGATGGCTCATCTAATGCATGCCAAGTACAACATTTGTATCCCTGATGCTACCAATATAGAAGTCATCTACCAGCTCATACTCTCCCATGATGATTTTCAATCCTGATATCTTCTTGTTGCACTGCATTTTGAATCTATTGTCTACCATTACCTTGAAGCCTTCGAATTCCTCTATCTTCCACCCCCTGTGAGCTACTAACCCCTTGTCAATAAAATTATGTGTACCTCCTATATCAATGAGGGTAATAATGCATTGTCCACTAAGTACACCATGCACCTTGAAAAAACCAACCTTCTGGAAACTAGATAGCTGGGCAATAGTACCTCCACTGCCAACATTGTGCTATGAAGCTCTCTCATCTCCACTATATCCATGATCTGAAGGCTAATCTGACTCTAAATCAGATGCATCTGACTGGGTCTCCTTAACTAAATAGTACTTGATCAACTTGGCCTTAGCCTTGTGTGCACACTTATGAGAGGGATCCCATGGTTCTTTGCAATGGAAGCAAAGTTTCTTCCTCCTATATTTATTGAGCTAATCATCTGTTAGCCTATTTGATCTATCCTTATGCTACTCAACCTCTCTATGGAAGGGTCTCTTCTCCTTCTCCTTATCCCTCCTATGTGGAAACCCCTTGGACTGAAATTTGCTCCTCCACATTGATGACTCCATATCTCGGACCATAACAAATAGGTCTTGGAACTTAGAAATGTAGGAGTCAACTGATCCACTGTCTCAAGTATGCCAACTCCTTAAACTGTAATTCTGGGTCGTTCTTATCAAACCCGTCAATTAGTCTAGTTGTGAACTCCACATATGAAGTGATCTAATCGTGAGCTAGTGTGACATTCCCATTGCTCCACCACTTATGTGTTGTCCCGTCCAAATGTAATGCTGCATAATTAATGATGTCTTCCTCAGGAATGGGACTAATCTACAAGTAGCTATCCAATTTGTGGACCCAAGCTCTCACGGTGGTTTTACCTGATCCATCAAAGTAGGGAAGTGTCATTTTGCACACTTTCTTCTGCAACTACTGGTTCTAAGGTCTACCTCCCCTAGGAGGTATATACTTTATCCTAATGTCCAAGTACTCTGCAAAGGTCATCTTGACCCTACACTCTACACTAGAATCTCTCGAATCCCTCAGAATCTCCTCCTGAAACTCAGCTTGTGTGGGATCCTGTTCAGGAACTTTGTTCCTGGGAGAAAATGTAGGGATACCAAGTCTGTCATCTACTACAAACTGTGAAGCCCTCCTATGAGTAATCAAGGCCTCATCCTCATCATCTCTAAACCTGTGTCTATCATCCTGGTTCCTATCCCCATTATTCTTGTTCCCCTAGTTCTTGTCACGCTTGTGTCTATCACCCACATTATGCCTATTCCTATCTTCCCCATTGTCTATGTGTCTATCACCGTCATTGTTCCTGTTCCTGTCGCCTCCATTGCACATGTTCCTATCACAGTGATTTATTATTATTTTCCCTGTTATTTCTTCCATCTCGAGGTAATAACTATTCGAGGGTATGTGCTATCTCTGCTTGTGATTCTCTCAACTCCTGTCGAGACTCCCTCAATTCTCTTTCTAGAGCCAATGAACTCCTGGTGAACACATTCAGGATCTCATGCATGCTAGGCTTCTCACCTTCCCTATCACCCATTTCTCCTATGGGTTCTGTCATTGAAAGTAGCTCACTTGAAAAAGGGTCTGTTCTCAGAATTTCAAAATCTTCCTCACTATACAATACTGGTGTTTCCCCCTTAGTAGCTACAACCTTTGTCTCTGACTCAAATAGATCAATCTGTGGTACTTCTTCTTCCTTTATTCTCTATGGGTTTCATGTTCCTGGTCTTGGTCTAAAATTATATCTATTTGTAGGCCGCATGTCTCATGTTCATCTTCTGCATGTCATATGAAACCTCATAGGATGGCAAAATCTTCTGCTCTGATACCACTGTAACATACACCCCTAGTATATGTCGGCTCTGTATGTTTTTTTTTTGTTTTTTTGATGGTTTGGGTTCAAGTTTTCATTGCATGTTTTTGCATGCATGATTTTTGTAACATTGATATAGAAAATGAAGCATATATGGTAAACCTAGAAAACCTAAAAGAGATATCGACAAAATAACAAAGAGCCAAATAGAAGAAAGCCAAAATATGAATTATGGTAACATACCTAGATCAAGATTTACAACTTCGTCTGGAGGCTATAGCTGGACCCACAATATGACACCATAGAAAAGCTCACAACTCCCCAATATGAAGATACGGAGTACTACACTTAGTAGCAGCAAAGAATATGACCTTAGACACCAAAGACAGGAGAGAGAAATGATACCAAAAGAGAGAAAATGTAGTCTTCAAGTGCCCACTTCCCTTCTTGGTTGTACAACCTCTATGGAGCACCAAATCGATAACAAACACACTAAACTTTCCTAATGGACAACTCCAATCTAATCTGCAAGTGTCTTCAGCCCCAAACGATGAAAAATGTACTCACAAAACAACATCAAACATCCCAAACAATTCCCAAGAGAAGTACGACCTCCTTGAAGGTGTACGACTTGCCTTGAGGGTATGACCAGCCTAAAATGGCACTGCAACAGTAATCTCTACGAAATTACTTGTTTTAGTCCTTCAAAAAAGTACCATGAGCTGCAATGTCAATCTCCACCAAATGTCTTCATTTCTTTCTTGAATAATCACCAAAATAGATTCCTGAATGCCCAAATGGAACTCCTGTGTGAAGTTCCTCCAATCCTAATGCAGTCTTTCATGCTCGAAGAAAGGTGAATCTATAGAGGTTTTTGTCTCTACAAATCAATCTTCAAAACCCTAGAGCTAAGCTCAAACCCAATGCACGGGAAAACTCAATATGAGAGCAATTTTCATAACACATAGCATAATGCAAATGAGCCTTCTTTTCCTCTTTTATTACTCTCTATCCCAATGCCTAAGAAGAGGAAGTTTTATTAATTTTTAATTTGTCACTTAACCCCTTATCTCTCCATGAGGGGTGCCTATCCCTAGGAATGTAACTTTACGTTACAACTTGTACTTTATAACAATACTTTACTTTATAACTTAAAGTCATATCGAAGTCTCATAAAATAATATAAGTTAAATATTTAATTTGACTTATATTATATCGTTTTGAGTTCTAGTGACATCGAGACCATGAATATTGTACAAAGGACCATCCACAACTGCCCTGCCAAAAATAGCAAGTTCTCAACTCATGACTTACTATAAATAGTAAGTCCCTGAAATGACTTCCTAAACATCTCCATTAGCCTACAGAAGCCAAATTATAGGCTAATCCTAGTCTACTGGTGCAATGAGCTAGATGGGGGACATTACAATTTAATTATTTTAGTCCATGGTTCTGGAATCAAGTTTGTAATGATGATAAGTGCCTTCAAATCCAATGGTTCATGATTTGATGGTTTACAAGTGATCTTTTCTTTATGACAATAGTTGACAGTGTTGTTTATGTGCTCTAGTTTGAAGAATTTTCTTGACAGAGTGGTTAGAGATTGTGCGGTTGTTCCTAGTTATTACAATGTGCTTGTGGATGTCTCTTGATCATGTTCCTACCTTCAGATTGGTCCGTAAAGAGAAATTTGGATCGTGGATGAAGGCTGTTCTTAGAAGACTTAATGTTAACACCACTCTTGGCTAACTTGGTTGTTTTCACTACTTGTAGAGATACATCAAATATTGTGGAAGTGTGTCATAGCGTGGAAGATTGTATTTCTGTCCTAGCTAAGGCATAACATGATCCACATACATCTTTCCCTTAGCTAATTTTGTTTAAGTCCAGACCTATTTCTATGTATGTTTGTAATGCCGACCTTGGAGATTGTTCCAATGGTTGATGAATGTAATGCTGACCTTGATGTACATTCAAAGGTTGTGGAAGTGTATAAAAACATATAATGAAGTTGTGAAAAAGATATCCTTGTGCAAAAATGCAAAGATAAGTGCAAAGGTGTAAGAAGAGGAAAGTAGAAAAGTTATACTGTGCTTCAATGCAATTGAATCTAGGCATGGATTAGATGCTATCAAATCAGTTCACCAACCCTTGGCAGTGAGCTATCCCTTAGCAATGAGCTGATCCTGGCAGTGAGCCCTAACATTTGCAGTGAACCCTAAGGCATTGAGCCTTTGTTTTTGGTATTGCTATAACATATTTATTTCTGTGGGCTAACACCCACTATGGTTTTTCCCTTATAGAGTCTTCCACATAAAAATCTGGTGCCTCATGTGTTATTGTGTTGAGCTTCTGGATTCATGTTTTCATGGTTAAATCTTAATAACTATAATTGATGTGTTAATGTTCATAAGTGGTTAAAGTTTTAGAGACAACTGATTCACCCCCTCTCAGTTGTCTTGTGCATTTCAACAAAGGCATGGGCGCCCAAATCCTGGGACCTATTTTCAAGGCAGGGTCAAGTTCACCACTGTCCCCTAGGTCCATTTTGACATGGGTTTTTCAGGGATTTCCATTAGGAGATAAAATAAACATGCATGATTACACTAAAAGGACCTGGAAGCTAAACTTAGGATAGAAAAAGTCCTAGGGAGACATTTTCCAACGTAACATTGAGCCCCCACTTTAATGTATGCATTAAAGTAGGGTCAACAAACATAGTAAACACACCAGGCACTTAGAGCTAATGTATACACAAAGATAGAGAAACTATTCCTAGCCCCTAGTCTCAGGTAGACATTAGAGAAGACATATCGTAGACATGCCAAAAATAATGAAGATAGTAACAAGCACACAAAACATGAAGAAGACAATGATAATCACACAAAACACAGAGAAGATAGCATTGAAGACATGCAAAACACAATGAATATAGTGAATGTAGTGATTATTTCTTTTTCATTTTCATATATATGAATGGAGATACATATGCATGGAAAGTAAAAATGCAACACATCACCCAAAATGTAGGAGGGGCATTTCACCATGCTCTTTGGACTACATATGGGGCAACAAACATGCAATTTAAATCTCAAAATGTAGGATGGGCATTTTCGCCACTCTTTGGACTACACTTGAGAACAAACATGCCATACAAATCCCAAAGCATAGGAGGGGCATTTTCCCACTCTCTTTGGACTATACTTGGGAACAAACATGTCATACAAATCCCAAAGCATATGAGGGGCATTTCAACACACTCTTTGGACTATACTTGGGAACAAACACATGGAAGACACATGGAAAACATGAGTGCCGTATAGCATGCCAAAGACATACTATACATCTAAAACAAGACAAACAAGGCGATGGAAGGAACTTATTGCTAAGCCCCCACCATCTTAGGCACATTACAGGCACACCTGATGATTGGGATTATGACACAACAACTACCAAAGACATGTTTAAGGGAGGATACACCAACCCCACCTACTCAGAGGAATTTCAGAATAAAAAGGATATGCACTAGCTCAAGAGATACACCATCCCTACCTCCTTAGAGGGCCTTGCATAAAAGGATATACATGATATTCTACCTCCGTAGAGGGCTTAAAATAAAAAGGATATGTACGATATCCTACCTTTACAGAGGGCTTTCTCATTGGAATATAAAATAAAGATGTGCACTCGCACGGAGATACAACATCCCACCTCTGTAGAGGGCTTACAAACATGCTTCGTTAATACCAAAATCATCAGATAGCTTACCTTATATGACCCTACCTTAAGGTGTTGATATTGTGTACTGATATCAAGCACATTAAGGTAGAGAGAAAAAACATTGGGGAAAAAGAGCTCTCACAAAGCCCATGCCCCCAAAGGTGACATGTGCTTCACGATCGCCAAATATTCCCACAAACACACAGTTTCCTACAAGAAGAGAGGTTAGAAATCTTTCTCTAAGATAATAACCATATCACATGATAAAAGCAATGCATGCAATCATTCACATAAAGAGCCAAGGCTATACTACAAATTTGAAATCCGAGTATAGCCATGGGGCTATACTACAGAGATCTCAAAACTGAGTGTAACCAAGGTGAGATTCAAAGATAAACAAGATGCACAAAGCAGATGTATTGTTTTAGTTTTGTTAGTATGATAAGACAACATCAAAATATCACACGAAGTGATTCTACTAGCCAAGTGTTGGATAATATATCAATCCCATCATCATGTATGGACTAGGTCCATTTTTTCTTACTCGCTGAAGGGTCACATGGTTTGTATCAGTATTTATTTGTTTTTCATCATCCCCTGGCTAGATAGAACCACTAGAAGAAGATAAACAATAAATCAAGAGAGGAGACCCTTAGGGTCGTCACATAGGAAGGTACCCCTAGGTCACCAAGAGCAATGTTATGCCCCTAAGACAGAACACACAACAATGAAAATAGAGGAGAAGGAAGATAGAAGAATGATGATACAAATAGAAGAAGGGTCACAATAGAGGTAGTTTCCTAGTATCCTTAACGTTACAAGAGTATCAAGGGTCATCCAAGGAGGCATAAACAACACATAACACATCACAAGGGAAACACAACACAAAGGTAAAGGGTTAGAAATACTTACCTATATGCAAGCTTATGCTAGAGATTGTCAACAATCAAATCATCCTCCTCCCAATCTGTAATGTTAGAGGAAAGAGGAACATAAGATACAATTGCTAATTCTTTGTCATTGTTTTCTTTGTTAAGGTCCTCCTTGTTTATTTCAATGTTAGAAGGTGGAATATTTTCTTGTTCAAGTGTGTTTCTCTGTGCGAAAGCTTGTCTTCTCTTCCTCCTTTCTCTTGCTTGTCGATTTCTTTTTGTTCTATTGCTTATATCTTTAAAAGTGTTCTCATCTTGTTCTATTGGTTTTTGTATCTTAGATTAGGAAGCTTGTTCAAATATTATTTTTCTTGATGAAGTACCTTGTTCTTGACAAATACCTCCCAATCCTCTTAAGGATGGCAGGGGAGGAACCACAACATAGATTCCTTTAGATTTTTCTCTAGGAAGTTCTTCTAATGTGGGTTGTTCTTCTCTTATTATTTCATGAATAGAAGGACTGACCACTCGATGTAGTAATTTTTCTTTATATTTTCTATATTGCAAGTACCTAAAATCTATTCATGGCTCTAGTTTCTGATCAGATTGTGGCCAAAACTAATCAAGGTTGAAGTGTTGTCTTGTAACCAAAGTCTTATATCTATTGTAAGGAATAGTATGCACTTGTCCATTCAAAGGAAATTTTACACAGTTATGAATCGTTGAAGGGACATCTTTCATAGATTTTAACCATGGGTGTCCTAATTTTATGTGAAAAAGGTCAAATAGAGGAATGGCATCAAATAGTTGTTCTACAAATTTTTCAAATACCATGACCAACAAAGATATCTTCCCAGAAGTGTTTATAAAAGCTCCATTATGTGTCTTAATCATCATGTTAGAAGGTTCATAGAATTCTTGTATCAAACCATGTGAATAAAGGAACTCTTCTATTACCACATTAGTCATGCAATTAGGATCTACAAGTGTTCCATCTATAGGATTTTCTATTATCTTCATAGTTATATAAAGAGGTCCTTCAGTTTCTCCAATTGTTCTATCATGAGGTGTAAAGACAATTTCGGGTTTAGGGACCCTTCTTTTCATATAAGGCCTAGGAGGGAACCTAGTGTTATTGTTGCGATTAGAAGCCAGGTGTATGTGTTTTCAAATCAATGTAAAATCAGGTTTTAAATTATTTTCAAAACTTATGCAAGGAACAAGTGCAAAATTATGTAAGTTTATGACCTAAAATGCTTGATTTTTTCACTTTTTTTAATGCAAATGCCTAAAAGAAGACCTATTGTGAAAGGATTAAAGAGGGGAAGAAAATAATAAGCTATATATCAGTCCAATAATGCAGCAGTATCCTCAACAATACACTTATAATGAAATTCTATATGCAAAAAAAGTCAAAATCTAGTGAAAAATACAAGTTTTTAAAACCCTAGTTGTGAAATTAAGGCTTGAATATGTGAAAAATGATATCTAAATGAATTATAATCAGATTTATTATGCAAAATAACTCATCTCAGATCTGAAAAATGATTTTAAAGTCCTACAATGCTCAATGCAAGTGTAATTTTTAAGGATGATGAATGAAAAATGCTAGTTTTTGTTGAAATTATCTAAGTGTAAATGCAAATTTTTGAAATATGAATGCAAAAATACACAAAAATGCAACACTACAAATAAAATCAAATTTGAATGAGTGCATAAGATGAGTAGTAAAATCTGAAACAAGATTTTAAATACAAACCTTAGTTTTTGAAATCACTAGGTTATAAGAAAAATTTAAAATTTCAAGCAAACCCTAGCAATTTTAATATGAAAAATGCAATGCAAAGGATTATAATATGATGAATTTATGTAATTTATATCAGATCTAATTTAAAAATCAGAAATTAAATTAAATGCAATGAAAATTAATTCAAACTATATCAAAATGGAAGCCTAAAATACCAATTTTTTGAAAATTTTGAAAATTTTCAATTTTTTGTAAATTTTCAAATGCAATATGAAAATGATGAATTAAATGAATGCAAATCTGAAGTATAAGACAACAAGGTTCACCAAAATGTTTTAGGGTAAAAAGGAGGGGTTTTCAATTTCAATGGATGTGTGGGTTAAATCCTCCTTCCACACCTTACATTCAAGGACATAAATCGAGTCAAGCCACCACTCTTGAAAGAGGGACTTGCTACAATTTAGTGTCACTTTGAATGAAGAGGAAACTTGGAATTTGATGACTAATTGATTAATTAGAGCCTGATTATGCTTAAAACCCTAATTCTTCATAATCATAAATAAATGGACGAATCACGACAAATGCTTGCACACAGAGATATCAAATGACAATTAGACACATATTGGATTTCAAGATTTTGATTACGGACAAGTTGGGGATATAAGAGTGGGCACCTAATTCTAAGGTGACAATTTCTTCAGGAATCTCTGGACCTTGTTTGTAACTAATCACCACTGTCACAGAGGTTTTCTGCTTCAAAGATTTGGAGGACTAAAGAGTAGGCACCCAAGTCTAGGTCCTAGTTTTCTTCTTGGGTTTGCAATTCCAACACTTTGTTATGCCTCCCTGCAACTCTACTTCTTCCACTTCTGCACCTGTAACCTATAATCATAGAAAAAGGGCGTTGGGGGTTGTGGTGTCTAGGAGCTTGCCTCAGTCAAGCCCCAGAAGGACATTCAAGTCTTCCAAACACCGTTGTCCGATAGAGAGTGCATATCCCTATGGGATAGAGGCAAAAACCAATTGATAGATGATTGAAAACACAAATAAATGTCACCTTAGAGGTGTAGCTCGCATATAGATCAAAATCCTTCACATCATGAGGAGATGAAGCCAAATCTACATAACAAACATAATAATAAGACAAGTCTGCTCTGCAACAATGAATACTTTGAATACTCTATAATCATAAGTATGCCAAAATTTCATCATCATCTTCTAGTTTACAAATGAATCCCTAAACATGCTTATATATGCAACTAAACACATTCCCGCTTTAATTTCATAATTCAAACTTGAGATGTCAGCAATAGACACTTCTAACGGTCACATAACTGATATTTAAAATTTGGGACCCTGCTAAATAGGGAAGGACTAGGGCGCATGCACCCAAGTTCTGGGACCTATTTTCAAGGTAGGGTCAAGTTCACCATTGTTTCCTAGGTCAATTTTTACATGGGTTTTCAGGGATTTCCATCGGGAGATAAAATAAACATGCATGATTACACTAAAAGGACCCAGGAGCTAAACTTAGGAGAGAAAAAGTCTTAGGGAGACATTTTCCAATGTAACAAGACCAATGGCTTATGAGGTGGATGGGACATTAGTATCTAGCAATGGAGCAGGTACTAATGGAGTGGAGGTGACAATAGGCAGTGTTTGAGTCAAAACAATAGTAGGGGTCACACTACTTGACACTTTGGGTGTATAGGCAAACATGAACTTATCAAAGTCCAACTGAGTAGTAATAAATGTGTCAGTAATTTGTGATGACACATCTGATAGACTAGGCAAAGAAGGAAGTGAACCAAACATAAGTTCCATATTATCATGAGGAGGGCTTTGAAATAATGACTCACTTGTGGGTGAGGAAGGAGATGGATGAATAGTTTGAATAGACACAATAGGGATAGAAGACACCACAGGAGGGGATTGTACTATTGAAACCATAGGAGGTGAAGAGAGAGGGATTACCTGAGAAGACTCCAACTGAGAGATAACAAGAGGGTCTTGTGATTCAGTGGCTGTAAGATCTTCTTCAACATCCACTTGAGTATGTTCCTTCTTTTTCTTTGCCTTTTCCTTTCCTTCCTTTGTTCTTGAAAACAAATTTCAGCTTCTTGTCAAAAATAGGAATATATTATTTGTTCTTAGTCCTCAACTTCTCTCTCTTACAAGAATCACCTTCAGATTGTTCATCTTCTGAACTTGTCTTGAAAATTTTTATCTTTATTCCTTTCCCTTCCAACCAAACATTGGTGTTTTCCAGAACAAGTTGGAACCTTTCCCTTATAGAAGTGGACTCCTTTTGTGACCATTGAATTTGGTGGAAGAGGGTGTCACCAATTTTAATACCCACATATGAAGGATCCAATATATCACCCTCTTCTTACATGTCACTAGGAACATCAGCAAGCTCAA
Organism: Cunninghamia lanceolata; assembly: GCA_027924645.1. NCBI lineage: Eukaryota > Viridiplantae > Streptophyta > Pinopsida > Cupressales > Cupressaceae > Cunninghamia > Cunninghamia lanceolata. The sequence goes on from BSBN01000088.1 coordinate 4,405,118, forward strand.
AATTTCTGATTTGTTCTAAGGTAAGCTAATTGTAGTCTAGCTTCCTTACTTCTTCATCAGTTCTGCACTCAACCCATATATCTTCAATTTTGTGCACATGAGTGTAGTTTCCCTTGGTTTTATATTTCATACACTTGTAATCAAAATCATTCCATTTCTTATACCTCTTGAGGGTTATCCATTGCATCTCATTTTCCATTGCCTTAGCTTTTTGGAGTTGTTGATACTGTAAATTGGACAATGGTTATTGGGAACTTGAAACCAAACCTATGAGATTCTTCTTGTTTACTATGCACATTCATCATCTATCTGCATAACTCCATCAGTATCAACTTGTCTACTAGATACCTTGGCAACATATAGGTTTGCCCATTTAAACACCTAACTCTGATATAGGTAAAGGTTGGAAACTGTAGAAATATGCAACCAAACCTCTTTACCTATTCTCATGTAGCATCAGAAACCCTTTTCTTTTCAAGATCTTTCTCAAACATGCAAATATACCTTTAGAAGAAGGCATCATTTACCCTTTTGAAATGTTTGATACTCTCTTTCTTGGTCAATTGAGGATAATAATCATAATATGTCTTCTATCACCAACTAAAGACAAGATAGGGAAATCCCTCATGCAATTAGCAACATATACCATGTATGAAGTCATACAGAATTTCAAAGAAGTTGATACCTTAGAGAGTTGTTGACAAATAGAATTACTAATTTGCTTACCCCAGTATATCTATTGATTGCCCTTTTTGATGATGGCTATGTATTGGTACATCCATTCCCAAAAAGTATTGGATGTTGGAAGTCCGTTAACTCTACTCAAAAGAGTAATTAGATCACTTACCTCTTCATTGAACTTACTCCGATGGATGTTTTTAGGCCACCTTGAAATAGTAGGTCTCAGAGTCTAGAGCCACTGAGAGTTGATGTTTTTCTTACACCTCTCCATGTTTTTGTCATAATGACCTTGTGCTAACTCCATGGTTACATCTGGATATTCTTCAATGTTAGGACATCTAAATATCTTATCAAAGAACTCTTCATCCAACTTAAATACCACTTTACCATCAACATACTTTTTACTCTTGCTCTCCTTATCAAAGCAAGCAGTTGTTGCCAAAACAAATTCTAGATTTTATGCTGACACGGGGAAAGCAAAAACCAAGTGAATACTACTATCAAGGATAGCTTGCATGTGAGATGCAATTGGTTTTTTGTTCAATCCCTCTAGAAATTCAGCCATGTCCACATGATCAATCTTAGTGTCCTTGATATTATTTACATTTGATTCCATAGGGGACATTGGAATCACTCTTCGATACTTGAACTTCATATTCTTCTTTGCAGGAGAAGGCTCTGACATATGTTGAGAAAATGCAAGACAAGTTTGAATACCTCCCAAGTTAGAATATTTTCATCATCAGGAACTGTGCAATTTCGAAGAGAATCTACACCTTTGCATCTGAGAATAGCGTTCAATGCAGTTCAGAGAAAATTCTTGTAACTGCATGAGAGATCATCTTTGTAGTGTAGGATCAGAGATTTTTTCTGACATTACATGGAGTGTTTCAGTTTGGGTGTAGTTCAGAGAAAATTCTCCAAACTATAAGTAGGTTAAACAGGGATGATGCAAGTCAAAGAATTTTCTCCAAACTGCATTTGGGGGTAGATCTTTTGGATGCAAGTTGGAGAAAATTATGTCTTACATCTTTTACTTGGTGTAGATTTTATGCACTTCAGAGAAAATTCTTTGAAGTACACAAGGTAAGTAACTTGAGTGCACTTCAAAGAATTTTCTCTGAAGTTCATGAGGGTAAAACATTGTTTATGTGACTTTTGAAGAAAATTCTCTGAAAGTCATATGGGGCAGAGCTCATATTTATGACTTTCGAACAATTTTCTCTGAAAGTCACATTTGGTTCATTTTTTATGTAGGTAATGGTTTTTGTTCAAGGATTTGTTTGGAGATTTTTCTCTGAACAACACCAGTCTTAAAGACTAGCTATGTTGTTTAGAGGAAAATCTCTGAACAATAGAAAGTTGGTGTTGAAATTAAAATGAAATACACATGAAACAAAAAGAACTCAAGGGTTAAAATGATGGTTTGAAGATGTGGCTCAGAGATTATTCTCTGAGCTACATCAATGGATGTTACTAGGAGTTTGAACATTCCACAAACATATACATGACCCTGACTATGTTCAGTCAGTCAACACAAACAATCCTATGACCTAGGGTTAATAATGAAAAAAACAAAAATGGAAAATGGAACAGAACAAGAAAGAAAACAAGGAACTTATCTATTTATCATAAGGACGAGGTAGATGCGCAAATAAAAAGATCACACGAACAATTGGTCACATAATAGACAGAGTTTAAGAAGGTTCAAAAATGGTGAGGGAAACATTAAAAAGTAAAATATTAAAAAGAAATTAAAACATGGTAAACATATATATAAACTAGCATTTATCAGCATTAATGACCAATCGTGTCAGCTCAGGATGCTATTGTGGAGAAATGCTCCACAAATACATATGTAGTTGTGGAGAATTTCTCCACATTACATGTGTAGTAAAACTTCTCAAAATGCAACGTCACTAAAAAACTACGACATTACACATGAAGACAAATTGCTAAGTTACAAAAACCCATTTTTTTGTAATTTTCAAAAGGTGAAAACTAACACAACTCAAGAGAACTTTTTGAGGGGCTAGACCATGCATGAGGCCATTTCAATTTTGCCTCATTTTGCATGCATAGAGTTCATGGGCTACGAAACAGACAAGTCTCATAGGGGTTATTCCATGAATTGAGTCAGCTAAATTCAAGGATAACAACTGGCTCTAACTGGGGAGCTTCCTTCGACCATTCTTTGAAATGAATGAAAGGAGAAGAATCCCATATCTCTAAGTGCCTTCATACATCCATTAGGCTATAGAGTCAGGCAACAAACTCAACACAAGAAAACAAAAACAAATAGACTATACACAAATATACAAAATGTACAAACTTATTTGAACTTTACTGAGTGAAAAGCTTCAGACATTGTCTATTGTGGGGAAGCGAGAATGATGTTCCATCTTGATATGCTGAAAGAAAACTATTTTCACCATATATTTTATGAATCAAGAAAGGGCCTCTCCACAAAGAATCAAACTTTCCATGCATTCCTTTTGGTTCTCTTCTCTTGTCCCACAAAAGGACTAGATCTCCAACTTGGAAATCTCATTGCTTGGCCTTCTTCTCAAAAAGATTCTTGTCTTGACTTTGATGTTTAGCAATATGGTCCACCACCTTTATGTGTTGTTCCTCAAGTTAAGTAAGGAACATGACCTGCTTGTTTATGGAACTATCAAAAGTCTCATCCTCAATTTACTTGGCCAATCTTAGAGTAGGTAGCTCCAAGCTGATGGGTATCTCTACATTCAAACCATACAAGAGTTGAAAAGGGGACATGCCAATTGCCTTCTTAGGAGTGATACAATCAGTCCACAATGCATCATACATTGCCTTGTGCCAAGCTCTTTGATCTTCTTCAACCAACTTCTTGATTATGGTAACCAGGTTCTTGTTGCTTGATTCAGCTTGACCATTCCATTGGTAATAGTTAGAAGAATGAGAAATAGTGATCCCATACTCAAAACAAAACTCTATTATCTCATGAGATGAGAAATAAGTAGCATTTTCTAGTACTATCTTGTTAGGCACTCCAAACGATGAGATAATATTTTCTTTAAGGAAGATACAAACAAACTCTAAAGTAGCATGATTTACAGGAATGGCCTCCACCCACTTGGTGAAATAATCAGTAGCTATGAGAACATAACTATGAGCTGCACTTGATGGTGGATTCATTGCACCAATGAAGTCAATACCCCATTGCTAGAAAGGCTCTCCAATCACTACTAGCTTGAGGGCTAGGGCTACCAACTTGGGTTTCCCCATAAACTGTTGGCACAATTTGCATTTATGCACTCGGGCGTATGTGTCTTGAAAAAGTGTAGGCCAATAGTACCTTTCTCACAAAATTTTGTGAGCTATAACTAGAGCTAAGAAATATCATCCACATGCCAAGTCATGAAAATACTCCAATAACTTGCCTTGTTGTGCTTTGTCCACACATCACAGAAAATTTTTGTCAATGCCTCTTTTATACAAATCATTTTCCCAAAGAATGAAGTTTATGGCCTTAAGATTGATTGTCTTTTTCTCTTTATATGACAAATGTTCTAGACACTCTCCATGTGTGAGGAAGTGTGCAATGTTGGAATACCACTTGTTCATTTTGGTCACGAACAAGACTGTGGGAAGTTCTTCAATATTCACTTCCTCATCATTAGATATTTCTTCTGGTTTGTTGTCGGTAATAAGCTAGCACAAACCTTTCCACACACTAGTTTTGTGGGCTTAATCTCCATATCATACTCTAGGATCTTGGCGATTCAATTACCTCTCTTACTCCCAAATTCCTATTGAGTCAAGATGGACTTGACTGTGGAATCCAACACTAATCCTATAGTATGAGAATTGAGTATGTAATACCTGAATTGCTTAACTTATTTTACCACAGCATAATCATGTTTCTCGATTGGTGAATACTTGATTTCATGAGTCTTTAGAGGAAAAATCATGAAAGCTATTGGAGATTCAATCCCTTGTTTGTTTTGCTACACCAAAATGGTGGATAAAGAATGCTCTAAAGCATAACTATATATGATGAAGTCTTTGGTATAGTCTGGGCAGAATAAGATTGGAGCATGAGCAATTGCCTCCTTTATCTCATGAAATGTAGCTTTCCCTTCCATACTCCAATGGAAGGTTGATTTTCCTTTCATCATATCAATGATATGACGTGTCTTCTCAGCAAAATGAGGTACAAATCTTCATAGGAAGTTTACCTTCCCAAAGAAGGAATGTATTATTGTCTTACTGGATTACAAGGTAAGACTCTAGATAGACTTGACCCATTCAAGATTAATCTTAGTTCCTTCCTTAGATACAATGTACCCAAGAAGCTTACCTTTTATAACCCCAAAAATGGATTTCTTGGGATTGAGAGAGATACCATGCTGACCGTACCTTTCAAGCACTTGTTGTAAGTGATGACAATAATCTTGATGATTCTTGGAGAAGATAGTCAAATCATCAAGGTAAACCACAATAAACTTACCCATCTCATTGTGAAAAGCTAGGTCCATCGCTCTTAAAAAAGTGGCACCAGCATTGATCAACCCAAAAGGCATTCTGTGATATGCAAAAGTACCCCATGGAGTAGTGAAGGTGGTTTTGTGCTAATCTTCTTCATGCTCCTCCACTTGGTTGTATCCTGAAAAGCTATCTAACATAGACAACATGTGTGAACTAGTCACCATTTGTAAAACTTGATCCATTACCAGCAATGGGTAATTATCTTTTAGTGATGATTGGTTTAGGTTATGGAAATCCACACAAATGTGAATTTCTCCTCTCTTTTTTCTCACTGGAACAATATTATCTATCCGTGTTGAGTGGTGGATAGGAAAATAATTCTATAATTCAACATTTTTTGGATCTCAGCAAGAATGATACCTCAAATTTTTAGGTTGTACTATCATTGTTTCTTCTTATCAAGAAGAGAACTTGACTTGAGAGGAATCTCATCTGAACCTCCTTAATATGAAAAGACTTCAAATCAGCATATGAATATGCTAACACATCAATATACTATCATAGAAGTTCTGCAAACTTCTTGCTTTCCTTTGGCGAGCAACATTTCCCAATGTTTACCACTTTGGGATCATCTTCTGTACCCAGATTGAATTGCTCAACCTCTACTAATGAATCTGATCCATACTATTCTTGTCGTTTGATAAAGCGATCATGCTTATCAAAAATTTTCTCCAAAGAAACCAAACCTTTGGGAATCTTATTCCCTTTTAGCTGTAGAATCTCTTCATTAGTTTCTTGATTTACCTCAGAGATTGATTCTTGAGGAGTAGAGTCACTCCCTTCAAAGTATAATTCACTAAAATTTTCTTCCTTCTCCAAAAAGGTGATGATTTGGTCATTACTATTGAAAATTTTCCAATGATTAGCATTATTAAGAACATTGGGTCAAAATACCAGCTCAATGGTATACTTACTTCCTTTGAAATCCTTGTGAGGAACTATGTGAGTGGATGATATAGCTAAAAAATCTTCCCTCTCCTTGTATTCCCTTGGGACTATAGATATGTCAAAGGCATCAAAATCTTCAATGCAATACCAAACACGATTATGGTAATGCATTAACCTTTCATTCTTTGTTTGATATGGATTTATCACCTAACAAACAATTAGTTCAACATCACCTTGCACATGAATATTTTTAATTCCTTTCTTCTATACAACATCCATTCCTAGCAACAAAGCTTCATACTCAGCACTATTGTTAGTATTATCAAATTGCAACTTGAAATAAAAGGGGAAGATCTTTCCTTCTGGGGATATGAGAACTATCCCCGCTCTAGATCCAGTGGAAGAACAACTACCATAAAACTCTAAAGTCCAAACATCATTCAAACTTGAAGAGGAACATTCATCAGTTTCTTGGCCTTTACTTTGAGCATCATCCTATGACTTGGGAACTTCATTTGTTGACTCAAGAACTTCATTCGTAGTCAAGAGATAAGTACCCATTCCAGAGGACTCAAAAAGAATTTGAGCTTTTGGATCCTCATACTTTATCACAGCGTATTTAGCTTCTCTTTTTGGATGAAGTTTCTACATAACACCTTTGACAGGTGTTTTAGCCTCAGACCATTCCATGTGGATTTCACCTCCAACATCCTTGCAAAAATTTTGTCCCAACAATATTCCATATGAAGATGGAACATCAGCTACAAGAACCATCATATTTATCCTCTTCTTAGGAAAATTAACAAATAAAAACTAAGCATCTTTGATTTTCCCTATGAAGGGCACTTTCTTGGTTTCCATTGAAAAGCATTAGCTACTTTGGCTGACATCACATTGTCGGAGGCACCTGAATCAATGACACAATTACTGAGTTTATGACCATTGACAAATAAGGATATATAGAAAGGTTCTAATTTCCTAAGAGAAGATGAAGGAGTTACAACCAAGTTACTTTGTGTAGGTTTTGGTTTAGGGGCAATAGGTGCACTTTTGGAGGTGTCTTGACCAAAATGGGCTCCTTTGTTTTTGATAAACCTGGCCAATGTCTCAAATTGTTCGTGATTGGCTTGAAGATATTCAACCTTGCACATTTGGATTTCAATCTTCTTAGCATGAATTATGATGTCAAAATCTTGGTAGGTAAAGAATGAAGATGAGGGATTTTCACTCTGGGGTTTTGGATTTTGTGTACTGGGTCTAGACATAGAAGAAGTAGGAGGATAGGGTTTACTTGCTTGTTTATTACCCGTTGTGTCCTTTGGATGAACTGGTAAAGGGGTTCTCCTTTTAGCAATTGTGATCACCAGACATGGTTCATCCTTGGACTTAGCTTTATCAACATCTTGTTGTTGATTCATCTAATTTTGAGAGCAGGTGAAGACAACAAAAGATTCACCATATGTATCTTCTTCTTGTTCAACTTTTCCTTCATATTTTAGAAACCCAATGTTAGTGTTGCTAGCTATATTTTCTTCATCCTTCATGAAGAGATTAGCACCATATTCTGAGGAATATTCTAACTTTGAAAGATCATTTGTTCAAATTTGAAAAAGTCCACTATTGCATTAACAGGTGGCACCTCCAACATGAGCCTTCCTTATGGTGGGGGAAGCATATTCAGATTCTAGTTCCTTGTAGCATTGTTCAGATAGTTAGAAGCATTAGGATAAGTTCTCCTTGGAATGTCCTTGTATGAAGGAATGGAAAATCCTTGAGACATCTGCTTCTTGAGGACTAGCAACTCATTAGCTATCTTTTGCACCATCGGATCCATGGTGCTAGTAGAAGGTAAAGCTGAAGAGGGTTGTCCTCTAGGCTTGATTGAATCTTTCCTCAATTTTACCACTAGGATTAAGTCATCCTCTACTTCATTAGCCAAACTTTGAGTAGTTGTAAGATCAGTTGGGCTTCTCTTCATAGAAGAAAACTTACTTCAAGAAATTGAGTATTGATGAAGAAACACTTCAAGTTCTCAGCTGTGGGTTGAGCAATAGTTGGAATCCTATTCTTTAGCTTATTGAACTTTGCCACAAACATCTTATGCATGGGATCATGTGGTTCATTCTTCATTTGAGTGAGCTAGGCCAACAAAGCATGAGCATCCTCTAGTGGTTTGAATCTCTCTTCAAACTTGGTTCAAAGTGTAGCCCAACTAGTGATACTTCCTACTGTGAGATGGTAAAACTAATCAGCTATAACACCTTCGAGTGTTTCTACAAACAATCTTACAAAAACATCTTCATGCTCCACTCCAAGAACTCTGCATGCAATATAGAATGTGGCAATGTGCTCATCTAGGTGTTGCTTTCCATCACTATAGAACTTGGGAAAGTTATTTCTTGACCCACAAGGTAGATCATGCTCCTGTGGTGTCAAATTAAAAGGACCAAAAGCATTTCCCCATGGACCTAGAGTAGCCATTAAATCAGGGTTGAATGGAGGAATAACAAACCTTTGTAGTGGTGTAATAGGTAGGACCCTACGAGTATTGAAAGATTCATTTGGTATACAAGATCTTGCTTTAGTAGGAGGGAAACTCCTTTTACGCTGAAGAGGTGCCCTTCTCCATGTAGGAAAAAGATCAAAATTATGCTTTTACAACAACTCAAATTTAGGATCTATGAGTCCCTGTGCCCTTTTGCTACAAGTATAAATTTGTTCTGCCAAATTCTCTACTTGACAAGAAAGAGATTTTAGCAACAACAAAATAACTACAAAAAATAAGGTACTTGTATACTTCAACCAAATGCATGAGGCTCTTGGTTGCATGTCTAGGTCTCTAATAGAGTCACCCAAAACTGTTGGGTGAATGTTTTGTTATCAACAAATTGATTAAAAAATGGTTATATCAACCACAGTATGATGAGATTATATCTCTCCTCTCAAAAAGGGGAGTCTCCCTTCTTATTGCTAACTATGATCAAAAAGTAATTAACTATACTTATTTACACTCAAACTATCACTTGGGTGTTTCCATATCATCCAATTTTCTTTTTTTAGAATTGATGTTCACTTACAAACTTATAACAAAATGCTTTTGATGCTTACAATATATGATAAACCATAAAAATACCTATTGGAGCAATAATAATTGATATCCAAATTAGCTAAATGTAAGAGTAACTGAAATGATACCAGGGTGTGTCAACAACAAGAAACCCCCAAAAGCTCAAGGTCTTTTTTTGCTCCTTACGCTAATTGGAAAATGAAAAGGTATGGAATAGAGTGCAGCACAAAGTCTTCACCATATGCCAAAAGAATATTAAACAATCTTAGATGATAACTTGCAGCCCAAAGTCTTTCAAGTCACCTCTAATCACAAACATAAGACACAAATCTAAATATGATTTCACAGTTTAAAGACTTCAAAATCAGATTTAGAACACCTTTCAAATTATTTAGATCCACACCATGATTTGATCAAATACACAAGAAAATGCAATGGAAAGGATGTAAGAACATTCCCAATACACCCCAAGCTTGTCCCAAGACAAAGATTGAATGCCCACTTGCTCTTCTTATATTGATCGAATAAAGATTTACAATTTGAACACAAAATCTCAATATCCTTCACAATGCGATAGCGTTTCCCTTCAGTAGATAAAATATAATATTTTCATTAGAGCCCCCTCTTATTTATAGAGGGAGGCTAGGAGCAAAAATAGGATTTAGTTACAACTACTTTGACTTACTCAAGATAGAGTCCAATTTTGTTTGGGACTCTTTACTTCTCCTACATGCAAATTTCATATTACAAAAAGACATATAGGATTTCATTTACATATAACAAAACTACATAAGGAAAGCATAGAAAATAATCTAAGTGTTCGAAGACAGGAATTTCTTCCTCTTTATCCTTCTCCAAAAAGTCCTCATATCTCATTAGGGCCACCTAAACTTCATTGTCATCTGGTCCTGGTGTGTATCTAGAGATGGTGAGAACTCTTGTGATGGAGTCTTCAATGGTGATAGGCACACTCCTATGTCTATTCATAATTCTCTGTAACTTATCTAGAATCACTTGAAAATTCACTAGCTTGTCAATTGAAGCCAATGTGAAAGCTTCTGTCTCTATCTCAGTGTGTACTAGTATAGTGAATTCTTGGACAATTGTATCCATGGCGATGGTTTTCTCACTATCATATAACATATGGCAAGGAAGATCTACAATCTTATCTGAAATGTCTAACCCCTTGTCTATGCTCACATCAAGGGCTTTGCTAAGATCTTTGATCAAGCTCTAAATGAATTCTTTCTTGTTTATCATTGCCTCCCTATATTCCACAAACATTTTTCAATGGAGGATCATCCTGTGTTCAACCAAGACTTCTAACTTGAAATTTTGCAGCTTGGTCCATGTCTAAATATCTTTCTCTACTAGCTGCAAGTTTTGTGAGAGTGTATCAAGTGTTTTGTTCACTTCACCCTTTACTTCACCTAAGTTGTTGTAAAGTTCGATAGAAGACTTTATTAATTGGGTACCTTGGGCTAATAGTTTTTCTATCTAGGCAATGATTGTTTGACCTTGAGCTCCAATCTTCTCAACTTTTTTGATGGCTTCTTCATCAACATAGGTGTCAATGCATTCTACTTGCTCTGAAGTTTGGGCTATCTTAAGTAGAACAAAAGTTAGTTGTTCTACCTATATCTTAAGACGATCCTTGATCAACTTCTCTCTATCATACCTTTCAAGTAATGTATCCAATGTTTCTTACAGATCCTCCTTTGCGCTTTCATGTGTTTTGTTACCAAGTTCTATCCTTGAAATGGCATAATTAGAAACTTGGAATTCTTCAATACTTTTGTCCTTTGGAGGTACAGCCACTTTAGTATACTTATTACCTAGGGAATCAACAATCACCCTTGATATTGTTTTGGCCTTCTTTACTAATTTGGGCTTTGTTGGAACTAGTTGAACAAAATCAAAATCATTAGGTGATACATTTTGTTTCTTCCTCTTTGTTTTTTGATACATCAATGAAGGGGGAAGAATGGATGATTCTTCTTATGTTTCTGTCACCAAAGTCTGTGATGACGGGGTAGGACCAATGGCTTGTGACATGGATGCGACATTAGTATCTGGCAATGGAGGAGATACTAATGGAGTGGAGGTGACAATAAGCGGCATTTGAATCAAAATAGTAGTAGGGCTCACACTACTTGACACTTTGGGTGTAGAGGCAGACATGAACTTATCAAATTCCAACTGAGTAATAATGAATGTGTCAGTAATTGGTGATGACACATCTAATAGACTAGGCAAAGAAGAAAGTGAGCCAAACGTATGTTCCATATTGCCATGAGGAGGGCTTTGAGGCAATGACTCACTTGTGGGTGAGAAAGGAGATGAATGAATAGTTTGAATAGACACAATAGGGGTAGAAGACACTATAGGAGGGGATTGCACTACTGAAACCACAGGAGGTGAAGAGGGAGGTATTACTTGAGAAGACTCCAACTAAGAGATAGTAGTAGGGTCTTGTAATTCAGTGGCTATAAAATCTTCTTCAACATCTACCTGAGTAGATGTTCCCTCTTTTTCTTTGCCTTTGTCTTTGTCTCCTTTGTTCTTGAAAACAAATTTCAGCTTCTTGTTAGAACTAGGAGTATCTTCTTTATTCTTAGTCCTTAGCTCCTCTCTCTTGCTAGAAGAACCTTCAGCATGTTCTTCTTCTGAACCTATCTTGAAAAGTTTTATCTTTATTCCTTTCCCTTCCAAACAAAAATTGGTGTTTTCCAGAACAAGTTGGAACCTTTCCCTTATAGAAATGGACTCCTTTTGTGACCATTGAATTGGCAGAAGAAGGGTGTTAGCAATTTAATTACCCACATATGAAGGATCCAATACATCACCCTCTTCTTGCATGTCATCAGGAACATCAGCAAGCTCAAAATTTTTGATTTGTTCTAAGGTAAGACGAATGTAGTCTAGCTTCCTTACTTCATTAGTTCTGCACTCAACCAATATATCTTCAATTTTTTTCATGTGAGTGTAGTTTCCCTTGAGTTTATCTTTCATACCCCTGTAATCAAAATCACTCAATTTATTATTCCTCTTGAGGGTTATCCATTACATCTTAGTTTCCATTGCCTTAGATTTTGGAGTTGTTGATACTGTATATCAGCCAATGGTTACTGGGAACTTGAAACTAGACCTATGAGATTATGCTTGTTTACTATGCACATTCATCATCTGTTTGCATAACTCCATTGGTATCAGCTTGTCTCCTAGATACCTTGGAAACATATAGGGTTGCCAATTGAAACACCCAACTCTGATATAGGTAAAGCTTGGAAACTATAGGAATATGCATCTAGATCTCTTTACTCATTCCCATCACTAGTATAGAGAAAATAATATATGATTAAAAAACTACTAAAAACTACATATAAATGACTGAACATGGTCACATGACCATTAGTAGTTTATTTCCAGTCATATACAACACGACCGAATTGGTGAGTAAACCATTTTTAGTCATTTATTGGTTGTTTTGATTTATCGATTTGGTAGTATATTTAGTAGTTAATTTAGTCATTGATTGTTGTAAACTGGTCACTTATTTAGTCATTGTTTATTCAGTGATATATTTAGTCATTAATTTAGTCATTGATTGTCGTTAACTGGGCACTTATTTAGTCATTTTTATTCACTAATTTTTGTCCATTGGTAGTGTATTTTATTCATTGATTTTTGTCAATTGGTAGTATATTGATACATTGTTTATTAATTGCATAATCATTATAATTAGTCATATTTATTCACTGCTCTATCAATTGTTAGTATATTTAGTCAATTGGTATTTTATTTAATTATTTTTGTTCACTAATTTCTACCTAAAAGTGCTGGAAATGAGACAAAGCTTTTGAGGTTTAAACATAAAACACAGAAAAAATTAATCAATCTTTCATTTGTACGTAATGAAATAGCTATAATCAAGAAGGAAAAATACTAATATTTTATTGAGAAAAGGTGTTCTTACAGTAGATACAAGACTTAAATATGTGTCCTTGCTTTGAAAAATGTGTTACAAAGTGTGTTTCTCAGTGCCTTGATTGAGAAAACTAAGTTACAATGCTCTATTTCTTTCTTATACAGCTCCAAAACATGAAAGAACTACTTGAAAAATGATGCCTAAGGGTCCTATATCTCATCCCATACATTAAGCCTAAGGGTCCTATGTACATCCTGACTTCACTCACAAGATGCTCTAAAAATTGTGTCAACAATCAAAGCCGATTCTTGGAATAAACAAAGACAAAACAAGAACTGTTAGCTTAATACAAACCTTATGGAAATTGAAAAATAGCTTTGGAGATTTTATACATTACCTTTTTCTCGTATTCTTCAACTAGTGGTTCAACAACAAGGAGAGAACGAATAGAAAGAGTAAGACCTTTGATGAAGTCCTCGGGACAATCATCATCAAGCAACTGACCAACAACTAAATGAGCATTATCAATTTAGTAAAAAATCATCAATTTCAAAGATCATCGAACTTTATAATGTTAAGTACTAAGAACATAATATGCTCATATTCTAAGTGCACCTTTACAAACATATCATAGCCATAATCAATATTCTCTTGTTCTAGTAGTTTTCCCACTACATCACCCTTGACACCAACATTGGAAGCAATTATATGTATAGGAACTTCAAAAAATAGAAAAAATGAATGATTAAACATTGAGATAAAGCCTATTTCTAGACATAAACAAAAGAAAGTATAGGTTAGTAATTTATACCTTCAATGCATTCTGAATTATCTAAACTCCAATCTTCTGGTCAAAGTTGGTTGCAGGAATTGTATCAAGCTCTTTTGTTGCATAGAGAAGAGGAACACCACCACTTGGAATGTATCTTCTAGTAAGCATAGAGCTATAACCTTCCTAAAGAAAATATTACCATCTCTAATGATTTAATGAAATTTACAAATTTGTTTACCTGGTAAAATGCCCTTCTCTATAGCTACCTTCATTGCATTCAATGCATCAATGACTATATTTTTTCTCTCCAACTTAAAGCTCACAGGCTCCTCCAATCTAAATTATATAAAAAAGAACATGAAAAAAATCTAGATACAATGTATCATCTTAATTTGAAAATATTGAAAATTATCTTCAGACAACTAATCATAGTTTGATTATAAGTTAAACCTTGAGAGTTCAACAACTCCTCTTGATAGCTTTGCCAACCTCTCTTGGAGATTTTCTTTGTCATAATCAGATCTACTTGCTTCAATATTAGTATAGATCTGTGACCAAATATTTTATTAGCCATACCAAGCATACCAACACAAATCTCTTATCAACTCTATTATCACCAAGCATTATAGTCTTGCAAAAATATTATCACGCTTCACTCTAATAAAACTCATCTGCTCACATCTCTCTTCAATTGCTTTTTTGTCACCACCTCCATCAAGAATTATAGTATCATCCTTAGAGATAGTCACCTAGAATAAAGAACAACTAATCTTATCATACAACAAAATGTTAAAATGACAAAAAGAATTTGAGTAACAACACAACAAAAACCTTGTCCATGGATGACATCAACACCCATATACAAGGATGCTACTATGTTTACCTTCCTTCTTAGTTGTTCCAAGCATGCCAAACTCTACTTTGTCAATCTTCATACCAAGATCCTATGATATGACCTAAAGATAACTACCAGCCATAAATATTTATCCTTGATAAGTGGAGAAAACAAAATGTCAAAATACATGCAAACTAACTCAATTGAGAAACAAATTTGGTTCAATAGGTGTTACATGAAGAAGCCAAAGTTGCATAAAAAATAAGAAAATCCAAAGCCAAAAACGAGAATAGATACATAGAAACATAAACCTAACTTGTCCACCAGTAAGTGCACTAAGATCCTGCAAGTTATTTTTCCTATTTTCACAAAAACCTGGGGCCTTAATAGCACAAACTTGATTCAGACACAAATATAATTTTAATATGCTAAGGATTTAGAATTTAAAGTTAAAAAATAATTTAAAAAGTAAACAAGATTTAAATAGAAAAATCCACCAACTTTCACCCCTGCACGAAGCTTATTCAAGATCAAAGTAGCCAATGCTTCACTCTCTACATCCTCTACTACAATCAAAAGAGGCCTTTGTTTTTGTGATAAATACAACAGGAAATTATGTATTGACTAAACATAGATAGATATCCTAAGAATCATAAATCAATCTAAGACACCACAAGACCTCTGTCACATGAATATTGACAAATTCACTCAACCTTAAATTGCCAATGATCTCAGTTAGAGCATACTACCGTCCAAAGCAAAACACACTCCAAGAACATAGTAATACAATGACATTATGTAGTACTGTGATTCAATTCTCTTCTCTGTGCACAAGTAAATGTAACACAATGATCTTCACATTTATGATAATCATAGACCCTTGACATTACTATACTCCATTCACATGAACATTTGCATAGCTTGAGCACTATTATAGGGGTTTACACAATACATTCACACTCAAACAAACTTATGTCAACTAAACATATTCACTCCATTGCAAGGAAATCATGAATAATGTAAAAACAAAACCATTATATAACCTTCTCTTCTGTCATTTGAATTTCTCTCTTGATGTATACACTTGGAAAGAGTATTAGAATATTGGTGATGCCAAATGAAACAATCTAAAAAATAGGCTTGTACTATAATAATGTACACTACATCAGATATCCAGTAATAACGAAGGGACATCCATCAAAGCATAATAAAAGGGATTTTTTTGTCATATGTTATAGTTACAAATGCCTTGCTAGACATACATGAAAATGTGGAAGCATAGACAAGGCAAGCGAACTATTTCAAAAAATGCCTCAAAGAAATGTGATATCATGGAAGGCACCTCCTCTACCACAAACTCTTCAAGTCATACCAACAGTGATGTGGGAAATATTTTTGAAATAGTTCACTTTCCATTTCTATGCTTCCACATTTTCATGTATGTTTATACATGTGAGTACTCTATGATCAAATTTATTTATTGTTGTTTATTGTGGAGCCCTAAACAGTGATCTAGTTATGGTTCCAAAACACGAGTTGCAATTCATTGCGATTCATATTCTTTTCCAAATAATATATTTGTTGGTTATGATGTTAGTCACAAAAACACACAGATAAAGAATTACATATCAAACCTTCATCATCTTGAAAGATACGATGAATTCAAAGAATTCATGATCCCAAGTCTCCATGGATTAGTTCATAATCTACTGATGTCACTCAGAGGTTGACGTGCTTTGCTACTTTTTTACTCAATGGTCTTCAATTTCTGCTTCCAAGAACTGATGTTTGAACATCTAGTTATCCTCGTTCTTTCTATAAATTTCTTTAACAAACAGGGTTAATCCTACTGTACTGAATAGATGATGAAGACATTTTATAAGTTTGATCAATTCTTTTGATCATCAACTGTTAATGATTAATTCTTATCTCTACACTGTAAATTTATCCAAATTATATGATTAAAGGTAGATATTTGCATGGTATTTTTAGTTCTACATGCTATTTAGCTCAAATATGCTATAAATGTTCAAATTCCTTCAGGATATCGGCATATTTCTATGTATTTACAATTATGATAATGATTTAAATGAAATTAAGAAAATTGAACTAAATGCTTGCTAAATTTTTACTAAAATTTGTGAATCTTCAGCTATTGATGCATATACACTCTAGATATTGTCATGAAGAGAAGGAAATCAAACCATAGGTTCACCAGGATGTTCCACAACTAAGTATGGTTGATGCAAACTTCAGTAGAAAAGGGATGAAAACAACATGCATAACAAGAATTGCACTCCAAGGGATGCAACAAATCAAAATGCAAGTCAAGAATTCATCTATAGATTAATCAAAATATGTGATTGTTTGTAATCTTAGGTCCTCTTCTTCATTAAGTATGCAATGAACATGTACATTTATCATCATCTTTGAGAATTAGTCTTGATGCATCAATAATCTAATCTCAATTAAGCTGCAAATAATCTTACAAAATGCACTCTATCTCCTTTTATAGGACAAAGAGAGGAGGTGGTTACAAATGATCCAATGATCAGGATTTAACAATTTAAATCAATAGTCTCTGTTACCTCTGACTTGGTCAACAAAAGTCGTCATAGCACAGGTTGTTAGCTGGCAACCATCTGGTGATACATTATCATCTCTTCGACATATAATGTGTATGACCCCATCATTCTGCATTTTCACTTATTCTTCCTCTTCATCAGTAGATGGGTCATCTTCCTCTACATGCCCACTAATAATCCCCCTAATGGGCTCATATGCTTGCACTATCTTTTCAATTCCTCCTCCATCCTAAACTTTGGCCTTTGCTATAACATGCTCCTGTGACTAGAACTGTGTTTGTAAAGCATACCATTTCTTCGTACGGCTATTCAACTTTTCATTATATTCTTACACCTTTGCTTTTATCCTCATGGCTTTATTTATTAAATCTTCTGACAAATGGTGGAGAGGGTCATCTGATGCATTCTTGAAATTATCATAGAAGGCCTTAACTGAAAAATCAACATCCTAATTTTCTATCTTTCCTTCTGCTCTGTCTTCAAGGGCTTCTAAAATGTTTGCTTCTTCAGACATAAGGTGATGTAACTTCACACTGATATCTCTGAGCTTTGAATTACATTTCTTCAGTATATCAGTCTCAAATTTAGTATCTTCATACCAGATTCCCAATAGTTGTGAAGTATGATTATTCAACACTTTGTTGGAGATGAGTACCTTCACACATGTCTTCTTCATTTTTGCCAGGGCAATCAAATTCTTTTCCACTTTAATTGACCTTTGCCCAACTTCTTTTTGTAACTTATCCACATTACTCTTCAACATGCTGAGGAAAGTCCAATTGGCAAGGGATACCTCTATCACCTTTTCAGCTTATGTGGCAAATTAAACAAACCAATTGTCAGCCACATGTGCCTTATTCTTCATAATGTCTAGTCTAGTCACTTCATCTTGAGATATAATGGTCAAAGGAGTAGTGGTGCTGACAAGCATGTGATTCGGATCAATTAATCCTTTTATGAATGTATGCAGTTGAGCAATGTGCTCTTTGTGCATTTTATTTTTGGTCTTCTCTCTTTCCACACTTTTCAATAAAGAGTCAATAATATCTTTGGCCTCTTGGTCCTCCCGTTCTTTAGTTGCAAAACCTAATTCAATGGTGGTCAGTTGGAATTTATTAACATTTATCTCCCCCTTGGCCTTGTCCACCATAGGCAAAGCTACTTGAGTTGTCCTCCTCCCAGTGGCATAATCTCTCTTTATTGCAGAAGTGGCTCTCGCTCTTCTCTTTGGTTTGATCATTTCTTCTGAAAACAATGAAGAAACATCAAATTGAGGCACCTCACTAACCTGAGGTGGATTCACTTCTTGCCTTAGCCAATAGGGTATTTCATCTAAAGGCCCCTGTTGATCAGTATGCTCAATGTGATCATCATGAGAGTCTACATTTTCTTCCACCCTTGGTGGTGAAGGTTCCTCCCTTTGTTCATCCCAAATCTCCTTCTGAGGAATTTCCTTTTGTTCAGGGACTTGTTGTCCCGGAGCCTCTTGTTGTAGAGGGACCTCTTGCTTCCCTTTTATATTTTGGTCCTATACATTATGTGCTGCTTGGTCTTCATGAGGAGTATGCACATCCTTATCTGGCATATCTAGATGATTATCTTGATCATTCTTATTCACATTATCCTCTCCTTGTTCTTTCTGATTATTACCTATCTAAAGACCTTGTCCTTCATCTTTTGATGTGTCAACTTCTTCATGGCGTTGGGCTTGATCTATTCTTTCTTCATTTGTCTCCTTCTCAGGTCCCTAATCATTGTCTTGAACATCATCCTAACCTACCATCTCCACATCCTCCACATACAAATGGACTTCTTCTTTGTTCTGTTCTAGAGGTAGGTTGGCCCTTTTACTTTGATTATCATCACCCTGATATGTTAGATCTATGGTTGCAGGGCTAGTGACTTGATCAACCAAATTTGCTAACCCTATTTGTTGGGCTACCAGCTCAGGGTTTCCTTCTTCTATATCCTCCACCTCGACCTCCTCATGCTGGACTTCCTTTTGTTGTACTATGGGAATGCCATGTGGGGTCATCTTAGTGTTATTTACCAATGTTTCCATAGAACTGGCAGATACCTCAATCACAAGATCATCATCAGAGAGGTCTACTATGTTATCTAGTGGGAAGGAGTGATCATCCCTTACCTCATGCATCTCTCTTCTTTGTTCCTCTGCCTTCTCAGTTTTGAACTACATGATCTTTGGAATGGGAACTTCGTGATGCAAATTCTTTTGAATGCCTTCTCCCCCTGCTCCTCTTTACATGATAAGGGGAGTTGGGTCAACTGCCCCTCTCGTAACAGGTGTTTGCCTTTTCTATGGGGGTTCTTGTGTCCTTTTCTTCTTTCTCTTTATTAAAGGATCATTATCTAAATTTTCTTCTTCTTCAGCAATAATAGGTGTAGGTTTTACAACAGGAGGTTTCTGCTTTGCAGGTGTATGTGATGTAGTTGCAATAGATGTGGTTGCAGTAGATGAAGTAGCAGCAATAATAGAAGCTATGTCTTCCCTTTGTGGAGACTGACGAATGATGTTTACCCCAATTGCTTGGTTCCCTTTCTTAACTTTACCTTATTGCCTCTCTCCTTTTAACTATCTCTTTTTCCTGAGGAAATCATCATATTCCTCATCAGACAGCTCTTGTCTTTTCCTCTTGTTATCCAAAGTAAGTGTCACTCCCCTTTTCTTTATCTTGGTAGTTTCTGTCTGCACCCACTCTTTGGTCAATTGTATGACCTTCTGCATTATTTGATCCAAGGTGGTCACCTTTGGTTGACTCCAATATGGGGATGATATTATTTCATTGTACAGTTTTTTGTCCTCATATTCTTTGGATATGATCAAACCATCATCTGTATGTAACTGAACAAGCACTGGTATGTAGTTAAAGGTGCATATTTGATTTAAGGTAAGCCTCTGGTAGCTCCTCCTCTTGACTTCCACCTCATCATCATAGTTTGCCCAAAAATCTTTGAGGTGCTTCTGATGCATTATTTTCTTCAGTAAGGTTTGCATCCTGTCATAGGGGTCATATGACCTAGCCAGTGGGAATGGTTGTAGGTGCATCAGATTCAGGCCTCTAATTACATCTTTCACACTCTCCCTATCTAGGCACATATACTATCCAATTATGGTTGGAAACAAAATGTGGGGTATCCTTTTCTTTTCAATGTAAGCCTCCATGGAAGGCAATATTTGCTTGCAAAACTCCATCAAGATGACTTTATCATTGGGATACCTCGGCAACATGTGGGGTTGATCAGTGAAACCCTCTACTCTCATGTATGAAAAGGTGGGGAACTTAATGAACTAGGCCCCATGTTTGTATATTATTGTCTGAGCTTCAACGCTCAGTCTCTTGGCTTTGTCTTCCTCCATTGTCCTGACAAGGTGCATGGAGAATGAATAATTTACTCTCTGGTAATATTGGAGAGACTCCCTTGGTTTCAGTTGTGGGTAGTGATCCCAAATGTTCACATAACCAAGGTTAATACCAACCCTACCCATTGTCTGCAATCCATTAAAAGTGTCTCTGTATGCACAGGCATATACTACGTAAGATGTCATATGGAACATATTTGTTTTACGTCCCAATTTTCTCATCCCCTCATCTAGGGCATCACCTATGACTTTTGCCCTTAGAGGTTTGTCATCAATACCCTTTACCATCTTGATGATGCCATACATGGGTGAGTGCACCCTAAGTGGCAATGTAAATGTGAAAAACAAACTTAAGTATCTTCATGTAAAAAATTGAATGAGTTATCTACACAATCTAGAAATAAGGTAGTAATAAAAGTTGTAATAAATTTAATGTAGTTTATGGGCTACAATTTTTTTTTGAAAATTTTGAAAATAGTTTGGTGAAAATTGGATATTTCAATGAAGCATTACTAAAATTTTTAGAAAACCGTAAAAAGTAGGTGTCATTCCAGCCAACCTAAGTATGAGAAAAATATAATATTTTTCCTCCATGTTTTAGATTTAAGTAAAGGACACATGAGCGGATGTGATGCATATTTTTTTGAATTTTTTTAAGTAATTTATTTATGAATTTTTTATTGTGATTTTTTTAAAATATTAAAAATTAATTTTCCAGCCAACCTAACTTGGTCAAAAATATATGAAACTAAAAAATTTTAAATTTTAATATATACCCAATAAGTCCTAGAATGTGATGCATCTTTTGGACTTAAAAAAGGATTAATATGTTGAAAGTTATGGATGTTTTTCAATATGTATATCTATCAGGAAATCAGACATAGCATGTGTAGAAAATTAATAATAATTACCTATTAAAATTATTATGAGGTGTATATTTTTTTTTAGAATCTTAATAACTTCCTCTATAAACCCTTTTCATTTGATTAAATTTAGTTACAAAAAAGTCTGTCAGCTTCAAGGATGAAATTGAGGAAAATTTCAGGATAACACTAAATGGGTGGTTTTACATGTTTCTTTGGCAGGTTTTGGGACTCCCACATGCCTAAATATGAGGTAATCCTAAGGAATTATTGGAGTAAATCCATGTTTGAGCTAGTAATATTAACATCCTTTCCATCCAAATCTAAATATTAGTCTAAATGTTAGCACTTTTTCATACAACAATTTTTTTCTCCATTGCCATTGTTTGGCCCATCATGATCTCACACACACCCACATCTAGTTGTAGAAAGACCCAGCATTATGTTGTCCTATCATTTTGCTGAGCATCACCATCATGTATTGATACTCTAGTGCAAAGTCAAACTTGTATAGATAAATGGGCAGTTTCGCAGAGGCCTTGTAGGTGCTGTCACTGGATCTCCATTGGTACATGATCCTCTTGGATTCTTTCTCTTTGCTAGTATACTCCTCTAGTTTACCCAACTTTAATCAAACTAGATGAGGTCCTCTAGGCAAATTGAAGGCTGCAGTGATACTTTCAATTGAAAAGTATGCATAAACCCTACCATGTTTCTCCACTCTCTAGGTGATGTTATTGTAATTTTTGGCACATTCTACCACTAATTTAGTGGCTTCCATAGCGTAAAGGAACCCTCCAGCATGCCACATTCCAGAACTATATATATTGATGAGTAGGGGATTGCCACCCACTTTCTCTAGTTTAGTTGTCCATGCGTCCAGGGTGGTGCTTCTAAGGTGTGTATAATTGATTTGCCCATATTTGAAGGTTATCCCTTTGGGTTGTATGCACATGGGTTTTAGAAATTCTATGTCAGACCTATTTTTCTGAGCTGCCATTAGATCCTGCAATGAAACATGTATACATCTTACCTTGCATGTCGCATGTAGTGGTGGATGCAATGATCACATGAATTTTATGGTGATTGTTGATGTATAAAATTGTGTAGGTTCTAACACCAACATGGGAAGTTTCAAGAATGTGGAACTAGCTACTTGAAACAACCTCTAGATTTTAAAGAAGCTGGCTCTTCTCTATTTTAAATGGGTTTTGAGAAAAGGGTAAGAAATTAACAGGATTACAGATACAATTAAGAAAATCTAACTATGGCGATGCGCTTGAGTAAAAGTATCCCTTCAATTTGAGCATAGTGAAACTATTCTCAAGATACAGTTATATTAAAGAGTAGATACTGCATGATTAACATAAACAAATAGAATGAATATAATCAAAGGCTCACAACTAGAAACTTTGCAATGACACAGATAATATCAACCAAGGCACATAACAGAGTTCTTCTCATTAATCTTCCAGCAACATAAAAGGCATAGATACATGCACAGATACATTAACTTTCTTATCAAGAATAACAAAATAAAGGCAAAATGACATAAAATGGCCACAGCAAAGTCTCTGACTTCTCTTTTAGATTCTGACAAAAACTTATCAAAAGTATATCTCTATCTCTATCTGTGTGTCTAGATCTATTACAAATACTGCATATTTATAATCATAGATCCGACCCTAGATTATCTGTAACAACCGAATCCTCAACGGCCCAATGGAACTGAAGATAACTGGAAGTTCCTGATAGTTGCAATCCTCCGAATCTGCAACAGTCCTCTCTCCTTAACGCTCATTAGCTGAGGCAAAATATATGTGGCACAACTCCTTCACTGAGACATAGACACATGGTGAGACCCACGCGCTTATAAATGAAACAAAATATGACATATGGCAGCGTTCGCATCAAACCCAAAAAATCCTATTACTTTTCAGAAATGAACAAGAAAATGACAGTTATCGCATTTCGCAGCCTTCAAAACCATCTACGTGTCTTCCTCTGCAAAGCCTTTAAAACTATCTTTATGCTCGGGTGACCTCCTTTAATGACATCTGTTGCAAGCTACTTCATTTATAATATGAGACACATTAATGATGGGACCCACAACCTCTGCGCTCACTACCTTCAAAAGGGAGAAAACTGGGACAGATGGCAGGTTTAGCGCGCACACTAACTAACACATGGTGGCACCCGCAACACTGCTTGAAACTAATAAAACTTTTGAAACTCCCCGCAGAAGCTGACACTTGGCGCAACCCGCATAAAAACTGTAGAAGCTTTAAGTTTCTCACTTGGAAGTGTCATGAACAAAGCAACTCCTTCTGTGACCACCATGTGGTATCCTCTACGCACTTGAAATAAAACATTACTGTGGCCCACCATCTTTATACTAGCATTGACATGATACGAAAGAAACACGTGGCATTGTCCACAGAAAAATAACAAGACACATAGCACCCTCCACACAAAACATAGAAACTTTAGGGACTACCTCTGCAAGCTACACGTGGCAACACCCGCAACACTGCTAAAACTTGAAACATTGAAACTATCTGCTACGTGGCATGCTCTACACAAAACTTAATATTCAAAACATTGTTGTGGCTTTAACTGTGGCTTGACACTTGGCAGATTCTGCACAAAGCAAAGAAATTTTCACAGCAATCAAAATGAGACCTAGGCAGCAACATTTGGAACCTATGGACTAAATCACGACTCAAACAAAATGTAGAGTTTTTGACACTCTACACTTCTTGGCGAACAATAGGACTTCTGAGCCTACTCTGAAAAAACCCAAAACTGGCAAAAAGATATGTATTAAAAATACAACTTAGAGTCATAAATTTTGCAATGTTGTCTGATAAACAGACCATTCTGAATTGGAGAGTCCCTGTCTACTCTATAAATCTTGAAAAGAAAAATCAAGATTAATTATATCCTTATGAGAAAAAGTTTGCAAAATTTGTACCACAGCTTTTAATTGAAACTCTAGCTGGGCCATAGGTATCAACACAGCGTCCACTTCCTTGACCGATGATGAATCACTTAAACCCTAGAAAATTGTCTGATCATTTTGCTTAGTCAAGAGAAGGGTCTTGATGTCATCTATCATCAACACTATGTTACTATCTGGGAATGGTGAAGGAAGCCCCAGTTGCACCAAATCTTTTATATGTTTCTTCATATTTTTCACTCCTTTTACTGTATCCAGGAGCTCCTAACAATTTGTAGCCACGGAGTTACAACTCAAAACTTCATTGACCTTCTTAGCAGCGACCATTCTGTCATTGATACCTGCTGCTAATAATGTCTCATCTCTGGTGTCATACAACTTCTTCAATAAAACTTGAGAGTCAGAAACCCTCAATGAAACAGTAGACAAGGTGGCCTGCATCAAAGTTTCTACTTTCTTACACAGCTGCTGAGAATTCAACAGAAATGTTAAAGATAGCCTTAGCTAGATAATCTCCTCAGAGATCCTCTTCCATACTAAAACATATAGCTCTTTTACCAAATTAAGAACTCCAGCATTTTATGGCCTATTAGCCAACTCAATTGTTAGCTGCTTTGTTCTTTGTTGCTCAGCCAGGAGTTATGCCTGAATTGCACCATTAGCATTTTTCTCATTCAATAACTTCTGTTGCAACTTATCTTGGTATTTCTTCTCCAAAGTGGCTTTCTCCTATCTCAAAACAGTCACTGTAACCTTTTCCTGTGCTAGCTCAAACTTAAGAGAAGCATTCTGGGTCTGTACAGCCTGATGTATCTAAAAAGAAATAGTATTTTGCAACTATTTGTTTAGATTATCAATCTCATTCTTCTTAGATTGATTCTCTCCAGCAAGGTTGCTACTATTCACTTTCTCTTGAGCCAAATCATTTTATTCTTTTTGCAACTTCTTGGACACTTTCAGATAGTCAGTTGCTACAGTAGATGTAGTTTCATTTAGTAGCTCAACCCTATCCTATGACCTAAAAAGAGACATATCCATAGCCACAGCATTCATAGAATAATCCTAGGGCTACATTTGTTCATTAGGTTTCACCACATTTGGAGACAAAGGTGTAACTGTCAATGATTGTTGAATGGGGTCATAAAGTGACCTCATGTGTGCCACAACAGGGCTCTTGTTTTCATTTTTCCTCTTTTTGTCCATCCTAGCCTCTCTAGCCCTTTTTGCTATGTCTTCTTGAGCTTGGAATGTAGGAGGGGATGCAATGTAACCTCCAGCAAAGGGGTGACCTTGAGGAAGGCCATAGGGAATAGTGAATAATTGCTAGCTAGGAGAAACTTGAGGAGGGGCACGTTTAGGCACAGATGGAGAAAATAATGGAAATAAAATGGCCTGTGAAGACATGGCCTAGGTATTGGTAGTTGTGGCAAGGGTTGATATTATCACAACAAAAGTGGCAGGGGTAATACATGCCTGGCTAATTGGGATTGCCACTCCTATAGTAGAAGAAAGAGAAAATACAGGAGAAAAGGGAGAAGAAACACTTACTTGAGTGACAAAAGAGGTGACTGGCAGTTGTTGCTGCTATGGTTCTATTTCTTCCTCCTTTTCTTCTTGCAGGTACAATTTCCTATGTTTCCTAGGCCTCTCACTTGTTTCCTTTGTTTCTTTCTCTTCAACATTTACCACCACTGGTGGTTACAAAGGAACAATTCTAGAACCCCTAAATGCTGAAGTTGTTTGAGTCCCTAGAGTTGGTGATGACACCATACCTTTTTGCTTCTCTAAGGTGCTGAGGGATTGGGGCCATGAAGATGTAGGAGCAACAGATGAGCATTGTCATGTTTCTTGCATAATTTGGGCTAACTCTGTTTCCTCTTCTGTCTCCTCATCCTTCCTCTGAATTCTACTTGTGTCTGGACTTGAGACTGGGAAGGATGCCACTCATCCTGAATTGATTCCCATTTTTCATCACTGTCAACATTCCCAAATGAATGTGTGAACTCTAAAATTTCTTGCCTATATTTCCAATAGGCTTCAATCTTTTCTATTCTCCAGTCTTGGGTTTTTAATGCTTTCCTCAGACCAATAGTCATTTTCATCTTAGGGTCATATTCCCTCTCTTTGGCATAAAAGTTTTCCCATGGCCTAGGCCCCTCATAGGGAAAATTAGTTAATTCAACATACAGATCTGGGTTATCTTCTTTCAGATTCCTCCTGTCCTCCCAGAATGGACGACCCTCATGTACCATTTTAGCACGGACCTTATTATTCATAATCCAGGAGGCTAGAAAACTATCTGGGTCATATTTCCATTTATCTTCTATGATGATGAAACCCAGGGCAGCTAACTTTCTTAACAAGAGGTTCTTTGCACCTCTAACTTCAAGTGTCATGTTTTTCCTAGCCCATGGAATATCATACATCTTCTTCTTTCTTTTCTTGTGGCCAAAATCATTATCAACCACAAATACCTGTCAGGTCACCTCTAAGTATACGACCCTAGGGGTCAATACTTTAGGTAATAGCACGGGTTCCGCACTGAAACCATGGACTCTGATTATTGTATTATGTGCCCCAAAGAAATAATCATAGGGAATTGGGCAATTTGTTATAAAACCCCTTATACTCTGTGTCAATCTATGTTCTATAGGCTTAGGGCTTAACTGGCGAAAAGCAGGGGTGACAAAATGTTCCCAAAACTCATAAGGGTTGGAGATTTCAGATAACACATGTGTCCATGCGGACACAGGGATGGTTTTATTTTGACCAAAATCTGGATCATACATATTTAAATGAATATGTTGTGTGAAAAGACTATAGCTCTGATACAACATAAGATGGAACAAGAAAGCAGAATACCTGAAAACTTGCCTTGTCTTGAAATTTGAGAGCTAATCAATCATGGCGGTAGCAATTTGTTCTAAGAAATCCAGCCGGTACTCTTGTGATTTGTCCACAGTTTTCAATTTGAAAATAATTACCAACTGCCAGTCATGGACTTTGTTATCCCCCCTCATTCCAAAAATGAAAGCTATCATTGAAAGTGCCTCTTGAACATTTTGAATAAAGTGTGCCCACCTAGTGGGTAGTGTGGGCATATGAGTATTATCATCTTCCAACTGCATCTCTAAATTCAAGAACTTCACTTTGTTAATTATATTTTCCCATGTGTTTTGTATTTTGGCAATAGTTGGAAATGTGGCTATTCTATCATGCTACAGGGCCAACATGTCTCTTATGGCTTTGGACATAATATGCACTATGAAAGGGCCCTATTGTATAGTATTTGATGGTGCATGAAACAGTTTTGCACATAACTTGATTAGCTCGGGACACAGGTGGACATTAGGTACCAGGAACTATGCCAATTGTGAGGTCCATATTCTCATACCAAAAGTTGCAGACTACCCACTGTTTGCTCAGAGAATACACCTTTGTGTGCCCCCTCCCAGAGAGCCTTGGTGTTCTTTTGAAGGGGCATGTTGAATATGCCATCTGCATAATCCTTCACCTATTCCGGGTCGACGGAATACTCTACTTCAGGGACCCTTGTTCTTGGATAGGGTTTCTTTGGTTGTGCGGGTGCCGAAGCATATGATTTATTGTTCAATAGTTTATCTATTGACTCATAAATTCCAAGTCCCTCTTGTGATGACTGTGTCTCATCCATATCTGTATCTTTGTGAGGAGAATGTAGGAAGCTTTGACACATAAAAGAATGAAACTGTTTAACCAGAGTGATACTTAGCTGAAAGGCACTCTCTAGGGACAGTTGTCGAATGCAACAGTGATTCAAAGTATAAAGATAGAAGCAAATGATGGCTACACTTAGGATTTAACACTAATTCATTGGGGGTTTATGGAGATCATAAATGACACATCTTATCTTATAAATGGTATTAATGCCGAGAAACAACTAGTGTATCTTTTTGAAATCCACATGGAACAGAGTGTCAGATATGTTACGAGAGTGGCTATCTTTCTGAAAAAGTGTGTACTTCTGGGGAATTTTAGGGATTGCCGAACAACCTTAATAAATGCTAGACCAAAAGAGAAGGGGCTTTGCATTGCTGACACGTGTTCACTGAACACTTATTGAAAGGGAAAGTGGGAAAAGGAAGCAGGAAAATAGGAAAGGGAGAAAAGGAAAGAAAACTAACTAACTATGATACATTAAGAGCCCCTCCTTAATTGAAATGCTTCAAAAAGATCCCATTTACCAGAATCTCTTCGGGTTCTCCATCCATGGTCTCCAGCTCAAATGAATTTTGATGCTTGCAAGAACGAATTTTATAAGGACCCATCCATAAAGATTCAAATTTGTTGTGTCGACCTAGCTTAGCAACTCTTTCATCCCATTTCAATACCAGTGAGCCAACCTCAAAAATGGGATTTGAAGTCTTCTTATCAAAAGAGTCCTTAGCCATTTTCTGATGTTTCATTAGTGACTCATGTGCCTTTTGTCTTCTCTCTTGAACTTCCAATAGTTCAACAAGTCTAACTTGCACGGGGCCATTCTCTTCTTGTTCTATTTGTTTTAACAATTGCAAAGCAAGGATCTCTAAGCTCAGTGGAATTACTGTTGGTTTACCATAAACTAATTCATAGGGAGACATTTTAGTCACTTGCTTTGGTGTGATCCTATCAGCCCACAGTGTTGTATTAAGTAATTTATGCCACTCTCTATGATAATTGGTCCATATCCTTTTTATGAGTTTGATAAGGTTCTTGTTAGTGGACTCTGCCAGACCATTACCTTGAGGGTAATAATTTGAAGAAGTCTTCAAATAAATCCCATTCCTTAATGCAAACTCAGATAATTTTTCTCCCAAAAATGCCTTAGCATTATCTGATATAATGGTACGAGGAGGACCAAACCGAGCAGTTATGCCTTCTAGAAACTCTAATATGACCTTTTCTATTGCCTCTTTGAGTGGTATTGCTTCACTCCACCTGGTAAAGTAATCTATTGCTATGAGGATCCATTTGTGTCCCATACTTGACACTTGATTGATCATACCAATAAAATCCAAACCCCATTGAGTGAAGGGTTCATCCATAATTATGGGACTTAGAGGCATTACTGCATTTCTCCTTTTGCCTGTATAAAACTGACAAGCTTGGCATTCTTTAACCAACTAATGACAATCTGTAAATAGAGTGGGCTAGAAATATCCTACTTGTGTTACTTTGATTACAATTGTCCTTGCTGAAAAATGCCCACCGGAAACTCCATGGTGTAATTCATGTAGTATTCTTTGAACTTCATCCTTTTCTATACATCTCAAGAGTATACCATCAACATTTCTTCTAAATAGAATATGATCAATTAGTACAAAATGGGCCCCTTTCTATGTATAGTACCTTCTCTTATCATGGGAGAGCTCATTTTGGAAAATCCCATGCTTCATAAACTGTATCCTATTTTTCACCCAAGAGTCTTGGTCAACCTCTTGGAGTTTCAACACATTTTCATTTCTTGCTTCTTCAGCTACTATTCTTTCCATGTCTTGGGTCATGTATTGGCACAATCCTTTGCCTCTGACTAACTTGGTGGGTCTTACTTCTATATCATATTCCAAAATCTTTGTGATCCAATTGGCTCTTTTCTCAGTGATCTCACCCTCCATAATATATTCTCGTACACTAGGATGAGCCACTAATATCATAATCTTATTTCCTATTACCAAATGTCTTAATTTTTTAAGGGCTTTCACCATGCAAGGATTTCACCATGGCATATGCTTTCTTCTCCACAAAATTATATCTAGACTCATATTCCCTAAGAATTCTAGAGAAAAAGGCTATTGGATGCTCACCTTCCTGTTGATCATCTTTCTAAGGTAGAACAGCAGCAACACTGAATTCTCCACCATACACATACATTATAAAAGCCTTAGAAAAATCTAGATTTTTGAGTACTGGGGCTGTCAAAATGGCTCTCTTGACTTCTTCAAAAGCCTGTCTTCCCTCTGTGGTCCACTTGAAAACCAGATCTTTCTTAAGCAACAATGTCATTAGTCTTATTAGACCTGAATAATCAGATATGAATTGCCTAACAAAGTTGATTTTTCTTAGAAATGATTGAACTTCTTTCTTGTTGACTGGTAGAGATAGGTTCATTATGGCTGTGACCCTTTTGGATCAATGGAGACCCCTTCCTTTGACACTATATGCCCTAGAAGTTTACCCTAAGATATAGCAAAGATGCATTTCTTGGGATTCATGTTGGGAATTAAGGTGTCTCAACCTTAGTAATTCTCTGCATTTGTAACGTTTCTATTTATTATTTAATTGCCTATGTTGTAAATATTTGGAAATTCCATATTGTCATGTTGTGGGATGTGGCACGGTGATGTGTTGATCCTACATGGAATATGACAACTTGTTATTTTGTCCTCACATGAGGAGATAGGCGTCCCACTTAGTGGTAGGAATATTCTGCCATGTGTCGGCATCTTCTATGTTGTGTAAGGAATGTTTGATCAAAATGGTCATGACAGATTCCTATGACGAATCTATGACATGTAAGAGTCAGAAATAGACGGTTGTAAGATAGGTGATGACATGTGTCATGAAGCATCTTTGAATAAGGCATATTTGGGTGCCCCAAGGTGGAATATGACATGTTGTAAGAGAATATGCTATTTATAGCATGTGTATGACAGATTCTTTTACAGCTGTAAGTTGTAACCGCTATGACAGATTCTATGACGGTCGTAAGTGTCATAAGAGCATCTGTCATAGCCCATTTTGGAAATAGGTGACCTCTTTGGGATGGAAGCTGTGGACAAGTGTTAGACACATTCTACAATGTTGACCAAGTGTCCCTAGATGTGGGTTTTGGTCCAAGATGCCATGTTGGATGCCCATTCCAAGAAAGGTCCAATATTGCCTTGTATTTCCTATTTATATAGGTGCTTGGAGATGGAGTTTGTATCACAGGTTCACAGGTACTATTATGCTGCCAGATTGACTCTAGACATGAGTGTCGAAGACCATTGAAGCTTGCATTGCAAGTGTATTGTAAACATTCTTTCAGATTTATTAATACATTGTGCAGGTTTCTGAGTGTGGGGTTTTCCACCTGATAAGGGTTTTCCCAACTATAAATCTTTGTCTCTCTCCTCATTATATTAGTGTAGGAATCATTTTCCACACACCTAGCTTCCTTTCAATTGGTATCAAAGCTTGATCACCTTTGGTCCTAGTTGTTGGGTAGGGGTTTTTGAGCTAATCTTAGATTGAGTGGGAGTCTGTGCAGAGCATTCTGTATCTTATTGCAGCAAGGAGATGGCAGGCACATCTAGAAGATTTAAAGTAGAGAAGTTCAATGGCAATAATTTCGAGTTGTAGAAGCTCAAGATGGAAGACATGCTAGTTGACCGAGACCTTTGGGATAGTGTGAACGAAACTAAACCAGCTGCAATGTCACAAGCTGACTGGGATCTTAAGGATTGGAAGGCTAAGGGTCTCATAAGACTTAGTCTTGTCGATTATGTGTTGTTAAATGTCCATGAGGAGACTACTGCAAAACTCCTTTGAAAGAAGTTGGGGGATGCGTATCAAGGCAAATCCCTAGTTAATAAACTTTTTTTGAGAAAGAAGTTTTATTCTCTTCGAATGGAGGATGGAGGATCCGTAGCCAAACATATGAATGCTTTCAACATGCTAGTTGTACAATTAACATCTATTGGTGTAAAGATGGAGGAGGAGGATTGGTGTATGACCCTGCTTTATTCTCTATCAGACTCATGGCATCATCTTGTCATGGCAATCTGAAGCACCACATCCACATTCAAAATGGAAGAAGTAGTTTCTTCGTTGTTGTCTAAAGAGATGCGGAGAAAGTCTTCTGAGGCAACCAAAGAGGCCCTTACAATTCATAGAAGACCCAAGGAGAAAGGGAAGAAGAAGGACAAGAAAGCTGAGAAGGGTAGATCCAAATCCCGTGGGAGACCAAAATCTCCTGGAAAGTCCAAGGCTCTTTGTTGGAATTGTGGCAAGACCGGGCATTTCCAAAAGGAATGCAAAGAGGAGAAGAAGAAAAAGAAGAAAGCTCCTGATTCAGATTCTGACAAGTCACAAGATAACGGTGATGCTTTCATCGCAACCCTGTCAACCCATGCATCTGATGATGTGTGACTAATCAAATCTGGTGCATCATTCCACATGACCTTGCATCGAGACTGGTTCACTAAGTATGAGTAGTTTGATGGTGTAAAGGTGTATCTGGGTGACGACTCTCATCTGAAGATCATTGGTCATGGAAGAGTCTCTATCCCATTCCCTGATGGTCGAGTGAAGGGGATCTCTAGGGTTATGCACATCCCAGGCTTAGTATGGATCTTGCTTTTTGTAAGTAGTTTGAATGATGCAGGTGTGCAGGTTGTCTTTTTGAAAGAAGGATGTAAGATGACTAGGGGATCTATGGTGCTTGCTAAGGGTACTCGGAGAGGTACTCTATTTCAGCTGGTGGCATGCATTTCACAATGCAATAGTTCCTCTGACTCAAGGAAGAGGGCAGCAGTCACTTCATCCCCACCATCTGAACGAGCAGTGAAGAAATCTGTTGTTTCTAGTCCTGATGGTTGTAATCGTGCATTGGAAGTTAAACTTCTTGCAGAAAAGACAATGTTATGGCATAAGAGATTTGGCCACATTGGTGAGAAGGGTCTGCGTACCCTGAAAAATAAGAACCTTGTTGAGGGGTTAGATGATTGTAATCTTGAGTTTGACTTTTGCGAACATTGCATTTATGGAAAACAAAACTGTGTTCAGTTTTACTCGAGTTCTCATAAGTCTTCTAGTGTGTTGGACCTTATTCATTCTAATGTGTTTGGTCCTGTTAATGTTCCTTCATTATCAAAATCTATATACTTTGTATCTTTTGTAGATGATTACAGTAGA
This sequence comes from Cunninghamia lanceolata, assembly GCA_027924645.1. Lineage (NCBI taxonomy): Eukaryota > Viridiplantae > Streptophyta > Pinopsida > Cupressales > Cupressaceae > Cunninghamia > Cunninghamia lanceolata. The sequence continues at coordinate 4,438,521 of BSBN01000088.1, forward strand.
AGGACATGGATTTATTTTCTCAGAAGCAAATCTGAAGTCTATAGCAAGTTTAAGGAGTTTAGAGCCTTTGCTGAAAATCAGACTGGTAAAAAGATTAAATGTTTGAGAACTGACAATGGTGGTGAGTTCTATTCTACATAATTCAATAAGTAGTGCAAGGAACTTGGGATTGAAAGGCATAAGACAACTCCATACACCCCACAACAAAATGGAGTTGTAGAGAGGATGAATAGGACACTGATGGAGAAGGCTAGGAGTATGCTTAGTGGAGCTGGTCTAGAACAAAAGTTTTGGGCTGAAGTTGTTGCCACTGCTTTCTATCTGGTAAACAAATCTCCTACATCAGCTCTTGTTAGAAAGACACCCATGGAGGTGTGGTCTGGTAGAAAGCCTTCAGTAAGGCATCTTCATGTTTTTGGTTGTGGGGCATATGCACATGTGCCTAGGGAGAAGCAGTCAAAGTTGGAGAACAAAGTTGTTAAGTGTATCTTCATCGGCTATGGTGTTGGTGTGAAAGGATACAAGCTTTGGGACCCCGTAGCTGAAAAAGTGTTGTATAGCAAAAGTGTCATCTTTAGAGAGCTTACACTTTCTTCCACTATTTTGTAGCCAGAGGAAAAAGAAAATAAAGAGGATGTTGTTCAGTTTCCTCTCACCCCTGAGAAGACTGAACATAAAGACAATGTTGGACTTGATGATGAGGAGAGCTCTAGCATCTCTGAGGAAGAAACTGAACCTCAACCTCAGCTCTTGAGGAGGTCTACACGAATAAGAAAGCAACCTGAAAGGTTTGGTTTTACATTACTTGATTCTAGTTGTGCTTATGCTTTGCTTACTAATAGTGATGAACCTAGAACTGTATCAGAGGCTTTGAATATGAAGGATGCAGGTTCCTGGAAGGAGGCCATGGAAGAAGAAATGGTTTCTTTGGAAAAGAATCAAACTTGAGACTTGGTGCCTTTGCCTCCTGGATAGAAACCCGTTGGATGCAAATGGGTGTTCAAGAAGAAAATTGGTGCATATGACAGTGTTGAGAAGTATAAGGCCAAATTGGTTGCGAAGGGGTATTCACAAGTGGAGGGTATAGATTATGGTGAGAACTTCTCTCCCATTGCAAAGCTGACATCCATTTGATTCTTGTTGTCACTCGCAAAAACTTATGACTTGGAGGTAGAACAGATGGATGTGAAGATAGCTTTCCTTCATGGTGACTTGGAGGAAGAGATTTACACGTCACAGCCAGACCATTACATGGTAAAAGGTAAAGAAAATTTGGTTTCCAAACTTAAAAAGTCTTTGTATGGTTTGAAGCAATTCCCTAGGAGATGGTACTTGAAGTTTGATGCCTTTGTGTTATCAATTGGATTTGTGAGATTGAAATCGGATCATTGTGTGTATTATAAATTTGATGGTGATCGTATTCTCATTGTTGCACTGTATGTTGATGATATGTTGCTCATTGGGAAGGGTAAGAATATGATTTCTGATTTTAAATCTCAGTTGTCAGCACAGTTTGAAATGAAAGATATAGGGGCAGCCAGGTACATTCTAGGAATGGAAATCAGAAGAGACAGAACTAATAGAAAACTTTGGTTAAGCTAGAGTAAGTATGTGAAGACCATGTTGGATAGATTCAGCATGGCAGATTGTAGACCATTGTGTGTTCTTGTTTCTTTGGGGACAAAGTTGTCTATTGAGGATTGTCCAAAATCTCCTAGTGAGGTAGAGGATATGAGCAGAGTACCTTATGCTAGTGCTATTGGCAGTTTGATGTATGCTATGGTCTACACAAGACCAGACATTGCCCAAGCAGTGGGAGTCCTTAGTCGATTTATGGCTAATCTTGGATAGGTTCATTGGAATGCATTTAAGTGAGTGTTCAAATATTTGAGGGGTACTTCTAAGTATTCCATTTGATATCATGGTAATGTTTCAAGACCTTCGCATTCAGTTGATATTTGTGGATTTGTGGATTCAGATTGGGCAGGTGATATTGACAGCAGGAGATCCACCAGTGCTTATGTGTTTACACTATTTGGTGGTGCTATTAGTTGGATGAGTAAGGGAAAACCTATTGTTGCTTTATCCATGACAAAAGCTGAGTACATGGCAGCAACTCATGCTTGTAAGGAAGCCATTTGGCTTAAGAGATTGTGTTTAGATATTGGTGTTGATGCAGGTCAGATCACGATCAATTGTGACAGTCAGAGTGCAATTTACCTTGCAAAGAATCCAAATTTCCATGCTAGAACCAAGCACATTAATGTTCAGTTTCACTTCGTGAGAGACATGGTTGAGGATGGAAAGGTAAATTTGGAGAAGGTAGATAATTTGAAGAATGTTACAAATACATTGATGAAACTAGTGAGCACAGAGAAGTTCAGATGGTGTTCAGAGTCTATGGGCCTCTCGGCCTATAGCAGTTAAATCCTATTTTTCTATTGGCTCTTACAAGGTGTTCAACAAGTGGGAGAATGTTGGGAATTAAGGTGTCTCAACCGTGGTAATTCTATGTATTTGTAATGTTTCTATTTATTATTTAATTGCCTATATTGTAAATATTTGGAAATTCCATATTGTCATGTTGTGGGATGTGGCACAGTGATGTGTCGATCCTACATGGAATATGACAACTTGTTATTTTGTCCTCACATGAGGAGATAGGCGTCCCACTTAGTGGTAGGAATATTCTTCCATGTGTCAGCATCTTCTATGTTGTGTAAGAAATGTTTGACCGAAACGGTTATGATGGATTCCTATGACAAATCTATGACATGTAAGAGTCAGAAATAGAAGGTTGTAAGACAGGTGATGACATGTGTCATGAAGCATCTTTGAATAAGGCATATTTGGATGCCCCAAGGTGGAATATGACATGTTGTAAGAGAATATGCTATTTATAGCATGTGTATGACATATTTAACCGCTATGACAGATTCTATGACGGTCGTAAGTGTCGTAAGAGCATCTGTCATAGCCCATTTTGGAAATAGGTGACCTCTTTGGGATGTACACTGTAGACAAGTGTCAGACACATTCTACAATGTTGACCAAGTGTCCCTAGGCATGGGTTTTGGTCCAAGATGCCATGTTGGATGCCCATTCCAAGAAAAGTTCAATATTGCCTTGTATTTCCTATTTATACAGGTGCTTGGAGATGGAGTTTGTATCACAGGTTCATAGGTAGTATTATGCTTCTGGATTGACTCCAGACATGAGTGTCAAAGACCATTGAAGCTTGCATTGCAAGTGTATTGTAAACATTCTTTCAGATTTGTTAATACATTGTGCAGGTTTTTGAGTGTGGGGTTTTTCACCCGATAAGGGTTTTCCCCACCGTAAATCTTTGTCTAATAGTTAGGATAAATTTGAATTTGCATAGCCCTCTCCTCATTAGATTATTGTAGGAAGTGTTTTCCGCACACCTAGCTTCCTTTCAATTCAGCGATATTCCAAACTCTTGACATTTCTTGAAAACAACCTCTAAATGGTCAAAGTGATCTTTGGCATTCTTAGAAAAGATAGTGAGGTCGTCTAGATAGATCAGAATAATCTTATTTATAAGTTCTCTAAATGCTACGTCTATTGCACGTTGAAAAGTAACCCCAACATTTGAAAGGCCAAAAGGCATTTTAGCATATGCAAATGTTCCCCACTTTGTAGTGAATGCAGTCTTATGCCGATCTTCATCTGCTAACCAAATCTAATTGTATCCTGAAAAACCATCTAGCAAGGAAAACCTTTCTGACCTAGCCACAGTCTATAAAATCTGTTCCATAGAAGGTAGGGGATAATGATCTTTCAAAGATGCTCTATTCAAATCCCTGAAATCTACATAAAGTCTTATGTCACCATTCTTCTTTCTTACAGGCACTAGGTTTGAAACCTAGGTTGAATGCTTAATTGGAAAAATAATCTTTGATTCTAGGAGCTTTTGCATCTCATCCACCATTAAAGGTTCAATTCTAGGATTCACTAGCCTTTGCTTCTGTCGGACTGGTTTAGACCCTTCAGTAAGCTCTATGGTGTGTTGGATGATATCTCTATTATAGCCATGGAGGTCCTCATAGGTCCAAGCAATCACCCTATCATATTTATCACATAAAGAAATCAACCTTTCCTTTTCCTCTTGGGTTGTAGAATTACCAATTTTCAACTTTCTTCCTTCACTGACTTGAATCTCAGAATAATCTTTCTTATTCACTTGAAACCTCTTCTCTAGGCTTACATCTTCTGTGTCAAACAAGTTTTCTAAGGTAATCAACCCTTTAGGCAGTTTATTTGATTTTAGATGTATGGTTTGGTCACCATATGCTTACTCAATTTTGGGATGTAATTGATCAACAAATTCATCTGATTGTTATAAGAATGCAAGTACTTGAAGGGCATTGTCAAAAACTTGCCAATTTTGGTCATTGTCTGGAATTGTTGGTCTTACTATAACCTTGACTGACTCATTGTTAACTAATAGATCACTTGCTAGGTCAAACTATGAACCAATTTGTGCCATTCTATCTACCTCATAATTTTGGGCTCTAGGAACTACCTCAATATTGAAAGCCTCAAAACCATCTATTAGGTCCCAAATTATGTGCCTATAGGATCTCATTCTTACATTTTTGGCTATTGCTTTCTCTCTGATTTGTTTTACCACCAGTTATGAATCTCCTCTTACTATCAAATTCTTTATTTCCTTTTTATTTGCCAACATGAGTCCATGTACCAAAGATTCATATTCAGCATCATTATTGGTACAGGTAAACTGAAAGTGAATTGCTCTTAGAATTTTCTCACCACTTGGGGCAATAAGGCAAATTCTTGGTCCAACACCATTTTAACTCCTAGCCCCATCAAAATTTAGGGTCCAAATTTCTAAGTTTCTTTCAGCTTCTCCACCTTGATCGGGTATTTCTTTCCTTATAATATTAGGGATTTCTTGGTCTTCTTCAAAAATGACATAAGTGCCTAGACCAGTAGAGTCATAGTTTCCATAGGGATCGCTCTGCATCATGGTCAATAGTTGATTGTTTTCTTCTTCCTATTGGTCATGTTTAGTGCAGTCACCTAACTCTTCAACAAAGATTCTCTCCTCTTTATTCAACATGGCATGGGATGCTTCTAATTTTGGGGTTGGTTCATTTGTGATATGGTCTTTGGATAATGGTTCAGACAATATTTTCATCTTTGTCCCATATTTGGTTCTCAGGATGAGGTGTGACCAATCTAGTGACATGTACCCTCCTATTTTGGCTATGAAATCTCTGGACAAGCATAAACCAAATATAGGGGGAATATCTATGACTATCACATCCTGATTGACAATTATATTGGGGCAAGTATATAGTCGTAATGGAAGTTGTTTGATTTTTCCTAGTGTTTGAACATATTTCCTATGCAACTGCATGACCCCTCTTGTAAGTGGTTCATATTTTATCTTTAAAGAATTTGCTAACTGCTTTGGTATTACTGTAGTACTGGCCCCAAAATCTATCATTGCATTATGTAGCAGTTTTTTTCCAACTATTAGAGTCAAATAAAAGGGATCTGGTTTAGATTTACCTACCTCAAGTACATTGTTCAACATAGCTATTGTCTGTAGGGGTACAATATCTTTGAGCTGAAGTTTCCCTTTATCAATAGCTCATCCCTTAGTACTAGTGTGTTTAGGGGCTTCTTGACCTTGCAGAGCTTCCTATAACAGTGTCTTCTACTTGGTTATAGCTAACATATCCCAAATTGATACATGTGCTGGAGTTCTTTTCAGCTAGTCCACCACATTTACAGGTCTTAATGCTTGGGCTTTTGAATAATAAGGGTACCTTGTCTTTTCTAGAACCTATCCTGAGGCTACTTGATTCTGCATAGGTTGAGGCATGTCTTGCCTAGAGACTATGTTGTGATGATTTTGAAATGCAGGAGTTCCCATGATCTCATTATTAGTGACTTCAGGCTGCTCCATCATTCTCCTTTTTTATCTTGTATACTAGTCTGACTACACCAATGGTTTCTTTGAAGTAGAGGCCTCATTCAAGAACACTGAATCTTCCTCTTCAATCCATGAAAATAAGGCATGTTTGAGGGCTATTTCCTCTTCTTGTTGTATGGACATCCCTTGCATCTAGGCCACCATTACTGCATTTTGAACACCAGGGGACTGATATGGTGGAGTGTTAGAAGTTAAAAATTGTCCTTCTAACCCTCTCTGTTTTGCTATCTTTTGTTACAAATTACCTCTGGGATAGTCTCTAGGCATATGGGCATTGTTGCAGGGAAAACACCAAGCATTTGTGTCATTTGTTAAGTTATTTTACCCTGGAACTATTTCTCTATTGGGATTATGAGGAACAGTTTGTAAAGGTGTAGGGACCAAAACCAACTGGTTTGAAGGCTGAGGATTAGTTTGCCTTTGAGGGCCTTGATATTGATTTGGTTGAAAGGGAGGTCTATTTCCTTGGTAGCTTTGATAAGGGGGCTCTAGATAGGGATTTTGTTGTCTCTTTAGATTAATTATCTCATTTGAGAAGGTCCTTAGAATGTCCTTGACATCATCCATTTCAGATGGTTGAGCAGAGGTGGTTGCCCTAGAAGGTTGTTGAGGTACTAGAAATGAATACATGGACACAGGTGGGGCTATAAGATTAGGAGCTTCTTGTGGCAAAGGTAGGATAATTTCTAGGAACATGGGCATAGGAGGCCTTGGGGGTAATTTTCCAGCATCTATCAAGTTATTTTCAGCCTTGACTGCCAACTCATATGCTTCTGGTAGTGTCTGACCTCCAAGAGACTGAATCATTACTGATATATTAGAGTTTAAAGCTTTGAGGTAAAACACAATAGCCATACCTGATAATGGTCTTGTTGTAGAAGGAATTATATCCCAAGTCTTTTGAAATCATGAGTTGAAATAAGTCATGGCTTCTTGTGGTGCCATTTTGATAGTGATCAATTGTTGCAGCAAGGAAGATTTATCACCTTTCTCTTTAAATCTTGCAAACAAAGCGTCACCAAGTTGATCCCATGTAGATATTGTGTTTGGAGTGAGAGATCTATACCAGTCTAGAGCCTTTCCTTTGAAAGAAGCTGCTAGTAGTCTTATGGCCACATTTTGTTGAGTAATAACATGTACTGCACACACATCAAACACATCTTGCAGATGCTCCCCAGGTGTCTTGAAATCTTCTCTAATGAACTTAGGCAGAGCCTTCAGAGCATTGGCTAGAATAGCATCCCAAGTTGCTGGTGGAACTAGGAGGATGAGAGGGCTACCAGTATTCCAATTTACATAGTTCCTTGGATGTATAGGCACTCCCATATTTATTCTTTGTGCTACTACAACCTGATTCATTCTTCTCCTTAGAGTAGCTAATAATGGTTGTAAAAGAATGTCTAGATTAGCAGCAGACTGAGCTCTTGTTGTAGGTCCACAGCTCTGGCTCCTTGTTACTCTTTGGCTCATACGATCTTGACAGAAACTTCAAGAAAGGTCTCACCAAGTGTGCCAAAAACTGTTGATGTATAAAATTGCGCAGGTTCTAACACCAACATGGAAAGTTTCAAGAATGTGGAACTGGCTACTTGAAACAATCTCCAAATTTTAAAGAAGTTGGCTCTGCTCTATTTTAAATGGGTTTTGAGCAAAGGGTAAGCAATTAATAGGATTATAGATACAATTAAGCAAATCTAACTATGGTGATGCGCCTAAGTATAAGTATCCCTTCAATTTGAGCATAGTGAAACTATTCTCAAGATACAGTTATATTAAAGAGTAGATACTACATGATTAACATAAACAGATAGAATGAATATAATCAAAGGCTCACAACTAGAAACTTTGCAATGACATAAATAATATCAACCAATGCACAGAACAGAGTTCTTCTCATTAATCTTCCAACAACATAAAAGGCACAGATACATGCACAGTTACATTAACTTTCTTATCAAGAATAACAAATTAAAGGCAAAATGACATAAACTGGGCACAACAAAGTCTCTGACTTCTCTTTTAGATTCTGACAAAAACTTATCAAAAGTATATCTCTATCTCCATCTATGTGTCTGGATCTATTACAAATACTGCATATTTATAATCATAGATCTGACCCTAGATTGTCTGTAACAATCGAATCCTCAACGGCCCAACGAAACTAAAGATAACTGGAAGCTTCTAACAGTTGCGATCCTCTGAATCTGCAACAGTCCTCTCTCCTTAACACTCATTAGCTGGGGCAAAATATATGTCGCACAACTCCTTCACTGAGACACAAACACATGGTGAGACCCACGCGCTTATAACTAAAACAAAATATGATAGATGGCAGTGTCCGCATCAAACCCAGAAACTCCTATTACTTTTTAGAAATGAACAAGAAAATGACACTTGTCGCATTCCGCAGCCTTCAAAACCATCTATGTGTCTTCGTCCGCAAAGCCTTTAAAACTATCTTTATGCTCGGGTGACCTCCATTAATGACATCTATCGCAAGACGCTTCATTTATAATATGAGACACATTAATGATGGGACCCAAAACCTCGGCACTCACTACCTTCAAAAGGGAGAAAACTAGGACAGATGGTAGCTTCCACACGCACGCTAACTAACATGTCGCAGCACCCGCAACACTGCTTGAAACTGATAAAACTTTTGAAACTCCCCACGAAAGCTGACTCTTGGTGTAACACGTAGAAAAACTGTAGAAGCTTTAAGTTTCTTTCTTGGAAGTGTCATAAACAAAGCAACTCCTTCCACGACCACCATGTGGCATCCTCCATGCGCTTGAAACAAAACATTACTTTGGCCCACCATATTTATACTAGCATTGTCATGATATCAAAGAAAAACGTGGCATCATCCGTAGTAAAATAAAAAGACACACGGCACCCTCCACACAAAACATAGAAACTTTAGGGACTGCCTCCATAAACTACACGTGGCGACACCCGCAACACTACTGAAACTTGAAACATTGAAACTATTTACTACATGGCACGCTCTGCACAAAACTTAATATTCAAAACATTGTTGCAGCTTTAACTATGGCTTGACACTTGGCAGATTCCGCACAAAGAAAAGAAACTTTCACAGCAACCAAAATGAGACCCGTGTAGCAACATTTGGAACCCGCAGCCTAAACTGCGACTGAAACAAAATGTAGAGTTTTTGACACTCTATAGTGATAATCCTTTATTCTATTATATTTCATGCATAATTATGTCAATTTACCCTGGTAAAGACCATATTTACCTATTTATTCACCATAAATGACAAAAGAGGGTTTTACCATCACATACCTGATATCTATTACTTTTACTATGTGGGTGATGTCTGGATTGAGCAGGATCACCTTGCAATTACCATTTCTCATTGGCCGTTCACTGTTCCATTGAGCTCACAAGTTGTAGAAATGTTATTTTAATCTAGCAGGGTCTCTATAATTCTCGGTTTGAACATTTGATAAATTTGAAATGAGCTTAAATCCTTACTTTTAACCAATTACCATGGCAAATTAGGGTGTGTTTAGTGTCTTCATGTTAATGTCCATTGATTAACACATGAGGCTCTGAGATGTTCATAGGTCGTGCACTCTTATTTGAAAATTTGGAGGTTTGACCTACCATTTGGGTGGCATTTAATGCAGGGATGCATATTCATGAAAATCAGGGATATTAGCAAATATGACTGATAATTGGAATATGAGGGTGATGTCATCATGATAATGGTCAACTATCAACCGATGACCAAAATCGGGTCATTATATCCCTTTTACACAACCGTGACAACATTATGTATCGACATGATCTAGTCAATGTGCCACGTGGTAGTATTCCATTGGTTACTAAGGATCCCTGTGTTATAAGTCTCAAAGGTCCATATGAGAGATATTGAGAAATACCCAGATCTTAAACAATGCAAAATATCACCTTTGACCTAGAGGTAAGGATGACATCAGCATCTTTTATAAGACTTTAAATTGGTCAAAGATATGACATCATCATCATATTAGTGAAGGTCGGGGATATTAGAAAAGATGATGGATGTTAAGAAATATGACCCTCTTTGACCCTCGAGGTGTATGATGATGTCATCGTCATATCGGGGTTTTTATAAATCAAAATAAGATGACATCATCATCATGTTTGCTGAAGATCGGTGATATTAATAAATATGAGGGATATTAAGAAATATGACCCTCATCCTAAGATGACCCTTGCCAAAGATGACCCTCAGGTATTTGACGGGTAAATGCCTTCTGCATTTAAATTTGACATTTGCATATTAACCAATATGCGGATGTCAGGTTCTCTTTATTAAAAGGTAGGCCAGGGATATTAGCAAATATGACTAATATTGGTGAATGTGACCCTCCTAGTAGATATCAGGTTTGACCAAACTTTGACTAAGTATAACTTTCTACCCTTAAGGAATTTTAGGGTGATCCAAAAGACAAACCTGTTTAAAATTCTACATTCTCCAACATTATGAGGTTTACTATGGAAGATTCTAACTTTGACATCCAAGCTCCTCTTGTGAGGCATATGCAGGTGTAAGGGTGATATCCTCTTTTTCTGACTTTTACCAAAATGCCTAAAGCAAGAAAATAAGGAACAAGCAGAAGCAGAAAAAGTTGGGTCCCTATTTTGCTAAGGCAAAATGGGGCGTGTTGTGTAACCACACAACAACTTGCCACCAAAGAAAACAACAAAATTCTAATAATTCAAGGGATGAGAACAAACTAAAACATAATGCTCTAACTCTTACCTGACATAAGCAACATGACCTTCCTAAATGATTATCATGTTCATCAATATAAAATATCAAGTGTGTGCATGTGCGTAATAATCCTCATCTTGAAAGTAAGTTGAAGATACTAGTAACTAGTGTTAAGCTACATAGTTTGGGTTCATCCCTCATAGCCAACCTAGATAGAGCCTTACTGCCAATAGGCATCCATAGCCCCAGTAAGGTTATCTTTGCAATTCCCCTAAGTAGAACCCCACTGCCAGCAGGGGTCCATAGCACTTGTAGAGTTACTTAGATGGCCTAAATTTTATCCTCTTTTGATTTTCAATATATTTCCCTTTTTTTGTATTCAATTTTCATAAGATATGATCATGTAAGCTCATTATGCAAGGTGTGGTCACTTTTTTCTTTAGGTTGGGAATTGCAATGGTAGCAAGGGTGACCTCATGATTTTTCACTTAACACCTATACTAATGTGTTCAAAAAATCCAAGCTTGTTAGGTGTGTCATTGTGAGTGTTAGTGCCTGAATTGACTGACAGTTTTTGAGCAATTTTCATGCAGGCACCTTCCTTAAAAATGTTCTAAGTGTTGGACCTCCTCAGCATTTTTCAGCTGCAGCATCATTTTTTCCTGAGGAGGAGGTCATCATCATCATGTTTTCTTCGATGGTGGTCAGCATCATCCCGATCCTGCTGATGAGCTGCAGTGTGCCCTGATTTTCTTGCGGGGGGTGATTTTTCAAATATCTGGTGATCTTCCAATTATCACCCTACCCTTAATGATGATGATGTCACCCCAATCTTCCGAAGGGGTCATTTTCTAAGTTGTTCGACCATACCTGTTTTTTCTTAAGGGTCGTCATCATCATCATCATATTTCCAGACATCACCCTGATGTTGCTTGCGAGGGTCATCATATTTTCTGCCTACATGATCTTTCGCCGGGGTGATATTTGAACATCGGGTGATCTTGGTTAAGATCATCCTGATGATGTTGCTGTAAAGTTCTAAGTGTGACCCGATATTCATCGTGGTCATCATATTTTGAACGTCAGGATGATCTTAGTCAATATCATCCTGATGTTGTTGTATCACTTCATGTTCGTTGTTTTATCATCCTGATGATGCTGACGTCATTCTTACGTCAAGGTGATATCCACTTTTCTGGCTGTCTGCATCATGATATTTCTGAAGGGAGATATCCGCCTGTCGGCTTCGTGCATTATCTAGTGGGGGTGATCTTTTCAAATATCTGGCATATTCATCTATCACCCCGATCTTATGGTGGAGCTACATTGCAGCATGATATTTGTGCATCAGGATGATATTTCCAAATATCCGGTTATCTTCCGAATATCATCCTGATGTCGACATGTGGTGGTGACATCATCAAGGTCCGGGGGGTCATATTTCTAACATTACTCATCTTATGAAGATCCCCCAATGTTGCGAATATGACGATGACGTCATCTAGATATGAGGAGGTGCGCAGTAGGCAGATATGCTGATGACGTCAGCAGGATATGACGGTGATGTCATCAGGATGTTCATCGGCCAGACATTTGGTATCGGCTAAGCAGGAGGATCTTCCTCCGATGGATCAGGTTGTGCCGATGAAGGCGATTATCATGCAGGTGATATTGCGATATGATGCTGACGTCAGGGTGATATTTCAAGCGACAGGATATCATGCTGCTGGAGGATGATGATGAAGGTTTATACTAGTGTCGTCGGGAGCAAAAGCCCCGACATCATGTGCTCGCGACCTAGTATATAAAGTGTTGAAAAAGCTGCCACGGGGTGCATGTGGGATAATTGATATCCTACATATTTTCAAATACCATGACGATGTATCTTGGCGGGAAACGGTTGCGACGCACAGTATTCTGCATTTCCCAAGGCCGTGGGTTGGTGTGCCATTAATGGCGATTGTTGCAGAGGTATGGGCGATGGTGTGGACGGATCTAGTACCCGATTGAAGATGTGGATCCCTAGGCGGTGGCGCAAGGCTCAAGGTTTCTTCCTGTCTCCTCCCCTACCTACTGCATTCATGTTTAAGCGCCAATCTGGTAATGCGTTGGGCGCCATTTTTCTGATACTGTGTATCTGGCAGGATTTTTGGTCAACCATGTAATTAATTGCTGTGGTACACTACCTGGCTGTTATAAGCAGGAAGTGTTACTCATTTTTGGTTGTTGAAAGTTGAAGATTTTTGGCTCTATAATTCAAAACAAGCTGATCTGGTTGCTCTATACAGCTTAACCTGTGAGTCTGTGTATCTCTTGTTGTATGTTTTGGCATGAACCCACTGATTTCATGATTAATCTTATATGAGAAATGCTATCTTAGCATGTGTTTTGTTAATTCTGTCTCCAGTATTGCATGTATTCTTCTTCTGAATCTGGATATTTGGGTAATGTTTAGATTCTAGAGCATAGAATTCCTATGTTGAATGTCTGATCTTTTAACTTCTGCTCAAGGGGTAGATTAAACTATTTTCAGGTTGAACATTGGGAAGGGTATACTGCAGTAGGGATGCCATAAGTAGAGATGACTTAACACTCTGTATTGGGAGATATCTGTAAGGCAGGTATCACATATATCCCCCTGAAATCTAGTTTTAGCTGTTCATGCTGATCATTCACAGGTGTATGTCTACTGACTCCAGGCCCTGGATAGGCACCAATATTGCTTTGTGTTTGTGTTACAACCATATCCAGCTTTGCATCCAAATCATAAATCAAAATCTAAATCTAAAACAACCATTAGGACATTAGAATTAGTTTTAGGCTCCTCAGTCCTCTGTCTACAACTGCAAATAGGCCCAAAGCTAGCCCCTTTGCTCTTATCTTTCAGTTTTGGTCTACTTACAGGAGGACTTATCTGCTTTCTGTCAGCATCCCAGCCTTGTATGCATATCCTCATGGATGTTGAGTAGGGAATACCCCCCTAGGTCTTGCAGAGCCTGAAGAAGAAGAGGAGATAAAATATAGAGTCTATCTCCTACACTGTTGGCCCCTGGCCCAGAGATCCTGTTGATCACTGATGGCTACCTTGTAGGGAAATCTAGGAATAAGCATCCAGTCAGGGAAAAAGTCAACAGAAATTGGCGACTCTGCTGGGGATAGAGAGAGTCAAGTAACCTGAGGGCTGGAAAATCTAGTTTCCAGTGAAGTTGTTGCAGCAAAAAGGAAACATGTGGTGCTCTGCTGGGGTGATGAATCCAGAAAACAAAAGTGCCTTGCTGACATTCTGTCCTCTCTCTGAGAGGTGGCGACTCTGTTGAAAGAACCTATCAGTGCTGCAACATATATCCAGGTATTCATCTTTGATTCAAAATGTTGAGTTTAGAACAGCAAGCCTGGTCGTGCTCTCAGAGAAGGCCATTCTTTATTGAAAGATATAAAGCCCTAAATTTCACAGGGATATATGGTTACCCAAATATTATTCCAAATAAAATTAGAAGATGTTTGCCAAAATATAGTGCATCAGATTCTGAATCGGAAAACAAACATCTGCAAAGACTTTGTAATTTAATAGAAGATTATGAGGTAGAGGATGAAGATGTAGTAATGAGACTCTTTGTTCAGTCATTAGAAGATGATGCTAGGATATGGTTTTCAGACCTGCCTGTTTGTTCAGTTTCTTCATGGATAGATTTAGAAGTTGCATTCCTAGGGCAGTTTGGTGAAAGGTTTGATGTGGCCTCATTGATCATACATTTTATGAATATCCAAAGGGAAGATGAGGAACGGGTTCCAGCCTTTAATCTTAGGTTTATTAAATTGCTCAGGCAGATCCCTGAATATATGAGACCTAATAATGCATTGTGCTTGACAATTTATTTGGCTGCATTTGATGAAGAAATGAGTTATCTGTTGAGAGATAAAGAACCAGTCACACTTCACCAGGCTTTCCAATTTGCTATGGACATAGAAAACAATGAGAAATATGGAATGCCAGTAGGTTTCATGGCTGCAAGTTGTCAAAGCAGTTATCAAAGTGAATATATTTTAGCTCTCCCAGTATGTGCATTGAGAGATGATTGTATAGAGGGAAATATATTTCAGAATAATGTGTGCAGCCATGATGTGATGCATGAAGAAAATGTTGTAGAAAATGTAAGCACATCTTGTAATAATGAAAACAAAGATTGTTATCAGCCTTTAGAAGACAAGCCTGCAGACACAAGGTGCCCTCCAATTGATCAAATGAGAGACATACATGAAGTTGTGTCTTGCAGCAGTGTGCATATCTCAGTTATGCCTGATTATTTATATGAAGTGGATATGCAGAGCTTCACTCTGAATATATAAAATATTGATTCAAGGGATGGCAGTGAATATGCTAGTGATTGCCAGCATTCAGATGCATATGTGAGCCTTTCAGATGATGAAATATATTTGGATGCTGATTATGAATGTTTCCTTGAAGATTTTGGCCACCTTCATAGTGCAGAGGTTGAAAACTTTGTTTTTGATTATCAGGGCACTGGTGAAGATAAAAAACAAGGTCACCATTCAGAGGTGGATGGGAAAATTGCAGATGTGTGTGCTCATACAGTTGGGAATAGTGTTGATTGCAGGGGTGACTATGAAGCTTTCAGTGTAGGGCTGCATTCTGAGTTATTTCTGCCTTCTCTTGAGACATTTCAGGTGGACATTAATGACAAAACTACCGTGCATGATGATGATGGATATCTATATGTTCATCAAGATAAATTTGATTATGAGATGTTGCTTGTGCCTGAATATTGCGTGTTTGACGCAGAGGAGCTCTTGTTTTTTGAGGAAGGGCACAATTCTGATGTGGATTCATTTGTTTCATGTGAGTCTGTTATTTTTCCAAGCAACATCAGTGACTCATATGATGATGACATTCTACAACTGATAATGATATATGCTGATGAAGCTAGTTGTAGATTTGTTGAAGAAAAAGAAATGAGCAGCAGCACAAATAATTGCCAAGGGGCTTGCTGCAGACAGTTAAATGCTTTTAGGCTTCATTTGAAGAAATCAAAAGAAAATTAGGTGTTTGACAAAGGAAAAGTCTGGTTTTTCCTTTTTGGTGGCCCTGGTCCACCATGTTTAAAAAAAATAAAAAAAAATAATGTGTTTGGTGATGCAGATCATGGTAACTTTATGCTTCTGTGCCCAATGGATAAGGCACTGGTCTGCATCCCAGAGATCTGGGGTTCTCGCTGTAGTCTTGCACCTGCACGTCCCCAGACACAGCCACTGTTAGTGCCTGAATTGACTGACAGTTTTTGAGCAATTTTCATGCAGGCACCTTCCTTAAAAATGTTCTAAGTGTTGGACCTCCTCAGCATTTTTCAGCTGCAGCATCATTTTTTCCTGAGGAGGAGGTCATCATCATCATGTTTTCTTCGATGGTGGTCAGCATCATCCCGATCCTGCTGATGAGCTGCAGTGTGCCCTGATTTTCTTGCGGGGGGTGATTTTTCAAATATCTGGTGATCTTCCAATTATCACCCTGCCCTTAATGATGATGATGTCACCCCAATCTTCCGAAGGGGTCATTTTCTAAGTTGTTCGACCATAACTATTTTTTCTTAAGGGTCGTCATCATCATCATCATATTTCCAGACATCACCCTGATGTTGCTTGTGAGGGTCATCATATTTTCTGCCTACATGATCTTTCGCCGGGGTGATATTTGAACATCGGGTGATCTTGGTTAAGATCATCCTGATGATGTTGCTGTAAAGTTCTAAGTGTGACCCGATATTCATCGTGGTCATCATATTTTGAACGTCAGGATGATCTTAGTCAATATCATCCTGATGTTGTTGTATCACTTCATGTTCGTTGTTTTATCATCCTGATGATGCTGACGTCATTCTTACGTCAGGGTGATATCCGCTTTTCTGGCTGTCTGCATCATGATATTTCTGAAGGGAGATATCCGCCTGTCGGCTTCGTGCATTATCTAGTGGGGGTGATCTTTTCAAATATCTGGCATATTCATCTATCACCCCGATCTTATGGTGGAGCTACAGTGCAGCATGATATTTGTGCATCAGGATGATATTTCCAAATATCTGGTTATCTTCCGAATATCATCCTGATGCCGACATGTGGTGGTGACGTCATCAAGGTCCGGGGGGTCATATTTCTAACATTACTCATCTTATGAAGATCCCCCAATGTTGCGAATATGACAATGACGTCATCCGGATATGAGGAGGTGCGCAGTAGGCAGATATGCTGATGACGTCAGCAGGATATGACGGTGACGTCATCAGGATGTTCATCGGCCAGACATTTGGTATCGGCTAAGCAGGAGGATCTTCCTCCGATGGATCAGGTTGTGCCGATGAAGGCGATTATCATGCAGGTGATATTGCGATATGATGCTGACGTCAGGGTGATATTTCAAGCGATAGGATATCATGCTGCTGGAGGATGATGATGAAGGTTTATACTAGTGTCGTCGGGAGCAAAAGCCCCGACATCATGTGCTCGCGACCTAGTATATAAAGTGTTGAAAAGGCCGCCGCGGGGTGCATGTGGGATAATTGATATCCTGCATATTTTCAAATACCATGATGATGTATCTTGGCGGGAAACGGTTGCGATGCATAGTATTCTGCATTTCCCAAGGCTGCGGGTTGGTGTGCCATTAATGGCGATTGTTGCAGAGGTATGGGCGATGGTGTGGACGGATCTAGTACCCGATTGAAGATGTGGATCCTTAGGCGGCGGTGCAAGGCTCGAGGTTTCTTCCTGTCTCCTCCCCTACCTACTGCATTCATGTTTGAGCGCCAATCTGGTAATGCATTGGGCGCCATTTTTCTGATACTGTGTATCTGGCGGGATTTTTGGTCAACCATGTAATTAATTGCTGTGGTACACTACTTGGCTGTTATAAGCAGGAAGTGTTACTCATTTTTGGTTGTTGAAAGTTGAAGATTTTTGGCTCTATAATTCAAAACAAGCTGATCTGGTTGCTCTGTACAGCTTAACCTGTGAGTCTATGTATCTCTTGTTGTATGTTTTGGCATGAACCCACTGATTTCATGATTAATCTTATATGAGAAATGCTATCTTAGCATGTGTTTTGTTAATTCTGTCTCCAGTATTGCATGTATTCTTCTTCTGAATCTGGATATTTGGGTAATGTTTAGATTCTAGAGCATAGAATTCCTATGTTGAATGTCTGATCTTTTAACTTCTGCTCAAGGGGTAGATTAAACTGTTTTCAGGTTGAACATTGGGAAGGGTATATTGCAGTAGGGATGCCATAAGTAGAGATGACTTAACACTCTGTATTGGGAGATATCTGTAAGGCAGGTATCACATATATCCCCCTGAAATCTAGTTTTAGCTGTTCATGCTGATCATTCACAGGTGTATGTCTACTGACTCCAGGCCCTGGATAGGCACCAATCTTGCTTTGTGTTTGTGTTACAACCATATCCAGCTTTGCATCCAAATCATAAATCAAAATCTAAATCTAAAACAACCATTAGGACATTAGAATTAGTTTTAGGCTCCTCAGTCCTCTGTCTACAACTGCAAATAGGCCCAAAGCTAGCCCCTTTGCTCTTATCTTTCAGTTTTGGTCTACTTACAGGAGGACTTATCTGCTTTCTGTCAGCATCCCAGCCTTGTATGCATATCCTCATGGATGTTGAGTAGGGAATACCCCCCTAGGTCTTGCAGAGCCTGAAGAAGAAGAGGAGATAAAATATAGAGTCTATCTCCTACACTGTTGGCCCCTGGCCCAGAGATCCTGTTGATCACTGATGGCTACCTTGTAGGGAAATCTGGGAATAAGCATCCAGTCAGGGAAAAAGTCAACAGTGAGGATCTCCTTGAACATAATAATTACCATGGACGAACAAGACATCACAGACCTGATCAAGGGTGCCTATACTGACATGAGTCATAACCTATGTAAGAATTTGGATTCATTCCCTGAATTCTAACAATTTTACTAGTCTTCTGAAGTGGAAAGGTGCACTATCTTGACTAACCAAAACAAGGACTCAACAACATAGGAAAAGCCAACAAGGAAACACACAAAGAAAAGCTACACAAATAGCTATACAGAATATACATTATGATACAATCCCTTGACCCAACCCTATCTAAGCTTGGAAATAATTCTTAAGGAATTGTCCATTGACTGGCAATGGGACATCCTCACCTGTTAGGGTCTTGAGTCTATAGGTGTTATCTCCTCGTATCTCTGAAATATGAAAAGGACCTATCCAAAGTTTATCAAACTTACCATGATTACCTTTCTTTTCACGTGCTCTATCCCATTCTAGGACTAGGTCTGAAATCCTAAAGGCTTTTATCCTGGCTCTTTTATCAAACCAACATTTGATAGTAGCCTAATGCTTGGCAAATTGATCAATCGCCATGTCTCTCTTCTCTTCTAGGTGCATAAGTTGAAGCAACCTAACTTCCTATTTATTATTTGTACCTAGGTATTCTTATGCAAATTTTAGTGTGGGGATCTTGAGATTCACAGGGAGGATAGGATCCACCCCATTTACTAAGTGGTAAGGAACATTTCCTAGAGAAATCTTTATTCTGGTTTGATCCACCCATAAAGAGTATTTGAGCAAGGTGTTCCATTCCCTAAGGTTTTTCTCTATCAGTTTCTTTATGATGTTCAACAAATTTTTATTAGTTGACTCTGCTAAGCTATTTCCCTTAGGATAATAGTTTGAGGAAAATTTCAATATGATACCATAGTTAAAATCCCAACTAGACAGTTTCAATGATGCAAATGCAGGTGCATTATCACATACTAAAGCATATGGGGCCCAATACCTGGTTACTATGTTGTTTTCTAAAAACTTGATCACATCTTCTGCAATACAAGTCTTTCTATTGACTGCTTTAGTCCACCTGTTGTAGTAATCAGTGATTGTTAGGATGTACCTGTGGCTTGAAGATGATGGAGGATTGATTGGACCTATAAAATCCATGCCCCATTGAGAAAATGGGTGCATCTCCATGACTGGCTGTAGGGGTTGAGCAGCATATTTCTCCTTATTAGCAGGAACTTGACAAGTATGAAAATACTTGATGTGCTTAGTAGTGTCATTAAAAATAGTTGGCTAGTAATATCCTGCTCTTAGGATAGCATGTGCAATAGCTAAGTGGGAACCATGTGCTGTTCCAAATTTGTCATGTAGTTCTACAAGAACCTTGTCAACTTCTATTCTATCCAGACATCTGAGGTATATCCCCTTAGAATTTTTCTTGAAAAGGACTCCTCCTTTAATCATGTATTTCTGTGATCTTACCCTCAGAGCTCTCCTTTGAGAAGCTTGCATCTTTAATGGGCATCTCCCAGTAATCAGGATATATTTGATATTAGAATACCATTCTTTATCTTCTTTATCATTAACCACATACTATTGACTAACTATGTTAGGGTCAGTATTAGAAATCATCTGGCTTAAAGCTTGCCCCCTTCCTAGTTTCATGGTTGTTATGTCCATGTCATACTCTTGAAGAATTGTGATCCACTTGGCTCTTTTCTCTCCAGGTTCGCTCTACATTAGGAGAATTTTTACTACCGCATCTAGTACCACAGCTATTACTTTACTCCTTAGGATATAGTGCCTAAATTTCTTCACTGCTCTGGCCAAGGTTAGAGCTTGTCTTTCAACATCCATATATCTCAACTCTGCATCCCTAAATGTAGAACTCATGAATGCTATGTGTTTTTCTTCCTTATTCTCATTTCTTTGTGTCAGTACTGCTTCACACGAGTGTTCTAAAGCAAATGAATAAATATAAAAGTCTTTTGTATAACTTGGATTGATCATAACAAGTGCATCTGATATGGCTTTCTTAATGTCCCCAAATCTAGCCCTTGTTTCAAGTGTCCATTCAATCTTGGTATCCTTCTTGAGCATTGCATTAAGTGGTCTGACAATCTCTGCAAACCCTGTGATGAACTTCCTCACAAAATTTATCTTACCAAAGTAAGATTTGAGTTCCTTTTTACTACTAGGAAGTTGTAGCTTCATGATGAAGTCTACCCTGGCAAGATCAATGGTGATCCCATTCTCAGATATTAGGTGACCTAGCAATTTACCTATGGTTACTTTGAATATGCACTTCTTCAGATTGAGCGAGATACCATATTGCTCACATTTCTTGAGCACTCTCCTAAGGTCTTCTATATGATCACCCTTCTTTTTTGAGAAAATGGTAAGGTCATCCATGTAAATGACTATGCATTTGCCAACCAGGCCTCTAAATGCTATATCCATTGCGCACTAGAATGTGGCCCCAACATTTATCAATCCAAAAGGCATGTGCCTATAAGCAAATATACCCCACTTGGTGGTGAATGTTGTTTTCAATCTATCCATTTTATCTACCATCACCTCATTGTATCCTAAGAAATCATCTAGGAATGACATCATTTGGGCTTCATTTACTATTTGCAAAACCTCATCCAATGAAGGTAAGGGATAATTATCTTTTTCTGTGTTTAGGGTAAAATTGGATTTGTTAATCTTTTGTTGTTTAGATGTTAAAATCTGCCTCTCCACTAAACATTGAAGGATCTAGGGTTGAGTGGCGACACTATCATACCCTAGAGTCACTTTTAGATGTAGGGAAACTTGGATTAGGGAATTAATTATCAAATTTTCCTTCTCCTATGTCTAATTGACCATTAAAACCCTAATTATGCAAATAAAACAACAAATCAATGAATTATAGAAAAAGCCCTTACAGACGGGAGCAAAATACAGAATTATAGAGTACCTATTTTCAGGTTTGAAAGTGGAACAGTTGGAGGACACTGGAGTGGGTGCCCAAGTCCAAGGTACCTACTTTTTTGAGGAATCTAGACCTCCTTCAAACACTGATCAGCCATATAACTTCTATTTTCCTGAATCTATCTAAGGAGGGCACTGGAGTGAGTGCCCTACTCCTGGAAGTGCTCCTTTGTCTATCTTTTCTTTAGGTCCCGAATCCCTGATGTATGCCAAGCCTTCCTGTAACTCCACTTTTTCTAGATGTGACACCTATAACCTGCAATCACAAGACTTGGTTTGGGGGTTGTGGTGTTTAGAGGCTTGCCTCAGACAAACCCTAGAGGACACTTAAGTCTCTGGACACTGTTGTCAGATAAAGAGGGCATGCCCTTGTGAGGCAGAAGCCAAAAACCAAAGGAAACAATGATACAAACACAATATTATGTCACCTTGTAGTGAAGCTCTCATGGAGGAAGATGCTCTTCATGCCATGAGGAGATTGATGCTCAAATCTGTAAATATCAACACATAAAACATACAAGTCTGCTCTTGCAACACAATAGAAAGCCTTCAATCATCTTTTCTGTCTAATTAAAATCTCTTGATCATCTAGCTTACAAATGAATGCCTAAGCATGCTTATATATGCATCTACAAGCACTCCCACCAAGATATTTGAAATTCAAACTTATGATGTCAGCAAAGGACCTAATAACAATCACTAACCGACACCTAGAAATTAGGGCTACCCCAAAATAGGGCAGGACTAGAGCGCAGGCGCCTAAGTCCTCCCCACCTATTTTGGGTAGGGTACAGCTCAAGGGGTCCTCCTAGGTCCCATTTGTCATGTTACCCAGGTCTCATTCCATCAAGATGCCAAAATATGAACTAGGATGTCCTAAATGCACTTAAAAGATCCAAGAGCTAAACCTTATGAGGGAAAAGTCCCCAAGGGTACATTTTCTGACCTTACATTTAGCCCCCACTTTAATGTATGTATAAATGTGAGGCCAATACATGCATTAAAGTAAGGTCACAAACACAACAAAGACATCAAACATGGAGAAGACATGCCAATCACATAGAAGACAATAACAGGCATGCAAAACACGGAGAAGACAGTTACAGTCACGTAGAACATGGAGCAGATAATCAATGCATGAAAGACAGAAATGATATCTTTTCTTTTCTTTTCTCATATATATGAAATGCAAATGCAAGTATTGGAAAGTAAACAAACCTCCCAAAATGTAGGAAGTACTACTTGAAGGCACTAGTCTCTGCATATGGGACAACACACATGTAATACATTTAAAACCTCCCAAAATGTAGGAAGCACTACTTGAAGGCTGTAGTCTCTGCATATGGGGCAACAAACACACCACACAAAACAAGCACACCAAAACACACACACTTGAAGACATGGAGAAAACACGGTAGACAAGTGATGGTGTGTTCCCTATTTCTAGGCTCATCACCATCTCAGACACATTATAAGCACACACTGACAATTGGGCTTCACTACAACAATCACTGAAGACACACTTAAGGGTTGAGTTAGTCATAGAACCACTCCTTGCCTCCGTAGAGGACTTTTGAAAATGACAGGATGATGCAATCTTCTCTGAGAAATACACCATCCCCACCTCCGCAGAGGGCTTAAGAAAAAGGATATGCTCGATATCCCACCTCCGCAGAGGGCTTACATGATTGATTGATTGAAAACAAACTTAGGATGCACGATGCACTACTCTGGGGCACAAGTCTATGCATCTGAGGTCAAACACATTGATAGACATCAAATTTCCACAGTCCATAATGCTTGGATTTCAGTATTTCAGGATTAAACTGTGTGCAAGTTTTTTCCTCAACGTTTCGGATCACACTCCGTGATCCATCATCAGGAGAAATAGCAAGAGAAGAACAAGAGAATGATGATGGATCACGGAGTGTGATCCGAAACGTTGAGGAAAAAACTTGCACACAGTTTAATCCTGAAATACTGAAATCCAAGTCAAACACATTGCTAACATCTATAACAAATAGCTTACCTTATATGCCCCCAACTTAAGGTGGTTGATATCATGCATCAATATCAAGCACGTTAAGGTAGGAAGAAAACACACAAGGGAACACCAACTTTTTCAAAGCCCATGCCCCCCGAAGGTGACATGTACTTTATCATCACCAAATGTTCCCACAAACACATCCCTGCAAGAAACATGTTAGTGTCTACAAGATCATGATAAACAGCAACATCAATGTATATGATTAACCACACCAAGAGCCACGGTTATACAATGAATTCAAAGTTTGAGGATAACCATAGGGCTATATCATGAAGCTCTCCGAATCGAGTACCACCAAAGCTAGATTCAAAGGCAAACAAAGGTGCATAGAGCAGCAGTATTGTCAAGGTTTGTAAATGTGATAGAAACATCATCAAATTCACTATGAGGAAAGTATGAGTGCTTCCACTAGCCAAGCATTGGATAAGATATACAACCCCATTGTCATATTAGGAACTAAGTCCATTTTTTGATTGCTCTCGAAAGGGACACTAGGTCCGCATCAATATAAATGTTTGTTGTCATCCGCCCACTAGATGGAAACACTAGAGGAAGGGAAATAATGAATAAGAGAGGAGAAACAAGTGTCTTAGGGATAGTCACGTAGGAGGGTGCCCCCAAATCACCAACCATGACACTATGTCCACAAGACACAACACACAACAATGAAATCAAAGAGGCAATGTAGAAGAATGATGATACAAATAGAAGAAGGTCACAACAGAGGCAGTCTCCTAGTATCTCGAACCTTATAGGAGAATCTGAGGTCATCCCAGGAGGCCTAAACAACACATAACACATCACGGGGGAAGCACATCATGAGAGAGATAAAGGGTTAGAGATATGTACCTATAGGGTCTTCCAATCTAACCTGCTTCTATTAAACCAATTATTGCATCATAATTCATGTAGTCATCTTCAATCTCATAAGGTTCATTAGGATAGTTTTCATGCTCACCATTCTCAATGTATTGTGTTAAGTCTTCTGCTACTCGAGGATATGTATCCATGAGAGATGTGTCATATCAAGGCATGAAATTAATTAGCATGATATGTGTTATTCCTTGAACCACAACAATACCCTCTTGTCCTTCTTTTATCAATTTTCTTATGTTGTGAATCACAGGTATAGCTTCTAAAGCTATCCTCTTGATTTGCACATATTCTTGGAATTCAGCTAAGTCTTTATCAATTTTTTCTATTTGTTCATATGTTATCACATCAATAGGGACCTCAACATCATGAATTATTTGTTCTTCTATTGTGTTGTTGATTTCATCGTTTTGGACCAACATACCCTCATGGGAAGAAGCATTTTTGAGATAATGATTAGAGGACAAGTTTATGTCATCATCACATGGAGCGGGTATTGAATGCATGGGAAAAGTGCTATCACCACCATCTTTTTCATTTCTACTCTTGGAGAAGAACTCAGGTAAGCTTTCTAACATTGTAGGATATTCACTCATGAGGGTTAGAAATTGGTCAAAATCAAGGTTTTTGATAAATGCATGCAAACATACCATTGAAAAATTACATGAAGGTGCCATTTCAATGTAATTTCATATTTTGAAAAGCCTTTTCATCTTTATGCAAAAGTCAAGTGTAAAACTATATGAAAAAATGGATCCTAAAATGCTTAATTTTTTGTATTTTTTCAATGCAAGTGAATGAAACAAAGGATGTTGTAATGATTTCAGTCAAGGGCAGAAACTTATATGTCTGATATCAGTCTAAAAAAGCAATAGGCTCACTCTCAACACACTCTTGATGCAAATCTATGATAATGCCAAGTCGATTTATAATGAAAATATGTCAAAATAGGCACTTTTTTTCACCCAAACTCAATGCAAGAGCACATAAGAAAGCGTGTTGTGAGGAAAATGATGATGGGAATAAAAAAATATCAGCACTAATAGCCACTTGGTGCTAAAATATCCAACACAACATGCTTTCAGTGCCACTTAAGGTAAAACCCGAGTGCAAATATAGCAAAAATAGGCTATTTTTCACAGTTTTTCAACTCCAAGACCTAGAAAAAGAGGTGTTGTAAGAAATTTTAGGAGGGAAATCAAATAATATCAATAATATAAGTCACCTCAATCCATAAAAATAATCACAACACATTTGGAGTGCAAACTAGGTCAAACCCTAGGGCAAAAATAGTAAAAATGTGTAGTTTTTCGCCAAATTTTCACTACAAGAGCCCGTGAAAAGGGTGTTGTGAAGATTTTTGTAAGGGGAAGAAAATTATTACCCTAATAACAGAAAAATAATGCCAAAATACCTTTCACAACACTCCTATGGTGCCAGTTTATGAAGTCGATAAGGCCAAAATTAGTGAAAATCATTGTTTTCGAAGCCCGAGATTTGAGGTGTTGGGACAAAATACTATGCGAATGTTTTGAAGTCTGAATTTTAATGTAAATTACATACTCTCAGATCTGAAAATGATTTTCAATCTCAAACATGCAAAATGTCCATGCAAATTTAATGAAAATGAACCAAAATTGCTAGTTTTTGTTAAAATTTTCAATGCAAAAATGCAAATAATTTTAATTTAAATGCAAATTCACACTAAAATGCAAGACTACAGCCAAATGAAAATTTTAATGAGCCTCTAAAATTAGTAAAAAAATATGATAAAAGATTTTGCCTACAAACCCTAGATTTTGGAATTACTAGGTTATCTAAAAATTGTCAAAATTTACACAAAACCCTAGCAATTAAATGATGAAAATGCAAAGAAAGATTTTTAATTTTTGTATTTTTCTATAGTTTATATCAGATATGATGCAAAAATCATTAATTAGGAAAATTCATAAAGAATTGATGCAATTTAGTAAGCTCAACAATGCAATTTTTTTTGTATTTTCCCAATTTTGCAATTTTTTTTGAATTTTTCTCAATGCAATGAAATAAATGACTATATGAATCAATAAAATCACACAAAATCTATAGACAAACACTTAGCAAGTTGTAATTTAAGTTCAAAGACATGGGCTCACCAAAATGTTTAGGGTAAAATTAGATTTGTTAATCTTTTGTTGTTTAGATGTTAAAATCTGCCTCTCCACTAAATATTGAAGGATCTAAGGTCAAGTGGCGAGCACTATCATACCCTAGAGTCACTTTTACATGTAGGAAAACTTGGATTAGGGAATTAATTATCAAATTTTCCTTCTCCTATGTCCAATTGACCATTAAAACCCTAATTATGTAAATATGACAACAAATCAATGAATTACAGAAAAAGCCCTTACAGACAGGAGCAAAATACAGAATTATAGAGTACCAATTTTTGGGGTTCCAAAGCGGAATAGTCAGAGGATACTAGAGTAGATGCCCAAGTCCAAGGTACCTACTTTTTAGGGGAATCTAGACCTCCTTCGAACACTAATCAGCCCTGTAACTTCTATTTTCCTGAATTTGTCTACAGAGGACACTGGAGTGAGCACCCTAGTCCTGGAAGTGCTCCTTTGTCTAAATTTTATTCAAGTCTTGAATCCCTGATGTCTTCCAAGCCTTCCTACAACTCCACTTTTTCTAGATACGACACCTATAACCTGCAATCACAAGACTTGGTTTGGGGGTTGTGGTGTTTAGAGGCTTGCCTCAATCAAACCCCAAAGGACACTTAAGTCTCTGAACATCGTTGTTAGATAAAGAGGGCATGTCCTTGTGAAGTAGAGGCCAAAAACCAAAGGAAACAATAATACAAACACAATATTATGTCACCTTGTAGTGAAACTCTCATGGAGGAAGATGCTCTTCATTCCATGAGGAGATTGATGCTCAAATCTACAAATATCAACACATAAAATATATAAGTCTACTCTTACAACACAATAGAAAGCCTTCAATCATCTTTGCTATCTAATTGAAATCTCTTGATCATCTAGTTTACAAATGAATGCCTAAGCATGCTTATATATTCATCTACAAGCACTTCCACCAAGATATTTGAAATTCAAACTTACCATGTCGAAAAAGGGACCTAATAACGGTCACTAACCGACACCCAGAAATTGGGGCTGCCCCAAAATAGGGCAAGACTAGGGCGTGGGTGCCCAAATCCTCCCCCCTATTTTGGGTAGGGTACAGCTCAAGGGGTCCTCCTAGGTCCCATTTGTCATGTTACCCAGGTCTCATTCCATCGGGATGCCAAAATATGAACTAGGATGTCCTAAATGCAATTAAAAGACTTGGGAACTAAACCTTATGAGGGAAAAGCCCCCAAGGAAACATTTTCTTATGTTACACTCTAAAGCTCTATTTAGGTTCCTGAAGTCCACACATAGGCATATATCAACATTCTTCTTCCTCATTGGGACCAAAGTGGCTACCCATGTTGAGTGCCTGACAAGAAATATAATCCTAGCATTCAGTAGCTTCTTGACTTCCTCAAAGATGATGGGTTCCAATACTGCATTGACTGGTCTCTGTTTCTATCTTAAAGGCTTGGCATCTGGCTTTAGTGGGATAGTGTGGGTGATTAGAGATGTATCATATGTCTTTAACTCATCATAGTTCCAAGCAATGACATGTATGTAATCTCTTAATGTTTGGGTTATCCCTTCCTTTTCTTCTTCGGTGCAGACATTACCAATTAGGACCTTCTTCACTTCTTCATTTTGTCTTATGTTGACTAGTGAGTATTCTCCTCCATCTGTCTTTGGAAGATCCTTCTGCTTCATCATGTTATGCAAATCAAATGCCTTTTCTAATTCTATCATTCCTTTGGGAATCCTGTTGCTTGGTAAGTCCATGATCTCCTATTCTTCCCATGTGCAATCTTCCAAGTTCTTTTCTTCTAGGATCTATGCATCAAACACATCACTATTTGCTATGAAGTCTAGAATATGTTGATCATCATCAAATACCTGAAGATTGGTAACGTTGTCAGGTATGGAGGGCATGGATATTAGCTCCACTAAAAATCTCTTCAATCCAGAGATGGACAATGGCTCTAATGTACTGGCAGCCTGTGCTAAGGCATCTGCCTTATGGTTTTGTTCTTTGGGGACATGGGTGATGTTGAATGCATCAAATTCTTCAATCAAGTCCCAAACCCTATGTCTATAATTAGACAATCTCTTATAACTGCAAGCACATATATTCCTTACTTTCCTTACCACTAATTCTAAGTCTCCATAGACATGCAAAATTCTAATTCTTTTCTTTAGAGAAAAGATAAATCCATGAATTAGAGCTTCATACTCTGTCACATTATTAGTACATGGAAATTGCGGTCTGTATGCTGCTAGGAAAGACTTTCCTACTGGGTTAGTAAGGTCTATGCCTACTCCAACTTCTTGTTTCGACTTGGATCCATCAAACCTAAGGATCCATGGCTTATCTTCTATTAAGGGCTTATCAGGACCTTCCCTTTTCTTTTTATCTCTGGTAGTAGCCCCACCTAATATCCATTTCAACTTTTGTGACTCACCTTTCATCTCTTTCAATAGCTGATGTGACCCTGATATCTTTCTTCTCTTTATTTTTGTGATATCATCCTTATCACTATCTGTTTGTTCATTAACCTCTTTATCTTTTCCTTGGAACATATTTTTGTCACCAGATGACTGATTCTTAGAAACTATCTATTCTTGCTTATGTAGTATGTGCAAGCATAATGCACATGTAGTTTCTGAATTCCTCAAACTTACTCCCTCTATCCTCATCTGGTAGTTCATAATCTGACTTGATTAGACATTCAGTCTGTGGGGTGATATTATTTTCCTCCCCATGAGTATTTTCATCATACATCAAGATTTCATCTGAATTATGAGTGTAACTTTTATCCTGATGTGTCCTTTCTTCTGTATCTGCAGATGACAAACAAGATTTAGTATCATCATAACTAAATGTATCACTTACCTCAGTTGAAGATGATCCCCTCTCACTATAAGCTTGTTCCAACTCCATCATATCTAAGCAAGCCTCGCAAGTTTTCTCTGAGTGTGCCTCATCATGTAACCTACACCAACCTTCCATTAAAATATCCTCATTAGATATGACTAAGGATTGGCAGCATTGCATTTCCCTAGATAAACACAATTTAAAACATTAAAAGTGATCTACCTCATCATCTTCACCTGAGCTATAGTCTGACTCTATTATCACCCTACTACCCTAATGAATATCTCTACATATACGTGTATTATAGATTAGGACTTCCTCTATCCTAATCGTTCAAGGTTTGATAGTGTATACTCATGGTTCCACATCCACATACATTATCTCATTGGTATTGTTATACTCTGTGATCATATGTTTCATTCTAGGCTCAACTTCTATCCTAATCTAATTAGGGATCCCCTTCCAAGGTAACCACATGTGGCTGAAGTCTATGGACATGTAACCATTAAGTGTTTTTGACCAATCCCTACTGAGTAACATCCCATAAGTATTAGGAATATCCACCACTTGGATGTCAATATAGTACTGGACCCTAGGATCTGATGCTAATTGCATATGAATGTGGGTGAGCTCTCCTACCACACTTACTTCTATTTTGTCTAACTGTGTCACCTTCTTGAGGGACTTGGTAAGGTGTAGTTCTAGGGCATTACAAATGGATAGTGGCATCACATTGGTTGATGCACCTAAATCCACTAGTCAATTGTGTAAGTTCTTTCCAAAAATCCTCAATGTGAGTAGGAATAGAGGTGATTCGCTTTTGTCTTTATAGATAGTCATATGGGAGGTCTTAGTGGCTTGAACAGTAGCCTAGACCTTAGATTTGATGTTATTTTCCTTTGATACAGAATCTTTAGTTAGGATATGACTCGGGTTATGAGCATGATTGTCCTCCCTTTGGGTAGATTCATCTAAAGACTTCATAAAAGCCTTCCTGATGACTGGGGTTTTCAGCAAGTCTGAAAGGCATAGGTTGATTTTAACCCTCTTCATCTCCTCAGTGAGATAGGTGACTAATTTGTCAGACTCAGGGAGCTGACTGATGGCTTTTGACAATGTTCCTTGGGAAGTAAGGTACTGATTATTAACCTTAAGTAAACCAAGATTATTACTAGCCTTAGGATCAGGTGGAGTGTTGAAATTATTAGGAGGAACCGATGTGGTTAAGGGGGTAGATGTTCTGTTAGGATAATTCCTTAGATTGTAGTTATGCCTACTCTAATACTATTGTTGACAACCATGAATCTCTTCTTGTTCAGGTTCTGGCTCATTTTCATCCTCAAAGGGAAAGACATAGTTCATTTCAAATGCTAACGCTAACTCTTCGCTTGCTAATGTGTTATCCTCATGATAGGAAGCCATTGGATAATGTTGATGTTGATGATTAATGGAACTCTCCAACATCAAGGTAGACTCATATCCTAAAGGAAAAATTTCATTCCCTTCAAGATGAGGAGGATCTCCTATAGTGTCAAGGAAATTTCAGCTTGGAAAATACTAGCTGCTATTTTAAATTGGGGGTAGTCTAACTCTGCATGTGCATTGGTGTTATGAATTCTACACCAATTAGTCAAGGAAACCTCTGCTAGATTGACTCTAGTTGTCTGTTTAGGCTCACTAGGTGGTTGATTATCTAGGGGTAATGACAAAGAACCATTGTTTGGCCTAGTATTCTATACTCTACGCTGTCTAGGAGCAACATTGTTGTTATTATTGTCATTGTTGTATCCCCTGTCAATATATCCAAATCTATCATTATTATTTCCATATCCTCTGTTTTGATTTGATTGTGGATAGAAACTCTGGCTTCTTAAGTGAGTCATCTCAGTAGTCAATTTTCTTAGTTGTGCAAATATTTCTTTACTATCACTATTTTATTCTTGGGCCTTGGCCACTATATTCTCTTCTTAAGGTTTAAAGAATCAGGTGCTACCATTATTTTGGATTGTATCCTGGGGTATCTATCCAGGATGAGGCATCATCTAGCTATTTCCATTTGGAGGGGGCATAATGCTAAGTGGAGGTACCTACAAGGGGTTAGGCATAATGGCTAGAGGTATCATAACTCCATTTCCTTGTGGTTGCACAGGATATGCCAGCTATCCAGTGCTAGGTGCAAAGCCTAGGGTTAACTACTGATTTACTTTAATTGCTTTCTCAAATGTAGCAGACAACATAGTGATAGGTGGATGTGTTCTTCTAATGAACATTGGGGTCAAAGGATCTATGGCTGAATAATAAATAGATCTGGTTGCCTCATCACCTACATTATAAGGAGCAACTAGTTTGGAATACATCTTTTGGAACCTAGCGTTGAAATTAGGGATTATGTCTCCCTCATCTCTCTTAATTGTAGAAAACATGTGATAGGTAATAGCTAGATCTACTGATATTTTAAATCTCCCTAAGAAAACTTTCTCTAAAGCATCCCAGGTATGAATAGTTACTTTTGTGAGACTGATGTACCAGCTATATGCTTCTTCTCCTAAAAAGTAAGGGAGCAGTTTGTACACCACATCCTTATGCTCTATTCTGGCTCTAAAGCAAGCTTCTTTGAATGTCTAGATATGATATTTTACATCCTAATACAGATGATATTTAGGACATATCTTGTCAAGGTTCTTTGGCAAAGGATGGTACATAGAAAACACAAGGGGTGAATGAGTGGTAAAGAAGGACATTGTGACTAGTGCCTGATGTACCTGAGGTATAACCAGGGATCTTGGAGGTGACTGAGACATGATTGGGGATACCGAAGGTGTTTCAGTATGTCCTGATGAGGATGGTGATGTGTTAGCCTCAGGAGTATGATGAATATCAATGGTTCGAGGTCTAAGTCCATGAATAGGTAATTCTTCAAATAGTTCAATGGATCTGGACATGGTATTTGGCCTGTGAGCCAAGATTCTGATAGCTCAAAACCTAATATGAGAATTTTGGCTGGGCTCTTCTAAAGATCAGGGGAAATGATTTCCTAGGAGGACTATTTATGGTTGAGACTTCATGATGACCAAGTATTTATGCAATATTCACATAAAATACAAATGTAAGTAGGTTTTGAACTTCTGATTGCAAATATCAAACCAATGTAGGCCTACGGACTGATTACTACTGGCTATTTGGAAGAAAACTTGAACAGTGACTCCTTATTTAAAATTTTTAGGAACTAAATGTAAAGATCAACGTGTTCATTCACAATATTGAAGTATTTATGACCAGAACTCTTAAAGCAATTTAAAGTTAGTAAATATTTGAAAAAATGCTTTAAAGCATAATCAATCCTTACGAATTCTGATAATATCACCTTGTGTATTTGTAGGAATGTTGTGTATGCAAGCAGTTCAAGGAATAGAAGCGTAAGCTCACCCTCCTTCTAGCACCAATTTGGTGTTGGTTATGATGTTAGTCACAAAAACACATAGATAAAGAATTGCATATCAAACCTTCATCATCTTGAAAGATACAATGAATTTAGAGAAATCATGATCCCAAGTCTTTGTGGATTAGTTCATAATCTACTCATGTCACTCAGAGGTTGATGTGCTTTGCTATTTTTTACTCAAGGGGCTTCAATTTCTGCTTCCAAGAACTAATGTCTGAGCATCTAGTTATCCTCTTGCTTTCTATAAATTTCTTTAACAAACAAGGTTAATCCTATTGTACTGAACAGATGATGAAGATATTTTATAAGTTTGTTCAAATCTTCTAATCATAAATTGATAATGATTAATTCTTATCTCTACACTATAAATTTGTCCAAATTATATGATTACAAGCAAATATTTGCATGGTATTTTCAGTTCTACATGCTATTTAGCTCAAATATGCTATAAATGTTCAAATTCCTGCAGGCTATCAGCATATTTCTCTGTATTTGCTTAAGATTGTCTGTGTATTTGCAATTATGATAATTATTTAAATGAAATTAAGAAAATTGAACTAAATGCTTGCTAAGTTTTTACTAAAATTTGTGAATCTTTAGCTATTGATGCATATACACTCCAGATACTATCATGAAGAGAAGGAAATCAAACCATAGGTTCACCAGGATGTTTCACAACTAAGTATGGCTAATGCAAACTTTGGTAGAAAAGGGATGAAAACAACATGCATAACAAGAATTGCACTCCAAGGGACGTAGTAAATCAAAATGCAAGTCAAGAATTTGTCCATAGATGACTCAAAATATGTGATTGTTTGTAATCTTAGATCCTCTTCTTCATTAAGTATGCAATGAATATGTACATTTATCGCCAACTTTGACAATTAGTCTTGATACTTCAGCAATCTAATCTCAATTAAGCTTCAAATAATCTTACAAAATGCACTCCATCTCCTTTTATAGGACAAAGAGAGGAGGCGGTTACAAATGATCCAATGATCAAGATTTAACAATTTAAATCAATGGTCTCTGTTACCTCTGACTTGGTCAACAAAAGTCATCATAGCATAGGTTGCCAGTTGGCAACCATCTGGTGATACATTATCATCTCTTCGACATATGATGTGTATGTCCCCATCGTTCTATATTTTCACTTATTCTTCCTCTTCATCAGTAGATGGGTCATCTTCCTCTACATGCACACTGATAATCCCCTTGATGGGCTCATATGCTTGCACTATCTTTTCAATTCCTCCTCCATCCTGGACTTTGGCCTTTGCTATAGCATGTTCCTATGAGTGGAATTGTGTTTGTAAAGTAGACCATTTCTTCTTACAGCTATTCAACTTTTCATTACTGATGCAGGAGCATCCAGTGGTGTAAGGGAAATCTTGCATCACCCAAAAAAGATGTGTTTCAAAATTATTAATGTTCTTTCCATTTGTTTTCAAAAATAGTGGTTCTGGGTCCATAATCGCTTGAATAATGATGTATAACCTTCAGTTTTTCCAAACTGCTAAAAATAGCAACCTACTATTTTTAGAAAGTTTGCATTTGGGCATGGATTGAAGTGAAAATTTATAGGAAGTTACATAATAGAAATATAAGACCTTTGGCGAAAGAATCATGCAAAGATCATTTGCGAGCTAAAAGATATTAAAGTTTCTGTTTCCTGAAAAATGCCTGAAAATTATTCAAACTTAGGTTTGAGGCACTAAATGGCCTTGTTCAGGCCCAAAATGACTGCAACTGGTAGAGCAGGTTCTTAGCATGTAGATCACTCTGCGAGCTTTTCAACGCATAAAACGGTTCATCAACCGGACACACGGATCAAAAGTTATGGCTCCCAGAAGTTGACCTATTTTTTTGGAGGGAGAAGCAAATTTCGAAATTAGGTTGTTGGCCACCAAAAAGGCTATTAATAACCATTTTTGGGAACCCTGGGTAGTAGTAGAGTTAAGGGGGGGAGTGTAGAGTCAAGAATAGGTGGGAAAATAGAAACCCTAGCTGATTTGGGGTTACAGAAGGCAGATGATTCTAGAGTCTGGGAATAGGAAGCTGTAATGTGGTGCAGCCTGTGGAGGGTTGATTCCTCTGATTGTATTTGAGCTTCTATAATGTAATAAGTTGTCCAAATCAATAAAGAAAGTTCTATTTTATGTGTACAATTTTTTTTGTTATGTGTTTTATGATTTACCCCCTTCATCAAGTGGTATCAGAGCAAGGGTTCCTGAGTGTGTAGATAGATCACCGACCGTGAGGGAGTTTGCACTAGGACCTGAGGTTTTGGGTTTGTTGCAGAGATCAAGATGCCTCCATGAAGAAATCATACTGGGAGGAATGCTTTGACAGAAGAGGGTTTTAGAGTCCTACAAAGGCAAATCGATGCATTGCAAGAGGAGCTACGAAGGGGTTTGAGCCAAGAACAAGAGAAGAAAGTGAAGATGAAACTAAAGAAGAGCTTTCTAAGGAAGAACAAGAAGGTGTAGGAAATCATGCAGAAGTTAGGTTGTTGAGGGCCATTTCTAAGATTGGAAAGAGGCCCAGGATTGAAGTTTCTACATATTCTAGAGATTTGAATCCGGAACAACTCATTGATTGGATCAATGACATGGAGGAGTATTTCGAGTATGAAGATGTGGAGGACCCAGATCGGGTCAAGTTTGCAAAAATAAAGTTGAAGGGCCATGCAAGTATTTTGTGGAAGGAGGTCCAGTTATAGAGGAAAAGGAAAGATCACCAGATGGGATCGGATGGTGGAGAAACTGAACAAGCAGTTCATTCCTGTGGACTATGAGATGGAGCTATTGAAGAAGCTACAAGGATTGAAGCAAGGTAACAAGTCTGTTAAGGAGCATACAGAAGCATTTTATAAGATTACTATTAGGATAGGCCATGCAGAGCCAAATAAGGAGAAGGTAGCTCATTGCATTAATGGTTTGAGGCCAAGTATTCAAGAGGAGTTGAGCCTGGTCAAAATGACCACCATAGAAGATGCATACTAGTTTTCCCTAAAGGTGGAAGAGAAGCTGAATAAAAATTTGATAGCAAGCAAAGGGGAAGAGGTCAAGGCGGAAGGACTAGTGGAAGACCCTATGGGGGACGAAATGAAGATTCAAAGAAAAGTGAAGAAGCTGGCACCCATGGAATTCAGAGAGGAGATAATACCTACCACCCTCGTGACTAGAACAATGCTGAGCAAAGAGGAAGAGGAAGAGGCAGACTTGGACAAGGACCTGGAAGAGGAGGTTTCAGAGGAACCTGTTTCCAATGTGGAGAAGAAGGGCATCGAACATATGAGTGTCCACAACATCAAGGAAGGACAAATAGAAGACTTGAAGGTAATGCACGAGTTGCACATGTTGATGAAGATGTGCAATCTGAGCACTCTAAAAATGCT
The DNA here is from genome assembly GCA_027924645.1 of Cunninghamia lanceolata. Taxonomy (NCBI): domain Eukaryota; kingdom Viridiplantae; phylum Streptophyta; class Pinopsida; order Cupressales; family Cupressaceae; genus Cunninghamia; species Cunninghamia lanceolata. The sequence continues at coordinate 4,474,795 of BSBN01000088.1, forward strand.
AAAAAGGGAGAAACCCTAGTTGTCAGAAGAACCTTGTTGAATGAGGAGAAAGAACCAAATCAGAGGAAGAGTTTATTCTGCACAAGGTGCAAATGCAAAGGTAAGTGCTGTGATATTATTATTGACAGTGGAAGCATTGATAATCTTGTTTCAGAGGAGATGGTTGACAAGTTGAAGTTGACAAGAAGAAAGCATCCACATCCATATCAGATTGCATGGTTGCAGAAGGACCATAGAGCTTTGGTCAATGTGTAGTGTTTAGTGAAGTTGAAGATCGGAGACTACCATGATGAGGTGTTGTGTGATATCATACTAATGGATGCATGTCATATGCTATTGAGGAGGCCGTGGTAGTATGATAGGAGTGTTGTCCATGATGGCCGTGCAAACACATATTCCCTAACAAATGATGGAGTTTATCATAAGTTGAAGCCCTTGAAGGAGGTGGAAGAAAAGGTATGTAGTACTGCCAGAATTTGCTTAGTAGATGGTACAATTTTTTTGGAGGGTATGAAGCATGAGTGTCATTGTTTTGCATTGATTCCTAAGATTAGTCAAGAGAAATGTGAAGATGTACCAGCAAAAGTTTTAGATATGTTGGAAGAATTTTAGGACATTATCTCTGATAATGTACCAGAGAGTTTACAACCAGTGAGAAGATAAGTCATCAAATGGATTTGATACCAAGAGCCAATTTGCCAAATAAGGCAGCCCATAGAATGACTCCAACAGAGAGTGAAGAGTTGAATAGACAAGTTCAGGAGTTGTTGAGGAAGGGATTGATTAGAGAGAGCCTAAGTCCATGTGCAGTACCTGCAGTACTAGCACCAAAGAAAGATGGAGAGTGGAGAATGTGTACAGACTCTCGAGCCATCAATAAGATCACAATCAAGTACATATTTCCATTACCTAGAATGGATGACATAATGGACTGTTTGAGTGCAGCCAAGTACTTCACGAAGATTGACCTGAAGAGTGGGTATCACCAGATCTGTATCAAAGAAGGAGATGAGTGGAAGACAACCTTCAAGACAAAGGAAGGTTTGTATGAGTGTTTAATCATGCCATTTGGGCTAACCAATGCACCGAGCACATTCATGCAGCTCATGAACGAGGTACTAAAAGAATTTTTGGGAAGTTTTGTTATTGTTTATTTAGATGATATTTTGATTTTTAGTAAGACTTGAGATGAGCATCTGATGCATATCAGAAGAGTTTTAGAGAAGCTGAGGGAGGAGAAGTTGTTGATTAATTTGAAGAAATATAGTTTTGCAAAGAAGGAGTTAGTAGGAAGGTCTTAAGATGGACCCAAAGAAGGTGAGGGCTATCATTGAATCGCCTACGCTAAGGAGTGCTTTCGAGGTAAGATCTTTTCATGGTTTGGCAATTTTTTACAGAAAGTTTATCAAGAATTTTAGTAGTATTTGTGCACCCCTAACTGAGATAATGAGAGGGGATAGAAAAGAGTTTAGATGGACTAAAGGAGCAGACAAGAGCTTTGATACATTGAAGTAGAAAGTCATAGAACAACCTATTTTGGTACTTCTAGATTTCAATAAGGTATTTCAGATAGATTGTGATGCTAGTGGTAGTGGTATAGGAGCTATTTTGAGCCAAGAAGGTAAGCCCATTGCCTATTTTAGTAAGAAGCTTAATGATGCCAAGAAAAAGTATTCTATTTATGATCAGGAGTTTTATGCAATAGTTCAGGCTTTGAAGAAATGGAGACATTATTTATTGCCAAAGGAGTTTGTTTATATACTGATCATCAGGTGTTGTAGTATCTTAATAGTCAAGGAAAGTTAAATCAAAGGCACTTAAAATGGGTTGAGTTTTTGCAGAGCTATACTTTTGTTTTGAAGCACAGGAGTAGGAAGTCCAACAGAGTTGCAGATGCCTTGAGCAGAAGGCAAAATTTGTCGACAGAAATGAAAATAGAGGTTGTTGGGTTCGATGAGCTCAAAAGTTTGTATCCTAACGATCTAGATTTTGCAGAGGCTTGGAAAGCTTGTTTGGAACTTGTTACTTTGGACCAGACAAAATGGTTGGATTTCATAATCCAAGATGGTATGTTGTTTAGAGGAAGCCAGTTGTGCATTCTGAGGATTTCCATGAGAGAGAACCTGATAAAGGAGAAGCATAGTGGAGGATTAGTTGGGTACTTTGGTTGAGATAAGACCATTACTATTGTTGGTGAAAATTATTATTGGCCACAGTTGCAACAGGATGTGAGGAAATTTGTATAGAGTTGTAGAGTATGTCAGATGGCGAAAGGAGAAAGTCAGAATACAGGTCTATATCAGCCACTACCTGTACTAGAGAAGCCATGGGATGATATTAGTATGGATTTTGTTCTTGGTTTACCAAGGACATAGAGAGGACATGATTCCATTTTTGTGGTGGTGGACAGATACTCAAAGATGGCACATTTTATTCCTTGCAAGAAGACTAATGATGTTGTTCATATTGCAGAGTTATTTTTTAGGGAGGTGGTGAGATTACATGGCCTACCAAAGAGCATAGTTGCATATTGAGATACCAAGTTTGTTGGTTATTTCTGGAGGACATTATAGAAGAAGTTGAAGACAAATTTGAAGTTTAGTTCTACACACCATCCACAAATTGATGGACAGACTGAAGTGGTGAATAAGAGTTTGGGTAACCTGCTATGATGCTTAGTAGGTGATAAGCCCAGGGGATGGGATTTAATTTTACCACAGGTAGAATTCGCTTACAACAATTCTGTCAATAGGAGTACTAGTAAATCACTATTCCAGATTGTATATGGCAATAGCCCAAGAAATGCTTCTGAGTTAAGGAAGCTGGACAAAGGAGAAAAGACAAGTCCTGAAGCTGAAGACTTTGCAGAACACCTAAAGAATTTGCATGAAGAGGTGAGAAAGTACATCAATAAGATGAATATTTAGTACAAGGCTAAGGCAGATCAGAAGAGGAGATATAAGGAATTCCAAGTAGGAGATGAAGTCGTTGTTCACTTGAGAAAAGAAAGGTTCTTGATTGGAACATACAATAAGCTGAAAATGAAGAAATCTGGACCATGTAGAATTTTGAAGAAACATGATTCAGGAAATTCATTAGGTAGAGCTTCCAAGTGGGATCAACATTTCCCCTATTTTCAACATTATTGATTTATCAGAATATCATGAAGGTGGAATAGAGGATGGACCAACAGAAGAACAATGGAGTATTCCGGCATCTACTTCAATAGAGGAGATAGAAGAGATCTTGGATAGCCATGTGGGAAGTACTCGGAACAAGAAATATGAAGAATATCTGGTGAAATGGAAGGGAAGGCCTATTGAAGATTCTTCTTGGTTGTCTAAGGCAGTGGTTGACCATTTGGGTTTTCCTCACACAAACACCTGAGACGTGATAGGGTCACTTCTCAAATTACCTTGGGTGTCTGATGCAGGAGCATCCAATGGTGTAAGGGCAATCTTACATCACCTAAAAAAATATGTGTTTCAAAATTATTGATGTTCTTTCCATTTATTTTCAAAATTTGTGGTTCTAGTTCCATAATCGCTTGAATAATGATGTAGAACCTTCAGTTTTTCCAAACTACTAAAAATAACAACCTGCTATTTTTAGAAAGTTTGCATTCGGGCACGGATTGAACTAAAAATTTATAGGAAGTTACATAATAGAAATATAAGACCTTTGGCAAAGGAATCATGCAAAGATCATTTGCAAGCTGAAAGTTATTAAAATTTCTGTTTCCTGAAAAATGCCTGAAAATTATTCAAACTCAGGTTTAAGGCACTAAATGGCCCCTTATGGGCTCAAAAATGGTCAAAACCAACAGAGCAAGTTCTTAGTGCATAAAGCACTCCATGAGCTTTCTAACACATAAAATGGTTCATCAATTAGACACCCAGATCAAAAGTTATGGCTCCCAGAAGTTGACATATTTTTTTGGAGGGAGAAGCAAATTTCAAAATTAGGTTGTTGGCCGCCAAAAAGGCTATTAATAACCATTCTTGGGAACCCTGGGCAGTAGTAGAGTTAAGGGGGGAAGTGTAGAGTCAAGAATAGGTGGGAAAATAGAAACCCTAGCTGATTTGGGGTTACAAAAGGCAGATGATTCTAGAGTTTGGGAATAGGAAGCTATAATGTGTTGCAACCTATGGAGGGTTGATTCCTTTGATTGTATTTGAGCTTCTGTAATGTAATAAGTTGTCCAAATCAATAAAGAAAGTTCTATTTTCTGTGTGCAATTTTTGTTGTTGTGTGTTTTATGATTTACCCCCTTCATCAATTATATTCTTCCACCTTTGCTTTCATCCTCATGGCTTTATTTATTACATTAACTGACAAATGGTGGAGAGGGTCATCTGATGCATTCTTGAAATTATCATAGAAGGCCTTAACTGCAAAATCAACATCCTAATTTTCTATCTTTCCTTCTACTTTGTCTTCAAGGGCTTCTAAATTTTTTGATTCTTTAGACATAAGGTGATGTAACTTCACATTGATATCTATGAGATTTGAATTACATTTCTGTCAGTATATCAGTCTCAAATTTGGTATCTTCATAACAGATTCCCAATAGTTGTGAAGTATGATTGTTCAACACTTTGTTGGAGATGAGTACTGTCACACCTATCTTCTTCATTTCTGCCAAGGTGATCAAGTTCTTTTCCACTTTAATTGACCTTTTCCCAACTTCTTTCTGTAACTTATCCACATTACTCTTTAACGTGCTGAGGAAAGTCCAACTGGCAAGGGATACCTCTATCACCTTTTCAACTTTTGTGGCAAATTGAACAAACCAATTGTCCATCACATGTGCCTTATGCTTCATAATGTCCAGTCTAGTCACCTCATCCTAAGATATAATGGTCAAAGGAGTAGTGGTGCTGATAGGCATGTGATTTGGATCAATTAATCCTTTTATGAATGTATGCGGCTGAGTAATGTGCTCTTTGTGCATTTTTTTTGTTCTTCTCTCTTTCCACACTTTTCAATAAAGAAACAATAATATCTTTGGTCTCTTGGCCCTCTTGTTCTTCAATTGTAAAACCTAACTCAATGGTGGTCAGTTGGAATTCATTAACATTTATCTCCCCCTTGGCCTTGTCCACCATAGGCAAAGCTACTTGAGTTGTCCTCCTCCCAGTGGCAGAATCTCTCTTTATTGCAGAAGTGGCTCTGGCCCTTCTCTTTGGTTTGATCATTTCCACTGAAAATAATGAAGAAACATCAAATTCAGGCACCTCACTAACCTGAGGTGGATTCACCTTTTGCCTTAGCCAATAGGGCATTTCATCTGAAGGCCCTTGCTAATTAGTGTGCTCAATGTGAGCATCATGAGAGTCTACATTTTCTTCCACCCTTGGTGGTAAAGGTTCCTTCCTTTGTTCATCCTGAATCTCCTCCTGAGGGATTTCCTTTTTTTTAGGGACTTCTTGTTGTGTTGGACCCTCTTTTTGTATAGGTACCTCTTGCTGCCTTTTTATATTTTGGTCCTATACATTATGTGATACTTGGTCTTCATGAGGAGTTTGGACATCCTTCTATGGCATATCGAGATGATTATTTTGATCATTCTTATTCACATTATCCTCTCCTTGTTCTTTCTGATTATTGCCTATCTGAAGAGCTTGTCCTTCATCTTTTGATGTGTCAACTTCTTCATGGCCTTAGGCTTGATTTATTCTTTCTTCATTTGTCTCCTTCTCAGGTCCTTGATCATTGTCTTGAACATCATCCTGACCTATCATCTCCACATCCTCCACATGCACATGGACTTCTTCTTTGTTCTATTCTGGAGGTAGGTCAGCCCTTTTACTTTAATTATCATCACCCTGATATGTTAGATCTATGGTTGCAGGGCTAGTGACTTGATCAACCAAATTTGCTAACCCTATTTGTTGGGCTACCAGCTCAGGGTTTCGTTCCTCTATATCCTCCACCTCAACCTCCTCATGCTGGAATTCCTCTTGTTGTACTATGGGAATGCCATGTGGGGTCATCTTAGTGTTCTTTACCACTATTTCCATGAAACTGGCAGATACCTCATTCACAAGATCATCATCAGAGAGGTCTACTGTGTTATCTAGTGGGAAGGATTGATCATCTCTTCATGCATCTATCTTCTTTGTTCCTCTGCCTTATCTATTTTGAACTACATGATCTCTGGAATGGGAACTTTGTTACACAAATTCTTTTGAATGTCTTCTTCCCATACTCCTCTTAACATGATAAGGGAAGTTGGGTCAATTGCCCCTCTCATAACAGGTGCTTACCTTTCTATGGGGGTTCTTGTGTCCTTTTCTTCTTTCTCTTTATTAAAAGATCATCATCTAAATTTTCTTCTTCCTCAATAATAGGTGTAGGTTTTGCAATAGGAGGCTTCTGCTTTGCAGGTGTATGTGATGTAGTTGCAGCAGATGTGGCTGCAACAAATGAAGTAGTAGAAAATGTAGAAGCTATGTCTTCCTTTTGTGGAGACTGACGAATGATGTTTACCCCAATTGCTTGGTTCCCTTTCTTAACTTCACCCTATTGCCTCTCTCCTTTTGATTGTCTCTTCTCCCTAAGGAAATCATCATATTCTTCATTAGACAGCTCTTGTCTTTTCCTCTTTTTATCCACAGTAAGTGCCACTCCCCTTTTCTCCAGCTTGGTGGTTTTTGTTTGCACCCACTCTTTGGTCAATTGTATGACCTTCTGGATTATTTGATCCAAGGAGGTCACCTCTAGTTGACTCCAATCTGGGGCTGATACTGTTTCATTGTACACTTCATTATCCTCATAATCTTTGGATATGATCAAACCATCATCTGTATGTAACTAAGCAGGCACTAGTATGCAGTCAAAGGTGTATATCTGACTTAACGTAAGCCTCTGGTAGCTCCTCCTCCTAACTTCCACCTCATCATCATAGTCTACCCAAAAATCTTTGAGGTGCTTCTAATGCATTTGTTTCTTCAGCAAGGTCTACATCCTATCATAGGGGTCATATGACCTAGCCAGTGGGAATGGCTGTAGGTGCATCAGATTTAAACCTCCAATTACATATTTCACACTCTCCCTATCTGGGCACATATACCATCCAATTATGACTAGAAACAACATGTGGGGTATCTTTTTCTTTTCAATGCAAGCCTCCACAGAAGGCAATATTTGCTTGCAAAACTCAATCAAGATGACTTTATCATTGGGATACCTGGGCAACATGAGGCGTTGATCAATGAAACCCTCTACTCTCATGTATGAAAAGGTGGGGAACTGAATGAATCAGGCCCCATGTTTATATATTATTGCCTGAGCTTCAATGCTTAGTCTCTTGGCTCTATTTTCCTCCATCATCCTAACAAGGTGCATGGAGAATGAGTCACTTACTCTCCAGTAATGTTGGAGAGACTACCTTTGTTTGAGTTCTGGGGAGTGATCCCAAATGTTCACATCACCGAGGTTATTACCAACCCTACCCACTGTCTATAATCCTTTAAAAATGTCTCTGTATGCACAGGCATATACTACATAAGATGTCATATGGAACATATTTGTTTTACCTCCCAATTTTATCATCCCCTCATCTAGGGCATCACTTATGAATTTTTCTCATAGAGGTTTCTCATCAGTACCCTCTACCATCCTGATGATGCCATACATCTAGTTGTAGAAAGACCCAACATTTTGTTGTCCTGTCATTATGTTGAGCATCACCATCATGTACTGATACTCTGGTGCAAAGTGAAACTTGTACATATATACGGGTAGTTTGGTAGAGGCCTTGTAGGTGCTGTCACTGGATCTCCATTGGTACGTGATCCTCCTAGATTCTTTCTCTTTGCTAGTATACTCCTCTAGTTTACCCAAGTTTAATCAAACCAGATGAGGTCCTCTAGGAAGATTGAAGACTGCAATGATGCCTTTAATCTAAAAGTCTGTGTAAACCTTGCAATGTTTCTCCACTCTCCGGGTGATGTTATTGTAATTTTTGGCACATTCTACCACTAATTCAGTGGCTTCCATAGCATAAGGGAACCCTCTGGCATGTCACATTCTAGAATTGTATATATTGATGAGAAGAGGATTGCCGCCCCCTTTCTCTAGTTTAGTTGTCCATGCATCCAGGTTTGCGCTTCTGGGGTGTGTATCATTGATTTGCCTATATTTGAAGGTTACCCCTTCAGGCTGTATGCACATGGGTTTCAGAAATTCTATGTCAGACCTATTTTTCTAAGCTGCCATTGGATCCTGCAATGAAACATGTATACATCTTACCTTGCATGTCACATGCAGTGGTGGATGCAACAATCACATGAATTTTATGGTGATAATCCTTTATTCTATTATATTTCATGCATCATTATGTCAATTTACCCTGGTAAAGACCATATTTACCTATTTATTCACCATAAATGACAAAAGAGGGTTTTACCATCACATACCTGATATCTGTTACTTTTACTATGTGGGTGATGTCCAAATTGAGTAGGATCACCTTGCAATTACTATTTCCCATTCATCGTTCACCATTCCATCGAGCTCACAAGTTGTAGAAATGTTGTTCTAATCTAGCAGGGGCTCTATAATTCTCAATTTGAACATTTGATAAATTTGAAATGAGCTTAAATCCTTACTTTTAACTGATTACCATGGTGAATTAAGGTGTGTTTAGTGTCTTCCTATTAATGTTCATTGATTGACACATGAGGCTCTAAGATGTTCACAGGTGGCATGCTCTTATTTGAAAATTTGGAGGTTTGACCTACCATTTAGGTGACATTTAATGCGGGGATGCATATTCGTAAAGTTTAGGGATATTAGCAAATATGACTAATAATTGGAATATGAGGGTGACATCATCATGAGAATGGTCAACTATCGATTGACAACCAAAATTGGGTCATTATATCCCTTTTACACAATCATGACAACATTATGTATCAGCATGATCTGGTCAACATTCCACGTGGCAGTATTCCATTGGTTACTAAAGATCCCCGTGTTATAAGTCTCAAAGGTTGATATGAGGGATATTGAGAAATATCTAGATATTAAATAATATAAAATATCACCTTTGACCTAGGGGTAAGGATGACGTCAGCATATTTTATAAGACTTTAAATTGGTTAGGGATATGATGTCATTGTCATATTAGCGAAGGTCAAGGATATTAGAAAGGATGATGGATGTTAAGAAATATAACCCTCTTCGACCATCAGGGTGTATGATGATGTCATCATCATATAAGGTCTTTTATAAATCAGAATAAGATGATATCATCGTCATGTTTGTCAAAGATCAGGGATATTAAGAAATATGAGGGATATTAAGAAATATGACCCTTGTCCTAAGATGACCCTCGCCAAAGATGACCCTTGGGTATTTGATGAGTAAATGCCTTCTGCATTTAAATTTGACGTTTGGATATTGACCAATATATAGTTGTCGGGTTCTCTTTATTAAAAGGTAGGTCAGGGATATTAGCGAATATGACTGATATTGGTGAATGTGACCCTCCTGATAGATATCAAGTTTGACCAAACTTTGACTAAGTATAACTTTCTACCCTTAAGGAATTCTAGGGTGATATAAAAGACAAACCTGCTTAAAATTCTGCACTCTCCAACATTATGAGGTTTACTATGGAAGATTCTAACTTTGATATCCAAGATCCTCTTGTAAGGTATATGTATCTGTAAGGGTGATATCCTCTTTTTTTTACTTTTACCAAAACACCCAAAGCACGAAAACAAGGAACAAGAAGAAGTAAAAAATGTTGGGTCCCTGTTTTGCTAAGGCAAAATGGCGCATGTTGTGTAACCACACAACAATATTTTTTTGTAAGCAAAGAAAATCAAAGAATGCGACTTTTATTCAGTAAGAATTAGTTGTTATCTTCTATGGAAAATGATCTATTGTGTGCATACAAACACTCACCTCATATTCCAGACAAAAGTAGAGCATTTTAAGTTAAATTTGCCTATTGAACTTGCAAGCTTAAGCCTAGGAATTGATGATGCATTCTATAGGGGAGAATTGTCTTCACTAGGTGGATGAGGTTCTTTGACATCTTTTACTAAAATAGTAAAACTTCATCTAAATTTGAAAATTTCATTCATTTTCTCATGACTATCAACAAATTAGCAGTTGACAGGATGTAGATTTGGACAGTGTAGAGATGGAAGGATATGGTCATTTATTTTATACTACTAAGAATACTATGTCCTTCAGAGTGTTGTCCTGTGCATTTCAAATTCCATCCAAGCAAGTTGAAAGACAACTCTGCTTATGAACAACTAGTTTAGGAGTTTCATAAATGCATATAAGGCAATGATGCTTAATGTTTAGGGAGGAAAAGCAACATAAAATCAAGTCCAAAAAACCTATAAGACTTAAATATGTGTCTTTGCTTTGAAAAATGTGTTACAAAGTGTGTTTCTCAGTGTTGTGACTAAGAAAACTAAGTTACAATGCCTTCTTTTGCTTATACAGCTCCAAAACAGACAAAAAAGACTAAGATCCCTGAACAACACATTCAAACTATTACATAAATTAGTGGACCAAGATGTCTAATAGCTAGTACATGATAAACATCAACTATGTCATTTTTTTCAAATATTTTAGTGGCCACCGTGTGAAGGTCCCTTCTGTCTCTTTCAGATGGATAGCTCCATCTATTTTGTCTTCATAAGCAAGGGGTATGTTACTTGGTGACCTTTAAAATATTTACATTTGCATCTCTTGTTCCTTTCAATTTGACTCCATGTACAATACGTAGTGAGTGAATCAACCCAATGCCCATAGTAGCACCATCAAATGGATCCAATACCCCAACTTTATCCCTTTCTTGGAGTTTATCAATAAATGTCTGCAAAAACAAAAAAAATACACATTATATGTAGATATAAAACACACATTATATTGTTTTTGACAGCTATATGTAATGTCTTATGTCTTAGAACAAATCAGTTTTTGTATGTGCTTTTTTTGATTCTGTTGAATAACAAAAAAGCAACTTTTTACTTTGAAAAAAAAACTAACCCATTGCGAGGTACAAACAAATGGAGGGCAAGACTACAATAGTGCTAGACTATATGAGTACTCCAAAAAGAGACATGGATTGGCAATGAAGTCCCCCTAATTGAGGACCATGACATCCCCGAACACAATGCACTAATGTATTTTCAAAATCTATGTATGCACTCTATTACAACTAATCTCTATGATTCCATGTGTAAGTTATATGTTCTTGCTTATTTCCATAATCTATGTATACTAGCTAATTACACTTCACTACTTTTCTAACTAGCTTCTATCAAATAGGTAATGATTACCCTTATTTACATAATAAAACAACTATTACTTACTTGAATAGTACTTACTTGCATGTGGTTTCATAACACTCACCTCGAGATCAGTACGACTACTACTGTGAATGTCATGTGTATGCTTGTTGAGTTCATCATCATAATTATCACTATCAACATTGACATGGAGTTGTACAGTTTTGTAGAGAGCTTTATTGATAGGGCCTTTTTTCTTTTCATTCTACTTTCATATAATTGCTCTGCACGTGGTTTAATCATCATGCAAAAATTAATATAAGTCAAGTAAAGAATGCAAAAGCTATAAATTTTTATACAAAAGAACATTTTAAGCATGAAGAATGACAAAACATTGGGACAAATTAACTTACAACTTAAAGAATGCAAAAGCTATAAATTTTTGTCCAAAAGAAGAATGATAAAACATTGGGATAGATTAACTTACAACTTAAATAATACAAATGCTATAATTTTTTGTCCAAAAGAACATTTTAAGCATGAAGAATGGCAAAACATTGGGACATATATTAACTAACAACTAATATATTACCTCAACTATTTCAGCACAACTATGATGACGATGCTGTACATTCTTGTCTAGTTCATCATGATCACTATCAATATTGGTAGCTCTATTAACATCATGAACGTGTTTTTTTTTTCCTGCTGATTTGATAAAATTGCTCTACATGTGGTTTAACCATCATGCAAAAAAAATACAAAGCACTCAATAGTCAAGTAAAGAATGCAAGCTATAAATTTGTCCAAAAGAACATTTTCTGAATCACTCCAACAATAAAGAAACTAGGTTGGATTCTCCTACACTTAGATTTCAATAGTCTACATATTAAGAGGCATTTGTATACAAAATTTCCAAACAAGAAGAAATGATATCAATAGAGCCTCTTACCTCATCTGAATATGTTGATTTATGCTCATTCCATGTAGAAACTATAGGGTTAATGGAGGCAACCAACTGTGAAACTTGCTGAGTGAGATTGAATATGCAACTCATTACCTGTTGGTACCCTTCATTTGAGTTGGCATGATCTAGAGAGGCTCCTACTAAGCATTTAATAGATGGCTATGAAATCTCTATTGACAAACTAGATTTCCACTTGATCCTACTCTTAGATTTACTAGTTTGATCTAGTGCTGCCATATAATTGACATTATCTTTTGCACCTACTTCTCTATTACTATTTTCCACATAAAATATAATGTCAATTTCAACATATAGTCAGTTCAATAAAAAATTGAAATAAATAACACAATGTAAATTTAACCAAAAAGCCATATACTTACTACAAATTTGTCCATTTTGGCCTGCAACCCACCTCGGCCAAATGTATATCTAGCCCTCACATTATCTCTTGCTCTCTTGCCTTTATTACTCTTTGCCAAATATTCTTTGGAATGCTTACTTTCTTTCAATGCCTCCCACTATTTGGGAGATAGATTGGAGTCTAACCTCTCTTTTCCCTCCATGATTGTTTTTCTGTAATTGTATCTAAAATTGTTCATCAAAAATCTCATCTTTTGCTTGTAATATTTTGTAGAGATTTGTCCACAAGAAGTCTCAAAAGAATTTTCCATTTTTTGTAAAACATTTTCTACAGTTTGTGGATCTTTCTCTACAAAACTTGATTTGAAAATATCCAAATGGGCCCTACATCTTACACCCAACTCAGAGGCCCACTTTGCAGCATTTGGCCCAATGGGCTCACCATCTCTTGTTACCTCAACCAAGAATGGCTTCTTGCCTTCTAATTTTCTTTCTTTTTCATTCCTATTTGTAGATCTAAACAAATCTTGACTAAATCTTTGTCTTTTGACAAAAGCCAATACATCTTCTATTAAACCACTACCAGTATTTCTAGCTGATCCACTAGTTCCATCAAAATTTCTAGATGCAACAAGTACACTCTAAGGCACAATAGATGCAAGCGATCTTCATGACTTTCATTAACTAGAAATTCATGCTCCTTGGCCACATCAGGTGTAGCATGAGTAGGTAGATTAGTACTGGTCTCCACATATTTTAGTTCAAACACATCCTTTAATGTTGAATAAATCATCTACAGACTTGTTGTTCCTTTGTTCTTATGTTTTTCAATAATCTCTCTTAGACTTTGTGCTAAGATATCATCACGACATTGCACATCACCATGTGCTATATTAGGCTGCACATCACCATGTGCTATATCAGGTTGCACATCACCATGTGTTATTTCAGGCTACACATCACCATGTGCTATATCAGGCTGCATATCACCATATGCTATATCAAGATGCACATCATCACAACTATTATTTTCACCAATTGCATTTGTTGAATCACAAATGTGTTGGCTTCTATGAGATGGCGGCACTGTATCTTTTATTTCCTTTTGTTTTTTCTCCGTATTTTCTTTGCTCTCTTTTTCTTGCATATAAAACAAAAAATATCATATTATGTCTTATACACATAAAGCTCTTGCCTATAAAATTTCATTAAAGACTATTAAACAAATAATATACTACTTAGTGGATTTACAACTTGCCTATTTGTCAAACCAAGATGTCATAAATATTCATTATTCTTGGCCACTTTTTCTCTATGAAAGCACTCATAATCTATCACTAAAATTTTAGCATTATGATAATTATCATCTAATTTGCACCTTACAGTCCTTTTCCTCATTTCCTGAAGTCCAAATAACAATAATGTATAAATAACCAAAATTGAATCACTAAAACTTTATTGAGTTCATAATTTGATAACTGTTGACTTTCCAATCCACTAATAACTACAAATAGAAACTTAAAATAGAATTTTGTTCACAGATTAAAAATGATTTGTAGTAAAATACCAAGAATATGTTTACAATTATAGGTATCAGACTATTAATATGACTATCCCTTGTTTCAATTGGATATTGACACTTAAGTAGATATGTTCTCTTGAATACAGACCAAAACTATATGATTGCTTCAAAGTGGCTAGCTTTGCAAATTGTTTCACTAGATGGCTCAGAGAACATGGAACTAAACCCTACAACTAAAACTAACAAGTTGATTTGTTTTTCTTTTTATGTATATGATTGTCTAATTGTGAGTAATTTGTGCAAATAAGCCCAACTCTAATTGGTGTCAATCCTAGGGTTTGGAGTCAATTCCTTACAAATGTAAATTACTTCTCTTAAACATCACAAATATGTAGATTCAGAGGATTTATTATGTTCCTATCTTACAAAAAACAATCCAAGAATGGGTATGTCTAGTAACTCTTCTTATAGATATCCCTATTGCAAAACACACCTCCCCATATTTGATTTAGAGCATTTTAATCTATTCCTTAAATAGAAGTAGTGAATTAGACATGCAATATAGCAAATGTATATTCAACAATTTTGAAACCCTTAGTATCCTCATTCAAAAGAAAAATGAAAACAACATAGGAGACAATTGATGGAAACACATGCTTAGAGGCATTTTTCATAAATTACAATCTGAAACTGATAAAATGCTTATTGAGAACATATATTCAACATGCAAGAAATTAAAACTTAAAACTCAAAATTGAAATAGACAGCAACTTAAACAAGACAACAACTTCAATTGAAATAGATGCAGCTAGCAAAGATTAAACTTACTAGTTTTACTTGTAGAAGCTTGGAATTTTAGTATTTCTTCGACCACGTTAGACAACCCATAACTTAGGCTAGGCAGTCAATGATGGATTATAACATAAATTAACAACATGACTGCAAGACTTAGGGTTTTAAGGGGAAATCAAGAAGACAATTGATAAAAGCTAACGCAAAACCCTAAAACCTAGATAGGTACCACCACATATAACCAAAGTTTAGGTGAAAATCTAACCTCTTCATGTGATAGGCTAGTTAAGGTGACAAAACATTATCATAATCATCTGTATTGCCAGCAACATCAAAATCCTGATCATTGCTGTCTGCATATGCTTGATTTTCTTCCTCATCCTCATCTATGACATGCAATACATTCTCTCTCCCAATCTCTTCATTGGTAATCAAAATCTCTTCTTCAAACACTCCATCATCATCTTCATCCACTTCTTTGAATGTTTCTTGTAAATTAACATATTGCCCATCAGGCATTATATCGACAAATTCCATGAATTTTCATTTTGAATGAGACTCTATTTGATTAACATATGACAATCCTAGGCTTCTTACAACATCAACTAGAAATGATTGGTTAATTTGAAGAGGGGAAACATACAGCTCATCTGTCTCCATTAAAATTTGTCATGTATTTGTATGTACAAATCCATACTCATCAAATTGTATTGTGGATGGTTGAATCCACTTACATTTTAATAATATAGGACTATTTTCACCAAAATACACTTGAATAATTTCTTGGATGAATCCAACATAAAATTTCTTCTCAGTTTCATGAAGAAATTCAGCACTAACAACACAATCACAATTTTTCTTTCCTTTGTCTTTTTCTTTCACTCTTAAATGACTACCATAGGCCCACATTCCACTAAACCACATAGCCCATAAATGTGGAGATTGTGAAAGCTCTCTTTCCTCCATTGTTATATCTTGACCTTATTCTTTTGCATCACTGACTGCATTAGCAATCCATTCTTCAAATTTTGGAAAAGAATCACCTCTAATCAAATCATGATGCTGGTGCTTTTGAGGTCGATGTTGCATCCAAGCTTGATTCTCTTCTTCATATTTTCTACATAGAATATTAATGTACAAATATTAAGATTAATAATATAATGTATAAATGCAATTGAGTAAATAAATTATTGTGTAAATTTTTCTTACCTATGCCACTTATCAAACAAAGATGTGTTTTGAAGAATATAGGCATGTATCACACTTCTTTCTTGATGTGATAGCTTCAAGCGACATCCATTGCCTTATAATACTTCACCTGCAACTCTCTCATCTTCATCATCATCCCATACATGTTGTTTGACATTTTTAGAATCCTTCATATATTCTGTGCAAAATCCCATGGCCTCTTGCATTGAATATCCCTCAGACATGCTGCCTTCTAGTTTTGCCCCAGTATGAACAATTTTTTTCAAAACCTTCATATATCATTCTATAGGATACATCCATCTCATTCTTATTAGGCCACAATGCTATAGTTCATATTCTAGATGTATCAAAAGATGCATAGAAATGTTAAAGATTATTGGTAGAAATTCTCATTCCAATAAACAAAGGACTTCAACAACCTCCTCCCTCAAAATATCAAAGTTCAAAGGATCTAATACATGTAAAGTCATTCACTTTAACATTAGGCCCAACCTTATAATTGCAAATCTTGGCCCCTTTGCCAAACTTGATATATTTACCACAATAGGTAAAATATTCTCAATTATTACATGATAGTCATGGGTCTTGAGGCCTCTTAAGACATTAATGTCACTTTAGCTTCTAATACTAATACTTACATATCTAGTGGGAAAGCAAGCCTGAGACATCAACTGTAAGAATTGCGCACATTGTTCCTTTGTCCAGACATAAGGAGTACTAGGTTTTCTATATTTTTCATCATCACATCTTTCAACCCAAAGATTTCGATGAATCTTTAGTTGTCGAAAGTCTTCACGTGATGAAATAGTATCAAAAGCACCAAAAGGAGTTTCTATAATAGCATAGGCTATATTTTTCTTAGTATGTATAAAGTCAACTGTATGCCTAATGGCTTATCCTTAAAGTATGGCAACTTATAGAACATGCACAACCATTTTACACCGCTTTCATTACATGGGTCATATCTACTACCAACAATCCCATCATTTTCAATAAATGACATTTTTTTTGTCCATTCTCAACAATGTAATCACTTATTAGCAATGGTGCTTCATGATTCTCTTCTTGACCATTGAAACATGTTTTTTGTCGACAATATGGTTGATCTATTTTTAGCTAAGCACGATGTCCACAATAAATACACTTATGCAAACTTCTTGAGTGCCTCACAAAATCCTTAAAGTTGTAAGCAAGACATCCATGGTATCCATGAACACTAAGACTAGACAGTGTGTCATATGCAGGAAGATCATGAATCGTAAACAATAAGGAAGCTCTTAAAGTGAATTTGATTGAATTATCATCCCTTAAAGATTGAATTGCTTCAATTCCTTTCCACAATTCCATTAGCTCATCATATAATGGCTCTAGATAAGCATCAATTATATCTAAAGTCACACTTTTATTTCCTGGTATAATCAATGATAGCATTAAGAAAAATGGTTTAGTTGCTAACCATGGAGGAAATTTATAATTTATTACAAACACTAACCAAGTTGACCATTTAGTACTTTGATTTGAGAATGGGTTCACCCCATCTAGAGCCAAACCCAACCTTATATTATGAGGATCTTGAGAAAAATTAGGCCATCTGTTATCAAATTCCATCCACGTCTTAGAATCAGACACATGTCATTGTTTTCCATCGGTGCTCTTATTTTGGGCATGCCATTGCATAAGTTTAGTAATTTCTCTACACCTATACATTTGGAGCAATCGTGGGATTATTAGAAAGTGGCGAAGAACCTTTCTAGGAACCACAGCTGATTTCAACCCTTGTTTATACCTCACTTCATGACATTTCAGACATTCACTCTCACTTGCAAGATTATTGTGAAATGATACACAACCATTCACATGTGTTGATGTTTTCATACCCTAAGCCTAGCTTAGTGATTTTCTTTTACATTGACTTCATTTTGTTGGCAATGTGGAGTCAAGTGGTAACAACGAACTTAATAATGCCAATAACTAATCTACACTTTCATTTGTCCAACCAAACACCACTTGCAAGTTAAGAATTTGAAGGATTGTTGTCAAATGACTTAACTTGCAATTAGCATAAATGGGCTTTAAAGCATCCTCCGTTAGCTTGGCCCAATCATCGTTTAGACCCTCATTCAACATTCTATCAACTTCAAACCCTTCATCTAACATTGCTGCCTCTTCATCTATGTTTGGTGCCACTTCATCTATGTTTGTTGCCTCTTCATCTCTCACACTCTACAATTCTATCATATCTTCATAATAATTGTAATCCCAAGGGCTTATACCACTATGCCCATATCTTATCATATGCTGATAAATCAGATTTCTTTTTCTCACCTTTCCACCAAGACAATCATTACATGGACATGGGTATTCATCCATGTCCCTCTCATTGGCTACTCTCTCATCAAATGCATGGTATTGATCCATAGTCAACCTTTGATGTGGATCCATGGGTTAGTGCAAGAAGTTGGGTCCACTTTTTGGCCAAAAAGTGGAAGTGTTTTCTCTAATTTTCAGAATTTGTCACACTTGACCTAAACATTTGAGGTACTTAAAATTTAATCTTAAAAAAAGTTAGTAATATGAAATGTAGTACTCGGAGTCTAGTTTCCAAATATGTAATTTATTTTAATACTCAGATGATACAAATTGATTTTCAATAGGCATTTCTAAAAACCACTGTTTAAAAGTCACTTTTTTTTACCATACCATGCATGTGTACGACCAACATAATTTGACCTAAATAAAAGTATTTTTCTAAATCCTTTTGGGGAAAGATGTGTAGTACAGTGAAGTTTGATGAGGATATTTTTTTATAATTTTTTTCCAAATATATTTTTTAATTAATTTTTTATTAGCCCTAATTGTTATTTTCGAAAACCCTCGTGTACAGCCAA
Organism: Cunninghamia lanceolata; assembly: GCA_027924645.1. Lineage (NCBI taxonomy): Eukaryota > Viridiplantae > Streptophyta > Pinopsida > Cupressales > Cupressaceae > Cunninghamia > Cunninghamia lanceolata. The sequence continues at coordinate 4,493,797 of BSBN01000088.1, forward strand.
CATAATTTGAGCAAAACTAATCATAAAATGATTTTTTTTTCATTGTGTAAAGAATGATGTGTAGATTGATGACATATAATTTTTTTTTAAAACTTTAAAAATTAAAAGTTATTAAAAAAATACAAACACCTGTCATTTCAAGTTTTTGGACCAGTTTGATCATAAATTAAATAATAAATAGAAAAACAAGTCCAATAAAAAAATACATATTTGAAAACTAGACACTGCCTTCTGTAATGAGTTTTAATTTCGTAAAAAAAATTAGAAAAAAAATGTCGTCAGCCATATAGGTAAACTCAGTCTTTTCTCTTGTTCTGTACTTACAAAAAAACATGCAGGTCCAAGGCAAGGGGTTGGGTTACCATGCCTTTCCCAAGCCTAAGTTTTTAGGAATGGGTACCCATTCTAAAACGGGTACACATTTTGAATGGGTACCCATTCCTTTTGTATGGGAAAAAAAAGCGCGCATGATTTTTTTTCAAATTTAAATATATATATATAGAAACGAGTACCCGTTTTTAAATGGGTACCCATTTAGGATCGGGTACCCATTCCTAAATGGGTACCTATTCCTAATCGGGTACCCATTCCTAAGCGGGTACCCATTTAGGCTCGGGCACCCATTGCTAAACGGGTACCCGTTTCTGTCGGGATTTTGTTTTTGCCTGTGAATTCGCCTCTATGTGGACCCAAATTCTTGCACTTACCCCCATCTGTAATGTTCTACACATAGCAACAAAAATCTTTTGGGGAAAAATCGGCAAACCAAAAGTTCAAGAATTTTTTTAAAAATGGGGAAAAAATCAGATTTTTAAGAAAATGTAAAAAATTGTAGACTAAGAAACAAAAATAGTTTTTTTAATTGAAAGGCATTTCTATAGCAATAGAGTTATAGAGAGCAAATAAAATAGAGAGTTTAACTAATGAATTGTAAAAAATAGATTTTTGTAGTTTACATTCAAATTGTTGATTACATTTCATTGTACAACTTTCAAACTCAAAGCATTACTTCACATTGCATAACTAATAACTAGATGTTGATAGATGACAAAATTTCAATTACAATATAGTTTTTACAAAGCCAACCTAAGAAGTTATGCAATTACTTCACATTGCATAACTAATAACTAGGAGTAGCTACCAATTGCATTTGTTTGTCATGGCATTCCGTGAGACCACATTTCTTTGAGGCATTTTTTCAAATAGTTCACTGCCTTGTCTATGCTACCACATTCTTCATACATGTCTACCAAAGCATCAAACAATTCACTACCTTGTTGCTATGGCTAAAATCCTAAAACAAGTACTTTTGAACAAGCTATGGATGCTTGGAAAAAATTTATCAAAGCATAATAGTAAGCAATATCATAGACAAGGCAGTGAACTGGTTGAAAAAATACCTCAAAGAAATGTGGTCTCATGGTGATGGAATGCCATGACAATCCATAACAATTTTCTTGTCATGGCATTCGTCATGGCATTCCATCACCATGAGACCACATTTCTTTGAGGCATTTTTTCCAAAGTTCATTGCCTTGTCTATACTACCACATTTTTCATACATGTCTACCAAAGCATTTTATCAAACAGTTCACTGCCTTGCTTCTATGGCTAAAAGCCTAAAATAGGTGATATCAAACAAGCTATGGATGCTTGGAAAAATCTATCAAAGCATAATAGTAAGCAACAAGCTATGGTCTCATGGTTTTTTTTGGCATGAAAATTAGCGTGATTTTATTTGCAGGTTTTAAATGTATTTTTTTGTCAATTTTGCTATTTGAAATGGGGAAAAATCTCTGTGGTTAGCTTTATGCATTTTTTAATTGTAGGATTCTCATAGTTAGTGAACAAGGTAGTGTTCATGAAGGAATGGAAAAGATGCGTAGAGCCTTTGAATTATACTTGTACTATGTAATGGCATTGAATCATTTGGCAAACCATTTTTCTTCATAGGGCAGCATTTTCTTGTGGAACAGTAGACTAAGATAGCTCTTGTCTCAACTAACCACCCTCTCATGAAATCTCATTCATATTATAATATTGCATGATCTTATCATATTAAAGGTGATTATGACACCACTGGCTGGTACTACATGGAATTAGTTAGGGAAAGCTAGAGGCCATAGGATTTTGTGTTGCCATACTTTGGGTTGGGATAGGTTGAATTAAAGTTGAGAGATCTTAAGAGTTCTCTCTCAAATTTTGAAAAGGTTCTGTAGGTCCACCCTGAGAACTGTGAGAGCTTAAAAGTTGTAGGCCATATATATACTTAGTAAGGGCAGGCAGAGAAGGTGTGAGGACTATCCAAAATTCACCTAGTCCCACTTGGTTTCATACACTTATCTTTCCATTAAATTCATCCTAAGAGTCCATATTCCTTTTACAATTATTCCAGGAGTCATTCATAAGCATCCCATATCATGTCCATGAGAAAGACATTTGTATTTTGATCATTGATGTGTTTTTTGTCTCTTACTGCAGCCCAACAGTACATTCAAATAGCTTTGGCCGGTGTGTGGGAATGAAAGGAAGTGAAAGGATAGTTACCGTTTCCCTACAACATGCAGTAACTTCACTTGCAGTGTTGTAATATACAAAGACTAGTTACCCCAGCCCTGTGGAGGTCTCAAAAGTAATTAGCAGGCTGGTGGCAAGAGTTTGAGTAGCATATAATATTTCACTATGAGCCCACAACAAACAAAATGTTGACCTGCGGTGATGTAGTAAGAGAAAACAGTAAAGATTCACCACAGTCCCATGGCGGACAAGAAGATAAATAGCAGTATGGCAGTAAGGGCTAAGCTGATAGATAACACATACCGAAGCCCCATGATAGTTTAGAGAAGGTCTTGTAGGCTAGCGGTAAGTAGTAAAAGTAATATAAAGTATGTCTCGCGCTCTCTCCATAGTCAAATCCAATGCTTGCAGTGATGCGGTAAATAGGGAAGGGATGCCAAAGGATCCTGAGGTCCCACGATGGTTAGATCAAAGGTTGGCGGCAATGCAGTATGAGGTATGAGGGATAAAATGTATCCCGCCATCCTGCAATGATGTGAATCAAGGCTTGTGGGGTGGTGGTAAGTAGTGAAAGATGTAGTATAACCGTCCACAAGCTCCCACGGTCCCGCAATAGATCTAAATAGGTCTTGTGGTGATGTGGTAAAGGATTAAATGCTGAAGTGACTATATCTCTGCCTTGCAGTAGTTATCATTGATACCTGCGAGATTGTGGTTATCAATGAAACGACTACAAATCTTGAATCAATGGTCTATGTTTCAAAGACTTGAATGCTAGATTTTTCAATTTTGTGGCACGAACTAGAGTAATGAAAAAATGACTAGCTCCATAGCAAAATAAAAAGAAGAATAAAATTTAGAATTTCTTTGTATTTCATCATGTAAGCAAATTTAGTGGTGAATATAGATGGTGAATTCAAGCTTTGTACATGCATCTAGGTCATCTTCCAACCAGGTAAGTCTACCTCATCACTCTATTGATAAAAGTTGGTATTTAGTTTATGCTTTGCTTTCAACTAGTTTGGTAGAGCAAGTGACTATCAAAACCCTAGTTCATAAAAGCATCAAACTATGGCACCTAAGAAATTTGAATTTGTAAGTAAGACCACTGAACCCCTTGTTCCCAAGAAGCAATCCCTTCAATAGTCACTATTGGACATTTTACCAAATTTAGTTGACAAAGGGTAGAAGAAACTATTCAAGATGTAGCAGAGGGTTGTTGAGATGCTAGAGTCCCTATCTCAGGATGGAACCTTTTTTGGTATTTTTATGAAAAGCAAGATGGACAGGGACCGGTTGCAAACCCATGGAATTGGAATTTGGCTAAGCTTGTGGTGCCAAATATATTCATTGATGTGGATTTGATCAAGATATTGGCACATCACTATCATCCAACCACCAAAACTATCATGTTGCCAAATGGGTCACCATTAGTGGTTGTGGATAGAAATGCAATCATTGATTGCTTCATGCTCAACAAGAAATCCCTCACAAAAGTTGACTTGAAGAAGAGTGAATAAGAATATACCAGTCTGAGAAATACACATAGGAGTGATGAGTTGCCCATGTACATGAGGAAAGGGGCAAACAATAGAAGGATTTCAATCCCAACCACTGCAATTGAGCTTTTTCCAGTATATGACTTTGCTATGTATTTCAAAAGGACATATCTTTATGTCAAGTGCTAGGAATTGATGCCCAAGATAGAATGCCAATTGGCATGATGATGATGGCCATGAGAATACATAACCTAGAGGGTAATGTTGAGTATGATTTTGTATCATTTATTGAGAAGAAATTGCATGACAGATTTTTGCAAATAAGGGAGAATAAGACACTTATGGAGTTCAAATATTATTCTTTTTTGTGTCATTTAATTTTGTATCAGAACAAAAGAAAGTGGCCCAGTAGGATGGACTTGAGCATTATTGATTAAAAAAGACATAGATTGCCTACATAGTGCTGGTGTTACAAATGGGACACTCATTGTTAGAATTGTAACTATGTTGTGTTCCATGATGATTTCTCAGTCAGAACAATGAATTCCCTTGGTAGCCTTTCTCCTAGATTGAGCAAAGAGGTCAAAGAAATGTTGAGGCCTCTTGCTCATAGGCTAGAATAGGGTCACAAACATAACTTTTCTGATTGGTATTTCTTGCCTGGCCATACTATAATCAGACTATATGGGTGTACTCAATCACCCCATGTGTTGCCAAAATTTGTGCCAAATAGAATTGCTCTTCTTGAATTCATGTGGCAAATGCTCTGGATGGAGAAAGATGTGATGAAAAAAACAAAAGAAGGGCACATTTCTTCTAGATTCCACTATGTTTGGTGAATGGTCCATTGTTGCATATACCTTGGAGGAGTTGCAAGCCTATTTGAAGGTGAAATATTCTTTGAAATCAGGGATAGAAAGGGTTTGTGATCCAGAGGGTCACATGAACTTTTTTAGACAAGTCATCCTTACTAGGATTGGGATATCCTATCAAATCAATTTTGATGAGGATGTGATTAGAAATTATGTCACTTTTGAAGAAGTATATAATAGGAAAAGAAAATGGGAAATTTTGAAGAAGATTGAGGATGACAAAAGAAAACAAAACCCTAATTTTTCAAGATTTTTTGTTGAAGAGGACCCTTTGAAAAGAATAGATTTGATAATTGATATATGATAATTTTGAAAGAATATATGGAAAGTCTGAGAAGCAACCTACAAAGGGTACAAAGATCCCTATTAAAAATCCAACATGAGTTGTGATTCAAGAACCTGCTCTAGATGCAATGTCAGTGCAAGATCCAGTTGTTCTTGATTCACCACCTGCCAAAAGGCAAAAGACTGGTGATGTTTCTCCACTAGTTCCATATGAAATGATTGAAGAAGTTGGTGACAATGAGGAGGTGGCCAGTATTTTGACGCAAATGGGAGAGGAAGAGGAAGTTGATCAACCCCTTATTGGTCAAGAAATAGAAGCACACAAACTAGAAGCAATAATGGATGAACATGCACAAGGTGAGTTTGAACTACAAGAAGATGAAAGGGTTGTGGCTTCTATGAGGTTCATCGAGGATATGATTTCATCAATACCCTAGAATCCAAAGATTTTTGGCTCAAAATGAAGATGAAAGAATTTGAAGAAAAGGTGGAAATAAATAAAATGGGTGTTGATGAATCTCAACATGATCAAATTGTGACACATACTTTCAAGGATTTGAAAATTGATGAAATAAATGTCAGCCCTAATGAGGCTAGACAAATTGTTTTGAAGAGTAATATGTTGATCATCTCTGGCCTTGAATTGAATAAAAATTTTTGTTGGACCAAGTGAGAAATCAATATGACCCCATGATGGTTTCTGAGTTTGATTATGAGGATGGTGTTAGTGGTTGTGGGTTTAAGCCAAAGATAGAGAATTTAGCAATATGGGCCACATAAAAGAACACCAACAAGCCAAGATTACTTGATGTAGTCCAAGAGTTGAAGGGAATAGCTATGGTGAAAACATTTTAGGATACATCAGTGCTTGAAGTTGCCACCCTTAATATGCACTTTGCAATGTTCACACAAGCTGTTGTCAAGAAAATGGAGCATAGATTGCTCGACTATGAAAAAACTCAAATTGAGATGAATGATGAAGTGAATAGGCTATACCTGGAAAATGTCAAACTAAAGCATCAATTGAAGGGTGTTGATTCTCAAAGCCAAGCAATTGTGCCATACCAAGCCCCTATGCCACAAATAACTAGCGATAATACAGTTCCAGTTGATCAGTTGAATGCATTGAAGTTGAAGTTGGAGAAAGAAATTGAAGATTTGAAAAAGCAAAATGAGAAGACAAAGGATGAGGGCAAATTGAAAATACTTGAGGTGTTTTAGAAGATTTTGGAATACAAAGTAAAATTGGTTGTTGACAAGTTAGGAGATGTGCATGAATGCTATTCTTCCTTGTCTCATGCCATTGATCAGTTGAAGGTCAATCTTTCTATTTTGGGTCCAATATACAAGAAATGGAAACCTACACACCATACATTGCTAACCTTGTGCAAAGTTCTACAAAGAGATCTAGGTGCTTTGGCCTCACTCAAACCAACAGAGAAGATGGTGAGAATGATCTTGGATGAATTTTAGTATGTGAATGGTGAGAGCTAGAAAATGCAAGAAAATATTTATTCTTTTGCTACCTTCAAACACCAATTTATTCCTTCCATTTTGATAGAGGATAAAAAGATCAAAGATTTTGATGCATGGAAAACTAAATATGGTCAAACAATTTTTTAAGTCATTGATTTATTGAAAAACGATGAAAACATAAATATTCTCAGTTTCAATGTCATTTTAGATAGAGTAATTGCTCTAGATGTTGGATATGCAAAGTTCATCATTGATGTCAAAGTGCTACTGGACAAAAGATGGAAAAATCACTAGGCCAACCTACTCTAGATCCAAGAATATAAATGGACTAGTGATTTCATAGTGTACCAATGGGAGCATTAGTATTTGACAACTAAAGAATACGCAGGCCAAGTATGCATAGGAATAATTAGCATCAAGCTGGCATCAACATGGCACCAACAAATCCTGGACGTCCTCCTATTTTGTCTTTTTCTTGTTTTTATGCTTTCCAATATGTATTCAAAATATATTTGGAGTCTTTTTAAGACTTGTCAAAAAGTTTATGTTGTAATAGGTCATATTAAGGGGTGGGTATATGAAAAGTCATTTTTTGGAATGTGAAAGGTCTAAACCTTGTAGCTTCCTTCACCCCTATAAGAAGGAAACTAAGATATTAGGAAAGCTTTATGGGAATTTGATTTTGGAAAAAGACATTGTAAGGCCCGCTCTTCAAAGATATATCAATAAAAGAAAATATCATTTCTCTGGTGTCATATATCTAGTTCTTAATTGCTTGTTGAATATTCATGTTATAATTTATCTGGTTGTCTCTATTTTTGTTTGTCCTTGTTATTTGAACTAACATATCAAATATAAGTTTAGTTCTTCAAAACACATTTGTTTTTTTTGGGTAGTTTATCTAATTGGGTTTCCTCAAGTAGGGATTAAATTCCATTTAATATATCACTGTAACTTGGAGGATTTAATTTGGATAATTAAGAAGAGCCACGTAATAATAATCTTGCATGTCTATGCCAGTCATAGACAATCCCATGCCAAGTAATTCAAGTTGTGGCTAGATAGAAAGCACAAATCTTTCTGTGAATAGACTCTGTTACTCAATTGTTGAGAAAGGCACCAATCAATTCTTTTCCAAAATTATTTCCTTGTACATATTAAAAAAATCCAATTTTAATTTTTGGTTTTGTAGGAGTAGGAGTAATAGTAGAATAGAAAATAAAAAAAGAAAATCTAATTCAAATCATATGCCAGTTTGGATTAGGGTGAATTGGATGATTCAATTGACAAAATTACATAAATCCCTTAATCTTCTCTGAAGTCACCAACAAATTTGAGGAGTAATTAATCATTGGTGAATATAAGGTAACACCCACCTCGGTAAAGCAGAGCCTAAAGTGTAGAGAATCCTAACTACCTGGGTTGATTCTGTCAGTTGGCCAAATTGGTTGCATAACCTAATCATAAATCTTGGCATCCTTTTAAGGTTTTGCAAACTACAAATTTGAGAACCAAGAGAAGGCTTTGGAAATTTTACAAAAGGTAACTTGCATAGATCCACGTGATGCCCATGCATTTATCAAGATGGGTGAGTTACTAATATAGTCAGACCCCAATGCAGCCTTAGATTCTCTTAAGATGCCAAAGTCTCTTCTAAAGAAGAGCAGAGAAGAAGTACCCATTGAATTGTTAAACATCATTGGGGTTCTTCATTTTAAATGTGATAAACTAGAGTTGGCTCAACAAACTTTTATGGAGGCATTAGGAAATGATGTTCTGCCTCTACATAAATCTCTATGGTCAATTTTGTACATGTTTTACTTGTAGGATTCTCATAGTTAGTGGAAAAGGTAGTGTTTATGAAGGAATGGAAAAGATGTGTAGAGCCTTTGAATTATACCCATACTATGCAATGGCATTAAATCATTTAGCAAACCATTTTTTCTTCATAGGACAGCATTTTCTTGTGGAACAATTGATTGAGATAGGTCTTGTTTCAATTGATCATGCTCTCATGAAATCTCATTCATATTATAATCTTGCATGATATTATCATAGTAAGGTGATTATGACACCATTGGCCACTACTATATGGAATTAGTCAAGGAAAGCTAGAGGCCACAGGATTTTGTGGATAGGTTCAATTAAAGATGGGAGACCGTAAGAGTTCTCTCTCAAATTTTAAAAAGGTTCTAGAGGTCCACCTTGAGAACTATGAGAGCTTAAAAGTTGTAGGCCATATACATGCTCAACAAGGGTAGGCAGAGAAGGCTTTGGAAATTTTAAGAAAGGCAACTTGCATATATCAATGTGATGCCCATGAATTTATCAAGATGGGTGAGTTATTAATATCATCAAACCCCAGTGTAGCCTTAGATTCTCTTAAGACAACAAAGTCTCTTCTAAAGAAGAGCAGAGAAGAAGTACCCATTGAATTGTTAAACAACATTGGGGTTCTTCATGTTGAGCATGATGAACTAGAGTTGTCTCAACAAACTTTTATGGAGGCATTAGGAAATGGCATTTAGGTTGAATTCATAAATAAAAGCCCCAGTACCAATTCTATAGTTTTTTTATGTGCTTTAAGGATATGAAATTATTCCAATGATAAGAAGAAGGTGGTGTTTCACTTGACTTATAGCTTCAATTCCCATATGCTCCAAAATGTGTAGAGGAAACTAATGAAAAATAGTCTGCTAAACCCTAAACTGCATGTATGGTTCTGGTACTTAGTTTCCTGTGTAACTACTGTAAGTTGCCAATCAGAAAGCTATAGATTTTGTGTTTAATCTAATGTGGGTTTTGAAATACCTCTGAATTTACTACAAAGGGTGTCCCCAAATCTGACTTCACTATAGAGGGCCTCGCTGACTTCAAATTCGTTGCAGCAAACTCCAAATTCCTTACCCACCTTTTCAGAAGTCTCCATGTCCTCTCCAAACAAGCTTTATCACCCATGCAAGTAGCTGCTATAACCCAAAACACCTTAGTGCCAGGCTAACCAACTAACAAAATGAGGAATTTAATGAATAATGAATCGCATGCAACACACTCCCACCAATAATTTCTTGAAATGTATTTTTAAATTTTGTCTAATTTGTATTTGCATGACTAACTATTTAGTCATTTTTATTTGTATGACTAAATAATTTTAGTCGATGACTAAATTAGTCATTTATTTACACATTTATAGCTAAGTTGCAAAAAATTAGTAGAATTTAGTTATTTTTAGTTGTTGTGACTAAAATCTTTAGTTACGTAGTCATTTATTTGCCAAATTCTACTAGTGCATGCAGCATCAGAAACCCTTTTATTTTCAAGATCTTTCTCAAACATGCAAATATACCTATAGAAGAAGACATCATTGACCTTATTGGTTGTTTTAAACTCCCAACTTGATCTCAAGGAAAATAGATCTATAAAATAGCCATTTCTAATAATTGATCTATCTCGAGGGATTGGCCAACAAATAAGAAGATTAGCGAGGTCTTTGATCTCCTTCTTTTCCTCTGCACTTTAGGCTTTGTAGGAACAAGGAGGGTGTTCCTTTCTTTCTATTTGAAAATAAACAAACAAAGCAGATATGTTCCCTCTAGATGACTTAAACAATTAAAGATAGAGTAAAGTACTGGGCAAGATTCTTATGCTTCAGCATAATTCTTTGCAAAGAAACATGTAAACAAAACTATCATCAATATGAATATAGAAACTAAAATTGTTCTTTGATTTATATGAAATGATTAGGGACATTTAGATGAGGATAATAACCATCAAAAGATCAGTGCCTAAATCAGAGTAAAAAAAAAACAAATATAAATGAACTTAGTATAATAATGCACTCATAACTCTTATAAGAATATTGTAATGATGCATTACATCACCACACCTTGAAATTAGATCAAACTAATTGTACTTGCTTATCCCTACATACATCTACTATATTCAATATCTTCCTCGAAGCATTAAATCTACTCTTTGAGTAAAATCCTTTTGGAATAGATATCCTTACACAGGAAAGACTGTGAAGATGAATAATATAGAAAAGGATACAACTGTAGGAGACAATATAGTCAGAACTTTAACAATATATTCAAAATGCTGAGTTTAACACAATTTTATACCAATAGTTGCAAGTACAAATGCTTCTATTTCTTGGAAAACACACCTAGAAGTAAAAACTACCTATTATGATATTGTACTGTGCTACAAAAAATTCCTCCAAGATGTTTATTAATAGGTCCCGAATTCCCTTTTATAGAAATAAGAAAACAAAACAAGTTTCAAACCCATAAACATATGTCACCCTTTCATTTGACAAAATTTCACCAATCAAAAAATAGAGATAACTGATTGCACCCAGAGGAAAAGTTATTACATGTATGTTCACAAGACAAGTTGTTCTTGGGAAGTGTGCCTTTGAAGATGTAACCAACTTTGCCGACCTTTACTCTTTATATGTATTCTCATGCTTTCCTATTGAGAAAATTGATGGTTGCACATGAAAACAAAAGAGACACTACATGACAAATATGTGCTTGAATTCTGAGAACAAGAAGATTCCCTTTTCTAACAAGGAGACCAATAGGATTACACTGTGAGTTTTGAAAAAGGAGTAGATAAATGAGTAGTTAGCTGTTCATACCTTTCCCAATATTCAATATTTCAAATATTAGGTAACTCATTATATTTATTATCCTAGACTTGATATTGCTCCTCTATGGGCCATTGAAAGATGATGAAATTATCCACACAGAATACATACTTATTGTTGTACTTGGCCAGAACTGATCCAACTTCCCTTGTAAAATCAGCGGCAAGCTGACATGAATCCCATAGTTTGTTGATGTTTGTTCTAAACAGGGGAATATCTATCTTATTATTTTGATAGATGAAGAAATATATGATAGGGATGATATTTCTAAATTGGAGAATCCATGATTGGGATGGCTTAATGTCACCATTCTTAGTTTTTATCATAGGGATTATTCCAACCGTGTCATTGTCAAAATCTTGAATTAACTTCAACACCTTTTCCTCAAGATGGTTTATAAATGCATGGGATTTTCCTACTTCCTTTGATGTCATATAGACTTGTTTAACATCCTTGGGAGCATTAGGATCATGATTTTCTCCTTTACAAATGCCTACTAAAGATGCAATCCTAAGGATCCATTTGTTGAACAAAGGTACTGTTTGTTCTTTGTCATCTGTAATCTTCTTAATTATTTGTGACAAATAATAGTAACACTTGTGGATTCCAACTACTTGGTTTGACACTTTGTCCATTAACAACCTTAAAATAGTTGAAACAATACACCAATTATCCTCCTATTATTTATCAAAAGCATTTGTAAAAGTGTCTTCAAATGAATTGATTTGTTGCTTTAGTTCTTCATTTTCTTTTTCCAAAACAGACTTTGATGAAGAAGAAAGATCAGAAAAGAGGAAACTTGAATCCTTGACCACCAATGCTGTACTTGGTGAGGCTGATGTTGAGGCATGTTCTTGCCACTGTATTTCTCTTTCTTTCAACCTGTTTTATTCTTTCGACATGCTCATATGTTCTTTTAACAAATCATCATACTTTTTTTGGAGAGCACTGGTCCTTGCTTTACTAAACTTTGCAACTTCTACTACCAACTCAGATGCTTTTGTAATGGGATATCAGAAACTCTCTTTATTATTAAGCCACCTTTCAAATCTCTGTCAGGTTCTACAACTAGAGGTTTATCAGTGTTAGGAGTTAAAGCCCATATGGCTAGGGTCACCCACTTCGGGTTGAATTTGGCACTTATTAATGCAGCCTTAGCCTCTTCTTACGCAGAGAAGACATCATTATCTTGTCTTCTTGTAGTATCTAGAATATTAGCAGAAGCTATATCCCACTCAGGAAGTAGCAAGATTCTATTGTCTCTAATCATTTGTCTACCCTAATCTGGAGAAATGTTTTTGACCTCCTCTTTCATTTGTGTAAGTATCTTGAGGGATACCTGCTCCTGAGATCCTTGAGGAGAGTGAGACATTTCTTCTTCTAATCTTTTCTCATATTCACTCTTTCCGCTCTTCCTTAAGAAATCAGAAAACTCCTTAGTATTGACAAAATCATCATCACTTATGAAATTCCTGCATGCTATAGTCCTGATGTCATCTGAAACATCATTGCCCTTCATGGCAATATCAGAAATCCTATTCAGAGGTAGTCCTTCAGGCTCATTGCTGCTAGGGGATGGCATCTCACGCTATATCTCTTCCTCAGTTATTTCAATTTCTCCTTCATCATCGGGGTAGTCAACCAAAGGACCCATTTCAACCTTCCTTCTTTTTGGTAAAGGTTCTCCATGAAGAGAGTCATCCTTAGTCATTGGTATAGAAGGGGAGGATGATTGTGGAGGTGGTAAAAGCCTGAGAGTTAACTAAGTTGGTGGAAGAACTTGAGGAACTTGTTCTTTGACTTCTTCATTTCTGGTTCTTCTTTTGAAAGTATATTTTATTAAACCTCTAGCAGGGGGCTTGTATGAAGTCCTCTCTTCTGTAGGGAGCTGAGTAGACTCACTATTTTGTATATCGATTAATTCATCAATATGAGATAAAATCTTTTTTATCCTATTCATGGGGTCATCAACCTCTGGGAAAAGTCCCTTGTAAGAAGGCTTCTTCTTTTTCATTCCTTCTTCATATTTCATGTATATTGTCCATTTTGCTCTTTTTGTTTTCACTTCCTCATCAGTAGGAGAATTTTTTATAACATCCTCAGGAAAGAAAACTTGATGGGGAATGTAAGACCTATTGATGCCTCTTCTAATGTCATTTATGTATCCTTCAGGATCAGAGAACCTAGCCTTCTCCTACCTCATTTTAAAAGGCAACAATTTATCATTTAGTTTAGCAAATCCTTCTTTGTTCATCCTAAAGTTAGAAAACACTGTCAAGAAAGGAAAGAAAGATCCCTTCTTTTGTCCTTCTAGGTGAGCCTTTTCTGATTCAGCCAATTGCCAAATTACCTCCAAGAAACCAATCCTCAATGGCACATACTTGGGTAAAATGTGAGGATCAACAGGGATACCATAAATTCTAAAATCTGTGCCCTCTTCATGGGGGATGAAGTCACCCAGTTGTGCTTAATTTCCAAAGGAGGGATCCTCACTACAGGTCTAAGGAAATTTAGCAATGGTTCTAGAATCTTGGGTATGTCTGATTAGAAGTACCTCAACACTGTGACCACAAAATAATCTCTGAAGAACCTATAACTGGAATTTAGATCATGCTTGTCCCAAATGTGAGTCCAGCACTGGACAGGTAGTATATTTCCCATGTCATCAACATGGTTAATCATTGATTTGGGGTGTCAAACCATTGTTGTTTTTCCATGATATAGGAGCATGTGGTAAAGCAATGAAAACCAACTGAATTTAATTAGCTCCTTATTTTTTATGTCCACCAACCCTTGATGTATATGTTTTGCTAAATAGGAAGAAAAGTCAAATTGAACATTCTAAGATGGATGCTGGATATCAATGGCCATATAAGTAAGAGTAATAGGAATCCTTTCATTCTTATCTTATCCTAACACTTGACAGAGAGCATAGTAGGTTTTGGCAAAATAACCTTCAAAAGTATCTAGCTTAAAAGGCTCTTGCTCACTTTGGGGAATTCTTATTGATCTACCATTTGGTCCCTTTTCCTTGAACCTAGTCAAATATATGGTTTTGTAACTACTTCTATCTTTTGTATATAGGGATTTGAATCTATTTGCATCAATCTCTGTAGAAGTAGCCAAGTTTAACCCAAAGACTGTGGCAATAGTTTCTCTACTAATTTCCACCAGAACTCCCCCTTTCATGATTCTAATTGCTTTAGATGTTTTACCATAATGGGTAGCCATGGCTTAGAGTAAATCAATATCCTCAAATAGATTAGTAACTATTAGCTTTCTTAAATCACTCTCCCATACATTAGATAATGGTGAGTGAGCATTTATCTTGCTCAAGTGGTAAAATAATGACCAACCATGAATAGGGATTTTCGCATCTCTACAATCAGTAAACTTGTCAGCCAACCTGTCTTTGCATTCAAGGCCAGTTACTCTTATCCTTTGTGCATCGGAGCCAGTGAGTTGTTTTACAAGGTCTTCATGCAGGGCTCATTTTTGGGAAATGGAGGAAGCCTGGGCTTTAGGTGGAGCCATTACGAAATGGTGAAATTAAGGTGAGGGTTTTCTCTCTTGGTGTTTAGGGGTTCGTTCAATTCACACCACAGAAGATTTTCTTATGAATAAAAGGAAATAGAAAAACCCTAATGGAAATGCAAAGCACAATAAGGAGGTGTAGACAACTCACTAGATTTATTTTTCACCACCACTTTGAATTTGACACCAGATATATGACAATAGTTATCAGCTTCAGTGTAGAAGAATTCGGGATGTGAGTCACATAAGTACCATTTATTCAGGATTGGAATTACTCATGTCTGCCTTCACTTCATCTTGCGTGAACTAGATATGCAAGCTCATTCTCTTTGGGAGATTTGAATATCGACCATCGAATTGTAGGATACTGGCAGAGATTTGATGCCCACGATCAATCTTGAGAACTTGATCATACATGACACATCTAGCAAATTTTACTAAACCAATCAGAAAGTTACTTCTCATTATTTCTTGATTAATTGCTAGAATGGAAAAGCCATGGAGATTATGCCATTCCTGCTATGTGGCAGTCTTCTGTCATTCAACAGTCTGGTGAGGCATATAAATTAATGATCCAATGGAATGACAAAGGGATGAAAACCATAACGTCAAAACATGCCTTTCTCCAGGTAGATCTTTTCTTGCAAATGTAGTAGCCACATGTCAAACTTCCGCTTCTCTGCAAATGCTAGCTGTGGCTTCTTAATAGAGCTTGGCAGAATGACAGACGTATTAAAAGAAATTCTTTACATCCCAGATGGGACCCACCATCATTCACTTCATTATAATGGGAGACAATCCTCAACTAGCTGGCACCTTTTCCGTAGTTCTGTGAACATCTTTTACAAATCACATTTGGATATTGGCAGACTAGTGGAAATGTGCAAATTAACTTTTACTTGTCAAAAGGGGTTAGTGGTACCCGACCCTTGGGGTATAATTTTAAAAACAACCTTCATCTATTAGGAAGGAAAAGGGGGCACGAGATCATTTAGTCACTCTAAAATGAAGTTTTTTTGGCACGGGCCAGTGGTGGTGGTTGTATGGCGAGGGACCGATCAAATAACATTCTGGGGGACATAAGGAGACAACTTAAAAGCATGGGTGACAGGGGATAGGCGGTTGACCCCAATGATACAATAAAAGTAAAAGATCTTTAGGATGCTTGATACAAGGGCTTAGGGCCTTTTTGAGGATTATTACTTAGAGTATTGTTGTTTTGTAAAAATCCTAAGTCACAAACCTTCCACCATGATGTCAAAAGACTAAAACTATGGAAAAGCTTTACATGGTACCATCAGTGGCTCTAGTTGGGGACGCCTGTTCAACTTGAATAGGATGAGATCACAGAAAGACTCTGGAGGAGCAAACTACAGCACAAAAGGAAGAAAAAAAACAACCTAAAATACAAACTAAAGTAGGGAACTACCTAAAACTAAAAATAAACTATGCATGGAAAAGGATCATACCTTATGAAAAGTATGATTTCAAGAATTGTCCATGCATTGGCAGTTCAAGTAATTCTCCAACTAGACTTTGTAAGAAATAAGAGTCTTCTCCATGAGTGTTTCTGATTAGATATGGTCCAAGCCAAAGGGCATCAAATTTACCATGTTTCCCCTTATCTTGAGACCTAGCATTCCACAGCAACACCATATCTCCTATCTGAAACTTCCTTTCAGATGTTCTCTTGTCATGCAGATTTTTAACCTATTACTGTAGCTTTATGTTTCTTAGCTAAGCTAGCATTCTTGTATCATCCAACTGAGTTACTTGATAAATCCTATTTTGCATAGCATTAGAGATGTCATCATCATGTTCTTAAATAAAATTGAAAATAGGTAACAGGTTATTTATGGGCATCCATTCCTCTAGGCCATACACAAGGTCAAAAGGGGCTTGCCCAATAGCCCTTTTCATAGTCACTGTATCAACCTAGATAGCAAGTCTTAATTTGGTATCCTAGGCCTTCTTGTTTTTCTCTATGATTCTTTTGACAATCTTCATCAAGCTTTTGTTGCTTGATTCAGCATGTCCATTTCCTTAAGGATGGAATGGGGACAAGTAAGAGATCGCAATCCCATACTGGCTACAAAAGTTCATGAATTCCTCAGACCTGAAACATATTGCTTTATCTAAAATTATTTTTATGGGCATACCAAACCTAGTTATGATATTGTTCATGAGAAATTCAATTACAACTTTGCTAGTTTCCCTTTTGGTGGGGATGGCCTCAACCCATTTAGTGAAATAGTCAGTGGCCATTAGGATCCAACTATGTCCTCCACTTGACTTCTTAGTTATCTCACCTATCAAATCTAATCCCCATTGCTAGAAGAGAGCTTCTACTGTTATAGGCCTGAGGGGTAAATTTCTAGAAAAAATTAATTTTTCTGAGAATCTCTGACATGCATCACAGCTTCTGACCATTTAGTGAGCATCCTTGAAAATAGTAGGCCACCAATACCTAGCTCTCAAGACTTTGTAGGCTGTTGTTTTAGCCATATAATGACCCCCGCAAACACTATGATGCATATCCTTCAAAACTTCAGAAGCCTAACACTATTTATACATTGGAGTAAAATACCCTCAAAATTTCTCCACCAAAGTTCACCTTCTAAGATTACATATTTTATGGCCTATAATCTCAATGTTCTCTTCTGATTTTTAGTCATTCCATCAAGACAAGATACATCTTGTAAATAGTGAACAATATTTCTATACAATTCAAAATCTTTCATGCCACAATCGACCACTGCACCTTAAGTTTCAATATTGTTTATCTGGTTAGCCTCTAGATTTGACTTAGCCATCAACTTTGGCAATCCTTGTCCTCTTGCTAACTTAGTAATCTAAATGTCACTATTGAACTCTTAGATCCTATTGATCGATCTGCATCTTCACCCAGTTACCTCTTGCTAGGTAAAAACATCTTTGACAACAGTTGTTGGTACATAGGCAACAATATTTGCCCTAACCAAATATGGTCTAAAATTTTTAACATATTTTACCAAGGCATAATCCTATTTTTTAGTTATGTCATTTCAGCTCAACTGCCTGAAGAGATTTAGTAAAGAATGAAATGGATTGTTCATAACCCTCACTATTTTTCTATAGTAAAACTGTGGCTATGTTATGGAAAGAAGCAAAAGAAAACAACTGGAAAGGTTTGGAAAAATCAGGGGACTTCAATACATGGGCCTCCTTGATGGCTCCTTTGATGTTCCTGAAAGCTTTTATTGGTTCATCATTCCATGTAATATCCTCTCCTTTCTTCAGCATCTCGGATATTGGTCTAGTAGTTTTAGAAAAATTTGTATCAAATCTCCTTCAAAAATTTACTTGTCCAAAGAAGGATTGAATTCCCTTAATACTTTTGGGTATCGGTATTTTTTCAATAGCAACAACCCTCTCTGGATCAATCCTAATTCCTTGTTTAGACACTATGTGGTCTAGGAGTTTTCCTTCTGTTACTCCAAACACACATTTCTAGGGGTTTAGAGAGATGCCAAACATCATGCATCTTTCAAAAATTATCTCCAGATGAGAGCAATGATCCTGATCCTTTTTTGAATATGCGGTTAAATCATCCTAATACACTACCATTATTAGATTTATGAGATTAGAAAAAGCTATATCCATAGCTCTTTAAAAGGTAGCACCAGCATTAGTTAACCCAAAGGGCATTCTAATGTACACATATGTGCCCCATGGAGTAGTGAATGCAGTTTTATATTGCTCAGACTCCTTAACCATTACTTGGTTATATCCTAAAAAGCCATCCATCATAGATAAAAGCTCACAACTAGTTAGCTTCTATAGCATGGCTTCCATATTTGGTAAAGGATAAATCTTCTCTATATGCCTTCAAATCATCATAAGACTAGGCAAAAACCTTTCTATGTCTTTTGAGCAAAGAAATCAAAATTTCCTTAATTTTTGGGTTTAGGTGCTTACCTACATACACCAGCTTTGGATGGGCTTCAGTTCGTAGGTTTATCTCTTCAAGGTCATTTAGGTGCACTACAGCAAATCTTACAGTTTGCTTGTCATTTCCATCATAGACTCTTTCTAGAGCCACCAGTCCCCTTGGAATTATGTTAGTCTTCAACTAGATAATCTCATTCCCAAATATAGTTTGTTTCCCATCCACCATCTCCACAAACTCCTAGAAATCAATCTCCTGTGCATGGTATTCATCTATGCAATTCATGAATTTATAAAGATCATGGTCATCATTGAAGATTTTCTAGTGATGAATATTATTAGGAACAAAGGGTCTTGTCAGCATTTCCACTCTTGAAATTCCTGCCAATGTGATATCATCATATTTGACTACAATGTTCACCAAAAAATCATCCATAACATTCTTACCTTGCTCTATCTAGTCAATAGAAAAGGAATCAAATTCTTCAATAGTGTCCTAGACTGCATTTTTGTATCGTCTAAGTCTTTTATTCTTTGAAGCATACCTAGATCTGACCTATGAAACTACCAATTCGGAGTCTCCCAGAACCCTGAGCTTTCTAAGACCATGATTAAGGGCTATTTTTAAACCTACAATTAAGGCCTCATATTCTACAATATTATTAGTACAAGAAAAACCAAATCTAAAAGAAGATCTGAATACTTTGCCAGAAGGAGCCATAAACACTACTCCTGTACTAGAGCCTTCCTTGGAACAAGCCCCATCAAACTGCATAGATCATAATCCTTTATGATCAATTGACTCAGGCTCACCTGGTGAAGCATTACTATTATCCTCAACTTTGAAGTTGTCTATAGCCACATCTAGGAAATATACCTAATCACCTTCTTCATTGATGACATCTATTATTTGGGGACATTTATTTTCTCTATCCAGCCTCACATCTTCACCGTCCATGAGAATCATAGTGTATGAAGAGTACATCTGGATGCTACCACCCACAGTGGAAGACTACTTTCTTGACAATAGAATCCCATACATAGGAGGAATATCCACCACAGTGATATTCATTTTATACTCTTTGTGAGGGAAAGCTGCAAGTCTAAAACTGATATCCTTGATGATTCTGATGATTGGGACTTCTTTGGAATCCATGGCAAAGCATTTCCCATAAGTCTTGGTTACTTGTAAGCCTAGAATTTCCATGACTCCCAAAGGCATTATATTTGCAAAAGCACTTGAGTCAATCATACAATTTTTCACAAATCTTCCTTTTATCATGAGAGTGAGAAAGAATGGATCTACTTGAGAAGGGCATTTTTACAAAGTGGTCCCTAGATATACCTCCAATACTTTAGCACTGCACTTTTTAACTTCTTTGGCAAGTACCTTCTTTACTTTAGGTGGATTTACATGTCCATGTGCCATCTCAAGTGTATTAGGAGCTGCATCATTTATTGCAGCTACAACCCTATTCTTATGCTTAGGTATCCTCATCATTTCTAATAAAGGAACTATCACCCTTATTTGGCTAAATATATGGGCCATGTCTAGTGGGATATATCTGGGCACTAAACTGGTGCAAGTAATATTAGTATTAGTTGTAGGCATGGGAGATGTGTCTACTTTATCAGATTTTTGTTCCACAGGGATTTTCTTGGCAATTTCCCTTTCTACTAGTATTTTAGCTTTAGGGGGTGGATGGTGATGTGGATTACATTTATCCCCCTTTTCTTTAGGTTTTATCATAGATCCTATTTCCCTCTTGGGGTTAGGAGAATGTTGCTCTTCCTTCATGAAAATGTTTCATTCATTTCCCCTTGTACTACTTTCTCCTTGGTTCTTCTTGCTTCTCAAGTTGTAGTTACTGTTATCGACTAGGATTGCACCCATGATGCAAAGATGGAAAGCTTGATAATCCTATGTAACATTGGAATACTTTCAGGTTGTGGGTACCCTATGGTGAAAGTAGACCTCAAGATTATGGGTTGGTTCCCTTTTGATTCTCTAATAAACTAATGACTTTGCAAGAAAAGGGTTTAAAAAGACTTCCTAATAAGAGTACTAAAACTAGATCTAAATGTGTGGTGATGCACCTAATTGATAGAAACGTGCAGCTCTAATTCACAATAATTTTCAAAGAATCTATCCACACAAACCAATTTGGCAATATGACCACAAAATTGATTCTAAGGAAGGCTTGAATAACTTTGTTTTTGGAGGAAAACTGGGTTCTCACAGCATGAAAGAAAAGACTATTCCAATGCACAACCTAAGACCTATGATTTTTTTTACTACTTTTCAATGCATGCAAGTATAAATGAGACAAGGATTTAAAGGTTCTAATACTAAAACACAATAAAATCTCATCCAGTCATTCATAAAGAAGCACAAATGAGAAGGTATATACTTGATCCTACTGAAAATAAAGGAATACTTGCATAAAAATGGAAAAAAGATAACCCATAACCTATTGTATTGTGTAAATCTGTAAAAATTAAGTTACAAACACTTCTCCTCTCTGTAATGCACAAGAGAGCAAAAAGGCAAGAACTAGAAAAACATAAGTTTTTCTCCAATATATAATCCACTCTCAAATAGACCTAAAAAGGTCAACTACAGTCAACTGCCCCTAAAAATATCTCCTCCAAAACTAATCCACGAGTAAGCATAAAAATCCCTTAAAAATAGGGTCATAACTATAGGAAAAGGAGCAAAAATAGATCCAAACTGCCCCTCACACTTAGTTTGACCAAGTGGTACACCAAACTCCTTTTAGTTTGACCAAAAATCATGCAAAAGCTCTCAAAATAGCTCAGTTAACTCCATCTCCTAATTTTGCATGATTTTGGGATGAGGAAACAATGTGAACAAGTAATAAAGTAATAAAAAATGACTTACTTTACCATTTGTTATAAATTTGTCTATCTCTGACTTTTTTACAACTTTGTGACAAATAGTAAAGTAATTTATAATTGCATTACTTTATTATTTGTTTACATTTGTTTATCAATTTCCAAGTCATACAAAATGAATGTAATTATTTTCAAAAGGTTTTAAAATAATAACTCCTTATAACTCCCCTATGATTTGCATAATTACCTCATGCATCCTATGATGATGCTGATGAAAACACATCCTTCATACATGCAAAAGTCAAAAATACCTTCCATATGTGAGATATGATTAAATAGAAATCATGAATTGACCCCTTATATCTCCCATGCCATCATGCATCACATATGATCTGATCCATGTATAGGTTTAAAAATACAGTCATTAAGCTCTTATCATTAGTTGCATACATTATTGCATCCTTATGACTCCCATGCCATATCCATGGTCATTGCATCTTCATGTCATAAGGACATCTCTCATTGTCTCCTTGATTTTAATATTTCCATCCTTAAGAAAATGAAGGCAAATAATTATAGCCTTGTATTATTAGGCTTTTGACCTCACTCACTTCAAACCTTAAGGAAGTCAAAATAACTAATCATCAGCCTCATGGCCCCCTTTTTCATCATTAGGTTTCTTAACACTTAAGAGTGTTGACCTCAGGCACTTTTGGATAGTAATGATAATCATAAAAGGAAGTCAAAAAAATAAAAAGAGCCCATAGTCGGGCTAGGGCATTTCGACCAAAAGGAAGATGAAAACCTAAAAAAACTTCATTTTGCAATTTGCCTTCTCTTCTTGCTGCTCTACCTACCGACATGCACTAGGGTTTGAAGCTATTTTTGGAGGCATTCTTGAGGTATTTTCAATGCCATCTTCATTTAGGTAAGTCTCCCTTCTATATATCTTTGTTTTTCTATAAGAAATGGTGGTGAAACTATATTGTTTGGCTACTCCTATTTCTGCTTTTATTCTAGTTTTTGTATAGTAACAAAATGATGAAAGAAAGCCCTTCCTTTTGCTTTTGTATCTGTTGCATATTTGCTCTATGTTAATACAAAGAACAAGGGAAGAGAGATAATTTTTTACACTGGTTTTTCATTATGTTCACTGTATCTTGCTCTGTATACTCTTCTCTCCTTGTTCGGCCTTCATGGCATAATGATTTAGCATGGGTTTTGTAAAAGCTCTTTGAAAAGAGAAACCATAGCTCATATTTCCTTATATGCTTTGATCTTTCACTCATGGCATGATGACTATAATAGGAACAAGTATGTATGGCCGTTGAAATAAAAAGGGTATACTCCATTTTTGCTTTTCTCTGTCATAAAAGATACCACTGTTCCTTAGCATTTTGTTTACCTCCTGTATTGTTGGTTTAGGCTTTCATTGTGATGATATGATGAAAATAGGATTTCTCTCTTGTATGTTACAAACCCTACTAGGGTTTCATTTACTCCTTAAGGTTCCTTCACACAGTGTTCATTGGCCTTAGAGATAGTCAGCTTGGTGCAGGAGCACCTACTTGACAGCTGGCCTCCATGAGGCAGTTAGTTTGTTATAGGTCTGGTTAATGTTTCCAAGAAGGTCGTATAAGACCAATGCATGTAATAAGGTCATGTTGACCATACTTTACTATTTTTAGATAGTTTGTTTGGACAGCTGTTATACTGTATGTCCGGTTGGATCTCCTAGCCGCCTGGAGAGATTTCCTAGCCGCTTGGAAGCTCCCAGCCGCTTGGAGTCGAGTTGGTAGTACTCGCGAGAATTCCTATTTATGCATTAGGATCGGTTGGTTTTAGATATATTGAGGAGCTAGGTTGCACAGAGTGAGATAGAGAGAGAGACAGAATATTGTATTTGCATCTTTTGAAATCAATAAAGAGATCCTGTTTGTGTCCATTTTCTGTTTTGAATTCCATTGTGTAATCGAGTTGCTGTTCTGGTGGTTGCATGGATTCGCTGATCTATTCCACCAGTTGATTCGTCGAATCGGTGGAATGGCTATGTACAATAGTTTAGGATTTAGTTTGCATTTTCTATTTGTTCACATGTATGTTTGCAGGATCGCAGTCGAGATGTGCTGAGAACCCTAGCATGGGCATGTGCTAGGTCGTGCGGGTAGTTCGAGTCTGGAAAGTTGTCCAGGAAGCAGATCGGGTCACCTCAGGAGGTTCAGCGGATTAAAAATTCACTAAGGTTGGAAAATTCATCACAACGGCATCATCAAGATATTTCTGTGTATATCCTGCAGTTACTTCGGGCGTCATCCGAGTAGGTGGAGATGAGCATGATGCAGTCGATTGCATAAGGTGAATGCATTTCGGGGTGATCATCATTAGGTGTTGCCGAGGAGGAGCGCATCGGCATAAGTTAGTCGATCGGGTTGATAAAATCATCGCGGGCCGATAATGTTAAGTTTGGCTGACAGCAGGATATTGAGGGAGCTGCATGTGACGTCATCGTCATCAGGATAATCGTCATTAGGATATCGGGGTGACGTAAGCATTGAAGGAAAGGTGCGTGAAGGGTCATCATCAGGATATATGGAGGGAACAGGATATTTTATATCCTGCTGATGAACATGATGTTGAACATCATGATGATGAAGAAAGCGTTTGGCGGTGAGATGAACAGTGAACGTCAGGAGGATGCTTGCGCTTGCCGAATATGATGATGCTGCCGATAGATGAATATGATGATGCTGCTGACATGCGAAAGGGCGAAGGCTTGTCTGCAGGAGGATATCGGTCGGCAGAGAAAATATGATGATGCTGACAGTGTTAAGGGAAATATGATGATGATGATGAAGGGTTGCGGACATACATGCTGTATGTCAACGTGTTAGTGTGGATGCCTCTGCATCATAGTGGTATCAGAGCTCAGCAAAAGGTCTGGGCTATTGTGTGTTGATTCTGTCACTGAAAAGACAGAGGTAGAGGAGTGAGAGGTTGACAAAATGCCTCTGAAAGGTAATGGTACTGCAAGGGAATTGCAAGAGATGAAGGAAAAACATGCCAGAGAGATGAGGAAGATGAAGGAGCTTGCTGAAGCACTTCAAGCCAGGCTTGTAGCCTTGGAAAAGAACAAAAAGAGGGAAGTGGACGACAGTGAATCAGAAGAAGATGAAGATGCTGTTGAAGAGTATGAAGAGGTAGTTGAAGATCTGGATGCTGAATACCAGAGATTTGCAAAACTGTTAAAGGCAGTGCAGAGTGATAAACCTAAGGTAAAGGTTGATGTTTCCAAGTATAATGGAAGTTTGAATGAAGATGAGTTACTGGATTGGATTGCTGCACTTGATAATCACTTTGAATGTGAAGATGTTGCTGAGGATCAGAAGGTAAAGATTGCAAAGACCAAGTTAGGAGGTCATGCTTTGGTATGGTGGGATTATGTACAATCCGAGAGAAGGAAACAAGGGAAGTCAAAGATCACTTCATGGGGTAAGATGGTAGCAAGGATAAAAGGTAAATTCTTGCCTAGGGATTATGAAATTCAGATGTTTAAGAAGCTGCAATTTTTAAGGCAGAAGGAAATGGATGTGAAGGCATATACTGAGGAGTTTTATAAGTTGAGTATGAGATCTGGTCATCATGAGAATGAGGTAGAAAAGGTGGCTAGGTACTTGGCTGGTTTGAGATTGAACATACAGGATGAGTTAGTTTTAGCTAACCCTAAGAGTGTGGAGGATTGTTACCAAATGGCAATCAGGATTGAAGAAAAGATGAATAGGAGACAAGATAAGTCCATGAGAGGAAGAGGCAGCAATATGAGGGGGAGAGGATTAGCCCCTACAACAAGGCAAACCAATGAGGGTCAAGAAGACACTGGTAAAGGACAGGGACAGTCTGATTTGAGAGGTGGATGGAAAGGTAATAGAGGCAGATTTGGAAATGGTAGAGGTTCTACTACATTTTCAGGAAAGTGTTACACCTGTGGTGAGTTTGGTCATCCATTTTTCAAATGTCCAGAAAGCAAAGGTTCATCATCCAGAAATGATAGAACGAATGACAAGAAAGTACAACTTGTGCAAGAAGAGAAAGTAGAGCAAAGTGTGCAGAGTTCACACACTTATCAAGAAGGTAGAGTTCCTGACGGTTATGGATATCCTGAGGAGGGAGAAGCATTGATGCTGAGGAGAATTAGGTTGCAGGCATCAAAGGATATGATGCAAAGAAGAGCTCTTTTCAAGACCACATGCAAGAGCAAAGGTAAGGTATGTAAGGTTGTCATTGATACTGGTTCAACAGACAACATGGTATCTCAGGAAATGGTGGATAAACTGCATTTGGAAAGGATTCCACATCAAAACCCTTACAAGGCATCTTGGGTGAGTGATAGTCAATCACTTTTTGTCTATGAATAGGCATATGTTGATTTTCAGATTGGAGCATATCAGGATAGAGTTTTGTGTGACATTTTGCCCATGGAATGTTGTCACCTACTGTTGGGTAGACCATGGCAATTTGATAGGAGGGTACTGTATGATGGGTATGCTAATACCTACACCATCAAGAAAGATGGGAAAACTATTATGTTGATGCCATTACAGGAAGTAGCTATAGTACAGAAGGCAGCAAAAATCATTTTAGTGGGAAAGAAGGAATTTGTGCAGAAGCCTATAGGAGCAGGCATAAAGGCAATTGAGGACACTGCAGGGAAAGGAGTTGTTAAGGACAACAGTTTGAAGACAGTTTCAGTTTTGACTGACAGAGGTCAGCAGCAGGTTCAGAAACAGGTTTGCAAACAGCAACCAGTTGAGAGGAATGACAAGGATGTTGTCATAGTTGGGACTATTGTTTGTCCTATAAAAGTTGAAAGAAAGACAGAGTTGAACATTGCATAAGTTCAAGAGACAGTTCAGACAGAGGTTCTGGTCAGACAACCTGACAAACACAAGGTATGTGAGAGAAGGGCCTACATTGACAGGCATGAGGATTTACTTGCAAGACAGCAAGTTACAGTTCAGAAGTCTTGGAGCAGCCAAGAGGTAGCAGAGGATAAAGCTGGACCAGGTCAGAATATTGCAAAGACAAAGTGTAAAGGTGGAGGACTTCCACAACCAAACTCATGGGACATGAGTTCTTTTCTGTTGGGGAGTATGGTGCAGGAGCACCTACCTGACAGCTGGCCTCCATGAGGCAGTTAGTTTGTTATAGGTCTGGTTAATGTTTCCAAGAAGGTCGTATAAGACCAATGCATGTAATAAGGTCATGTTGACCATACTTTACTATTTTTAGATAGTTTGTTTGGACAGCAGTTATACTGTATGTCCGGTTGGATCTCCCAGCCACCTGGAGAGATTTCCTAGCCACTTGGAAGCTCCCAGCCGCTTGGAGTTGAGTTGGTAGTACTCACGAGAATTCCTATTTATGCATTAGGATCGGTTGGTTTTAGATATATTGAGGAGCTAGGTTGCACAGAGTGAGACAGAGAGAGAGACAGAATATTGTATTTGCATCTTTTGAAATCAATAAAGAGATCCTGTTTGTGTCCATTTTCTGTTTTGAATTCCATTGTGTAATCGAGTTGCTGTTCTGGTGGTTGCATGGATTCGCTGATCCATTCCACCGGTTGATTCGTCGAATCGGTGGAATGGCTATGTACAATAGTTTAGGATTTAGTTTACATTTTCTATTTGTTCACATGTATGTTTGCAGGATCGTAGTCGAGATGTGCTAAGAACCCTAGCATGGGCATGTGCTAGGTCGTGCGGGTAGTTCAAGTCTGGAAAGTTGTCCAGGAAGTAGATCGGGTCACCTCAGGAGGTTCAGCGGATTGAAAATTTGCTAAGGTTGGAAAATTCGTCACAACGGCATCATCAGGATATTTCTGTGTATATCTTGCAGTTACTTCGGGCGTCATCCGAGTAGGTGGAGATGAGCATGATGCAGTCGATTGCATAAGGTGAATGCATTTCGGGGTGATCATCATCAGGTGTTACCGAGGAGGAGCGCATCGGCATAAGTTAGTCGATCAGGTTGATAAAATCATCGCGGGCTGATAATGTTAAGTTTGGCCGACAGCAGGATATTGAGGGAGCTGAATGTGACGTCATCGTCATCAGGATAATCGTCATCAGGATATCGGGGTGACGTAAGCATCGAAGGAAAGGTGTGTGAAGGGTCATCATCAGGATATATGGAGGGAACAGGATATTTTATATCCTGCTGATGAACATGATGTTGAACATCATGATGATGAAGAAAGCGTTTGGCGGTGAGATGAACAGTGAACGTCAGGTGGATGTTTGCGCTTGCCGAATATGATGATGCTGCCGATAGACGAATATGATGATGCTGCTGACATGCGAAAGGGCGAAGGCTTGTCTGCAGGAGGATATCGGTTGGCAGAGAAAATATGATGATGCTGACAGTGTTAAGGGAAATATGATGATGATGATGAAGGGTTGCAGACATACATGCTGTATGTCAAGGTGTTAGTGTGGATGCCTCTGCATCACAGCTAAAAAGAAATGACTATAACTTTATGGTGTCTGCTGCTCCATCTTGACTCACATATACACTGTATACCTTTGCACTTTGTGACAAAGGCAATAGAATGAGTCTAAAATACATGTAGTTCTCATTTGTATCTCCTATAGGTAAACAAAAGAAAATAAATGTCTCTACTACTCCAAGGCATATTGACTCACATATACACTATACCAAAGGCTATCTTCATCATTATAGGTTGTTCATACTTGTCATAAGAATGACTTTGGTTGTAGTGACTCTGTGCTTATGTAGTCATGAATGCATATGGAGGTGTATATTCTCCATTTGATGACTGTGACAGTTTGATATGAAGACAAAAGTAACAATGAACTCTATGCTTATGACTGTACCTTTTAAAATGTTGCATCCTTATCTCTCTTTTCATACATCCTATAGCATAAAAATATATTATGTATATTTGTGTACCTTTCACTAAGGACATAATGAGTTCTCTTCATGATTTATTGTCTTTGTAATGCACTTCACTT
Organism: Cunninghamia lanceolata; assembly: GCA_027924645.1. Lineage (NCBI taxonomy): Eukaryota > Viridiplantae > Streptophyta > Pinopsida > Cupressales > Cupressaceae > Cunninghamia > Cunninghamia lanceolata. The sequence goes on from BSBN01000088.1 coordinate 4,522,445, forward strand.
GCTACAGGATACTTGTATGGCTGATCCTCTTGATTTCTATGTAATGCTCTTAGATACATGATGATTTCTCTTTTATTTCTTATGCTCTGCTAACTCATACTCATCCTTGCAGGATAGAAATGATTGTCTCATTACTCCATAACTATGGCTTTATCTGGTATATGTTATTACTATGACTGTAGATGGCTCTTAATTCTTATGGTTGCAACTGTATCCTTTATTGCATGATCCTATAATGCATTTCACTTGCTCCTTAAGGTTTCTCCACATACTTGATCTTGATGCCTTGCTATTTGGAGTTTGTATTCTTCATCTGCTCTATGTTTCTCATGTACTCTTCATCATAAGGCATGTTCCATTATGCTTGGAATGTTGTCACAAACTCCTTGTATGCTGCCCACTCAGGTGGTTATCCCTCTTTGCATAGATGTGAATGGTACCCCACCTTGACTTATACAATTGTCTCCTTGATTTAAATGTATGGTATCCTCTTTTGATTCAAAGGTATACTATATCTTTAGGATGATTGTCTTCCACCTGTACCTTGCACTCTATGGCTGCGTTACATATGGTTGACTATCTCACACTATGTGGATGCAAGCATTGTTGCTATTATGTCCTTCATTGACCCTCTTGCACTCATACTAGTTATTCCTTTTCATGCACTATACATGTAGCCTATGGTTGTATCTTCATCTTTGTGAGGCCTATTATTTCACTCCCTTAATTTTTCTCATTTCATATTTCTGTTGGAGACATTTTGGACATTTGGGGACTGATGATCCCGATATGCAGATTTTCTAGACTATATTTCTTTATTTTGGTTAGTTATACTTAACATGTTGTGATGAGACTAGATCTTGATATTGATTCACTGATGATGATTAGAAATATGATATGCATTCTGAGATTATTAGAGACACTAGTTGCAAGATCATATTATGGATTTACTATTCAAACTTTATCTTGAGATGGTTTATATAAATGCAAATTATGAATCTAAATGTGAAGTGATTTTTATGATGTTTTAAATGATTATGCGATGGTGTGAGTGTATGCTTTTCCTTGCTTTGGCTATGATATACATGTTGGATTAATCTATTGTTTAAGTGCGTAGGTGATTTTCCCAAGCCACAAAAAATCGGAGGTAATCCCACACATTTTGTGAATCCCGTGTTGAACTGATCTAATTCCAAAAGGAACCAAGATCAACTGTGTATTACATGATGAATCTTCATAATGTTTGTGTATGGTGTCTTTCGGGCTAGGTCTACCCATTTTCAGTTGATTGTATTATGGTGTTGTAAATGTGTAATGTTTATTTGATTCAATTTTTGTGTTTTAATTTTTGTGACCCCTTTTCATGTGATTTTCTTCATCCTAAGGTGCTAAATTTGGGTTAAAAATGACCCTGGGTTGTATGCCTAGGGTCTATGGCCCATTTGAGCATGTCTAACCCTAGGATAACTCCCATATAGTCACTTAAACTTCACCTTAAAGTGAAGTGACGAAAATGGAAGTTTGGGGAGGAGTGGAAGGTTGGGTCAAACCTTCAACCTTGTCCACACCTCATTCCAAGGCATTGGGTACCTTGTATTGAAGGCTTGGGGAGTCTTCAAGACCCTTAATTATGGAGAACCCAACTCCAAGGCCCTCCCACATGGGTGTGAGTACCTTGGAGTTTTGTGGGTTTTCATGGGAGGATAAGATATGGACACATGTCGTACCCTCATCCTTTTGGGGCTCCACCTTGCTCTCACACGTGTGAGAGAGCACAAGTGGACGAGGCAAGACTTAGTGGAATGGGAGAGTGACATATGTCCCCTCCACATTCCATGGAGCTTGCAAGTGGATGTGAGGAGGAAGGAGAAGGTGACATGTGTCACCTTCTCATTCCTCAAGGCTCATGAAGAGGGCCTATTTTATTCCCTCTTGAAGAGAGGGAGGGGGTTCTTGATTTGATTACATTTTTTATTTTATTGGAGTTTTTGGGGAGAGTTAGAGAGTATTTTTTTGAGGCACATGTCGAGGAAGGACTTGGAGGTGGAGTAGGAAGGCTCTACTTCAACTACCTACCATTGTTGGGCTTTTCAAGGTAGGATTTAAGGCTTAAAGCCTTTCCTTATGCATTTATCTTTTTATTGTATGCTTGCATTGTGTGTGTTTTGTATTTTTATGTTGTGGGGTTTTGAGGGAGTTTGGTACAGGCTCTCCATTTGGAGAAAATGCTCAACATGTGTGGGATGGGGGAGTGAACCTCCTCGAGGTCACCCTCGTAGTGTTGGTATTTTATGGCCTTGAGGGAAAGATTTTGAGTATGGAGTATTTTGTTTGGCATGAGTGCCATTGTGAAATCTATGTATTTCTTGGAGTTATTATTTTGGGCTTGAGGCCTTGCTTGTGTTGAGACTTTGAGATTTTTGGAGTGGCCCTCTTGAGTTGAGTGATGTCCACTCCCCTACCCCTTCAAACTCATTTCCATGAGTTTTGTGTTGTGTTATATCTATGGGTGTTCTTCATGTTTTGTTGGCTTGCTCATTCTTGTGTTGTGGAGTGTTAAACCTGTGTGAAGATGACCTCCCAGCTCGGGGGTGACCCACTTGCGGTTCTATAGTAGGGAGGAAAGCAGTTTTGTGGCTTGGTTTTCCCTCCCTTGCTTTAGTCTTGCAAGTTTATTGTTGGCTTTGGAGCTTGGTGGAAGTGATTTTAGTTTCATTTTCATTGTTTTGGTTATTTGAGAGCCATGTCCAAAAAAATGGCCCATGTGTAGTTGTGTAGATGGAAGGAGAGAAATCACTATCTCATTATGTAATGTTTAAAAGATTTTAGTGTTTTACACTATCTTATTGTTGAAAAAATGTATTTATGGATGACTTTAAAATTGCTGTGATAAATTTTATGTACCATGTGAAAGAAAGTCATTTCAATGAAATATATATGGTTGCTGATTTACCTTCAAAAAAATGTCTATAGTGCAGAAATGAAATATATCATGTTGTTAGAAAATGAAATTTATTTTTTTTGTGAATGTTGTGATATGTACAAATTTGAAATACTCATATGTCCTTTATTGAAAAATATGTATATATATATATATATATATATATATATATATATATATATATATATATATATATATATATATATATATATATATATATATAAACATATGTATACAAAATTATATGCCCATATTTGTTTTGTTTTAAAAAAAATAAAGTATACTATGTGTGTATGAGAGAAACATGTCTCTCATACACACATAGTATACTTTATTTTTTTTAAAACAAAACAAATATGGGCATATAATTTTGTATACATATGTTTATATATATATATATATATATATATATATATATATATGTTATGACTGTAAATGATAGACCGATGGTGTTTGATAAAAGAAAATGGGGGAGAAATAAAATTTTGGGCAGACTGCATTTTTTTTTTTGGATGCCATTTCTTTTGTGAGTTTTAGCAAAGGTCGGGGGGGTTTAACCCCCCCATATTGTGTAGTACTGCCAGTGGGCGGGGGTCTGGCAGACCCCCATCCATCGGCCCACACCCATCATTTATTCTACTCTTAACACCTGCGAAAACTACCTTGTGTTTGGCATGTTAACAACGGTGCCCCTTCCTCTATACGCCATAAGGAAATGATTTTTTTTAATAGATAGTTTTTAGGATTATGATTTTTAATTTTTTTTTTATTGTGAGGTGGAGTTTTTTTTAATTAATTTTAAATTGGGAGAGGATGGGTGCACATGACCCCATACCTCTCCTTTGTTCTTTTCCCTCTCTTTTGAACTATAGTGAATTTATTCAACTTGGGTAGAGTAATTTTATTTAGGTAGATGTTCTATTTATTTTATTTCTCATTTTAACCTTTGGAGATTATTTCAACTTACCTTGTCTTTAATTATCCCAGTGTGAACAATAATGATTTTGGGTTTTATTTTAATGTTGAAACTTTAAGATGAATAATGCAACTTTAGTTTAGCAAGGTCAATTTAATTAATTTAATTGTATGTTTGGATTTAATCGAAACAATCTTATAAATTTAAGTATTTAATCTAGTAAATTAATTAAAAAACCTTAGTGTGACAAATTATCCTCCCTAGCATAATTATTTTTTATTAATCAATTTTACTGAGTTTAGTGAACTCTTGGGCTTGAATTTTTTTTTAATTAGAATAATTTCTATTCATGCCCTAGTGGTGTTATGCTGCTGGATTTTTCTAGGAATTAGGTTTAATTTCTTAGGTGACTTAATCCTTGCGTTGGTTAATATTTTAATGTTTCTACAAACTAGTTGTATTGATTAAGTTGTTATTTATTTTTTTGATGCTCTAGAATTAGGGTCTTGATTTCGACTCGTGTCAAAATCACATCACTCATTTAGGAAAACTTAGGGTTTTGATCATTCGATCCTAACCCTAATGGAGACGCTCCTCATGTCACATAACCCCCTAGTCAGTTGTCATCACGTAGGGGATTGCACATGTGATCGCAATACCCCAAGATTTGACTGACATGTTTATGCCTTAGGCGTATTGCCACCGAGCACGCTGGCGTGTATGAGGGGGTTTCTAGGGATGTGTGAAATTTTTTTGATATTTCATGTCATGACCACATGACAAATATGGTAGCTATATGATGAATGGACTGTCATTAGGGTGACTGTCCCATTATGATGGCATTGTAATCCCTTCTTTGGCAGTCCTATTCACTCTATTTATGATTTCTCTTGCATACAAGTTAGCTGACATGGAATGACACATAGATATAGGACTGTTTCTCATTATATGACTACCCTATAGCTGATAACATGCTTTTTGATTGGTGGGACAATCACCTTAATGACTAATGTTTGTCCTTTTATGGCTGCTTAATGAATTCAATAGCAATTTTACATCTCATTCACAACAAAAAGTGGTAAATACCTATTCTATTGCTACTCCATGATGCCTCTTTGGTTGTAATACTCTTGATGGGACTGTCCTTTAGTTGATATTGCTCTGATGTTGACTGTCCTATCTTAGAGGCTATCTCATGATGTATTGGTGTTGTCATTGACATTCAATCATAATATGCTTTTATTTATTGATATAAAAGTTTCTTTGCTTATCTTATATTCTCTTTAAGATCAAGCGGTAGCATGTTGGGCTCAACCCTTGTGGGAGCCCATTTTTTACCACATGCTGAATTGTCTTGCGTATTGACTGTACCTATATCTACATATTGCACAAACAAGTTCGATAAAACAATGAATACAATAGCCATGTGATGAGTTAATCTTTTTGGCTCTCCTTCTTATTGATTCAATGCTTCATGACATGTGCTATTTTTCTGTTGGTAGGACATATAAGGAGACTCATATCCAGAGCTCTAACCAATTGTTTTACCATGATGCAGGTTCACTTGGTGATCAGGAGAGGAGGAGCAAGACAAAGAAGATCCAACCAAAGCCATATCAGGTAATGATGGATATGCATTTTCCTTTATTCTTCTTTTCATTTCTTTTATCTTCAGATACATAGCATATATTATGTCACATTGGTTAAGCTACTTCCACGGCTTGTGTGGGACCATTGATTACTCTTTTCTTTCTAATGAATACAAATACAATACTTGTATAATTTTGTGTATACTTTATTGGCAAAATGAATGAAACATTTCTGTACTGAATGAAAGCAATTTCTTGAGTTCAATGTGTACTTTTCTTTATGTCTCTTTACTCTAAATAATAGAACTAAATTCAAACCTTTCTCAAACACTTAAAAATATGTCATGGTTTAAGCATAGTAGGAATGTGTTAGAATATTCTTCACCTCAAATGTAATGAACTATTTCAGCTCTGCCAATTTGAGTTGTAGGTGGAAATTTGGAAATAATTACTCTTAACCTGAGAAATCTTGGAGGTGGTCAAATCTTTGATCTCTTTAGCAAAAGGTTTTCTTAGTCAAATGTCAGTATCTTTGGTGTTTAACTGAAGAACACAATCATCACCTCCATTCACACTTGGGGTAGGTAGTTGTTAAACTAAATTCCCCTTCTCCATTGTGACTTCATCTTTTGAGTACTCATTGTTAGAACAAACATAATCTTCCATAGTGTAGCCTTGGTTAAAAACTATATTTACATTATGGTCCTCATAATCATCCCCTTCCTCATATTCCTCATATGGGGCTATATTGTTAATCATAGATATCACAACAACACATGAAGTAGAGGAATGGGGAGGTTGGCACTATAGGCACCACAATTCTTGATCTATAGCATGGACTCCCTTCCTCAAGGGGTTAGGAGTTTATTTTGATAAACCTCCACTATCATTAGGGGGACTAGCTTCCCATCTCGCTAATTTTTGTTATAGGGCTGATCAGCCAACCTTGGTATTTTTTCTTGTCTATTAAAAGGAGGCCTTTCATTAGGGATCCTTTTATCATTCCTCACCAAGGAGCTCCTTATTTCATTAACTTCCTTCTACAACTTATCATACTCAATAGTGATAGGAACTTTACTGCTTTGTCCTCTTTCTTGTGGGGTGATTCTTATATCACCCCTCTTAGAAGTCTTTCCAGATGCTTTTCTATTATTTTCAATATGCAAAGCTACTCTGAAAGCATCCCTGAGAGTTTGAGGCTCTCTATTTCTTAATTCATATCCCATCGTGGGATCACAAGCATTTTGGTAAACTACCAAGCACATGGGCTCATTTGGTTTTAAGTGAAGTGGGATCTTATTGCTTACTTTAAAGAACCTTGCATTAAAATCATGGATAGTCTCATTAAGTTCCTTTTGAATACTTGTGAACTTAGTCACAGCAAATCGTGGATTGTTATTATCTCCATATTATTCTTTGAAAATCCTCTTGAATCCTACCCTGGAATCAATATTAGCATCTGGTAAACTCTTATACCATTCCCTTGAATCTTCTGTCAAGGATTGTATGAATAATTTTATAGCCACATCCTCACATTCCACCTCAAAAACATCCATTACATTAGTGAATGCCTTTAAGTGATCCTCACCAGATATTGCATTATTTCTAGCAAACCTTGGTACAATGTTTCTTACCGTATTCTCAATAGGGTTTGAATATCCCTATATACCATAGAAACCAATCTACCTATACTAGGCCGACTGCGTCAGTCTTCTGACAAAAGGATTTATCAAAGGGCCCCCTATCATTACCTGGGTGTATTGGGGGATTTGGAGGGGTCAACAAATTTGGCTGCAAAGGTATGTATAGGTTATGAAGATTTGGTTGGGGATTCATTATGGGCATTATAGGGGAGTTTTCGTAATGATTTTTCCCCGCTATTCTAGCATGTGGATTTTGAGGAGGGACTTGATAATAATTGGTGAGTGCAGAAGATGGGAAATCATTCTCCTAGAGCTAAATCATAGGCTATAGTTGAGTATTGGGTTTTGGGCCATTCTAGAGTAGCCTATTTGCTACAGATGTGTCAAGAACACCGTTGTTGTCTAAAATACCCAGTTTATTCATATTTTGCAATCTATGCAATAATTCTTCTTTCCTTTTTAATGTTTCCATTCTAGTTACCCTCAAGGCCAACTCCCTAACTTCATTATCCAATTCTTCATAAGTCCGGTTTGTGCCAGAAGCTATGCCCATATGCAAATACCTATTGGTATTAATAGATTTGACCTTTCCTAATTTGGGAGAGGGCAACCTTACATAGGGTGTAGCTATTTTAGGATCATGGGGATTCTGTATAGGATCAGTTTGGGGTTCACTCAAGGGGGTAACCTTCTCCTTCTGTGGGGCCAGAGGCGGTTCCATATAATACATCTCATCTCCCTCAGAATCTACCAGACCCTCAGGGACATTCTTAGTGGCATATACAATACTATGCTCTCTTCTTTCTTCTCTTGTTTACAAATTATCAATGCTTTCACCTAAAAGAGGTTCATTAAAAGCCATGAGATCACAAATAGGGGGAAGTATACTCAACTGAGTCCTTGGTTCTCCATTTTTGAACAACGGGCTCCTATATCATAGGTTTTCTCAGATGCTCTTACTGTTGTGATCTTCTTCCATACATATTTATTTTTTCACCCCTATACAGGGTTAGAAATTTCTAACAGACTTTTAAACACGTCAAAAAATGATATAGCTAAAAAAAAATTAGTTCAATAAATGAATTTATCTTTCTCAATCAAATAGCACTATATGATAAAAATATTCAAGACAACATATAAGCACAAGTCTTTGTTAAGAGCAACTTTCCTTAGTACTGTAAATAAGGAAAATCTTATCAGAGTCACCACCCTTTTCAGGGAAAATAACAAGAACAAATTTTATGCAAACCGTAAAAACCCATGAAAATCTACCGCATTAATGTTTAGAACTTTATACAAGTTCCCCAGTAGAGTCACCAATCTGTTGGTTGTTTTAAATTCCCAACTCTCAAGGAAAATAGATCTATAAAATAGCCATTTCTAATAACTGATCTGTCTTGAGGGATTGGCCAACAAACAGGAAGATTAGGGGGGTCATTGATCCCCTTCTTTTCCTCTGTACTTTAGGCTCTGTAGGACTGAGGAGGGTGTTCCTTTCTTTTTGTTTGAAAATAAAAAAAGAAATTAGATATGTTCCCTCTATATGGCTAAAAGAATTGAAGATAAGGCAAAAAAATGGGCTAGATTCTTAAGATTTAGAATAATTCTTTGCAGAGGAACATGTAAACAAAACTATTATCAATATGAATATAGAAATTAAAACTGATCTTTGATTTATATGAAATGATCAGGGAGATTTAGATGAGGACAATAACCATCAAGATATCAGTTTCTAAATCTAGGGTCACCAAGTCAAGAAACAAATATAAATGAACTTAGCATAATAATGCACTCATAACTCTTATAAGAATATTGTAATGATGCATTACATAACTAGACCTTAAAATCAGATCAAACTAATCGTACTTGCTTATCCCTGCATACATCTACTATATTCAATATCTTCCTTGAAGCATTAAATCTACTCTTTGAGTAAAAGCCTTTTGGAATAGATATCCTTACACATGAAAGACTATGAAGATGAAAAATATTGATACTTGATCAATTTACTCAAAAACATAGCAAAAGATACAACTGTAGGAGACAATATAGTTTGAACTTTAACAATATATTTGAAATGTTGAGTTTAACACAATTTTATACCAATAGTTGCAAGTACAAATGATTCTATTTCTTGGAAAACACATCTAGAAGTAAAAAACTCCTATTATGATATTGTACTATACTACAAAAAAATCCTCCAAGATGTTTGTTAATAGGTCCTAAATTCCATTTTATAGAAACAATAGAGAAAAACAAGCTTCAGACCTAGAAACAAATGTCACCCTTTCATTTGACAAAATTGCACCAATCAAAAAATAGAGATAACTAATTGCATTCGGAGCAAAAGATGTTACATGTATGTCTACAAGACAAGTTAAGTGTGCCTTTGAAGAAGATGTAACCAACTTTGCTGACCTTTACTCTTTATCTGTATTCTCATGCTTTCCTATTGAGAAAATTGATGGTTGCACATGAAAACAAAAGAGACACTACAAGACAAATATGTGCCCAAATTATGAGAACAAGAAGATTCCCTTTTCTAACAAGGAGACTGGTAGGAGTACACTCTGAGTTTTGAAAGAGTAGGAAAGTGAGTAGTTAGTTGTTCATACCTTTCACAATATTCAATATTTCAAATATCAGGTAGCTCATTATATTTCTTATCCCAGGCTTGATATTGCTCCTCTCTGGGCCATTGAAAGTTGATGAGATTATCCACACAAGATACATACTTATTGTTGTACTTGGCCAGAACTGATCCAACTTCTATTGTAAAATCAGCGGCAAGCTGACATGAATCCCATAGTTTGTTGATGCTTGTTCTAAACAGGGGAATATTTATCTTATTATTTTTATAGATGAAGAAAGATATGACAGGGATGATATTTCTGAATTGGAGAATCCATGATTGGAATGGCTTAATGTCACCATTCTTAGTTTTTATCGTAGGGTTTTATTCTAACTATGTCATTGTCAAAACCTTGAATTAACTTCAATGCCTTTTCATCAAGATGGTTTATAAATGCCTAGGATTCTCCTACTTCCTTTGCTATCATATAGACTTGTTTAACATCCTTGGGAGCATTAGGATCATGATTTTCTCCTTTACAAATGCCTACTAAAGAAGCAATCTTGGGGATCCATTTGTTGAACAGAGGCACTATTTGTTCTTTATCATCTGTAATCTTCTTAATGATTTGTGACAAATCATAGTAACACTTGTGGATTCCAACTACTTGGCTTGACACTTTGTCCATTAACAACCTTAAAATACTTGAAAAAATACACCAATTATCCTCCTGTTGTTTATCAAAAGTATTTGTAAAAATATCTTCAAATGAATTGATTTGTTGCTTTAGTTATTCATTTTCCTTTTCTAGAACAGACTTTGATGAAGAAGAAAGATCAGAAAAGAGGAAACTTGAATCCCTGACCATGAATGTTGTACTTGGTGAGGCTGATGTTAAGGCCTGTTGTTGCCATTGTATTTCTCTTTCTTTCAACCTATTGTATTCTTACGACATGCTCATATGTTCTTTTAACAAATCATAATACTTTTTCTGGACAACACTGGTTGTTGCTTTACTAAACTTTGCAACTTCTACTACCAAATTAGATGCTTCTGTAGTGAGGGTATCAAAAACTCTTTTTATTATTAAGACACCTTTCAAATCCCTATCTAGTTTAGGAGCCAAAGCCCATATGGCTAGGGTCTCCCACTTCGAGTTGAATTTAGCACCTGTTAATGCAGCCTCGGTCTCCTCTTCTATGGAGAAGACTTCATTATCTTGTCTTCTTGTAGTATCCATAAAAATAGCAGAAGCTATATCCCATTTAGGGAGTAGCAAGATTCCACTGTCTGTAATCATCTATTTGCCATGATCTAGAGAAATGTTTTTTACCTCCTCTTTCATTTATGTAAGTATCCTAAGGGATACCTCCTCTCGAGCTTCTTGAGGAGAGTGAGACATTTCTTCTTCTAATATTTTCTCATATTCACTCTTTTTTCTCTTCCATACAAAATCACAAAACTCCTTAGTATTGACAAAATCGTCATCACTTATGAAATTCCTGCATGCTATAGTCCTGATGTCATCTGAAACATCATTGCCCTTCATGGCAATATCAAAAATCCTATTCAAAGGTAGTCCTTCAGGCTCATTTTTGCTAGGGGATGGTATCTCACACTGTATCTCTTCCTCATTTATTTCCATTTCTCCTTCATCATTGGGGTAGTCCACCAAAGGTCCCATTTCAACCTTCCTTCTTTTTGGAGAAGGCTCTCCATGAAGAGAGTCATCCTCAGTCATTGGTATAGAAGGGGAGGATGATTATGGAGGTGGTAAAAGAGAGAGTTAACTAAGTTGGTGGAAGAGCCTAAGGAGCTTGTTCTTTGACTTCTTCATTTCTGGCTCTTTTTAATCCTATTGATGGGGTCATCAACCTCTGGGAAAAGTCCCTTGTAAGAAGGCTTCTTCTTTTTCATTCCTTCTTCATATTTCATGTATATTGTCCATTTTTCTCTTTTTGTTTTCACTTCCTCATCAGTAGGAGAATTTTTGATAACATCCTTAGGAAAGAAAACTTGATGGAGAATGCAAGACCTATTGATACCTCTTCTAATGTCATTTATTCATCTTTTAGGATCAGAGAACCTAGCCTTCTCCTGCCTCATTTTAAAAGGCAATAATTTATTATTCAGTTTAGCAAATCCTTCCTTGTTCATCCTGAAGTTAGAAAACACTATCAAGAAAGGGAAGAAAGTTCCCTTCTTCTGTCCTACCATGCGATCCTTTTCTGATTCAACCAATTGCCAAATTACCTCCAAGAAAATAATCCTCAATGGCACATACTTGGGTAAAATTTGAGGACCAACAGGGGTACCATAAATTCTAAAAATTGTGCCCTCTTCGTGGGGGATGATGTCACCCCAATTGTGCTTAATTTCCAAAGGAGGGACCCTCACTATAGGTCTAATGAAATTTAACAATGGTTCTAGAATCCTAGGTATGTCTGACTGGAAGTACCTCAACACTGTGACCACAAAATAATCTCTGAAGAATCTATAACTAGAATTTGGATCATGCTTGTCCCATATGTGAGTCTAGCACTGGACAGGCAATATATTTCCCATGTCATCAACATGGTTAATCATTAATTTGGGGTCCCTAACCATCTTTGTTTTTCCATGATACATGAGCATGTGGCAAAGCATTGAAAACCATCTGAATTTAATTGGCTCCTTATTTTTTATGTCCATTAACCATTGATGTATATGTTTTGATAAATAGGAAGCAAAGTCAAATTGAACATTCTAAGATGGATATTGGATATCAGCAGCCATATAAGTAACAGCAATTGGAATCCTTTCATTCTTATCTTCTCCTAACACTTGATAGAGAGCATAGTAGGTTTTGGAAAAATAACCTTCAAAAGTATCTAACTTAAAAGGCTCTTGCTCACTTTGGGGAATTCTTATTGATCTACCATTTGGTCCCTTTTCCCTGAACCTAGGCAAATATATGGTTCTATAATTGCTTCTGTCTTTTGAATATAGGGCTTTGAATCTATTTGTATCAATCACTGTAGAAGCAGCCAAGTTTAGCCCAAAGACTGTTGCAATAGTTTCTCTACTAATTTCCACCAAAACTACCTGTTTAATGCTTCTAATTGCTTTAGATGTTTCATCATAATGGGCAGCCATGGCTTGGAGTAACTCAATATCCTCAAACACATTAGTAACTATTAGCTTTCCTAAATCACTCTCCCATACATTAGATAATGGTGAATGAGCAATTCTCTTGCTCCACCAGTGGTAAGATAATGACCAACCATGAACAGGGATTTCTGCATCTCTACAGTCAGCAAACTTGTTAGCCAACCCATGTTTGCCTTCAGGGCTAGTTACACTTATCCTTTGTGCACTGGAGCCAAGGAGTTATTTTACAAGGTCTTCATGCAGGGCTCATTTTTGGGAAACGGAGGAAGCCTGGGCTTTAGGTGGAGCCATTACCAAATGGTGAAATTAAGGTGAGGGTTTTCTCTCTTGGTGTTTAGGGGTTTGTTCAATTCACACCATAGAAAATTTTCTTATGAATAGAAGGAAATAGAAAAACCCTAACAAAAATGCAAAGCACAATGGGAGGTGTAGACAACTCACCAGATTTATTTCACACCGCCGCTTTGAATTTGACACCAGAGATACGATAATAGTTATCAGCTTCAGTGTTCCAATATTTCAATGTTTTTGGAATAGAAACTATAGAAGAATTCGAGACATGAGTCACATACATACCATTTATTCAAGACTGGAATTATTCATGTGTGCCTTCACTTCATCTTGCGTGAACTAGATATGTAGGATCATTCACTTTGGGAGATTTGAATATTGACTATCAAATTGTATGATACTGGTAGAGATTTGACAGCCACAATCAATCCTAAGAACTTGATCATACATGACACGTCTAGCAAATTTTACTAAACCAATCAAAAAGTTACTTCTCATTATTTCTTGATTAATTGCTAGAACAAACAAGCCATAGAGATTATGCCATCCCTGCTATGTGGTAGTTTTCCATTGTTCCATAGTCTGGTGAGGCACACTGATTAATGATCCAGCAGAATGATGGAAGGATGAAAACCATAACATCAAAACATGTCTTTCTCTAGATAAATCTTTTCTTGCAGATGCAACAGCCACGTGTCAAACTTTAGCTTCTCTGTGGATGCTAGCTGAGGCTTTAGAATAGAGCTTAGCAGAATGATAGAGGTATTAAAAAAAATATTTACATACCGGATGGGACCCACCATCATTCACTTCATTGTAACGAGAGACAATCCTCTGCCAAATGGCACCTTTTCTACAGTTCCATGAACGTCTTTTACAAATCAGATTTGGATATTGGTGGACTAGTGGAAATGTGCAAATTAACTTTTATCTATCAAAAGGGGTTAGCGGTACCTGACCCTTGGTGTATAATTTTAAAAACAACCTTCATCTATTAGGAGGGAAAAGGGGGCATGGGATCATTTATTCACTCTAAAATGAAGTTTTTTAGGCACGGGCCAGTGACGGTGGTTGTATGGCGAGGGGCCAGTCAAATAACATTCTAGGGGACATAAGGAGACAACTTAAAAGCACGGGTGATAGGGGATAGGTGGTTTACCCCAATGATACAATAAAAGTAAAAGATCTTTAGGATGCTCGACACAAGGGCTTAGGGCCTTTTTGAGGATTATTGCTCAGAGTATTCTTGTTTTGTAAAAATCCTAAGTCACAAACCGTCTATCATGATGTCACAAGACTAAAACTATGGAAAATTTTACATGGTACCATTAGACCCTTCTAAAATGTTTGATACTCTCTTTTAGGGTCAATTGAGGGTAATAAGCATACACTGGTATATGTCTTCTATCACCAACTAAAGACAAGCTAGGGGAATCCCTCATGCAAGAAGCAACATATACCAAATATGAATTCATATAGAATTTCAAAGACGTTGATACCTTAGAGAGTTGTTGACAAATAGAATCACTAATTTTCTTACCCCAGTATATCTATTGATTGCCCTTCTTGATGATGAATATGTATTGGTACTAATGGAAATAGGGCAGACAACTGAGAGGGGGGTTGAATCGGTTGTCACAAAAACTTTTTATTACTTGCAGCTATTAATTCTTCTTTATCATATGGAACAAATCAATGATATAAATATTCAAGCATGAATCATCAACACATGAGCAAAAACAAATGAACACACATAACACCAAGATTTTTATGTGGAAACCCAGTTAAGGGAAAAACCACAGTGGGGGTTAACCCACAAGAATTAATACCTTGTTAAAAGTATTTTTACAAATGGGAATGCACATGCATTCGAGCTCACTACCCAGAGCTCACTGCTCAAATGGAGGGTCACTACCTACAAAAAGATTACAAGAAATAACTAAGATTCTGAACTGATAAATCGCATCTATCCATGCAAGAGTTTCAGTTCCAGTTAAGCGCAAATACTAATCTTACACATTTCATCTTTACTCTGCTCTTCTTACTGCTCTTCTTTCATTCGGACCTTAGATTTCTGCTTCTTTCATAGTTACTTCATCTTCACACACTTACACACACAAATCATCTGATTCCATTGCCTATATATATCCGTAACATGATTTACAATCATTTTACTAGTCAGCTTCAAGAATACTTGGAACTTTGTTGAGTACTCTGCTCTGTCGGCTAGATCCTTACATAATATGAGATGTGAAGAAAAACTTGCACTTGCAAATCATCAATCATGTCGACCACTATCACTGATCATCACCAATTGTCCAATAAGCAACTTCCATACATCTAGAGGTAAGATTATCTACAAGGTCAGCCTGTTTTTCTTCTATCTACTCTGTCAAACTAGAGCCTGATACTCAGAAGTTAATATCTTTTGAATCCTTCATCACTGGAGGCCAAAACTCTGGATTTAGAATGTCTTAGAAATTATTATGACTACCTTAGATCCGCAGCAGACCATGACATTCCACCGGAGAGATCTGGACCAAGATACCAGACTCTGTCGCTTGCTCTGTTCCTGACTGACCAAAATTGGATAAATTCTGATTCTAACTTCATGTTTGAACAAATTGTGATATGCGGATGAGTGTAATGGTCTTAGTTGCCATCAATGACAACACTTGTCTTGCAAAGTAGTGTCTCTTCCCAACAATCTCCCCCTTTGGCATTGATGGCAACATTTAGTGAAAAATGACTAAGTGTTGGTGCTGCTCCCTCCTGCTCTGTACACTTGTGCTCTCCACTGTTTCTAAGGCTCCCCCTTTGCTGGATTCCTCATTTTTCACTACTCATCACTCCTCCTTTGACATCAATGGCAAAGGGTGGGGTCCACAATCTGAAATTATCCAAAAATTCTATATATACTGCTGCATATGTACAACTAATCATTGAGTTCTTATTTTCATGAACTTGAGAATGTCTACAAAGCTGATTTTTAGTTGCTCAAGTTTAGAAACCCAAGTGCTCTTCATGTTATCCAAAATTGATATGTGACCACCCAGCACAAATACATAAGCTTTTGCCTTTGATAGATCTGATGGATCATTAGTCTAAACTTCAGTCTGAGCTTCAGATAGGGCATTATACATTATCTCTAACTTAGGGGCAATCAATCCTCGGAGTTCACACATTCTCTTCATAATGTTGTCTTTTTCTTTAACAAGTCTCTTTACCTCATCAGTCAAGCTAATTACTTGACCTTCCTGACTTATCGGTGAAATGGCTAGAGGATCAAAATCATTGGATAGATTTGACAATTCCAATTCTTGTTCCTTTATCTTCTTCTCAATATGCTCACTTACTTTGGGCCATGATAGACATAATTTGTACATATCACTCCCATCATTTAGAGCATTCTGGATACTCTTTATGCTAATACCAAGTATTATTCTATCTTTTTCTATCAAGTTCTTTACTTCACTAAATTTTTTGTCCAAAAATGCTTTCTATACTTTTGCCTCTGCAGACTTTTCAAAGGACTCAAAATGTAAACTTACAACATTCACAAGATTCTTTAGGTGACTGGAGGGGGGATCTGATGAGCTCTTGATGCAGGTTGGCACTAACTTCTCCAAGACTCTAGTTGCAAGCCCTAATAGTTCACTATCCTCCATGTGAGATTTTAACATCTTCTCTCTGGCCTTGGCTTGAGTGAAGGATGCAATCTTCATTGCTTGTACCGGAGAGAGAGCATCTAGATTAATTGTTCCTTGGATTAGTTTAGGCTCATCAAACTCAAGCATTTGTTTATGTAGAATACTTTTTACTTCATCTGCAGTGTCTCTTGTAATAATTTTTGGAGCATTCTTTTGTTCTTGAGATTTCTCAGCATCTGTAGATGCATCAACATTTGCACCATCTTCTTTTGTTGTGTCTTTGTTAACCTTTTCTTTCTCCTTTTCTGCTTCACCTTTTTCTTCCTCCTCTTTTCTTTTCTCTAAGTTCTCTATAGAGGGACTCTTCCCTGTTTGTTCACTATTTGCTACCGGATCTGGAGGGTCTCGTGGAGTAGTAATATTGTCTTCTTTTCTAGATGGATCAGATGGATTTGGAGTATCTATTGCATCAACTACTTTATCCATCATTGTTGTATCCTTCTGACTTACTTGTTCCACTTCCAGAATAGAGAATTCACCTAACTCAGATGCTGCTCAATGATGTTCTCTTCCAGAATTTCTTTTGTGACAATGGGAAAATTGTGCTTTTTCAATGCTTTCAAAAGAATTTCTTGAGTTTCTTTAGCAATTTCACTTGTTTCTCCAAGCATGAATTTGTTCATTCTCTTCTTGCTTCTAAAGTCATTTTTGACTTCCTTGAATATCATATTTATTTGATCAGGTGAAATCTGAGGACACAAATTTATTAGCTCATATTCCTTGATCTCCATGTCCTTACTTTTACCATTTTCTTTTCTCAATTCCAAGATATCTGCTAGACTTTGTGGCAACTAGAAGTTATCTCAATCAGTGCCTTGTTATATATGTTGAGATATCTGACTGTTGCTTCCTCCAACATCCTTTTATCCACATCACTATAATCATCATAAAATTTAGTCATGGGCTTTAGATTACCATGTACAGTGACTGACTTTATCACATCCTCCAGGGAAAGTGTGGGCTTCTCAACATATTCCTCATATGCCTTTGTCTTTTGCCTTTTAGTAGCTCTTTTGCTTTTAGAGGGGTTTTCTAGGGTTACTTTTGCAGCTTTTGTTCTAGTGGCCTTCAATTCTTTCACTTCAACATTAGAATTTGTTTCTTCTTCTTCATCAGCTTTTGTGCTCTTGTAGGTTCTCGTGGCCTTTGTTTTTACTCTTTTCCCTTCTTGACTTGATGACTTTCTTTTTGGTTTCTTAAGATCAGCAAATTTTGGAGGAACAAGGGTAGTAGCAGAGGTTCTAGTAGTCCTTGTCATGGAGAATTCTACTGGATTTCTACCTTGAGCCTTTTCAGTCCTTTCCCTAAAATGCCTCACAGCTTCCTTGGTGAGGCCTAAATTTTTGGCCAACTCCTCAACTTCTTTTCTTACTTTTCTTTTGGTTTTAGGTTCTTTGAGCTTAACATGCAGTTTTAAGCTTAGTTCCTCATATGTCCCAAATCTCTCCACTGTTGTGTCTTTGGTTTCCTTAGAAGATGTTAAGCATACATATTTAATATATTTTCATCTACTTCATACCCCATGGGTATGATTCAAATAGTTATGGGTTCCACTACTTCCATTAAACATTGATCTGTGTTAACCATAAAGCATATTTCATGCTTGTACTTCTCAACAATTGTTTTAGGAATTCTTTCTCTTAAATGCATCATACTTTGAAAGTTCTTGAGGTACCCCCAAATTGCAATTTTCTATGCTTCATAGTTACCAATGCTGCGTAGGTGATCTCTAATCTGAATGGCAATTGGATCATCAATGTCCAGTGTACACCCTTTACTCTAGGTACTTCATTCATATAGTAGAAAAATAAGCATAGGACCAATGTACCATATTTAAAAGTGTTTCTCTTATCTTTCTTGATTATGTTCAAGTTTTCAATTAGCTAGTTCTGTAACAACTCACATAAGTCATAGTTTACATTTTCCTTTAACATTTGATATGTTGCATATATAGCAATTCCAGAGACTGAATTCTCTTTGCTAGAGTGATAGATCTTGTAGCCAATCACCATGGAGGTGAACTTCACATCTGGTTCTGTAATGTCATTTATGGTCATAGCCCTTTTATCAAATTTGGCTCCAGTTGCATCTATAACAGTTTGGTTTTTCACAGACTTCAACATGGGTAATCCACCAGTTGAGTTTAACCCAGTCACAATTTTGATCACATCCTTGGTAATCTTGAAGGGTTTTAACAGCCATATGAGTTCATCATGCATCTGACTCAAAACATACCGGACCCATTCATCTTCATCAAATGTTGGAAACCCCATGATCTAAATAAAATGCTTTTCACACAGTGCCTTATATTCGGCTTTGAGATCTTGATTCTCATCCATTAGTTGATTCTCAAACAAATCTACAAACCTTGAGTTCCCAAATTCATCTAAATTCGTATGAATATAAACCTTAATATCTTCAACATGCAGCACACCATATGGAACACTTGAAAAAGCACCTAAGGGGTTGACTTCTATTGATTTGTGAGGATGCTTCTTAAATTTAGGTCGAGGCCTTTCAGTAATGTCAACAACCAAAGGTGTAGCAATTTCAAAAGTTACAAGTTCAAAGCTTTATAGATAAGTACCTCTTTTCATGAAATTTGGGTTGACAGATAAATTCACCGGACGTACTTCAATTCTTTGCAATCTCGGCTTAGACACTATTCTCCTTACTTTCTTTGAGTGCAAAAATGATTCAAATGAGGAGTGAATAGCCTTTTATTCTCCACAAAACCTAATTTTCTTTTTGTAATAAATGCTTTGCCCTAGCACATCTAGTTGCTCTATTTCTTGAGTAGTCTCTCTTGAATCACTCTACAATTTGCCATAATTACTTTCTTTCTTCCAGAATTCCTTCCAAATGTTCTGAATCAATCCAAGGTACCTTTTCATATTGTGCTAGATTTAGGCACTTACTATCTAGCTGGGGAAATTTGATTCTCAATGTACCTCCCCCTAAGCCAGATCTCCCAGTTCAATTCTCAGAGGAATTGTCAGCACCGGATTCCAGTGTGGATCCATCGCCATTGTTACTTTTACCTTTCTTCAACCATTTCTTATTCATTTCATTCTAGATTTCATTCACATCAACTATGCCTTTGCCTTTGTCTTGTTTCTGCTCATCTAGTTTTCTATTTACCAGACCTTCTTTTCCATTGTTCTTGTTTCTGCAGAACCTTGCAATATGACCGGATCTATTGCAACTGAAACAAACATTATTTCTTTTCTTGTATGCTTGATTTCCTCTTGATCTGCACTAATTTTCCATGTGTCCGTATCCACTACAAGTAAAGATGTAACCATTGAAAGAGTTGCCATTTTCTCTAGAGTTATTCTTTATCATACTTCTGCATTCATTTGATTTACGACCATACCTTTTACACTTGAAGCATTGATCAGAGAAGGATGGACCATATTGATTTTCTCTGCTTCTGCATTGAGTAGCTCTATGACCAAATTTATTGCAATTAAAAGAATTCCCATTGAATGATGGATATCTTTGAGCATTAGGTTGTCTTATCAGAGGTCTTCTAGGTCTGTTTCTCCCATTTCTTGTTTGAGAATTTCTTTGTCCAGATTTGGAGCTTTCACCTTTCTCATATTCAAGTCCATGCTTGTCATCTGCCTTTTTCTATCCTTTAAGTAGTGCTTCAAGTTTAGCTGAGCTTATCTTGAACTTCTCCTTGTATTCATTTGCAACTTCTAGGTCATGTCTGAGAATGACAATCTACCTTTCAAATTCTTCCTCATTATATCTACATTCTTGTAGATCAGATTTAAGATGGCCAATTGTTCTATCCATTATGCATCATTCTTCAGATCTTTCTTTCAGAGTTTGATTCAATTCTTCTTCAGTCTTCTTTCTTTGCTCAATTTCTTTGGTTAGCCTCATTACCCCAGATTGCATCTCTATTTTTAGAACATCAACTTTTTTTGATAGTTTCTCACACTCTTTTGTCTTTTCTTCCAAACCTTCATTCATGCCATTTTCTTCAGTAAAACTGGACAACTGCAGAATTAGCTCTTTTCTCTTTTCCATGGATTTCATTAGTTTGTCTTTTAACATATTAATGGTGTTGTCAGCATCTTTAAGCTCATCTTTTAGATCAGTTACCTCTGCTTTAGAGTGAGCAAGATCTTCTAGGGCCAACTGAAGTTGATCCTTAAGTGAACCCATTGAACCTCCTTCCAAGATCTTTTCCTCAAGCTGTTAGGCTTTTTCTAAGGAACCTCACTCTAATACCAATTGATGGAAATAGGGAAGACAACTGAGAGGGGGGGTGAATCAGTTGTCACAAAAACTTTTTATTACTTGCAGCTATTAATTCTTCTTTATCATACGGAACAAATCAATGATATAAATATTCAAGCATGAATCATCAACACATGAGCAAAAACAAATGAACACACATAACACCAATATTTTTACGTGGAAACCTGGTTAGGGAAAAACCATGGTGGGGGTTAACCCACAAGAATTAATACCCTGTTAAAAGTATTTTTACAAATGGGAATGCACATGCATTCGGGCTCACTGTCCAGAGCTCATTACTCAAATGGAGGCTCACTACCTACAAAAAGATTATAGGAAATAACTAAGATTCTGAACTGATAAATCTCATCTATCCATGCAAGAATTTTAGTTCAAGTTAAGCACAAATACTGATCTTACACATTTCATCTTTACTCTGCTCTTCTTACTGCTCTGCTTTCATTCAGACCATAGATTTCTACTTCTTTAGTATTTACTTCATCTTCGCACACTTACACAAATCATCTGATTCCATCACCTATATATATCCGCAACGTGATTTACAATCATTTTACCAATCGGCTTCAAGAATACTTTGAACTTTGTTGAGTACTCTGCTCTGTCGGCTAGATCCTTACATAATATGAGATGCAAACCAAAACTTGCACTTGCAAATCATCAATCATGTCAGCCACCACTGATCATCACCAATTGTCCAATAAGCAACTTCCATACATCCAAAGCTAAGATCATCTACAAGGTTGGCCTATTTTTCTTCTATCTGCTCTGTCAAACTAGAGCCCGATACTCAAAAGTTAATATCTTTTGAATCCTTCATCACCATGGTCAAAACTCTAGATTTAGAATGTCTTGACAATTCTTATGACTACCTTAGATCTGTAGTAGACCATGATGTTCCACCGGAGAGATTTGGACCAAGATATCAAATTCTATCACCTGCTCTGTTCCTGACTGACCAGACTTGGATAAATTCTAATTCTAACTTCTGGTATGAACAAATTGTGATATGCAAATGATTGTAATGGTCTTGGTTGCCATCAATGACAACACTTGTCTTGCGAAGCAGTGTCTGTTGCCAACAGGTACATCCATTCCTGAAAACTATTGGATGTTGGAAGTCCCTTAACTCTACTCAAAAGAGTAATTAGATCACTTACCTCTTCGTTGAACTCACTCTGATAGATGTTTTTAGGCCACCTTGCAATAGTAGGCCTAAGAGTCTTGAGCCACCAAGAGTTGATGTTTTTCTTACACCTCTCCATGTTTTTTTCATAATGATCTTGTGTTAACTCCATGGTTACATCTAAATATTCTTTAATGTCAAGACATCTGAATATCTTATCAAAGAACTCTTCATCTAACTTAATTATGACTTTATCATTAGCATCCTTTATACTCTTGCTCACCTTATTAAAGAGAGTTGTTGCCAAAATAAATTCTAGATTTTTTGCTAACACTGGGAAAGCAGAAGCAAAGTGGATAATGTTATCAAGGATAGCTTACATGTTAGATGCAACTGGACGTTTGTTCAATCTCTCTAGAAATTTAGCCATGTCCACATGACCAATCTTAGTGTCCTTGATATTATCTAGATTTGATTTCATAGAGTACATTGGAATCACTCCTTGATGTTGGTGTAATAAAATATTTAATTACACTTTATTAAGTTTACTTAGGGCTAATTTTAGTCTTAGGTTATTCTTAAGTCATATTAGGGTTTTTCTCTAACTTGAAGATATAAAAGCAAGTTCTCACATGTAATTCATTAATCCATTTCATTAATTCATCCAATATTGTGCAAATTATTTATATTTGCTTTTTCTCTTATGGAAGGTAAATCTTAGGTTTTGCAGGTGATCTTTGTGGCTTGAGTTAATTATCAACTTCAACATGGTATCAGAGCAGATTTGCAAGCCCCTTCTCAAATTTAGCAAACAAATCAACCAAGAGCCATTTGTTGGGTGTGTTTCTATGTAAAAATAAGTATTTCATTGGATTCAGAGCAGCTAGAAAAGGCAGATTTGTCTTTTGTTTGGCTGAATTTGGTCTTGGGAGGCCAGATCTGTGAAGGTTTTAGTGAGTGTTTTTTTAGGATCCAGAGGAAAACTATTTTTCAGAGCATTTTGGGCCCAAACATACCTCACCATTGTGCTCAGAAGGCCCAAAAACCTTAAGATCGACTATCAAATCATCAAAATTAGCCTCGGGCTCATCTGGGGCAAAATGTTTTTGCCAGGCAAGCTGTATGACCTACCCAGCATGTAGATCGAGATAAAATTTTTCAAAAAAAATATTATATTTTTTTCCTGCATAAAAAAATTCCAAAAAAAATTATTGAAAATGCAGGTATTTTTAATTGTAAAAAGATTTTTTAAAAAAAGAAAGGTTGTAAAAAAAACCCAAAAAAAAACTTTTTGGTAGGCACACCTGTGCATGCGCAGGCTCATACCACTGCAGGCCATCCTTTTTTTGGGGGGGAGTGGACCCCTTAATGGGTTCACTTGTTTTTTTAAACAAAAGTTTTCATAAAACCAAAAAAACTATCCCCTTTCATTTTTAAAAAAATCTTTTCTTAAAATCTTTTTAAAAAAGAACACCAATTCATTTTTTTAATAGTTTTTTTAAAATTAAAAAAACTATTATATTATCTATTGTCCATGCCTATGTTTCAGGATCTATGCAATAGGCTTTTTGCAGTGGCTCCATATTTAGCAGTATCTCTACTTTTGGTAGTTTGGTTAAATTTAGCGGTAGGGGGCCACTTTTTGCCCTAAATTGTGCTTCAGGGGAGTTGTTTTCTTTTTGCTATATCTTGAGCAAATGGAGTCCATTTTTTGCAAACAAAATATTACCAGAAAGCTAGTTCCAAGCACAATCCATTGGTGTAGGTATTTTTTGCATATTTTATTGATTGGTATAATTTATTTCTGTTTGAAGTCCAGATATCATTTTTGGTCTCCGAGCTCGTATCTTTTTGCCACGATCTCCAATTTTCGTGATTCTTGCAGCATTGGAAAGTTATTGAGGAGATCGACACTACCATACATGCACTTTTTCTAGATTCAGCCCCAGGTATTCTTTATTTAGTTTGTCATTTTTATGGCTTTTGTTTGATATTCTGGACATTTTGGCACGTGGAGAAGTTTTGCTTGTTTTTATTGGGCTTCATTTATTAGCATTGATACATATTTAGATTGTTGATCTCTAATTTGATTTATTTGAGGAGATATCATGGGTTTTTCTATTCACCCTTCTATGGTAACATTGGGTAAGGATAATTATGAGTCTTGGAAAAAGAGCATCTTGACACATCTTATGTGGCTTAATCTTTTGCCTTATCTTTATGGACTCATGCCTAAACCAAATACACCTAGGAGGAAATCTACATGGGGAAATTATATTGATCATATTGTAGGATTGATTAGTTCTAGTCTCGATTATGACACTATGTTTTCTATCTCACATATTGAGTGCCCACGTGCTCTTTGGACTAGCATTTGGGAGACCTATGGAGACCCACATATCTCTCCATTCCTAGATGATCTTGCTATGGATTACCACATACCCCTTGATGATACAAATTGTATACCTTTTGATGATGATACAGGTGAGAAGCTTGCATATTTGATAGGTCTTGCTAGTTCAGATAACACAGAGACTTCTCTTGCTTCTCTTTATCCTCTTATCAAGATCACATTTGTATTACCTGTTGCTACATTAGATTCTTTGCAGTAAGACATTATCAGTCTTCTAGAGATAGCTTGTTGGGACACATATCTACCAAATATATCATTATTTTTTGTAGAGTCCCATCTTACAGATTTGGAGGACCACATTGAGGAAATTTGCCTTCTATTTTAGGATAATGTTGATGGAGTTGCATCACCATCACCTACTTTAGAGATTTTTCTTCATCCTCCTCTTCTTCAGTCACAGTTTGGCAGTGGATTGGTGCCATTTGAGCAGTTTTTAGGAGCATCATTGTTGTCTTTGGATCATGTGTAGAGTTCAGAGACATTTATTCTTCTTCCTATATATTCCTATCTAAAATGGGAAGACATTATGCACACATCTATAGTTCTATTTCTTCCCAAGGGGAGGAATGTTGTTCAACATTCATGGGTCTTCATCTTTATTCTATGTCAAGCATCTTCCAGTACTACAGGAGTCATCTTGAAGAGCGACTGCATGGTCTCTCTTCTCATCTCTATTTTGGGAGGGAACATTTCCTCGCATGGGGTTTCACCCTTCTCACTTCTGGAGGGTCATAAGACCTTCTCTCTTCTTCCTCTCTTATGGGGGGGCATTCATGATTGTACTTTTGTGATGGATTCAGTTCTTGGGGGGTCTTAGTGTTAGTCCTTCTTCCATCACGTGTTCATGTACTTGTTGTATTTTCTCTATTTTGGAGAGGAGTTTCTCCCATTGGGTTTTTCTCCTTTCTCTCCACTTTATGAGAGATTCTTGTTGTTCATGGGTACCTAACATGGCCTTGTAGCTAGTATCCATTCCTACATTAGTTGCATGTTTTTTATTTCTCCCTAAGTTGCACTTATGGGGGGTGTTGGTGTAATTAAATATTTAATTACACTTTATTAAGTTTACTTAGGGTTAATTTTAGTCTTAGGTTATTCTTAAGTCATATTAGGGTTTTTCTCTAACTTGCAAATCAAAAAGCAAGTTCTCACATGTAATTCATTAACCCATTTCATTAATTCATCCAATATTGTGAAAATTATTTCTCTTTACTTTTTTCTCTTGTGGAAGGTAAATCTTAGGTTTTGAAGGTGATCTTTGTGGCTTGAGTTAATTATCAACTTCAACACTTGATACTTGAACTTCATATTCTTATTTGTAGGAGAAGGCACTCACATTTGCTGAGAAACTACAAGATGAGTTTGAATACCTCCAGAGTTAGAATATTTTCATTCATTGGGAACTATGCAATTTTAGAGAAAAACTGCACCTTTGTATCTCAAAATAGTGTTCGGTGTAGTTCAGAGAAAATTCTCCGAATAGCATGGGAGATCATCTTTGTAGCGTAGGGTTGGAAATTGTTTTTGATATTACATGGAGTGTTTCACTTTGGGTGTAGTTCGGAGAAAATTCTCCATACTAAATGAGGTAGGTTAAACAGAGATGATGCAAGTCATAGAATTTTCTCCGAACTGCATTTGGGGTTAGATCTTTTGGATGTAAGTCAAAGAAAATTCTCTGACTTACATCTTTTACTGGGTGTAGATTTTATGTACTTCAAAGAAAAATATCTGAAGTACACAAGGTAAGTCACTTGAGAGCACTTTGAGGAATTTTCTCTGAAGTGCATGAGGGTAAAGCATTGTTTATGTGACTTTCAAAGAAAATTCTATGAAAGTCATATGGGGTTAAACTCATATTTATGACTTTCAGAGAATTTTCTTTGAAGTCACATTTGGTTCATTTTTCATTTAGGCAATGGTTTTGGTTCAACGTGTTTTTTAGAGATTTTTCTCAAAACAACATCAATCTTAAAGACCAGTAGTGTTGTTCAGAGAAAAATCTTTGAACAACACAAAGTTGGTGTTGAAATTAAAATGAAATACATCAGAAACAAAAAGAACTCAAGTTAAAACGATGGTTTGAAGATGTGGCTTGGAGATTATTCTTTGAGCTACATCCACAGATGTTACTAGGAGTTTGAACATCCCACAGACATATACACAACATCAATTGTGTTCAGTCAGTCGACACAAACAATCCTATGAGCTAGGGTTAATAATGACACAAAAATAAAAATGAAAATGAAATGGAACAAGAAAGAAAATGAGGAACTTAACCATTTATTGTAAGGCCGAGGTAGATCTGCAAATAAAAAGATCGCACAAACAATTGGTCACGCAATCGACAAATTGTAAGAAGGCTCAAAAACAACAAGGGAAACAATAAAAAGTAAAATGTTAAAAAGAAATTAAAACATGGTAAACATATATAAACCAGCATATATGGTCATTAATGACCAATCATGTCGGCTCAAGATGCTATTGTGGAGAAATTCTTTGCAACTACATATGTAGTTGCAGAGAAATTCTTCACAACTACATATGTATTTGTTGAGAATTTCTTCAAAACTACATATGTATTTGCAGAGAATTTCTTCACAATTACATATGTA
The DNA here is from genome assembly GCA_027924645.1 of Cunninghamia lanceolata. Taxonomy (NCBI): domain Eukaryota; kingdom Viridiplantae; phylum Streptophyta; class Pinopsida; order Cupressales; family Cupressaceae; genus Cunninghamia; species Cunninghamia lanceolata. Next base: position 4,549,683 of record BSBN01000088.1, read on the forward strand.
GTAAAACTTCTCAAAATGGAACATTGCTAAAAAACTACAACATTACACATGAAGAAAAATTGCTAAGTTACAAAAACTTGTTTTTTGCAAATTTCAAAAGGTGAAAACTAATACAACTTAAAAAGACTTTTTGAGGGGTTCAACCACACATGAGGCCATTTCAAGTTTTCCTTATTTTGCATGCATAGAGGTCATGGGCTACGAAATGGACAAATTTTGTAGGGGTTATTCCACAAATTGAGTAAGATAAATTTGAGGATATCAAGCTTCTTGAAAGGAATTAGAAATCTTACTTAATTCATTTATTAATTTATGATCATATGGTAGATCTTGTAAAACTTGAACTTACCTTAGTAGTACTATCAAGTTGGAAAAAAAATTGGTTGTTGTGTTTGGTTTAGGTTTAGTAAAATTTAGAGCATGACACACAACAATTACAATAAGAGAGAGGATAATAGAAGAATATAGAAATAAATAGAAGGAATGTCATGACAAAAGTGGTCTCCCTATATCCTTGACCTTACAAGAGTATCAAGGGTCCTCCAAGGAAACCTAAATAAACATTAACACAACACAGGAGAACACAACAAAACACATACACATATATATTTATCTAAGAGAAGACCAAACTTGTGAGCATCTTGGAGAGGTGCTCCATCAACTGTGGTGAGATGTGTGAGAAATTCATACATGTTTGATTTTTGTTACCGAAGTAGTCAGGGGATGCTTGTTTCACAAGATTGTGTAGGTTTGAAATATTTTGATGCTTGCAGGGAGGTGAATCATTACCTTTTTCAACAGATGACTCATGCCTTGATCTTTTCCTTTCTTTTCCTTTCTTATTCTACTTTGTGTGATGAATGAGCCATTCACGATAAAATGGGATGTTTTTCATCATTACAACTTTCTCTTTCTTAAAGTGATTACATCTAGACTATTCCATTTGCGTATCTTGTGCATTTTGGCAATCTCTCAATTAATAGAGGGATAATGGAGGAGGAACCTCAGCTTAGATACCTTTTTCTCATGGTTGAGATAGATCTTCATTTTCTGTATTATCTACTTCTAGTATGCCAATTATTGCATCGTAGTCAAGATTTTCATCTTCATTCTCTACTTCATTTTCTTGTTCCACCATTTCTTTCTGTTATGCTTAGGAAAAGCATTAGTGAAGATTTGTAGATTTTGATTTGGAGGGGCTACCAACTTATTTTTGTTTTCATTCACATCAGTCACCTATATTATATTAGAATTAATAAGGTCTTTGATTTCATGTTTTAGTATCATGCCCTACCAAGCGATGATAGTGACAATAGGCATTAGCATCAAATGAAGGTCTTTGCATCTTGCTACTATCTAGTGGAGGAGTAGGAGGAAGCTTCAAAAGATTGTTGTTTACTACTTGAGTAAGTATCTGATGATGGAGTGAATTGTCTTTGTTGTTGCTTGAATTGAAATAGGGTCTGCTTAGGTTTTGTAATAGCAAACACTTTGATGCAGGAGCATCCATGGTCAAAGAAATCTTGCATCAACCAAAAACATTTGTATTTCAGTTTGTTTTTTTCTTTTCATTCTTGTATTTCAATTCAGGTAGTTCAGTCTAAAGCAGTTTTAGCATGTTGATCAGTATTCTATCACAACAACACCTCAAGTGTTGCAGATCTATTTTCTGGCATCTAGACATGTTCATCTACATCACTCTAAATTTGCAGAACATTTGGATCAGTTACTAGAAAGTTATCACTATCAGAAGATCCTTTATTTTCTCAGTGTAGAGCTTTTTGACAGTCATGAGCAATTAGCTGAAGGAGAAGATTTGTGAACATTGGCTGATTTATGGATCCTAATGATACATTCTACAATGTTCCTTGGTTTGTGGCCGACCTTCCCTAGAGGGTCGTACTTCATTTCATACGCTTGAGGAGGATTTCAAAGCTGATAGGTCTAACCTATCCAAGAACACATGTTACACCTCTTCTTCAGGATTCTTAATCTCTTATGGCCGACCCAGAGGAATCTATTGATCTGGATATGATATATAATGATGTAATAGATCCTTAGGAAAGTACCTAATGATTTAGAAAGATCAATATTGATAGTTTATTCTTTTCTAGCGAAGGAGCTTCAAAGCTTTATCTTGCACATGTATGTAATCAAGCCTATGAGCCAAATTGTAAGGCTGCATGTTGTCGACGAATCTCTATTTTGATTTCTATAATATATTGAATGACTAAATCTGTATTTGTTCTATATTCTTGAGTTGTTTCCATTGTGTTTACTCTTGTTGCACGGTCCAGACAATTCATTCTGTGAACCCTCCTACCATGACTGCACCAACTGGTATTAGAGCGAAAGTTTGATTCTTTGGAGTGAATTGGCAAAGGGGATTCCATAAGGTCTTGTTGTGAGCAGATTGCTAATCTGAGGCAAGTTACTTGCGCACAACCAATCACCGATTGTGAGGTAGTTGTTACTTGTAGCCTGACCACCGAATTTGAGGCAGTTTACACTTGATCCTAGGAAGATGCCACCGCGAAGAGTTCCTCCTGTTGGTACAATGGCTAATAGAATGGATGAGATGATGGAATTGACGAGAACAATGTGCATTCATTTGGATTCTATTGAAGAAGACAAGCGAAGAGGATTGACACCTAGACCTAATGTTGAAAGTGATGATGAGGAAGAATTTCAATCTGTGAACCAAACTAATGAAACCCTAGGAGGTGAAGAAGAAGAAGAATTAGATCAAATCAAGATGTTGTGAGCTATCTCAAACATTGGAAATAGAGCTAGAGTTGATGTGTCAAATTATATTGGTAATTTGAACCCTGAAGAATTGATTGATTGGATAAATGATATTGAAGAATGCTTTGAATATGAGGAAGTTGAAGATCTGGAAAGGGTGAAATTTACAAAGACAAAGTTGAAAGGACATGTTGCTATATGGTCAAAAGAAGTTCAGTTGGAAAGAAATAGAAAAGGAAAAGAAAAGATTACAAAATGGGATAGGATGGTGACAAAATTAAAGAATCAATTCATACTTGTTGACTATGAGTTGGAACTGTTGAAAAGATTGCAAAACCTAAGGCAAAAGGAGAAATATGTGAAGGAGTATACTAAAGAATTTCACAAGATAATCATAAGAATAGGACATAGTGAAGCAAACAAGGATAAAGTGGCTAGATACATCAATGGACTGAGATTGAACATTCAAGAAGAACTAAGCCTAGTAAGGAAGACATCTTTGGAGGAAGCTTATCAATTTGCCTTGAAAGTTGAAAAGAAGATGAATAAGAGACATGATCAGAGACAGAGAGGAAGAGGAGATAAATTTCATAGAGGAAGAACATTTTCTGGAGGAGATAGATCATTTGTAGAGTAGAACAAGTTTGATAGCCCATTCAAGAAGGATGACAGAGATACTACTGCATACTGGAATAATGACATAAATTTTTGTCCTAGAGGCAACTATAGTTCATACTGGAATGAAGGGTATAGAAGAGAAGGGAGAGGATTGGATAAGAGACCATTTAGAGGTACTCGTTTCAAATGTGGAGGTGAAGGACATAGAGCATTTGAATGTAATTGAGGTAGCACGAGCAAGAAGACAGAGAACCGTGGAAGAGAAACCTATGTTGAAGAAGAACCTATTGGATCACCTGATTCAATTGGTAAACCTGAGAAGGGAGAATCACTTGTGATGAGGAGAGCACTTTTTCAAGCAGAGACAAATGAGGAACCACTACAGAGAAAGAGTTTGTTCAAGACAAGATGCAAATCTGGAGGTAAGTGTTGTAAAGTTGTGATTGACAGTGGTAGTTCAGATAACCTAGTCTCAGAGTTGCTAAGTTAAAGTTGGAAAGATTGAAACACCCTAAGCCATATCAAATAGAATGTATTTGGGATGATCATAAGGTATTGGTGAGTGAACAATGTTTAGTGAAATTTTGTATTAGATCTTATCATGATGAAGTACCGTGTGATATTATGCCTATGGATGTTTGTCATATCTTGTTGAGTAGACCTTAGCAGTATGATAGGAAAGCTATACATGATGGGAGAAAGAATACATACACTATAACAACAAATGGAAAGAGAATTACTTTGATTCCTTTGGAGGATGATCCTAGAGATGTGGTATGTGGAAATTCTAGAATTTGTTTGGTAGATGGAAGGAAATTTCTTGATGGTTTGAAACATGAGAATATGTGTTATGCCTTGATTCCTAAGTAGCCCGAAACTTTGAAGAAGGAGATTGAAGATTCACAACCAGAAGAGATAAAGGAGTTGTTGATAGAGTATGAAGACATTATATCAGACAATGTAGCTGAAGGATTGCCACCTATCAGAAGTATCAGTCATCACATGGATCTTATACCTGGAGCAAGTTTTCCTAACAAAGTAGCACATAGAATGACATCGGCAGAGAATGAAGAACTAAATAGATAGATACAAGAGTTGTTGAGAAAATGTTTCATCAGAGAAAGTTTAAGCCCTTGTACAGTGCCTGCAGTGCTAGCATTGAAGAAGGATGGAGAATGAAGAATGTATACTAATTCCAGAGCAATAAACAAGATCACAGTTAAGTATAGATTCCCTTTACCTAGGATGGATGATATCATGGATTGTTTGAGTGGAGTAAAATATTTTACAAAGATAGACTTGAAGAGTGGATACCATCAAATCAGAATCAAAGAAGGAGATGATTGGAAGACTGCTTTCAAAACAAATGAGAGATTGTATGAGTGGTTAGTGATGTCCTTTGGATTATCAAATGCACCGAGTACTTTCATGAGATTGATGAATGAAGTCCTAAAGAGATTCTTGGGTAAGTTTGTTATTGTATACTTGGATGACATTTTGATTTTCAGTAAAACAAAAGAAGAACATTTATTATACAATTTTTGCAGAGGTTGAGAGAAGAAAAATTGCTAATAAATATCAAGAAGTGTAGTTTCATGAAGGAAGAATTGGTATACTTGGAATTTTTGATTTCTATGGAAGGATTGAAGATGGACCCTGAGAAAGTAAGAGCAATTGTTGAATGGCCTACACCGGAGAGCATTGGAGATGTAAGATCATTTCATGGATTAGCTAGTTTCTACCAGAAGTTCATCAGAAATTTTAGTTCAGTTTGTAACCCTATGACAGAGACAATGAGAGGTGACAGAAAATATTTCAAGTGGACATTAGGAGAAGATAAAAGTTTTGAATTGTTGAAGCAGAAAGTGACTGAGCAACCTGTTTGGCATTACCAGATTTCAATAAAGTATTTCAAGTTGATTGTGATGCAAGTGGAAGTGCAATTGGAGCAGTGTTAAGTTAAGAAGGTAAACTTGTAGTATATTTTAGTGAGAAGTTGAATGATGCCAGGAGAAGATATTTAGTATATGATTAGGAGTTCTATGCCATAATTCAAGCCTTGAAGAAGTGGAGACATTACTTGTTGCCTAAGGAGTTTGTGTTATATACGGATCATCAAGCTTTGCAATAGTTGAATAGTCAAGGTAAGTTGAATCAGAGACATATGAGGTGGGTAGAGTTCATGCAGAGTTATACTTTTGTGTTGAATCAGAGGAGTGGTAAATCAAACAAAGTTGTTGATGCATTGAGTAGGAGAAGGAATTTACTGACAGAGATGAGAATTGAAGGATAGGATTTGATGAGTTGAAGAACATGTATGAGGGAGACACTAATTTTGTAGAACCTTGGAAAGCATGTAAGGAACCTGTTGTAATAGATAGGAGTAAGTGGTTGCATTATTTCATTCAAGAAGATATATTGTTCAAGGGAAGTCAGTTATGCATACCTAGAAGTTCAATGAGGGATAATTTGATCAAGGAGAAACACAGTGGAGGATTAGCAAGACATTTTTGTAGGAGTACACACAACACTGAGAGGGGGGGTGAATCAGTGTAGTTAAAAAATTTTATCACCTTTCAAACTTTTAATAAACTTTGATTTCACAATTATAGAATTTTCAAATAGATATGAAAATATGCAAAACATCAACACATAAAATTTTTCACACAAAATATTCCCAAGTGGAAAACCCTCCTAGGGTATAAAAACCACTCAAACTGTCTCACTGGCTTAAATGAAAAACTTCAGGTTTACAACTATCTCACTAACATATACAATTTTGCTTCACTGGCATATTGTTTTTCATCTCAAGTCTCACTGACTATCATCAACTGAGGAATAATGAACAAAATAAAATCAGGGGGTTTCCCTATTTCAATCAATCTCAAATCTTATCCTTTTTGTTCAACTTCTAACAAGTATACATTTTTTCTACAAATTAATAAAATAACTTGACATCATCAAATTTCATCATCTTCAAAAACATTTGATCAATCTGGTCCTCAAGAACTTATCATACCTCTGCAATTCAACAAAAAGGCTTCATTTCAAATTTACAAAAATAATGCTCCTTCTCAATTTTAACATCCTTCTCTAATATTTTATTCTCTCTGCAAAATTGATACCATATTTTCTCTGCAAAAACTAACGTCATATCCTCTCTACAAAACTGATATCATAATCCATCTTCACACAAAAATTCAATGTATATTTTTCTTCATACAAAAACCTTATTTCAACACCTTCTCACAATCACCTTCAAAAGCATTGCATTTTTCTTTTTATCCAAAAAAAAATTTCCAATTTTTTAACTAACTGATCGGTTCACATGCCAAAACTAATTAAATCAATGTGAGAAACTTTCCATCTCCCAAAAGCAAACTTTCCATCTTCACTTCTATTGAACTTCGCTGTCAAAAATAGAAACAACATGATTTTCTGACTTTTAAAGGCACTGTGAACATCAAATTTAATCCCATGTCGATTGTGGCTCATTTGTCACTTTTAAAACTTATCCACATGATTTGCTAAGCCTGCCATTTGTCATTTAAAATACAGTGATTGATCAGCTTTGTCACGCCCACCGTTTGAAGCCTCCACCGTTTTGACCGAATATCTAACAAAAGGGGCCGGTTAAGATAATGACACACATACCCTCACATTGTCACTTAAGTGACAGTGACGGTTCGACCGGTCAACAAAAAATTAGAAGCAAAAAGGTATGATGTACTGATAAGAGTTTAGGCATTTAGGACTGTGTCACTTAGGATTATGTAGGATTTAAAACTTAAGACTATATGAATCTAAAGACTTTAGATTTCTAAGATCAGAGGTGTGAAAACTTTCATTGACAGAGATAAAAAAAAATATAAAAACACAGAGGAGAATCAAGAGCATGTTTAGGATAAGACAATGCTACAATAACAACTAGGGAATCTTTTGATCCAACTCTTGACACTAGTCCTTCCTTCACACAATAACCCTAACACAATGAAGCAACTTATCATGTGCTTAACAAGATCAGTCTGATAATCTGAGATAACCAACAACAATACCCTGATAGTAATAATGAGCCAACCAATGTCACTTCTACTAAGAGCATGAAGATCACACATGATTTCCACTATAATTAAGATCAAATGAAGATTACCAGGCCACTGTGATGCACTGAAATGACTAATCCACTACAACTTCACTGAAATGACTAATCCACTGCAATGATACACTAAAAAATCTAAGAGATCACAACCAAGATCATCAACATTTTGACATCAATGAAAAGACAACAATACTCAAGATAGAAGCACTACAAAACTCCCCCTTTGTCTTTGACATTGATGGCAAAACCATAACTCACTTCTCCCCCTTTTTGACATAAAATGTCAAAGGAAAAAATAATGTACCATAACCAATAAAGTCTTGTTCTTCTTAAATACAAACGTGTTCCATTTAAAGGTTATTTCTATCAAAACCCACACTGTACTTCACACTAAACAAATGCACAATACTGTAACACTGTCAACAAAAATGTCCCATACACTTACTTTTTACAAATATGTACAAAAACTATATACAAACTATGTACAAATGTCATGATAAGATTCAAATGAGATTCAGGACATCAAAAAGATATAAAAAAGTATCCCCCTGAATCCAATATCCTTGTAGCTTATTGAAGAGAGACAAGAGATAGAACTACTAATCTCTGTCTCAGAGATTCAAATATCTCCTTTGGCAAAGGTTTTGTGAAGACATTAGCCAATTGATCATTTGTATGCGCATATTCCAAAGCAACTTCATTTTCAATCACCTTCTCCCTTAGAAAATGATATCTGATAGCAATGTGCTTAGTTCTTGAATGTATTATAGGATTCTTTGATATATTGATAGAACTGGTGTTATCACAAAGAATAGATACAGGCTTTTTTACCTCAACCTTGATATCAAGAAGTGGTTGGACCATCCAAAGCACCTGTGTGCAACAAGAAGAAGCAGCAATATACTCAGCTTTAGCTGTAGATAGAGAAACACAATCTTGTTTCTTACTATGCCATGCAACTAATCTACCACCCAGAAAGAAGGCTGCCCCACTTGTACTTTTTCTGTCATCCGGACAACCAGCCCAATCTACATCTGTATAGGCAAGAAGAGTAAAATCATTATGTCTAGGATACCATAAACCAAAATCAAGTGTACCCTTAACATATCTAAAGATTCTCTTAACAACATTCAAATGTGATTGTTTAGGACAAGCTTGAAATCTTGCAACCAAACAAACATCCTGCATAATATCAGGCCTAGAAGCAGTGAGATATAAAAGGCTGCCAATCATAGATCTATACAAAGATTGTTCTACTTTAGGTGATTCATCATTTTTACTTAGCTTATGCCCTATTTCCATAGGAGTACCCAAAGGTTTGCAATCATCCATTTGAAATCTCTTCAACATCTCTTTGGCATATTTATTTTGTGAGATAAATATTCCCTTTTCAAGCTAAGATACATGAAGACCAAGAAAGAAAGACAATTCTCCCAACATAGACATTTCAAATTATGATTTCATGATGTTAGGAAATGAATGACACATATCATCATTGTTACTACCAAAAATGATATCATCAACATAAATTTCAACAACCAGAATATCCTCACCTTTGATTAGGTAGTACAAATTACTATCCACACCTCCTTTTATGAACCCCTGTTCTTGTAGAAACTTATCCAATCTATAATACCAAGCCCTTGGAGCTTGCTTTAACCCATATAAGGCCTTTTTCAACCTATAAACATGATCTAACTTGTCTTTATTCACAAAACCTTCTGGTTGTTCCATGTAAACCTCTTCTTCAAGATCACCATTTAGAAACGTTGATTTTACATCCATTTGGTATACTTTGAAATTTTTATAAACTGAAAAAGCTAAAAACATCCTTATAGCTTCTAATCTAGCAATAGGTGCAAAAGTCTCATCAAAGTCAATTCCTTCAATTTGTGAATACCCTTTGCAAACCAATCTAGCTTTGTTTCTAACAACTTTACCTTTATTATCAAGCTTATTCCTAAATACCCATTTTGATCCAATGACATTCTTACCTTCTAGTCTTGGAACAAGTTCCCATGTTTTGTTCTTTTCTATTTGGCTTAACTCCTCTTCCACGGCCTTAATCTAGGCTTCATCTTTGTTGGCCTCAATATAACTCTTTGGTTCCATTTCTGATATCAAACACACATGTGCTTGATTGTGTGCAGCAGCAAGCTTTCTTCTTGTTAACACACCACTGTCCTTGTCCCCAATGATCAACTCATGAGGATGATCTCTTTGATATTCCTTTGAAGGAATCTTTATCTTGATATCAACTAATTTTTTGGAAGCTTCTTCCTCTTCCTAAATTTCTTCTTCCTTTTGTGAAAGATGATCATCTTCCTTATCATGAATTAGCTGCATACAAGGCTACAAATTCTCATCCACCTTAACATTAGTACTTTCAATTATTCTTTTGAGTCTTTTGTTAAAGCATTTATATGCTTTGCTATGTGTAGAATAACCCAGAAATATGCCTTCATCACATCTAGACTCAAAACTACACAAGGTATCATTATCTTTCTTGATGTAACACTTACTTCCAAAAATTTTAAAGTAACCAACATTAGCTAACTTACCATACCAAAGTTCATAAGGAGTATAATTTGACTTTACCCTTAATTGAACTCTATTTAAAGTATATACAGCTATATGAATAGCTTCTCTCCAATAGATGTTAGGTAGATTTGCATCATGTAGTAAGGTTCTTGCCATTTCTTTTACAGTCTTGTTTTTTCTTTCAGCTACTCCATTTTGTTGTGGAGTTCTAGGAGTAGAAAATTGCCTTCTTATCCCATGTTTTTCACAATACTCCTCAAATTCCTTTGAAGTATATTCTCCTCCATTATCTAACCTTAAACATTTTAGCTTGAAATCAGATTCCTTTTCAACCATCTTTTTCAAGATTTTGAATCTATCAAAAGCCTCTGATTTATGCCTTAAGAATGTTACCCATGTCATCCTTGAAAAATCATCAATGAAAAGCATAAAATATTTTTCACCTCCCAAAGATTTAGTCCTTCTAGGACCACACAAATCTGAATGCACAAGCTACAGAGGTTTTGAAGTGAAACACTCCTTAGGTTTGAAACTAACCTTGGTTTGCTTACCCAGCTGACACTCTTTGCATGTAGTATTGCTTGGTTTTGAAATATGAGGCATGTTTCTTACATTGTGATTCCTATTGATTCTCACAAGATTGTCAAAATTCACATGACCAAGTCTTCTATGCCACAACCAGCTTTCTTCAATTTGACCCATGAAACAAATATGGCTATCAACATTTTTAGTTTCAGATTTATGAAGATTGTAGATGTTACCACTAGTCCTTAGACTAGCCGCAATAACTTTACCTGATTTCTTTTTGATCTCACATCCATGTGTATCAAAAACAACATTAAAGCCATTATCACATATTTGACTAACACTTAACAAGTTATGCTTTAGTCCCTCAACAAAATACACATCATGTAGTGGTGTTTCATCATCAAGAAGAATTGTACCTTTGCCTTTGATCATGATGCAATCATTATTCCCAAACATAACAGATCCTTCATCAATGTCTTCAAATTTAACAAACTTATCTTTGTCTCCTGTCATGTGATTAGAACAACCACTATCAATCACCCATTGTTCCTTCTTTTTGGCATGAAAAGTAGCTTGTGCAATCATGACATCAAATCTCTTATTGATCACCTTAGGTTTCCAAACAAGCAACTTCTTATCAGGACTTAAAGAAGATAATACTAGAATGGTATTTCTTGTAGTTTGTTGCATTTTCAAAGAAGGTCTACAAAATTTGGCAATATGCCCAAAATTTTTACAATTGTGACACTTCAAACTTCTTAAAAACATGAATGGGTTTCTTGGAAATAAATGCATTCCTCTTCTGATTCCAAATCTGCATTCACTGGCTTTATGTCCAAACCTGTTGCAACAAAAACAATATCTAGTTATACCTAAAAGTTTCATTCCTTTTGTAGTTTGTTTTCCTTATGATTGATTTATCATTTGAATTAGCCTTTTGAGAACTTTGTCCCTCTTCAAATCCAAGACCTGACTTATCTTTGAATCATTTTTGCCTGTCAAGAAGATCATCAAGTTTATCACTACTTCTGCACATATCAAGTCTTCTTCTTAGATCCACAATTTTAGCTTCAAGTGTATGACATTCCTTGTCCTTGTTATTCAACTCTTTACTCTTAACATCAATGATTCTCTTACTTTCTTCAAGAGACAGTTTTAGATCAGTAATCTACTTCTCATAATCAGTTAATTTATTATTCATGATTTCATTATCCTTTTGAAACTGACTTCTCTGTGCAATGATTTCCTTTTTAAGCTTCTTGACTTGACTTAATGCACACTTCAATTCTCCTTCAAAATCAATAACAGCTTCACAATTATTTGATTGTTCTTCTAATTTTTCATTTTGTACTTCATTTAGAACAGCCATAAACAAAGTCTCTGCATCTTCTTCAAGAAAATCATCTGAATCACTTTCAGTCACATTAGCATTTTTAATGAACAAACTTCTTTTCTTTCTGAAATTGTTTTTCCTTCTAGAAACAAACTGTTTCTTTTTTAATTGCTTCTTGTTTTCATCTTCATCACTGTCTAAGTACTTGTAAGGACACTTAGCTGCATAGTGTCCAATCTTTCCACATTCAAAACATTTGAATGGAAGCTTACCTTTGTACTTACCAACAGATCCCTTTTTTAATTTTCTTGCAAGAGATATTTCTTGATCTTTATCCAACTCCTCTAATTCGGAAATCTCTTTTTCTTTTCTGACTGATTTGAAAGTAGCTTCTTTGCTTGAAGATATATCATTACTGATTCTCATCTCACAAGCTGTGAAAGTGCCATGAAGTTCATCAAAGGTTACTTTGCTTAAATCTCTTTCCTCAACTACAGACACTTTGGACTCATATTTTGAATTTAAAGTCCTTAAGACTTTTGTAACAACTGTCTTTTCTTCTAGTGTATCACCCAATCCTCTTATAGCATTTATAATTTCTTGACCTTTTAGAAGATATTCTGCCACTTTCTCATCATCACTCATCTTGAGACTTTCAAATTTAGCTCTATAGGATTGTAGTTTTGCTTCTTTGATTTTATCATCTCCTTGACAAATATTGGATGGCTTGTCCCATATTGCCTTAGTTGTCTTACACTCCATGATTTTGACAAGTATATCATTGGTTAGGACACAACATATTGCATTTTTAGCCTTAGCATTATTTTCATATGCCCTTTTCTCATCAGCTGTAGTAGGAGGATTTGTAGCAGTATATGTAGTTTCAATGGCAGCATACACATCATACCCCAAAGATGACAAATATGACTCCATCCTGAACTTCCAAAATGCATAGTTAGACCCATCAAACATAGGTGTTTTGTAGTTTGAATAACCTTCTTGACTTGCCATGATAAGAACTCCAAATATATGATCTACCCAAGCTGATTAAGCCTTTACAGGGCACCAGGCTCTAATACCAATTGTAGGAGTACACACAACACTGAGAGGGGGGGGTGAATCAGTGTTGTTAAAAAATTTTATCACCTTTCAAACTTTTAATGAACTTTGATTTCACAATTACAGAATTTTCAAACAGATATGAAAATATGCAAAACATCAACACATAAAATTTTTGACACAAAATATTCCCAAGTGGAAAACCCTCCTGGTGTATAAAAACCACTCAAACTACCTCACTGGCTTAAATGAAAAACTTCAGGTTTACAACTGTCTCACTGACATATACAATTTTGCCTCACTGGCATATTGTTTTTCATCTCAAGTCACACTGACTATCACCAACTGAGGCATAATGAACAAAATAAAATCAGGGGGTTTCCCTGTTTCAATCAATCTCAAATTTTATCCTTTTTGTTCAACTTCTAACAAGTATACATTTTTTCTGCAAATTAATAAAATAACTTGACATCATCAAATTTCATCATCTTCAAAAACATTTGATCAATCTAGTCTTCAAGAACTTATCATACCTCTGCAATTCAACAAAAAGGCTTCATTTCAAATTTACAAAAATAATGCTCCTTCTCAATTTTAACATCCTTCTCTAATATTTTATTCTCTCTACAAAACTGATACCATATTTTCTCTACAAAAACTGACCTCATATCCTCTCTGCAAAACTAATATCATAATCCATCTTCACACAAAAAATCAATGTATATTTTTCTTCATACAAAAACCTTATTTCAACACCTTCAAAAGCATTGCATTTTTCTTTTTATCCAAAAAAAATTTCCAATTTTTTAACTAACTAATTAGTTCACATGCCAAAACTAATTAAATCAATGTGAGAAACTTTCCATCTCCCAAAAGCAAACTTTCCATCTTCACTTCTTTTGAACTTCGCTGTCAAAAATGGAAACAATGTGATATTCTGACTTTTAAAGGCACCGTGAACGTCAAGTTTAATCCCATGTCAACTATGGCTCATTTGTCACTTTTAAAACTTATTCACATGATTTGCTAAGCCTGCCATTTGTCATTTAAAACACAACCATTGATTGGCTTTTTTGCGCCAACCATTTGAAGCCTCCACCGTTTTGACCAAATATCTAACAAAAGGGGCTGGTTAAGATAATGACACACATACCCTCACATTGTCACTTAAGTGACAGTGACTGGTTCAACCAGTCAACAGAAAATTAGAAGAAAAAAGGTATGACGTGCTGATAAGAGTTTAGGCATTTAGGACTGTGTCACTTAGGATTATGTTGGATTTAAAACTTAAGACTATATGAATCTAAAGACTTTAGATTTCTAGGATCAGAGGTGTGAAAACTTTCATTGACAAAGATAAAAACAAACATAAAAACACAGAGGAGAATCAAGAGCATGTTTAGGATAAGACAATGCTACAATAACAACTAGGGAATCTTTTGATCCAACTCTTGACACTAGTCCTTCCTTCACACAATAACCCTAACACAATGAAGCAACTTATCATGTGCTTAACAAGATTAGTCTGATAATATGAGATAACCAACAACAATACCCTGATAGTAATAATGAGCCAACCAATGTCACTTCTACTAAGAGCATGAAGATCACACATGATTTCCACTGTAATTAAGATCAAATGAAGATTACCAGGCCACTGTGACGCACTGAAATGACTAATCCACTACAATGATACACTAAAAAATATGAGAGATCACAACCAAGATCATCAACATTTTGACATCAATGAAAAGACAACAATACTCAAGATAGAAGCACTACAATTTTGGCATTGATAAGATAGAGGATTTGGTAAGTGGGAACTACTTTTGGCCTCAGATTCATAAGGATGTTCAGAAATTTGTGCAGAGTTGTAGAGTTTGTCAAGTTGCAAAAGGGAATAGTCAGAACACTGGATTGTATAAACCTCTAACAGTACCTGAGAGACCTTGGGAAGACATAAGCATGGATTTTTTAATAGGATTGCCTAAGACATAGAGAGGACATGATTCAATATTTTTAGTGGTGGATAGATTTTCAAAAATGGCTTATTTCATACCTTGTAAGAAGATAACTGATACAGTGCATGTAGTTGATCTATTTTTCAAGGAGATTGTGAGATTGCATGGATTACCTAAGAGTATAGTTTCAGAAAAAGATACAAAGTTTGTTGGATACTTTTGGAGAACACTTTGGAAGAAGATGAAGACTGATTTGAAGTTCAGTTCAACTTTTCATCCATAGACCGATGGACAGACAGAGGTAGTGAATAGGAGTTTGGGAAATTTGTTGAGATGTTTGATTGGAGACAAGACCGGAACTTGGGATTTGATACTTTCACAAGAAGAGTTTACATACAATAGTTCAGTAAATAGAAGTACTGGAAGGACACCTTTTGAGATTGTTATCAGAGTAAACCCTAAAGGAGTTGCAGAATTGAGAGATATGCATATGGAAGACAAGCAGAGTGCAGAAGCAGAAGAATTTGTAGATCACATGAAGACAATACATGATTAGGTTAAGAAGTACTTGAAGAATATGAACAATAAGTACAAAGATATGACTGATGAGAAGAGAAGACATAAGGAATTCAAAGTTGGAGATGAAGTGATGGTATAGCTAAGAAAAGAAAGATTTCTAGTTGGGACATATAACAAATTGAAATGAAGAAGTTTGGACCTTGTAGGATACTCATGAACTTTGATTCAGGGAATGCATATGAAGTAGAGCTATCGGAGACATTGGATATTTCACCAATTTTTAATATTGCAGACCTATGTGAGGCCTACTTTTTACACTACTATTCATGAGACTATTTGCAGTGCTTTTGTTATTATTTTATGTTGAGAGACTATTGATTTCTAAATTCTGGATTATTGAACCTATGTGATTTTAAGAAAATAATTGTGCAATGATATTAGATGTTGTTTGAAAGAAAATGATGAATGGATATGGAACTGTATTATGATTCAGTATGTTATAAGGTAGTATGTTTAGTTATGCATGTATTTGAATTGTTTCAGCTATGATATCTCTATGAGTTATTGACTTCGAGTTTGAGTGTGCAGGTATTACTAATGAAACCAGATATACAGGAGATCATCCCATATCCTTTGTTGTATCCCTCGTGAGCTGATCTAGTTCTATGAGGAACTAAGATCAACCTCGTATTTTGGAAAATGTTGTATTGTTGTATTGTGTAAATATTGCATGAGGTTAAGGGGAAAAGGGCTATTTTCTGAATTACTTTTATTATGATAAGTGTTGTAAGTTGATGTTTTGAATCTTGTTTTAACTTTCATTCTTTTTGACCCTCTTCATGTGTTTTATTTGACTCTGGGAGTCTTAACTAGGTTTAAAAACAACCCTAGGTTGTACCCTATGGGTCTAGGGACTTTTTTGACTAGGTTAACCTTGGGTTAACTTCCATAGGGTCACCTCAACCTTAGGGTGAAGTAAAGTGACGAAATTGGAAGCATGGGGGACATGGGATGAGTGGAATCCACACCCATGCCCACTTCCAAGTCATGGAGCACTCCATGATCCCCCTATTAATGGAGTGCTTGTCTCCATGTGCCTCCTTTTGGTGGGGTTCCCTTTTATGAGGGTGTTGTGTCACCCACTCTATGTTATTTTAAGTTCTCATTTGTATTTTATTCTACAAGTGGGTTTTAATGGGGAACCTATTGAGTGGGGGTACATTGTTTTATGACCACTAGGTTAATGGAGGAAGTGGGGGGTAGAGTTGTTTATTCCTACTTGGGAAATTAGGAAAAATAGAGAAATTAGTTTTAAAAGGAAGGGGAGGAGGAGAGTAAGGGGGGTTGGATCTTGGAGGAAAAAGAAAGGAGATTTTGGGAGAAGGAAGGAGATTTTTGGAGAAGGAAGGAGAAAGGAGCTCTTCATCAGATTACTTCCATAATTGGGCTTTGGAAGGTTGGTGAACTAATCTTTTCTCTTGTGTGATCTAATGTTTGATATGCATGTTTGTATCTTGATTGTTGAAAGAGTCTTGCAAATGTCTTCTATGGACTTTTCTATTTGTTTTTGCATTTTTTTTGGGGTGTAAAGAGAGCTCCTTCCAGTTGGAAGGCAATGCTCATCGTGTTTAGGGAGGGGAGGTGTGACCCTCCTCAGGTGTCATCCTGGTTCTGGTTACATGATATGCCTTGAGGGCAATTTTGGTACTGTTTTAGCCTTGAGGGCTTATTAGCTTTGAGAGCCTGTTTGGATATCTTTGGTTACTTGATTCATTGGAAGGCTTGAGGCCTTGTGGAAGATTATACTATTGGCTTGAGACCTTGTGATTATATTGGCTTGAGGCCTTGTGATTAATTGTGAAAGGATGGCACCTAGAGGTAGATATTGTCTACTCCCCTACCCTCCTTGTACTCACCTAAGCTGAGACTTTATTATGTGTGTCAACTTTGTGGGTGTGTGGTTCATTGCTTGTTTGTTGCTCTATGTTTGTGATGTGGTTAGTCTATCTTACCCTGGATATGAGGATGGTCTCCCTAGCTTGGGGGTGACCCTCTTGTGGGTCAAAGGTAGGGAGGAGAGCTAGATGTTGGTTGTTGTTTTCCCTTGTGGTCTTGCAGGTTACTGTTGGAGCTTGTAGATAGCTTTGGGAAAGTTTTCCCTTGTCCAAGAAAATGTTCTATCCTATTATTTGTAAGAAGAGTCTTGAGCATCACCGTTCTTTATGTAAGATTTGAAGAGAGATCATTTCTCTTGATATTGTTGTAAATATTATTACCTTGGGAGTGAAGGATTAAGCCTCCCTGACTATGTTTTAAGTTGTGAGATTATTTGGTTGTAACTCTTCATCATTTGTGTAAGTTGGGAGAAGAGAGTAAAAATTACTCCCTTGATAGTCTGTGTATTGTGGAAATTTAATACAGTTAATTGTTCTTGTTGTCAAGTCTTTAATAGTGAGACTTGTTGTTAATTTGATGAACCAAATGATATATGATTCCATTGTATTGCCTTGTAGAAATTTGTTTTAATTTTAGTGTTATGTATGATGCATTTTTGCTCTTGAAAACAAAGTTTAAACTTGAAGTTACATTTCATTGGAAAATAATCTAAGTTGAATGTTTACGATATTATGTGTGTTCTTGAATAAAAATAGTTCATTAGTTACAAGTATTTATTTCTGGTTTTAATTGTGATTTGAGAAGGACAAATTTACTTGATAGAATGGCAAATAGAAAATACAAATTTAAATGATTAAATGTTCTGTTCTTTTGATTTAATTGTTTACTCAAATTGTAATGTTGAAAATAAAGTGAAAGGAATTTTGCCATGAGTTATCATTTTATAAATGGGAATATATATTTATTAATTTTGCATACAACATTCTACTTTAAATTCAGTTGTGGAAATGGTTAAAACTGTATTTACATTATTGGAAGAAATTGTGAAACTGAAATATATATATATATATATTTATTTATTTATTTATTTAGTTATTAGTTTATAAAAAAAATGATTTTTAGGAAATGAAAATATTGTTACATTTGTGAATGTATATATATATATATATATATATATATATATATTTATATATGTATATTTTAAATAGTATAAAATTGAGTATAATTGAGGAAATGATATATATATATATATAACATTAATAAATGTATTTGAGAAATTTGAAATAGTCATGAAATGCGATCTGAGGGATCGCAATTATTACACAGTGAAAAGAAAACGTTGTATATGATGTGGTGGGGGTTTTAACCCCCACCGAATGCTTGCTACTGTGGGTGTGGGGAGGGGTGGAGCCCCACCCACACCCCACTATGTGGGATGTGGGTGGGGCTCCGCCCCTCCCCACATCCCCGTCCCCTTGCACGACATGGCCACCACCGGCCATATTAAACCGCGGCCTATATACAGGCCGTCCTCCACCGAAACCCCACATTCCACTCGCGCGCTCAACGTGGCCACCATACGCCACGGTCTGTAGCGTCCATCCCACATCCTCCTCCATGGGTTCAGCCCTGCACAGCAACCTCCGCCGCCATGCTTCCCCTGCAATTTCAACACTTGTTCAATAAGAGTCTTCTTTAGGGTTTTTAACCCTCAATGGTATAAGTTGTTGTTAATAATAAAAAGATTAAATTGTTAGTGGGTAGTTCATTATCAATATTCAAATAACATTGATATATATATATAAATGTATATATATATAACCCTATATATATATATATATTATATATATGTATCAAATGCAAAGACATGTGCTTGCATTCTAGGAATTTTTAAGGTGTATAAAAAAAAATACATGTTTATATATATATATATATATATATGTATTTATAAAAGACCATTTCTTATATTGGAAAGGAATTTCTAAAATAATATAACTATATATATATATATATATATATATATATATATATATATATATATATATATATATATATATATATATATATAATTTAATATTAACGATATTAAAGGGGGTAATTGAAAGTCATAATATTGTACTATCACATTTGCTCGTTGTAAGAAAATAGTAACTACGGGATTTATCTTTCCTGAATGAATTCCCAAGTAGAAAAAAAAAAAACGTAGATTAACATTTTGAAAATTAATCGCCACAGAAGAAACTGTATAAGAGAAAATAGAGTAAGCGTAATCAAGCGAACAAGTAAACTACTACTACTTATAAATGCCAATCATCTACCAGAGAAAACCTGAACGTTACAAATTTAAACCGACACCAAACATAGTGACAAAATATCTGCATGCATATAGGAGAGGAGCATTCGGTATCAACAATTCATTTAGACAACTTAAACTGATGCACCGAGCATGCTTGCACGTGCGAGGGAGGCTTTTAGAGTAGTTAGGGAAATTTTTTTGATATTTCATATCATGACCACATGACGCATGTGGACATGATACACGGTTTAGCGTGTTGTGAACGCATGTGAAATGCGGGCATGACAACCTATATCAGTATCATGAAGCAAAGTTCAGTGACAGCATGGCAGAAGACTTGAAGAAGCAGTTACCACAGCAAGCACTAGAGCAGATTGAGGAGATTTTGGATAGCAGAGTTGGATGCAGCACCAGAGGAAGACAATACAAAGAATACCTTGTGAAGTGGAAAGGCAGATCGAAAGAAGATTCGTCTTGGATTTCTCAGGTTGAGATGGACCGTTTTGGTTTCCCTCTAGCCCCAGCAAAGTGAGGGACTCACTTTTTCAATAACCCTGGGTGTCTGATGGAGGAGCATCCCTGGTTCAAAGCAATCTTGCATCAACCAAAAACAATTTCATTTCAATTTGTTTGTTTCTTTTCATTCTTGTATTTTAGTTTAGGTAGTTCAGTCAATAAGCAATTTTAGCATGTTGATCAGCATTCTGTCATAGCAACACCTCAAGTGTTGCGGATCTATTTTCTGGCATCTAGACATGTTCATCTATATCACTCTAAATCCATAGAGCATTTGGATCAGATACCAGAAAGTTATCGCTATCTTCTCAGTGCAGAGCTTTCTGACAGTTATGAACAATTAGCTAAAGGAGAAGATTTGTGAGCATTAGCTGACTTGTGGATCCTAATGATACATTCTACAATGTTCCTTGGTTCATGGTCGACCTTTCCTAGAGGTCCGCACTTCATTTCATATGTTCGAGGAGTATTTCAAAGCCAATAGGTCTAACCTATCCAAGAACACACGTTACACCTCTTATTTGGGATTCTTAATCTCTTGTGGCCAACGCGGAGGAATCTATTGATCCAGATATGATATATAATGATGTAATAGATCCTTAGGAAAGTAGCTAATGATTTAGAAAGATCAAGATTGATAGTTTATTCTTTTCTGGTGAAGGAGCTTCAAAGCTTTATCTTGCGCATGTATGTAATCAGGCCTGTGAGCTGAATTGTAAGCCCGCATGTTGCTGACAGATCTCTATTTTAAATTCTATAATATACTGAATGACTAAATCTACATTTGTTCTATATTGTTGAGTTATTTCCATTGTGTTTACTCTTGCTGCACGGTCTGGACAGTTCATTCTGTGAACCCTCCTACCGTGACTACACCACACTTGTGATTGAAAGTTATTCAAATGTTGCCCATTGATCTTGATAAAATTCTTTTTTTTCCCTCTTGAATGAGTTTTAAGATGTTCTAACTACAGATTTACCAACTAGAGCCGATGAGTTATGATTCTCATATTGACTAGCCAAAAGTTGGCAATCTTGAAGAGTTGTGCATAGATGTTGGAAGGAACTATACTTCATCAACAATATTTTATCATGTATGTTTAGTTGTAGATTTGTAATGAATACTTTTTGAACATCCTCATCTATAATCAAATATTGTATTTATACAAAGAGAGCTTGATATTGACTGATGAATTTTGTTAATTTCTCTTTCGGACCTTTTTTTACAATGGACCAAATCAATCAATGAGATAGAAGGTCCAATGTTTGCTTGGAAATGTTGCCAAAAGTGATCAACTAGCTAAGAGAAGGAATGTATTAATTATGAGGTAGAGAGGAAAACCATTCCAAAGCAGTATCTTTGAGAGAACAAGGAAAGATTTTTGCTAACAATGCCTCGTCAAAGAAGAAATCACTACACATTGTTGTGAATGCTGCCACATGAGTCTCAGGATCACCTTTACCATTGTACTTTTCAATGCAGGAAGTCTCAAATTTGTCAAGCATTTGAGCTCTTACGACTGTATAAGATAAAGGACTGCGAGCATGATATGTTGGTATAGTAGGTTGAGAGGGAGCAATGGTCAAATTTGTCACTTTTTGCTGCAAGGATGTCATACTTTGCAAAAGCTGGTTTAGGAGTGCATTTGAAATGTCCCAAATGATATTTAAATTAGAGCTGAAAATGATTTCCCAAAACTTCACCCAAAATTACATCAAAATCCACAAAGATTAGTAAACTAGTCAACATTGTAAACAACCCAATGCACTGGAAACTTATGCAGCATATATATTTGATATTTTTTTGAATTTTACATCACATATAACTATTATAATAGTAACAACACTTGCTGCAAAAACCAATACAAATCTAAGGCAAAATTGAGAAAACCCACAAAAACTGTCAACTATGGAATGGAGCCAAAACCACTGGAAACACAATAGAATCTTCTTATTTGTATTTTCTGATGCAAATAACATTTAAATAGGTTTTATGTATTGGATATAACAGCAGAAAACTCTAGCAACAATATTTCAATAAAAATAATGTAAACCCACAATTACAACAATTAAACAATGTGTATTTCAACACCTACATACTACACATGCAACACTTCCCGAGATCAAACCATCAATACCCAGCTTCTCCAATCTAATATAGACCTCTGAAATAGATGAAATACAACTCCTACATTAACATGCAATGACATGAAACCACAAATACCCAAAAAGGTTACTATAAACTATGAAAATAAACACTGCCAGCACCACTGAAACACCATAAACCCAACTCAAACTGATAGAGCTGATCTCTGATGCCTAGGATGGATATGCAGTAGAAACAAAATAGATATCCATGTACTACACAATAGAAAAACCATACAATGCTCCAAAGAACACTGAAACAACATCTACAGACACCTGCAAAACCCCAAGATTGAAAACTGCCAAACTTCCTTGAATCTTTCAATGCCAATGTAACCTTTGGGTGAGATTGCCCTTTGAGATCCAAAGATAAAGAATCTTAGACAATTTTAAAGCCTCAAACAAATGCCCATGAGTCTCCAACTTCATTGCATACATTACCCACTAAAAATACACAAGCTAAATAGCTCTGTGAAGAAAAATGATCAAATAGCAATAATATTGCAAATTTGCACCCAAATAACAATGCCATGCTTGCTAGAAAAATCATTATTAATTCCCAAAATAACATTTTCTAAAATACTCCACCACTCCAAGTTGTTGGTTCAACCAAAAAAGCCATAAATGGAGAGATTTCCCATAACACAAAAATCTACTTTTTTGCTCCACTAAATCTAAACACCTTGTTTTATGCATGTATTTATTTATTATTATTTATTTAATATTTATTTGCTAGGATTTGGAAGTTGCACCTAACAATATAATATTAAATAAATATCATTTCCCAATGCAATCTTGTGATTTTGACCTGCTATTTTCAGACATCGGGACTTACTAAAAATAGAAATGACTATTTTTGGAAAGGGGACATGACAAATCCTTCCTCCAAAAATTGCTTGTCCTCAAGCAATTGCAATCACAGGGCTCCAAACTCCTTATATCAAAATGATAAATCATGTTAAACTGCTCAAAAAGCCTTGATCCTATACCTGTCAAGTGAGACAACCCTTGCCAAAGAATACAGTGCTAACCCAAATAATCAGATGCCTTTGTGACAATACCATGTGCTGAACAATAATATCCATGGAATCTAAGCCCTTTGATATGTGGATGATTGAGGCCTTCTATTTGATTCCCAAACTGAACTACATCTTTCCACAATTTTTTTATAAATTTGCCAAATATAGTGTTGTCTATCTTCCCTCCTAGCATCTTGGTAAATCTCTAAGATATGTATATGTGTTGTGTGATATTACTACAACAATATTTTATGTACAAAAAATAATTCCAATTTACCTATGTGTTTTTAGTATGCCTTGCATCTTCCCCAATCAACAACCTCTTTCTGTTAGCTTGTTCTTCCCAAAGTGTATGTGCATTGTCACAAGACAAGTCAAATGAAAAACTCCTGCAACCTCTTACAATGATATAACTCTAATTTTTACAGTCTGTAGGACTGTTATAGTAGTCCATGCATCCTCCATAACAGCAAAGATAAATTTTTTAAATAATTACCTCTTTTACCTTTGCATTGTGAAGATATACCTTGCTAAGTTCAAAAACATCACATCACATCATAGAACGACACATTATATTAGATGTAGTCATTGCCAACTCCAACCTGTGCTAAGTTATGTGGTGGAAGGCCATTGTGTCCTAACCTTTAAGAAAATAGCTAGTCATCATTTCTAATGTACACAATAAACATTTGTAAGATGCATGAAATTGATGGGGAGTTGGGTTTTTATTTCCTAGTATGTGAAACAACATTTGGTTTTCTAGTGCTTATATAACTTACATTCATCACTAATTGCTTCATACTTTGTCTGAACTTGAAGGATGTTAAATGCAACTTTAGTATTTGATCTAGAACAACAATAGTACTATTGAGGAACACAAGTTAACATCATATAACAGAAGTGAATACTCCATCCAACTCTGCATCTCAAATCTGCAAACAACAATTTATTGCGATGGAAAACTATGCATTCTCTGAGTCCATCCATTAGCACATACTGTTTACCCCATAAAATTTTTAAAATGATAGTGGCAAATGTATCATTAACATAACCTATCATCTGAAAATTTCTCCACTCTTTATCCATAAATGTCTTCCAAGTCACTCTTAAGTATACATATGAATTTCCATGGTGACTAGTTAGTAAAGAAACAACAGTATTGATGATAAAAAAGAATTTCTAGACATCCCAACAATCTTCTCCTTATTATTATTGATCTCTATAAGGAAACAACAACAAAGGGGTCTAGTACAACATAGAATCATCATCACAAACTTCTATAACAAAATCAAAAATATCTGCATACAAGCTAGACTAAACTACTGAATAACATAGTGTATTTTCCTCTCTGCATAGTCAAACCTTAGTAACAACAAAAAGTGCCCAAACTAAAAATATATAATTTCCAATGATTGGAATGGATCAAGAGAATAAACACCATAGTAACTCCCAGCAGCAATACCACATAATACTTTTGTATGAAGTTTGTTTACTAAAGTAACATAACCATGCTCATATCTTGACTTCCTAATATCTATGATGACTCCTTCAAAGATTGGAAGATACTCAACAAAAATCCTTAACTCACAATAGTGATGGTATTTAATACTTATTTAAGACCTCAGATATGTGAGTATAAACATCATACAATGTTGATGCAACACAGAGAAAAGTCCATCATGAAAATATACCTTAACTAGTTCTGAAAAATTTCATACCTTGATTTCAATCCATGAGTCATCTAGAAGTTGAGTCTTCATAGAATTATAAATGATGAATCATTCATGCATCACCACCTTACATGTAGAAATATCATCTTCAACCACATTAGTACACTCTTCATTAGGTGGTTTACCAAGAAAATTACCAACAAGAATCTTGTTGCACTTGTCCACATTATTATATACCTCCTCATGTGAACATATAAGTTGTATATGATGGAAACCTCTTTCCCTAAGTTTATATCCTTGTTGTTCTTTCCAAGTGGTATCTATTTGCTGCAATCTTCTATCTAGTAACAATCCTTGGAACATATTTATGAGCACCATTTTTCTCTGATTTGGAAGCAATTGAATAACATAGAATAGGTTATGTTGCTTACCCAAGAACAATATAGCTTGCATGCTTTCCTTCATTACACATCTTGCTGTCCAAGGAACTTGTCCTTTATGAGTAGTCCCTTTAACTATGAACTCTTCTCTAAGACCATGGAGTATGCCAAGCATCATACTTTTGTCTTCAATTGTAGAATTAAGTTCCAAGGAGTAATTCATGAGTTGCAAATATTAAACTCCTACAACTTCATTAGAACTTACAAAATAACCTTGAAGATTCTTCATGAATTTCCTTTCCATTTCAATGCAAGAGATGAAGAATTCAAAAATGGCTTCAAAACCTCTATGCTCTTTTCCTTTTATAAACTCACTTAGATCACAAATGTAAAAATTATCTTGAATTTGAATCAATGAATCTACATGCCCTATTTTACAAATTGTATCTCTTACTCTATTCTCCTTTTTAGCATGCTCGCTTTGGTGACAAGAATTTTGTATTGGCATAGAAAGAGGAAACAAATCTAAAAATTGAGAATCTTTTTCATACCTTGGGCTGCCATCAACAAATTCATCCTCTTTTGTAGAACTAAAATTTGTGGACACACCATCATGCTTCCATTGTGCTACTCTGATATAACTAGAAGTTGAGGAGTTTGAACTAGAAAATACCTTTGCAGCCATGACATTGAACCCATCAAAATTTTTAGCTTCTATATGCTCCTCAATATCTTCATTTTGTGGCTCTTTGGAAAAAGCACTAGGATCCCACACCATTATGTATGAGAAATTTTGATTTATTTCATCCTCCATATGATGTTTTTCATGTTTACAAGGAAATTGTAATCATAAATTATCAGGCATCAAATCTTTGCTAGTATTATTACTTTCATGCCATAAGCTATACTCATGGAAATAATCAAATTGCATACCACTAGTTGTTGATCCAAAAAATTTAGAAAGCTAAAATCCAACATTAGTGTATGGTGAAGAGATTTCTTCATGTGTATACAAATCTCCTTTGTGTGGCATTGATTCAATCTTTTGAAGATTTATTAGAGATTTTTGAGCAAGAACAACTCCCTCATCTATGCATTCTGCAGGTGATACTTTCTTCTTGACTTCATCAATATTCTCTTGACACATACAATCATTAGAAATTAATAAAGCATCTTTTATTACCAAAGAATTTTTACCTTCAAACTGAATGGTGGATTCCTTCAAATTTTGCTCCCTATCCATCTCCTGCAAATCTGATTTTTCTTTTTGCTACACTGTCACTATCTCTTCCATATCTTGAATTTTTTACTCAGGTGTTTCCACCACTATCTCTATTTTTTTTACCTCCTTCATCTTTTCTTCTTCCCTTCTAAATCTGATGTAGTACCTGTCAAATTATTTTGTTTCAGGTTCTCTGAGGTATTTATCAAAAATTTCAATGATTTCATCTTCCATAGGTATACATCTTCCTATTAATATCAAATATTTTTGAAATGACAGAAGGTGATTATAACCTTGATATTCTCCATACCATTTAGAAAGTTCTCTTACATCATCATTCTGTCGCATGCTCTTAATCAATGATTCCAAGAAACCTCCCATGATTCACATCAACACTTTAATACCCTATAGGATAGAAAGATATTTGATTTGATACCACTTGAAATGTCCCAAATTATATTTAAATCAGACCTAAAAATGATTTCCCAAAACTTCACCCAAAATTACATCAAAATCCACAAAGACTAGTAAACTAGTCAACATTGTAAACAACCCAATGCACTGGAAACTTATGCAACATATATATTTGATATTTTTATGAATTTTACATCACATATAACTATTATAATAGTAACAACACCTGCTGCAACAACCAATACAAATCTAAGGCAAATATGAGAAAACCCACAAAAACTGTCAACTATGGAATGGAGCCAATACCACTAGAAACACAATAGAATATTTTTATTTGTATTTTTTGATGCAAATAACATTTAAATAGGTTTTATGTACTTGATATAATATAAGAAAACTCCAGCAACAATATTTCAATAAAAATAATGCAAACCCACAATTACAATAATTAAACAATGTGTATTTCAACACCTACATACTGCACATGCAACACTTCCTGAGATCAAACCATCAATACCCAACTTCCCCAATCTGATATAGACCTTTGAAATAGATGAAATAAAACTCCTACAATAACATGCAATGACATGCAACCACAAATACCTAAAAAGGTAACTATAAACTATGAAAATAAACACTACTGCATTGTCGAAACACCATAAACCCAACGCAAACTGATAGAGTTGATTTTTGATGCCTGGAATCGATGTGCCATAGAAAAAAAACATAGCTATCCACGTGCTACACAATAGAAAGACCATTCAATTCTCCAAAGAACACTAAAACAACATCTACAGACACCTACAAAACCCCAAAATTGAAAATTGCCAAACTTCCCTGAATCTTTCAATGACAATGTAACCTCTGGGTGAGATTACGCTCTGAGATCCAAATCTAAATATACTTAGACAATTTGAAACCCTAAAACAAATACCCAAAAGTCTCTAGCTTCAATGCATACATCACCCACTAAAAATACACAAGCTAAACAGCTCTATGAAAAAAATGATCAAATAGCATTAATGTTGCAAATGAAAAGCCTTTGTTTTTTATATGTCATTGCCAATTTGGGCACCGAAATAATAATGCCATTCTTGCTGGAAAAATAATTAGTAATTCCCAAAGTAACATTTTCTAAAAAACTCCACCACTCCAAGTTGTCCGTTCAACCAAAAAATCCATAAATGGAGAGATTTCCCATAACACAAAAATCTACTTTCTTGCTCCACTAAATCTCAACACCTTGTTTTATGCATGTAATTATTTATTATTATTTATTTAATATTTTTGTGCTAGGATTTGGAAGTTCCACCTAACAATATAATATTAAATAAATATCATTTCCCAATGCAATCTTGATATTTTGACCTACTATTTTTGGACATCAAGACTTACTAAAAATAGAAACCACTATTTTTGGAAAGGGGACATGACAGCATCATTAGATGATGTGGTTTGCATATTTGAGACAAAATTATTTGATGTTGCAGTTGTGAAATTCAGGGGTGGTTGGGAATAAGTCGAAGTGATGAGTAGTTGAGAATAGTTATTCATGGTTATGGATACATGAGATGTTGAATTTGGATAATTAAATGCTACAACTTTGTAATTCTATGAATTGTTCCCATGGTAGTGGAAGAATTACTACAAGCTTGTGCCTTGGTAATGAGAATTGATGATGTAAAAGTGGATATTCTAGTAGTCGGTATGGGTGCCAATACTTGTGAGCTTATATACTTCAATGGTGACACATTTTATATGACATTCGTGTGGCTAGCTATTGACATAATGTTATGATCCACTATGTGGGCTATTCCACAAAGCATGTCAACACCTTCTTATCCTTCATGTAATAATCCTATTATACCATCAACAAGAGGTATCACTGTTGAAATGCATAGACAACTGAGAGGGGGGTGAATTAGTTGTCACAAAACTTTAACCACTTATGAATATCAAGACATCAAATGTTCAAGCACTATTATTAAGATTTAACCATGAAAGCATGAAAACAGGAAGCTCAACACAATAACACATGAGACACATGAGACACTAGATTTTTTACATGGAAAACCCTATAAGGGAAAAACCACAGTGGGTGTTAGCCCACAGAAATAAATATGTTATAACAATACCGAAAAATAGAGGCTCACTACTTTAGGGCTCACTACCCAAAATGCTTACTACAAATGTTGAGGCTCACTGCCAAAGGTTGGTGAACTGATTTGATAGAATCTACTTCATGCCTAGGTTCAGCTGCATTGAAGCACAATATATCTTCTCTACTCTTTGTTTCTTACATCTTCGCACTTATCTAACATTTTCACATAAGGACATCTTTTTTTGCAACTTCATTACATGTTTTTATACAATACATCAAGCTTGGAATGTACATCAAGGTTGGCATTACATTCATCAACTGTTGGAACAATATCCAAGGTCAACATTACAAATATACATAGAAATAGGTCTAGATCTAAACAAAATTAGCTAAGGGAAAGATGTATTTGGATCATGTTACGCCTTAGCTAAGACTCAAATGCAATCTTCCATGCCACAACATGCTTCCACAATGTTCAATGCATCTTTGAAAGTAGTGAAAACAACCAGGTCGACCAAGACTGGTGTTAACACTAAGTCTTCTAAGAACAATCTTCATCTACGATACAAATTTCTCTTTACGGACCAATCCAAAGGTAGGAACACAATCAGGAGACATTGACAAGTGCATTGTAATCACCAAGAACAACCACACAATCTCTAACCACTTTTTTAGGAAGATTATTCAAACTGGAGCACATAAACAACACTGTTAGTTACTATCATAAAGAAAAGATCGCTTACAAACCACCAAATCATGAACCATTTGAGTTGAAGGCACATAACATTATCCAAAACTTAACTCTATAACTGTAGACCAAAATTCTTAAATATGGAGGAATGCAAATTTGCATCAAACTTTGAAAGTAAGAAAAATCGCCTCAAAAGCCTGCCAGATGAAAGAGGAGGCAAAAATAAGCACTTTTGCCTTTTGAAGCATGTTGAAATTAACCAGAATGAGGGAGATACAAGTGGTCAAAGTTGCGGTCAACTACACTTATATATCGCTTTGCATCTACAATTGTATCTGTATAATTGGCCTTTGAATTTTCCCTTTGTATATGCTTTTGTATGTATAATTGTATATACAATACAATTGCCAACATACAAAAGCGGGTCTTTACCTTTGTATCACCCTTTGTATATATGCCTTGTATATACCACGTGTCACTATCTGATTGGACGTTGAGCTGAACCTGGGAGCCATCGCTAAACAATTGCATCCCCTTATCGGCTGTTGGAAAAACCACAAACTGAGCCACCGATGCAATAAGTCTCGCTAAAATCCTTTGTATATCTAATTGTATATGAGATACAATCGCATATACATACAATGCAGAACTCAAAGGATTAAAAACCATATTGGAACTTTGAAATAGGTCTGGCCTTTGTATCTTTTCTTCTTTGCATGTTGCACCTTTTTTGGACCTTGTATATGCAATATACAACTGCGGATGCCAAATGATTATCCACCACATTTGATTCTTCAGTCATGTCTGGATTGTATGTATTCCCTTGTATATTGCCTTTGTATATCGCATATAATGTGAACATACAAACAAAACTGTATACAATCACTTGTACATTGCAAACATTGTATTTGACCTTTGTATGTTACCTTTGTATATTTTCCTTGTATCTACCTTTTGTATGTGCAAACATACAATGCGAACATACATACAAAGAAACATACAAACAAGTCTGCCTTTATAAACTGAAATGTATATCTTTTCGGGTCCGGGATTGTATCTCTAAAATGCATATGCCATTGTATATGCAATTGTATGTGCAAAGATACAATCGCATATACATACAATGGGTGGGCCCCAACCTTTGTATGACCCCCTTTGTATGTATCCTCTGTATATCGCATATACATATGTGAAATATACAAGCAAAACTGCATGCAAACACTTGTTCATACAAACATTGCATTTGACCTTTGTATGTGCCTTTGTATGCTTTGTCGGACATTGGAGAGACTATGAGTTAAGCTGCCAATAAGCATGTCATGCCGAAAATCCTTTGTATGACCGCCCCTTGTATCTTTTCCTTGTATATTGACTTTGCATATCGCCTTTGTATATGCAAACATACAAGGGCGAATGTATATCCCTTTGCATCTGATCTTTGCATCTCTCTCATGCATCTGCCTTTGTATATGCAAAACATGCAATGGCGAATGTATATGCGAATATACATTTGAAAATGCATACACAAATACAAAGCATGAAACTAAGAAACCCTGCGATGGAAAATACTTGAAGCTAAAAGATTTTTGGGTTTTTCCGGGTTTTTGGAAAAGATTCTCCAAGCAATCTTTTGGGATTTTTGTATGGAAGAGCATGACTTTTTGAAGAAATTAAGACCTTCCTCTTTCTATCTAGGCTTTCTCTGATCAGATTTCTTTGATAGAAAGAGGGGGATAGGAAAATTTTGGGGCTAGGCAAAATATGACATCTTTGGCGACCTCTTAGGGGTGTTTGCCTACTAAACAAATTGATCAGTGGCCTTATACATCCATTGGGCATGGAGTTAAAAGAGACTGTAACAAGAACAGAGGAGCTAGAACACTGAGCGAGCTACCAAGCCAAAACAAAAACAACAAGCAAGCATGTATCTCCTAATGAGAATACAACAGAGTGCAAGGGCACTTATTGAAAGGAAACCTAAAACTAAAATAAAACCTACTCTAATCCTAAACTAATGAATCAGAGGTGACCTTAAACAAAGCCATTAACTGGTTCTTGAAAGTAACTGCCCTTCCTTAACAATTTACAATGTTTCTCATGCATGTGGGCAGTTAAAAAGAGGTGAGGGAGGGATGGGCATATGACAAATTGATAAAACACCTCCCCCAAAATGGAGATAAACTCACCTATCCACCTCTACTGATTGCTGATGTTGTTAACTTGTGGTGAATAAATAGGCTAATCCCACCCATTTTGATGCTCAACTTCATGCTTAGAGGTAAGCATGACAAGTGGTGACTCCTCTTGATGTGTCTCCAGCTGGGCTAGATGCCTAATCGGGCATCCCCTTGAAGTGACATGCAAATCAACACTACTGCATGTATATCTATGCTATGATTCTGTAGTCTTCTACTGTTGATTTGAATATTCTGGTTCTTGGATCTCAAATGGAGGAGTTACTGCCTCCTTCATTTGCTCAAACTGCTCATGGTTTACCTCATCTAGAGGCATTGATTTACTATCCAGGTTTGAGCAAAAAACATCAAGCTCATTCCAAAAATGAACCTCCTCCAAGTCCTCTATACTTTCTAGTACATGACTACTCATATGCTCTTCTTTATGGGATGGAATTTCACTGTCAGGCTGGGTCTCAACCTACAACAATTCGTCATTATTCTCATTGTTCTCTTGTTGCTGCATATCTATAACTAGTTGTTCATCTTCTTCATTTTCATCATAACCAGGTAGCTCATGAAGCAAGGCAGCATCATCCACCTCTGGAGTGACCTTAGCAACCTTTTCCCTTATGCCTCCATCATTTGACTGTAGCTCTTCTAGATTTTGGTTAAGTTGCCTTTGCAGCTGAAGGTTTTCCCCATGCACTCTTTGCATTTCAACTTTGTTTGCTTGATCGGATGCATGAGAAAAGGCTTCGAAAGAACCAAAATCTAGAGGACTCAATCCCTTATTTGGGTTAACAGTACTCACAGGTGCAATAGGTTCAAACAATTCTATCTCTATGAGTGTAGGAACAAACTGCTCCTCTTTAGTTTTATCTTCTTCCACCTCCTCTTTTGGCTTATATTTCCAATTATCTTGGTAGACAATAGGTCCACCCTTGAGGATTGAAATAGCATCAGGGAAAGAGGCCTGAATAACTTCTCAAATTTCTTGGAGGGGAGAGGGTTCTGGACAAATTTATTCCTGTAGAGTGGTAATTTGAGTTTGCACAGGAATAGGGGCTTGTGGAGGGATATAGGCTTTGAAGCTTGGGAACTTGTGGAGTCTAGGTTGCTCTTCTGTTGGCTGAA
Source organism: Cunninghamia lanceolata (assembly GCA_027924645.1). Lineage (NCBI taxonomy): Eukaryota > Viridiplantae > Streptophyta > Pinopsida > Cupressales > Cupressaceae > Cunninghamia > Cunninghamia lanceolata. The sequence continues at coordinate 4,582,747 of BSBN01000088.1, forward strand.
CATGTGCAGAAGAAAGGGACTGCTTGAATTTTGGGATTATAAACACATGTTCTTTCAACTTAGCAATTTCATCATAACTGTTCATGCTAGGTCCATCTGATAAGGTGATGGGGAGTGCACAGCAAAAATCGTAGATCGGGTCCCTGTTTCCTCTTAATCGACAAGACTTAGCAAAAGAGTTGCTGATACATTTTGATCGGCTAGACAACCATCATTAGAAAGACTTCCTCGAGTCTTACTGTGACCAAACTTACACTAATAGTTGTCTTCACTTTCAGTGAGATATCGCAAGACTCACACCAAGTTATTCAATTCTCCATCGTCGGTGAGACCTCTTTTATTGGCCAAGTCTTTCGTCCTTCTATCGATACCCCAACGGTTGTTAAGTTTCCTTTGCCTTAACTGTAATGGCTTCCACCAGTTGGACGTGACCTTATCGGTATGACTCTTCCTATCGGCAAAACTCTTAACTTGGCTTCCGATGCCACAACTCTTACTGATGGCATTTACCTTTGGCGTGACTTGTTCTGTTAGCGAAACCTACTCCGGAGCTGCAGATATGCCAATCACCCCAATATCACCTTTGATCTTTACTCATTGGTGAGACATTTATAATTAGCCACCTTAGGGTTTGCCACACGGATACACTGATGCATAGTTTGCCTTCTCTAAACCCTAGCACATGGAGATGCTAGGTCAACCTACTGTGCGAAACGCCTTGTCTGGATCCTCTGCACTGTCGACACAAAACAAAACAAGAAGCAAAATGAATACTAGTACAACGAAGCCATTCCATTGATTTTGACAGAAATCATACCAGCAGAATGCTTCACGACGACATACGGCAACAATGGAAACCACAGAAAGAATGGAGACCTACAGTTACACAATTTGTAGTTACAAGAAATAGAAATTGAATTGACAGAATAGAATAGCTTTATTTCTTTCAAGCACAATACACAATTACATTCACACCCTTCTTCGATCTAATTACCATGATCATTTGGTTCATTCCTCTGGGTATTTATCAACATGCCCTGAGGAATACCAAACTGACTCCAAGCGGCTGGGAGACCAATCCAAATGGCTGGGAGACAACTGTCTAACAGCCTCCAACTGCCCTACTACCCTATTTTTGGAATTATGCGGTTTCAATTTGACAAATATGCCCTAAGTCACTTGGGACTTACAAAATGAACCTAGACACAAATTGAAATGACACGCATTGGTCAATAGACCTTATTACAACACAAAATATGATTTTCCTAGGTGCTCCTGCACCATACTCCCTGGGTGAAAGTTGTCTCAAGTCCTCTTAGAGACTAATTGTTGCAAATCACCACCCTACTTTTTGATGTCTTCTTCCAATATCCATGTGGCTTCTGAGTCTGGAAGTCCTTGCCATTTGACTAAGTGCTCAAAATAGGTCTGATTTCTTGTCTTCTTGGTTGTCCTGCTATCCAAGATACACTCCATCTTCGGTGGTTCCTGAGGTGGTAAATACTGCACCCACTCAGCATTGTCTTAGACAGAATCCGCTATACCTTCTCCTATATCAAGACTCTTATATAATGTCAGATCAGCAACATTGAATATAGGTGAAATAGCAATATCATCAGGAAGTTCAATTTTGTAAGCATTAGAACCATATTTCTCCAGAATCTTCCAAGGTCCAACTTTTCTCATCATCAACTTGTTGTGTTTTCCTGTGGGTAGTCTGTTCTTGTTGAGAAGAACCATGACCATATCTCCTATTTGGTACTAAACATCCCTTCTTCTTTGATCCACTCTAGCCTTGAACTTCTGACTGTTCTAGTGGAGAGTATCTCTGACTTGTTGATGGATCTCTTTCAGAGCCTTTGCAAATGTATCAGCATGTCCACTCCTTTTGTCCAACCCTTGAACATCTCTCAATTCAAAAATTCCTCTAGGATGACTACCATAGATAACTAGAAAAGGACTTAGACCTGTACTTCTGTTTGTAGAATCATTATAGGCATACTCTACTTGTGGGAGTACCACATCCCAACTACTACCATTTTTGCTTATCAAAGATCTCAGCAGATTGCCTAATGACCTATTCACAACCTCAGTTTGGCCATCAGTCTAAGGATGATAGGCTAAACTAAAGGACAAATTTGTACCCAATCTTTTCCACAAGGTTCTCCAGAAACATCCCACAAATTTGTTGTCTCTGTCAGATACAATACTCAAAGGTAACCCATGAATCCTGACAATTTCTTTAAAGAACAAACCTGCAATGTAACTAGCATCATTGGTGGTTTTACAAGGAATAAAGTGAGCCATCTTGTTGAACCTGTCTACCACAAAAAACACACTGTCATAACCTATCTGTGTCTTGGGCAATCCCATCACAAAATCCATACTCAAACTTTCCCAAGGTCTGTTTGGTATGGGCAAAGGTTGGTATAGTCCTGCATTGGTTGAGACTCCCTTTGCTCTCTGGCAAATCATACAACTCTCAACAAACCTTCTGATATCAAATTGCATCCTTGGCCAAAAGTAAAACCTTTTTACTAGATATAAGGTCTTATTGAGTCTAAAATGTCCTCCTAAACCACCACTATGTTTTTCCTTCACTATATTATCCCTCATTGAACACTTAGGGATACATAGTTGACTTCCTTTAAACAAAAGTCCATCCTGTAATGTATAATCTGAAAATTCATTTTGGAAAGCATTGGCAAACTCACTACATACCTTGTAAATCTCCTTGAATTTGTGGTCTTTTTCATACAACCCTTTGAGTGCCTCAACACCCATGCTTTGTAGCTACACTTCTTGCACTGTCAACACCCTTCTGCTTAAAGCATCAACAACCTTATTGGTTATCCCCTTCTTATGTTTGATGATGAAGGTGTATGCTTGAAGACTTTCCACCCATTTCATGTGTCTATGACTGAGCTTTTCATGTCCATTCAAAAAACTAAGAGCGTGATTTTCAGTGTATACAATAAATTCTTTAGGAAGCAAATAGTGCCTCCATTTTTTCAGAGCTTGTACCATAGCATACAACTCTAAATCATAAGAGGAATATTTCCTCTTGGCTTCATTTAACTTTTCACTGAAGAAGGCTACCGGTCTACCTTCTTGGCTAAACACTGCTCCTATGGTCAGCCCACTTACATCACACTCAATTGTGAAAACCTTATTGAAATCAGGAAGTATTAAGATGGGATACTTGGCAACTTTATGTTTCAGACTTTCAAAACTCTGATCTGCCTCTTTTGTCCACACAAACTTCATCTTTCCTCCACCCTTGATGGTCTCTAACATAGGTGCACAAATATCACTGTAATTCTTAATAATTTGTTTGTAAAATGTGGCCAAGCCATGAAAGCTTCTGACCTCTCCTGCTGTCCTAGGTGTAGGCCAATTCAAAATAGCTTCTACCTTGGAAGGATCCATTTTTAAATCACCCTTAGAGATGACAAAGCCTAGGTAAACTAATTCTTATTTCATGAAGTCATACTTCTCCAAGTTTATCATTAACTTCTAATCTTGCAGCCTCTTCAAGACTATCTCCAAATGTTCCAAGTGTTCTTCCTTGCCCTTACTAAACACCAAGATATCATCAAGGTAGAGACTACCACAAATTTCCCTATGAATTCCTGCAACACCTCATTCATCAGCCTCATAAAGGTGCTAGGGGCGTTTGAAATACCAAACGGCATCACAAGCCACTCATACAACCCTTCATTGGTTTTGAAAGCTATCTTCCACTCATCCCCCTCTCTTATCCTTATCTGGTGATACCCACTATTCAAGTCTATCTTAGAGAAATAAGTAGCACCTCCCAAATAGTCCATTAGGTCTTCAATTCTAGGAAAAGGAAACTTGTATCTGATGGTTACCCTATTTATGGCCCTAGAATCAGTACATAGTCTCCATTTCCCATCCTTCTTTGGGGCTAAAATAGTAGGTACTGCACATGGGCTAAGGCTCTTCCTTATCAGCGCTTTTTTAGGAGTTCTTGAATCTAATTTTCTATCTCTTCATTCTACTGAGGGGTCATTTTATATGCTACCTTATTAGGAAGTACTACTCTTGGTATGAGGTCTATCTGATGGCTAATGTCTCTGACAAGTGGTAGAGAATCTGGTATATCTTTTACAATCACTCCTTTGTAACTGTCAAGGAAATCTCTGACCTCCTTAGGCCCTACTTCTCTCACACTTTTCTTCTTTTCCCCATTAGGCTTCACAATCAAAGAAAAACCTACTCCACCACCTTCCTTTAATGTGTCCGTAAATTCTTTTTCTCCTACCATCATTACACTAGACACTACATGTTGTGGATCCTCTTCTACCAATGATTGTATCCTATAAGTCACACCATCCTTTTGGAATGAGTAAGCATTCTTTTCTCCATCATGATGAGCCTTTCTATCAAACTGCCATGGTCTTCCTAGCAAAAGATGGCAAGCATCCATTGGAAGGATGTCACATAAAATTTTACCTCTATACCCCCCAATACTGAATTCTACCCATGCTTGTCCATTGATGAGTATGTGTTGCCCCTTATTCAACCAACTAACTTTATATGGACTGCTATGGGGTATCTTTTCTAGATTCAACTTATTCACTGCTTCCAAAGATATAATATTATCAGTAGAACCAGAGTCAATAATAACTTTACAAACCTTACCTTGGATCTTGTAGTTGATTCTAAACAAAGTCCTTCTTTGAGATGGTTTAGTCTATACTGGTTCCTTGAGCAGCGTCCTCTTGATCATCAGATTTTCTCCCATTTCTGATGCTAGGTTCACTTCAGGAGATGTCACACTCTGTGCATCTTCTTGAATCAAAGTGGTTCTCTTCTCACCACCATGAGAAGTTGAGGCCTTCTCTGGACACTTGTATGTCGGGTGTCCTATCTGATTGTTGTTATAACATCTCATATTGGAGAATTTGGATCTTCTACCTGATCCATTTGTCCCACCTCTTCCATTAGGCCTTCTTCCTCGATAGCCTACTCTATTACTTGAGTCTCCAACTTGCTCTTCTTGGCTAGACTCACCACTAGGCCTCTGGTTAGGACTTCTTCCTCCAAAACTACCTCTGCCTCTAAAATTCCTTCCACCTCTACCTCTATGATTCTACTCACTCTTTCTCTTTATCTTCTCTTCAGCCCTTAAGGCCATTTGGAAACACTTGTTCACTGTTTCTGGTGCTAAGATGCTGATCTCATCTTGGATGTTCATCCTTAGGCCATTCAAATACCTTGCCACCTTCTCTGACTCTTCTTCTTGTCTCTTTGACCTGAGACTAAGTTTATGAAACTCTTGTGTGTATGCATTCACATCAAGGTCTCTCTGTCTGAGGTTCTGCAATTTCTTATACATCTGCACGTCATAGTCCAGGGGTAAGAATAGTGCCTTGATTTTGGTCTTCATCCTTTTCCAGAAGGTTATCATATTCTTCCCCTCCTTGACTCTCTCTCCTTGCTCATAATTCCACCATGCAAGAGAAGATCCCTTCAATCTTGCCTTTGCCAACTTAACCCTCTTATCATCAGGGACTTCTTTGTATTTGAAATGATTGTTCAATGCCTCAATCCTGTCAATCACCCCTTCAACTTCCATACTTCCATTATACATAGGTAACCCATCTATGGTGTCCCTATTGACTGACTTCAATGCATTTAAAAATTCCCTCTGGTCTACTGGTATCTCCTCTGTCTTCTTATTGGTTTCATTAATTTCTGTATCTCCTTCACCACTGTCACTTTCATCTTCCCTATCTTTACTTTTGGACTACTTGAACTCTCCCAACTTGGATTCAAGCATCTCCTCGATCAGCGCCTTGATGGTGTCCTGCGACATACTTTTGGGAGGCATCCTCTCTACCTCTGTCTCGCTCTCTCTGTCTGACATACACTATTCATAGGCAGCACCCAAATGCCAATACTCCTGCAAATCCTTAATTTGATCTGCCACCCAAATCTTTTCAGGCTCTAATACTAATATAATGGGGAGTGCATAGCGAAAACTGCAGATCAGGTCCTTGTTTCCTCTTAATTGACAAGACTTAGCAAAAGAGCTGCCGATACATTTTGATCGGCCAGACAACCATCATCGGAAAGACTTCCTCAAGTCTTACTGTGACGAAACGTACACTGATAGTTGTCTTCACTTTCAGCAAGATATCGCAGGACTCACACCGAGTCATTCAATTCTCCATCATCGGCAAGACCTCTTTTATCGGCCAAGTCTTTCATCCTTCTGCCAATACCCCAATGGTTGTTAAGTTTCCTTCTCCTTAATAGTAACGGCTTCCACCAGTTGGACATGACCTTATCGGTATCACTCTTCTCATCAATGAAACTCTTAACTTGGCTTCTGATGCCACAACTCTTACCAATGGCATTTACCTTCAGCGTGACTTGTTCTGTCGGTGAAACCTACTCTAGAGCTACCAATACGCTGATCACCCTGATATCACCTTTGATCTTTACTCATCAATGAGATATTTACTATCGGCCACCTTAGGGTTTGCCATGCCAATACACCGATGCACAGTTTGCCTTCTCTAAACCCTAGAACATGGAGATGCTAGGTTAACCTGCTATGCGAAATGCCATGTCTGGATCCTTTGCACTGTCGACACAAAATAAAACAAGAAGCAAAATGAATACTGGTACAATGAAGCCATTTTGCTGATTTTGATAGAAATTGTACCAGCGAAATGCTTCACGATGACATATGGCAATAATGGAAAGCACAGAAAGAATGGAGACCTACAATTACACAATTTGTAGTTACAAGAAACAAAAATCAAATTGACAGAACATAATAGCTTTATTTCTTTTGAGCACAATACACAATTACATTCACACCCTTCTTCGATCTGATTACCATGATCATTTGGTTCATTCCTCTGGGTATTTATTAAATTGCCCTGAGGAATACCAAACCAACTCCAAGCAGCTAGGAGACCAATTGAAATGGCTAGGAGACAACCGTCTAACAACCTCCAACTACCCTACTGCCCTATTTTTGGCATTATGCGGTTACAATTTGATAAATGTGCCCTAAGTCACTTGGGACTTACAAAATGAACCTAGACACAAACTAAAATCACATGCATTGGTCAATAGACCTTATTACAACACAAAACATGATTTTCTTAGGTGCTCCTGCACCATAAGGGGATTTGAAAGGGCTGTAAACAGGAGATAGGGGGTTGAATTTGTGCTGGAACAGGCTCCTGTGAAGGCTGAGGGCCTCTAAAACTTGGGATTTTAAAACTTGGAAGTGGTTTTGGAGGCGCAGATGGATTATCCTGCCTGAAGCTGGGAATCTTAGATTTTGGGGCTTCTTCTGCAGCAGGCTAAACAGGTGTGAAAGGGAGAGGATGTTTGAAACTGGGAATGGAGGGGAAATTTTTTACTTTGGGCTCTTGCACTTGAGCAAGCAATTATTTTAATTGTTCCTCCTTGGCTGCAATTTGCAAGTTCAAGCATTCTTCCTCATACAACCTTCTATTTTTTGTCTCCTACTGATAACAAGAAATCTGATAGGACAGCTCCTCTTTTTGCATGTTATATTGTGTTTCTCTATTTATTTCCAAAAACTTCCTTTAGAAATCCAACAACAAACTATCAAGGCTACACAAATCAGTATCATTTTGGGACTGACTAGGCAGGTTGCATGTTTGGTTTAGAGCAGAATGGGCTTCACAAGGCTGACTATAGGCATGAACATGCTGCAAAGAAGGATAAGTAAGAGTGGTTTGGAACTGCTCCTGCATGAAATGCTAATTGTAATGAGGCAAAGAGATGTTTGAAGGCCGAAAGCCTAAATTTTCATGAAATGGAGGAAAATATCCATTGTAGTACTGATAACTAGACATTGCAAGAGTAAAACATGAATCATAGGCAAGTCTAGATAACAAACTAGGAATGAAAATGGACAACAAGGTTTTGAAACACTAGGATGTGAGTTAGAACACCAAATAGAGTCACCAGGTGCTAAGAAAAATAGCCAAATGATGGAAAACTAACAAGTAGCACCAACCTCATTAGTTGCATGTAATCTAGACTGCTAAAACTAGCTGATATGTGAGTAGAGTCACCATAGTGTTGTTTGTACTACCTCCAAAGGCTGATAATACTAGGAGAAACACCAAATCTCTCAGTATTTTGATGACAAGTTCATCACAATTGTCCAACTGGGTGTGCCGAAAACTGTTGTCACCCAAATGTGCACCCTGACTAATTTACAAAAATTAGTCCATTTGATGAAACATGGGAATGATCTCGAAGTGTGGGACCTTGCGAACTGAGATCAGACCTTTGGAGAAGGCTAGCTTCCTCATTCTAAGCCTAATGCTTAGAGGAATACATCTAAACCTAGTGCTAATGCTTGTAGAGGAAAAGGGTTAGAGGGAAACTGAAATGAAAGGAGTGATACACCAGATTTAAATATGTTTGGCTGCAACTGAATCGACACAGTAATAATCTCATAGCTGGAAAGGCTTACACAGACTCATATTAATTCTAACAAAGGTCAAGACAGAATAATGGAGGAATGAAAGGGACCATTTTGTCCACAATACACAGCCTGCACTAATCCAAAGAGTAGACACAGTGCTAAAAATAATAAAAGTGAGGCAAAAATACCAGTTTATATTGATTATAGAGGCCAAGTAGCCATTACAAAATAGCCCAAAAGAACCACCAACCCATAATACATCGGCTTTATACGTATATGTAGCATTTGCTTTTTTTTTACCTCAGTCGGTTACAATCAATTCACCCACAGGCTTTGTCAGGAAATATTTGCCTTTGAAGGGACGTCCACCTGCCACAAGTTATGGCGTAAAATATCTGGAATAGGGGCAGATGGAAGATATTTTGAATCTTCAATGTGAGTTGCTGAATCATTGCCCTGCACCCATCAATGCAACAAATATCTGCATTTACATATGCCAAATAATGGTCACTGAAACGTCTTGTCACCAAAGCATGCAAATTTGCATCAAACTTTGAAAGTAAGAAAAATCTGCTCAAAATCCTGCCAGATGAAAGAGGAGGCAAAAATAAGCACTTTTGCCTTTTGAAGCATGTTGAAATTCACCAGAATGAGGGAGATATAGGTGATCAAAGTTGCGGTCAACTGCACTTGTATATCGCTTTGCATCTACAATTGTATCTGTATAATCAGCCTTTGAATTTTCCCTTTGTATATGCTTTTGTATGTACAATTATATATACAATACAATTGCCAACATACAAAAGCGGGCCTTTATCTTTATATCACCCTTTGTATATATGCCTTGTAAATACCACGTGTCACTATTTGATTGGACACTGAGCTAACCTGGGAGCCATCGCTGAACAATTGCATCCCCTTATTGGCCATCGAAAAAACCACAAACTGAGCCGCTGATGCAGTAAGTCTCGCCGAAATCCTTTGTATATCTGATTGTATATGAGATACAATCACATATACATACAATGCAGAACTCAAAGGATTAAAAACCATATTAGAACTTTGAAACAGGTCTGACCTTTGTATCTTTTCTTCTTTGCATGTTGCACCTTTTTTGGACCTTGTATATGCAATATACAACTGTGGATGCCAAATGATTATCCGCCACATTTGATTCTTCACTCACATCCGGATTGTATGTATTCCCTTGTATATTGCCTTTGTATATCGCATATAATGCGAACATACAAACAAAACTGTATACAATCACTTGTACATTGCAAACATTGCATTTGACCTTTGTATGTTACCTTTGTATATTTTCCTTGTATCTACCTTTTGTATGTGCAAACATACAATGTGAACATACATACAAAGAAACATACAAACAAGTCTGTCTTTATAAACCGAAATGCATATCTTTTTGGGTCCAGGATTGTATCTCCAAAATGCATATGCCATTGTATATACGATTGTATGTGCAAAGATACAATCGCATATACATGCAATGGGTGGGCCCCAACCTTTGTATGACCCCCTTTGTATGTATCCTCTGTATATCACATATACATATGCGAAATATACAAGCAAAACTGCATGAAAACACTTGTTCATACAAACATTGCATTTGACCTTTGTATGTGCCTTTGTATGCTTCATCGGCCATTGGAGAGACTATGAGTTGAGCTACCGATAAGCATGTCATGCTGAAAATCCTTTGTATGACTGCCCCTTGTATCTTTTCCTTGTATATTGACTTTGCATATCACCTTTGTATATGCAAACATACAATGGCGAATGTATATCCCTTTGCATCTAATCTTTGCATCTCTCTCATGCATTTGCCTTTGTATATGCAAAACATACAATGGAGAATGTATATGCGAATATACATTCAAAAATGCATACATAAATACAAAGCATGAAACTGAGAAACCCTACGATGGAAAATACTTGAAGCTAAAATATTTCTAGGTTTTTCTAGGTTTTTGGCAAAGATTCTCCAGGCAATTTTTTGGGATTTTTGTAAGGCAGAGCATGATTTTTGAAGAAATTAAGACCTTCCTCTTTCTATATAGGCTTTCTCTGATCAGATTTCTTTGATAGAAAGAGAGGGACAGGAAAATTTTGGGGCTAGGCAAAATATGACAACAACTCCATCTTTACTTCATTCTCTGTCACCTTTTCTCTCAAAAAGTGATACCTTATTGATATATGATTTGTTCTTGAGTGCATCACTAGATTCTATGAAATGTTTATAACACTTGTATTCTCACAAAATATTGCAATTGGATCTTCATACACAATTCTTATTTCCTTCAAAGTCTATTTCATCTATAACACTTGAGTGCAACAACATGCTGTTGCATTATACTCTGCTTCTGCAATAGACAAGTAGATTGAATCTTGCTTTTTTCTTAGCCATGAAACCAATCTATTACCCAAGAAGAAAGCACCTCCACTTGTACTTTTTTTGTCATCAACATCTCTAGCCCAATCTACATCTATATCAGCATTGAGAGTGAAATCATTATCCTTTGGATACCACAAGCCATGATCTGATGTGACTTTCAAATACCTCAAGATTCTCTTGACTGCCATCACATGTGACTCTCTAGGGTCTACTTGAAATGTTGCCACAAGATATACTACATGCATAATATTAGGTCTAGTTTGAGTTAGATAAAGTAATCCTCCAATCATAGATCTATACCTTTTTTGATCAGTATTAGGTGATTCATCAGTTTTTCTCAACTTGTAGCCAATCACCATGGGAGTACATACTAGTTTGGAGTCCTCCATCCCAAACTTCTTCAATAATTCTTTCACATACTTAGACTAAGAAATGAAGATTCCTTTATCTGATTAAGTAGTTTCCAAAGCTAGAAAGAAATTCATTTCACCAAACATGGGCATTCAAAATTCATTTTGCGTTTCTCCTTCAAACATCATGCACATACCTTCATTTCCTCCAAAGATAATGTCATCAACAAAGACTACAACAATCAAGATTTGATTATCATTGATTTTGAAATAGAGATTATTGTTAGCAGTGCCTTTACTAAACCCTAATTGCGACAAATACTTGTCTAGCCTTGCATACCAGGCTTTGGGGGCTTGCTTCAGTCCATACAATGCCTTCTTCAATCTGCACACCATATCACCTTGGCCTAACAATTGAAATCCTTCTAGTTGCTCAATGTAAACTTCCTCTTCTAACTCACCATTCAAGAATGCAAACTTCACAACTATCGGATATACTTTGAAATCTTTGTGAGCTGCAAATGCCAGAAATATTCTGATTGCTTCAATCCTAGCCATTGGAGCAAAAGTCTCTTCAAAATATATTCCTTCAATTTGAGAATATCCTTTGCACACAAGCCTTGCTTTATTTCTTACAACTTCTCCATTTTCATTCATCTTCTTCCTAAAGACCCATTTATTTCCAATGACAATCTTATCAACAGGTCTAAGAACAAGTTCCCAAGTTTGATTCTTCTCTATTTGCATTAGCTCTTCTTCCATGTCTTTTACCCAATTTTTATCATTACAGGCTTCATTCACAATATTTGGTTCAACCTTTGAAAGCAAATAGTAATTCACTTGTTCTTCTGCAGCTCTTTTCCTTATCAACACCCCTTTGATTTTGTCACATATAATTTGATCTTCAGAATGATTAATCCTTACATACCTAAGAGTCTTAGCAACACTTTTTGGAGCCTCTTCTTCATCCTAACTATCTTCTTGTTCAACTTTTTCTTCATTCACTATAGCCACAGGTTCATCTAATTCATAGCAACTCAGATCTGATATTATTTCCATGTCTTCATCCACCTTCACATTAGCACTCTCAATAAAAATTTTCAGTCGCTTATTGTAGCATCGGTAGGCCTTACTCTTGGTAGAGTAACTAAGAAAAATTCCTTCATCACATCTAGCATCAAACTTGTCTAGTTCTTCTCTTCTGATGTAGTATTTGCTACCAAAAACTTTGAAATACTTCACTGTAGGAACTCTTCCATACCATAAATCAAAAGGAGTTTTAGAGTTGTTAACTTTGACTTAAACTCTATTTAGGATGTACACAACAGTATGTATGGCTTCTCTCCAGTATACTTCCGGTAGGTCAGCCTCCTTTAACATAGTCTTGGCAGCTTCTTGAGATATCATGTTCTTTCTTTCAATAACTCCATTCTGCTAAGGAGTCGTAGGTACAAACAATTGTCTCTTTATCCCTTGTTCTTCACAAAAAATATTGAATTCATTTGATTTAACTCACCTCCTCTATCAAACCTTCATCATTTGATCCTCAACTCTAACTCATTCTCAACCATTGCCTTGAAAGCTTTGAACTTGTCAGGCTTCAGATTTTTCTTTTAGAAAAGTGACCCAAGTCATTCTAGAATAATCATCAATAAGAAACATAAAATACCTATCACCTTGTAGACCATTTGTTCTTGTGGGACCACACAAATCTATATGTACTAGCTCCAGCAATCCAATAGAGGATTGTTGTTTTCTTTTGAAACTTGTTCTTGTTTGTTTCCCAAATTGACACTCCTTGCAGATGGTGTTGGCAGACTTCACAAGTTTAGGCAAATCTCTTACAGCCTGTGCAGAACTTATCTTCACCAAATTGTCAAAATTGATGTGACACATCCTTCTATGCCATAGCCAACTCTCATCAGTCTGAACCAACAAATAGTAACCATTAGTTCCTTTTAATTGGTAAATTTTACCTCTGGTCTTCTTACCGGTAGCAATCACTGTTCCGAAGCTTTCCATGATCTTGCACCCATTATCTTTGAATCTCAGATCATAAGCTTTATCACACATCTGATCAACACTCAAAAGATTATGCTTTAAACCCTTCACATATAGGACATCATCAGTGTTATGCTCTTTATCAAAAGAAATAGATCCTTTTCCACAAATCTTACCAGTTGCATTATTTCCAAACCTAACCAGTTCTCCATCATACTTTTCCAAACTTACAAACTTACTATTGTCACCAGTCATGTGATGTGAGCATCCATTGCCAATAATCCATTCATTCTTATCTTTCTCAACTTGAACAGGCAAAGCACTTTCTTCCACTAGTTTTTCTTCCTTCACATAGTTAGCAAGATTAGTAGACACAAGTTCTTATTTAATTGCAATAAACAAGCATTCATTTACACTAGTACTAACATCATCAGATTCATCATCTGTCACACCTACATCATCAAGATCTCTAACATAGTAGCATTTCTTTGGAACCCTAGGTCTATTCTCAAATCTTTTTCTATCCCTTTGAATTCTCTCAAGACATCTAGAAGCATAATGACCAACCTTACCACATGTAAAACATTTGAAAGGTTATTTACCTTTGAACTTACCAGAACCTCTTTGCAGTCTGTCAAAAAAGTTGGCTTCAATTTCATCAAGTTCATCATTAGGTTCCACCTTATACTTCTTAGCTCACAGATCTTCTTTGAAGTACTAGCTTTGAAAGAAGTCTCAACCTTCAGTAGAGCATCACCAAACTCTCTCATCTCAAAGGCTATAAGTTTTCCAAGCAACTAATCCTTACTGACATCTTTTACAGTCATTACTTCTTCAATTGCAACTACCTTGTGACTATAGGACTTAGGTAATGACCTAAGAATTTTCATCACAACTTCCTTTTCATTAATAGTTCCTCCCATACCTTTTATTCCATTGACAATTTCATCAACCTTTTGTATGTAGACTATTATGTTTTCATCTTTTCCCATCTTTAAACCCTCATATTTCACTTTCAGGCCCTACAATTTAGGTCTTTTTACAGATTCATCTCCTTTATATAGATTTTTTAGCTTATCCTAGACTTCATTTGCAGAATCTAGATCCATTACCTTTATCAACTTAGTTTTAGATTGTTTAGGGTGAAAATTGATAGTTGACCTAAGCTAGGTTAAATACTACCATTTCACCACTAAGAATTGGGAGGACAAGGATTGAGCTTGTGAACAAGCTTCTAATCACTTTGTCTGTCCCTTATGCTCGCATGGTTGTAGAACCTAAGGCCCTAATCAAGATTTTATCCAATGCTTTCCTTTTAGCCAAGTAAAACCCTAATTATGCCTTAAATCAGCAATATACAGAAACTGATGAAGTTACTAAAAAAACTGATCACATAATTGCAGGGAGAGGGTTTCAAAGATAGTGTACCCAAAATTTGAGGGTTGCATGGACAAGGGTGCCCACTCTAATGTCCTGAAAGTTCCTGAATAGGAAAATCTTCTACACAGGGTGTTTGAGACTGCTAAAAGGCTTCCAAATCCTAGAATAAACTCCTGGTTGGACTAGGGCACCCGCTCCAATGTCCCGCAAGTCTTAGAATCTGAAAATCTAAAAGTCTGTCATGACTGTACATGCAATATCCTTCTTCCTGTAGCTTCTTTTTGCCAGAACCTACAAAACACGATCTACACCTACAAAAGAAGGAAATTGTTACGGCTATATAGGAGCTTGCCTTAGTCAAGCCTCATCTTTGGTATTTCTACCTCAACAATAGCCAAAGGAAAAAGATTTGTAGAAGTGTGTGCAAACCTAACAATGTGTGTATGCATAAAAATCAAACCCTAGATGTCTCAATCAAGGGAAGATCAACAACTTGCTTTCCATCAATAAACACATACAACTTCACCTCAAGGAGATGAGATAAATGAAGACTTGCATGAACAAGAAGGTGAATCAACAATGTCCGTGGAGGATCACCAAGCTTGCTGTTGGAGGCTTCAATCCTTCTCCCAACATGCAAAGGGTGTACAAACCCTAGGAAGAGCAAGATAGACTCAAGATCTTGATTCCTAATCTTCATCCATTGTCTCCAAGATAGCAAATAAAGAATACTTCCAAGAGCTTCAACAAGTCACTGATCTTCAATGGCAATTGCAGCAGAGTTTTAGCATCAAGATTGCATAAGAATTGTGTGTCATAAAATGATTTGCAAATGCCTTTTTATATCTAGCTGTAGGGAATTCAAATTTTGAAATAACATTTCGATATCATGCAAAAATTAAGAATTTGAAAATGGAATCCCGAGGCACTCGGCGGGAACTGACACCCCGCCAAAATTCAAAATCTCGTGAAATGGGGGAGGACTAGGGTGCTGGCATCCAAGTCCTAGCCCCCAATTTCAGCTCAGATCTACATTTTTGGGGGTCCTAGGTAGCCAAATCTCAAATCTATTTCTGGGTTCTATCAATAAGTTACCTCAAAAAGTGAATAAATTGCTCCTAGACTAAGTCAATCAGGGTTTCAGGAAGGCCAAAAAAGAAAAGGTTGAGAGGTCACCAAGAGTGAGGAGCTAAACCGAGCAAAATTGTACCATTCCATATAGGAGGAAAATTTCCAACGTTACATTTAGCCCCCATTTTAGTGACCATATGACACTACGTGCATATGCAACTAAAGGAAAGTAAATACATCAATCAAGAAAAGAATACCCAAAAGGATATTGTAGAGGAAGCTAAAATGTTGTCACTAAGAAGGAAGGAGCCCCTGAGTCTGAAATCTTGTAAGCCCACAAAGTTAGGAACTGCATCCTGCAAAGGAACACTTGTCAGAAAAATCATAAATCAAATCAACTTGCAACCATCACCAATGAGTTAGTACAAAAAACACTAAGGGGGTTGAGTGATGAGACATGGTGAGGGAGGAAATTGAGGGAGATATATGCCCCCTTTGTTTTTGCTTGCTTAGTCTGAGAGGAGAAACAAGGAGATATCCACGCACATTGATTTCAAGGGAAAGTGTGTTGTGAGGGTCATTTGAAGAACCAATGCTCAAACATAACACATTGGGGAGGAAAGAGAGCGGAACCTAGATTCCAACGCAACAAATAGCACTAAAATCGGAGTTCGACAGCTCCAAAAGGGCTTAAGAGTGAAAGAGCACACTTTTGCACCTAGTTAGGGATAGGAATTCTCACTCACTTACTTTATGTAAAAGGGAATTGTCACTTATCACTTAACTCATTCTTGTTTCTTATCATTGCAGAGAGAGGAGAATAGGAGAACAACTATGCAAGCCAACGTCTATACCATCTACCACGACTAGAGATGCTTCGAGCCCAAGTGGCGAAAAGACACTTTGAGGCTGAGGTAGGGTCCTGATTCCATCCTTTTGTCATCTTTCGTTGTATTTTTTTCTTTCACATTTATCAATGTCTGTGCTAAGAGGGGAAGGTGCACAGGGTTCCCAGACAGGGGCGTTTGGGTCCACCTAGGGTGTTAGAGTCTCTCTGGAGCACCCTAGTCCCACAGGGGTTCTAGTGTCCCTCTGGGGCACCCTAGTCTTCCTGGGGCACCCTGGTCCATAAAGGACATAGGCCCTAGGCACGGGCACTCTATTCAGTTCTTGATAGCTTATTTTGGTTTCTAGCAGAGATTCTAATACTATTGCTTTCTTTCTTATTTGCAGGATGTCCCTGAGATGTGTGAGCACATAGGCAGTCATCTGATGGAACTTCTACGAGATCATGCTAGTGCTTTGACTGCCGCAAAGAGAAAGCATTTATAGACGATGGGCCTATGGTGGGTATTTGAGATGCCCACAATCATATTCCACTGCGTGATGCTTATGGCACTGATGGAGAGATGGGATGCAGATACATCCACATTCCACTTACTGACTGGTGAGATTACCATCACATTGGAGGATGTATTCAGGATCCTTCAACTTCTGATCCAAGGAGAGACAATGAGGGTTGTTGGACATTTCTCAGAGAGGTATACTCGTGAGAGTTAGCTTTACTACTTGGGTTAGACTATTTCACAAGTAGAGTGAGGACACATTCAGCTCTGTTTGCTAAAGCAGGGATGCAGAGACATTCCCTTACTATGGAGGATCATGATTGTCACAGTCTCACTAGCCATCATACCAGATGGATGAGGCACTCACCTTCACGGCGGTCTTGTTCACACTATCAGAGTGATGGAGGAGCATTAGACTGTCTAAGCATGGGGGTGTAGTATGCTTGTGCACCTATATTGCGACTTAGGGTGATATGTCCACTACGAGATGTAGAGTCTGATGGTCTGCACATTGTTACAGGTCTAGGCCTTTGAGCACATCAGGTGCACATGACCGGTGGGTTATCCCATAGAGGCAACATTTACTCATCAGTGCATCTATGCCTACCCACTAGTCAGGTGTTGGAGGCACGACAATCTGTTATACTGGAGAGTAGTATTTGATATATTATAGCCTAGTGACATCATTTGGAGACTTATTGTGGCTACATTAGATGGCCTGGTGAGCCAAGGCAGTTAGCTCAGATGTAGAGGGATCGGCTGATGGTCAGTTGCCTCGATCATGCTGTATGTTTTTCTACTTTCATAGGGTGGCAAGATAGTTTAGACAAGTACAGGATGTTCCTACAGTTCATCTAAGCTATGCACGTGCAGCTCAGAGTGCAGTCAGAGCCAGTATTGTCCAACGACTGACAATAGCAGACATGTTGCTTAGCAACGATGAGGGTCCTGAGGATGCAGAGCTGGTATCAAGTGCAAATGATGTCAGGTGTACCCAAGCATATCAAACCTGGTGGTACACAGCAAGACCTGCACCTATCTTTCCACCTGGGCATCCCATAGGAGATGTTCAATCTTGGACCAGTCACGCTAGTGACACAGGGGTGGAGGATGACATTAATGACTTTGTAGGATACTACGATCTCGAGGAGGGTATGGAGGAGGACAGGGATGAGTCTGAGGAGGTCCCATCACAGTACGTCTTCAGAGTGAGATCATGACAGAGCCAGCAGGAGGTAGACACTAACAAGGAGACTGAGTCGAGACCACGGTCCAAGGCTCGTGGTCCTGCTCCTACAGATGATATGAGGCCTAGTTAGATAGAGCAGGGGGAGAGTAGTAGGTCTATGCCCCCAACTACAAATTAGACAACAAAGCTCATCACACCTTCAATGATTCAAGATCCATCCTGGAGAGATGGAGATCTAGGTTAGGTTGGATTTATTATTTTGATGTTTTTGGTATAGTTTATTATTTGTGATTTTTATATGGGAGTCTAACATCTATCTCTTCCCCTGTTTTGCAGTAGGGATAAACACATGGTGAGACTTTGTGAGTTGCATCATAAGAGGCATAGTACTAAAAGATGTCTTAGAGCAGCGGGTGCGGGCGAGTTATTCTCCATGATCATATGCTGGATGGTATGCTGAGTTATTTATGCCTGTCACTAGATACAAGACTACTATAGAGGCCATGCTAGAGCAGTCTGCATGAGAGAGAAAGGATTTTCAACAGAGATCTGAGCATGCCGAGGCTGAGCTCAAGGCACAGCAAGAGTAGATGATAACAGTTCCTACATCAGAGGGAAGGCCAGCTGTCAGTGAGTTCTTACTGTGAGAGGTCCAGCAGGCAAGAGCTAACAGAGACAGGGTCCAGGCTGAGAGAGACCAATACCATAGGATGTGCTAGGAGGCACATGAGTAGATGATAGAGATGAGAGGTGAGATCAGGGGGTTACAATTGCGAAGTGTCTCTAGGAGTCATTCGCGACCTGTAGCCACACATGGTCAGGCTTCTGTCACTCGCACACCATGAGGGCCTGAGGGTACCAGCAATCAAGGCTCAGCTATGTGATTGATAGATTTTAGGTACTACGACATCCCATTTTGTTTTGAGGGATAGTCAACTCTGATATATATATATATATATGATTATTTCTTTTTATCTTTGTGTAATGGCTTTTGATCTATCACATGTGATTTTTATAAAATGCAACTACTGATGATGTCTAAATGCTATAATTAATACTATTGTGGTATACTAACAATTCTAAAAAGAACATATAGTAACAAACACAATGATTAATTATTTTACACATAACTTTAACTTCCATGCTAAATTTAGTTAATACAAAAGTGATCTTAAGAAATGACTTCTTAAACATGATGCA
The DNA here is from genome assembly GCA_027924645.1 of Cunninghamia lanceolata. NCBI lineage: Eukaryota > Viridiplantae > Streptophyta > Pinopsida > Cupressales > Cupressaceae > Cunninghamia > Cunninghamia lanceolata. The sequence goes on from BSBN01000088.1 coordinate 4,602,152, forward strand.
ACAATGATCAACTGAACAAAGATATAATTTTAAATGAATTTAGACAAAACAGTAATGGCTTGTCAAAATTGAAGCTAATCTATGTACTAAATTAGCTTAGGAACATTTAACATTAGATCTCAAGCATAAAATCTTTTTAGGTGCGTTGCATTTATAGGTTCTTTAAGTGGCATACCTTGCTCATAGTCTAATTTATAATCTTCGAATCCAAAGGTTTTAGTGATTATATAAGGTCCAAGCCAATTAGGGCTGAACTTACCTTTTTCACTGAGCGGTGCATTTACATTGACTTGATTTTTGTAAAGAACCAAGTCCCCAACATTAAATGAACGTTGTATGACTTGTACATTATAGGCTCGTTGTATTCCTTTTTGCTAAGCCTTGAGATGTTCAACAACATTAATACGTATTTCATCAAGCATCTCAAGTTCCTGTAAGCTTTTCTCTCATTCTATGTCATCATCCATGATATCTCTTAGGGAAATTCACAAGGAAGGAATTTCTAACTCCAAGGGCATTATCACGTCTGCGCCATAGACAAGATTATATGGTGTGTTACCTGTAGCTGTTTGAATACTTGTTCTATAAGCCCATAATGCATAGGATAATTGTGTATGCCAATCTTGTTGGTGTTTATTAACAATATTTCTTAGAATCTATCTAATAACCTTGTTTGAAGCTTCTGCTTAGCTGTTTGATTGAGGGTAATAAGGTGTAGAGAAGTGATGTTGTATATGATATTTTTCAAGGAACATTTTCACATCCTTGTTCTTAAATGGTGTACCATTGTCTAAAACCAAGGAAGAAGGTATTCCAAATCGAGAAATTATGTTATCTTGTGTGAATCGACAGATTACATTAGCGGTTGTGGATTGCAAAGGGACGACCACTTCGACCCATTTTGTAAAATAATCAATAGCTGTAATTATAAACGTATGTCACTGAGAGGTGGGCAAGGAAATTTTACCTACGAGATCCAAGCCCCAGATAGAAAATGGCCATGGTGACACCTAGGCACAAAGCTCTTGAGTAGGAGCATGGATTAGGTGTTTATGTTGTTGACATTGTGGGCATCACTTGACGTAAGCAAAGGAATCTTGTTCCATATGCTGCCAATAGTACCCCATACACAACAATTTTTGCACCAATGATTTTCCACTAAGATGCCTTCCACAAGCACCAGAGTGACGTTCTTCTAAAGCTATCAGAATCTCTACATTACTTAAACATCAGAGTAAAACACCATTGTAACTTCATCGATATAAGACGTTTGATAATATAATGTATCATGCTGCTAGTTTGCGTAAACAGAGTTGGACATTCTTAGATATCTAGTCTGAAATGGTTTCATCGCGTAAATAGTTGAATATGTAGGAGAACCATTCATTAGTGTATGTATTACCACATAGTTCTGAATTCACAACTATAGGGCTTTCAATTATTGATGTCTTAAGATTATGGAAAATGAAGGTAAATTCCTTAGGAGAACCATCAGGGGATATAAGGGAAGTTGCACTTGCCATTACATCTGTATGGCAGTTATCTTTCCTAGGAATGGTATTGATCCTATATGATGTAAATTGTTTTAAGAGAGATAATGCAAACTCACAATATTGAGAAAACTTATCATGATTAGTTTGATACAATCCCATGATTTGTTTAACAAACAACTGAGAATCACCATATATTGTAATGTTTTTGATATTAAGAGCCAAGGCTGCATGAAGTCCAGTGATAAGAGCTTCGTATTCAACTATATTATTTATGCATAAGAAATCTAAGAAATAAGATAAGGGGATCGGCTTACCAACAGGAGGTATTAATATAACACCAGCCTCAGAGCCATTTCGACATTTTGATCCATCATAGTATAACTCCCATTTTTCATCCACAGAGATTGTTAAAATATGTTCATCAGGAAAAGCATCGACATTTTGTATAGAAAAGGGCAAGGGAGCTTCAGCTAACTGATCAGCTATCATTGGCCCTTTAATTACTTTTTGTCAAATAAATTTGAGATCAAATTCTGTTCACAACATAACCCATTTAGCAAGATGACTTGATAAATCTGTTCTTGCAAAGAGATGTTTCAAAGGGTCAAATTTTACCATTACATGCTCTTTAGCATTTAAGAGGTAATGTCTAATCTTTTGAGTGGCAAACACTAAAGCTAAGAAATTCTTCTCTATGACTGTGTATCGCACTTCATAATCAAGCAAAGTATGACTAATGTAGTAGATAGCACATTCTTTGCCTTCATCATTATGTTGCACTAACAAAGCTGCCAAGGCATTGTTAGATGTTAAGATGTATAACAGGAATGGTTTATCAGAAACAACAGGTTGCAAAATAGGTGGATTAGCTAAGCAAGCCTTTAAATCATCGAAAGCTTTTTGACATTCAGAATTCTCTTGAAAGTGGGAATCTTTCTTCAGTAGTTGTGTAAAGGGGAGAGTCCTATCTGCGAGTTGTGAAACAAATCGGCAGATGGCCTGTATCCTTCCCTGCAAACTATGAAGTTGAGATATGTTCTTAGGTATTGGCATATTAACAATCGCATCTATCTTTTTTGTGTCAACTTTTATACCTCGATTTGAAACGATAAATCCAGGTAACTTTCCACTATCCATGCCAAAAACACACTTATGGGGATTCAATCGCATATTATATTTTCATATGCACTCAAATATTTGTCAAAGATTTGTCACATGATCCTTACGATGGATAGACTTCTCTAGGATGTCATCAACATAATCTTCTAGAATATTGTGCATATAATCATGGAATATAAGAGTCATTGCACATTGGTAAGTAGCTCCTACATTCTTAAGTTCAAATGGCATGACTACCCAATAAAATGTACCCCAAGGTGTTATAAAGGTTGTTTTATATTGATCGATGGGATTTACAAGGATTTGATTATATCCCAAAAACCCATCCATAAAAGAGAGCAACTCATATCCGACTATGGAATCAACAATCATATCGATATTAGGGAGTGGAAAGTTGTCTTTCAAAGATGCTAAATTTAAATCCCAGAAATCTATGCACATTTTTATATGACCATCAAGTTTAGTGATGGCAAGAATATTTGAGATCCAGGAAGAGTAATCAATAGGTCAAATAAAGCCAGCTTGTAAGATTTTTTCCATTTCAGTTTTAACAAGCAAAGCAATCTTAGGATTCATCTTACGAATCTTTTGTTTGAAAGGCTTCACATCTGGCTTCAACACAATATTATGTGTTACAATATGAGGATCTATACTAGGCATGTCTAAATAATTCCAAGCAAACAATTCTAAGAATTCACTCAATAATTTAGTCATTTCTTCTTTCTCTTCCGTATCTAAACAATTTCCAATAGGGATAACTTTTTCAAGATTATCCTTATCCATAATGACATCGATAGTCTTTCCATTAAGGAGAGTACTATGGTCAGGGGGATTGTAGGATTGTAATTTTTCTTCAAGTTCTTCATTATGCTCTACTATAGCAGTTATTGTGCTAGAAGTCTTTCCAAAATATGCATCATTGTTTAAACAATAAGGTAGGCCACGTTTATGGTGATAATGAGGAATACCATCATAAGCACCTAAGAAGTTCATTATTGCTTCATCCCCCATAAACATATCTAATGGAAGTGATCCTAGAGGACAATTGGTGTTAATCATCTCAGGGAATATCAAACTAAGTGTTGATATTGTATTCACATTTAGAGTAGGGCATTTGCAGGCTTTGGATTCCTTAAAAGGGTTATATCCAATGCCACTTGAGCAATGTTGTGAAGCGGATTCTATAGGGACTTTGATTCCTTGTTGATTTATGCCACAACCATTACCTACATAGTAACAATTTTTGTAAAGGATTCAGAATCCTCTATCATAGAGAGAGACCATTTCTTTAGATGAAGGTGGAGCTTCATAAGTCTCATAATCAGTAGTATAACTTAGAGTATTGTCCTTATTTGTCACCAAAGAAGTCTTATGTTTATCATTCGAAGCATGTGATGTGATCGATGCAATATTTGATGTTTCAGGGATGAGGTTTTTAAGTTTATATTCTCCTGTGAAGGAGGATGTGAAATCTAATGAACCTCACTCATCACCAACAAATGCAGTCAATTACTTGGGCTCTTGTATAACATTTTTAGAGCTAAGAGGAGCTAACAATTCAGCTTTCAGATTGTTTAAAATCTTAGGACCAATAACAAGTTTATGTACTTCTATTTGTAAATAATTGTTTGGTTCAAGATCTGAATGGATAGTATGCAATTTTCCTTTAAATATAAACTTCATCGAATGGTGTAAAGTAGAAGGAACTGCTCCTAATGCATGTATCCAAGGTCTATCTAGAATCATGTTATAAGATAGAGAACAAGGCATGACATGAATCAAGGTAGGTACCATCACAGGTCCAACTTGTATAGGTAAAGTTATAGTGCCCACAAATTGTCATCCAACATTATCAAATCCATGGATACTTAGTGATTCTGGTTTGGTAGCAGATATATTGACTTTAACTTTATACAATAAATCAATACCACAAACATTAAGGGCTGACCCATTATCAATCACAACTCTTTTAACCAATGTTTTGTTGATCGTAATAAAGATAACCAAAGGATCATACTGCTTTTGAACCTCAAGAGATGGTAACTCATGTTGTTGGAATAAAATATCTATTTTTGTTGCATGCATACAATCGAGTAAAGCAGCAACATCATTTGGTTTAATAGCAGGAGGAACTATCACCTTTTGTAAAGCTTCTTGTAGGATTCCATGGTAAGTAGGTGAAGTTTGTATAAGTTCCCAAAGAGATACTTTTGCAGGATTAGCGTGAAGCTGCTCTACAAGATCATAGTCTTTGCCACCTTTATATGTTAAATGAGGTGCTTGAGGAAGCATAGGTTGAGAAGCTGGTAAAGCTATCAGAATATTTGTTTGTTGTGTACTTTGTTTATTATTTTGAGTGTTATATGCATGAACAACCACATTATGATTAGTTTGTGAGTCTTGTTCCACTATTTGTTTTGCATAATCATAAATGTGATCAGGAGATTGAGAAGAAGATGAAAGACCTTTAACAACAAGCACGGGTTTAGAGGGTGGTTGAACCATATTTGCACATAGAGTAACCATAATTTTTTGTTTTTCAATCTCTTCTTTAGATTCAGGCAAATAAATCGCATTTACAAATCTTTGAAATAGTGATGGCTTAGAGGTCGTAGTGGAATGTTCAATCGAGATAAAGTCCTTAAGGGCTTCATCTAACATATCGAAGTCATCACAACTAAACGGCTCGTCATAGGCATGAAAATCTTGCAAAAAATAATCCGACATTCTAACATGCTCTATTTAAACCAAGATTTAAATGCACAATGATGGCCTTTGCGAATAAAACACAATTTTCAACAATAAATGATAATTTCCAACTCTTTTAGTGAAAAGATAAAGAATGTAATCCACAATTTAACATATGCAAATTCATTAAAGAGGTTTTTCAATCCAATTATACTCTAGAACAATAAATTATTTCAAATCTGAAGTCTAAAAGGATCTAAATTCTTTAAAAGGTTGGGTTCACCAAAATGTTTAGGGTGAAAATTGATAGTTGACCTAAGCTATGTTAAGTACTACCATTTCACCACTAAGCATTGGGAGGACGAGGATTGAGCTTGTGAACAAGCTTCTAATCACTTTGTCTGTCCCTTATGCTCATGTGGTTATAGAACCTAAGGCCCTAATCAAGATTTTATCCAATGCTTTCCTTTTAGCCAAGTAAAACCCTAATTATACCTTAAATCAGCAATATACAGAAACTGATGAAGCAACTGGCAAAACTAATCACAGAAGTATAGGGAGAGGGTTTCAGAGACAATGTAGCTAGAATCTAAGGGTTGCATGGACTAGGGCACCTGCTCCAATGTCCTAAAAGTTCCTGAATAGGAAAATCTTCTGCACAGGGTGTCTGAGACTGCTTAAAGGCTTCCAGATCCTGGAATAAACTCTTGGTTGGACTAGGGTGCCTGCTCCAATGTCCCGCAAGTCTGGGAATCCAAAAATTTGAAAGTTTGTCACGACTGTACCCACAATATCCTTCTCCCTGTAGCTTCTTTTTGTTGGAACTTGCAAAACATGATCTGCACCTACAAAAGATGGAAATTGTTGTAGCTATATAGGAGCTTGCCTTAGTCAAGCCATGTCTTTGGTATTTCTACCTCAGCAATAGCCAAAGGAAAAAGATTTGTAGAAGTGTGTGCAAACCTAACAATGTGTGTATGCATAAAATCAAACCCTAGATGTCTCAATCAAGGGAAGATCAACAACTTGCTTTTCATCAATAAACACATACAACTTCACCTCAAGGAGATGAGATAAATGAAGACTTGCATGAACAAGAAGGCAAATCAGCAATGTTCGCGAAGGATCTCCAAGCTTTCTGTTGGAGGCTTCAGCCCTTGTCTCAATCACACAAAGGGTGTACAAAACCCTATGAAGAGCAAGATAGACTCAAGATCTTGATTCCTAATCTTCATCCATTGTCTCCAAGATAGCAAATAAAGAATACTTCGAAGAGCTTCAAAAAGTCACTAATCTTCAATGGCAATTGTAGCAAAGTTTTGGCATCAATCTTGCATAAGAATTATGTGTGATAAAATGATTTGCAAATGTCTTTTTATATCTAGCTTTAGGGAGTTCAAATTTTGAAATACTGTCTCAATATCACACAAAAATTGAGAATTTAAAAATGGAATCCCGAGGCACTCGGCGGGAACTGATACCTTGCCAAAATTCAAAATCCTGTGAAATGGGGGAGGACTAGGGCGTGGGTGCCCAAGTCCTAGCCCCCAATTTCAGCTCAAATCTGCATTTTTGGGGGGTCCTAGGGACCCAAATCTCAAATCTCTTTCAGGGTTCTATCAATAAGTTACCTCAAAAAGTGAATAAACTGCTCCTAGACTAAGTCAATCAGGGTTTCAGGAAGGCCAAAAAAGAAAAGGTTGAGAGGTCACTAAGAGTAAGGAGCTAAACCAAGGGAAATTGTACCATTCCATACAGGAGGACAATTTCTGATGTTACACAGATAAAGCACTTAACAGAGCATCTCTAGCTTTTATATTCAACTCATATTCTTTGATTTCATCTTTAGTTTGCAAACCATTTGGAGGCAAGGTATACTTTGTCTCTGTCGCTTTCCACACTTTATAGCCAAGACTAAGGAGATGGATTTTAATTCATACCTTCCATAAAGCATAATTTGTCCCATCAAACTATGGAGCTTCCTTCCTATAAGACATCTTGGATCTTCCTCAAGTGGTTAGGCTTTCTTCCAAGGAACCTGCTCTGATACCAATTGTTTAAATGCACAAACAACTGAGAGGGGGGTGAATCAATTGTCACAAAATTTTAACCACTTATGAATATCAACACATCAAATGCTCAATCACTATTATTAAGATTTAACCATGAAAGCATGAAAACAGGAAGCTCAACACAATAACACATTCAACACATGAGACACCAGATATTTTGCATGGAAAACCCTATAAGGGAAAAACCATGGTGGGTGTTAGCCCACAGAAATAAATATGTTATAACAATACTAAAAAATAGAGGCTCACTGCTCAAAATGCTCACTGCAAATGTTGAGGCTCACTGCCAAGATCAGCTCACTACCAAGGGGTGGCTCACTGCCAAAGGTTAATGAACTAATTTGATAGCATCTACTTCATGCCTGGGTTCAGTTCCATTGAAGCACAGTATATCTTCTCTGATCTACTTTTCTTAAACCTTCACACTTATCTTTGCATTTTCACACAAGGACATCTTTTTTGCAACTTCATTACATTTTTTTATACAATACATCAACCTTGGAATGTACATCAAGGTTGGCATTACATTCATCAACCATTGGAACAATCTCCAAGGTCAACATTACAAACATTCATAGAAGTAGTTCTGGACCTAAACAAAATTAGCTAAGGGAAAGATGTATCTGAATCATGTTACACCTTAGCTAGGACTCAAATGCAATCTTCAATGCCACAACACACTTCCACAATCTTCAATGCATCTTTGCAAGTAGTGAAAACAACTAAGTCAGCCAAGACTGGTGTTAACACTAGGTCTTCCAAGAACAGTCTTCATCTACAATCCAAATTTCTCTTTGCAAACCAATCCAAAGGTAGGAACATGATTAGGAGACATCCACAAGCACATTGTAATCACCAAGAACAACCACACAATCTCTAACCACTCTGTCAAGAAGATTCTTCAAACCGGAGCACATAAACAACACTGTCAGCTACTATCATAAAGAAAAGATCACTTGCGGACCACCAAATCATGAACCATTTGAGTTGAAGGCACATAACATTATCCCAGACTTAACTCTAGAACCACAAACCAAAATACTCAAATGCGGAGGAATGCAGAGCATAATACATTCTCCTTGTCACCACCAAATATACAAAAAAATAGTTTTCACTCTGGTGAACATAACCCACTCAAATCTTCATACCGGAGGCTCAAACTTGGAACATAGCATCTTCAGACATGCATCTAAATAACTTCCAATCCATAGACAAAGATATTCATTCTACAAGAAATGTGGAGCAAACTACTGGATTATTCTACTATAAACAAGAGCACAGTTGACACCAATGACAACATAGTTATGTTGACATCAATGACAACACCGGTTAGGCACATACTTGCAACAGGTACTTCTTGAGCTAGATGTACACCTCCTACAATTTGTTGGAAATTAGCTAGTTGTTTGTCTAGATTCTTGAGTTGATCTTCAAGCACATGTGTAACTATGTTAATCACATCTTCAAAATCATGAAATGTTTGTTCTTTCGACATGTTTGTGTTTATGATATCTTGTAAATATGTTGATTCACCTTTTGCAAAGTAGTTGTGTAATGGGTTTTCTGATGTTTGCATATCATTGCTATTGAAAGCACCAGAACCCATCAATCTACAACTTCTTCTTACTAAGGTGTTAGTGTTAGAGCAGCGGGTTGTACAACTCAAAGTATTATAACACTCAATGCACTAACCAAGGAGATTATCAATAAGATTATGAATATTAAAGTAGTTATACTTGCTGAAATACACAATGTGTAATCACAAAATTATGAATTTTCAAACCAGTGATATGAAATGATGCAAGATTTTAGAATGAATAATGAAAAATATGCTATAAATTAATGCAATCTATCTAATTTAAACTATTAGCAAGATGCAAATGCTTGAAGCTATAGGTTCACCAAAATGTTAAGTGTGAAAAAAGAGAATGATTTAGCAACTAGCATGCAGACTAGATCAAACCCTCTTTCACAATAACATTCAAGGACAAGACTAAGCCAAATCACTACCAAATGGAGGTGGACTTAGCTACAAAATTTGTACTCAGGAGTACTATAGAAAGATCAAATTTAATCAATCCTTTTTATCAAACCCTAGGTCAATAATGCACTATACCCTAATTCTATGATGATCTGATTATAACAAAAGATGTATAACAAGTCTTCATAAACTAATTACATAGGAAGGATCGAGAATATGATAGAAGATGTGCCCTAGAAGCTGAGATGTTGGAGGACTATTTTGGGACTGCCCAAGTCCTAAATGGTTGAATATTCAGAAACTGTAAACTAGAGAAATGTTGTAGAGACTTCCCTGATGCCACATCTAAATTTAGAAGGGGCAAAAAGATTAAAGGGTGCCACCACCCAAGTCTTGCACATAGGAATATTCCTGAATAGCTATTAGAGCCCAAAACCCTGATTCTTGCTCAGTCTTCCTATATCTTCATATTTATGGGATCTCACTCCTGTAACCTACACACAAGAAGAAGAGAAAGGGTTTAGGGGTTATGGTGTTTACGGACTTGCCTCAGTCAAATCCTAGGATAGTATTCAAGCTTCCCAATAGCATTGATAGATAAAGAGTGCATCCCCTTGTAGGGAAGAGGCTAAACACAATAATAATATGATGAATCAAATGATGATAACAACAATGATATCACCTATGTGATGAAACCCTTAGGAGGATGAATGATCTTAAACTCATAAGGAGAGATAGATGATAACTTCAAACCTACAACACATACAATGACAACACAAATCTGCTCTAGAATCACAATGAATGCATTGAATGCTCTTTACTCCAATGCTTCAAGTTGGCTATCTCCATCCAGGTTCATAATGAATTAAAAAACACACTTATATTTGCTTTCCCACTAAAATTCATGAAATTAAACCAAAAGAGCCGACAAGGAGAAAACTTTTGAAAGGTCCTAGTCTGACATACAATTAATTTTGCCCCTATCAATCAGGGAAGACTTGGGCAGTGGTACCCGAGTCTTTGAGCCCCTTTTAGATCTGGGATAAGGTTAAGCATGGGCCTCTTATTCCCAATTTACATTGGTTTCAGGCAATTTGCATCAGGATGAATATTTAGAATGTATAATGCGATCACAGTGGCCTAGGAGCTAAACAAGGAGGAAAAAAGACATGTGGCTACTTTTTACTCCATAATAGATAGGTCTCAGATGAAAATTAATGTCTATGACTAAATTCTTTAATATATTGATTCCTTTATTGTCCATGTGGAATGATACAAAGGAGAATAACTAAATGGGTTAGTGCTTACATGTATTCCACTTATTTTATGCAATTAAACCTAAAAAAATCAAAATACAAAAAAACTCCATCTAAACATAAAAAATTGGTCATGGATGAAAATAAATTAACATGTATAAACTATTCAAGGGCCCACTCTTTTAATATTCATAAAATGAGTATGCCTAACTCCACATGTATCCCAATTCTTATCTTCAATGTAAGGCTAGCTTGAAATTCCAATATGTCTTATTCATCCACTTGTATTTGTATTATTGTAAACTTATTTTCCTTTATGTTACATTGAAAAATGTCTCCCTAGGACTTTTCCCTCCTAAGTTTAGCTCCTGGGTCCTTTTAGTGTAATCATGCATGTTCATTTTAACACCTGACGCAAAATGGCCTGAAACCCATGTCAAATGGGGCTTGAGGGTCATATGTGGGCTTAACCCTGCCCTAAAATAGGACCTAAGGACTTGGGCACTCGTGCCCTAGTCCTGCCTTATTTTAGGCAAGTCCTAAATTTAAATGTTGCTTATGTGACTGTTAGTTAGGTCCGATGCGGACATCTTAAGTTTGTATTATGAAATTTAAAGCAGGAATGCATATATAAGCATGTTTAGGACTTCATTTGCAAACTAGATGGATAATGTAAACTTGTGATCTTCTGCTAAGGATATTCAAGGTTTTCATTGTGTTGTAGAGCATAATTGTGTTGTTATTGTGTTTGTTATAGATTTGGCTTCATCAATCCATCTCCTCATGGCATGAAAGAGCTTCACCCTTCCATGAGGGTTTTACCTTCAAGGTGATATCTATTTGTGCTTTCATCAATCTATTTCATCATTGCTTTTGCCTCTATCTACCAAGGGGATGCACTCTCTATCTAACAATGGTGTTGGAAGGATTGAATGCCATTTTAGGGTTTGACTAAGGTAATCTCCTAAACACTACAACCCCCAACCACACTCCTTGTGATTATAGGTTATAGGTGTCAGATCTCGCGGAGAGGAGTTACAGGAGGGTAGTATAGAGCATAAGGAATCTAGTTCTGGTGAAAAAGAAACACCCTAGACTTGGTCACCCTTACTAGTGTCCTCCAATTGGCCTCCTGACAAATCAGGGTTTGGAAACATCATCTAGGCACTCTCTGGAGCATTTTCTTAGTTTTGACTGTTGGTAGATTTTCACTCCAAGGACAAGGGCACAAGAACCATTATCCTTCAACACCTTTGCTTCTAGAATCAGGTTCTCCTCTATTCACTGATCCCAGTGCTTCTTTCGATTTGTCTATATCTATCACTGTTTGAAAGTTATGCCCTGTTTACTATAGAACTAGGGTTTTGCCTATTTATTGATCTAGGGTTTAACAAATAATCAACAAATTCCAAATTTCCTTATCATTGCAAGTGACAGAAAACCTAATAGTTGAGTCCTCTTGCAAAGGTTTTGATTCAACTTGGTTTAATGTCCTTGAATGTATGTAGTGAAAGGAGGATTTAACCACACCTTACATTGAATTGAAAATCCCTCTTTTTCTACATTACATTTTGGTGAACCCGTGTTTTATTTGAATTTTGCACCTTTTTGAGTATTGTACTTCTGATTTGCATTCATTTCATTCATAATTTTCATATTGCATTTGAAAGTTTAAAAAAAAATTGAAAATTTTGAAAAAAATTGGCATTTTAGCTTACATTTTTACATAATTTGAATTAATTTTCATTTAATTTCTGATTTTTTCATTATATCTGAAATTCATTTTCATTTATTTCATTATTTTCATATTGCATTTGAAAATTTACAAAAAAATTGAAAATTTTAAAAATTTTGAAAAAAATTAGCATTTTAGCTTACATTTTGACATAATTTGAATTAATTTTAATCAATTTTCATTTAATTTCTGATTTTTTCATTATATCTGAAATTAATTTTCATTTAATTCATAATTTTCATTTAATTCTAGGGTTTTAAAATCATTTTCAGATCTGAGATAAGTTTTTTTGCATCATAATTCTGATTAGAATTCATTTACATATCATTTTACACATATTCATGCCTTAATTTCACAATTAGGGTTTGAAAAACTTGTAGTTTTCACTAGATTTTGACTTGTTATCTCTCTAGATCTGCACTATAGGTGTGTTGTGAAGGATATTGCTACATTATTAGACTGATATTAGGGACATTATTTGCTTCCCCTCATCAATTTCCTTAAAACGCCTCTTTTATACATTTACATTGAAATAAGGTGAAAAAAGTAAACATTTTAGGTGCATAAACAAGCATATTTTGTGTTGTTTCATTGCATTCAATCTAAATACATACAATCATCAATTGGGCCTTTCTATGTTGTACTCAATTCCTCCTATCCATTGTGTTTTTTGTGAACTTGGTGTGTCTTTTTAGCCCTTTCCTTCAAACAAGTGCTTAGGAGTGAAATAGTCACACACCTAGGCTGTATCAAGTAACATAAAACTTTTCATGTCTTGTATTACTAGATCTTATTGGATATTGATGTTACAAGACATTTTATTATGGTATCTTCATCTCATTTCTCTTTGGTATCTTTACATGCATATATCAAAAACTTTGAGAATTTCTACAAATTTCTTAATATGAATCCTCATGTTCTCACTTATATACAAGCTATGTATCATAAGGATATATTTAAATGATATTCATTTGAAATCCTTGACTATGTATCTGATTTTGACAACTTAACATCTCTCATGAATACATACCCTTTGGTAGTAGAAGATTTAACAAAACGCATTGAGCATGATGAGTGTGAAATTTATCTTAATGCTTTGGAATTAATAGCTAAAACATATGATGATGATGATGATGATTCCATAAGTTATCCTACTTCTCCTATAGTAGAATGTCCAAGAACCTTAGATGAGAAGACTATGGATAGCTCTATCAATGATAGAGCACCTAACCTTCATAACAACACCTTACCTTTCTTTCATTTCAATGCTCTCCCTAGCCAAGATGTAGCATTAGTGGATGAGAAAAGGTCTCTCACATTAAATCCTTTAGGGATAGATGTTGGGTATAATAGAGAGGGAAAAAATGTTAATCCAATATTCACTAATAGATTTTTTAGCAATGTTCCTAAGATGATTATGCGGGGGACACCTAGTGCACCTTCTTGCTAAAAACTAGTGATTACGGTTCAAGGTGATCAGAAACCACCTTGACCCCCATATTACATTCCAAACTATGCAAGACAAATCACATAAAAGAAATCAAGTTGCTCAAAATGTGTCACAACAACCACATCACAATGTGATTGCCCACATATACAACACCCATAATAACAAGCAAAGTAAGCAAGCACCTCATGTGCCTGTCTCCCTCCCAGCTTCTCAACCTATGCTTCCTTCACTACCTCATCTTACTCATAAAAGTATTCAAGAATATGATCTTGTCAAGCAACTTTGTACTACTCCCACTAAGATTTCTCTTTGGGATTTAATACAAACACTGCCTCTCCAAGAAGCCCTACAAAAGGTGATCGTACCACCTGTTGTTAATCCAAATGATGCAGCAACTCTATTAGATTTTATGCATGCAACAAAAAAAGATATTCTATTTCAACTACATGAATTACCATTAGCCAAAGTCTAAAACCAATATGATCCTCTTATAATCTTTGTCACGGTAAATAAAAAGTTGATAAAGTGAGTTATGATCAACAATGAATCAGCTCTTAATATTTGTGGCATTGATTTACTACACAAAATCAAGATTGACACCTCTTTAATCAAACTAGATATAATTAGCATTCGTGGCTTTGATAGTGTTGGTAGAAAATTAGTGGGTACAATAACTTTACCTATAAAGGTTAGACCTGTGGCATTATATACTCTTTTTAATGTCATGCTTGGTTCACTTTCATATAATATCATTCTAAGTAAATTGTGGATCCATGTCATGGGGTAGTTTTGTCTACCCTTCATCGATCACTTAAGTTCATCTATAAAAACAAGCTCTACACCATGAAAGTCGATCCCGAACTGGATAGTTGTTTACATATTGAAATGCAAAAACAAGTTAACAATAATTTGAGTTTAAACAACTTACGAGTGGATTCATCAATGTCTCTTGCCATAGATAATGTTGTACAAGACTCTAAAACATCAAATGCACTTCTTGGTGATGATTGGGGTTCATTAGATTTTAAACCTTGCAGTGTAGGGGAATATAAACTTAATAACCCTGACACATCAAAAGTCGCATCAATCTCATCCAAGCAATCTTTTGAAATAGCTAAGAAACCCAAAACCTCCTTGAAAGAAAATAGAGACAATGCTTTTACTTATACTATAGATTATGATACCTACGGGGCTTCACCATCTTCTAAGGAAATGACATCCCTCTATGGTCGAGGATTTAAAATCCTTTATAACAACTGCAACTATGTAGGTAATGTATGTGGTGTAAGTCAACAAGAAATTAGAGAACCTTTACAAGTTGTTGGAATTAACTACACAACCAATATTGGATACCACTCTTTGAAACCCACCAAAGCCTCTTGTCATCCTAAACTTATTGTTAATGCAATATCAACAAGACCCAAACAACATGAGAGATACTGCTAAGAAATATCCCGTTGAATCAAGTAAATATTTCTCCCTCTTTAAGCCACACTCGTTGTAGAAAATATTATAGTTTCTCTCAAGGGTGGCCTTCTCCTAGATATGTATGTTCTTAACATTGGGTTATATCAGGTTAGTATTTCTAACCCCTTCTCTCTTGTGTTGTGCTCCCCCGTGATGTGTTATGTGTTGTTTAGGCCTCCTAGGATGACCCTTGATACTCTTGTAAGGTCAAGGATACTAGAAGACCACCATTGTTGTGATCCTTCTTCTATTTGTATCATCATTCTTCTATCTTGCTTCTCCTCTATTTTCATTGTTGTGTGTTGTGTCTTAGGGGCATAGTGTTGTAGTTGGTGACCTGGGGGCACCCTCCTACGTGAAGACCCTAAGACACTTGTTCTCCTCTCTTGATTTATTGTTTATCTTCTTCTAGTGGTTCTCCCTAGCTGACGGATGATAAAAAAATATTGATACAAACCATGTGTCCCTTCAGCAAGTAAGAAAAAATAGACCTAGTCCATACATGATGATGGGGTTTATATATATTATTCGACGCTTGGCTAGTAGAATCACTCTGTGTGATATTTTGATGTTGTCTTATCATACTAACAAACCATAACAATACATCTACTCCATGCACTTTGATTATTTTGAATCTCACCTTGGCTACACTCAGTTTTGAGATCTCTACAGTATAGACGCATGATTATACTCAGTTTGTGAATCTGTAGTATAACCTTGGCTCTTGATGTGATTGTTTTCATGCATTATAGTTATCTTGGCATAATGTGTGTTTGTGGGAACATTTGGTGATCTTGAAGCACATGTCACCTTTGGGGGCATGGGCTTTGTGAGAGCTCTTGTTCCCTTGTGTGTTTTCTCTCTACTTAACATGCTTGATATCAGTACATGACATCAACCACCTTAAGGTGGGGGCATATAAAGGTAAGCTATCAAGTATTTTGGTACTAACGAAGCATGTTTGTAAGCCCGTGGAGGTGGGATGTTGTATCTCCGCATGAGTGCACATCTTTATTCTATCTTGCAATCAAAAAGATATCTGTAGAGGTAAGATATCATATCTCTTGAGCTAGTGCATATCCTTTTATTCAAAAGCCCTCTACGTGAGGTGGGATGGTGTATCTCTTAAGCTAGTGCACATCCTTTTATTTCAAAAGTCTTGAGTAGGCAGACTTGGATCTGAGACTATCCTCCCTTAAGTGTGTCTTTGGTGGTTGTTATGACATAATCCCAACCGTCAGGTGTGCCTATAGTGTGCTTGAGATGGTGGGGGCTTAGCATTAAGTTCCTTACATCACCTTGTTTTCTACATTTTAGACATATAGTATGTCTTTGGCATCCTATACGGCGCTCGTGTTTTCCATATCTCTTCCGTGTGTTTCCCCCTATTGTCATTAACCCCCACTTGGGATTTATATGGTGTGTCTTCCCCTCTCCTGTATGTGAAGCGACGTGCTCCACTTACACTTGATGTTTTGTATGGTGTGTTTTCCCTTTGGGGTTGTGTGATTGCATTATTACTTTCCATGTACTTGCATTTGCATTCATATCTATGAAAATGAAAAAAAATAATCACTACATTTAGTGTATTCATCATGTTTTGCATGTCTTCGATGATGCCTTCTATGTGTTTTCTATGCCTATTACTATCTTCATTGTGTTTGGCATGTCTGTGGCATGTTTTCTCTAATGTCTACCTAAGACTGGGGGCTAGAAATAGTTCCTCAATCTTTATGTATGAATTAGCTCTAAGTGCCTGGCATGTTTGCTATGTTTGTTAACTGTACTTTAATGCATGTATGGGCCTTATGTTCATGCATACATTAAAAGTGGGGGCTAAATGTTACGTCAAAAAATTTCTCCCTAGGACTTTTCTCTCCTAAGTTTAGCTCCCAAGTCCTTTTAGTGTAGTCATGAATGTTAATTTTAACTCCTGATGCAAAATGGCTTGAAACCCATGTCAAATGGGGGTTGAGGGTCATTTGTGGGCTTAACCCTACCCTAAAATAGGACCTAAGGACTTGGGTACTCACGCCCCAGTCCTGCCCTATTTTAGGAAGGTCCTAAATTTAAATGTCGATTATGTGACCATTAGTTAGGTCCCATGCCGACATCTTAAGTTTGTATTATGAAATTTAAAGCAGGAATGCATATTTTAGTATGTTTAGGACTTCATTTGCAAACTAGATGGCTAATGTGAACTTGTGATCTTATGATAAGAATATTCAAGGTTTTCATTGTGTTGTAGAGAAGAATTGTGTTGTTATTGTGTTTGTTTGTTGTAGATTTGGCTTCATCAATCCATCTCCTCATGGCATGAAAGAGCTTCACCCTTCCATGAGGGTTTTACCTTCAAGGTGATATCTATTTATGGTTTCATCAATCTATTTCATCATTGCTTTTACCTCTGTCTGCCAAGGACATGCACTCTCATCTAACAATGGTGTTGGAAGGCTTGAATGTCATTCCTGGGCTTGATTGAGGCAAGCTCCCAAACACCACAACCCCCAACCACACTCCTTGTGATTATAGGTTACAAGTGTCAGATCTTGCAAAGAGGAGTTGCATGAGGGTAGTACAGAGCATAAGGAATCTAGTTTTGATGAAAAAGTAGCACCTTGGACTTGGGCATCCTCACCATTGTCCTCCAATTGGCCTCCAAACAAATTAGGGTTTGAAAACATCATCTGGGCACTCTCTGAAGCATTTCCTCAGTTTTGACTGTTGGCAGATTTTCACTCCAAGGACAAGGGAATAGGCACCATTGTCCGTCAACACCTCTTCTTATGGAATCAGGTTCTCCTCTATTCATTGATCCCAATGCTTCTTTCGATTTGTCCGTATCTATCACAGTTTGAAAGTTATGCCCTGTTTACTATAGAACTAGGGTTTTTCCTATTTATTGATCTAGGGTTTAGCAAATAATCAACAAATTCCAAATTTCCTTATCATTGCAAGTGATAGCAAACCTGATAGTTGAGTCATCTTGCAAAGGTTGTGATTCAACTCAGTTTAATGTCCTTGAATGTATGTAGTGAAAGGAAGATTTAACCACACCTTACATTGAATTGAAAATCCCTCTTTTTCTAAATTACACTTTCAATATCATTAGTGTTACTCAAGATACTCATATCATTTCTTACACAACATTCTTAGAAATAAAATTTCCAAATAATGTTAATATAACAATAATGTGTACACATGCACATATATATCTCACATTAAAACACATGTTTATGACTAAATGCTTTGCGATATTGACTCGTTTATTGTCCATGTGAAAGGATACAAAGGAGAATGACTAAAGGGATTAGTGGTCACATGTATTCCACTTTTTTTAGGCAATTGAACCCAAAAAATTAACATAAGAAAAAAATCCATTTAAGACAAAAAATTTGCTCATAGATGAAAATAAATATACATGTATAAACTATTTAGGGGCCTACTTTGTTGATATCCATTAAATAAGGATGAATATCTACACATGCATCCTAATTTGTATCTTCAATGTAAGGCTAGCTTGAAAGTCTAATGTGTCTTCTTCATCCAATTATAATTGAATTATTGTAGACTCATTTTCCTTTCAATATCATTAGCACTATTCATAGATACTCATTTCGTTTGTCACACGACATTCTTAGAAATAAAATTTCTAGATAATTTTAATAGAAAAAATAATGTATACACTTGGACATATTAGATGGGTCTCACATGAAAATAAATGTTTATGACTAAATACTTTGAGATGTTGACTCCTTTATTGTCCACGTAGAAGGATACAAAGGAGAGTGACTAAACGGATTAGTGGTCACATGTATTCCACTTCTTTTAGGAAATTGAACCTCAAAAAATCAACATAAGAAAAAAATCCATTTAAGACGAAAAAATTGATCATATATGAAAAGAAACAAACATGTATAAACTATTCAAAGGCCACCTTTGTTGATATCCATTAAATGAGGATATCTATCTCCATTTGCATCCCAATTCTTATCTTCAATGTAAGGCTAGCTTGAAAGTCCATTGTGTCTTGTTCATCTAATTATAATTGAATTATTGTAGACTCATTTTCCTTTCAATATCATTAGCACTATTCATAGATACTCATTTCGTTTGTCACACGACATTCTTAGAAATAAAATTTCTAGATAATTTTAATAGAAAAAATAATGTATACACATGGACATATTAGATGGGTCTCACATGAAAATAAATGTTTATGACTAAATACTTTGAGATGTAGACTCCTTTATTGTCCACGTAGAAGGATACAAAGGAGAGTGACTAAAGGGATTAGTGGTCACATGCATTCCACTTCTTTTAGGAAATTGAACCTAGAAAAATCAACATAAGAAAAAAATCCATTTAAGACAAAAAAATTGGTCATATATGAAAAGAAACAAACATGTATAAACTATTCAAAGGCCAACTTTGTTGATATCCATTAAATGAGGATATCTATCTCCATTTGCATCCCAATTTTTATCTTCAATGTAAGGCTAGCTTGAAAGTCCATTGTGTCTTGTTCATCTAATTATAATTGAATTATTGTAGACTCATTTTCCTTTCCATATCATTAGTACTATTCATAGATACTCATTTCATTTGTCACACAACATTCTTAGAAATAAAATTTCCAGATAATGTTAATAGAACAATAATTTATACACATGCACATATTAAATGGGTCTCACATGAAAATAAGTGTTTATGACTAAATGCTTTGAGATGTTGACTCCTTTATTGTCCATGTGGAAGGATACAAAGGTGAGTGATTAAAGGGATTAATGGTCACATGTATTCCACTTCTTTTAGGAAATTAAAACTAGAAAAATCAACATAAGAAAAAAATCTATTTAAGACAAAAAAAATTTGGTCATAGATGAGAAGAAATGAACATGTATAAACTATTCAAAGGCCCACTTTGTTGATAATCATTAAATGAGGATGTCTATCTTCACATGCATCCCAAATATTCTCTTCAATGTAAGGCTAGCTTGAAAGTCCAATGTGTCTTATTCATCCAATTATAATTGAATTATTGTAGACCCATTTTCCTTTTAATATCATTAGCACTATTCATGGATACTCATTTTGTTTGTCACACAACATTCTTAGAGATAAAATTTAATGTATACACATGCAGATATTAGATTGGTATCACATGAAAATAAGTGTTTATGACTAAATGCTTTGAGATGTTGACTCGTTTATTGTCCATGTGGAAGGATACAAAGGAGGGTGACTAAAGGGATTAGTGGTCACATGTATTCCACTTCTTTTAGGAAATTAAATGTAGAAAAATCAACATAAGAAAAAATCCATTTAAAATGAATAAATTGATCATAGATGAAAAGAAATGAACATGTATAAACTATTCAAGGGCCCGCTTTGTTGGTATCCATTAAATGAGGATGCCTATCTCTATATTCATCTGAATTCTTATCTTCAATGTAAGGCTAGCTTGAAAGTCCAATGTGTATGTTCATCCAATTATAATTGAATTATTGTAGACTCATTTTCCTTTCAATATCATTAGCACTATTCATAGATACTTATTTCGTTTGTCACACAACATTCTTAGAAATAAAAATTCTAGATAATATTAATAGAACAATAATGTATACACACGCACATATTAGATGGGTCTCATGTGACAATAAATGTTTATTCATACTAAATGCTTTGAGATGTTGACTCCTTTACTATCCATGTGGAAGGATACAAAGAAGAATGACCAAAGAAATAAGTGGGCACATGTTACCTACTTATTTTAGCCAATTAAACCTGAACTAATTAAAAACAAACACAATGATTAAAAAACCAATCTATGTGAAATTGTAAAATACCCATTACTTGATAACCACCTATTAAAAGTGGTGATTTCCATTAAAAACTCATTCATTTATTCTTCCTTGTTATAAAAAACCATGTTAATTTAAGAATGAATTTAATATATAAGAAAAATTAAAATTAAAAAATGTCAAATTGAAAGAGAATTTTTTAATTTATTGTGGCAAAAAAATTTCACCGGTGAAAAATAAAATTGATTTTTCTTTACTTATTACAATACTACACAATAAAAATTATATAAACATCCCTTTTAAAATAATTAATTTGATTGGTACAACACTGAACAGAAATGGCGTTCACTAGGTATCAGCCTTCGCTCACGTTGCGCAAATTTCCACAATGTTAATCAACACAGTCAATGACACGTGTCGTGTCCTGCCATTCTTGTTTGTATGTATAGTTGCTGGTTTAGTTTAAACTCAATTTTAAGAGGGTATTTTAACTGTTATATTACCGTCTTGTGACAAACAAAAGTGAGTAGACGATATAGCGAGTTATGAGGTCAAGAGCAATCTGTGTAGTGTGGGGTTGTGGAAGATATGAAAGAAACAGCGAGGATTAGAAAAGATATGTATATCTACATCTACATCTCCGCACTTTGCTTGCCATTCATCACATCCGATGAACAAGTTACAATCTTGCATTTGAAACTTTTGGATTGTCAAACACGCTCCCCTCCTTCACACATAAGAGAGCGATAGAAAATTATGTATGGTTTAGAAATTTGGAACTGAGTAAATTAGATGGATTAAAAAAATTGATGGAGGGTTCACTTTGACATTGATTGAGAATCCCAAAATTTTTGGAGTGTCAAGCACACACAAAATCTAATTAAATATATTATTTCTAAAATTAGTAAAAGCACCAAAGGTGCTATCAAATGGTCGATAGGCACACATATTTATATGCATCCTCTTAATTTGTTTGATTAATTGTAGATTCATTTTTTTGTGTGTGTGAAATGTGAGGAAACTACCTTTGTCATTCAATTATTTGATCTATTTACTATTTGTGTGTTTAGGTACGTTTGAACTTTCGCATTCACTTAGTGTAAATTGAAAATTGGCATGTTGAATTTTATGTTTACTTTTGTGTGTATGTGAAGTATGTGTTTGAACTTTAGTATTCACTTTTTGTGTGTGTGACTGTTTGAACTAACTTTGGTATTCACTTTGTATGAAGTGTGTTTGAATTTTACCTTTCACTTACATTCGATCCTCTTATTGTGTGTGTGAGAACTTTTATGTTCACTATGTAAAGCGTGTACATTGGCATTTACTATAGGCTTGAACTTCAATATGTTGAACTTTGGTATGTTTGTACTAACCTTGGATATCATTTTGTGTGGAATGTACGAATGAACTTTGATGTCACTTTATGTGGAATGTGCTTGAAATAACTAAGATTCTTTTTTTGTGTGTGCATGAATGAACTTCGGCTATCATTTTATGTGGCATATGAATGAACATTGATTTTTACTTTGTGTGGAATGTGTTTACAAATAAACTTTAAAGATGTTAATTGTGTGTCTTTGTGTGTTTGTATGAACTTTGGCTTTCCTTGTGTATGTGTGTTTCACAGTGTGCATTAATAAATAAAGAGTAAGTTTATAGCTTTTTCCTCCTAATATATTGAGGCCATTAATAAATAACAATATGAAAAATTATCGGAAGATTCAGAAACCATGGATTGTGGCTCAGAAAAATTAATATAATTACATGTACATGAAATCAAATCTTATAGCATCTTCTATGAGTAGGTTCCCAGTAGCACTTCCCTAGCAAGTCCAAACCAAGCTATAGGTACATATCAGCACACTAATTCTTTCATTATTTCATTCAGATGGGAATTATGCAATCCTCAACCTCTGAAAGAAAACACACTAATTGGTGTCATGATACACCAAATCCGACCAATGTGGAGAATATTGCCCTATTGTTTGTTTTGATTTTGTGCCAATGAAAGAAAATGCTTAATACCTTCAGTCCATATCTATTGCTCTTTCATTGTTGCATTCAAACTCCATTAGAGCAATTTAAGACCAAAATGGCATCTCTATTCTCCTTCTAATAAGTCTCTGCTTGGCCAAGCAAGGATGTCACTACAAACATCATAGACAATATCTAACAATATGTTCAACAAGTGAGTGCAAGCTTTAGAAAAGTTGCTGATCAAATATGAAAATGGAAATTTCCTTATGTAGAATTGTCTGTAGTCAAAATACATCAAATAAAATGGTACAAAAGGTTTCGTGTACTCTATTTCTTTTTTTTTTAATTATTCATTATCCTTTGGAACTAACTCTCCACTAAACTAAGATAATGGATTGGATCCCTTCTCATATGGAATAGTAGAGGCATGGCTCCATAATTCTCTATGTGCCCTTTTGCTTTCATAGTTACTGCTCCATGTAAGGCTGATAGAGAAGGAAGAAAATTATATAAGAGACTCCGGGGGCAAAGCATATATCTACAACATAACTCCCAATTTCTTCTCTCTAAACAACATATCATGATAGTATCCCTCACCTTGGCAGTATCCCTCTGAGAAGTTAATAGGCATAGATCAATCTGAGAAGATAAATTTAATGAAATTATTTAGAAAAAATACAAATATGGTTTTATTGAAAACCATATTTGGCTTGGAATTGACATGGTATAATATGGTATAATATGGTACAATAAGGAAAATATGGCAATTGAATGCATGCCATGCAAGTTGCATCATTACAATCAGAATTTTTTCTTGAAAGAAGTTTCTTTAGGAATATTCATGTAGTACATGCGGTTGCTCTTGTAGTTAACATCATAATATCTCCAACCTTTTTGACATTGATAATAGAGGTCACCACATCCACTTTTGCTTTGGTTTCAATGATGCCTTGGCCATAGAATTGGCTACATGTATAGGCCACCAATGTGCTCATGAGAAGGGAGGACAAGGAAATAATCTTTTAATCATGGGTTCTTGTAGAAGGGCCTCTATCTTATTTACAAGAGCACATTTGGGATGATCAAAATTTTCTCCATTGTAAGGTGGAGTTCTTGTGTGCTATATTCTTCGGTAAGGAAAGCCAACTCTAGCATATCCTCTACCTAAAGTTGGCCAACAACTGAGAGGCATACATAGGGGTGAATGCCCCACGGAGGTTGAAGATTCTTATAGCACAATTAAGAACTGGTGATGGAAGAGGCTTAAAGAAGAATGAGAGGAAAGAGTTTGTATCTTTTGCATGGCTAGCGTAGTTGAATTAGAAAAACACTTTATTCTAGATTGTGAAGCCTACAAGGACATTCGGGATAAATATGTAAATGCATTAACGACTGCTTATTCGAAGAGGATAAGGTTGGGAAAATGGGGGAGCTCATCAACAATTTTATTGGAAGAAGGTCAACAAATCAAAAAGATAAAATGGTAGGGTCTGCTGTCCCATAGATTATCTTTGGCCTCAGGGACATTAAGATTCTTCTATTTTATTCTATTTATATTTACAACAGTTAATTTTTAACTTTATATTGTATATACATATGGGACCCTAAAGCAATGTCTACTCCTACATCTCTTGGTGACTATGATTCTAACAAATACTTTCTACCTCAAACACATCCACATATGTCTTTGACAAAATGCAGCACATATTTGTCATTTGTAAATAAAATGGCTCTGACATAATTTGTTCGATGCCACAACAGGCTCTATAGTTTCTCTGACATGTTTTTCCTTACCAGATTTCAAGTTTCTTGAAGCCTATGGTCATTCCTCCATCATCCAATATTGAGCATATTGCATTCAGATTATTGTTTAAGTGGGCACTATTTTTGCATGATAGGCAGCCATAGATATAGGTTGTTAATTTATGTTGTTCTTGTTACTAAGGCGTAACCCTTGAAGGCTGGGAGACTCCATAATGGAGAGTAGTGTTGCCGCACGTATAGCCACCCGAACGGATGCCCTTATTAGCAACTTTGTGTAGTAGCCAAAAACCTTCTATTTGTTGACGCAAAAGGTGGGACCTTTGAAGCCGCCCCGATCCACGTGGTTCTTAGAAGAGATAGTAGGGACAATCCTCAGGTTTGGTGGGGGACAAGCCTTGGGAATCCAAGATCTTGGTATGCATGAGAAGTGTGTGCCATGGAGAGGAGCTGGTGCTACCAAGATCCTGAAGCTATCTGCTTTAAATGAGCACGGCCGGGGGACTCAACAATACAGTCCTTTCCTAGACTAGGTTGTACAAGTTTGTGATTGTTGTGAGTGTGAGTGACTGCAGTTACTATTTTCTTGTCAAAAAAATACAATTCAGACATATTTCCTGACAGACATGGTCACTTTTGAGCTTAAATTGCCCGCATACAGACAACTAGATCACTTTTAAACAATAGTTAGTCACCTTTTGCTTAAACTGGATCACTTTTAAACAATAGTCAACCGCCTCTGGTCTAAACTGCGTCACCTTTGATCAATAGTAAATCACTTCTAAGTCAATACTAATCGCTTGTAGCAAATTGGCTTGCCTCTGGTTAACACTGTAGCCTGTTACCCAAACCAAAACTAGATCGCCTTTAAGCTATTACTGTTAGGGTTAGCCAATAGAAGATATCAATTAAATGCAAATAAAGATTAAACAAAGGAATGAAAATACACATAAATAATAACAGCGAGAGACAAGTTTTAATGTAGTTCACCCAAACTCGGGCTACATCCGCCAAATAGAGAGTCCAATATTATCATCCAATAAATCAAACTGATTACAACTAGCAATCCCTGCAACTCAATACCATTACAAAATGCTACAATACATCATCAAAAACCCTAACCCTTAGCCGCTATTATCAAACCTTATGTCGGGTACAAAATAGGGTTTTTTTATGTCAGTTAATGAAAAATAACTCCCAGTGCCTTTATAAAATAATAAAAAATCGTGTGAGGTTTCAGGGGCATTGCCCTCGAGCCCCCACGAGGGTGCTACCCCTCGACCCCGCCCTGTATTGCGACAAGGAGCACGCCAGGTGTGCTGTCCCTTGACCCAGTCTTAGGGGCGCTGCCCCCAAACCCCTGCAAGGGGTGCTGCCTGTTACATCCCTATTTTCTAACTTGCTTTACTTTTACTTTTTACTTGGGCATAAGTAAATTTGTTGTGATGTTATAGACTTACGACAGGATATGACATGGAATTATATTGAATATCATTTATGAAATCATGGAAATGATTATGTTATTGTCGATTTAATAGCTATATGATGAGATTCGATTTACTAGTTGAATTTATTGAATAATGATGCACTGATTACATATTGTTTGATGACAAGTGAAAACAAGATTACAGGTTATCGACTCTCAGAGAAGAGAGAGAGAGAGTATCTTTCGAGAAGAGAGATATAGACCTTGGAATACGAGTGGTCAATTTGCCAAACGAGTTTAGTGTTAAACGATGATGTGAACCAATGAGTCGTATGAGGTAAGTCTTGTCTTGCTAGTTACTTTCGAATCTAATCGACAGGTAGTCGATATCTTGATTATCATCTAGTCAAGTCGATGATGAGTCAACTTAGTCGTTTGCGAAGTAAACAATGTCATAGCCGTAAAACGGTTGCGTTATTCTTCTTGAGTCACTTGAGGTTTTATTGTCGCCTCTTAAACGTCAAGACGTTCCCATCAAGTTAGATGACGCTAGTATTGTCAATGTTTAACGTCAACAGATGAACTCGTCAAGTCGACGTGATTTTAATGAAGAATTGTGATGGGGAGGTAAACTCGAGTAGAGGTTTTTCATAGCTATGTGATAGCTAAATGAAATCTAAAATCTTGTTTTGCGTTACGCCCAATCCGTCGTGATTACCGTCAAAATGCGTTGATCATGTGTTGTGAATTTATTCCCTTTTGTAAATCGATGGAAGTCGAATGTGAAGTCAATTTATGCTATAACTATTTTGGTCGTCATTTGGAAGGATATTCTGAAATCATTTTAGTCATAACTTGGCTAATGGCAGGTATTTTCATCAGTCTGCTTGATGTTGGTTTCTCGTCGAGTCAAGTGGTTTTCGCCCAAGCTCTGTCGGTTGGGACGTCATCCTTTGCGAATACGTCTTTTTCTCTTCGAGTTTATGACTTGAGTTGTCTTAGATCGAACCCACACTTTCTTTCTTTAGTCAGTTTTGATTCTTTATCTCTTTTTCGACCTTGGAGTCACCTTGTGAGAGTTTCACTCCTCTAGCGATGTTAGGTTGCATTTCTCGAAGGTTAGAAGTCTCCTTGTGGAAGAATGACAAAGTTGTTATGCCTTGTCGTCATTTGGAAACCTCCATTTTGCTTGTGGCCGCTGCAAATGAGGGGTCGGTAGCTGTAGTTATGTCGACCCCTTGTGAATAGGCATGTGACGGCTGTGGGTTGAATGCTCTAACTTCCATCACCGTGGGTGCGAGAGGGAGGAAGTTATGCGGTTGTGATAAAAGTGTAACCGTTAAAATAAATGCGGATGCTCCATCATCGTTGAGGGGGCTATGGTTGTTGAGAAATAAAAGAAACCGCAGATAGAGTGGAGTCTCCTTCTTCGCGGAGCTAGGTAGGAGTTATGTGGTGGAGAATATAGTAGAACCGTGAGATGAATGCTTTTTACTCCATCGTGGGCGCGGGAGGGCAGTAGAGAGGTGGTAGTTTAGAAATTAAAAACGAGAGTTAAATGGGAGATATACTCCATCGACGTGGGAGAGAGCATAGGGAGTTCGAGGCTGTCGTTGTTTAGAAAGGAGAAAAATGGCAGAGAGGCACCATTTTCATTGGGAAGTTTGGCTTCACTGTGCACGACTAGCAGAATAGAGGGTATTTTGAAAACCTAAGGAGGCACGTCTTGTTAGAGGAGGACGTGGATAGGTGTGCAGAGAGTCGAGAGTCTGCAAAGGTCACCAGGAGCTTGTAACTGTAGTCTATACACCCCGTCGACAAGTTTTTCTATTCTCTTTCTTCGCAGTCTAAGTCAGTTTTGTGCCTCTTCTATGCAAAGATAGTGTAATATGTTTACAACGAATAGAATACGATAATAATGTCTTCTTACTACAAGTTATGTGTGAGAATGTTTACATTGTTTAAGTATCATTGTTGCCTTCTTAGAGTTCAAACTCATGACTATCTTCACAGAAACAGTAACATTGTATATCATGAAAGAAACCATAATGATAGTAGAACTCAGTCTTCAAATGTATACACACTTATATTGATCAATGCATGATGCAAAAGGTGTATTATAATCTACAAGAGGTCGGCAATGATGTATGTATAGAGAGGTTCATATATGACTGTATTATCAACTTAAAATTGTCTTTTGTTCACTTGAAACGTCAGTTTCATAGTGAGAAGCTACATTGCACCACGTGCATGCTGTGTAGGAGTTTAAAGCCTCATATTTAAAGCATGTTTCAACGTAGACGTTAGTTTGTTTGATAGCCGGAGATGTAGTTATAACTGACTGTGGTGTCAGGAGTTAAAAACCAGAGGAGGACAAGGTGTTAAAATACCTCTCTGCCCAATTAGATAAAGATTCCAAAGACAAGACATTGAATGTCGACAAAAGTAACTAGCTAGTGTCTTATTCAGTTTTATACCTTTAGTTAGAGGTCGACAAATGTGTTTGATCATCTCTAGTGTCATGAGATAGATTCCAAGTCTTGTATTATCTTATTTTACAACTCTTACCTTATTGACCCATGTGAAACCATTTGATTTGGAAGGAGGTGTAGAGTTGTAGTAACAGTAATTATTCTTAGTCGAAAACCATCATGACTTTTGTAATGAAAAGATAAGGGTGGGAAACCCGTATTTTGAGTCTAAATTAAGTTGCATGCGATGATTCTTGTGTCGCTATTACCTTGTAGATTGTTATGAGTCTAAAACTTTAAATTCTGGGCTTACGGGAAATTGTGTTATATACTTGAGTATGTTGTATAAACATATGGGAATTGTATAGCCACGTTAGCGACCACTTAGGAGTGGATATTTATAAACGATGTTTTATATGATTATGGGATTATGAATTGCATTACAAATGCTATCCATATAAACAATGAAACAAAAAATCCATTGTACAACGTGTAAACGGAGATGAATCCATAAACTCAGGAATAGAGTAAACCTTTGTGCCATGCACTAATGCATGAGAAATTCAAACCCCTTGAGGGTATTGAGGATGTTTTATAGAGCTTATAAGTGGGCGAACTCATTTTGTGAGTAGACATTAATGTGACGAGAACCCTAATTTTAGTAAATGCTCATATCTATCTTGTTGGAAAGAGATTTGTTACTAGTCAACAAAGATTAACCCTAGGTAGGGATAACTCCTTGTTGAGTTAAAAGTTGAATTGAATTACAAGCTGTGAGCCTCAGGTTTTGCAAACATGCAAGAGGTACCATTAAATGGTTAAGTCAAACATTAATTCATTATACCTTTTTATCACAACTTCTCTAAGCTATTACTTGTCGACAAGGGGTGAATCTCTTATGTTGCGTAGATGCAATGAGAGATACTTAAGAATGAATAGTCTCTCCATAACATTCGTAGAGCAACGACAGTATCTTGTGAATTTACCTAAGTCAGAAAGACTAGGTTTGAGTTAGGCAAAACTCAACAGTTAAATCTTAAACCTAGATATGGTAACTATTATATTAAATCATTGAGATCATCATTTAGATCGTGATTGAAGGGTCAAGTGCCCTGACTATGAGTAATTATTCTTATTTGCAAGAAGGGAATTAGATTCCTAGACTATATTTCTTGACCTGGGTAAGGTTATCATCTTAATCGTAATTAATCTATCTATATCTATTATGAGACAATAAGTCATGGACCTCGGGTATTGCAATGATGCAATGGGAGTCCTCATAATGAAAGAAAGTTGATTAGGTCTATGGATTATAGACAATGAAAGAAAACATGTTTTGGGTCAAGAAGACTAGATTGATGAAATCATCATGATTTCATAAGTTAAACAAAGTTGACCAAATCAAACTGTAGGAATATGATAGTATCCAAGTCGAGTTTGAGTGGGTGAACATTACGACAACGTTCATTGTGAACGTCAATTTATATTGAAACTATGGCCATAGTAATGCATATGTCTCTGCATGCATTGTCGGTTCACTGTATCTGGATTGCACATCCTATCGGGAATCATACTTAGCTAGAGGGTATCTAGGGTTGTATGATAGATAGAGTTGTGTAAGATACAACACTATGTACTCGGAAAGGCAAATTACCATTGGTCACCTTGGTCTATACTTCTCGTGAAGGGTAGGGCCACTTCGGTTAGGAAGGAGTGCGAGAGACTGACGGTCTGTGGTTGGAGGTTAATCACTAGAAAGATACTCTCTCTCTCTAGCAGAAGACATGCCGAGGTTGCGATAAAGATGTCAGATTTTTGGATGCAGTATATTTCTGAGACTTGTGTTTTTTGAGACTAAGTAAAACATTAACTGATTCAGGTATTTATAAATGATTTATTTTGTAAACGTTGTACTTAAGAAAGATAATATGGCCTATTGTATTTTGTAATGAGAGATCTTGTAATTATTGTTACTTGATTATTTACTTATAAAAGAAAAAAAAAATTCTATCTCATTTTACCTTGTAAATTTACTTTATGGTGAATTTTTGGTTTTACTATGTTTTTAGAACGTGGTTGTTACACTACCCCTTGACCCTGTAGGAATTTGGGGGGGAAACCACACTGATAAAAGGGGGTAAATTTAACCTCCGAGTATGATTAAGCTCCATATACCAACAATTACCAGTTGCTTTTGGCCTTTTTTGAGGCGCATATGAGCTATTACCTATCACCTATGGTTAATTACCAGCAAATCTTAGTGACTCAGCCGGATCAGCTACACTTCCAACTTGCTTAGCCTCAAAATTAGCTTTCAAACCTGTTTCTAATCATTAGCAGATACCTAGACTGTGTCTCCTACTTAGAGTTTACCAACCAATTGAACTTTGTGATCTTTTCATCTTTTTGAGATCCCAAACCAGTAAACCAAACATCAAATCAATCAACCTGATCAATTAGCAAAACATCATCTTTTGGCTTTAGCTTTAGCAACATCAACAAAATAGCAACCTTAGCAAACAACTTTACCCTTGAGTGTGTGAGCTATTCTCTAGTGAAGCCCAACCAACAACAAAGCAACCAAGAAACTGTTGTTCATGATGTTAGTCATTCACAAACATAGAATAAAAGTTACACAACAACCTTTACCAATCTTGAAAGATACGATGAATTCAGAGAATTCATGATCCCAAGTCTCCGTTGATTAGGTCTTAATCTACTGACGTTACTCAGTGGTTGATGTGTGTTGCTGTTTTCCATTCAGGGGCCTTACGTATTTCTGCAAAGTTCATCATTAGTTCTCCAAATATCCTGTTCTGTATGTCTGCTCTGCATAAATCTCTAATAATTCTACCTCTGCACTTATGGATTCACTCAAATAATGTGCCTACAGGCTGATATTTGCATGATTTCTACCATTATTTATGATTCTTTGCATGATATTTTCAATACTACATGCATTTGACTCCAATATGCTAATGATTTTCAGTTACCTACGGGATTTCAGCATATTTCTCTGTTTCTGCTTATTATTTGTCATGATTTGCAGTTATGGTGATGAATTTATGAAATTAAAAAAAGGAAAAGGGTTAAAGAATGAGATTCCCAAAACTACTTGACTTAGATCACTGATCCACATACAAGCTCCCATACATGCAATGAAAAGAAGGAAACTAAAATCATACTTCACCAGGACATTCCACAAATCCGCATGATCTAGTGCAAATCTTCAAAGGAAAAGTTGACAACAACATGTAATGAAATGAAAGCGCTTCCAGTTGAACACAACATTCACCAGTACATATCCAGAAATCAACATGAAGATTACGTAAAATTTACAATCAGGATGTAATCTGAAACTTCATATCCATTCAGTATGCTCAAGAACAGGTACATTTATAGTGATCTGAAGAAAGAACCTTGACATTTCAACAATTCTATCCTCATTAGTCTCAGTAATCCGATCTCCTAATTGATTCTACAGTAATCGGCCTTAATGCCAGGTATATCTATCTATTGATGTCTATATTCTCTCAAGCTCTGGCTCTTATATAGAGCAAATGCCAAAAAACAGTTACAACGATCCAAGGATCAGGATCCTCTCATAATAATCAACGGTCCAGATGAAAAGCACATGCTTCGCCAGTTGGCAAATGTACAGCAGGCACAGAATATTCCAACATCTTTGATTTGATTTGGTCTCTAGCTGGCAAACAACATATTTGACAATATCCTCCTCATTTCAGGTTCATGTTGCCTCCTTGTGCAACTTTACAATGCTCAGCTTCAGCAGCAGCATCATGACTTCCTGCAAGTAAACAGACAAACATTAAGTTCATCATCATGTGGATAAACAGTAGGAAGTAAAATGTTTTATTAAACAAGCCTCCAAAATGTGCAGCTACAGGCAATCGGGCTTCAAATTTCTATCGCTCTGTTTTCCCGCCCATTTTCTTGTATATCGGGTTCAAATTATGATCATGTATGTATCGGTGTGACTACACACGGTCGGGATGACAATTTTACCTTAGGCCGACGGCAACAGTTATACCGACGCCAAAAATCATGATGATGTCCATCCATCGGGAAGACATGTTCTATCGGCATGATAACTCAAGATTTGGCCTATAGCAAGACTTTAAAACTTTCGTCTGCATGATATTTTGGAAATATGATGCTCCCCCTTCCGAATGTCCAGATGATGCAACCGTCATGTTTCGCTTCTGTATATTGGGGAAAAGAAAGATAGCATCATCATCATCATTTCTAAGGAAAATAGGAGGATATGAAATATGATCCTGCTGCTGAGGAAAGGAATATGATGGTGACGTCATCGTCATATTCGGGCTTCATTAAAATGCAAAAGATGACGTCACCGTCATGTTTAGTTAAGATCAGGAGATAAATGTAATATCGGGTCACCTAAGGAAGATGATCAAGTGGTGAATGTAATATGACCCCTCTGCGGCCAAGGTAACCCTCTCGAAAGATCAGGATGATGATGATCATCAGGATATCCGGGGCTTTTGTTTAAACTTAGAACATGACGTCATCATCATATTCGCGAACCGGATCATGTTTTGGAAATATCCTGCCGAAGGAGAAATGTGATGATGATGTCCTCTTGATATTTGCTTCTTCGTTTATCAGGTTGGGATGACGTCATCAGGATATTTGCAAAAGGTTATATTTCTCGGCAGGAGGACTTTATGAAATATCAGGTAGACAAACAAGATCATGATGATCTCGAAAACATGACTGAGGAATGGAATATCACCCTCCTATAAAAGATAGGGTGATCATCATGATCATGCAAAAGGAGATCAGGAGGATATGAAATATGATCCTGCCTTGAAAGATCAGGATGATGATGATCACCAGGACTTTGACGTGCGCATGTAAATTATGCAGATGGTGGATTTTCTAAGTAGGGTGATATTATAATATCAGCATGATATTATAATATCAGGTGATGTAAAAATATCATGATGCTCGTTGTTATGAAATATCGGGTTTGACTCAAAACATGATGCTCACGATGCGCCTAAGGTCATTTGACGGGTAAAGGGCACTATCACCTAAGATTGACGTCCAGATATTGGGACTGCATGATTTTTATCGGGTGATAGACCAAGATCATGATGATGACCTTTCACGATACAAAAGACCGCTCGACGGGGAAAACTTACTATGACTTAAAGTTGACGTCCGGATATTTGAACCTCAGGATACTATCGGGGGGGGGCGTTTCAAATATGATGATGATGTTCTTCAAATAGCAAAACTGAGTTTATAAAATATGACCCTCTTCTTGCGAATATCAGGTTTGACCAAAACTTTGACTGTGCATAACTCCCTCATATGGACGAATTTTCAGGTGATGTAAAAGGCAAACCTGCATGGAATTTCAAGTTCTTTCTAAATATGAGGTCATAGAAACAAAATATGAACTTTGACAAACTGACCTCATGATGATGACCAACCTCATCGAATATCATGATGATGCACCTGACCTATTTTTACCAAACCGCCAGAAAGCAGACAACACAAGCCAAGACAAAAGTTGGGTCCCTGTTTTACCAAGTTAAAATGGGGCGTGTTGTGTAACCACACAACAACTTGCCACCAAAGAAAACAACAAAATTCAAATGATTCAAGTGATATGATCATATTCATCTGTAGTATTCTAATTCTTTCTAAGTAAAATCATCATGATCTTTGAATGATAAAGTTTCATCAAGGTAACAGTGCTAACAAAGGATCATGTGTGTGCATATGATTAATTATCCTCATCTTGAAAGCAAGTTGAAAATATAAGTAACTGGTGTTAAACTACATAGTTGGAGATCATCCCTCATAGCCAACCTAGATAGAGCCTTGCTGCCAGCAGGCGTCCATAGCCCCGGCAAGGTTATCTATACAATCTCCCTAAGTAGAGCCCCACTGCCAGCAGGCGTCTATAGCCCCGGTAGAGTTACTTAGATGGCCTAAGTTTATTGTTTATATATTTTTTTATTATATATCTGATATCATCATGTCAGCTCATTTGTACAAGGTATGGTCACTTGTAGCTTTAGGTTGGAGATTGTATTGGTAGCAAGGGAGTCCCTTTAGATTTTTCACTTAACACCTATACTCATATCTTCAACAAGCCCAAGGCTGTTAGGTGTTTCATTGTGTTTGATTCACTTTGGACAAGAAAAGGCACCTGATGAAAAGATATTATAAAACCTGATCATGAATATTTATCAGAATGAATTACAATCTATATCTAAATCTGATCTCATCACTTGAATCCTAACAATTTAGTTATTTTCTTAGGTGATGAAGTGCATCATCTTGACTTACCAAAACAAAACTCAACCAAAACAACACAAAACAGAAGCAACCACTATACAAACAACTAACCTACAAAAAGGAAACAACAGAAACAGAACAAGAAAGCAAAACAAGCAGACTGTACAAACAACTAACCTACAAAATTAAATACAAACTACTACTAGGCAAACAAGAACCAGAAAACAACCTAAAGACACATGTATTTGCATACTTCTTTTGATTGTGCAGGAGCATTAGGGTATTAGTTATGGCTCTCAACCTAGCAAATTTATCTTTATATTCTGAAAAATATTCTGATATTCTGAATTCACTGTATTCAACAGAACAACTCTTGATGATCAGCAACTAAGGAAGCTCATCATGTTCATGATTAATCCATATGCATGTCTTATCTCCTGAATTTCCATAATTAAAATAGTAATCAACATCATTCACTGTGGAAAGGAGAAATACAACCTGGTGTATTTCTGATTTTGCTGGACATGCTTCTTCATTGACAGTTGATCTTCCATTTGTCATTATATTTTCACTGCTTGTCTCAGTGCCTGGTCTCTCTTCAAATTGAAGGATGTATGACTCTTGATGTATTAATTCTTCATCTTTATCCAACTTTATCCCTTCATTCTAGATGTTCAGTTTATCCTCCAGTTCAGGAAACTTCTTAATATTTTCTTCAATTTCCTGCACATCAGCATCTAAATAAGTATCTTTATCATCACAACCTGATATACAGAAATTTATCCCTTCTAAATCATGTGACTGTAAAAGAGAAACAACTTTCACTTGATAAGGACACTCCCCTGTTTCATTCTCAAAATATTTCTGGAGTGACGTCTGATTATGCATAACAACTCCAAAGTCTTCTACATCTTCATCTTTCAGGAATTGTTCATTAAACAATTCACATCTTTTATCTAGTAGAGGATCTGGTTCCATTAACCTGCAACATTCTTGCATTTGATCATTCAATTCAACCCAGTTAGGTAGTAAATCAGCCTTTATTTTCTTTTTTATGACTTCCTGAGTTACCACCATAGGAACTTCATCATCAGCAGTGAATTTAAATTGCTCTACTATTTGTTTACACTTCTCTTTACCATAGAATGACTCCAGGAAAGATGTTTCATCTTCTTTATCAAAAGTATTGGGATCAGAATCAAAAATATTATCCTGATGAGTGGTTTCTTCTCTAAAATTTTCACAAGATTCATACCTGCATACTGACTGGTCCTTACTTGTATTAGGAAGTAGAGAACTCCTATCAATTTCACCATAAAATGAATCCAGGAAAGATGTTTCCTCTTCATTACCTTCTGGAACTGATTCAGCTATTGTATTTTCTAGAATCTTTTTCAACATAACCAAGCAAGGGTAGCAATCTCTGTCTGAATGCTCTTCATCATGTAATCTGCACCAGCTTTCAATCAAGACATCATCAGTGGATAAACCTAGTATTTGACTACACTGTATATTTCTAGACAAGTATAATTCAAAATCTTCAGAGCGATCCACTTCAGTGTCTGGACAATTAATAACTTCTGGTGCTGCATCTGCTTGTTGTTCCAGAATTTCCTCATTTTCCTGCCAGACTTCTTTATTTTCCTGGCAAATTTCGGCCCTGAACACATCCAGAAAGAGTATTAGTCCTTTCAAATATAAATCCAACCTTGTAAGGAAAGTTAAACAATTTATTTCGCTGTGTTCCACAGTCTGGTGTATCCTGCAACAGGTAGATAAACCAAAGTTAGACAAACTGTGAGGGTAAAGCTGCCTACTCAAAGTTTCTTGAAATAAAGGAATGTTAATTTGACAATTGCCTTCATATACATCCATCAAAATGAGACTCTATTTTTCAATTTTTTTAATTTTGAAATTTTAAGGAGATCCATCATATCTTAGAATAAAACTTGAAAGTTCAGAAAATCAAACTAATCTTTGATGCTTTGGGCTAGATCTTTGCAAAGGTGCAACCAAAACATCTCAGATAAGAGATATTTGCAGACATTTAACTCAAATGCTGAAATATTTATGCAATATTTGCAGAAATCCAGAAATGTGACAGGATATTGGGATATCCTGACCCGTAACACAAGATCTCGAGTGCCTAAGGCTTAAAAGTCTCAAAGTTTGAACAAATTTACGTACCTTTAGCCGATATTAGTGAATTCAGAAAGATCTACTGTAAAGCTTGCAATATTTATGTGAGATCTGGAAATCTTTACATAGAATGAACACATACAAACTTCTCACAACAAATATTTACGTAATTTACTGAAATTCACAGGCGATCTGAGGTTACCTTACTCTATGCGTCATCAAACCTGAAAATACCGATGATGAGCGTGATCTTCTGGGCCTGCCCTCCTTCTAGCGCCAATTTATGTTGCGTTAGAAGCAAGGGGCCTGCATAAAAATGAATGATGACTGAAGCAGTGGCATCTTTTCTAGTTCCGCCCTCCTTCTGTTGATGATGCTGAGAAACAGCTCAGCTGCCCTCCTTCTAGCGCCAATTTATGTTGTTCATGATGTTAGTCATTCACAAACATAGAATAAAAGTTACACAACAACCTTTACTCATCGTGAAAGATACAATGAATTCAGAGAATTCATGATCCCAAGTCTCCGTTGATTAGGTCTTAATCTACTGACGTTACTCAGTGGTTGATGTGTGTTGCTGTTTTCCATTCAGGGGCCTTACGTATTTCTGCAAAGTTCATCATTAGTTCTCCAAATATCCTATTCTGTATGTCTGCTCTGCATAAATCTCTAATAATTCTACCTCTGCACTTATGGATTCACTCAAATAATGTGCCTACAGGCTGATATTTGCATGATTTCTACCATTATTTATGATTCTTTGCATGATATTTTCAATACTACATGCATTTGACTCCAATATGCTAATGATTTTCAGTTACCTACGGGATTTCAGCATATTTCTCTGTTTCTGCTTATTATTTGTCATGATTTGCAGTTATGGTGATGAATTTATGAAATTAAAAAAAGGAAAAGGGTTAAAGAATGAGATTCCCAAAACTACTTGACTTAGATCACTGATCCACATACAAGCTCCCATACATGCAATGAAAAGAAGGAAACTAAAATCATACTTCACCAGGACATTCCACAAATCCGCATGATCTAGTGCAAATCTTCAAAGGAAAAGTTGACAACAACATGTAATGAAATGAAAGTGCTTCCAGTTGAACACAGTATTCACCAGTACATATCCAGAAATCAACATGAAGATTACGTAAAATTTACAATCAGGATGTAATCTGAAACTTCATATCCATTCAGTATGCTCAAGAACAGGTACATTTATAGTGATCTGAAGAAAGAACCTTGACATTTCAACAATTCTATCCTCATTAGTCTCAGTAATCTGATCTCCTAATTGATTCTACAGTAATCGGCCTTAATGCCAGATATATCTATCTATTGATGTCTGTATTCTCTCAAGCTCTGGCTCTTATATAGAGCAAATGCCAGAAAACAGTTACAACGATCCAAGGATCAGGATCCTCTCATAATAATCAACGGTCCAGATGAAAAGCACATGCTTCGCCAGTTGGCAAATGTACAGCTGGCACAGAATATTCCAGCATCTTTGATTTGATTTGGTCTCCAGCTGGCAAACAGCATATTTGACAATATCCTCCTCATTTCTGGTTCATGTTGCCTCCTTGTGCAACTTTACAATGCTCAGCTTCAGCAGCAGCATCATGACTTCCTGCAAGTAAATAGACAAACATTAAGTTCATCATCATGTGGATAAACAGTAGGAAGTAAAACGTTTTATTAAACAAGCCTCCAAAATGTGCAGCTACAGGCAATCGGGCTTCAAATTTCTATCGCTCTATTTTCCCACCGATTTTCTTGTATATCGGGTTCAAATTATGATCATGTATGTATCGGCGTGACTACACACGGTCGGGATGACAATTTTACCTTAGGCCGACGGCAACAGTTATACCGACGCCAAAAATCATGATGATGTCCATCCATCGGGAAGACATGTTCTATCGGCATGATAACTCAAGATTTGGCCTATAGCAAGACTTTAAAACTTTCGTCTGCATGATATTTTGGAAATATGATGCTCCCCCTTCCGAATGTCCAGATGATGCAACCGTCATGTTTCGCTTCTGTATATTGGGGAAAAGAAAGACAGCATCATCATCATCATGTCTAAGGAAAATAGGAGGATATGAAATATGATCCTGCTGCTGAGGAAAGGAATATGATGGTGACGTCATCGTCATATTTGGGCTTCATTAAAATGCAAAAGATGACGTCACCGTCATGTTTAGTTAAGATCAGGAGATAAATGTAATATCGGGTCACCTAAGGAAGATGATCAGGTGGTGAATGTAATATGACCCCTCTGTGGCCAAGGTAACCCTCTCGAAAGATCAGGATGATGATGATCATCAGGATATCCGGGGCTTTTGTTTAAACTTAGAACATGATGTCATCGTCATATTCGCGAACCGGATCATGTTTTGGAAATATCCTGCCGAAGGAGAAATGTGATGATGATGTCCTCCTGATATTTGCTTCTTCGTTTATCAGGTTGGGATGACATCATCAGGATATTTGCAAAAGGTTATATTTCTCGGCAGGAGGACTTTATGAAATATCGGGTAGACAAACAAGATCATGATGATCTCAAAAACATGACTGAGGAATGGAATATCACCCTCCTATAAAAGATAGGGTGATCATCATGATCATGCAAAAGGAGATCAGGAGGATATGAAATATGATCCTGCCTTGAAAGATCAGGATGATGATGATCACCAGGACTTTGACGTGCGCATGTAAATTATGCAGATGGTGGATTTTCTAAGTAGGGTGATATTATAATATCAGCATGATATTATAATATCAGGGGATGTAAAAATATCATGATGCTCGTTGTTATGAAATATCGGGTTTGACTCAAAACATGATGCTCACAATGCGCCTAAGGTCATTTGACGGGTAAAGGGCACTATCACCTAAGATTGACGTCCGGATATTGGGACTGCATGATTTTTATCGGGTGATAGACCAAGATCATGATGATGACCTTTCGCGATACAAAAGACCGCTCGACGGGGAAAACTTACTATGACTTAAAGTTGACGTCCGAATATTTGAACCTCAGGATACTATCGGGGGGGGCGTTTCAAATATGATGATGATGTTCTTCAAACAGCAAAACTGAGTTTATAAAATATGACCCTCTTCTTGCGAATATCATGTTTGACCAAAACTTTGACTGTGCATAACTCCCTCATATGGACAAATTTTCAGGTGATGTAAAAGGCAAACCTACATGGAATTTCAAGTTCTTTCTAAATATGAGGTCATAGAAACAAAATATGAACTTTGACAAACTGACCTCATGATGATGACCAACCTCATCGAATATCATGATGATGCACCTGACCTATTTTTACCAAACCGCCAGAAAGCAGACAACACAAGCCAAGACAAAAGTTGGGTCCCTATTTTACTAAGTTAAAATGGGGCATGTTGTGTAACCACACAACAGAAACCTAACAACAAAAGCAACCAAGCAACCTAACAGTAACTAGCAAGCAGCAACCAAACAACTAGCAAACCATCATCTTTTTGGGTCTCAAAACCTTGACAAGCTAAAGTTTAATTTTCAACATCATTCATCATGCCTCAAACTAGGAGTCAATATAGAGATGAAATGGAAGCCAAATTGCAAGCTAAGATGCAACAATCTAGATCAACACCTCTTAAAGACGTGACTCAATTCATGACCGATATGCCTCCTTATATGTTTGTGCCCCATGGGTACACCATTGGAGAGTCATCTTCACAACAAGTGCAACCTCAAACATTTTCAAAAACTTATGAAGAACAATCCCAAGAAGACTTATCATAATTTCAAGATACACATGTATGGGATCAATTTGAGACTTGTTTTATCTGATCCTAATCACTACTTGTTGCAACTTGCCTGCATGGGAGCTAAATTACCAAGAGATTTTGACATATCTGCTATTAGAGAGCATGATCCAAACACTCTCGATGTTGTTGCAAAGGGACCATCCACTATAGTCACACCATCCCATACCATATTACAAACTCCATCTTCCAACCCATCTCTTTCATTGCCTATTGTTACTTCATTTGATCCACCATGCTCAGAGTACACTTTAGAACCTTTGATAACTCCAACCAATGTACTCCCTTTCATTTCGCAAAATCTGAACATTCCACCTTTCCATGTTCCCCAACATACTCCTCCCACCATGACCATTTCTATGCCTCAAGTAACACAAGCCATCCAAGTGGCCCAAGTGCAAACTCCTCAAACATCACAAGCTATCCCCATAACCCATATTCCGCAAGCTTCCCAAGCTACCAAACAACACCAACGGTCCAAGATTCACAACCATCACAATCCGCTACATCACATGTGGACACCACATCTCATATTTCTACTGCTACTAATATGATCACTATCTCCACTAATCCATCCAATACATCATACAATCCCAATGTTAGTCTCATTGACATGAGTGACCCGCCTATTGTTTCTCAAGCTAATCCTAGCACTATAGTCACTTACGTTGATCAACTTACATCTGTTCTGCCATCTTCTTATAATCCTTCACAAACCATCAATCCATCTTATACTACCCAAGGTTTCCCTATCGTCACCCAACACATGACATACACCAATCCTCATGTTGTCCAAAATACAAACCCAAGTGTCCATCCTTCTTCCGCATCCACCAATCCTTCCATCACTTACCATGTCACAAATCCAACTCCAAATTCACAACCATTAACTAATGCCAATCCATCTTCCACTTCCCATGTGATGCAAAATATTGGTGCTAATTCATCACAATATACCCAACTACCACTTGTGTCTCAAGGATAGCAATCTTCAACCACATATGCATCGCATACCAATCCTTTGACATATATTGTGAGTACGCAACCTCAACAAATGGTCATGGATTCATATATCCCACAACAACAACCTCAATAGACATCATACCATGTTTCACCCCCTTTGCAACAACATCAATTATCTCTAGCGGATGCTCAACAAATGATTAACCAAGCGGTAGGACAAAGCAAGATGACATTTTCCTTAGAAAACATATGCGCTTATCCATTTGACAAGTCACTTCATATGACACCTTTTCTGCCACACTTTAAAATTCCACAATTTGACAAGTACAAAGGAAAAGGAAATCTAGAAGACCATCTTAGAGCATTCTTTGTGGCATGTCTCGATGTTTCTCATGACGATACATATCTTTTGAGATTATTTCCTTGAAGCTTAGCAGGACAAGCTCTTCAATGGTTCTCTCATTTACCTCTGGGAATTAAGTCTTTTGTAGAGTTAGCAAATAAGTTTCGATCACACTTTGCTTTTAACATTGAACATGAGGTAAACATGAATGACCTTGTCAATAATAAACAACGCAATGGTGAAGCCTTCTCTTCATTTACTCAATGATGGTGTAATATGGCTAGCAAACTATCATGGGAAATACCTGAAAAGCAACAAATTGATATCTTTGTTCAAAATCTCCATCCGAGCTATCATTCCAACTACAATTGTAAAGTGCTAGCACCTTTGATGAACTTGTTTCCAAAGGAACCATCATTGAATGATCTTTAATTGCTAAAGACACTATCAAGATTTTTTGCGATAACAAAGACTATCCTCCAAACTCCAACGATAAGTCTTGCTTTTGGAACAAAAACAAGAATATTGTCAATGACGGTGTTGTGGACGCAAAGAACATACAAACTATGAAAGATACCATTAACATTCAAGCTGCTTCTACAACAACACAACCTTTTTAATGAACTCAACAACGACAAACTTCAAATCCTCGCTGACAATTTGCACCATTAGTGGAACCTATGGAAGTTGTCTTTCAAAAGCTTCTCCAAGTGGGCGATATTATGTTACCAGATGCGCCACCCAATGGTGAACCACTCATCAAAGCTCCTTGGTATAAAGAAAATGAGTATTGCGATTACCATAGAGTTAAAGGACACAAAACAAATGGTTGTATGCACTTAAAGCATGTTATCCAAGATTGCATCGATCAAGGTTTAATCAAAATTACACCTTCAACCACTCAACCTGCACAGCAACTGGAATCAAACTATGATCTAGATGCTTTCAAGAATCCACTTCCATCTCATGACAAACCAAGTAACCCTCATGCTGGGAATGCCATTCAGTACAACTATGAATCATCTACTATTGGCCGCATTGACCATGCTCACATTTCTACCATTACTATCCAAGGAAAAGCACCTGACTATGTTGTAACTACTCGAAGAGGTTGTGTTACCATTCAAGGAACACCTGTCCATCCTCCTCGACCATCATCTAACTATAATATCCTTGATCACCTTGGCAAAACACTTGCGCATATTTCCATTCTTGAGTTGCTTCACATATCCCCTACTCACAAAGCTATCCTTGAGACAGCCTTACAAGAATCTTCAGTGCCTAACGATATTGATTTCACACAATTCCAATCTATGGTCACTAGTATTGCATCCCCTTGTCATTTAACCTTTTCTGACAAAGATCTTCAGCCCTCCATTTATCCTTCACACAACGAAGCCCTTCACATTGAAGTGTTTGTCAAACAATGCCATATTAAACGAATCTTGGTGGATGGTGGAGCTGGTCTTAATATATGTTCCTTGAAATTAATAAAACAATTGGGATATTCTGAGAAAGATGTTGACACCTCCAAAGGTCATTACTATCAGAGCATATGATGATGCCAAGAGAGATACTGAAGGGATTATTTACTTGCCTATCCAAGTTGGGCCGGTCACTACTAACACCCCTTGTCAAGTTCTTGATGTTGAGCTTCCTTATAACATCATCCTTGGTCTTCCATGGCTCCATGCCCTCAAGGTAATTCCTTCTA
Organism: Cunninghamia lanceolata; assembly: GCA_027924645.1. Taxonomy (NCBI): domain Eukaryota; kingdom Viridiplantae; phylum Streptophyta; class Pinopsida; order Cupressales; family Cupressaceae; genus Cunninghamia; species Cunninghamia lanceolata. The sequence continues at coordinate 4,646,142 of BSBN01000088.1, forward strand.
CATACCATCAATGTCTTAAATTTCCACATAACAATGTTGAGATTACTATCCATGCTGATCCCAATCCATTTGAATTTTGTCGTGCCTTTCAAGCTAAATACCAAAGTCCAAACCACATTCCTATCAACACCAAGGCATACCCCTCTTCATCATATCTAGATCCATCAGACCTACTTAAGCCATCGTCTAGCAAAGCTACTTCCAATCTCCATATCAAGTACACCGAACATGGTCCGGGTGAGTACACATTGCAAGAATCTTCATCCATATCCATTTCTGATATAGAAGCTAGATCTTCTTTGGTAGGAGATGTCTCTAACTCTGATACCATCGACGACTCCTTTCATATTACCAACCTTTTTTTAGGATCCTCGATCTTCATGCTTTCCACCACCCCTTCATCTCCATCTAATGATGAACTCAAGTCTAGTTCTCAAAACACTCCTAATCCTAGTGTCAATCGTAGGCCTCCCCAAGATAAAGCTATTGGTAATTCCTTCATCCATCCTAAGTCCACCATTTCCTATCAAAAATCTCATCATAAATTCCACAAGCATGTGACCGTACATCTTCCACCATCCAATCTACCTTTACTTCTTTCAACTCCTAAACTCCCGCCATCAAATTTACTTCCATATCCTCCACTTCAATCATCCTATAACTTGCAAAAGCATGTGACTATCCACCTTCCACCATCCAATTTACCCCCACTCCTTCCAACTCCTAATATCTCTCCATTTTCCTCACCTCTATTACTAAAAATGCCTACTTATTCATTTCACATTCCCAATCATGACCAACAAATGCACATATTGTCTAAACATAAAGCTTCCATTCATTCCATCAACCCTACTTCCATCAAATCCATGGGATTCAAAAATAAAAATTTGGACGCCTTTACTTCTAAAACTAAAAATCCTACCAAGAATCCTAAAGATTCTCATGCCTTAGGGCATCAAAGCAAAGAATCATAGCCTAATACATCTAAAAAGCTAACTAATCCTATAACTCCACAAGAAGAGCTGACACCCAAAATGGTTTGGGTCCCTAAGCAAACAAGCAAGCAAGATGATTGAGTCATCCTTATCCATCTTTCAAGAATCCCAACCATTTTCTTCCCTTTCCATCCCATTCCATTTAACAATCCCACAAGCAAAGCAAAAATTATAAAAATACTAAGTATATGTGGGTTCCTAAATCATTCCATCACCCATTCCCTAAGCAAGCATCTCTTTCACTTCCTACACTGACCTTTCCATCTTAAGCTTTAATGTTCAGTGGTGTGTGCAACCGTGGGTCATGATTTCCTTCATTCTCATTACACCCCAAATACCTCCATATCTCCATCCTTCATCCATTATCCTACATATCTCTCCATCACCTTCCTATGGTCCATGCTTTTGCATAAGCCTTTCATCCTAAGTCCTACCATAATTCACCTCATAATCCACTATCCACCTAATCCATCTCCCTCACAAGCATCCCTTTGCCAACATCTATGAACACAATGACATGGTCCGTGCAATGGCATCTATCTCCAATGGGACTACCAACATTCATCGAACTAGACACTTGAGTCCCACCTATCCATTACCATGGTGAAAACCTGGCAAACAGGCGCCATGGGTAATTGTATCCTATCTTAACTATCCTTAAAAAAAAATCCATCCAATAGTGAAAACCACTTTGTGGCACTTTGCATATAAAAAAAATTATAGTATAAGATAAATAATCCGTCCTTTGGTGAAAACCTGGTAAACAGGTGCCTTGGATAAGTACCATAGTGAAAACCTAGCATACAGGCACTATGTGTAGTGATCATCTTCCATTATCTGCTTAGTTTGTTTGATCACCAATCTTCCTAGCATACTTCACCATCTTATCCTACATAATCCACATTTCTTTGTAATAAACAACTTTTCCATCTTTGCCTCTGTCAATGCTAGCTATTATATTTTGGACATTGTTGTGATCACTATATCTTTTTAGCACCTTAGCATCTTGTCCGCACATGCTATCCATTGTTGCTTCTCCACAATAAACCTCATCCCGCACTGGGGGCACTTGTTGAGCCTTATTTGGAAGTGGATACCGCCAGCTCTAGCTCATAACACATCAAACACCTTAGCTCACAACATAGCAAACTTTCAACTTCAACCATAGTGTTCATCCAACGTCAAACATGGCAAACATTTGCAGCCAGGATTCGTATCTTCGCAATCAATTCAAGCTCAACCAACATCCAAAAACATCAAAAACATCACCAATGCAAACATCCAAGCAATAAAGTTGATTCTTTCAACATCACTCATCAACGTAATAAGTAAGAACTACATCCCAGCTCTATCATTAAAGCCTTGATCCCGTGGATATAAGGTATGTAGGCAATCTAAGATGCGAAGGAAGCACTCTGATTCAGGTAAAGACAATAGCCTCTCTTTTCATCATCCCTCTTTCATCTTTCTTCTGATCATCCTCTAATCTTTCATTTCGCTTTCTTCTATTTTTCATCATTTACATCATCAATAAACCCAGAACTACATATTCATCATGTCTCATCATCATCGTAAATGTGCTTTGATCCCGTAGATACAAGGTATGTAGGTAGTCTGGAATACGAAGGAAGTTTCTATTACTCAAGCACAGACGATCCATCCCATCTTCTTCCTCTTCTTTCATCTTCCATCTTCTTCTCTTTGATTAGCTCAAGCAGGAAGCAGACTATGTGTATACTGAAAGCTCAAGCACTTTAACCAATCAAGAATAAGCCAGAAGCTATTTGTCTGCATGCCTTAATCCAACATTTCCTATAGCATTTTATCAACATCTTTAGCCTTCAACAGGATGCAGCTTTCCTCTTAACAAGGCCCCAGCTTAAATCCATCTAAGAGCACCTAAATTTGGCAAGAGAACGTGATGAAAGTATCTTTTGTTTTATCTTTTGATTTATCTTTTGTCCCTTTTCTATGCCTAATCAATACTACCTTGATTTATCTATATCTTGGTGTGTTGCGATGAAGTAAGGAATGGGGCATGGTCATATTGCTTTTGTATGCCGTGTCTGCAGGATGATCTTATTCTCTTCCTAAGCATATTGGTATCTTGTACGTGTTGGGATTAGCATCTTAATATCAATATCTCTAGCATCAAAGAAGCTAAACAGTCTCTTATGCACTTGAGACTATTCTATGTCAAGACTAGCTCCATACATATAACCAACAAGGTGTCACTATGCATAGTGGAGATAAGCTCAAACCATTGCTTGTAGTGTCAAATTCCATCTCAAAACACTAGCTTCTATTCATATCTCGTGCATGTGGGCTCAACATCTTGACCTCATGCGTTCAGACAAGATTATAGCATGCTAGTTTTGCATTGGATATCTCGACACCTTGGTCTTCTATACCCTGGTGCATAACATCTACATGCTATATCAAACATAAGGATTGCATTTCTTTTCATTTTTGAGCAATTACTTTTAAAGCTGCCCATCGTACCATCTATTCATCCCATTATTCATCTATATAGTCTTCAACCAAGATCAATCATTTCCATCGTCCTTCTTCCACATCTCTTATCCTACAAACAAGTGTGTTAGGCATATAGAGGTCCATCACATATCATATCATTACCATTTATCTATATGCATGAGTACATATCATATCATTACCATTTACATATTTGCATTATCATACATTTCCATTTATATCATTTGCATAAACTTCCATACATAATCCATGAAAAATACAAATACAACATGCATAACCATCATAATACCAGCTGTGTATCCATTATAACATCATGTAGATAACCAACATGTCATCATATATATATATACATGTGTCAATATACAAGTTTCAACCACTACCTCTGGCCCCCAATCAAACACCTCCTGTCGAGTCCTCCCAAAAATGGCATCACCAATTGGTACTGCCTGTGGTAACCTGAACTGTCTCAAAACCCTCTCAAGCAAATAGCGCTCTATAATGTATATCCCACATCCAAAAATATCTCGCGTACCTAGCATAGACAAGCTCAGTATCCTCCTCATCCCATCTCTCACATCCTAGCCATGGCCTCCATATAAATCTATCTACCTCATCCAACATCCTCTGCCAGTACACTAGTCCTCTACACTACTGGTATGTCAAAGTTCCTCTATACATCCTAGCATAAGGCTCTACTACTACTCTAACCACCCATCCATCTGGTCTCGCCACTAGAATATGCTCATATGCCCACACATGCAAAACTATAACTCCTTCAGACATACTAGCCCTGAACATATATGTGCAATCATGCAGGAAATGATAGAGTTGTCCAAGTACACACTCTACCCATGCATATCTCATCCCATAGGAGAACATCCCTTCCATCACTGTCCCCCATCCTACTGGAAACCCTCTCGCTTGCCTTGTCTCCAACTAGCCATCTGATAATAGCTACTACCACTCACTGCAGTCTATCACATAGCTCCTCCATCCTCACCATAGGAATCTCTGAGCCCTCTGCTCCAATGTCTAGTGTCTCGAACAATCTCCTGAATATAGCTGGACCCATATCAGGATCATAATCTACCTGGTCCCCATCAATAGGAACACGTAGAATCTGGAACACATCCTCTAGTGTGATCGTAGCCTCTCCTGTCAACAACAAGAAAGAACTATACTCTCTCATCCCTCACTCCACCATCACCGTCATCAATCCTCGATGTGCCTGCATTGGCTCCAATCTAGACACATGCTTTAATCCGAGGATCTCTAACACTAGCCACTCCTTTGCATCTAGCAATCTCACCAACCGCAAATCTCCAGAATGTGGCTCTCGTGATAACAAAGGCGGTAGGATATCCTGCATCATTTCACTCATCATGTCAATCCCTTGCGCTACATACAACTGATACAAAATTGGACCATTTCTTGCTATACCTGCTTCTATCTACTGCAAGCGACTCCTTTTTCTATATGCGCTCATCTGTTGATTCCATGTGACCTATTTTCCTACATGCACTTATTTCTTGCCTGTATGCGACCTAATTTTCCTATGCGACTGCTTATTGACCAAGTGTGAGCTATATTTCTATATGTGTATACTTTTTTCCTCTAAGCGATCTCTATCCTATAAGTGAGCATCTTTTCTTTACAAGCGAGCTAAACCTATATATGAGCCTACTTTTAGCCCATAATCGACTTGCTCTTATCTATATGCGCATTTTGCCTATGTTTGTCTGGCCAACTGCGAGCAACCTATCATCCCATACATGACCAAGCCATGCCTCTAAGTGACCTCAACTACCTTAAGCGACTTGTTTTTCTTCCTAAGTGACCTTAACAGCCTATTCTAAAACCTAGTCTCTTATGGTGACATGTGTGCATTTATGACACTTCTAGCCTATTAAAATCATGCTTTTAGCAAAAGTTTTGATACATACCAGTATGCCTACTCCCTCTGGTTGTCCATGTGTCCTAACTCACTTGGCACGATGATCTCTGCGTGGAATCACCATCCTGATAGCTCTCCAACTCTCGTCGCACAACAACTCTAAGGAGCTCTGGATCTCTCTAGATTTCTGAACACAATTGAGCACAAACGAGCCTATTTTCCCTTGAAGGACCTACTTATAGCCCCTATCCAAACCCTAATTCTTCTATGCCAAAGCCTATTTTTTTCTTTATCATCCCATTTTTCTCCCACCCAACCCCTATTTTCTTCGTGTCAACCTTGTTTCCTAGCTTTTCCTTTTATCATGAGCCAGCCCAGCCCTTCCTAGTTATCTTGGCTTACCTCTCGAGGGGGCATCACCTGCCAATTACACTGAGGCATAATGGGCATAACTTTATTTCTCAAGCGAATAATCGTATCTTCTTTGACATAACGCTTTAACGAACATTGTATCAAAGAGGGGCAAAATGTCGACACCTAAAATTGACTCATTATCATTAGTATTACACATCACATTAGCTACCATCTGCATTGGTCTAACACACTTGAGCAATATCCCTAACACATCTATTTGTTCTATTAATTAAATGAATTTATATTTATTTAATTAATTCATTAGCTATTTCCTCTAAGCTATAATTAAACAATCTTTAATATTTAATTATCTTCTTTCTATCTATTTTAATTAAATAAATCTTATTTATTTAATTAAAATTCTATTTACAAACCCATTTTCCAATTAATTAAATAAATTTTTATTTATTTGATTAATTTCTCTTATCATTTATCTCATGAGCCGACATGTGTGCCCCTTTCATTTAAAAAAAAAAAGATAAATGGTACTATATCTTTTATTTAATATCTTTCACATGTAGTACTTTTTATGTACACAATCACACATAAGCCTTATCTTCCCTCCACTTGTCATCTTCACATTCACCTATGTCTATCATTCAATCTTAGCCATTCACATAGCCACTGAATCTCCACCATTGATTGATTTTGGTTGAGTTCTATATAAACACCCTCTCATTCCATACTATAGATCGATCCAGCATTCATATAGTGTTTACATTATCATCCTGAGCATATGGAGCACTTTAGCATCCATCTAGCATATTAGTTTTATCATCCATCCAACATGGTAGCTTTTATCCTCATAATTGTTCATTGTTGAAGATACAATCCACATCATAAACATGGAATCATACAATCTAGGTGGTATTGTTCTTGAATTGCATGCTTTTGATTTCATTTGGATTAGATTCTTTGATGATGGTAGGGTTAGGTTTTCATGGCTATGCTTGATCTTATTAACTTGATTTTTTACCTATCACATAAGGAACTCCTAGAACTGAAAAAGAGAAAGAAGGAACAGAATGAAGAGCGCCTGATAGAAAGGATTTCAGCATTGGAGATCAAGACTCTAATGAGAATTGAAAAGGAAAAGCAATAAGTAGCAGCAGAGGTTGAAAAAGAGCCACAAAAGAAGGAGAAGGAGAAAAAAAGGAGCAGCAAAGGATAGTAAAGGAAGCTGCAAGAAGGGAAAAAAAATTGGAGAAGGCATGAAACGAGGCTGCAAGAGAAAGGCAACTCGGCAACCCTCTAAATCCCTTGCCTGACCATCATAGGATATTCATAGATTTTGTGTCTATTCAATGTCCCCAATATTGTCCGTCACCTACCCAAAGTATTAGCCAACCATTATAGAGTTGGAGTCCTAATTAGCAGTCCTATCCACCCTCACCTACTCGAAGCATAACCCAACCATCTATCAATCTTTAGATTTCAGTTTTCCTACATTTTTCAATTGATTAGAATGTTATGTGTGAACTTTTTTGTCCTAAAGGTTGTGAAGGTTTTGTCATGAAGGTTTTGGACCTTTTTGCTAGAATGTTTGTAACTTGAAACAATAGTATGATTTGAATACAAACAACATATTCCATCATGTTACAGTCACTGACTATTAGAGTTACTTTAATTGAAGAGCCAACAAGGCATACATCTAATAATGATGTATCAGAAAGAGTCATCCATTATCATAGTTAGTAGTAAGGGAGAGGGGCCAATAATTACAGTCATTGTAATTGAAGAACAATATATATATATATATATATGCAATAAGCATATGCATTATGCATATGCATACACACACAAAAAAACCAGTGATATACATTGATTTATAGTGAAAGGAGTCTTAATTTAATAGGAAAGAGCCCTTCTTTTGTAATAAGGGTGAGAGTAATTGAGGAATAAACTAACCATGCATCTAATTGAGTTGATTGCAAATGATCAAGGGTGTGTGTGCAATGAAACAAAAAATACATGGTATACTATCACATCCCCAATTCTAACTCTCACAATTAAAAGAATGATACAAACTAAAACTAAAACTTCATACATGTAAGAGTGATTGTAATTGAAGAACAAACTAACCATGCATCTTATTGAGTTGTTTTCAAATGATCAAGTGTGTGTGTGCAATGAAAAATGCATGATATATTATCACATCCCCAATTCTAACTCTTATTGTAGACACCTAAAAATGACCCTTTGCCAACATCATTTACATACCTTAATTCTTCCTAAATCACTTGCATTTAACATTAATTAAATAATCTAATTATTTAATTAATTTCATCAAATTCTTCTATTTACCCTAATTTCCAACATTAATTAGATAAATTCTCTTTATTTAATTAATTTCAATAAAATTCCTCTCTATTCTTCCAAAATTAAATAATTTTAATTATTTAATTAAATCATCATCCTCTTTCAAATATTCAAATCCACATTAATTAAATAAGTCAATTATTTAATTAATTCATCCTAATTCCTCTTATCTGCAATTAAATAATTTTTATTATTAAATTAATCAATTATTCCTCCAAATTTAAATAAATTATTTAAATTTATTTAAGTTGACCATTCTCTTCTAAAAAAAATAAAATCAATATTTTATTTATATCCCTGTATCATGCAAAATAAATTAAATAGATTTATTTATTTAATTTATTTAAATCTTCTTATCTTATCTTTTATTCTTCCATGCACAATAAACTAGTATATTTATATTTAAAAATATATATCTACAATACGCTAAGAGATATCTTCCAATTTGTTGGCATTTATAAATTACATGTAGTTAGAATATTTGATATGCTCACATGAGTTAATTTAAAGAGACTATGCTGCAAGACTTTTCATATTCTTCAAACGTAATAAAGATTTCATTCCATAACTACCCAAGTTTTTCTATTTTTCTATCCATTTGGCTTCCACAAATTTTTGTTGTTTAATGTGATAAAAATTTCACTCCATAACTGCCCAAGTTTTTCTATTTTTCTATCCATTTGGCTTCCACAAATTTATTTATTTACATATTTTATGAATTTTATTTACATGAAATCTAAATCTTAATTGTTTATTGGAATCTGAATCTTTCAGACCTTGCTGTGAGTGTAGAACGCCTCTTGGAATAATTAAATAAATTTATTTATTTAATTTGTTTTATCTTCAAATTCCTCTAAAAATATCATTTTAACTCTATGTGCACAATCAGTCTTATTTTTAGAAACTTCAAAAAGGAAATCTAAAGTTGAGTTAATTGGCTTTAATCTTATTATCTTTATCATCAACTTAAAAATTAGAAAAAAATAATCTAATTTATAAAATCAAATCCTATCTTTAGCCAAAAAGAAATTATCTTAATAAAAATACCTTTTTTGGAGTGACACATATCATGTGCACATTCATCATGAGTTATTTGATTTATCTTGACCATCCATTCTATTAATTTATCTCCACCGTTGATCGATCTAACCCTGAAAACTATATATAGCCCCTTTACTCCTTCAAAAATCACTCTTCGATCATTTAAGCTTTGGGCATTCTTAAGCGCTTTGAGCTTTTATCACGCATCATTGAGCACATCGACCTTTCGAACACTTTGAGCACCTATCTACATCCACTTGATGCAACCATGGTTACGCAATTTATTGAGCAATCCACAAAGAACCAAGGAAACAATACAATCTAGGTGAAAGCTTTCATTGTTTTTGTTATTATTCAATGATTATTCGGATATTATCTAGATCATTTCTTTGATGTTATAGGATTGAGTTGTTTGTTTATCATTGTTTTGATCTCATTAATCAATCTCAATTTTACCTATACAAATTCTGGCATGCCCGGTGGGACCCACTAACCTCACTGTTTTCTTTAGAAAATTGGACTTTTTTAAAGTATAGTACAGAAAAGTGCAATCAAACATAGAAAAGTGCCTTTACAGCACAGTGATGCACCTTTGGTCTATATCAAAGCACCTTTAGGCGACAGTGAAGCACCTCTGGCACATAGTAAAGCACTTATGTCCTAGAGTGAAGCACCTTTGCACAACAATACATCACCTTTGGTTTCCTAGGGTTTCTGACTTGTTTTTCTGATTTACAGGGGTCTTAACTCATCACATTGATCATTAATTATTAGACAAGCTGATTTATTTGTCTCTCAATCATTTTATTATACTTCCTAAGCTGATTTATTTAGGAGTACTATCATTTTGAGTTAACCTATCCTTTCACGGTGCTTTGTTATTTTTTCTTGATTGCAGGTTACAGATCTCATTCTTTATCAATATTCTAGATCATCATTCAATCATGACATCATCTGTCGATCCAACTTTTTTGACAAAATATTGCTTTTTTAGATCTAGAACAATAACTCACCTTTGTACCACAGTGACGCACTTTTGCACTGTAGTGAAGCACCTTGCATGACAGTAAGGCGCCTTTGGTCAGAAGCAGTGCACCTTTGTAGCATAGTAAAGTGCTTACGGTCAACATTATAGCACCTTTGAATATCAGTAAAGTGCTTTTTGTCAATGGATTTGCTTTTGCTAACTATTGGGTTTTTGTGGAGTTAATCAACTTGTTGCAGCATCTTATTACTCAAACAGAGCAAATGGGTTTTTCTAACATGTTCATGTAGGACGAGCATTGAAGAAATACAAATCTTTCACACTAAGTCTTAGGAACATATTACTTTCTTAAGGGACAATTGAACAATCATCTTTTGCAATCTAAGTCTTAAGAACATATTGCTTTCTTAAGGGACAATTAAACATCTTTTGTAATCTAAGTCTTAGGAACATATTGCTTTCTTAAGAGACAAATGAATAATCATCTTTTGCAATCTAAGTCTTAGGAACATATTGCTATCTTAAGGGACAATGGACACAAATTATCTTTTTACAATCTAAGTCTTAGGAACAAATTGCTATATTAAATGACAATTGACATCTATCGTTTGCAAACTTGTGTGATTAGTCTAGTTGCACCTAGTTATTTTTCTTACTAAATAGGATAAATAAATAATTGTTTTCCATGCTTGTAAGGTGATAGGTATATGCTCTCCCATTGCAACATCTTGGGTGATAAAAAATCTAGACTCATCTATCTTTTACTTCAGTTTATCCTTTAGAAGGGCCTACTTTTGGATTACGCTTCATCCAAAAGGGACGACCCTAAGTAGAGTTTTCCTTTGTATGGATATATAAGTTGGATAAGGCAAAAGCCAAGTCCTAACCAACGTAAGCCTTGCCTTACGGTGCCAAATTGAAAAGAAGCATACCGACACTTTGTGAAAATATTTTTTGCATTTTGTGAGGTATATGATACTCTTGGTAGGATTGGTCAACACTTTTAGTAGCTTGTCGCATGCTTGCAAGGCGTTGGTCCCTCAAAGTTACTAAGAACCCATTAGATAGAGACTACCTGATTCACCTCTAAACATTGCGGTAATTTTCAGTGCAAGGGGAATTGATATAAGCCCTCAAGATTACTCACCATTGCCTCCCTTGAGATGAGATAGTAACCCTCAACTAGCATAAGCTCTTGTGACCTACTTGTAGCTTTCCAAGGAAAGGGTGAGATACCCCTACCTATCCTCTCTTGCAAAGACACAAATGTATGTAGCTACTTTTTAAAAGTGTGATGACATTTGAGTCAACAAAGATCTAAGTTGTGAGCTGATGTACCACAATGAATTCATGTCTTTAGGGATAAATAGTGCTTGAATTGGTTGCAATTGTCTTATACCCATGAAAACTTGGGCTTTTTTGTGAGCCTCGAACATACACTATTTGTTGTGTCAGTCCTGAGCCTTTTTTGTTTACTATGTGTTCTCTTGTCAAAGAAAATCCAAACCAAATTCAATCAAAATCTATCAAAATTTACCTTACAAACAACACTGACACCAATCCAATGCCTTTGAGAAATATTGAAGCACTTTTGACACACAGTCAAGTGCCTTTGCAGCATAGTCCAACACCTTTGAACAATAGCAAAGTGCTTTTGGTATCACAGTTAAGCACATTTGAAACACAGCTAAGCGCCTTTGAACTGCAGTCCAGCACCTTTGGTCCCTGTTAAACTACAAAACATTCATTTAGCCCAGAATACAATGTAACAAAATCAAGATTTTGATCATATTAACCTCTGAGATAGCATCCCACAGTACTATCAGACATATACCATCGAACTATCTGACCATTCCATCCATTGTTATAGCATAAAATCTTAGACTTTTCAAACCATTTATCCTTTTGAGATTACTATCATCAACTCTATTTCACCAAACATACCTAAATCCTTACCCATGCTTTTTCTAGTTGTGTAATTTGGTCTTCACCATAGATTCTAGATCACATCAATCCCCTATTTCATCTTTTAATTTAAGAGTGATCACATCTCTTGGGTCTTTGAAAGAGGAACTAGCATCTGTTATTGGTTTTTATGAGCTTAGAGAATAAACTTCTTTTGAGTTAGTTTACGCCATTAACACTATCTACCTTCATTGAGGTCAAAAGTCTACCTTTGTGAATGGTAATCCTTATCCAAACAATAATCAATCTAGTCTTTATAAAATCTTCCACAAGCAATCCACATCAAATCCACCAACATAGTAATCTCAACTTTGTCAAACTAGTCCAAAAAACAAAAATCGATCAAAATCCCTAAACTGTTGTCCTAAAGCATTTGAATCATTTTATGGTAAACACTAGACAACAATCTTATCCAACCATGAAGTCTAAGCAAAACAAACAAACCCATCAAAACATACAAGAGAAACCATCTTCGAAAACTCAAACTAATCCTCAAGACGCTATCCCAACCAAACCTCCAAAAGATAATATCACAGAAATGACAACAAAGCAAGGTACTGTCGAGTTACCTCCTCCTTGAGACCTTATTTCAAAAGAAGATACTAATAATCAAACTCCCTCTCAAGAAGAGCAACACTTTCAAGAAGATCAATCCTCTCAAGAAGAAGGGCCTCAAGATCTAAGGGACATCACAGATGATCCCAAAATCATGGAAGCTTTTTCCAAACTCGTTCATGATAATCAAGATCATTACCTTCATTTGCTTGCTCAAGACAGAGCCAAATTTCCTTGTAGCTTTGTCGCATCTAATATTTACAAGAAAGATCCTTTTCAAGATGACCTCAATGATATAGATGGACCACAAGTAAATGCTGTCCAAACCATGTCTACCATATCGACGCCAATTCCTAAATCATCTTCACGAGAGGAAGTTCTTGATCCTTTCACTGCTCAATATGGCAATCCACTTTACCAAAATCCAAATCCAACGATGGAGAGACCAATATCACTCATCATAATGCCCATGGAAGAATGTCATCCTCAACAAGAACATCTTCTCCATCAAGCCAAACTAGCTAAACAAGCCAAACTAGCTAAACAAACTGAACTAGCTAAACAAGCCGAACTAGTTAAACAAGCCAAACTAGCCAAACAAGCGCAACAATCCGCACCCCTCCTACTAATCCCCAAAATCCTCTACGCACATCAAAAATTCATACAAACATATCCAATCTTGCATTCGTCACCCTGCCATGTGCATCTTTACCACCCAACTATACACCTATGGATGCTTATGTCACTCAGTCGCAAGTGTCACAAGGGCAAACACAACCAGCCCAAAACCCAAACAACATCTATATCGCTCCACCTCAACATGCCTCAAACACTAATATTAGCTATATCACTCCACCACCACCTCCTCAAAATACAAATCAAAACACATACACCATCCGTCCACAACAATATCAAAATCCCCCTCAAAGCTCACCAAATCAATACTCTTATCTCACACCTTCACCACATCCACAAAATCCACCTTTCTTTGTTGATCCTAACCAAAGCAATCCCCAAACATCATATGACCCATACAATCTTAACACTTCCAACATATCTTATGGCCCACAACAACCACCCCAAGTTTAACAAAATTTGACTTTACCAACACCACAAACGGATTATGAGCTTAAACTTGACGCAATACAAAAATAGAATGAGCTGAAAAATGAAGCAATACAAAAATAGATAGATGCTATGTCATTTGGTCATGTCAAGAAAACCTTCTTGTTGGAGGAGGTTTGTCCTTACACCTTTGATTGTTCTTTACCAATGATCCCTTTCCCACCTAACTTTCACATACCTAAATTTGACAAGTACAAAGGAAAGGGTGATCCCAAGGACCATATTAGAGAATTTTACATTGCTTGTTTTGAGGTTGCTCATAACGACACGTATCTTATGTGCCTCTTTCCTTGTAGTCTTGGAGGACAAGAAATAGAATGGTTCTGATATCTACCCATGGGTATTAGGACTTTCAACAAACTAGCGGAAAAAGTTTCTACCCATTTCTCGTACAATAATGATAATGAGATTTCCATGACAGACTTGTGTAACAAGCAACGCAATGGCGAAACCTTCACATCCTTCATACAATGATGGCAAAATATGGCTAGCAAATTCCTATTTAAAATACCTGACAAATGACACATTAGTATCTTTGTGCAAAATCTTAATCTAGATCTAGGGTTTCATTTACAAATGCATAGTACTACCTCCTTCGAAGAGATCATTCAAAAGGGGACTAATATTGAAAAAGCACTCATTGCCAAAGGCATAGTCAAAATATTTAAAGAGACCAAAGATAACTCTCCTCAACAACAATCTAATGATAAAACCAAATTTTGGAACAAAAACAAGAACGTTGTGAATGATGGTGTGGTGGATTCCAAACATGTTCAAAACCTCTGAATACCACTTAATCTATCCAAGGTGATCCCATATACCCCTAGGGAACAACAACAACACAACCAATAACAACAACAAGAGTACCCCCCAAGACACCGTTTCACCCCATTAAACAAACCTGTCAACTCAGTCCTCAAGAAACTTATTGAAAACAGACTCATCCTACTACCCAAAACATGGCAATATGATGAACCCACTTTCAAGCCACCATGGTATAAGGATAATGAATATTGTGAGTTCTATAGAACAAAAGGACATAGAACCTCATCATGCATAAAACTAAAATGCTTAATTCAAAACCTCATAGATAGGGGTCAAGTCACCTTCAATGAACCTCAACATACATCAAATAAAGACCTCAGTGTATACAAGGATCCATTTCCGCAACATGGTAAAGGTCAAAATATTGATAAAGGTAAGAGTGTGAACAAAGCCTCATCCTCCTATGATTCTATTGTAGATCATTTTGAAGAAAGTCGCATTTCGACCCTTACTATTATAAGCAAAGCTCTGGATGTAGCCGTCACAACTCGTCGAGGTCGTGTTACCCTTCATGGGCCAACACCAAATCCTATAGTCATTTTTTATTATAACCTTGTTGATCATCTAGGGAAGACCCCTGTACAGATATCAATCTTAGACCTTCTTAAGTCATCTCCCGCTCATAAAGCAATCCTTGAAAGAGCCTTACAAGAGTCATCCGTTCCTAATAATATGGATATGATAGATTTTCAAGCCATTGTAGGTAATATTGCCTCACCTTAAAATGTGGTCTTTTCTGAAAAAGATAGGTTTCAACTCATGATCCATGTCACAATGATGCCCTCCATATCAAAGTTTTCATCCATCAACAAAAAATCAAATGCATACTTATAGATGGTGGTGCTAGTCTTAATATTTCTTCCCTCAAATTGTTGATACAATTAGGATACTCTGAGGATCACATAGACGCAAGTCAGTCTATATTGTCAAAGCATATGATGATGGAGAATGGAGAACAGATAGTGTGATACATTTTCCTATTCAAGTGGGTCCCATTTTGTTAGAAACAAGATGCCAAGTCCTAGATATTGAGCTACCATATAATATTATCCTAGGACGCCCATGGATTCATGCCATGTTCCTTCAACATACCATCAATCCCTAAAGTTCCCATACAATGGTGCTGAAATTACTATCCTAGGAGATCCTCATCTATTTGAATTTTGTCGTGTCATGTAAGGGAGTTACAAGAATATTAACCAACTACCCAACAATGATGCAGTCCAACCATCACCACTATATATTAATCCTGATACCTTACATAAAGCCTCTGCAGATACATCTAATTCCCTCCTAGAAATCAAAGCCGATATCAGAGACATAGGATTTGGTGAGTATGATGTTTCAAAATCTTGTTGTGTGGAGAGAATGCCTCTCTCACCAAAATCCTATGATAAACCTCCTATTACTAAGATTACCAAAAAGCTCAAAATACCAGCTCTTCTCACAAAGTTTATCAGAGGGCACTTGCTAGAAGATGAAACCATTGAAGACATCTCTTCTTGGGTCTAAAAATAAAAAGTACCAGTCACACTACCTGTCAAGAAGTATGGTAATGGCCTTAGAATTATCAAAAATATGGGATAGAAAGGCAAAGGTGGCCTAGGAAAACAAGGTCAAGGTCAAATGGAACCCATTACAGTGACTAAGATGTACAATCAACAAGGGTTAGGATATGGTAAGGAGGCACCACGAGCCTTAAACATCAAGTTTATACTCAATGAGGTAGCAAAAGCTTGCCCACAAATTCGATCTCTAATGAGGATACCATCAAAGACTCTTCCCTCTACATCACTGATCTATTACAAGAAACCTCAATGTTCATGATATTGTCCATCTTCCTTACATCAAACACTAAAACCTAGAATCTATCCCTTTTTTACCTCAAGCTCATCGATTGGGACCAACAAGAAGCCCCTGTTCTAAATATTTTTCAGAATGATGAGGCTATCACAGAACTCATGGGACTCTAGGACGGTATTCCACTTGGTGATCATAAAGCTAGTTTTATCATGGAATTATATCAAGCTGCATATTTTGGTGAGCATGCCAACTCCTCCAGTTGCAAAATAGAAAATCAAAATAGACACTTAGGTGAAAACCACAATGTGGCACCTCTTGATCATAGAATAGTAAAAATAAGGGATGTATTCAAAGGTGAAAACCTATCTGAAGTGCCTGAGGATGGAGGTTTTGACCTTCCTTTACCATCTAAGTACCAAAAGAAATTAGCTCTATTAGTAGAGGACTCCATGGAAATGAACTTGGGAACCATTCAGAATCCAAAGACAACATAACTTGCAGCATCACTTTCAAAGTTAGAGAAGACAGAGTTCACTAAGTTTTTCCTACAATGAACAATCAACTTTGCTTAGACCTATGTAGATATGCTAGGGTTGGACCCTTCACTAGTAGTTCATTACCTTGCAGTATCTCCCAATGCTAAGCCTATCAAGCAAAAGCTGACAAAGATGCATCCATAGATAGCCCTGCTAGTCAAAGATGAATTACAAAAATTGCTTGATGCAAAGTTCATTAAACCTATTGATTATCTAGAATGGGTCTCTAACATTGTTCCTGTTTCTAAACCGAATGGGGGCATCCACATGTGTTCTAACTTTAGAGATCTAAACAAAGCATGTCCAAAGGATGATTTCCCACTTCCAAACATTGATATCATAGTGGACTTTATCGCTGGTCTTGAAATGCTTTCTCTTATGGATGTATTTTCTGGGTATAATCAGATAATGATAGCAGAAGAAGATCAAAATATAATATCCTTCACATGTCCTTGGGGTACCTACTGTTGGAAAGTCATGCCTTTTGGTATAAAGAATGCAGGAGCTACATACCAATGAGCTATGACAGTAATCTTCCACGATCTCTTTCATACAATCATGGAAGATTATGTTGACAACATATTAGCCAAATCTTCTAGAGTAGATCATCTACAAGTCTTAGGACAAATATTTGATAAACTCAAAAAGTATCGAGGCTTAATCCAAAGAAATTTATTTTCAGGGTTACTTTAGGAAAATTGTTGGGATACATTGTATCTCGCCGAGGAATAGAGGTGGATTCCACAAAAGTCAATGCTATAGTAGAGATGCCTCCTTCTAAGAACCTCAAAGCATTGAGGAGCCTGCAAGGGAGACTATAATCTATTAGAAGCTTTATATCACAGCTAGCTGATAGGTGCCAACCATTTCAATACTTGCTCTACAAGGATGTCTCATTTCGATGGGATGATAAGTTTCAATAGGAATTTGATCAACTAAAAGACTATCTAGCCACACCACCTCTTTTGGTACCACTAGTACCTGAGAGACCTTTGGTCTTATACATATCTACAGCATTATCAGCCTTGGGTGCTCTCCTAGCATAGCATGATGAGTCAAGAAAGGAACATGCAATCTACTACATCAGTCACACATTGGTGGGGTAAGAACTTAATTATACTCCTATGGAAAGAGCATGTTTAGCAGCAGTGTTTACTTCCCAAAAGTTGTGACATTACATGTTGAACCAACACACAGAACCAATAGCAAAAATTGATCCATTGAAATATCTTTTAGCAAAAGCAACTCTCATAGGCAGACTCGCTAAATGGGTCATGATATTAAGTGAGTTTGACATAGAGTATACTAATCACAAGGCTATCAAAGGATAAGCACTTGCAGACCAACTAGTAGAAGCACCTATGACAAATGTACATCCAATGGTATTCAATTTTCTTGATGGTCTTTTCATTCTAGATACCACAATAGAGTGGAACTTATACTTTGACAGTTCATATACCCAGCATGGCTCAGGGCTAGGAATCCTATTCATAACTCCATAGAATGATTACATTCCAAAATCATATCAGTTGGCATTCCCTTGTACAAACAATATTGCCGAGTATGAAGCACTTCTCATAGGTCTTCGCATAGTAGTACAATGGAACATCATAGAACTTAAGGTATATGGCAATTCACAACTGGTTATCTGCCAAGTCACAGATGAATACCAAACTAAGGATGATAAATTGATACCATATAAGCAGTTGGTAGATACTTACAAGCCTCATTTCTCTCGCATATCTTTTGAGCAAATACCAAGAGTACCTAATAAATCAGTAGATTCTATGGCTACAATTGGGTCACTTGTTAACATGCCTGCAAACACTCAGAAATGTGAGTTCTTAATCAAGCAACTATTGATACCTGTCATTGAAGTACCTACAACTAAATTTGTTTGTGAACTTGTTGGTCCCAATTACCCTTGGTATGAAGATATCTATGATTACCTCAAAAATAGTACCTTTCCCTTTGAACTATCCAAAACCCAACATAAAACCTTCATCTGCTAAGCCTCTTGTTTCACTATTCTTGGTGACACCCTTTACCATCAGATTCTTGATGGTATCCTTCATAGATGTCTTAACTTGGAAGAATCTAACGCTACCTTAAGAGATGTACATGAAGGTGTCTGTGGTTCACATTCCACTGGTCTAACTCTTGCTAAGAAGGTACTCCGAACAGATTTATTATTAGCCAACTATAGAGCAAGATGTAGTTCAATTTGGTAAGAAGTGTTTACAATGCTAACAACATGGGGACCTGATACATGCACCAACACATGAGCTACAACCTGTTACAAATCCATGGCCTTTTTCATAATGGGGACTCAACCTCATGGATAAAATCCATCCATCCTCCTCTAATGGCCACAAGTTTATCATCACCTCCATTGAGTATTTTACTAAGTGGGTAGAAGCCATCCCAATGACCTATATCATCGGTAAGAAAATAGCCAAGTTTATCCTCAATTATCTCATTTGTTGGTATGGGATTCCCTAATCCATTGTCACTGATAATGGTAGACCATTTAAAAATCAAGATGTATGTGCCTTATGCATGTAATAAAATATCCAACATCGCTTTTCTACTCCCTATATTTTAATGTATTTCTACTCTTGGTTTGTTGCATTGTGTTTCCATGTTTGAATTGTTATTATGCTATTGAATTACAAAGTGTATTTAAGTGTTTAAATTTGGAGAGATTCTTGGACAACTGATTCACCCCCCCTCTCAATTATCTACCCCGAATCTAACAGGTCCCATCACAGAGGACCCTAACCTCCCCAATCTGTGTGATGATGAAGCACCAGATCTGCTTTGCTCCCTAAAGCTCATCTTCCTCTAGTCTGTTGGCATTGCTCCAAAATAGAGGCCTCTATAGTACTCTACCTCTCTCCCAACTGTGAATAGCTCACCCTGAACTTGGGTAAGCTACCCAACTAATGTCATCTAGTCTGCATCCATAGTTCGGCATGCAACATCCCTCTCACGTCTCACCCTCTAAAGGGTGGCCTCTGCAGCTAATCTCAACTGAACTACCATGTCTCTCTCTGCTATCAACTGGGCAATCTAGCCATCATCCATTGGTGGTGGTGGTGGTACTACCTGTGTTGTTTCTGCTAGTGTTGCATGCGCTACTGCTACTTGTGCCTGTATCTAAGCCTGGGCCTCAGCCTGCCTAGCCTTAGCCCATGCAACATCTCTATCTCTCCTCATTCTCACCATCCTCAACTCCAAGTGAGTCCTCCTCGCTATCTCAACTTGTAGCAACCTCTGAGCCTACTACGGTGGTGTCTTTGTTGGCTGAACCACCTAATGTGGTGCTCTGCCTCGGCTATCGGTGCATCCTCCTGCTCTCCCCCATCATCACCCCCAGCCCGTCTCTATGCTTGAACCTTCTATTAGGCCTTCTGTCAAGCCCTTTCCTCACCTCCTAGTGCTACACCTCTCCCACTGCTCCCTCTACCCCAGGTCTAGTCAATCTCACTAGCCTATGTGTATACCAGTATACATCATATGTTGGAAGCATACCGGGGTCCACCTCCCCAAGTATCCAGCCCCACATCACTGGGACAAGTCCTCATAGGTCTGCCAAGGCTATCGCAACAACAATCTTTGGTCCCCAGCCCTCCACCTCCCTTCAAGTCTTGGTGTGTGTTGCCTTGCCTACGAGCTCCCCCTGTGGTAATCTAAACTATCTTAGTACCCTCTCTGGTAGTACCTCTTAATGGTGTCAATATGGTGACCAAATAGATCTCTTGCCTACCTACAATAAACCAGTTGCTCATGGTCATCCTCCCATGACTCACAATCTCTCCACAGTCGCCAAATGAAGATGTCCATCTCATCCAGCTATCTCCACCAATAACTCACAGTGCCAAGTCGCATGTGAGTAAGTATCCCATCATACAGGAAAGCATAGGGCTTGCCTCTCTCTCGATGATGCTGGGATATTGGTCTAATCACTGGAATATGCTCCCAAGCCCATACTTGTAGTAAAGTCTCACCTGCAGATAAGCTGCTCCCTGACCTGTACATGCAGTCATGTAGATCATGGTATAACTGACCCAAAACACAAGGTCCCCTGGCATATCTGATGCCATGTGTGAATATCCCTAAAAGAACAGTTCCCCATCCAACTGATAAACCTTGGGACCATTTGTCGGGACATAGAAATCTGCCAATGAGAGCCACCATGATCCATTTAATCTGGTCACATAGTCACAGCACTTGAGCCCACCAGATCTCACGATCCTACACACCAAGGTCATCAGTCACAAATACCTCCCTCATGCCCGCCTCACCTATCTTAGTGTCATAATCCACTCGGGCTCCATCAATGGGAATCTTGAGGATGCACCATACATCCTTGAGTGTAATAGTAGCCTCGCCTATTGAAAAATGAAAGGAGGATGTCTTGATATGCCATCTCTCAACAATTGTTGCCAACAATGCAAGGTTCGCCCTAATAGGTGTAAGATGTGCTATATGCCATAATCCCATGACCTCAAGGAATATATTCTCCTCCTGGAAGATATCTAGACCACGTATGTCGCATCGACGAAGTGTCTCTCTCTAGACTGTAAGGGCAGTAAGACAATCTGCATACATGAAGACCATTTGTTAAACAATTTGCAAAATTTTGTCTAATCCTAAGTCTACGCCAAAGTACAACAAGCTTCATTCAAACCAAAAGCGCTTCAGTTATACCAAAGGCACCTAGCTATCATTCGCAAGCATTTAGTTGTTATACCATAGGTGCTTTAACCCTAAAACTATAGGTGCTTTGGTCATACTAGAGGTGCCTAGCTGTCATTCATACGCGCTAATATGTTATACATAGGTGCTTCGATCTTAAACAACCTACTTCTACTATGCTACCAAACGCACCTTATTATCCTACCAGTGGCGCTTAACTACTGACTGCTCTTGAAGCTCCTGATGGCCTCCTGTAGGTCCGCACTAGCTCACCCCGGTGCCTGTGCAAAGGAATTGACATGTCTGCATGCTGCTATACCTCTCTAAGCTAGGAGCTCTTGAAACAAGCAAGAAGGATAGAGGCTTGGAACTTTTGTGAACTCTAGGTGTGCAAATGAGTTGAGTGTAACCCCTTGAGCCTATTTATAGCATCCCATCCCTATTTCTTCCCACCCTATAGCCCATTTTTCCTTGTGTCTTTTATTTTTCTTCATCGTGTCAACCTCAATTTACCTAGCCTCGTCCTTCTAAAAGCCCATTTCTCCTAGTCATGAGTCAACCCAATTCTTTTGTCGCTTCCCTGTCTTTCCTCTCAAGGGGGCATCCTATGCCAGCTACACTGGGGCATGATTGTGTCAAATTTTTATCACTATTTTTCTTTGAAGAAATGCTATAGACTGCATTGCACCAAAGAGGGGCAAAATGTAGACACCTAAAAATGACCCTTCACCTGCATCATTTACATACCTTAATTCTTCCTAAATCACTTGCATTTAACATTCATTAAATAATCTAATTATTTAATTAATTTCGTCAAATTCTTCTATTTACCCTAATTTCCAACATTAATAAAATAAATCCTCTTTATTTAATTAATTTCAATAAAATTTCTCTCTATTCTTCCAAAATTAAATAATTCTAATTATTTAATTAAATCGTTATCCTCTTTCAAATATTCGAATCCGCACTAATTAAATAAGTCAATTATTTAATTAATTCATCATAATTCCTCTTATCTGCAATTAAATAATTTTCATTTGTTAATTAATCAATCATTCCTCCAAATTTAAATAAATTATTTAAATTTATTTAAGTTGATCATTATCTTCTTAAAACTAAATAAAATAAATATTTTATTTATATCCCTCTATCATGCAAAATAAATTAAATAGATTTATTTATTTAATTTATTTAAATCTTCTTATCTTATCTTTTATTTTTATTTTTATTTTTGTTAACCCAGGGTGGTCCCCGCGATCCCCTCCCGCCCAGTGTCACCTAGAGGCGAGCGAGAGAGGAGCGAGACTAGTCCCTGGGGATGCACACAATAGCCTGCAAACCACATGCATCGGTTAAGTTGCCCGAAACCTTGGGGAGCATACCCAAGACTCAAGCCAACTCCGCTACCCGTGCGAGCTCCTTATCTTATCTTTTATTCTTCCATGCACAATAAATTATTATTTTTATCAACTCATAAATTAGAAAAAAAAACATTCTAATTTATAAAATCAAATCCTATCTTTAGCCAAAAAGTAATTATCTTAATAGAAATACCTTTTTGGAGTGACACATGTCATGTGCACCTTCATCAAGAGTTATTTGATTTATCTTGACCATCCATTCTATTAATTTATCTCCATCGTTGATCCATCCAACCCTAAAAACTATATATACCCCCTTCACTCCTTCAAAAATCACTCTTCGATCATTTAAGCTTTAGGCATTCTTAAGCACTTTGAGCTTTTATCATGCATCGTTGAGCACATCGACCTTTCGAGCACTTTGAGCACCTATCTACATCCGCTTGTTACAACCATGGGTATGCAATTTATTGAGCAAGCCACAAACAACCAAGGAAACAATACAATCTAGGTGAAAGCTTTCGTTATTTTTGTTATTATTCATTGATTATTCGGTTATTATCTAGATCATTTCTTTGATGTTATATGATTGAGTTGTTTGTTTATCATTGTTTTGATCTCATTAATCAGTCTTAATTTTACCTATACACATTCATACAAAACAAAAATATTGATACAAACTGAAACAACAAATTCATACATGTAAGAGTGAGTGTGATTGAAGAACATACTAACCATGCAGGTAATTGAGTTGATTGCAAATGATCAAGGGTGTGCGTGCAATGAAACAAAAATGCATGTTATACTATCATGTCCCCAATTCTAACTCTTACCAAAAAATATTGATACAAACTAAAACAACAAATTCATAAATGTAAGAGTGAGAGTAATTGAAGAACAAACTAACCATGCATGTAATTGAGTTGATTGCAAATGATCAAGGGTGTGTGTGAGATGAAACAAAAAATGCATGTTATACTATCATATCCCCAATTCTAACTGTTAGAAAAAAAAAGAATGATACAAACTGAAAGAACAAATTCATACATGTAAGAGTGAGAGTATTGGAACATTATCATACACTCCATAGTTGAGGGTGCCATGCACCTATCTTTTGGCTGAGTATGTATGTATGTATGATTGGTTTCCATACATACATACATCATAGTAAAATAATGTATGTATGTTACATATGAATGCCATATGTATGGGTACCTGCATGACCTACATACATATATACATATGAACTACCATATGCATGCATGTATGTATGTATAGTATACACACATACATACGTATTATGGTTCATATGTATGTATGCACCCATAATATGTATGTATGTGTGTACATACTATACATACATACATATGGCAGTTCATATGAATGTATGTATGTGTATATGAACTGCCATATGTATGGATGTATGTATGTATAGTAGACACACATGCATACATACATTATACATATATAATAAATTGTGTATGTATGTATGTGTGTATACGATACATACATAATATTATAATGTTTATTAATATATTAATTTGTTAAATATTATATTAAAATGTTATTAATAAGGTTAAAATGTTATGTCAATTAAAGAACTAAAATGATTACGAAATTGATGAAATTTATAGAAATAATTTGTTAAATATCCTACTTAAAATGATTACCAAATTAACCATAAAAATTCTATATATGCATATGAACTATTCACAAGAATTCAACCATTTCAGCTGAGACAATTCTTCTATGGACAGTGTTGAGAGGACAATGGGGGGAGGGAATTGTTGAGTGAGGGGTTCACAACAGCGGTGGAAATAGTCAACAAAAGTATAGGTGCATGAAACCCTTAACAGTCAAGCTGTTGAAACCCTTAATAGTCGAGTTGTTGAAACCCTTCAATGGTATGTATATGTATACACATTCGGCCAAAGGATAGGTGCATGAGACCCTTCACAGACAATGCAGTATGTAAAAAGTGTTTAATAGCTTCGAATACTGCCACTATACATATACAACTTGCAGAGGTACAAAAATGAAAAGAAGGGCTATATTATGGCTAACTGTGTGTATATGTGTGTATACACAAATACATTTATATTTGTGTATACACACATATACACACAATCGGCCAAAATATAGGTGTAATATTGCTACAAAATAACATTTGTTTGTCGTTTATGTGAGTATATACACACACACACAGAAGTGGCCATGATAAAGCTGCAATAAAGCTTCATTAAACAAGCATATCATTACTTTTACACTGAAGCTATTTAAACAAAAAAGATTGAATGAAAATATGAAAAAAATCTTGCAATGCGTAATTTCTGCCCGTGTGAGGTTGGAACACAACCTCACCTATGTAACCAGAAGGTAAATGGTTTCCTTATTCCAAATGTGGTGTTGATAAACACCAAAAGCTTGAGAAATGTATCACCAGTATTCACCCATGGCCTCACCACTGTTGGCGTCCATCTGAACCAGGACTGGTCCTCAATGCAACCACTCCAAATGTAAAATGTTCTCATGGATGGAGTATTCATGAAGCTAAAGCAAGACTAAGCAAATGGTGTGCATGCCGAGGTGGTAGGCATTAAGACCATCAGCGGTATAGTAAAATGAGCTAGTACTGGCATGGTGCCAACCCAAGAAGGGACCCTACACATGTCCAATATCGGTCGATGACACATTTTTGCAATTTTTTGGTGGTTTTTGAAAAACGCACCGTAAACATTGATAAACGTGCTTAAAAAGTGCTAGAAAAAAAGGGGGTGCCATCTCGACTGTCAAGGGACGTGGCAAAAAAATAATCTGACTTGGATATTATTGACATGGACCCCTTGCTCAACAATGCCCTACCCACCATCGGTCCCTCTCCTTTACATAGTTTTGTTAATGGAATTTAATTTTATAAGTATTGCAATGTCCAATGGTCTTGCCGAGGGTTCAAATACTTATTTTCATCCTTCCTTCCAACTATAAAAATTACTAATTTTAAAGTGTTGCCACTTTGACGATCCCATCAACCATCAAATGACATCTTCTTTCTACCCCACAATTTCACTGTAGTTTGATAGTACATGTTTTACATAGATTTGTAATGTAAAATTTTTCATAGCAAGTTGCAGTGTGCGATGACACAGGTACCCATATAGTCCGTTGGTCATGGAAACCCAAGTGGGCTGCTTTTTTTTTTAGTAATAAATTTTTTTATTTTCTATATTATTATTTGTGTGGAAAAATTAATGGTTAAGAACTCTTTCATAGTAGCCCTTTTAATCTGGATCTATGTATTTCATGTAGTGTTGCTCACTAAGGGAACGCCTATCGACGTAAAAATAGAAAGGCCATTCTAAATCATGCTTCAAAAATTTAGGTTTTAGGATATATATATATATATAAGATCTTAGATGCTCCTAGTTGTTCAATTTTCCAAAAATTGTATGATTGACTTTAGTTATTAATATTATTATAAGCTTGTCATATTTGAATATCTTAATTTACTGGTTAATTTTTTGAGAGAGAATTGTAAACTTTCAATTATTTTAATTTATTTTTGTCTTACATCATTTTGCATTTATGATTATGTTCTTTAAGTGGTATTAGTAAGTCCTAGTTATGTGTTTTAGGTATCTATTTAAATGAGTTACCTATAAGGTCATTTTATATATTATATTAATACATGGTTTCAATTATGCAATCACTTTTAGTTAAGCTAGGATAACACCTCTGCACATTTATTTATAATATTTTGAAGGTTTACAATGACCTCCTCTATCTATACCAACACTCTATATCTAACTCCACTCTTTACTATTAACATAGTTTTGTAGTTTCATGAAGGTGCGAGAGAGACATTAGCACATTTCCACACCCTAGCTTAGAAAGCTTGATGGTGCTTTTTAGCATGACCATACTTTTCCTTATATCAGATAGTATCGAATGAATACTTTTTTGCAAGTATCAAATATTAGATTTCATTTTGGATAGGATCACAATCATCACACAAGATCACAATTTTTTTACAAGATTGCAGTTTTGTAAGATGGGATCATGGTTTTGTGTTTCTTTTCCAAAATCTTAATTATCAAGATTAAGTCATCTCAATATTTTGATCACAAATCAAGTCTTAGAATTCAAATATAGAACTTTTGTCATAGTGGGTGGGAGCATAACACAATAGCGTGTCTCACACTTATGCCACAAGGAAATACACATGTTTTCCCTTGCAAGGAAAAGATAGTTTAATTAAGGGGTTGCTTAATCTAAGCCCCTTCAATTAGACCCTTTCCTATCACCACATAGTAGGGGTGTCCAATCAGACCCTTTAGTTTCCTATATGAGGGACAACATTACTAATTTGATGGCATCACTTCTATGTGAAAATTGGGGGAGTTTGATCGAACCAACAAAAAACCAATCAAACTTGACTTGTTTTGTGAAGTAGACACTAATTTTGGGTTTGTATTCTTTTTTTTTTTGTTTTATGTATACATGCATACATACATACATGCTATTAATATCATTTGAGTGGAGAAGTAGACCATCCAAAACTTGGACATTTGAGATTGCACCATCTAGGAGTAGATCATTAGGGGCAAGCCACCAAGAGCTTGGTCATTCTTGACCTATTTGTTAATGTTTCATAGACCAAATTATATGGGGTTTGACAAACTTTGATCTTAAAATTTTTGAGCAAAACAGGAAATCATCATGGCAAGGAGAGAAATCAAGCAAGAAGGAAATATTATTTAGATCAAGGGTGGGGATGGGATTTTAATAGTAATTCACATTGTCAAGCACAAAGACTAATAAATGCATAAAGTGAGAGAAGTCCCTACGTAGAAAATGTATCTAAGAATAGTTTTCCAAGGGTGTTAAAATTTCCAATAATGAAGTTGAAACATGATCTGGCCAAGCAACATAGGATATGATAGAATATGGTGATTTCGTTCATAGTTGTTCCAACAATGGGAGGTTTGAAACACCATTCATGCAAATAATATACCCTTCAACTTTGGAAGTGTTTTTTGAGCTTTAGAAAAATTACGTACATAAGTTTATTTTGTATAATAGCCTTTTATATGTTATAAGGAAGTACTTTATAAATATCACAATTATTTAAACAGGTATATAAATTGAAGTTAGTTGACCCAACACCACATATAGTGAATGAGAGATTTGGTTGTCTATTGCTTTCATCATTAGCAACTTCTATGGGCTACATGACTCAACTAGTTAAGATTACAAATGTAAGGAAGCTAAGGTAACAAAACAAGTTCCTATACTAATCTTCAGAGGAGGGTTATGGAAAACTTTTCAGATCTTTATAATAGTTACAAAAATTATACATAACTAAACATAAATAGCATTCATACCACAACATAGTGATTTACGTGGGAAAACCCTTTCAGGAGAAAAATCCCACACTCCAAAAGTTACCTAATATATTATTCAAAAATTAACAAGATTACAATATACTTGCAGAGAAAGCTTCCACAAGAGTATCACCAACCAAAAATCTGAAGGCAACTCAACATTTATAAGACTCTCTCACACAACCTCCATCTCAAGCACTTAATATATAGGAGACACAATACATGAAACTGTCAAACGGTAATTACAAAACCATGAGCTAAAACCACCCAAAAAGGTGGTGCCTAAATTATCTCCAAAAAAAGATGCCCTATGATGTGTCAAAACACACACCAACACGTGTAACTCCCCATTACAATTTTTTTTTTGTTAAACATGTTTTCATAATTTCTAATACGGGAGACCCAACTTTCAGAGGCCATAACTTTTGATCTGGGAGGCCGATTGACTAACCGTTTGATGCATTAGAAATCTTGTGCAGAGATATATGTGCCTATAACTTGGTTATTTATGACAACTTTTGGGACCAAAAACAACCTCTAAATGCCTTAAAATTGACTTTGAAACTTTTTTGGGTATTTAAAAAATTGGAAACTTTAATAACTTGACATCCAAACATGACCTTGGGTCAAAAATCACCCAAAATGTTTATTTGGAAATTCCGTAGCTTTGGGGAAAAATTTGGACTCATACATACTCAAATGTAAACTTACTATATATGTAACCTTTTGTAATTGCAAGGTTGAGAAACCTTTCATAACAATATATAATCTTAGTAGAAAAGATTCATTTCAATCGAAAAGAATATATTATATATAATGTAATATAGTAAGATTTTTTAAAGACTAGTTAAAAGTATTTATAATATCATATTAGTTGAAGCACCTTCATAATGCACTAAACCAAACATTAAGAAATATTACCCTCTTGTACTATAAGAAGTGATGACCTCAAGGTATATTTGAGGGATATAGAGATTGGAGTGATAAGGAAACTACAAATACTTTACTCTAAAATTATCTTTTCTTTATTCTTTTTCTTCACATGATATGTTGTTTTTGGATCACTTAGATTCCCCATAAAGGGTCCAATGAAGTGAGAAGTAATATGACTGCAATACCCAAGCCTTTGGTATAATTGAGACCTTTTGAACATATCAAATAGCTTCCATGGGCCACTCTACTTCCCCATACAACTCTCTCCCATATACCATTCTCCTTCCACATACCTATGATTATACTAAAAGGTTTGTTATATATGATAGTTTTGGTATATTACAAGGCTTGGTATATAAAAAGTTTTATATAAAGGAAAATATATATTTTGGGAGACATAAAGATATTAGTTTAAGTTTATGGTTTATGGTTTTATTATATCTTTGTTTTTATTAATGCACTTATAGAATGGACTAAATTGTTATTATCAACTTTCCTAGATAATGTTGTACATGCTTAAGAACATTATAGATAGCTTCATTTTTGTTTTTTTCTTTCTTACTAACGCATGAGCATCTTAGGGGTTGTGCAATGTTGTATCACACACGAATATGTTGGTTTGCATGGTATTTTATTGTGTGCATGGATATGTACTTTTCCATGTGTGGTTTTTGTTCACAGGAGCTTTTTGGGTGAATTTGGTCCATGCACATATTTTCATTACTCATGCATTGAATTTAGAGGTTGCACACAAGGTCTATAGATCATGTATATGGTTTCCCATATGTGCATGCACTCTTTTGAAGGAACAGTCTAATCCAATTTTTGCACACAGTTTGGTTCCACATAGTTGTTCTCATCCATACCTATTGACATGTCAAAAAGTGTAGTAATCTTTCAACTAAGAAAACACATCATGATACTAATAATTATTTTTAATTAATTTAACAGTGTTGAAATGCACCAGACAACTAAGAGGGGGGAGTGAATCTGTTGTCCCAAAAACTCAATTACTTCTGTACTTAAACATTAATTACTCATCCACAATTATTATGATTTAACAATGAATACATGAAATCAGAATCTTAAACATAGATGCAACATTAAACACAAGAGACACCAGATTTTTACGTGGAAAACCCCAAGGTGGGGAAAAACCATAGAGAGGATTAGCTCTCAAATATATTACAATCTTGAAATAATGATGTTCAGGCTTGGTCACTTCATGGGCCTAGAACATGCTGGCTCACTACCTCAACCCTAAACCTAGCAAGATTACAATAAGGGTTGTTAAACCCTACTAGCGGCTCACTGCCAAGATCAACATCTTCTTCTTATCTAAGATTAATACATTGAAGTACAATAGTTCCTCTGCTCTGCTCTGCCTCTTTTCCTCTTTCCTTATCTTCCCATCTTCGCACTAAGGACAAGTTTTTCATGACTCAATTACAAGTATTTATATAATTCATCAACCTTGGAATGATCATCAAGGTCGGCAATACAATCATCAACCATTGGAACAATCTCCAAGGTCAGCATTACAAACATTTACAAAATAGGTCTTGACCTATTACAACATTATGCAAAGGAAATGAAGTAAAAGTGTATGTGGATCATGCCACGCCTTAACTAGGGTTCAAGAACTATCTTCCATGCTACAACATGCTTCCCTAATCTTCAAGGGATCTCTGCAATTATTGGAATTAACCAAGTTCGCTAAGACAGGTTATATGTCGCGTTATCTGGGAACAATCTTCAAACAAGATCTCAATTCCTTAACGTGGACCAATGTCAAGATAGGAACATGATCAGGAGGCATCCACAAGCACATTATAATCATCAGGAGCAACCGCACAAACCTTAAACATTTTAACCATAGGAATCTTCACACCAGGACACATGAACTTCACTATCTTTAACTGTCATAAAAGAAAGATAGCTTGTAGACCACCAAAACATGAACCATTGCATTTGTAGGCACTTATCATCATCCTTGACTTCCCTCTAGAACCGCAGAGCAAAATACTTTCTCCCTGTCACCTGAGAATAATCAGAAAAAGTAGGTTTTACTTTGGTGAATGCAACTCTCCCAATTCTTCATACCAGAGGCTCAAACTCAAGATTTAGCATCTTCAGACATCTCTTCAAATAACTTCCAATCCGTAGACCAAGATCTTTAAGCAGCAAGAAATACAAAGCAATCTACCGGATTGTTCTTCAGCATACAGCTCACTGTTTACACTGCACTTCACTGTAACTCACTTGATTTTTCCAGAGAGGCCAATTTTCTCAATATCCTCAACATATAAAGATTCTAAACAAGTGATAGAATAGGATACAATTGATACCAATGACAACAAGGATATGTTGACATCAATGACAACACTGATTAGGTACATACTTGCAACAAATAGTGCATTGGAAGATGAATCACCTTGGGCATGATAACATGTTTTTGGTCTTGTAAGGTGTGTTAGGTGATTAGGCCAAATTTTCCAAAATATACATATATGTATTGGACATTAGAAGATAAAGGGTCAGCACTATATACTGGCATTGGGTTAGTACTAGAGTTTAGCATCCAAAATTCACATAGCGAATAGGATATTTATACATTAGTTGTTTGTGCCAAGATTTCCATTAAAGAACAATGGATTGAAGTTAATGGTATTTTTAGAAGTGATATTGGTAAATCAAGGTGTAAAATAAATAAGCATCACTCTATGATGATATTAATGGATTTCTAAAAGTTATAGTCAACTCCACATTGTAGAAAATATGTGTGTGTCTTATTATAATCTATTGCAAATGAATAACATTATTTTGATGATAAATATTGATGATTATAGTTTTAGACTCTTTGAAAACATCTTATTTTATCTTTCATCATCTACTTTGTGCATTTGTTAATTGGTTGTTCTTTTGACCCATAATTGGCACTTCATTAGTTGGCATCAAAGCAAGTTTATGAGTCTTGAGAGAGGTGAGATATACTCCACAATTGAAAATAATTTGTCCATGTGTTGCATTGAAAGTGATTCCTAAGTGAAAATGGCTCATAGAGGAGGTAGGAGGAATGAAAAAAATATGAGAGCGCTATGTGATAATGATTTGGTTGACACACTAAGATCCACTCAAGCAAGACTTGAATCCAATGAGACCTTGTAGAGGAGAGGAAATATTATGGCTATAGATGTTAGTGATAATGAGTGGATAGTGTTAGCAAGAAATGGGGAGGGTTACCAGTCTGGAGATCCAGTCCTCAGTCAAGTCATTGTAGTCAGTTTATACACTGGTCAGGTAGCTAGAGATTAATAAAAAACTTAAAGAATAATAGAAATAGAGTATCACATATACATCATAATAACAAGACAACATAGAAATACCTAGTACCAGTAGATCTCCATATATAGATAGCAATCAAATGTCATACATCCATCTTAAGATAGTTCTGAGTCTCTGTCTCATCCATCTACATACATGACTTCTATGTCATTCTTTACATCAAAATCAATCTCCTATCATACTTCTATATTCCTATATTGTATTCTCCATATCCTATATCCATATATACTATATCTATTACATATAGGGATGTGTCTCCTGTCAGCTCCGCCCTCCACATAGTGTCTATGCCAACTTCCACTCAACTCTGCTCCATGCTCTGCACCCTGTTAACATCATCCCCCCCCTCAAAATTATGTATTGTCATTAAGAAATGCTTTGCTCTATTTGAAAATATTTCTTGAGTCTTGCACCATTGACATAGCCAGCTGATATCTGACCCTCCATATTCTTTAGTCTAACTATTTTAGAATCTACAATTGCGTCAATGTAGAATGGTCCCAGCCACCTTGTCTTCAATTTTCCTTGCTTCTTAAACTTGTTGTCATACAAGAGTACTAAGTCACCTTCCTTGAATGTCTTATTCCTGATGTTTCTATCATGCCAAGCCTTTTTTCTTTTCCTTTTCAAGTTCATATTGTATGTTTCCATCAATTTGTCCTCATCCATTTTCTCTAATTCCTCAATCCTTTGTGTGAGCGAGCCTTCTTCTCCTATCTTGAGAGTCTTTGTTTTCTAGAAGTTCGGCAATATGAAGTGTACTGGCATTGTGGCATCTATTCCATACACTAGTTCGTAGGGAGTGAACTTAGTGGGTTCTTTTGAAGGTTGTTGTGTATGCTCATAGTAATGCAAGTACTTTTAGATCCCAATATGTCTTGTTCCCATTGTACATCTTTGTTAATGCTACTCCAATGATCTTATTCAAAGCTTCACTTGCTCCATTTTCTTGTGGATGATATGGTGAACTCTTGTTATGTGTTATCATGATGTTATCTAGCAATTATGAAATCATCTTATTTACAAAATGTTTACCTTGATCACTGGTTATGCTCAACAGGAAGCCAAACCTGGTAATTAAGTACTCAGAAATGAATTTGGCAACAATTTTTGTTGTGCAGTCTCTAGTTAGTTGTACTTCAGCCCACTTAATCAGGTATTCCACCCCTATAATGATGAATCTAGCTTTTGACTACTTTACTAGTGGGTCTATAGCTCCAATGGAGTTAATAGCCAATTTTGGAAAAGATAATTGTGTTGGACTAGTCTCAATGGAATTTGATCTCTTGTGGTAGGTCTCCCTATTCTTTGACATACATCACAATTTTTCACATATCTCTTTGCATCTTTGAAAAGTGTAGGCCACCATAGTCCGGCTAGTTTGATTTTTCTTGTTTCCATGTCTCTGACATTATGTCCTCCTGCTATCCCTTCATGTGCTTCTCTTAGAATATCTTCTCTTTCATGTTCATACACTACCCTTCTGATGATATCATCCTTTCCTCAGACATGTAGCTCTCCTTCAGTCAATGTATATGGAAAAGAATTCTACATTAGATTTTGTCTTTCTTCTGCTGACATTTTTGCTAGAGGACCACCTATAGCCAATAGGTATGCTATATCTGTTAACTCTTCTGGGGCTACATTCACTCTAAATAGATTTGCACCAAGTAGTTATTCTTCATGTACCTCTGGATCTTCCCCTATCTTAATTCTGGACAAGTAGTCTGGTCCTTGATTGTGCTTTCCCAGTTTCACCATGATTGAAAATTCAAACTCCTAAAACAAGAGTAGCCATCAAAAAATTCTTCCTTGGATGATTGGTTTGTTGAGTACATATTGCAATGATTCATGATCAATGTAGATTACAAAAGGTGTTGATAGGAGGTAATGTTTGAACTTCTGTAATGCATACACCATTTCTAGGGCTTCCCTTTTAGTTGTGGTATAATTCTTCTCGGCATTTGATAGCTTTTTTCCTGCAAATGCTATAGGATGATCCTTAGAATCCCTTGGCTGAGTTAGTACTACTTCTCTTGCAATCCTTGATGCATCCACATGAACATGGAAGGTGTTCTCCCAATCCAGAAATATGAGCATTGGCACTTCTACTATCTTCTACTTCAAAGTGTCAAATGCCTTTTGGTGCGGCTCCTTCCAGGTAATACTTTTGCCTTGTTTCTTCTTCAATAGTTCTTCCATAGGTGTTGAAATGGCTGCATAACTCTTGATGAACTTCTGGTGGTAACTGGTATACCCTAGGAATGTTTTGACATCAGATGTAGTTTTTGGTGGTGGTAAGTTCTGATAATTGCAACTTTTAGGGGATCAACCATCAAGCCTTCTTCACATATTATATGACCCAGTAGTGTTCCAAATCATACTGTAAAAGCACATTTCTTCAAGTTTAGGGAGATTTGTAGGCTTCTACATTTATTCAACATCAATCTCAATGTCTATGTGTGATCTTTTACTAGCCCAAAGACAGTCCAATCATCCAAATAAACTTCTAGGAAATCATGTATAAACTCCTTGAATGCATTTACCATATTTCTACTAAATACTGCAAGTGCATTTTTCAATCCAAATGGCATAATAGTATACATGAAAGATCCTAATTTAGATATAAATGTTGTTTTAGGTTGATCTTCTTCTCTAGTTTTTACCTGGTGGTATCCAGAGAATCCATCAGTAAAGGAGTAAATCTCCCTACTAACAATTGACTCCAAGATTTCCTCTATGAATGTTGTAGGGAAAGGATCATGAATGCAAGATTTATTCAACTCTCTATATTCTCCACAGATCCTAATTTCTCTTGTTTTCTTATTCTGTACTACCATTAGGTTGATCCACTCTGCTTCCTCTATTGGTGTTATGATCCCTACTTCAAGCATCTTATCAAGTAGTACTTTATCTTTTTTCTTCTTGTTTGGATTCAATCTCTATGGCCTTTTCTTGATTGGTTTATTGCCTTCTTTTAGTTTAATTTTCATTGTACTGGCTTCCTCTTTGATTCCCTTCATCTCTGCGAACTTCCTAGGAAACAAATCCTCATACTCATACAATATTTCTACTACTTGTGCCACTTCTTTCTCATCCCAATAGTCTCCTATCTTGGCTAGCTTAGGATCTCCTTCTTTGGCAATGTTCTCTTCCCTTAACTGGATAGGCTTGTAGTATTTTTCCTTGATAGATGTTGATTCCGCCAACTTTTGTTCTCCTTGGTCAATCTTTATTTTTGGTTCCTTACTTTCTTCATCCTCCTATTGTGTTGTTTTGTAGCATTTGTGTTTCTCTAGGTATGATTTTTTATTCATCCATTCTATGATTTTCCATATGCCTTTTGTTCTTTCTGATGGTGGACTTTGTTCTGGTTTTGCTTCTTCTTCTTCCGCATCATATTGAAAGATGATCTCCTTGATTCTGAGTAGTGTTGTGTATATGTTCTTCTCTGGACAAAAGAATGAGAATGTGTGAATGAAGTCCTTTTGCAATTCTTCCCAGTATCTAGTTTTTGTCCTTTGTTCTTGATTTATATACCATGTTTGTGTAATTGGTGACAGTGTCCAATAAAGGAAATGGGTGTACAATATCTTATTATATTCATTTCTTTCTCTATACCATTGTACACATGGATAAATGTTCTTTTGGTGAGATCTGACTTGAGTATTTGGGTATTATGTCATATTCTCCTTCCTTTAGCAAATATCTTGTCCTAATGAGTATTTTGAATACTAGCCATCGACTAATTGTATCTTTGTGTGTGTTCCACCAACTTGCAGAATTGCATACTAATGTGTGTTGTACAACTTGTAATATTATGTCTTCATCTAAAAAAACTATCTCCATTTCTCCTAGATATGTATGTAGGTTTTGTACTCCTAAAAACCTAGGCAACTTGATATGTGAAATGCCTTTCAAAATGTGACTTAACCAATAAGTTTTTTTTAGCCGTATCTTCTGTGCCCACCATAGATGTGTCGATATGATCTCTGATGAGTTTTTGTGAAGTGTGGAGGATTGCAGTATGTCTTCCCCGCCCATCCTGATCATGAATATGCTTCAATAACCAAGCATTTTCCTTATTTTTAGTTTTGTTTCTTCACTCAACTAGGCTTCTAGAACCTCCTCGCTATCTATACTATAGTGATCATACTCTATCTCCAATTATCCCTTAGAATTAATCTCTTATGTTGTCTCCTCTACATCCAACCTCGTAATTGTGTAGAGATTCTTTGCATCCTTATCACTATATTCAGTCTGATTGACTTCTTCTATTTATGCTTCCTCCATTGATAATCCCAATAGGATGTTGATAGTCTTTTTATCATTAGAAAATGATAGATCTTCTTTTCAAGAGTCTATAATACCATTTGCATCCACGAACCATCTCAACCCTAATAGTGCATTAAAAGCTTCTCCTTGATCCTTCATGGCTACAACAATGAAGTCTAAGACTTGTTTAACCCCCATTAGGTTAACTTCCACTTGATTCCATGTTCCCATTGTCTACATATTAGACCCATCTACCAGAATTTTATTGTATGTTGTCTTTGTCAACTTAGGTCTTCCTAACTGCTCCCACAACTTCTTTGTGATCATGTTGACATCTGGTCCCAAATCTATCATGACATTCTAGACTTCCTTCACAACTTCCTCATGTTGTTTCCTAGAGGGAACAAATTCTTCTTCCTCCTCATTGTCTTCCTCTTTTGTCTTAGTGATATAGTGTGTTCTGGTATTTGTTCCTTGTCTTGTTAGTACCGTAGCTTTCTCCTTCCTTCTTCTTCTATCTTTGCTGGTTTGTTTTAGCTTGCTTCTCTAGTAATACTCATCTTCTTCTATGGATTCATTTGAAGATATGTATGTTTCCTCCCTACTATTCTTTTGGCATGTTCTTGCTCCTTGACCCTTTGGTTCCCTTCTTATAACCCAAGCTCCTTTTATATTATTCTAGTTCTATAGCTAATCACTCTTAGATTGTGGTTGTGCATTATGAAAGTATTGTTGTGCTCTCTCACAAGAAAATAAATCATGTTCTATGCTACTACAAAATGAACACTGTGTTTTCCTTTCAACCCAACATTCATTATTAAAGTGTCCTAGCTTACAACAATTGAAACATGTTGCATCCTCCCTCGTTCTTTGACTTCTTCTATAGCCTTTGCCTCCTCTATAACCTCCAAATTGCTCTATGTCATCAATATTGTAGTTATTGCCATAGGATGGACTGCCAGAGTTGGAATTTTGTATTGCATTGATATTCCTTTGATTTCTCCAATTTGGTTGTTTGTAGCCTTGATCATGTGAGTTTCGTTATACATATGACATGTTCTTCTTCACTGAGTTTGTGTACCATGTTCCATCTTCTTCATCAGAAAAGTATCTTTTCCTCCAAAAGTTTTTTGAAGGACAGTTTGATGTTTCATGGTCATCCCATTCTCTGCATAATCCAAAATATACTAAGTTGATTCTTTTTGATGTTGTTTTGATGTCTGTTTTTATTGTACAATAGCTTGTCTTTCACCTTTCATCCTAGGGCATTTATTTCTCAAGTGACCTTCTCTTGTATAGTATGGGCACCAAATATTAGGTCTTTGCTTCTGTGTATTCTCCTCCTGCTTGGCCAAAATCTCTTGTCTCAACTTAAACTTCTCCAATTCCAATTTTAGCTTCTCCAATTCTAGGTTTTCTTTCATCTTATCTTGTATACACCAAGATTGAGACTATCTGGTAGGCTAGTGTCACTAATTTTGCATATGTCTCAAATATTCTTCCATCTAGGGCTAGCCTTATTTTAGGGCTTATTTAGGAAATAAACCATTCTATCTTTTGCTTCTTAGTTAGTGGTTTCTCCAACTTCCTTGTTATCTCCTTGAATCTTCTATCAAAGTATTTTATTGATTCTTTATCCAATTGCATCAAATCTCTCATCTTACTTACCCCTTTTGTCAGAACATTTGGAACTCCAAAGTTCTCTAAAAATAGCTTCTTGATATCCTCTCATTCCTTATCACTATTTGGACATATCTTCCTATACCACTTCAATGCTTCATTCCACAAGGTGCTTATGAAGTCAAATAGCTTGATTTCATCTCTTGTTACTCCCTTTTGATTCCAGATGGAATCCAAAATAAAAATTTGCTCTACTACTTTAGTAGTGTCCTCAAAGAGTGGTAACTTGATAGGAATATCCATTATTGGTCTTCTTAATGTCTCTGGTACTTTATGATAGGTTTGCTCCAGTATGCTCTGTTGCAAGTATGGGCCTAACTAGTGTTGTCATTGATGTCGACATACTCCTATTTTATTGATGATAAGGATTGGATGAGCTGTATGCTGAGGATATTGAGAAAGTTAGTCCTATCAGGAACAGAGAAGAATAGTGAAGACAGTGAGGTAAAGATCCCAGCTAAGATGAAGATCAGAAGATGTGCATCAAAGGGTTTGTAGATATGTGTCTTAAGATGATCCAGTAAAGATTTCATAGGTCCACATGAAGATCTGAAGAAGTAATGGCCACTTAAGTAAAACCCTTTCTGGCAGATGTTCAGAGGTGACAGAGTGACACAGATAGGTCCAGTGAGATCTGAAAATGCAATATCTTGTTCTTCTAATTTGGTGGAGTGTTTAGGAAGTCAATGTGAATTGACAACTCAATTGGTTCATGGTCTAGAGGTCCGCGAGCATCTATTCCAATATGACAGTGATGACAGACTATGTTCTTGAGGTTTTGGATGAAGGAGAGGATGATTTCAGCAAGCGGAAGTAGTATGGATGTTCTTGGTGATTCAGGAAAGCTTGTGGAGGTCTCTGGATTGTGTTCAGTTTGTGTTGGTGGTTCGCATTCAAGATTGAGCTTGTAATTAAATAATTACTTCCAGATGATGATGTTCTTCTTCCTAAGTCTGGCCGACCGGATGAGTTACACATCCTGCATATGATCTTGAAGATGTTCTGTGAAGAATGGTGTGTTCCTAAAGGAAGATTGAAGTCTCAGATCTGTGTGGCCAACAGTGTGTTGATCCACGTGAAGTCTTTTTGTAATCAGTCATGTTGTATTTATGTATTTGCTCTATATTGTATGCCGACTTGGATGATTATTCCTAAGTCGATGTCTTGTATAAATAAGGAATTGTGAAGTCATTTTAAAAGCATCATGTGGAGATGAGTGTGTGGTAGAGAGGAGCAGTGCGAAAGGCATAGTAGAAATATTAGGCTTAAATGGAACTGACTCAAGCATGGTGAAGATGCTATTCTTCAATTCAAGTATGTAATACTTATCATTCTGTAGACAATGTGTCTCCTGTAGGCAGTGGACCTCTTGTGAGCAGTGTGCTCAGGCAGTGAGCCCTAATTGGCATGTGCCATTTGTTCTTCTTATTCTTTTAACAGAGAATACAATCTTGGGTTAGTCACCCCGTGGTTTTTCCCTTAACTGGGTTTTCCACATTAAAAATCTTGGTGTCATATGTGTTAATATGTTTCTGCTCTTGAATTGTTGCATTATGTTTCCATGATTGATTTATTATTATGCTGCTAAATTAAAGGAAGAATTTAAGTGATTAATTGGAAGAAAGTTTCAAACAACTGATTCACCCCCCCTCTCAGTTGTCTATCCTAAATCTAACAATTGGTATCAGAGCCAAGTTCCTCTAAAGGAGCTTAACTGCTTGAAGACATCTAGGATGTCGTCCTATAAGAAGGATAGTCTGAGGTTTGATGGAACCAATTACAGTCTTTGGAAAAGCTGCATGGAATGTCACTTGCAATGTATGGGAATGCAATATTGGATCATAACTTCAAAGAAGTATGTTCCTCCACAGAATGGTTTGAGAACTATAGATGAAATCAGAGATGCTAAAAATAATCTTTGGGCTAAAGAAACTCTTCTAAGTGCCTTATCTGATTTAGAGCTAACAAATGTTATAGATCTAACAACTGCATTTGAGATTTGGGAAAAATTGGAACTTCTGCATGAAGGAGACAAGTATGTCAAATGTGCCAAGCTGCAGAGTCTGAAGCGAAAATTCAAAAACTTGAAGATGAGAGAAGATGAAAATATCGCTACATTTATGCCAAGAGTAAATGAGCTTGTTTGTGGCATTAG
Source organism: Cunninghamia lanceolata (assembly GCA_027924645.1). Lineage (NCBI taxonomy): Eukaryota > Viridiplantae > Streptophyta > Pinopsida > Cupressales > Cupressaceae > Cunninghamia > Cunninghamia lanceolata. The sequence goes on from BSBN01000088.1 coordinate 4,686,923, forward strand.
ATGTGCTAGTGGAATCTTGGATGAAGATGAGATTGTTGCCAAAGTTCTCAGATCCCTTCCTGAATCTTACAAGTACAAGGTTGCTGCTATTGAAGAATTCAAATCTTTTTCAAATATCACAAGAGATCAATTGGTTGGTAAATTAGCTACATTTGAATTGTTTGAGTTTGGAGATGCACCCTCCAAGACTAAATCTGCATTCAAATCTAGTGCCTTTGTAAAAGGAAAACAAAAGTTTGATCTGGGAGAGAACTCTTCAAAGAAACTATCGTGGTATGAAAAAGAAAGAAAAGATCTAGAAGAAGATCAAGCAGAAGTTGTTCAACTTGAAGCCCTTATTGCAAAGAGACTGCCAAGAGGATCCGGTAAGTATGAAGGGAAATTGCCTTTTAACTGCTTTAACTACAATAAGATAAGTCACTTTGCCTCAAGGTGTCTGGAAAGATTTTCAAGACCAAATCCTAACAGATCAAAATTCCAAAAGAAATGTTACTATGTTCATGAAGATGATGACGATGAAGGAGTAACAGATGATGAATCAGAGACAAGAAACAAATCTGGAAGTAACTAGGTGTTTATTGCCATCAAGGAAGAAGATCTAATGCCTTCTGAATCTGTCAATCATAAAATGGTAGAAAGAGCTTTGGCTACCCAAGTTAAAGAAAAGGATGATTGGGTCATTGATAGTGGATGCTCCCACCATATGACAGGAGACAAATTAAAGTTCATAGTTTTGGAAAGATATGAAGGAGGAGTGGTAGATTTTGGTGATAATTCTACTGGCAGAATCAGAGGTAGAGGAACTATTTCTTTTGATGGAAAGAACAAAACCAGTAATGTACTATATGTGGAAGGTCTAAAGTACAATCTTCTCAGTGTTGGACAATTGGTGGACAAAGGCTATGATCTCCGATTCAAAAATGGAAAATGTGAGATCTTTGAAATCTTCAGAACAGAGATTGCATCCGGTACTTAAACAAAAGGTAATATCTTCCACCTGGTTGGTACCGGTAAAGTTGTTTATTTATTCAAATTGATCAGAGTTGGTTGTGGCATAGGAGAATGTGTCATGTGAATTTTGATAATATCATCAAGATAAGCAACACCCAGGCTGTGAGAGATCTTCCAAGACTAGTGAAACCTACTAATAGTTTGTGCAAAGAATGTCAGTTGGGTAAGCAGAGCAAAGTCACATTCAAAAGTAAGGAACAGTCTTCTACCAGATTATTGGACTTAGTTCATACTGATCTATGTGGCCCGGCAAGAATTAGGAGTGTGCAAGGTGATAGATACTTCATGCTATTAATTGATGACCACTCCCGGATGATGTGGGTGACTTTTTTGAAAGAGAAATCAGAGGCTCTTGAGAAATTCAAAATATTCAAGGCTATGGTAGAGAATAAAACCAGATTAAACATAAAATGTCTGAGGTCTGATAGAGGTGGAGAATTCACATCCGATGAGTTCATAGAATTCTATGAGAAACATGGGATAAAAAGACAGTTGTCTGCTCTAAGGATGCCACAGCAAAATGGAGTAGTGGAGAGAAAGAACCAGACCATCCCGGAAGCATCTAGAACCATGATGATGGAAGAAAATGTTCCGTAGATCTACTAGAGAGAAGTTGTAAGCACTACAGTCTATACTCTTAATTGAGTACAAATCAGAAGCAATACTGGTAAGACTCCTTATGAACTCTGGTTTGGCATCACTCCCACTGTGAAGTATTTCAGAGTCTTTGGTAGCAAATGTTACATTAAAAGAGATGAAGATCTAGGCAAATTTGATTCTAGAAGTGATGAAGGAATATTCTTGGGTTATTCTACTCAAAGCAAAGCATACTGGTGTTATAACAAGAGATTAAGAAAGATTATAGAAAGTACAAATGCTAAGGTTGATGAAGGTGTTGAAAAACCCTCAAGGTTTTATGAATATGATGAAGATGATCAGAATGATGTTTTGATCCAAGGAATCCAAGCCCCTTTTGAAATTTAGATTCAGACTGATCCAGTGAATCAGGAAGAAGAGATAAGTTTGAATGAACCTGTGCAAGAAATAGAAGTGCAAGAAAGTCCCAAAATTCCCAGGTATGTAAAACTGAATCACTCTAAAGACCAGATCATAGGTGATAAAAGAAAAGGTGTTCAAACAAGAAGAAAGATTGCTCAAGACTTAGAAGAGCATTGTCTGATTTCAAAGATTGAACCAAAGACAGTGAATGAAGCATGTAATGATGAAAGTTGGACTAAAGCAATGGAGGAAGAGATGATGCAAATTGAGAAAAACCACACTTGGGATCTTGTTCCTAGACCTAGAAACAAGAATGTGATTGGAACCAAATGGGTCTTCCAGAACAATCTGAATGAAGTTGGTGAAGTAGTCAGAAATAAAGCCAGATTGGTTTGCAAGGGCTACTCTCAAGTAGAAGGAGTTGATTTTGAAGAAACTTTTGCTCCGGTGGCAAGAGTTGAAGCAGTCAGGTTATTTCTTGCCTTTGCTTTCTTCAAGGACTTCAAAGTATATCAGATGGATGTCAAGTCTACCTTCCTGAATGGTGACTTGGAAGAAGAAGTATACATTGAGCAACCGGATGGATTTCAACTGTCTGATTATGATGATATGGTCTGCAAGTTGAAGAAAGCATTGTATGGACTTAAACAAGCCCCAAGAGTCAGGTATGAAAGATTGGATAAGCACCTTTTGAAGATTGGTTTCAACAAAGGTACTGTTGACAATAACTTGTACTTCAAAATTGATCATGAAAATATCTTGATTGTTGAAGTGTTTGTTTATGATATCATTTTTGGAGGAAGAGATAGTATGTGCAAAATTTTTGCAAATCAAATGAAAAGTGAATTTGAGATGTCCATGTTTGGGGAAATGAATTTCTTCTTGGGTTTGTAAATCATTCAAACAAAGAAAGGAATCTTCATTTCTCAGACCAAATATGTGAAAGAATTGTTGAAGAAATTTAAGATGGAAGACTCAAAACCATTGAGTACTCCCATGGCAACCGGATGTAAATTAAGCAAAGATGATAACTCTCTTAAGGCTGATTGGACAAAGTATAGGTCAATGATTGGAGGATTATTGTATCTCACTCAAACTAGACCTAACATTATGAATGTTGTTGGTCTTGTTGCTAGATTCCAAGCTGATCCTAGAGAATCTCATGTCATGGAAATTAAGAGGATTTTTAGATATCCAAAAGGGACAGTTGAGTATGGTTTGTGGTATCCTAGAGATCATGATTTCTCTCTTCATGCATATATAGATGCAGATTGGGTAGGAGATGTGGATGACCGGAAGAGTACCAGTGGTGGAGCATTCTTTTTGGGGAAGAGATCAATTTCTTGGCTGAGCAAGAAACAAGAGGCAATATCTCTGTCCACTGCAGAAGTAGAATATATTGCAGCAATAGGTAGTTGCACTCAAGTTTTATGGATGAAACAAATGCTAAGAGACATCAGAGTGGAATATAAGGAACCTATCACAATCTTTTGTGATAATTCAAGTGCAATAAATATATCAAAAAATCTAGTGTTGCATTCAAAGACAACATATATCCATTTAGTTTCATTTTTTGAGAGAGCAGGTGTACAAGAATGAAGTCAGATTGGAGTTTGTGCCCTCCGAGGATCAGATTGCAAATATTTTTACTAAACCTCTACCTAAGGACTCTTTTGAGTATCTCAGGGAGAAGTTAGGGGTTATTACCCCTTCGGTTCTGAATTAAGGTGCACTGATGTGCATCAATCCAGTGGATCTCAGAGTCATGTCTTGTGGTCTGGATTGATGATGGGAAGCTGCTACTCAGGGGGAGTAGCTAGTATGATTCTGAAGTGATGCAAGTATGTGTCCTTTGCCATTGATGTCAAAGGTGGAGAGAAGACATGTGAAAAACAAGTAGTTACTGATCAAAGGGGGAGCAGTAAAGGAAGAAAAGACATGTGAATGGTTGTTTTTGATAGGGGGAGTTATGTCAGTAAGGAAAAGTTCTTGTCTTGATGTTTAAAATAGTTTTTCACATCATATGTTGCCATCAATGACAAAGGGGGAGATTGTTGCAAGTATGGGCCTAACCAGTGTTGTCATTGATGTCAACATACTCCTGTTGCATTGATGATAAGGATAGGATGAGCTGTATGCTGAGGATATTGAGAAAGTTAGTCCTATCAAGATCAGAGAAGAACAATGAAGACAATGAGGTAAAGATCCCAGATAAGATGGAGATCAGAAGATGTGTATCAAAGGGTTTGTAGATATGTGTCTTAAGATGATCCAATAAAGATTTCAGAGGTCTACATGAAGATCTGAAGAAGTAATGGCCACTTAAGTAAAACCATTTCTAGCAGATGTTCAGAGGTGACAGAGTGACATAGATAGGTCCGGTGAGATCCAAAAATGCAATATCTTGTTCTACAGATTTGGTGAAGTGTTTAGGAGGTCAATGTGAATTGACAACTCAATTGGTTCATGGTCTGGAGGTCCGCAAGCATCTATTCCAATATGACAGTGATGACAGACTGTGTTCTTGAGGTTCTGGATGAAGGAGAGGATGATTTCAACAAGCAGAAGTAGTATGGATGTTCTTGGTGATTCAAGCAAGCTTGTGGAGGTCTCTGGATTGTGTCTAGTTCATGTTCGTGTTTGCATTGAAGATTGAGCTCATAATTAAAGAATTACTTCCAGATGATGATGTTCTTCCTAAGTCTAACCGACCGGATGAGTCACACATCCTGAGGATGATCTTGAAGATGTTCTGTGAAGAATGGCGTGTTCCTAAAGGAAGATTGAAGTCTCAGATCTGTGTGGCCGACAGTGTATTGATCCGCGTGAAGTCTTTTTGTAATTAGTCGTGTTGTATTTATGTATTTTCTCTGTAATGTATGCTGACTTGGATGATTATCCCCAAGTCGATGTCTTGTATAAATAAGGAATTGTGAAGTCATTTCAAAAGCATCGTGTGGAGATGAGTGCGTGGTAGAGAGGAGCAGTACGAAAGGCATAGCAAAAATATTAGACTTAAATGGAACTAACTCAAGCATGGTGAAGATGCTATTCTTCAATTCAAGTATGTAATACGTATCATTCTATAGACAGTGTGTCTCTTGTAGGCAATGAGCCTCTTGTGAGCAGTGTGCTCAGGCAGTGAGCCCTAATTGGCATGCGCCATTTTTTCTTCTTATTCTTTTAACAGAGAATACAATCTTGGGTTAGTCACCCCATGGTTTTTCCCTTAACCAGTTTTTCCACATTAAAAATCTTGGTGTCATATGTGTTAATGTGTTTCTGCTCTTGAATTGTTACATTATGTTTCCATGATTGATTTATTATTATGTTGTTGAATTAAAGGAAGAATTTAAGTGATTAATTGGAAGAAAGTTTTGGACAACTGATTCACACCCCCCCCTCTCGGTTGTTTATCCTAAATCTAACATGCTCCTTTGGATCAGTTGTCTTCTATCAAATCACTTTTCTTCTCTTCCCTTGTCTCTATAGTTAGATATCAAAGTACTCTTCTCCTAAAACCTCTGCATTTAAATAACTCTGAATTTCTTCTATTCTCTCTTCTTCCTTGTTTTCTTGAATGTTTTCCTTCTCAACTAAAATTCTTTTGAATTTATATGGCACTCGTGGTGACTCATTGTCCAAGCATTGTGTCTCTTCAAATTAGGGGACATTTTTCCATTTGTGAACAACCTCATGTTGACCTCCAATGGTGATTGAAATAACTTTCCAAAACCCTCAAAACTCCTCTCAATGTTTTTTTGCATCTTCTCCTCCTCCTCTTATCTCCTTTATGCTTCATAAAACTAGCTACTCTATATATTCCTCATCCATCTTCAAAATATATGGTTTTAATTCATATTTTCTGGCAGTCTATAGCATAAACCCTAATTCACCTCTTTCTTCCTTTTCCCTTCTGCATTGTTCTCCAAAAGCATCCATAGTGGCACACTCAACAATATCCTCCATAACATGCTTTATGTCTTCTCTTTCTAACCTCCTTTCTCTGGCAGCACCCACAATAGCATGCTCAACGACATCCTCCTTGACATGCTTGTCTTCTTTTTCCCTTCTAGCAGTACCCTTCATGACGTGCTCCATGAATTATTCCTCCTTTTCTTCCACAACTTCTGTTGCCCTCCCTTCTTCCATCTCTTGTGCCATTTCCATCCTTCTTTGGTAACATTCCTATCATTCCTAATTTTTCTTTAATCTCTCTTCTCTACTTATCTCCATTACAATTTTGATTTCTTCGTTGATCTCTCTTTTCCTCTGCTTCTCCCCTTTCACCATGCGTATTCTTTATTTGGTGTTCCATTGGTCCTTTTATATCCCATGGTATCCTTGTTTGAAGAGTCACATCATTTGAAAGGTCCTTGCAGACTGATAAAGACACAAAACTCCTCCTTACCAAATATAAACATTCACAAATATAATTTCACAGAGGCAATGCTCTGCCCCAAAAAAAATTAAGATTGAAACATAATTTATTTATTATTTCAAATCAAAAACCACAACCATACATAGAGCTCTATTCAAAAATTGTATCTCCATTATACCTCCCATGGCTTCCCCCATAGTCTATCTCCAATTGGCAATTCACTGGTAGCTTCATTACTCTCCAAATCTATATTCATTCATTTTAGCTCTGTAACCACATGTCCTCCAACTCATGCCATGCCAAATCTTTTCCTATTCAACCCTAGCCAATTCCTCTCAAGCTGGATTTCATCAAACATAGTAAGTTATAGCCTTTGATGTCCACTGTATGACAGCCAAGTCACTTTTCCTTAATTCTGGTCTTTCTCTTTTTTTCCCGCACCCCCACTTTGTTTCTTATGACTGGTTTCTTTTTATTGGATGAATTCCTTGTGTGGTGGTTTGTTGATCAGAAAGTGAAGAGACATTTCATTCTCTTCCCAAATGAATTTGAAACTGCTCTTTTTTTTTTATTAAAGTCAAAGCTGATATCCTCTTAGACTTGCGGTCTCTACTACAACATTCAACCAAAATGAACTTAGGTATATATTTTTTACCATGATGCCCTCATAGAATAGGAATACATTACCAACTATGAGTTTGATACTGGGTCTAGCATGTTTAAAGAATGTAAGACCAGACATGAACAAAATACTTAGCCTAGGCTGCATGATTCCTTGATATACCAAAATGTAATAACATGTGGCAACCTCTCAAATGTGATTATGACTGAATATGAATATATGGTGTGTGCATAAATTCTTCTATTGCAGGTATATTAACTTATATTGTATGTAGCCCCAACACTGAATTTTTCTCTTTAACCTCTGAAAAAGGCATTGGAAATCTTTCAAAGCTGAAGAACTTTAATTGTGTCTTTGTGATGGGTGGAAGGCTAAAACCTGAATTCAGCCACTAATTTCCATCAAAATCTTGAAACCTTGTTGAAACTGACAGGGATGAGCAACTTAGCATTCCTAAGACTTCCTCCAAAGCATTTGGCCTCAAGTGCTATAGAACTCCAGAAATTATGTTTCTGCCAAACTGCCAACACAAGTTAGAAAACATTAAAATACTCAAAACATGAAGATATTTTCTCACGAAACCTTTGTGTATAATTCCAGGGTGGAATCAATAATTTGTCTGTGATAGGATTTGCCATGAAACTTCACCAAACTCCCAGAACAATTATTTTACTAAAACTAACTTCACGTGCGCTGGGATTGAATTCAAGTAACACTGCCAAATTGCCTCCCTAACTATGCCAAACACACAATGCTGAGAAAAGCCATTAGAACCCAACAAATCAAAAAAATTGAAAAATAAAACACACTCTATTTTTGGTTGATGCTGGATTGCCCATTTGCCCAGATGCTCCTGCATCAGACACCCTGGGTAGAAAGTTTGTGAGCATAGGCTCACAAAGTAGAGTTGAGTGATAGAATCACCCTTTCAGGTTGTCACCAATCTGCAGTGAAATCCATCACTGTAAAGTATGCACAAGGTCAATTCTTCTTCCTTTTCTTCCAACATCTCGCTGGAAAAATTGCCATCCTCCTTCCCCAAATTCCATTCACCACTTCTTTCTCCTCTCGTGGATTCAAATCCACCATAGACCATCCTCCTCTACCAAATGCTCACTACTCTCCTCTCCTTCGTGGGATCCAAACCACCACAAACTAACCACCTCCACCAAATTACACCTACATCATGCTCCACAACCTCTACAAGCAAATATGCACTATCCACACACCAATCTGCAACTACATAATCACTTTTTCTATCTACTAACTCCTTATTCACCTCAACAATAAGCAAATCCCTAACTTTCCAATCACAAATTATAGAAATATTAAAACTTACATTTTCATCATCCTTTGCTACAATGTTCTTCTCACCTGCATCGGCTATAACATATCTCTCACCTCCAAATACTACAATCTTCTCTAGCCATTCACCTGTTGCAAGTATGAGCAGTAAGTGTTGTCATTGATGTCAACACCTAAGGATAGCATCAAAGGAAGTTACTTGAGGAATAAGTACAAGTGTAAAATTGCTTCATCTATCAAAATAGTGCAGTGTCTTTCTCTGCATATCTTGTAGATTGAATATCTTGGTCTATGGATTGGAAGTAATGTTAAGGGATGTCTATAGTTACTATGTTTCAAGTTTGAGCCTCCGGTGTGAAGATTTGAGTGAGTTCTATTCACCAAAGTAAAAATTGTTTTTCTCTGCATTTGGTGGTAATAGGGAGAATATATTATGCTCCACATTTCTCCACATTTAACTTTTATGGTCTGTGGTTCTAGAGTTAAGTATGGGATGATGATATGTGACTTCAATTCAAATGGTTCATGATTTGGTGCTCCGTAAGCGATCTTTCCTTTATGACAGTGGCCGACAATGATGTTCAAGTGCTCTAGTTTGAAGAATCCTATGGATAAATTGTTTAGAGGTTGTGTGGATGCTCTTGGTGATTGTAACATGCTTGTGGGAGTCTCTAGATCATGTTCTTGCCTTTTGATTGGTTCACAAATTATAATCTAGATCATGCATGAAGTGTGTTCCTAAAAGTCTTAGTGTTAACTCCAGTCTTGGCTGACTTGGTTCTTTTCACTACTTACGATTATACTTTGGAGATTGTGGAAGCATGTTGTTGCGTGGAAGATTGCATTTGAGTCCTAGCTAAGGTGAGACGTGATCCGCATTCATTATTTCCCTTAGCAATTTTTTTTAGGTCCAGATCTATTCTAATGTATGTTTGTAATGCCGATCTTGGAGATTGTTCCAATAGTTGATGATTGTAATGCCAACCTTGATGTTCATTCCAAGGTTGATGAATTATATAAATGCATGTAATGAAGTTTTGATTGATTGATATTGAGGCGAAGATGTGAAGATTAGTGCGAAGTGAAAAATAGAGCAGAGGAGGGGAGATATATTGAGCTTCAAAGGAATTGAACCTTGGCATGATGTAGATGCTACCATCTCAATTCACAATCTTCTAGTAGTGAGCCCTTCTTGGTAATGAGACAATTTTGGGAGTGAGCCCTATCTTTTGTAGTGAGCATTTAGGGCAATGAGTCCTAAGGTAGTGAGCCTCTAATTTTTGGTATTGTTATTACATATTATACTGTGAGATAACACTCACCATGGGTTTTCCCTGTTTAGGGTTTTCCATGTAAAAATTTGGTGTCTCATGTGTTGAATATGTGAATGTGTTTAAGTTTTTGATTTCATGCTTTCATGGTTAAATCTTAATAACAATGATTAAGTAGTTGATGTGTTGTTGTTTGAAAGAAGTTAAATTTTTGGTGACAATTGATTCACCCCCCCCCCTCTCAGTTGTCTTGTGCATTTCAACAATTGGTATCAGAGCGAGGGTTCCTTGGAAGAAATCTTAACAACTTGAGGTAGATATGGGATGCTGCACAAGAAGAATATTCCTCTGTCTTATGACTCCTCTGAAGATGAATATACTTCTATCAGTAGTGAAGAACTCAAGGTTGCCCTTGATGACATAGAAAGAACTGAAGAAGAAATTAGGGATCGAAAAGAAAATATCAAGGAAGTAGATGAGTGCATCATAGAATTGAGGAAGCAAGTTGAAAAGTTCAAAGGGAAATATAAGGAGGTTGGTGAACAATTGATATCAGCAAATGAAACCCTGGATGATTTGAAAATGGAAGTTGTAGAAAGAGAAAAAGTAGAAGAAAGCCTAACTTTGTTAGTGAAAAACAAATCAGAAGAATGTGCTAAGATTGAAAAAGAAGTTGTGAACTTGAAGTTAGATTTAGAGAAGGCAAAGAGCTATGAAGAAAGGTTCAAGATCAGTTCTATGAAACTTGACGAAATGATTACAAGTCAGAAGAGTCCTGATGACAAAGAAGGATTGGGATTTAAGAAAGGTGAAAGCTCCAAAGAAGGTCAAAGAAAGAATACTAAGATCAAGGACATAGGCAAACAAATCTAGAATCAAAGGAACAGACCTAGAAGACTATCGGTCAGGCGGCCAAATGCTCAAAGGTATCCTCTTTCAATGACCATTGTAATTTATGCAATAAGTATGATCATAAGGCTACTCAATATAGGAGAAAAGTGAATCAAAATGTTCCATCAGTATCTAGTCAGTGTTTCACTTGCAATAAAGTAGGTCACAAGGCTAATGAATGCAGAAGTCAAATAAGAAATGGCTATGGATTGATTGATTAATATTTCAAAGGTAAATGTTTCACATGCAATAAAGTTGGTCATAAATCTATTATATGTAGAAGTAAAGTAAGTTAGAATTCTATTAGGTGTTATACATGGTATAAGATGGGACATAGGGCTAATGAGTGCAAAAGTCAAGTGAAAAAAAGATATGGCAAGGATAGGATAGTTAAATCCTTCAATGGCTACTATTATGCATGCAATAAATTTGTACATAAGGCTAACCAATGCAAGTCAGGAATGAATAGAAGGAACAATGGTCAGAAAAATACTGTGTGTTTCAATTGCAACAGGCATGGACATATTGCAAGGTGTTGTAGAAGTAAGAACATGAAGAAGGATACTCAAGCAAAATTGAAGAAACCAGTGGAAAAGTTTGATCCAGCAGAAGTCAAGAAGGAGATGAACAAGGTTTGGGTCAAGAAGGAAGTAAATGAAGTCAGAGATGAGTCCGCACCAGACTCTAGTGTAGATACTTCCTCCAGGAAGTGAATTAGGTGCTTTGTCTTAGGGGGAGCTTTAATGAAATTCTTTTCTCCCCTACCAAAGGATTGGTGCTAATGCCTCAGCATGAAGAGACAAAGTCAAGGATTAGTAACAAAGGCTTAAGTTAGGACAAAGAACTGTGTTTGTAAAGGATAAAGGAAGAATTGTGTAGTTTAAGAAGTCTGCTATGCAAAAATATTTGATCAAGAAAAGAAGATAGGACATGAAGCTTGGCTAAGTATCTAACTGGTAAAATCGAGTGATAGTGCTTCAATAATTTGGTCCACTATTGAAGATAATGCTCTATGATTCTGGAATATGGCTATTGATCATTGATTACATCTACATCTAGAAGTTTGTCTAATCTTGATAATTGGCTTAAGAGTAATGAGTAATAGAAGTTTGGGTTGATAGAACATAGTTGTTTTCAGTACACAATAGTTTTATTTGGAAATGTTTTGAGAATCTACAGATGAACTCAGAGGTGAATGATTATGAATTAGATGAGCTTTCAAGGCAACATTTGAGAATGAGATAGAATTAAGAATCAAATGCTTAAGGTCTAATAGAGGAAGTGAGTTCACATCAAATGAATTTAATATTTTCTGTGAAGAACAAGGGATTAAAAGACAATTGTCTACACCTAGGACTCCTCAGCAAAATGGAGTTGTTGAACAAAAATATAGGATAATTCAAGAGGCTACTAGGTCAATGATGAAGGAAGCTGACCTACCGGAAGTATACTAGAGAGAAGATATGCATACTGCTGTCTACATTCATAATAGAGTTCAAATCAAAGGTGTGATGAAGGGATTTTCCTTGGATACTCTACCAACAGTAAGACCTACCAGTGCTACAATAAGAAATTAAAGGTCATTGAAAGTGCTAATGTGAAAGTTGATAAAGATAAAGAAATAACATCAGATCTGAGTGGCTATGAATCAGTTGAACCTGTTGCTAGAGTCAATAAAGAAAAGGTGGAACAAAATGTCAGTCAAGTTAAAGAAGAAGTTCTAGAAAGAATTCTTGAGATCCCTAGGGTTTGTGCAGAAGTATCATACCAAAGACCAGATCTTTGGTAAAAAGAGAAAAGGTGCTTTGACAAAGAAAAAAATTGTAGATGAATAGGTAAATCTCTGTTAATTTTCATAAGTTGAACCTATATCAGTGGATGAAGCATGCAAGGATAAGTTTTGGATCAAGGAAATGGAAAAAGGAACTAATGCAGATTAAGATGAATCAGACTCAGGAACTTGTCTCAAGACCAGAGATCAAATTGAATGAGAATGGAGAAGTGGTGAGGAACAATGCAAGGCTTGTGTGTAAAGGGTACTCACAAGTGGAAAGAAAGACTCTGAGGAAAATCTTGCTCCAATGGAAAAAATGGATGCTATTAGGTTGTTTCTAGCCTTTGCAACACATAAGGATTTCAAATCATATCAAATAGATGTAAAGACTACCTTCTTGAATGACAAGTTGAAGAAGACATTGTTTTATCTAGACTAGTGTTAAGGGGAGCCTGCAGTAGATAAGTTGCAGACAGATGAGTGTTGACCTAAGGAAATTGTTGGCTATATGTGTTGACATTAATTAATATGCATTATTTTCATAAGTTGTCATGAAGGTTGATAAAATATGGAATGTTATGTTCCCTAAGAAGAAGGAAAGTTCATGGTTGGATGTCATACCCTGATTTGAGCAGAGTCAAATCTAAAGTTTTGAGAAGACAAGATATGTTACTCTAGAAGTGTTAACTTGTGAAGGTTCTGTAGTCATTTGTAATGTGAGTTAGAGTTGATACAGTCTGATGTGTACTCCTAAGGGGGAGTATTCAGAGTAGTAGCAGAGCAGGTAGAGGCTTTGAAGGCTACCTCTCAGGTAGAATAGGTAAAAGTTGCTGATATGAGTTCCTAATAAAGAGCAGTAAGTGTTGTAGTGTTCATGAAAGGGGGAGTTGTATAGTAAAGAGAAAGAGAAGGTCTAGCACCCTTTGCCATTGATGTCAAAGGGGGAGAGAAGTTCATGTGAAAAACCAAAGTTACAGTCAGGGAAAGCATCAAGGGGGAACAAAGAAGCAAAGCAAGTTTGTATACCTTGATGGTTTTTCACGTCATGTGTTGCCATCAATGAAAAAGAGGGAGATTGTTGCAAGAATGAGTAGTAAGTGTTGTCATTGATGTCAACACCTAATGAAATCCTCAAAGGAAGTTACTTGAGGAATTAGTACAAGTGTAGAATTCCTTCATCTATCAGAATAGTGCAGTGTCTTGCTTTGCATATCCTGGAGATTTACTATCTTGGTCTGCAGATTGGAAGTAATGTTAAGAGATATCTATAGTTGCTATGTTTCAAGTTTGAGCCTCTGGTGTAAAGATTTGAGCAAGTTCTGATCACCAGAGAAAAAACTATTTTTCTATGCATTTAGTGGTAATAGGGAAAATGTATTCTGCTCCACATTTCTCCACATTTATCTTTTATGGTCTGTGGTTCTAGAGTTAATTCTAGGATGATGATATGCACCTTTGGTTCAAATGGTTCATGATTTGGTGCTTTGCAAGTGATCTTTTCCTTTATGACAGTGGCTGATAATGATGTTCAAGTGCTCCAATTTGAAGAATCCTATGGATAAATTGTTTAGAGGTTGTGTGGATGCTCTTGGTGATTGCAATGTGCTTGTGGGAGTCTCTAGATCATGTTCGTGCCTTTTGATTAGTTCACAAAGTATAATCCGGATCATGCATGAAGCGTGTTCCTAATAGTCTTAGTGTTAACTCTAGTCTTGGTTGACCTGGTTGTTTTCACTACTTGCGATTATACTTTGGAGATTGTGGAAGCATGTTGTTGCGTGGAAGATTGCATTTGAGTCCCAGCTAAGGTGAGACGTGATTCACATTCATTTTTTCCCTTAGCAATTCTGTTTAGGTCTAGACCTATTCTAATGTATGTTTGTAATGCTGACCTTGGAGATTGTTCCAATGGTTGATGATTGTAATGTTGACCTTGATGTTCATTCCAAGGTTGATGAATTGTATAAATACATGTAATGAAGTTGTGATTGATTGATATTGAGGTGAAGATGTGAAGATTAGTGTGAAGTGAAAAAATAGCGCAAGGCAAAGAAGATATATTGATCTTCAAAGGAACTGAACCTTGGCATGATGTAGATGCTACTATCTCAGTTCACAATCTTCTAGCAATGAGCCCTTCTTAGCAGTGAGCCCTATCTTTTGTAGTGAGCATTTTGGGCAGTGAGCCTTTAACTTTTGGTATTGTTATTACATATTATATTGTGAGCTAACCCCCACCATGCTTTTTCCCTGTTTAGGGTTTTCCATGTAAAAATTTGGTGTCTCATGTGTTGAATATGTGAATGTGTTTAAGTTTATGATTTCATGTTTTCACGGTTAAATCTTAATAACAGTGATTAAGGAGTTGATGTGTTGTTGTTTGAAAGAAGTTAAAAATTTGGTGACAACTGATTCACCCCCCCTCTCAGTTGTCTTGTGCATTTCAACATCACCTTCTATTGCCAAAAGTTATGCCAACAAATCATCTTTCTTTTCACTATTTGTTGCAATCTCTCCATATTCCATCGTTGCAATCACATCTTCCATAGCTGCATTTTCAACATCTTCATTCTCACTGCCCACCTTTTCATCTTCCACCACTACTGCACACAACCTTTTATCTTGCTTGACCAATTCACCACATTGCCATGCTTCCAATCTGCTCAATCTCTTATCTAATCTCTCACATATACCTGCTAACATCTTAAGAATCTTTCACTCTTGATACTGCCTCCAACCTTCCTATATCACGGGTCTCTTTCTCAACAATATCCCCATCTCATTTGTTGCAATCTTTGACCATCACTTCTCACTCTCTACAATGTGCAAACAAAATCCTCTCTGCAGCTTTCCAACTCTCACTTTCTTAGGACTCCTCTCTACCTACAACAATATCTTGAGCTCTTCACAACTGCCTTCTCTCCCGTAGGTCCTAGTGTGAACTACCTCACATTCGGCACTCTATCCACATGCTCAGGATCACTAGCTCTGATACCATTTGATGAAGACACAAAACTCCTCCTTACCAAATACAAACATTCACAAATATAATTTCACAGAGGTAATGCCCTACCCCAAACAAATTTAAGATTGCAACACAATTTCTTTATTATTTCAAATCAAAAACCTCAACCATACATAGAGCTCTGTTCAAAAATTGTATCTCCATTATACCTCCCATGGCTTCCTCCACAGTCTATCTGCAAATGACAATTCACTAGTAGCTTCACTACTCTCCAAATCTATATTCATTCATTTCAGCTCTGCAACCACATGTCCCCAACTCATGCCATGCCAAATCTTTGCCTATTCAACCCTAGCCAATTCCTCTCAAGTTGGATTTCATCAAACATAGTAAGTTGTATCCTTTGATGCCCACCGTATGATAGATGAGTCACTTTTCCTTTATTCTGGTCATTCTCTCTTTTTTTAACCAGAAAACTGCACCCCCACTTTATTTCTTATGACCAGTTTCTTTTTATTGGATGAATTCCTTATGTGGTGGTTCATTGATTAGAAAGTGAAGAGACATTTCATTCTCTTCCCAAATGCATTTGAAACTCCTCTCTTTTTTTTAATTAAATTCAAAGCTGATATCCCTTTAGACCTGCGGTCTCTACTACAACATTCAACCAAAATAAACTTAGGTATATTTTTTTACCATGACACCCTCGTGGAATAGGAAGGCATTACCAACTATGAGTTTGATGTTGGGTCTAGCATGTTTAAAGAATATAAGACCAGACATGAACAAAATACTTAGCCTAGGCCACATGATTCCTTGATATACCAAAACTTAATAACATGTGGCAACCTCTCAAATGTGATTATGACTAAATATGAATATATGGTGTGTGCATAAATTCTTCTATTGCAGGTATATTAAATTATAATTTATTCAACCCCAACACTGAAATTTTCTCTCGTTAACCTCTGAAAAAGGCATTGGAAATCTTTTGGAGCTGAAGAACTTTAATTGTGTGTTTGTGACAGATGTAAGGCTGAAAACTGACTTCGGCCATAACTTTTTATCAGAAGCTTAAAACCTTACCGAAACTAACAAGGATGAGTGTCTTAGCATTACTAAGACTTCCACCAAAGCATTTGGCCTCAAGTGCTATAGAACTCCAGAAATTGTGTTTCTACCAAACTGCCAGCACATGTCGGAAAACATTAAAATATTCAAAACTTGAAGATATTTTCTCATGAAACCTTCATGTGTAATTCTAGGATGGAATCCACAATCTTCCTATTGAAGTATTTGTCATGAAACTTCACCAAACTCCCAGAATAATTGTTTTACAGAAACTGACTTCACGCACGCCAGGATTGAATTCAAGTAACACTGCCAAACTACCTCTCTAACTAACTATGCCAAACACACATAGTGCCGAGAAAAACCATTAGAACCCAACAAAACAAAAAAAATTGAAAAACAAACTGCACTCTATTTTTTCTTGATGTTGAATTGCCCATTCGCTCGGATGTTCTTACATCATGGACCCTACCCCCTTCCCACTCAGCATCACCTTAAATGTGTGCCCCCTCTCATAGAGGTAGAAACTTATGGAGACCTATATTCATCTACAAATTAAAAATTTTCTTCACTAATCTATCCTTCTCTTCTCTCCCAAACTCTGCGCTACTCTTCTAACTATTTTGCCCTTTCAATCTTTAACTACCTTCTTCCAAGGTCCCAGAAACGGAAACAAATATTAGCAAGAAATGGGGAGGGTTACCGATCTGGAGATCTGGTCCTTAGTCGAGTCTTTGTAGTCAATTTATACCCCGGTCAGGTAGCTAGAGGTTAATAGCAAAACATAAAGAATAACAAAAACAAAGTATCAAATGTACATCATAATAACAAGATAACACAAAAATACCTAGTACCAGTAGATCTCCATATATATAGATAACAATCAAATGTCATACATCCATCCTTCAGTAGGTCTGAGTCTCTGCCTCATCCATTTACATACATGAATTCTATGTCATTCTTTACATCAGAATATATCTCCTATCATACTTCTATATTCCTATATTATATTCCCCATATCTTATATCTATATATACTATATCTATTACATATAGGAATGTGTCTCCTATCGGCTCCGGCCTCCACATTATGTGTGTGCCAGCTGATAGTTAGCTCTGCTCCATGCTCTACACCCTGGTAATAGATAGATTGACAAACACATGATTATAGTACATTGATTTCAAATTTTGAGGAGCTCTCTGCCAAAGAAAAATTACCTTAGGATTGATGAAGGTATAGAACAAACTAAGGTTTGATCCCTTAGAAGCCACTTAGAAATATTAATCTAGACTATTTGTTGGACTAGATCATTGAGTTGGAGAAATATTTTGAGTAGTAAAGTTAAAATGAATAGTAAAAAGTAAATTATTTTTACTATTTATAAAAAATTCCAAAATTTCTACAGCACCTATGCACAAAAACTTTCATAACTTGGGTTTGCAAACTTGGATTTTTTACATTGTTCATTACGTTGGAATCCTAGTTCCACCTACTTTCTTACCATATGTGTTTCACTTTGGTGTTATTTTATCAAATAACCCTATGAAAAGCATATTCATTACTATTTGTGAAAATCTTTAATGCGGTGGACTCATCTCCCTATTTCTACTATTTATTTTACTAAGCCGACATAAACATGTGGGGGTGCCTATCCATTATTATTTTCACCTTGCTTTATCTATCTTCTGATCATCTTTCTCTTAGTGTTTTTTGAACTAACGCATGTTTGACTTTGCACGATTATTTGTTTCTAACAAGGTGATTTTGTAGGTTTGCAGTACCTAACATTGCACAGTTTTGTAGATTCCTAGTCTAGGGGGCATCATTATCCCACCTAGTGACATTCTACAGCCTCTACAATATTCTTTTGAGTATCCTTTCTTATTTATTTCTTGTACACTCAAAAAGATGACTAGGTTACACAAGGCAGTTGTGTCAGCTTTGACAGAGCACACTGGACCCTCTCCTTGCCAAGGGCAAACCCTCCATGTCACTCTTGCTCTTGTTGTAGAAGCCAGTTGAGAGGAGGCAAGACATGGGGGTGATCCTTCTCACTTGAGAGCTGGACTTCACGAAGAGTGGTCAGTCGGTCCTGGGGCCTTTCCTAGGTATTATTTCTTATGTGGTGTTTAATGACCATTGTAGTTGTTATAATTATATGACCTGAAGGGTCACTAGTTATTGTTCTCCTATTTGGATTTTGGAGATTCCAACGTTGAGTGGGTTGTCAATTATTTTCAGTTATGTTTCTATCAGGTTGAAGTCTCTCTTCAAATTATTGTATGATGACTTGTGTTTGAATTAACCTTAGCCTGTGTTCACGTTCTTCGATTGTTAATTGTTCATTTTGACGCCTAGGGTGTAATTCCTCAATCTCTTCAAGGATCGTCCTCACCCACTCACCTCTAAGCCTACGGCAGATTGGTGAGCCTGAATTGAGAGAGTTGATTTGAGTTAACCTTGAGTTGACTTGCATTTGACTTAGGGTGATGACCTAAGTTTTACTTTGCTTTGTTTTGAGTTGGTTGATTTTGATTGATCTTGTGTTGACTTGTGCTGACTTTGGTTGACTAGTGTTGACTAGTGATGACGTCATGATGAAATCAATGGTTTACTTGAGTTTTCACTTTGTTTTGACCTTAGTTGACTTCGTGATGAAATCGAGAGTTTATGAGCTTCATGTAATGCTTTTTTTGGGTGTTTTCTATTTTCATATGTATGCAAGATAGTGTTTTTTGTTCTTTTTATGGATTTTTTGAAAGGAGAGTGCTCTAATTAATCTAAGTATGAATTCAATTCTAAAATGAGTTTACCTAATGCAATCTTAATCTATGTTTTTTGTATTTTTTGGTATTTTGAATCTAATTACTCTAGGAAATGAAAGAACATGGAAATAAACTAATCTAATAATGCAAAAGAACTTGGAAACAAACTAATTTATCAATGCAAATTCTATCTATCCTATCAAGGAAATCGCAACATGAATTTACTATTTCCAAGAACAAATTTGAGATTAATTAATTACTACCACAATGAAATATAGCATGAAAGAACCTAAAATGTGTTGACGCATGAGCCTCCACTACCCTTAGGAATCCTTGTATCAACAACCTCTTTATCCTCTTTTAAAAGCAGGGATCTCCTCTTGGCAACAATAGGGAAGGGATGCAAAATAGCTTGTGAAAGCTTCGAATATGAGCTCAATGTGAGATAAAGAGCACTATGGCTTGCAAAACAAGCAACGTAATGACACAAATAGAAGCTTTTAGCAAATATTTGGCATAACAACAATAAAATAAAAGGCTCATAAGTCCTACGTGAGCATAATAATTCTATGTGGAGAGCAAAAACTTGTAAAGCTTGGATGCACAGATGAATTTGCCTCCCTTTGTGCTTGAGAGAGGGGGTATTTATAGCTCTGAATAGCACATAAAAGGTGGGAAGGATTGAAGAGTTAATTTCCTTGATTGGAGAGTTAACTCATTAGATTGAACAATGAATTGGGATATTTAGGGAGTGATAAAACAAAGATAGCTTATCACAGAAGAAAAAAATAGAGTCATCAAGAGTCCAAGAGATGATAAGTATAGATCTAATGGAGTTAATTATGCATGATTGAAGGCTTGAAATAGTTCACTCTATGTTTAAGCTAAAAACTCATGGAAGTAGGAAGAAAAATGGAGCAAAACTGATCTTTTTTGTGTCCAAACTCAAAGTTTTTCTATGGCTGGAAAAGATCGCAGGGTTGCCCATGGGTCGCCCCTTTTACCAATCCAAGTCACTTGGGGGTGACCCATGGGTGACCCATAAAGGGGAGGGTGTTTACATGCGGGGTTAGAGATTGTTATTTAGTGGATGCAAATGTGAACTATCTCTAGAACTAGGTCAAAAGGTGGCCAAAAATCAAATCTCCACTTGCAAATGTCAAATCTCTTGGGGGAGATCTTGAAATAAGAGGGGGAGATTTGTCCTAGTTGAACATAACTGAAAACTGAAAGTTGGAGATGGCTTGGGAGGTCTCTTGGAGGGCTCCTAAGGGTGGGGTTGGATGAAAAACACTAAGGAAAGGTTAATTTATGAAAAATAGATGAACAAGAGGCTTAGGGATGAGGTCTCAAGAATAGAAAATGAAAATTGACAAGTCTCAAAAAGTGTTGAAAGTGAGGGAAAAGTTAGCACGATAAAGGGGAAACAAAGGAAGAAAAAAAAACCCACTTGTGGCCAAGATAAATGTTGTTGAGAAGGTATTATTTTCACACTTACATGTACGTACATGGATTACATGTCATCATAGGGTCCTTGTCGAGACTGTGCCTGATTTTAGTGCTAAAATATTTCTCCCACGGGGATGGTAGTCTACATGAAGGGTAGGTATTGTTCTTAAAATAGGCCTTACATGTTGTCAATTTCCCACAATAGTACCTACAATAAATAGCATTAGTTCAATATTTTAAACATTTCAAGATAAATAATGAAAACTGAAATGACTGAACACACCATAGATTTGTGAGTTTTCCTAGCTCTTTTTTGTTGAGGAGACCTATAGGGATGAAAACATGAAAAATGAGAGCATGGAAGATGCATAAAAGGAACAACTAATCTAAAAATTCACAAAACAAACTAAGATAAGAGGAAAAGAGTGGAGAAATTAGAGTGAACGAAGTGAAACACTTATGGAATTAGTCGTGCAAGAAATCATTGGAAAGATATCATTGAGGGGATCATGAAGATGGACACTACTTCCTCTACCGCTAAGAATCAAGTACATAATTAGTTAAAAACCCTCTTCTAAACCCATATCTCATTTCAATCAATTTCATGCCCATACTTATTAGAATAATATTCTTGTTCATCTAGTTACTTGGTTGTGTATAACATATTTATCTCTTGATCTTCATCTTCTTCAACATATGCCTCCCCTTCTGCACATTCCTCATATTCAATGTCTTCCTCCCTTAAAGCTAGAGAAATAGCACACCAAGTAGGGTATGGGTTAGGATACAAACTTTACACCATGAATCATCTTCCACAACATTCACATTGACTTTCTCAGAGGATCAAGTGTCCCTTTTGAAAAATTCCACTGATCTAGCTTCCTTTGACTAGCTCTTTCTATATCAGAAACAGGATTACCATTTTTCCATTTAGTATTATATGTCATATCAAATAGTTTCATAGGCTTTTCTTGTCTCTGAGGAACTTTTCTATCAGAAGAAAAACCCTTCTCATATTTAGCTACTTTATAACTCAATTCATTTAAAGCATGCATGACAGTATCTAGTTTATCTTTCAACAAAGATTGTTTTCCATGAGGAGTTTTATCTTGATGAGACAATTTTAATTTTCCCCTCTTAGGTGATTTACGAGAAGCATTCTTGTTGCTCTCAATATTATATTCCACCTTATAATCTTCTCTCAAGGTTAGAGGGCTTTTATCTCTCAATAGGTAACCCATTTTGGAATCAAAGGCATTGCAATATATCACCAAACACATAGACTCATTAGGCCACATCCTCTTAGGGTTCCTAACCATTAGTCTCATGAATCTTGTGTTGAATTATAACACATTCTTATTTAATCACTTGACTATGTTGGTGAATTCATTAGTTGTAAATCGAGGGTCAATTCTATTGCCATATCACTCCTTAGAGATAGCTTAGAAATTATCCTAGGTGATAATGCTTCTATTAGGGGGCCTTTATACCAATCTCTAGCCACATCATCAAGGGATTACATAAATAAATTCATTATCACATCTTCATCCACTATTTCATAATCATAGGTAAGATAAATGAATTCTCTCAAGTGATCCTCTCATGATACTACATTATTTCCTTAGAATTGTGGTAATTTTCCACTCATTTCATTTGGCACTCAGTTAGGGTATCTAGGGATGCCTTCAAATTCTATCTTCATATATCTGTCCAAGGCTAAGGGACATATTATATGGTCATGATACTCACTCTCTATAGAACCTCTAAGGATTCTGCTCTAGACTCTCTGATCTACTGTTGATGACGATGTCAGTCATACACAAACACACAAATAAAAGTTACACAACAACCTTTATTTATCTTGAAAGATATGATGAATTCAAAGAATTCATGATCCCAATTCTCCGTTGATTAGTTCATAATCTACTAACGTTACTCAGTGGTTGATGTGTGTTGTTTTTTTCCATTTAGGGGCCTTATGTTGATCAGTAGTTTCTGTTTCTTGCAAATGTGCTACACAGAAAGGTTATTGTTGTTCTACACAGTATATTTCTTCAAATAATGTCTACAACTTGATATTTGCATGATGTTTTCATTAGTACATTCATCTAGCTCAAAATATGCTAATGATGTTCAGTTATCTACAAGATATCAGCATATTTCCCTGTTCTACCTATTATTTACCATGATTTGCAGTTATGGAAGTGATTCACTGAAATTAAAAAAAAAGGAAATAACAAAGATAGGGTTTAAAGAAAATGAGATTCCTAAAATAACTTGACTGAGATCACTAATCCACATACGTATTCCCATACAGTAATGAAGAGAGAAAACTATAATCATACTTCACCTGGACAATCCACAAATCCGCATGATCTAGCACAAATCTTCAAAGGAAAAGTTGACAACAACATGCAATAAAAATGAAAGCGCTTCTATTTAAACACAGCAATCCCCATTACATATCTAGAAATCAACTTGAAGATTACGTAAAGTTTACAATCAGGATGTAATCTAAAGCTTCATCTCCACTCAGTATGCTTAAGAAAAAGTACATTTACAATGATCTGAGGATAGAACCTTGACATTTCAATAGTTTAGTCCCCATTAGTCTCAGTAATCCGATCTCCTATAAAATTATTCTGGTCCAATTTTTTATGATCAACCTCTGTGTATCTATATCTATCCCCTGTTTCTCTAACCTATTTACAGAGTAAAAGGGCTCAATATATAGATCTGATTATATCCAATACTGTTTCAAAACCCTAGTTAATCAATGGTTCAAACCCAAGCTATAGCATCAGATGGTGGAAAATCCCCACCCAAAAATATCTCTGAGCAGTACACTCATCCTGGGTGTAAGATGCCCCCTTGGAAACCGCAATAGCTCAAAATATCTCCTTCTTCTCATATAATAATATTTTCTTTCCACCTGCATTTTCCTCTGCATTGAAGGCTTTGACTCCTCCTGCTGCATCTTTGATCTTTTGTGATCTGATCCACAGCCCGTGATGTGATCATCATTAAGTTTCACCTCCTATTACTTCAACCCTACAAATAGACACAAAAATAGATTAAAAATACATCAAGTTGCTTTGTTAATTTATTACCTAGTCAGAATGTTAGATGGGCATTAGTTACAGCAATTACTGGTGCCTTAAAACTTCCCCTTTTACAATCGGTCCAAATCTGCATATACCCCTTTGCATGTATTCTCTCTGTTTTACTATCGCGCTCTATATACTTCCATCGGCATAACCTTCTATTATCAGCGTGGTAAAAAAACTTTCCACTGATCGCCTTATTCTGGCCGATGTCCTCTCTATCAGCATGCTTTTCCTTTATATCAGCATGAGTTACATTCATCGGCGCGGGCTTAGAATTTCCAGCCGATCTTACTTTTCTGGCCGATCACCTTGTTCAATTCCTTTGTATATCGCTCCTTTGTATATCGGCTTGTACATCAAAAACATACAAGCACTTGAAATATACAAAGACCCTTCTATTTTTTAACTTTTTCTTTCAAAAATTGCTTGCACTTTTTTACCTTGTATATCAGCCTTTTGCATCGGCGAAACCAAGCCCTTCGGCGTGAAAATACCATCAAACTCTGATAGTCATGAGTTAGGCCGATACCAAACGTCCATCGGCGAAACACATAACATCACCAAGACAAAACAAACCCCTGCCGATATCAAATGTTACTCCGAACACCCTTGATACATACAAACTCATTTGTATCTGCCCAGACCTCAACCTCTTTTAAACCACAACTTAACTCACTTTCGATTCCACCTCGTACATAATGCAATGCATATCGGATATACATTAAGTTAACATGCATTGCATTAACCAGATTTAAATCCCTTTTGAGTTCTGCCCTTGTATGTTTCACCTTGCACCTTTCGTTTGTATATTAGAAACATACAAACGCCTTAAACATACCAAGCACTGAACATACAATCATTCAACCTCTTTTAATAACTTTTCGGGTCCACACAATGTATAAAGCGTTGTATGAAGTGCAATGTATACCTCCATATAGATACAATAATTTAACTTCTATGCATAACTTTTTGGCTCCGCGTAATGTATATAGCCTTTGTATATTTCGAAATGTATGTATGTCGTAGATGATCATGCAAAGAATTCTTTGTATTTAAATTCCTATTCGGATCTGCGTTGTATATAAAATGCAATGTATCTTTGAATATACATTTAGACGTAATTCATTGCATTAATCAGATTCTAAACTTCTTTGAATTTTGACTTTGTATGTATCGAAAGTAATGTATATTTCGTAACATACATACAAAGCGTAGAATATACAATCGTTCAACTTCATTTCATAATATTTGGGTTCCGTCCAATGTATAAAGCAATGTATGTTTTGCTTGTATGTTTGAATATACAATCGCCAAATATACAACAATTTAACTCTGTTTCATGATCTTTTCAGGTCCACCCAATGTATAAAGTCATTGTACCTCGCCAATATACAAGCCGGAACACATACAAGGACTTAAGCTTGTTTAATAAACTTTTTGGGTCCGGCGCTTGTATTGCGAGCCTTGTATCTTTTGACTTGTATGTTTCACTTGTATGTAGAAACATACAAGTGCCAAATATACAACCGACGGATTTAAACAATCATTCATTTTGACTCATAACTGCGTCGGGTCCGACCTGCATGTACAAACAGAACATTAGCGAAATGCATACAAGGACTTAGCATACAAACAACTTTGTATATAAACCTGACATACAAAACCCCTTGTATGTGCAACATACAAGCCCAATTGTACACACGACTATGTATAAAAATGACTTTGCATATACAAAGGACTTTGTATATGCAACAGCAAACCCTTCCCTTGTACATTTCACCAAAATACTCATAACTTGCAAAATACTTGGAATTTTAACATGGTTCAAAAAGTAACCCTAGCTCATTTTTGACAAGGAATTCATCTGTACTCTGGTCTGATACTAAAATGTATTTTTTTCTCTAGTTTTAACAAAGTTTGCAATTTTCACCTTATTTTCCCTTTACCACCAAACAGAACAACACACACAAAAGAAAAAGCAACAGCCACAGCAGGGTCCTCATTTTGCTAAGGAGTAAAATGGGGCGTGTTGTGAACATCACAACAACTATCAACCAAACAAAACAATTAAATTCAGACCATTAAAGAAAATGAAATGAAATAAATTCATAACTTCCAACTATCTTTTCTGTAAATCATTATTTAACTTGAGACTTAATGTATTCAATAAGGTGTATGAATTTTTATTTCAGTTTAAGTGGGTGCACGTGATTAATTATCCTCATCTTGAAAATCAATTGAACAAACTAGTGACTAACATTAGACTACATAGTTGATGTCATTCCCTCATAGCCAACCGGATAGAGCCTTGCTGCCAGCAGGCGTCCATAGCCCCGACAAGGTTATCGTTACAATTCTCCTAAGTAGAGCCCCACTGCCAGCGAGCGTCTATAGCCCTGGTAGAGTTACTTAGATGGCTTAACCTGGATTTTTAGTAAAATCCATTTTATTATTTTATTTATTTTATATTTTGATAGAGATTTAATAAGATATTCCAGTAGTAACTTCATGATGCAAGGAATGGTTACTTGCTAAAATTAAGCTGAGAATTGTAATGGTAGCAAGGGTGACCTTGGATTTTTCACCTAATATCTACACTGGTAGGTTCAACAAACCCAAGGATTTTAGGTGTGTCATTGTGAGAAACTTCCTTGAATACTCAACCCATTCTTATTGAATACAAAATTTTATAAGTTAACTAACTTTCTACATTCATGACAGTTACAACAAATTATAGATAAATTTCAGATGATTAACCTGAATGACCTGAATTTTCTATTGTTTTTAGTGGTTGTTAATCTGCTCCTATATACTCTAAATCAAAATAAAGACCCAGCTGAGGAAACACAACAAAGCAACCAAACAAAATAAGCAGACTATACAAACGACTATACAAATATGCAAACTATGATACACATGACTGATATGGCACTGTTCAAACCTGGAAATAATGTTTGAGAAACTGTCCATTAATTGGTAATGGAACATCCTCACCTGTTAAGGTCTTTAGCCTGTAAGTGTTGTATCCTAAAATTTTAGAAATCTGAAAGGGACCTATCCAAAGTTTATCAAACTTACCATGATCTCCTTTCCTTTCATGAGCTTTGTCCCACACCAGGACTAAATCTGAGATTCTGAAGGCCTTAATTCTGGCTCTTTTGTCAAACCAGTGTTTGACAACAGCCTGATGTTTAGCAAATTGATCAATTGCTTTACTTCTTTTCTCTTCTAGGTGCATCAATTGAAGCAACTTGACTTCTTGTTTATTGTCTATGCCCAGGTATTCTTGTACAAACTGCAGTGTAGGAATCTTTAAGTTAACAAGGAGGATGGGATCCACCCCATATAGTAGATGAAAAGGGGAATTTCCTAATGCAGCCTTATTTCTGGTTCTATCTACCCACAAGGTATATTTCAATAAAGTGTTCCATTCCCTTGGGTTCTTTTCTATCAACTTTTTTATGATGTTCAACAGGTTCTTGTTTGTGGATTCTGCTAATCCATTCCCTTGGGGATAGTAATTTGAGGAAAATTTCAAGATGATCCCATAATCAAAAGCCCAACTTGATAATTTAATTGAAGCAAAAGAAGATCCATTATCACATACTAAAGCATATGGAACTCCATACCTGGTCACTATATTGCTTTCTAAAAACTTAATGACATCATCAGCATTACATGTCTTACTACTAACAGTTTCAGTCCACCTGGTATAGTAGTCAGTAATAGTTAAAACATACATGTGGCCTGAAGATGAAGGAGGATTAATTGGTCCTATAAATTCCATTCCCTATTGAGCAAATTGGCGCATCTCCATCACTGGCTGCAAAGGTTGAGTAGCATATCTTTCTCTATTTGTAGCAACCTGACACATATGACAGCATTTAATGTGTTCAACAGTATCTTTAAAAATTGTGGGCCAATAATACCCTACTCTGAGGAGAGCATGAGTGGTGGCTAAAGATGATCCATGTGCAGTCCCAAATTTATCATGTAACTCTGCTAACACCTTGTCTACTTCTTGTCTTTCCAGGCATCTAAGGTATATCCCCTTGTAGTTTTTCTTGAAAAGGACTCCTCCTTTTATCATGTACTTCTATGACCTTATCTTTAAGGCTCTCCTCTATGAGGCCTACAGTCTTGAGGGACATCTTCTAGTGATCAAAATGTGTCTGATATCTTAATACCATTCTCCATTATCCTTTACATTTACAACATACTGCTGGCTCGCGATATTAGGATCAATCTTTGATATCATCTGGCTTAATGCCTATCCTCTCACTAACTTCATGGGCATAATGTCCATCTCATACTCTTGGAGGATAGTGATCCATTTATCTCTTTTCTCACCTGGTTCACTTTGCATTAATAACATCTTTACTGCTACATCAGGTACTACAGCAATCACCTTACTTCTTAGAATGTAATGCCTGAATTTTTTAACTGCTCAAACTAAACCAAGTGCCTGTCTTTCAACATCCATGTATCTGAGCTCTACATCTCTGAAAGGGTAGCTCATGAAGGCTATATGCTTTTCTTCTTTGGCCACATTTCTCTGTGTCAACACTACTGCAAATGTATGCTCTAAAGCGAAGGAGTAGATGTAAAAATCCTTGGTATAATCTGGACTGATCAGAACTGGAGCATTAGATATGGCTTTTTTAATATCTTCAAAAGTTGCTCTAGCTTCAGGCATCCATTCAATTTTAGTGTCCTTCTTGAGCATGGCGTTCAAGGGTCTGACAATTTCCGCAAAGCCAATGATAAATTTCCTAACAAAATTAATCTTACCAAAGTAAGATTTGAGCTCCTTCTTGCTTCCAGGAAGCTGTATCTTCATGATTGATTCCACCCTAACAGGGTTAATGATGACCCCATTTTCTGTTATTAGGTGGCCCAATAGCTTCCATGTGGTTACCCCAAATATGCATTTTTTAGGGTTTAGGGATATCCCGTATTGCTCACATTTCTTCAGCACCTTTCTCAGGTCCTCTACATGGTTTCCTCTATCTTTAGAGAAAACTGTTAAGTCATCCATGTATATGACTATGCATTTACCAATCAAGCCTCTGAAGGCTATGTCCATTGCTTGCTAAAACGTTGCCCCAGCATTTATTAACCCAAATAGCATGCGCCTGTAGGCAAAAATTCCCCACTTTGTGGTGAATGCAGTTTTCAATCTATCAATTTTGTCCACCATTACTTGGTTATAACCAGAGAAACCATCCAAGAATGACATCATCTTGGCACCATTTACAATTTGCAAAACTTCATCCAGAGAGGGCAAAGGATAATTGTCTTTTTCAGAAGCTCGATTTAAGTTTCTGAAGTCCACGCACAATCTGATGTTGCCATTCTTTTTCTGTACTGGGACCAGATTGGCCACCCATGTGGAATGTCTCACAGGAAATATGATCATGGCATCAAGCAACCTTTTAACCTCTTCAAAAATAACGGGCTCCAGTAAAGCGTTGACAGGTCTTTGTTTCTGCCGGAAAGGCTTGACGTCTGGTTTCAAAGGTATTATATGAGTGATGACTGATGTGTCGTAGGTTTTTAACTTGTCATAAGTCTAGGAAATGACATAGATATAATCCTTGAGAGCCTGGGTTATTCCTTCCAACTCCTCCTCTATACAGACTTTCCCAATCAGAGCATTTCTTCTTTCATCATTTTGTCCAATATTGACCTGCGAATACTGTCCTCCATCAACCTTTGGGAGATCCTACTGTTTTAGCATGTTATCTAGACAAATGCTCTTTCAAGCTCTATCATCCCCTTAGGAATTCTGTTACTAGGCAACTCCAGGATTTCTTCTTCCCAGATATGGTCTTCCATATTCATTTCATCCATGATCTGTGTTTCAAAAACATCTCTGTTAGAAATAAAGTCTAATATATGTTGATCATCATCAAATACTTGAAGATTCGTTACATTATCCAACATAGAAGGTACTGATACTAATTCAATCAAGAATCTTTTCAGACCAGATATGGACAGTGGTTCCAAAGTACTGGCAGCATGGGCCAAAGTATTTGCCCTGTGATTTTGTTCTCTGGGTACATGGGTGATGTTGAATGCATCAAAATCTTCTATCAAGTCCCACACCCTGTGTCTGTAATTGGACAGCTTCCTATAATTGCAATAGTATATACCTCTCACCTATCTCACAACCAATTTTGAGTCTCCATAGACATGCAGATTTTTTACTTTTTTTCTAAGTGCGAACAGTACCCCATGAATTAGAGCTTCATACTCTGTCACATTATTTGTACATGGGAACTGTAATCTGTATGTTGCTAAGTAGGATTTTCCAGATGGATCAATAAGATCTACTCCTACTCCAGCCCCTTGTTTTGACTTGGATCCATCAAATATGAGGATCCATGGCTTGTCTTCAATTAAAGGTTTGCCTGGGCCCTCTTTCTTCTTTTGGGCTCTAGCAGCTGCTCCATTTGATATCCATTTCAATTTTGGTGGCTCAACTTTCCCAGACCTCACCTCATCTGCCTTATGTGAGGCTGATATCCCTTCTTTTCTTTTATCATCAAAATGTAAATCTTCTGATCTAGGCAATATATGCCTCTTCAGAATATGCAGACACAATGAATAGGCAGTTTCTGAATGAGGTGCTTTATGTAACCTGCACCATCCCTCTATCAAGACATCTTGTGGAGATCTCTGCTGCTGTGTCATCTTTTGAATTTCTTTTGACAGAAACCCTTCAAACTTGGACAGATTACTGCCCCCATCTTCATCAGACAACTCATAATTTGATTCTACTAAACAATCACTCCTTGGGGTGATCTTCTTATTTCTTTTAACATTACTCTTGTCATAGACCATAATATCTTCTATCATCTGAGTAGAACCTTCATCCTGCTGTGTGCAATCTCTTGTTCCTGCAGAAAACAAACAAAAATCAGTGTCATTATCACTATTTACAAAACTTACCATGGATGATGATGAAGATGCTTCACTACATGCTTGTTCCAACTCCAACATGTCCAGACAGGCATCACAAGTCTTTTCAGAGTGTGCCTCATTATGCAACCTGCACCATCCATCAATTAGAATACCATGAATAGGCATGTTTAACAACTAACATCATTGTACCTCTTTAAGCAAATGCATCTCAAAATTCTTGAAATGATCTACCTCGTTTTCATTTCTAGGGTTACAATCAGTCTCAAAGTTATTTCATCATCTTGAGGGTTATCATCATGATTATGAATGTCAAACATCATGATCTCCTCTATGCTGGCAGTTTGGGGTATGATGGAATAAACTCCAAGTTCCACATCCACATACATGATTTCATTGGTTTTGTTATATTTAGTGATCATGTGTTTCATGCGAGGCTCAGCATCTATCCTTATTTGATTTGGTATCCCCTTCTAGGGCAACCACGTATGACTGAAATCAATTGACATGTATCCATTAAGGGTTTTTGATCAGTCTCTGTTGAGTAACATCCCATATGTATCAAGTATATCAACTACCTAAATATCAATGTAATACTAAATTCTGGGATCTGATGCCAGTTGCATATGAATGTGAGTTAGTTCTCCTACCACACTCACCTTTGTTTTGTCTAATTGTGTTACTTTCTTTAATGATTTAGCAGGATGTAACCCTAAAGCATTGCATATGGATAGGGGCATTACATTGGTAGATGCTCCTGAGTCTACTAAGTAGTTGTGTAAATTTTTTCCAAACATCCTTATGGTTAGGAGGAAAGGAGGTGACTCAGTCTTGTCTTTGTAGAGGGTCATGTGGGAAGTCTCTACAGCTTGACCAATAGATGGGGCTTTGAGTTTAACATTGGGATCCCTAGCAGCATGATCTTTACCTTCAGACTGACCTGAAGTATGACTATCCTCTCTTGAAGTAGGGTCATCCAATGATTTCATGAAAGCTTTCCTAATCACAGGGGTTTTAAGCAATTCTGACAATGGCAGGTTGATTTTGATCTTTTTTATTTCATCAGTCAGATCAGTAACCAACTTATCAGACTTAGGAGGTAGATTAGAAGTTCTTGGTGTTGTATTCTGTGGTGCCAAATACTAAGCATTAACCTTGGGGAAACCAGGGTTATTACTTGCCTTAGGATCAAGTGGAGTGTTAAAATTGTTTGGAGGCAAGGACGTGGTCAAAGGACCAGCAGTTCTATTTGAGTTATTCCTCAAGTTATAATTATGCTTACCCTGATATTACTGTTGATAGGTATGTACTTCTTTAGGTTCATTTGATGGCTCATTCTCATCCTCAAAGGGAAACACATAATTAGACTCAAAAGCCATGGCTGATTCCTCACAGGTTGAGGTATAGTCCTGATGAGATGAAATTGTCTGCTGATAAGGATGATGCATGAAGCTTTCTAGCACTAAGGCAAAATCATATTCATAGGGGACCATTTCATTTCCCTCTGCATAAGGTGGATTTCCTGAAGTACTGGACGCTTCAGCTTGGAAAATACTTGCAGCAATCTTAAATTGAGGACAGTCTAGCTCTGCATAAGTATTGGTGTTATGTATCCTGCACTAGTTTGCAAGTGTTGCCTCTGCAAGGTTTACTTTGGTGGTCTGTTTAGGTTCACTCGAAGGCTGGTTGTCTAGGGGTGATGGCAGAGAACCATTATTTGATCTAGAGTTCCACACTCTAGGCTGTCTTGAAGGATTGTTGTTGCCATTATTGTTATTGTAGGTATTGTTGTACCCCCTATTAGGATAATTAGGTCTGTCATTAGCATAGCCTCTATTCTGATTTGGTTGAGAATAGAAGTTCTGACTCCTCAGATGAGTGAACTCAGTAGTAAGTTTCCTTAACTGTGCAGATATTTCTTTAATTTCTTCTTTCTCTTCCTGAACCTTGGCCACAACATTCTCTGTTTGGGGCTTGAAAAAGGAAGATCCATTGTTATTGTTGGGTTGTTCTACAACCAGAGGTATTTGTGTTTGTCCTGGATATTGTAACATCTGGCCATTTCCATTTGGTAGTGGCATGATACTGAGTGGAGGTATCTGTAAAGGCGCTGGCATCATGGCTCCACTAGTCTGTTGTTGAACAGGATATGTAGGATAACCAGGAAGTGTTGGAAATGCAATGTTCGGTGTTGGAGCAGGAACTAGTTGCTGACTAACTTTGACAGCTTCCTCAAAAGCTCCTGCCAAAGTTGTAACACCAGGATGTGTTCTCCTGATAAACATGGAAGTCAAAGGATCCAAAGTTGAGTAGTATATACTCCTGGCAGCTTCATCTAGTACAACATAAGGTGCAACTAGCTTAGATAGCTGTGAGGCCTACATTTTTCATTCTGTTCATGTGACTATTTACCTTACTATTGTTGATACTTTTATATATGTGGGACTATTGATCCTGGATTTTCAAACTATTAAACCTTATTATGTTAAAGGAAAACTAATTGGGTGATGTTAGATAGATGTTTGCTTTAAGAAGAAACAAACTAGGTGATGTTAGATAGATGTTTATTTTATAGGAAAACTAATTGGGTGATGTTTGATTAATGTTTACATTACAAGAAAACTAGTTGGGTGATGTTAAAGAGAAAATTATAATGTGGTTTCATTATGTTATGAGAACTGTGGTATGTTTTAGGAATGCATGTATTAAATTTGCTTCGGCTATGTTATTTATATGTGGAATTAACTTTGAAATTGAGTGTGCAGGTATTTCTAACAAACCACAGATACTAGAGATCATTCTGCACCTTATGTTGTAATCCTTTGTGAAGCCAATCTGGTTCCACGAGGAACCAAGATCAACCCTGTGTATGATGTAATGTTGTAATGTTAACTTGCATGAGGTTGAATGGGTTAGATCTACCCTCTTCTAAATTGAATTATGATTTGTGTTGTAAGAATTGTTTTTGAATTTTATTTTTAAATTTTAAATTTTTGGGGCCCATTTCTTGTGTTTTAACTTGACCCTGGGTGTCCTAAATAGGTTAAAATTGACCCTGGGTTATACCCCATGGGTCTAGGGTCCCTTTTGACTTGGGTAACCCTTGGTTAATCTCCGTATGGTCACCTTAACTTCACAGTGAAGTTAAGTGACGAATTTGGAGGTATGGGAGGGATAGGATGAGTGGTGCCAACACTCAAGCCCATCCCTTTTCCATTCCCAAGACTAGAGTTGACCCCAAGATCCACCAATTGTGGAGGACTTGACCTCAAGTCTCTCTCACAATTGGTGGGAGTTTCCATGGAGTTGTGTGGTCCTTCATAAGAAGGAAGGAGGGGAAGACATGTGTCACCTTTTCCCTCTTCAACTCCCCTTTTCTCTCCCATGTGTTGGAGAGAGGACATGTGGTATGGGTAAGGAAGACTTTGGGGATGGGTGAGTGACATGTGTCAACACCCATCCCTTGGGACACAATAGTAATTTGGAGGAAGAGTGAGGAGGTGACAAGTGTCACCTCCCCATTCCTCTAAACTCATGGATTGGGTTATTTTAATCCCACTTGGGATAGGGAGAAGGGTTGTTGAATTTTTTAGAATTTTTATTGTTGAAAATTGGTTTTGGGGAAAAAGGATAGAGGGAGTTTGGTGGCTTATGTTGGAGGAGATTTTAGAGGAGCTCTACATCAACTAATTCCATTATTAGGGCTTAAAAGGTTAGTTTTCAAGGCTAAGGCCTTCCTCTTGTAATTTTAATTTTTGCTTGTGTGCAATTTTGTTATTGTGAGAAATTTTATTGGGGTGTTGAAAGAGCTTCTTCCACTTGGGAGAAATGCTCATCAAGTGTGGGGTAGGGGAGGAGTGATCCTCCTCGAGTCCATTCCTTGTTTTGGGATGTTGAAAGGCTTGAGGGCATTTGGGTTATTCTGAGTAAATTGTTGCATGGTTTGAGAGCCAAAATATGAATCCCTTGGAAAATTTTTGGTTTACTTGTTGGCTTGAGGCTATGAAAAAAAAATTGTGTTGAAATATTGTTGTAGGGTGGCACTCTAGAGTTGAGTGTGTCCACTCTCCTACCCATCTTTGACTCACTTTAGTTGAGTTTGTGTTGTGTAATTATCCAAGGGTGTAACTGTGTTTTTGGAATGTTGTATTGCGTTGTTGTGAAGTGGATTTTGGAATACCCTAGGTGTGTGAATGATCTCCCTAACTCAGGGGTGACCCTCTTGCAGGTCTACGGTAGGGAGGAGAGCAAGTTGAGTGGTGTTTCCTCCCCTTGTGTGTTGCAGGTCTTCATGGAGCTTAGTGGGAAGATTGGAGAACTTTGCTTGTGTTTGGAAAATATTTTATTTTCCTTTACTCTTAAGGTTCTATACAAGAGCTTGGACTTATCATTGACTACCTCCTTGTTGACTGCCAAGAGGAGATATTTCTCTTTCTATTGTTGTAATTTTGGTATTATTGAGTTAGGAGGAAATCCTCTTCCTTGTAATAATAGTTTTATTTATAGTGTTTATTAAATTTTGTTACCATTTATGAAATGGTTAAGATAAGAAATTTGTTTTTTTAAAAGGATATTAGAATTGTCTATTTCCTTATAATCCTATTTGAAATGTTGTGAATTAGTGGTTGTTATAAATAAGATGTTAAAATTTATCTCATGTTATGACTTGTGAAAATATTGATTTAAATGAGTTATGGAAGTTAAATTTTGTCATTTGGAAGGGAAATGAATTTGTGTTATAGTCATACATTTTATTTGTTGTGAATAAATGCAATTATAATTATTTCTTTCCATTTTAAAATATATGCTACTATATTTAGATTGAAATTAGTGACTCGAAATTTAAATTTAATTAAAAGGAGAAATAGATTTATTATTCATGTGAAATGGCAGGAAAGAGAAATTAAATTTTCAATTTTAGAGTTGTGTTTGAAAATACATTGTATATAAATGCAATATAAATTAAATTCATTATTTTGTTTTAACAACTTATTGACAGTAATCCTTATATATATATATATATATTCTATAATTTTTGTTACAGTTAAGTAATTAGTTAATGAAATTGTGAATTAGATTTAACTGAGAAAATTGGAGTATATATATATAAATTTATTTATTATTTTTAAACTATTATAAATGAAATTAGAAATATATATATATATATATATAATATTCACAGCTTACTGTGTTAAAAACACAGTTAAAAAAAAAAGAAATACAAGATGTGGTGGGGGGAATCGAACCCCCCACTGTGGTTTTCAAAGGGTGTGGGGAGGGGGCGGAGCCCCCACCCACACCCCACTAAGTGGGATGTGGGTGGGGGCTCCGCCCCTCCCCACACCCCTGTTATCATCAAACCCCCCCACTGCAGACAGTTAACCTGTGGCCTCCATCATATATACCATCGCGGCCCTCTGCTCCCCGTGCTCCCCTGCACCCGCAGTCCCCATGACCCATTCACCGTTGTGCCTCCGCAGACCTTCCTCTACCACAGTGCCCTTCATTCCCTGCGTCCACCACTGCCCATCTCTGCCGCGACCACAAACAAGTCCGCCCCTCCACCATTGCCGCCGCCCTCCAACTCTTTGCCCTGCCATTCAAAACAAAGAACAAAGAAAAATATGTTAGGGTTTTTTTTCCCCAATGAATTTCAAAAGGAAGTATTACATGGCAATATAACAATATGCATTGTTATATAAAGAAAAACATAAATCATACTATTAAAATAAATGATTAATATATATATATATATATATATGTTAATTGTTAAAAATTTTATAATCTCATTTAAATAATATATATATAATTTATTGATAAATTTTGTAAAAAGGAGTTTTGTAAAAGAAAGGAATAGGAATTCTGTTTGGACAAAAATACCCATACATCAAATAGATTAATCAGGAAAATATAATTATATGAAATTAATCAGTAGGGAAATTGCGTTTTCAAAGTTTTATAATTTTCATTTAAATAATTATCACAAATTAAATACAAGAAAACGAAAAGAAAAAAAATACCTATCTTTATAAAGGCAAATAAGCATGTATATACATTATATATATGCTTATTTGCATTTATATAGATATGCGTATCTTTATAAATGCAAATAAGCCATCATACGTATTTCATATGAGGCTGTTGTAAACCAAACCTGAAGATTGAGAAAACGTCAGTTTGAGCAAACGTCCAATTGAGAAAAAGAGAGACAAAGAGAAAGAAAGATAAAAGTGAAAACAAAGAGGAGAAAATGCGCAACATTTCTGAAATGGGCTAAGAGAACTAAGTAAGTTTGACCTACCGTTAATCTTGATTAGGGACAAGTTAATTATCAAAATTAATTCAAACGTTGAGATGAAACCTAGAGCGGAAACCTAGGAAACTGTGTCAAGTGAAGTTAGTAAACCCTGTTTAAGTGACCTGGTCTACCAAGAAATTAGGAATAATGTAAAGGATGCAGTGATAACTCTGATTGATAGAGAACATGAAGAAAAGTAGGATAAACATAAAGAAACCTTACAAAACAGGAAGGAGAATGTGATAGAAATACAATCAAAATTAAATTTTAGAGAAACGAAAGAGAGGGCAAATGAATGGGCTTTGTTGAAAATGTTAAATTCAGAAGGAGGAGAAATTAATATTAAATTTCAGAAAACGTGAAGGAGAATAGATGATCGTGCTTTGTTGAAAAATGATCAATCAACTTAATCAATTGTTGTACCAAAGTAATTAATGAGATTAACCTAAATCAGGAAACCATGTGATCAAGATTAGTGTTAGTGTAATAAACCCCACTCATGCCTGTGAGGTGTTATGCTGCCAGAATTTTCTAGAATTTAGGGTTTAGGAGATTTGTAAGTTTAACCCTTGTAGCGACGTTAACCTCGTCGTGATGACCACCTTGTTGGCCTTTCTGCATTTGGGTGTACGCATGTGTGTATTACCCCACTGACAACTATTTAGTTTACGCCTTAAGCGTATGCCCCGAGCACGCTTACGCATGCGAGGGGGTTTCTAGGGAAGCATGGGAAAAAAATTTATATTTCGTGTCATGACCACATGACACATGTGGACATGCACGTGTGATGCATGTTGTGACCGCATGGAAAATGTGGGCATGACAATAGCATATTTTGGAACCTAGCATTGAAGTTGGCAATAGGTTCTCCTTCAAATCTCTTGATTGTGGCAAACAAGTGATAGTTCATTGAAGGGTCTATAGGTACTTTAAACCTATCTTTGAAAGCTTTTTCCAAGGTAGCCCATGAACCGACTGAACCTTGACCAAGACTAATAAACCAGCTATAAGCCTCTTCCCCTAAGGAAAATGGAAATAACCTGCATACTACATCTTGATGCTCAATTCTAGCCCTACAACAAGCTTCCTTGAAAGTTCTGATATGATCATCAGCATCCTGATATAGATGATACTTAGGACAAATTTTATCAAGATTCTTAGGCAAAGCATGATATGCATTGAAGGTCAGAGGTGACTCTGTTGTGAAAAATGACATTGTGACCAGTGGAAGTTGGACCTGAGGTATGACCAGTTGTGGTTGGACCTGAGGTATGACAGGTTGAGGTTGGACCTGAGGTATGACAGGTTGTCTTGTAGGTGTAACAAGTGGTCCTGTAGGTGTTTGTAACCCTAGAGGAGTGACATGATCACGTTTTGGTGAGGCTCCTAATGCACTAGAATCAGGAGAGTGATGAATGTCTACAGTCCTAGGTCTAAATCCCCTGATAGGTAATTCATCAACGAGTCCTCTGGATCTAGATCTAGTGTTTGGCCTGAGAGCCAGGATTTCTTAATTTTAAGGAAAATTGGTAGGTTAACTGTAAAGATCAGTTGAAATATTCGAGCAAAGGCTATATTTGTGATCAGAATTTGAAACTAATGGGATATTTAAGCAATATTTGTAGAAATCTATAGTTTCCTTATTTAGGCCCTCCTTCTAGCACCAGTTCTCTGTGTTGATGATGATGTTAGTCGTACACAAACACACAAATAAAAGTTACACAACAACCTTTATTTATCTTGAAAGATACGATGAATTCAAAGAATTCATGATCACAAGTCTCCGTTGATTAGTTCATAATCTACTAACATTACTCAGTGGTTGATGTGTGTTGTTGTTTTCCATTTAGGGGCCTTACGTTGATCAGTAGTTTCTGTTTCTTGCAAATGTGCTACACAGAAAGGTTATTGCTGTTCTACACGGTATATTTCTTCAAATAATGTGTCTACAGCTTGATATTTGCATGATGTTTTCAATAGTACATGCATCTAGCTCAAAATATGCTAATGATGTTCAGTTATCTACGAGATGTTAGCATATTTCTCTGTTCTGCCTATTATTTACCATGATTTGTAGTTATGGGAGTGATTCATTGAAATTAAAAAAAAGGAAACAATAAAGATAGGGTTTATAGAAAATGAGATTCCCAAAATTACTTGACTGAGATCACTGATCCACATACATATTCCCATATAGTAATGAAGAGAAGAAAACTAAAATCATACTTCACCAGGACAGTCCACAAATCCACATGATCCAGCACAAATCTTCAAAGGAAAAGTTGACAACAACATGCAATAAAAATGAAAGCGCTTCTATTTGAACACAACAATCCCCATTACATATCCAGAAATTAACTTGAAGATTACGTAAAGTTTACAATCAGGATGTAATCTGAAGCTTCATCTCCATTCAGTATGCTTAAGAACAAGTACATTTACAATGATATGAGGATAGAACCTTGACATTTCAATAGTTCAGTCCCCATTAGTCTCAGTAATCTGATCTCCTATAAAATTGTTTTGGTATGATTTTTTATGATCAACCTCTGTGTATCTATATCTATCCCCCTGTTTCTCTAATCTATTTATGGAGTAAAAGGGCTCAATATATAGATTTGATTATATCCAATACCGTTTCAAAACCCTAGTTAATCAATGGTTCAAACCCAAGCTGCAGCATTAGACGGTGGAAAATTCCCACCCAAAAATATCTCTGAGCAGCACACTCATCCTGGGCGTAAGATGCCCCCTTGGAAACCCTAATAGCTCAAAATATCTCCTACTCATATAATAATGTTTTCTTTCCACCTGCATTTTCCTCCGTATTGAAGGCTTTGACTCCTCCTGCTGTGTCTTCGATCTTTTGTGATCTGATCTGCCACCCGTGATGTGATCGTCATTAAGTTTAACCTCCTATTACTTCAACCCTGCAAATAGACACAAAAATGGATTAAAAATACATCAAGTTGCTTCGTTAATTTATTACCTGGTCAGAATGTTAGATGGGCATTATTACAGCAATTACTAGTACCTTAAAACTTCCCCTTTTACAGTCGATCCAAATCTGCATATACCCATTTGCATCTATTCTCTCTGTTTTACTATCACACTCTGTATACTTCCATCAGCATAACCTTCTATTTTCAGCGCGGTCAAAAAACCTTCCACCGATCACCTTATTCTGGCTGATGTCCTCTCTATTGGCATGCATTTCCTTTGTATCGGCATGAGTTACATTCATCGGCACGGGCTTAGAATTTCCAGCCGATCTTACTTTTCTGGCCGATCGCCTTGTTCAATTCCTTTGTATATCACTCCTTTGTATATCGGCTTGTACATAAAAAACATACAAGCACTTGAAATATACAAAGACACTTCTATTTTTTAACTTTTCCTTTCGAAAATCGCTTGCACTTACTTACCTTGTATATCGACCTTTTGCATCAGTGAAACCAAGCCCTTCAGCATGAAAATACCATTGAACTCTAATAGTCATGAGTTAGGTCGATACCAAATGTCCATCAGCGAAACACATAACATCGCCAAGACAAAACAACCCCCCACCGATATCAAATGTTACTCCGAACACCCTTGATACATACAAACTCATTTGTATGTGCCTGAACCTCAACCTCTTTTAAACCACAACTTAACTCACTTTCGGTTCCACCTTGTACATAATGCAATGCATATCAGATATACATTAAGTTAACATACATTACATTAACCAGATTTAAATCCCTTTTGAGTTCTGCCCTTGTATGTTTTGCCTTGCACCTTTCGTTTGTATATTAGAAACATACAAATGCCTTAAACATACCAAGCACTGAACATATCATTCAACCTCTTTTAATAACTTTTCGGGTCTGCACAATGTATAAAGCGTTGTATGAAGTGTAATGTATACCTCCATATACATACAACAATTTAACTTCTTTGCATAACTTTTTGGCTCCACGCAATGTGTATAGCCTTTGTATATTTCAGAATGTATGTATGTCGTAGATGATCATACAAAGAATTCTTTGTATTTAAATTCCTATTCGGATCCGCGTTGTATATAAAACGCAATGTATCTTTGAATATACATTTAGACGTAATGCATTGCATTAATCGGATTCTAAACTTCTTTGAATTCTGACTTTGTATGTATTGAAAGTAATGTATATTTTGTAACATACATACAAAGCACAGAATATACAAGCGTTCAACTTCATTTCATAATATTTGGGTTCCGTCCAATGTATAAAGCAATGTATGTTTCGCTTGTATGTTTGAATATACAA
This sequence comes from Cunninghamia lanceolata, assembly GCA_027924645.1. Lineage (NCBI taxonomy): Eukaryota > Viridiplantae > Streptophyta > Pinopsida > Cupressales > Cupressaceae > Cunninghamia > Cunninghamia lanceolata. The sequence continues at coordinate 4,728,045 of BSBN01000088.1, forward strand.
TCGCCAAATATACAACAATTTAACTCTGTTTCATGATCTTTTCAGGTCCGCCCAATGTATAAAGTCATTGTACCTCGCCAATATACAAGTCGGAACACATACAAGGACTTAAGCTTGTTTAATAAACTTTTCGGGTCCGGTGCTTGTATTGCGAGCCTTGTATCTTTTGACTTGTATGTTTCGCTTGTATGTAGAAACATGCAAGTGCCATATATACAACCGGCAAATTTAAACAATCATTCATTTTGACTCATAACTGTGTCTGGTCCAACCTGCATGTACAAACAGAACATTAGCGAAATGCATACAAGGACTTAGCATACAAACAACTTCGTATATAAACCCGACATACAAAACCACTTGTATGTGCAACATACAAGCCCAATTGTACACGCGACTATGTATAAAAATGACTTTACATATACAAAGGACTTTGTGTATGGAAAGCAATATACAAAGGACTTTGTATATGCAACAGCAAACCCTTCCCTTGTACATTTCACCAAAATACTCATAACTTGCAAAATACTTGGAATTTTAATATGGTTCAAAAAGCAACCCTAGCTCATTTTTGATAAGGAATTCATCTATACTCTGGTCTGGTACTGAAATATATTTTTTTCTCTAGTTTTAACAAATTTTGTAATCTTCACCCTCTTTTCCCTTTACCACCAAATAGAACAACACACACACAAGCAAAAGCAATAGCCACAGCAGGGGTCCTCATTTTGCTAAGGAGTAAAATGGGGCATGTTGTGAACATCACAACATCTACCACATTCCTTCTCTCTTGTCTAATTTCCCTTTATTAAGGATTATTATGTAACACATGAGCTCTAGCTCTTCTAGCATTCTAAAGTTGAATTAAGTTTTCTTGCAGATCAACTAATTGTTTCTCAATTTATTCTTTAGGGGTATCATATTCATCCTTTTTTACATCTACTTGGGCATCTTCATACTCAACTTCAGTTTCATGCAACTCTTCCTCATTAATATTACATTTTCTCCCTATATCACAAGGTTTTGAGCTTTAGGGATGGTTCTATGGGTAGGAGGAATTGGTATTGAATGGACTTTAGGATAATTTGGTATAAGATGAGGTCAAGTTCTATGATCCCTATCATTTCTAGCATTCCCTTCCATAACTCTCTCTCTCTCTCTCTCTCTCTCTCTCTCTCTCTCTCTCTCTCTCTCTCTCTCTCTCTCTCTCTCTCTCTCTCTCTCTCTTGCACTAACCTTTGGAAATAGGGACCATGGTTTTCATTATTTATGGTTGATCTATCAGAATAATAACCATCATCTAGTAAATGATGTGCTCTATCAGATGTACCAATTTCAATATCATTTCTAGGAGGATTTTGAGTCATACTTGAATTATTTGCTCTCCATCTAATATTTCTTCTTGTCTCAAGCTTTGGAACTAAACTTGCATTAGGGTTATTTCTGATTACAATCCTTCTTCCATCCATTTTGAAACTAATTTTTTAGGTTCTATTGCAAAGTCACCACCCACTTTCAAATGGGATGCTAGTGTTAGTATACAAAATCCTACATAATGATCTTGAAAGGAAACCTTCAATAAACATATATTTTCAATTCTGAATGGATAATGTGTTATTAATTGAAAACATACTTCTCATGAAGATATAATTTCAACAGGATTTTAGACAATATCCAACAAATCAATTACTCATAAGACTAGATGAGTTTAAACTTCTAGACACTTTTTCCCCAGTAATGATATCATTTTTGTTGTGTTTTTTTCTTGTTTTAGACCACATCATGACTTGGTTTACTGAGGGTTCATATTGGTAAAGGCTCCAAGGTCTGTCAAACCTTACAACAATAGAAATAACAGATAATATCATTTATAGTAGCCTGGGTGGACAAGACCAACACATGAGAAAGATCTCATTTATCCTTCTTCTTTGAGTTCTACTAGACTTAGGGGGTATTCCTTGCAATTCCTCTTAAAGATATGTTATCGGTATTATTATTTCAAGTGAATACACAAGTAACTCAGAGATAAACACACTTCCCTAAAAATTTCCACTCTTGAGGCCAATATTTAATGACATAAGATTGGACTCAATAATTCTATCTCTAGCCTAGATTGGTTAGCCTATTGAGGGGGATGCAGAGGATTTTACAAGGTAGAAAAGGACCATGAACAAATGCAGAGATAAATCTTTATTCTAGTGTAAAGCATTCTACAATTTTATGTGAATTATAACCATATATAGGTTATTTTAAATTATCATGAAACATAATAGTGTTTAAGAAACTATGGAAGATTGAGAAAGGATGAGAAATTGGTCCCTTCATATTGTGGGTATAGGGTCAAGTACAAGACTCACAATGCAACAAATCCCATGTCACTTTAATAGTTCATGTGACCCAAAGATAATTAACCTCACTATGTGAATTTTAGGTCATCAATTAATTCCTTGTATAAACCTAGAACTTTAATCAGTAAGATCCTTTTTACTAGAACATAACCTTGTTGTTAAGGATGGAAGACATCACATCAAATATAACATTCAATATGATTTTTATAGTATTCTAAGAATAACCAACATATTCTTAACGAAAAATATAACAAATGTGCATTCAGAGATTTAGACAAATGACAACTAGAGCAATAGGAGACAATTCTAGAATTTAGACAAAGAACATCTTGTATTGATTTTTATGAACTAACATTACAAGAGAAAATGATATAATGTAAATACTATAAACTTTTAGTGCAACCCTTTATTTCTTCTAAACTTTGTACATCGTCTAATACACAAATTCCCTCCCAAAAGTCCCTTGTACAATGAAGAGAATTTCCCATTTATAATAGAAGATAATGCTCATCTCAAATGGATGGTTGACACTTGTAAGCTTCTATTACAATATGAAGTTATTATATGGTTTGTGCTCACAAGAGCACTCATGTGGGCCTAATATAGTTAGGGGTTTCTATAGGGGCTCTTACCAAAGGAAAAGTATTAGAAACTACAAATACAACATTAACTCCAAGGCTATAAATGCATTGAACTATAAACCCTATACTAGCAAAGTGTTCTATTACCTTAAGAGAAAAAACAACACCAAACTAACACAACCAACTATGTTCCAAAAATACCAGACAAAAATGTTGCATTGAGAAATATTACCCTCTCACCCTTCTCAAAAAATTGTGACATAGTATACCTATCAACATTTCCATGTCAAAAATGTGCTCAAGTAATACAACCTCAACATACTCCCCACTAGCACATTTTGGTTGTACCCATTTCTTCATTTTTCTTTGCTTCCTCCACTTGCACCTAGTTACTATGGTCTCCCATTTCTTCCTGCAACTTTGGCATCATTCTATCTAGAGTGAGGAAATGAACACCATGAAGGATTCCCTTTCTTCTATTGCTTCTATGAATAATGTTCATAGAGGAAACAAAGATTATGAATTCGCTTGACATTTCAAGACTACTCTTAGAGTATGTAACCATAAACCCTCCTAACACTTGGCCCACATCATTGCAATACACCCTAGAAGGCTCAAGTCACTCTACATATATTTTTATTTTTGTAGGCTCTTTACCTTTGTCCTCAAAACCTAACCTTTCTAACATGCCTTTCCCCAAACATTTTCTTTTTTCCTTTACCTTCACAACCTTTTCCTCTCCCCAGAACAAATCCATACCAAAAAACTCTTCAAGAAAAAATAATTTCAAAATCCATACACATAACTCAATATTGGGTAAAATATGCCAACATGGAAAATGAAATCCCTGTGAATCATTGCTCACAATTCTGGCACCCCTCCCATACCTAAATATTCTATATACCTAACATTTATTTTATAAACCCTACAGCTACTAGGATTTTGCAAGATAAAATTATCTCCAAGCACCTACCTAATACTACTTTCACTTTCGATATCTTATAGGTGCATGTCATTACCTAACTATTCTTATAGAGTAAATTAATAAAACTAAGAGCCTAAATCCTTACACTACATCCAGTTGCCTTCCTCTAAAATGCCACCACTTCCCAAATTACATATGAGAGCACCTATACAATAATAATAATACATAGCCAATACTCATTAAGGCTCCATAAACTCTACATGCTTTAATCATGTGAACACTCCAATCACACCCTATTTTGAAAAACATACTACTTATGTAAATTCCTCCCACTTGGCACTCTCACTTACATCTTCAATAATTAAGTGGCATTTATGAAAAATGATGATCCAACCCTCTCAAAACACTTGATAAGTACCTATAAGTTTTTGTTATAGGACCTTGTTCTATACTATGATTGGCCAAAAAAATTGTTGTCCTGAATTCAAATCTCTCCTACAATGCTAAAAGTTTTGAGCTACTCAAAATTTTCTCCAATATACAAAGCTTCTTCAACATAACATTTTGATTTCAATTCTTACTAGTACTTTTTTGCAATGCCTTTATTATCGCCATAGAATCACCTTCTACCATCAAATTTTTTATATCTTGAGAAGCAACCACAACTAAGCTTACCACTAACACTTCCCACTTTGTCTCATTATTCATTCTGATCCCTAAAAAAGGGAACCTCTATATACTAAATTACCATCTACATTTGTAACTACAAGCCTCCTCCCACATTTCCCAGGTTTCCTCTAAATTTCACGCCGGAAAATTTCTAAACTGGTCGGTTGTTTAGTACAAACCGCTCACTGAACGCCAATCAGCGAGGGTAGTCTCAAATTCATCCACTGTTAAAAACTTCGGCGGTCAAAGCATACCAGTCGGCAGCGTTCAAATCTTCAGTCGACGGTTTTCCGCAAGCAGAGGGCGGTTTTCATCAAAACCCAGTGGTTTTTGGCTAAAATTCAGTGGTTTTCCGCCCCAATCAAGCGGTTTCCTACCCTGATAGGTGGTTTTTCGCGCAAACCAGGGATTTTTTTGCCTAGACTGGTGGTTTTTTCTTTCTGCAGAGAATATTCTGGCGGAAAGAGAATATTCCACTGACATCAACTAGGGGACCATTTTTGCCCCTCAAAGCCCTAAAAGGGGACTTTTTTTTATTTTTGCATAACTTTTGCCCACAGAGGCGAAATCGGGCAAACGAGATATCATCGGAAAGCTGATAGAGAGCACTTCGCAGTGGTGTTAGTATTTTTCTAAAATTCTGCTGCAGGTGACTGCTACAGAAGTTTGAAGACAAATCTTCGTTTTTGGCTTCCAAGCTCACAACTTTTTTCCACAATCTTTGTTTTTTGCGATTCTTGCGGCATCGGAAAGGTCTTCAAGAGCTCTTCAAATCCATCCATGCACTTTTCTCAGATCAGCTCCAGGCTCATTTTATTTCATTTGTCGATTTTTTGGCTTTTGAGTGATAAATTGGACATTTTGGAACTTGAGGAAGTGAAACTTGTTTTGAAGGGTTTTGTTTGTTGTGGTAAATCAGTGTGAGTAATTGTAATCTCCTTTGAATCTCATTTTTAAGAGATTTTGATGTTTTCCTTTTTTTGGTCCCTTGAGGACAATTGTAAATCGCACTAAGTAAAAAATGCCACAATCATTCCTTTTTGGGGGGGTGATCTCTTTGATTGAGTAACAAGGGGGTTGTCTTGTGTTTTTTTTTGTACTCTTGCATCATGGATCCAAACAAACTTCCTCTACTCACACCATATAACTATCATGAGTGGAAAATTAAAATGGAGATTCATTTAAGAAGTTTGAAAATTTATAGAGTAACAATGGGTACAGAAATTGAACCAACAATAGCTGCAGAAAAGAGAAAGTGGTACAATAGATGTGATCAAACTTATGGAACATTATGCTTGTCTATCTCTCCTGGCCTTCTTTTTCATATTGAATCTTGTCAAACACCTAATGAAGTGTGGACTACCTTAGAGAATCTCTTTGGTAAGAAAGATACTATGAGAGGTTTCAAATTGGAGAATGAACTAATTGGTTTGAATCCAACCAACTTTGCAAGCATCCAAGACTTCTTCACAAAGCTAAAGTCACTTAGATTGCAGCTCAAACAATGTGGAATTGAGAAAGAGGACACTCAATTGATTCTTTCAATCCTTGCTAAGCTCGGTCCTGACTATTCAGTTTTTGTTTCTACATTTTATGGTACTATGGATGCACTTAGGAAAACTTTCACAATGCCTTCACTTGATGAGTTTACTACATCACTCACAAGAGAGCAAGCTAAATTAGTACACATGGGCACATTGAAGTCTCCTGAACCTCAAGCACTTCTTGCTAATCAAGGTACAAAGGATCAAAAGGCTTCAACTAGCAAAGGTAAGAAAGAGAAAAATAAGGATTTCAAGAACAATGAGAAAGCAAAGGAATCAACCAAATCACCAAAGTCCTCATCCTCTCCAAAGAAGGAATCATCCAAGAAGGAGAGACCAAAGTGTGCATATTGCAAGAAACGAGGACATGATGAGTATAAGTGTTATGAGGAGTTGACTCACATTATTCAAAAGCATAATATCACAATGCCATCATCATCACCTAGTACATCCTCTTCTTCAACACCATCATCATCTACATAGACAGGAACAGCAGGTATTGCCAGTGTGACATACAAAGGAAAAGGACAGGCACTCTTTGCTTTTACAAGTCTTCAGTTAGAGAGATGGCTTCTTGATTCGGGAGCTTCTCATAATATGGCATCTTCACAAGGGATGTTCTCTTCATTTGAGTCATGTACTTCGACACCTATTTTGATGGGTAACAATACATACACCATGTGGCTTTTTCCCTCATACCTTGAGATGGAGTTTCTTTGACATTAGCCTTTGGATTGGTTTCTTCCTAAGGGGAGAAATGTTGTTTGCACGTACAAGACACTTTCAAGTCTTCTTCTTCGGGCATTCTCCATCGGCACAGGAGCTACTTCATTGTGGGGGGGACCTATAGTCTCACTCTTGCTCTCCTGTGGGGGGTATTTGATTGTACATATGTGATAGAAGTAGTCTTTGGGGGGTCATGTTGAGTCCTCCTACTATCACTTCTTTCACTTTCATTGTTTCATGCATTCTCACTTTCGGAGAGGAGTTTTGTCCCATGAGGTTTTCTCCTTTTCTCCACTTGAGATTTGTTTGTACATGGGTACCTAACATGGCCTAGTAGCTGGGACCCATCCATCATTTCATCTTGCTTTAGTCAGCTACTCTCTAAGTTCCACTTAAGGGGGGGTGTTGGTGTGAACATGGTTATCCCCTAACTGGTTTACCCTTGTGTAGAAAATTCATCTTATTTAACTATTTACTAGTTAAATAATATTCACACATCACACATGTTAAGTTGACTTAGTGAGTCTACTAGATGTCTAGTTGTGTCTAGTTTAGTCTAGTTGTGTGTTGAATTGTTGATAGTTGGAGTGAGTTATCTTATCCTCCGCATGTGCAATTAGTTATCATCCTCTAATTGACACATGTTGTAGGAATATCTCCACTTTCCACTCCACCTTTCTAGCTCTCACCTTGCCTTTATAAGAAAGGCATATCATGTACATTGTAATAACAATCTTTTGCATTCATTGATAGAATAGCATTATTCTTTCATTTGATCTCTCTTGTGATTTCATGAAGTCCTAGATCCTGGGTGGCTCCAATCATAGCCAACTCTAACAAGAAGTACTATTAAAATTTAATTTTATGAAATTCTCAAGAGGGGGACCCGCTATTTCTTCTCTTTGGGATTCCCCTTCAATCTTTTATTTTACTTGCCCCTTAATCATTGAAAAATGTAGAGATATAACAAAATTAATAAACATCATAACCAAAATATCTCAATGTATTAAAATAGTTGAGCCTAAATTCTACCAAAGCAAGAGTGAATCACATTGCTAAGGTTTGAAAAAAGGTGTGTTTTATTTTCTTTCAACTATATATAATTTTAACATAATGTTTTCCTTTATCTTTTAAAAACATCCCAATGGTCAGAAATTAATTGGGCCCTAGAAATTTACCTAGGGACATTCTTGATGCATATTTTCCTAAAGTCTCCATATATGCTAGGCAACATTTTTTTAAGTTGTGATGAAGGTGTTCTCCCTCAAAGTGTACTTTTGAATATATATATAGGGATCCTCCCTTGTGAAACAAATGATGATGCCTTTCAATTTCCTCTCTTTGGTTAGGAAAATGCAAATCTCCTCCCTACATTGGACTTGCATGTGATACCTTTAGTTAAGTAAGAAAATGCATTTTCCATATATTGTCCAGCTACTCTAATAAAAAACCCACTTATTTTAGTAGGAATAAATGAACAAATTATGCCATAATCAAGTTAGTAGAGATGAGTGGAGATTATTGCATTTGACAGGTTGGCTTGACATAAATTCTATTTGTGTTGCTTGACTCTCAAAGCTCAATGTCTTAGTTTAGGGAAAAACATCAAATCTCCACACACACACACACATCTATATAAAATTCTCAAGCACATTTTTCATGGCAATTATCCATTCAAAGTCCCCCTTTAAATAATAAGGCATGTTTATTTAAAATATATATATATATATATATATATATATATATATATATATATATATATATATATATATATATATATAAAGAATCCTCCATTCATGGAGTTTTTTATGTTCAAAGTGCTCAAGTAGAAAGATCCAAAATCAAGTGGATGTCTTCTTGTTAAGGTTATGTGGAATTGAACTTTGATGGGATAGTGTGTTGGAATCTAGGGTTATCTAGTGTTGGGTTTGTCGTTTGCAGTTGGAAGGGAAGGTTGTGGTGGTAGCTTCTAGGAAATTAAAAATAGACACTACTAATGATGTGGAAGTCTAGGCTATAATTTTGGGCCTCATAATGGCTTATCAGATTGGTTTGTCACAAATTATTATTGAGGAGGATTCAATAAATGAAACCAGTAGAGAATATAAAATGTTGGAAACTAAACCATAATTGGAAATATACCAAAAATATAATATTATATTGTTTATCGGGATTTCTTTCATTGATTTTACATTACATTTTGTTGGCTTATAAAGCCTTTATTTTCCTGTACAAAACCATCCAAACTACCTTATGGGAAAGTAACTCCTAAAAATAACATTCTAATTGAGTTATTTATCAGAACACCCCAAACTACTCATGTCTAGGAAAATGTCCTAATTATCCAATAATACCTTTGAATTGAGACATATTCATTATTCACAAGTACACCACCCTTATTATGAATTGAGACACACTTAATAATCCACAAGAAAAACACCAACCCACTATGAATCGAAACTTACTCAACTATCCACAATAACACTCCTCCCTTTGTGGATCAAGACATACAAAATTATCCACAAATACAAACATGCAAATCTGTGGTTTAAGATATACTCAACTATCTATAGGCACAACTCACCAAGTCTATGGATCAAGACATATCCAACTATCCACAAACTAAAAAACTATCATTCCCCCTTGCTCCATGAAGGGACTCAAAATGAAATTGGTGTTTCTCATGCAAAGTATCATCTCTAAGCAAGAAGCTAGCTCGAGATGATAATATACCTCCAGCCTCTAGTGCCTCCAACCTCCAATTTGACCTTGTTACTTTTATATGTCTGATATCACATTTAAATTTCTGAAAGCATTGCCAAATGTATTATTGATGGTCTTGAGCTCATACAAGCATTATGTGAAGTAGCCATGTAATATGTGGTCATATGCAAAAGTGAAAATTTGAATGTCAGTTTAAATCAATAATGCACACTTACAATGATTTTACAAAATATGACCAAATTGACCTTGTAACACCTTCATTAAGTTCAAAAAATTCAACCCCTTCCCATTTCTAAAAACTTTATGCACTTGTTGATGGTGTTTTTAGCACACAACAATGTAGGTGTGATTGCTGGTATCACACCTCTCTTAAAAAGTATCTTACCCTAAGTACGATTACTCCAAGGATAATACAGCTAGGTCTTAGCGTGCTTGGAATGACTCAATTGGATGTACTAGTTGTTCCTACAAGGGGTCTTACATGCAATATGACTGATTGGATGAATTTGGACAGCAACACATGCAAACCATTATAACTTTTCAGCTGATATCTCTGTGTAAACTACTGTTGAAATCTAATTCTAACAACTGATAAATAAGAAAATACAAAAGGAAGTAGGGTTTAGAGGAATCCTAAGTGACGACATTCACAATGCAAAGCTTGTTAATGGTAGACAAACATTCTTAAGTTAACCACTTTTTATTGTACCAAGCTACAGGAATGCTACAGTGTTGCAGAAAATGATGCTATCTTCAATGGAAATTAAAGATTTTCAGATCATATTCATTTATCAAATACCCAAGTTATGGCGTGATTTAACTTATGAAATGCAATTGAACTAAGCTTAGTTTGATGGCCCAAGCTAACTATACACAGTCACCAACAATCAACAAGCAACTAATAGTATGGACCTGAATGTTCATCAAATACCTTTAGCAAACTATTAACATTGCAAAAGCACAACTAACTAATTATAGATCATGAAGTGATCCATGAAAACCAAATAAGTAACACAATAGACAAATTCTTAGGAAAACTGCAGAAACTTGCTTTGTATTAACTTCAAATGATAGAGTATCAACAATTCTACATCAAGAGTCTTACAATGAGAGGAAATGACAACCTTTATATAGATGAGGCTCCATACTGAGTTTTTGAATGTACGGTGGAGATTAATTCAACACCGACGACCCAAATTTAACAACATTAGATACATTTATGACAACATTTTGCATTCTCAGGTTACAATTTGTCCTATAGGAAAAGGATGAAAAATGACCTCTAAATACATTGAATCTGGACAATTTAATTACCCATTAAGCTGTATATAGGAAAGTTCATTTTCAAAGCATAATAAAGACAAAATAGCATCACATGACCTTCTAAATACAACATTGTTTACAAGTGATGGGATTTACATTTTCAATTTCAAATAATTCATCATTTATTCATCACCTTCTAAATCTATCTTGTCTTCTTCAACTTTCTTGTTGATGTAGGCCACCCAAGCTACTAGTGCTAGATTTATATCAGTGGGCTTCGGATCTTTAATATAATCAATTCTGAATTAGAGATTTTTAAGATCACGGTAATATTGAATGTACACATCCTCCATTGATCTCCTACTTTTTTGAAATGCTACGAAGGAGGCTCGAAGATCACTGACCTTTTCCAATTTTCCCACTTCACTTAATGGAGACTGCCCATAAATAACTTGAGCTAGTTTATCTTTACAATGTTGTTCATCTAAAGGAGCGAGGTCATCGAAACCGAGATCCAGACACTCTCTTAAAGCATCATTTATTTCATAAATTATAGAAAGTATCTGATCATTTGCTTCTTTATAAGCTTCCTTAACCTTATTAAAAGCTTCTTTCCTCAAGCTTATTTGTTGATACCACTCAGCAGACTTATGCAGCCTCTCTGACATAAGAATGTTCTCTGACAACAAAATTTGGCTGGGTAGCTTTCTAATTGCTTGCACTCTCGGGAACATATGAGAGTAATATTCTTCATAGGACTCATATTCCTCATATAACTCATCCCATCCTTCTTCCAATGATCGAAAATCCCAATGCAACATGGCTGCAAAAGTAGTTGCCTCGCATCCATCACTATATAGTTTATCGAACCACTCCTACACACAAGCAACATTTTCTTTGATATCATCAAATTTGGCTAACTCTTCCTTCGATGGCAGGCAGGAGTTGACTTAGGTTCTTCTTTCAAATTCAATGGCCTTATTAGAGACCTTATACATGCTTTCAATTCTTCATTCTGCCTTCTCAATTCTTATTTAGTCATTTCATCTTTATTCAACTGCTCCATTATTGAAGACACTGAACCTTTGAAGTCATCAATTCTTTGCTCTCATGATCCCGGACCCAAGTTCATAGTGGAAATGACATAATCCTCGGCTCTAATTTCTGCTTTATCAATACCAACAAGAGGGACAACAACTTCTGCTATTCTTGAGCCTAATGCATCTTTGTATATTTGTGATTGAATCTTTGCCCTTTTTGGCTTTTTGGGACTTGCTACTTGTGTCCGTAGTGCATCCAAATCCAACTGCATTACCTCCACCCGAGGTTCTTTTTCTATGAGTCTCTGTTGGAGCCAATTCGGTGCAGTGGAAGAAGTTCCAAGAGTGTTATCATGGGTAGCTCCTTCATCAAATGATTCATCATGTATCTCCTCTTCTTCTCTAGACAACTTATTATCTTCATTTTCATCAGTAGCATGCCCAAGGCATTGGAGGTTTTCTGTTATTGCCTATTGGGCAATCTGTAAAACCATTTCTGTAGTTTCTCCATTAGTTGGGCTTTCCTGAATGTCTATTATCTCCACCTCCATGGAAGGTGCAAGAGGAAGTTTATCTAAGATTTTTGTTATTTTCCCTTTCTCTTGGGATTCAATTTGTTCCATCACCTTCTCAATTCATGTTAGTGCTAGGACAGCTAGACGAAGTGAATTTTGTACATTTGATGGGGCCAAAGAATTGGTGGCCAACACTAATGAATGTGCAACAAACGAGGATAAATTAGCATGCATTAGACCGTCAAATGGAGTAAACCCCAAAGGAGGTGAGATGGAAGAGGTAGGTAATGCTATGGAAATGACAATTGGTGAAGCAATAGAGGAAGATGGCATAGAGAAAGAGGGTGAAAGTATGGAAGAAATGGGTGGCAGGGAGAAGGAGCTAGAAAATGAGATAGAAGAAATGGAAGGCATGGATGTGGTAGAAATAGGAGGGAATGAGGAAGCAGTGATGGGAGAAGTGGGGCCACTCAGACTACTCGAGTCAATTGTTAATGAACACGAGGACATGGAAACTGTGGCCGCAAGTGGGGAAGAAGCTGAGGCGATTTGTTGAATATGTGGTAGTGGCCACAATTGGAGCAGCAGGAGAAAGTGGGGTAGTATTTATGGTTGGAGTAGCGGGAGGTGAAGAGGTTGTAGGAATATTTGTGTTATCTAATGCTGCAACAGTAGAGGCTTCTATAGTGATGCCAGTTGTTTTGACTTTTGGCCTTTTGGTCTTAGACCCTTCTCCCGGCCCACTTGGCATGTCCTTCCTCTTTGATGCCCTTGTCCTTGTGGCAGGAGGCATATCTTTCTTCTTAGATTTTGAAATAGTTTTCTTTGCCTTGTCTTTCTCTGCCAAAGGTATATGCTCTTCACTATCAGATTTCTTTGATGGTTCTTGAGCTTGTTCTTCATCATCTGGCACTTCTATGGGTGTGTCTTCCTCATCTCCAGATTCTTTTTCAGATTCAAGTGCTATGTAAGTAAGTTGCACTCCTTGTCTCTCCAATGTTGCAACTTGATTTCTCACCCATATTTTACTCAACCTTATAGGTTCCTTCATTACTGCATCCAAAGAACTTTCCTCTGCATTGGCCCAGTTGGGAAGAGGGACTGGTTGTTGATATTGGGCCTCCCAGGGTCCCTTTTGCACTATATCTTCATCATCATTCAACTAGTCTGGGGCTTCTATTATATGGAATTTCCTTATGAACCCAAGAGACAGCCTTGAGTAAGTCCTCTTCAACACTTCGTAATCATCTACACAATTGGCCCAAAAATCTTCTAAATGCATCTTATGCAATAACCTCTTGCTTACAAATCTTTCCATTACCCTTTGTGGATCAAAATGATCTCTCTTGGTGTAGAAATGAAGGTTAAGTAACTGTATCTCTTTATCAGAATGTTTAGCTACTCCAAGAGAGACACATGCATAGTTACCTCTACCTAATAGGATTGGAAACTTGACATTTGTTCTATGAAGATGTTTCAACCTTTCTGCACAAGTGGTCAGCTATCTTGACAACTCCAGAAGGGTGGGTGCAAAAAGATGGGGGGCCAAAAAGTGGCCAAAATTCTTAAAACTTTTTAAAAATCCATAATGCTAACACAAAACCATAATGCGCTCGCACTATAACGTGAGCGCGTTATTTTTTTCTCTGTGTTTTTTTCTTTTTTGCAAAAGTTTGCCCAATTTTTGTCAAGTTTGAGGTTGTTTATTGAATGTTTTATGTTCAAGTTTGTTAAGTATGTTTGATGTATGTATGTTTGTATATATATTTGTATTTATGTATGTATGTATGTATGCTTGTATGTATGTATGTATGCCTATATGTATGAATGTATGTATGTATGTATGTATGCTTATATATGTGTATGTATGCTTGTATGTATGTATTAATGGTTGTATGTATGTATGTATGTATGCATGCTTGTATGTATGTATATATGTATGCATGCTTGTATGTATGGTTGTATGTATGTATGTATTCTTGTATGTATGGATGTATGAATGCTTGTATGTATGTATGTATGCTTGTATGTATGTATGTATGTAAGGGTTTTGGGTTTAGGGTATATAAGGACCTGAGCCCATATAGTTTTTAGGGTTGAGGGTTACAGTTGAGGGATAATATTCAGCTTGTTGAGTGTATAAGATTAAGTATGTAAGGCATGGGGATTAGGGTTTAGGATATTGGGTTTAGGGTTTATGATATGGATTGAGGGTATAAGTGTGAGGTTATAGGCTATAGGGATGAGGGTTTGTGGGTGTAGGTTTCAGGGTTTAAAGTATAGGGTTGAGGATTGATGGATTAGGGCTTAAGTATATGGTTGAGGGTATAGGGTAGAGGGTTGAGAGTTTACAGTTGAGGGATAATGTTCAAGGTTGAGTGTCTAAGATATAGGGTATAGGGTTTAAAGTTGACGGTATAAGGCATATGGATGAGGGTTGAGGGTTTAGGGCATAAGTATAGGGTTGAGGGTATATGGTATAGGGTAGAGGTTTGAAGGTTGAGGGATAATGTTCAAGGTTGAGTGTCCAAGGTTAAGTGTATAGGATATAGGGTTTAAGGGTTTAAGGTTTGAGGAATTAAGGGTTTAAGGGTCGAGGGTTTAAGGGTTGAAGGATTAGGGTTTAAGGCATAGTGTCAAGGGTAGAGGGTTTAGGGATAGGGTTTAAGGTTGAAGGTTTAAGGGATGAGGGTTGAGGCTTTAGGGATGGGGGTTAAGGGGTTAGGGTTTAAGGTATAGTGTCGAGGGTAGGGGGTTTAGGGATAGGGTTTAGGGTTTAAGGTTTAAGGGTTGAGGGTTGAGGCTTTAGGGATAGGGTTTATGATTTAGGGTTAAGGGATTAGGGTTTAAGTTAATAGTGTCGAGGGTTGAGGGTTTAGGGATAGGGTTTAGGATTTAAGTTTTAAGGGTTGAGGATTTAGGGATAGGGTTTAAGGTTAAATGAGAGACCTAGATGGCTAAGGACGGATGGAGAGGTAGACAAGGAGTGACTGAGAAACTTAGAGAGGGGAGAGGTAGAGGTGAGGGGGAGACAGAAGTGAGAGATAGAAAGGTGAGGGGAAAGATAGAATAAAATGAGAGAGTGAAGTTGACAAATTGAGGGAAAGATGGGTAAGGAGGAGGGAGAGAGGTGGAGAGAAAGCAAAATATCTAGAGAGCTCTAAGAGATATACAAACTTGAGAGACCTACAATATAGGGAGAGAGGGGTGAGAGAGATAGGGGAGAGATGGGAGTGAGGCAGATAGGGGAGGAGAGGGGTGGATAAGGGTTGATGATTTAAGGGTCAAGGGTTTAGGTTTTAAGGGTTGAGGGTTTAAGGGTTGAGGTATTAAGGGTTTAAGGGTTGAGATATTAGGGTTTAAGCTTGAGGGTCTAGGGTTTAAGGTATAATGTCGAGGGTTAAGGGATTAGGGTTCAACCCTCAGCACTATACCTTGAACCCTAATCCCTCAACCCTTAGACCCTTAATACCTAAACCCTTAAACCCTCAACCCTTAAACCCTAAACCCTTGACCATTAAACCCTTAACCCTTATCCACCCCTCTCCTCCCCTATCTACCTCACCCCCATCTCTCCCCTATCTCTCTCACCCCTCTCTCCCTAGGTTGTAGGTCTCTCACTTGTATATCTCTCAGGGCTCTCTAGATATTTCCCTTCCTCTCCACCTCTCTCCCTCCTCCTTACCCATCTTTCCCTCAAGTTGTCAACTTCACTCTCTCATTTTATTCTATCTCTCCCATCACCTCTCTATCTCTCACCTCTATCTCCCACTCACCTCTCTACCTCTCCCCTCTCTAGGTCTCTCAGTCATTCCTTGTCTGCCTCTTCATCTATCCTTAGTCATCTAGGTCTCTCACTTAACCTAAACACTAAACCCTATCCCTAAAGCCTCAACCCTCAACCCTTAAACCTTAAATCCTAAACCCTATCCCTAAACCCTCTGCCCTCAACTCTATACCTTATACCCTAATCCCTTAACCCTCAGCCCTAAAGCCTCAACCCTCAACCCTTAAACCTTCAACCATAAACCTTGTCTCTAAACCCTCTACACTCGACACTATGCTTTAAACCCTAATCCCTCAACTCTTAAACCCTTAATCCCTCAAACCTTAAACCCTTAAACTCTCAAACCCTAGATACCCTTAAACCCTTAAACCCTATATACCCTATACACTTAACCTTGGACACCCACCCTTGAACATTATCCCTCAACCTTCAAACCTCTACCCTATACCCTATACCCTTAACCCTATACTTAACCTCCATCCATCCTTACCCATCTAGGTCTCTCACTTAACCCTAAACCCTAAACCCTATCCCTAAAGCCTCAACCCTCAACCCTTAAACCTTAAATCCTAAACCCTATCCCTAAACCCTCAACACTATACCTTAAACCCTAATCCCTTAACCCTAACTGCTAAACCCTATCCCTGAAGCCTCAACCCTCAACGCTTAAACCTTAAACCCTAAACCCTCTACCCTCAACACTATACCTTAAACCCTAATCCCTTAACCCTAAATGCTAAATGCTAAACCCTATCCCTAAAGCCTTAACCCTCAACCCTTAAACCTTAAACCCTAAACCCTATCCCTAAATCCTCTACCCTCGACACTATACCTTAAACCCTAATCCCTTAACCCTCAGCCCCAAATCCTCAACCCTCAAACCTTAAACCTTCGACCCTAAACCCTCTACCCTCAACACTATGCCTTAAACCCTAATCAATCAACCCTTAAACCCTTAATCCCTCAAACCTTAAACCCTTAAACCCTAAACTCTCAACCCCTAGATACCCTTAAACCTTAAACCCTAATCCCTCAACCCTCAACCCTCAACCCTAATTTTGATTTTCTTCCATTGCTTCAACATCATTGTTGTTTTCCCCATTAGAAACCAATTCATTTAGCAAATTGTTGCCCATTGGTTGACTTGAATTGCATACTCTGTTAGAAGAAGGGCATCTTTTATTTGTATCAATGTTGGTATTCATAAGCTGAAGAGCATTGATATTTTTCACACACCCTATTATTTGAAATATCTTAACCTTAAAATATGACTTGGATATGTACTTGGACACAACAAAAACTCTAATCTCCAACCCATGATGATTCACAAAATTTTCCCAACCCTGCCTAAATTCTAGTTTATTTATTGTATCCTCTAATTGTACATCCCTAAACCTTAAACCCTAATCCCTTAACCCTAAACCCTAATCCCTAATCCCTAAACCATAAACCCTAATCCCTAATTATAATTTATGGTACCCTAATCCGTCAACCCTCAACCCTAATCCCTTATCCCTAAACCATAAATCCTATCCCTAAATCCTCAACCCTCGACACTTAAACCTTAAATCCTAAACCCTATCCCTAAACCCTCAACCCTCAAAACTATACCTTAAACCCTAATCCCTCAACCCTAAAGCTTTAAAGCCTCAACCCTTATCCACCCCTTTCCTCCCCTATCCTCCTCACCCCATCTCTCCCCTATCTCTCAACCCTTAGCCATATAGGTCTCTCTCTTATCCCTAAAGCCTCAACCCTCAACCCTTAAACCTTAAATCCTAAACCCTATCCCTAAACCCTCAAACCTAGACACTATACCTTAAACCCTAATCCCTTATCCCTAAACCCTAAACCTTCAACCCTAAACCCTATCCCTAATCCCTCTACCCTCAACACTCTACCTTAACCCTAATCCATCGACCATCAACCCTAATCCCTCAACCCTAAATGTTATCCCTAAAAACTCAACCCTAAATCCTAATCCCTCAAGGTCCTAAACCCTAATCCCTTATCCCTAGACTCTAAACCCTATCCTAAACCCTCAACCCTGAACCTTAAACCTTAATCCCTCAACCCTAAACCTTAATCCCTCAACCCTCAACCCTAATTCCTAATCCCTAAACCCTAAACACTATCCCTATTCCTCAATCCTCAACCCTCGACACTATACGTTAAACCCTAATCCCTTATCCCTAAGTCCTCAACCCTAAACCTTCAACCCTAAACCCTATCCCTAATCACTCTACCCTCAACACTCTACCTTAACCCTAATCCCTCGATCCTCAACCCTAAATGCTATCCCTAAAGCCTCAACCCTAAACCCTAATCCCTTATCCCTAAACTTTAAATCATATCCCTAAACCCTCAACCCTCAAGCCTCAACCTTAAACCTTAATCCCTCAACCCTAAACCCTAATTCCTCTTGACCTTAAACCCTCAACCCTTAAACCCTAAACCCTTGACCCTTAAACCCTCAACCCTTATCCACCTCTCTCCTCCCCTATCTGCCTCACCCCCATCTCTACCCTTCTCTACCCTAGACACTAAACATACATACATACATATAGGCATACATACATACATACATACATACGTACATACAAGTATACATACATACATACATACATACATACATGCTTAATAACCTTGAACATAAAACATTCCAAGGGAGACATGACGCGAGTGCATTATAATGTGCTCGCATTATGTCGAACATGACAAATATCAGGCCAACTTTTGCGAAAAAGAAAAAAAATGCAAAACAAAACATAACGCGAGTGCGTTATAACGCACTCACGTTATATTTTGCTTTGGGAATCCCAAGCCTTAGGATTGGGATTTTCTTTGGATTTCCAACCCAAAGGCTTGGAGTGCCTTCCCAACATCCACAAACATGTTTTTGTAAATTCTATAGGATTTCACATAATTTCATTCATGCTAACCCTCAGATTTGCACGTGTTTCAAGGTCGAACAGACCAAACACCTGGGTAATGTCAGGGTTTCTCTTAGCTATTTAATGATGTAATTTTTTTCACATTTTGACAATATTAAGCCTTTCATCTTTAATTTTTTTTGTTTGTGTGTCAATTTTTGGGCAAAAACTAGTGTTTGGTCTTTTTTTCATTGTAAATTAACCGTTCATTGAAATTTCAAAAAAATTACATTTTTAGAAACTAGACTTCATTCTACACATTAAAAAAAATGATTTTCAATTAGTTTTCAAAATTTATAGGGGTAGCACGGCCAAAATTATGTTTTTTAGGATGTGTCCACTTTGAAAATTAGTAAAAAATCAAATATTCATCAAAAAATTATCAGAAAAATTGGGCATAAACTACACACTATTAGCTAATTTCTCACTGAAGCGATTTTAAAAATACCAAAAAAATGTTAACCTTTTGAGGGAGCCACAAAACATGTTCTGTTATGTTTTTTTGACAGAAACAACACCAATTTCTATGGCTCCCTCTTTTGAACCCCTTAATCTATACCATTTTCAAAAAAAAATTAGTAGTTTAGAAAGTAGACTCGAAGCACTACGAACATCATTTTGGTTGCATCTCCAAATTTTGAGTGTAACTATGCTCAATTTCTCATCCAAGGCCAGCATTTCTCGATTTCAAAAAAAAAGTGGCCACTTAAGACTCCTTTTTGGCCCCCCATCTTCTTCACACTTACCCAGAAGTACCACCTTATCTGTTGGGTACTGAGGTAGACTATATGGAAGACCAGTGAAGCCTTGGATTCTCAAATAGGTGAACATTTGAAACTGTATATACCACCTCCTGTATTGCATGATTTCATTCATTGCTTCAGTACTTATTTTGAGAGCTGTGGTACCTTGTAGCAATCTAGCGATATACATCGTGAATGCATCATTCACCCTCTTATAATGAATGAGGGATTGAGATAGTTCTAATTGAGGGTAGAGTTCATACACTTTGATCTGTTGTCCATCATTGCCAACCTTTTCAACTTTAGACAGCCCAACATATTCATTCCTCCTAATTAACAAATATACCACATAAGAGGTCCACCTGAATGTTTCCTTTTCTTTGAAATTCTCAAATGCCTCATGCATGTTATTACTCAATACTTGATCCCAATGAAACTTGGTTCCTTTACTAACTATCTCCTCAATCATCATGAACATCCATCCTTCAAAAGTTGATGTTGTGGCCAACCCATATATTCTGTTAAGTAGGGTTACTAAGTCTCCAATCTCATCATGGAAATCACTTATGTACAAGGTATGGGGGAGTTTGATGATGGTGGACCTTTTGCTCTTCATCCAATGGTTGTTTATATGTTTCCTACATGTATCAGAGCCTTTCTTGAATGTTTCCTCTACACCTGTTTTATCTGGCATGGTTAGCACTGAATACCATGGAATACCAAAGGCCTCTACTATAGATGGTGTACTCAAGTCTGCCAACACTTCTCCACTGGGAGTTTGTATCGTTCTAGTTAGTGGATCATATCTCTTAGCATAGGCAACTATCAATTCTGCACATTGAGTTGAGGTAGGGAAGGAAACAACCTCTGTAATCCCACTGTCCTTTATCTTCTTGGCCATTGCAGTTGCATTGGGTCCAAATATTCTAGCTCTAAAGTCAGCTAAGTCAATGTGACCTAGATCGGTGTCCCCTATGTTTTTCCATCCAGAGGTGATTTTGGTCTCAGGAGGAATGCCTTTAAACTTGTACTTCATGGTTTGATCCCTTGCAGTCATTTAACCTACATGACCGGACCTTATAAGTTATGGTTTCCTTGATATTTTGATCCCTAAGTCTAGTTTGGGTGAGTTGCTAATTATCCATCTAGGTTGCTAAGTTAAGATTCTTCTATTATGCAATTGTTACCAAGTCCCTGTAATTCAAATGCAGAAGTAAAAACATATGTAAACTTGAATGATTTGCACTACCCATTACATGGTAAAAGTAAACAAGACAACATTTAAAACCATTAACCATGCAATAAATGCCTTATATACCTTGAAATTTCAAATGAAAACATGCAATCATGATAAGATTACTTCTGCAACATCTATTTCAACTTATCTGACTATTCTGACTTGGAAAGATTAAAGAAAAACATCATTAAAGTCATTTTGCGCAGATTTTGGGAGTCTCAGACTTTTCTGACAGAAAGCACAGATTTTCAAGGGTACCGACTTTGCGCAGGATTTGCCCCAGGGTTGTCTAACCTAGTGCTAAATTTGGGTTCATTCGACCCTTTAGGGTGCAAAGTACTGAATTAAGGGTCGACCAACCTTGCACTAAGTCAGAGGTCATCTGACCTAGTTAGCGGAGAGGCATATTGGCGCAAAGTCTTTTATAACATTTGGGGCGGGTTTTGATGATGTCTGACCTGGTGCAAGTTTTCGATAAGGCCGACTAAGTTAGTAAGTTGAGTTTTTTGGCGCCAGTTTGAGGGAATGAATTTTAGCACTAAGTTTATTTAGGGTTTTGGCAGGATTTTTCGAAGTGACCGACTGACTTTGTTCTTTTTTGGGTCGGTTGAGGGTGCTTTTAGCGCAAATTCCATAGAGGGCAATTTCAGCACAAATGCTTCATCTTTTGGGTTGCGAGGAATTGCTTAGATGCTGACTAACTCAAAATTGTGTGTTATTCCAAAGGGGTCAGTCGGTTATGTTTTTAACACAATTCGAGGTAAGATCTTTAAAGGGGATTTTGGCGAAAATGAATGATCTTGTGAGTAACAACAAAATTTTATCGTTCCTTAGGATTTCAAATGGGGGTTTTGTTTAAATTATTTAACTGCTGAATCGTTTATTCGTTATGCATAGGGCAAAAACCCTTAAAATGTCTCCCATGAATTCTAAACCAAGAGTGTATCAATCTTTACTCGAAACCCTAATCGAAATTTGACATTTATGACATAAATCTTTGCATCTTCAATGACGGGGGAAAGAACACCAACCTAATTTTGGGTGGAGTTGTAATGGCCGACTGCGCTTTGGGTGGAATCCCTCTTAACTTGAAATCGTTCTCCGCCGGTGAGGAATTTGCAGAGCTCTTCAATGATTTGCTTTGTGCATAAAAATGAGCTCGAAGATGAGGTTAAAAAAAGTTATATACCCCCAAACTAACTTGCCATTAATGCTCCTATACGATCGCAGACTCGACGCGTAATCCGTAGAATATTATCTTTTGGTTTTGCATTATTTTAAAACGTCTCGGACCTACGCGACTTTCGGGGTCAACCGACCTAAGTCAGCAACGGGCATTTTTGTGCTAGGTCAGAGAGTAGCAAATGTAGCACAAGGTAGTGGTAAGGGAATTCATCACAAAGGTGAGCGAACAAGGATTTTGCACTGAGTCGGTTGGTAAGAAATCTAGCACTAGGGCAGTGAATGGAAGTTTTAACGTTGGTCAGTGACTTGTGATTTTGATGCTAAGGTCAGTAGGGTGGGAATCCAACGCCAAAGTTAGTAGGCAATGTTTTTAGCGCAAAAGAGATATCAGACTTGGTTTTTAGTGGGATGATGACTTGACCTCAACCTTAGGAAAACTTAGCAACTCACTATTCATTCCATTCCACAGAAAATGCAACTTTGGTCATCTAATGGAGTTTTTGGTATAGGCAGTGAAGACTTTGAGAATTGTAATTACATATTTCAGGAATTAACTGTGTGCGATTTTTTTTTATCTCGCACATAGTTAATTCCTGAAATATGTAATTATAATCATCATGGACTGTGGAAATATGATGTCTCACTTTGAGAATTGCCCAACTAACATGATACTCTAAGCCAAAATTCAGAAGAGGGGGTCCCCGTTGGTGAAATGGGGCGTGTGTGCAAGGTACACCAGTACCTTTTAAATATATAATCTACTTGAAATTTTGAACCTTTGACTTCTCGAATAAAACCAACTTCTCAATCAATCAATCCTAATTCTAAAGGATTTTAAAAACTTCATTTCAAAATATTGTTGATATAAAACATTATTGGTATATGATTCCCGAAAACAAGGTAGTGAATCCCTTATAGAGTCATAGTGTGCAATCGTGGATAACTAAACGTTGTTTGCAAAAGAACAACTATTTTTATTGCCAACAATTCTCTCTTCATAAAGAGTGGCACAATCTAGTTTATTGATTGGAATGTCTCACATGCAGTAGAAAATAGATCCCATTCACTCTATTCGCGGTCTTTTGCTCAGCAAAAAAATAAAACAAAAACTTCTCCGGCAGCTGTTTTTAAACATCATCCACTTCAATAGTCAAAAGTCAATTTTGGCCAATAAAAATAGGACAAATATTTACCACTTTTTGTTGTGGATGAGGTGTAAAATTGCTATTGACTGTTTGACCATTGAAATGGATGATGTTTAAGTAGAACCATCTCGAACAACCCTCTCCGACATATAAAGTTGCTCCTCTATCTCGAGGCACTACCCTTCAACTAAATCGGTCTCCCTACCATTTGGCTTTTACTAAGAATAACAAGTCGTAGCATAGAATGGTGTTTTCTCCAGCGCTCCAAATCTTGATGGGGCCGGCACCACTTAATATCTCTTACAACCTCAACAAATGTAGTGTGAATTTAACAAATCTTGTCTCGTGTTCTATGATGCATCATTCTTTACATAGGATGACAATACAGAGGAATCTTGCCAATACCACGATGGATCGCCCTTATTTCATGTTTGAGCGGTTGTTCAATGTCTCCATTCTTCACTAGAACATAATTAGTAATCGCTATCCATGCTCTCCGAAATCAATCATCGTCTTACATGATGCGCTAACACAATTAATGTTTATCCTTTGTTTGACCACAACACACTCTCAAAGGAACAAAATTTTTATCTGCCCCAAAGTAGTTATATGTTTTCCAACTCACACAAGAACAAAATTATTACTTCTTAACCGAGGAAAATTGAAATGCACATTTGGTAATCATCTCTTCACAAATCTACACCTCCATGGCTTTTTGAGAGGTGCAAAGACGGTTGAGGCTCTAATATCAAAATGAAATTGGAGAGAATATAGAATGTTAGAAACTAAAACATAATTATAAAGATACCAAAAAATATAATAATATATAATATTATATTGTTTATTAGGATTTCATTCATTGATTTTACATTACATTGTATTGGCTTATAAAGATTTACTATCACCTATTTATTATTTAATTTAACTAAACTATACTAAGATGCAATATTAATTCAAACATCAATGATAATGATTAATGCAATTAAAAAGTTCTTGATGCTCGACTAGAGATTGGATAATACATTACATAAGGCTTGGAAATTGCTTGATCCCTTCATCAACTCTAGATGTTAGCACTACTATTGGGAGGTGAATATGGGCATAGACTCTTTGGATAACCTTGTGATTGAAAAGCCTAAAGTGGCATGATAAAAAGTTGATCACACTTTAGGAAGGCAAGAAGATGGCATTGCCTTCTCCCTCATGTGAACCATTGTAACATTGTTCATAGATGCACACAACTCAATGGGGTCACATTTACATTGTGTTCCAATATGGCTCCCAAAATCATCATTTTTCACTCCTTTGGGTTGTAATTAATTTGTCATGATTTGTATGCAAGGAAACCCTTCAAGGCATTGACAACCATAGGTCATTTATGTCCTATCATTGTGTTGGCTTCAAGAAGATTCAACAATGGTTGATGTTATTTCTTGTAGGCTTTGGTTGGTGTGTTTTTCATTCCCTTGTGTTGGGATTCATCTTTATATTGTGGGGATTCTTAGCTCTTTTCTAAGCTAAGAATTTTCATGCCCATCTGTGGTTTGTTCTACTTGTGGCTATGGAGGAAGTAAAGTTGCATTCTAAGAAAAGAGAGTGGCTTTCTTTGGTTACATTTCCAAAATTTGACTACACAGTCTTTAGTCTTAGCTTAGATAACATTCTAAAGGTCATTTTGGTGGTGCTCAGTGAAGATTTCACAAATGGCAATGACTTGGACATACTAAATTCTAATATTGCTACAAAGTTTGTCTTTAAGCTCTAATTCTTTTTAAGGAATCGTGTTATGGATAGCTCCTTAGCCTTGTTCCACATCAAACCTAGGTAAGGCTTGGACTTTAGGAAGTTTTAGAAGTTATCGAACTAAAAGCAATGGGGGCCATCCATCAAGAGTGTGTGCCTGTGAAAGTTTAAAAGGAGTTGGAAGAACAATTCTTTACACTAGAAAAGGAGTTGGGGAGGGTGGAATTATATTTGGTTCATGGTTCAAGGTTGTTCAAAATGGGACTAGACTTTGTGAGTATCCAAGCTCCACTCTACAAATTAGTTGTAAAGGGACATCATGATAATATGGATGCAATGAAGAAGGCTATAAAAGTCTTGATTAGGGTTGCAAACCTAAAGTCTCTATTGGTGGTTGGCTCAGTGGATGCAGACACAAACATGCCTACAACTACTTGTGATGCTTTGGCCCTTGGTTTCTTTGTGGGTTTGAGCTCTTCAACATGCACCTGACATCTCCAATGGTCAACATGGGTTGAAGGTTGTGATAACAATGATCTCCTTTAATTTGTTGGTGCCTTTGTAATGGTGGTTGGATGGCTTCCTTCTTACAATGTATAATTTATTTGAGCTAGTGATCTTAGTGCTAAGGTATAATGTCTATTTAAAGTAATGTTGTATTTGGTCCAAGAACATTGTATTCTCTTTCATATATATATATATAACTGCATTTTAAAAAATTGTAATATATATATATATATATATATATATATATATATATATATATATAATATAATTTCTAGATGCATCACATGCAAGAGAAGATTGTACTATGTTTCTTTATATATCTTCTCTTGCATTTAATGAAGGTTATTAAAATTTTAATTATATTTTATTACAATTTTTTAAAATGCAGTCATACGGCCATCAAAATTAAGCGAAGAAATTTCCCCTTTAATGCTATGCAACTTTTGCTTTTTATAAACCAATTTGGGCCTTTTCTTTTCACTACATCTATTTCTTTTTGTTATTTAAATGATCACTTGTCCTGTGAATCCCAAGAGTACTCTTTTAAGTTAGATTATCTTGTTCAATTTATTACTAAACCTTTTTTAAGCATTTAGTCAACACATTGCTTGCACTATTTTGTATATTTCATACTCTGCAGAGGCCATTACGTGGGAAATTCTCAGACAATTTGCATGTGAAGCCCCAAATAAAGTATTCCTGAACCTTGGGAGCTTCATAATCAAAACCCTTTTCCCCTTATTTATGAACGCAGAATGTATCTTCCAAAATGTTTCATTTTTAATTCATTTTATGGTATATATATAAAATAATAATAACTTACTATCTAATCCTTACAATTTTGGCAATCGTTCCAATGCACCAGGTGGCATACAAGTGCAATTCAATAAATTAAAAATTAAAATATCAAAAAATAAAACAAGGAATGGGTTGATAATGTAAATTCAAAAACAGAATCACAGAACCAAGATAAGAAGAAAACAACAAAGCCAAAACAAATGCTTTGAATGAAAAATATAAAACAACACACAGAGAACAACAAGACCATTTAATGTGGTTCACCAATTGTTGGCTACATCCACAACGAAGGGCATTTTATTATCTGAATACATCTCTCTCTCTTCCTATATTACATACATCACAGTATTTCATTGTAGAACAACAGCAATTATTCTAACCCTGTATGCTGTCTAAAAACTACCTCATATGTTTCCATCCTCAGACAAATAGGTGCAACCACATGCCAAGAAGATGGCAGTTACCAGAAATGGTTGCCAGAGGAGGAAGACAGGGTCTGTAGGAGAATCCTGCAAGACAGTTACATTGGGCTTCAACAGCCACGTGCCCAACAATCTCCACGTGCCCAACAATCTCCCATTTGAAGACCAATGGGATCGGTGATGAAGCTGCTCTGAGAGAGATCCCCTTCATGAAATTTAGTGTAACAGAGGAACAAGACCGAGAGAAGATCTACAGAACTCAAACTTCTCTTGAGGAACAACCTTGGTTAATGCATCCGTCGGATTAACCTTTGTGTCAATCTTTGTGACTTGCTGCTTGCCTTCATTAATAACATGGAGGATAAAGTGGTATTGAAGGTCAATATGCTTGGTTTGACTGTGGAAAGCTGAATTTCTTGCCAAGTGAATAGCACTTTGGCTATCACAATATAATGGAAATACTGATTTCGGACAGCCCAGTTCGGTCAACAAACGCTCAAGCCATATCATTTCTTTGGCTCCTTCTGAGAGCGCAATGTATTCAGCCTCGGTGGATGACAGAGCTACAACTTGTTGCGACCGAGAAACCCAACTAATGGCTGCCCTGGCAAATGTAAAGACATAACCAGTGGTAGAACGACATTTGTCTAAATCTCTGGCCATATCTGAATCAACATAACCACAGAGATGAATGTTAGTACCTCCAAAACATAAACAGAAATGTGAAGTACCTTTCAAGTACCGTAGAATCCACTAAACTGCCTGCCAGTGTAGTTTTCCTGGATGACTCATGAATATGCTCACAACTGCAACTGCTTGTGCTATGTCCGGACGAGTACACACCATTGCATACATGATATTGCCAACTGCAAATGTATATGGAATAGACCTCATCTGTTCTTCTTCTTCCTAATTTTTTGGACACATAGTTGAAGATAGGCGGAAATGATCAGCCAAAGGAGTAGATACCGGTTTAGCATGAGAGATTAAATCTGTCCAATACTTTGGCAATGTAGTTTGCTTGGGACAACCTGAGTTCTCTTTTATTTCTGTTTCTAAATATATACATCCCAAGTATTCTTTTGGCTGGTCCTAGGTCTTTCATGGAAAAATGAAGAGCCAATTGTTGCTTCAGCTGAGTAATAATCTTAACACTAGTACCAGCTACTAACATATCGTCAACATAGAGTAAAAGGATGACAAACTCACCAGTATTGAGCTTCTTGTGGTAAACACAAGGATCTGATTCGCACTGAATAAAGTTGTTATCAGTCATGAAGCGGTCAAATTTTAAATACCATTGTCTTGGAGCTTGCTTCAGCCCATACAAGCTCTGCTTCAACTTACCAAATAAATGCTCCTTACCAGGTTGAGCAAAGCCTTCAGGCTGCTCTATGTATAAATCCTCATCAATGTCTCTGTGTAAAAATGTTGTTTTCACATCATGTTGCTCAAGTTCTAAATCCCAAATGGCAACCAAACCCAACATAGCATGGATTGTATCCATTCTGACAACTGGAGAAAAGTTTTTAGAAAAATCAATACCTTTTTGTTGATCAAATCCCTTGACGACTAATCTAGCCCTGTATCTTTTACTTCCTCCATCTTCGTCTTTCAAATGATAAATCCATTTGTTCTTAAGAGCCTTTCGATTTGGTGGAAGAGTAACCAAATCCCAGGTGTGATTAACTCTCAATGACTCCATTTCTTCGTTCATGGCTGCCATCCAGTTGTGTGCATTTTCATGCTTGCAGGCTTGTTTATAAGTTGCCGGCTTTGCATAATCAGAGAGCAATAACTCGTAGTCATCAAATTTTGCAGGTCTCCTCTTCACATGGGTAGACCTCCTCAATTGTGTACCTAGCTTTGGCTGGATATTGTAATCCAGATTTAGTCTCTGTAATAAATTCTGAACATCATCAATCTCTGATTGTAGAGGCCCCTAAGGAAAACTCCCCTGTCTCTGTATTTGTGCACCCAGAGTGCTCTGCCCAGTCACACTGTCCTACATCATGTCTCTGATCTATGTAGAAGAATGACCTTTGTATAGGTCTAAAGGCAGAGTAGTGGTGACTGACTCTCCTCTATGCTGCGTTTGAGTATGTTCTGGTAGCAAATGACTTAGTGAAGGCAGAGGAGACCTTGGGAAAAGTTGCGATGGAGTATTTGAGGGCAGCATATAGCTTTTAGAAGACTCCGTATGACTTGGCAAAGGCAGCGATGGGCCAAGCAAAGGCTGCATTGAACTTAGAGTAGGCAACGTTAAATTTTGTGAGGGCAGCGAATGGTCATCTTGTAACGAATGACCAAATAGAGGTTGCATTTCATGAGACAAAGGCTGTGTTGGGGGCAGCGATGCAACATTAGAAGGCTGCGGTGAAGTATTAGAGGGCAACGAATGGGGTGTTGGAGGCTGCGTTGAGGAGTCTAAAGGCAGTTTTGAAAGGTTTAAAGGCTTCGTTGGTGTATTGGATGACAACGTATGACCAAATACATGCTGCGTTGGTATATTGGATGACAGCGTATGACCAAATACATGCTACGTTGGCTGTTTAGAGGGCAGCAGATGACCAAACAAAGGCTGCGTTGGAGTATAAGAATGCAGCAAAATATCTAAATAAGGTAGCGTTTGAACTATGGATGGCTATGTTGGAGTAACAGAGGATAGTGAATGAGCATTGGGAGGCTGTGTAGCAACAATGCAAGGCATACCAATTGAGGACTGGTTGGGAATTGTGCATCCAACTGAAGGCATGGTAATTGAGGAAATAGGAGCTCTAGAGATATAAGAATGTATAGATGTAACAAGTGGTAGAGAGAAAGAGATAGTGGATTGTTTTACCGTGCCATTATTGAACAAATCCACATCAACATATTTCGGTAGAGGTGAATTGCAAGGTTGCAAACCTGGAAAATCCTTCTCATTAAACACAACATCGCGACTATGGAGTATAGTCTTTGCAACGGGATCCCAAAGATGAAAGCTAAATTGATCTTCACCATAGCTGAGAAAAACACACCTTTTTGATTTAAAATCTAACTTAGTTCTCTGCTCTTTCAGAATGTGAACAAAAGTGGCACAGGCAAACACCCACAAATGATGATAGGAAATTCACTTTCCAAGCCAGCTCTCCTTAGGTATGTCAAAATCTAGCCTAGACGATGGAGCTCAATTGATTAAATACATAGCAGTATTACAAGCCTCTGCCCAAAACTCTTTGCCCAATCCAGCATTGGAGAGCATGCATCTAGCTCTCTCAAGTATCATGTGATTTAGCCTCTCAGCTGCACCATTCCCTAAGGTGCATAAGGGACGGTCTTGATCTGTCGAATACCATGGTCTGCACAAAAAGAATCAAACTCCGAAGAGCAATATTCTTCACCATTGTCTGTTAGTAGGCATTTAATTTTATGCCCAATCTGATTTTCAACAGAAGCTTTAAAAATCTTAAATTTTGAAAATACCTCAGATTTTCTGTTCAACAGATAAATCCAAATTTTTTGAGTGTAGTCATCTAGAAAGGTTACAAAATAATTTGCTCCACCGAAAGAAGTTACCTGAGTTGGACCGAATACATTGGAATGAACAAGTTCCAATGGAGTAGTTTTCTTGTCATGCCCTGTTCTCATGAAACTGGTCCGGCACTATTTACCATAAAGGCAATGTTCACATAATTCTAAATCGATGGAGTTGAGGCCTGGAAGCTGATTGCACTGAAGCATAACTTGAAGACCTTTTTGGCTCATATGACCAAGCCTTTTGTGCCATATTTTAGACCCACTGTCGATAGCTGGCAAGGCAGCTCCCACTTCACCAAAATAGTCGAGAATATAGAGATTACCTTGCTTCTTTCCTCTTGCCATTACTAAAAGCCCCTTTGTAATTTTCCATGAATCAAGAGAAAATTTAACATTGCATCCATTGCCGATAAGCTGACTAACAGAAATTAAATTTCTTTTTAACATGGGTACATATCTAACATCTGTCAAAGTTAGTTTGTCTCCATTTTTTAGATTCAATATTATATCACCTTTTCCTAAAATGTCACATTCTTTATCGTCACCAAGAAACACCTTACTGAATCTGACTTCTTGAAAATTTGTGAAAGCTTGACGGCATGAAATGGCATGAAAAGAGGTGCCAAAATCAAGGACCCATGAATCTACATTTGTATCACTAGCTGATAGGACCAAAACACCATCACTTGGAGTGTTTGCTTGATTATTTGTGCTCACGTTGCCTTGAGCTTTCTTATAGTTCCAGTAGTATTTCTTATTGTGTCCAGGTTTTCCACAAAACCAACACGAACTGGTTCTGCCCTTAGACTTCGATCGCGAACCAGATTGTGACCTTCTCCGGTTATTGTATCTACCTCTATCATGGCTTCTTCCCCTATTGTTTATACTTACAGCTGTTAGAGCATCACCGGATGAGGGTTCCTGATGTTTCCTTCTCATGTCTTCGCTGAGAAGAGTAGTTGCAACATCATCAAAAACCAATGTACTCTTGGCTGCTACAGAAGTGCTCACAGCCATGGCAACACCTTCCCAATTATTTGGTAAGGAACACAATAGCAAAATTGCTTTAATCTCAGGATCTAACTTGATACCCACCGAAGCTAATTGAGTAACTAAGGTGTTAAATTCATTCAGATGATTGGACATAACCCCACCTTCTTTCATTTTCAGGTTATATAATTTCTTCATAATAAATACCTTGTTCAAAGCCGAAGCAATAGCATACATGCTGGAGAGCTTTTCCCAAAGCACTTTCGTAGTACTCTCATTTGAGACATTAAATAATACATTGCTGGATAATGAGAGAAAAATAGTTGCCTTCACTTTCATGTCCAGTATGTCCCAGTCTTCATCCTTCATAGTACCTTGTCCTTTGAATTTCCCTATTAAGGCGAGTGACAAGTCCTATTTGATAAGAAGAGACTCCATATGCACTTTCCAAAGACCAAAGTTTTGGCCTGTAAATTTCTCTATTTTCCATTTTTCTGAATCATCCATTTTGATTGCTGTACAGGTTCCAATAAAAAGACTTCACAGGCTATCTCCTGGACTGAGCTTCACACAGAGCTCTGATACCAATTGTAAATTCAAAAACAGAATCACAGAACCAAGATAAGAAGAAAACAGCAAAGCCGAAACAAATGCTCAGAATGAAAAATATAAAACAGCACACACAGAACAACAAGACCATTTAATGTGCTTCGCCAATTGTTGGTTACATCCACAACGAAGGGCATTTTATTATCTGAATACATCTCTCTCTTCCTATATTACATACATCACAGTATTTCACTGTAGAACAGCAGCAATTCTTCTAACCTTGTATGCTGTCCAAAAACTATCTCATGTTTCCATCCTCAGACAAATAGGTGCAACCGCATGCCAAGAAGATGGCAGTTACCAGAAACGGTTGCTAGAGGAGGAAGACAGGGTCTACAGGAGAATCCTACAGGACAGTTACATTGGGCTTCAACAGCCATGTGCCCAACAAATAATGGACTGTCCGTGAGCTTTCTTTTAGAGGATTGTTAAATTATATAGAGGGAAAAAAAGTCTCTCTAGTTCAATATATTTGAAAGTAGATTCGATATATTTAAAAAGTAGACTCAATAATAAATTTATCTAGAAGTTATTTGTTTTTATTATTATTGAGTTTATTTTCAAATATATTTACGCTGAAAGCATTCTTTGGTGAGCAGCACCACCTGAATCATATAGATGAAAGGCTGAGATAAAAAAGACTATGATAGAAAAGATCATGACCATTCAATTTGGGATGACAGTATAAAGCTATAGCCGCATGCATTAATTAGCATAAAGAAATATTTGGAAGCAGGCTGGTCCAATGGCACACTGCAGGGATTTGTCAAAATTTCATGGCATTAAAGCATTTCCGCATTGAAATCTTTAGGATTTATAACCCTCAGGCAGTCACATCTTGCAGTCTACATCTCTACGTCTAACGACTATCAAAAACTCTGGTGGGATCTTCAAAAACTCCAGCAGTAAAACTCAAATCAAGTGGCCAGCAGATAAACGATTTACTCATTATCATTGGCGGTTTATCTCAATCAATGACAGGCAACCATTGGGCACCATGTGGTGTGGGCCCCAACAGCTCCCACTGTCAAAATCTTCAGCGGTTATAAACAAATTTGCTCCGACAATTTTGAATTCTCCACTGCGATCATCCAAAGCCAGCAGGCAATAGCAAAACCGGCGGTCACTGCAGAACACTCCAAAATTTGGCGGTCAAGCTTTTCTCACAGTGGCTAATACCAAACAATCCACGGAGGAATATTCCAATGAAAACCCTTGGTAGTCAGTAGTAAACAACGGCAGATTTGTGGCAATTTTCATTCCAGCAGTACAAGGCCTTCCAAGTTCCGGCCACATCTGAACCACATGCAATGAAGTTATTTATATCGATCACTGTTTGTTTTTTTTGTCACTTTAACAACGATTATTATTGGCATTCAACATCTGATTCATGTATGCCTCTTTCACATCGCGAAACTATGTTGTCATTGACGTTTTATAAATAGATCCCAAGTGAATGTAGCTCTAAGACACCGCAAATGGTGATTCCAGGGACGTAGGCCAGGTAGGAGGCCTTTTACTTTAGACTTTGATTTTTCTCTCTGTTTCAAAAGTTAATTGCCGCCCACCACAACCCTAAAATTTTAAAGGTATATACAGTGCATATGTCATGAGCTGTCTGCATTTTGGGCTCCGTTTGTGGAGGGGAGCAGTTGGAGGCTAAGTCCAATGACCGTAGGGTATAAACACTTACAGGTAGTAGAGATAAGGACATGACTAAATTGCATTACGGACAAGATTGAGACGCTGTTAACTTGAATTTTGACTAGGGTTTTGTTTTTTGGGTCTTGGTTATAGTAAACTGGTGAATTTATTTATTTACCTATTGATTGTGGAGCAACATTTGTATTTGAACT
Source organism: Cunninghamia lanceolata (assembly GCA_027924645.1). Classification (NCBI taxonomy): domain Eukaryota; kingdom Viridiplantae; phylum Streptophyta; class Pinopsida; order Cupressales; family Cupressaceae; genus Cunninghamia; species Cunninghamia lanceolata. Next base: position 4,761,854 of record BSBN01000088.1, read on the forward strand.
ACTTGAACCTTGTAGTATGTAACCACTGGCTCCGTAGGAAAAATTAAAATTAAACCTTTTACAACATATCACTGTAGGATGTAACCACTAGGGTTTTGTTTTTTGGGTCTTGGTTATCGCAAACTGGTGAATTTATTTATTTACCTATTGATTGTGGAGCAACGTTTGTATTTGAACTACTTGAACCTTGTAGTATGTAACCACTGGCTCTGTAGGAAAAATTAAAATTAAACCTTTTATAACATATCATTGTAGGATGTAACCACTAGGGTTTTGTTTTTGGGTCTTGGTTATAGCAAACTGGTGAATTTATTTATTTACACATTGATTGTGGAGTAGCATTTGTATTTGAACTACTTGAACCTTGTAGTATGTAACTACTGGCTCCGTAGGAAAAATTAAAATTAAACCTTTTATAACATATCACTGTAGGATGTAACCACTAGGGTTTTGTTTTCTGGATCTTGGTTATTACAAACTGGTGAATTTATTTATTTACCTATTGATTGTGGAGTAATGTTTGTATTTGAACTACTTGAACCTTGTAGTATGTAACCACTAGCTCTGTAGGAAAAATTAAAATTAAACCTTTTATAACATATCACTATAGGATGTAACCACTGTTATTGAATGGATAACAGTAAGGCCCCAAGATGATGATATGAATCTTGGACTGCGAATATGGTGAATTTTTTTTTGTTTGCATGCTTCTTGTTATAACATATATCACTTTCCAAATGGTATGGACCTCATCTTATTTTTTTTTATAAAAAAAAGATCTTTTATATCAAGAATAATGTGATAGCATTAGCTAAACTTTAGGAAGGCTCCCATTAGAGCTAGAATGAAATACATAACTAGAATAATTATAATTTGTCCCCTATTTAAGGAATTAGATTTTAATTCTTATTGATGAATTATGTGAGTAAGGTGTTGTTATGAATTTAAAAACCTTTTTTCTCATCACTCACAATTGAAGATGATGTGGCTATTCTAAATAGAGTTTAAAACTCAAAGTCAGCAATTTGGAACAAGAATAGGGGAAAAGACCCAATAAGTGAGATAGTTCCAATGGTTGAGATAGTATATGTGCATTTAAGGCCCAATATTTTTTGAAGTTTAGTACTAGTAGTTGTGACTTTAAGGTTGTTAGTGTTACTATAAGTAGTAATAATTGAATAAAATGTGCCCTTTAGATTTAAAAAGCAACCAATCATGTGATGCCACATCATCCTACCAAAAAAAATGACATAATGCACACCTATTGGTCCACCCTTTTTTTGGGGGAACTATTTGACACCTCAACAAGAAGCATGTTGATGTGGCATCATATATGATGATGTGGCCCTAAAACCTTACTTATAAGAAGGGGTGTTGCCAAGTAAGCTATTGTAAAATTTTTGGAGTGATTCAAAATTGCCACATATGATTTTGAGAGGCATGAAGTTAGGGTGCACCACTGTTGGGTCCTCTCCCCTAATGCCATAGCTAAAGTCATACAAACACTATTTAGAAAAATAAGCATTGCAGAATTGAAATAACAATGAATTAGAAATAAAGAACACAAAATAGACATTGTAGCACAATCCAACATGTAATTGTGGCCATCTCACTACTAGCACCTTGAAGAGACTAGAGTGGAAGCCCACAGTCACATGTTTGGCCATGTGACTGATGGAACCCCTAAGCTCATACCACTTACCCTTGTTGCTCCACATTAGGTCATTTTGAGTTTATGGGACCAAAGAGGGAGCTTCACGCACAACTCCAAAAATAAGTTTAATCCCTTCAACGAGTTTAAGTGCTTGTCAATTGAGGTTTTTGAAATTTTTGAGGTACATATTTAAGTAGTTTTTAATTTTGTTCTTTTATTTTGTCTAAAGGGTGTATATGGCATTGCCTTTGTAGGTGCCTTGCAAGTAGGCCAAAGCTTTATATGTTTCTTGATTGTAAAAGATTTTTAGCATGCCCATTGAACCTATGGGTCCAATTGCTAGTAAATTATAGTAGGTATGAGTTTTCCATAGTCCATGAAGTTAGTGTAAGAGTATTTTTGGGTTTAAGTGTGTATTCTTCATTAAAGTTTTGGATTATACTCCATGATCCATCATTAGGAAGAGGAGAGTTATGATTTTGATTGCAAACTTGACACTTAAAAGGAGGTAGGGGTGAAGAGGTAAAAAAAAATTGCAAACGAGGGATAAAAAAATGAGGAAGAAGGGAAAATAACAATAAACATTGAATAAGAAAATATAGTATGCATGTATGAAATAATGGAATAAAAAATTGAAAAGGATATGCAACAATAATCTATATAACAATATAGAAATGTGAATGAGAACAAGATATTATGTAAATAATGAGGTATATAGGAATATATGCAAGAACTGGATATTGATATGAAACAATGAAATATATTGAACTAAGTAATGCTGATAGGCATTCTAAGTGGGGTGATTGTGTAAATAAGAACTCTTACCTTTTATTTTAAATTTGATAGTCATTTACACGTGTCAAAGTATTGATATTTATCAATAAACATAGTATTAGTGGTGTCGTTTAATAATAAAATGGCTCTTAAGCAAAATATTAAGTAAAATTAAAAGTTACATAAAAGTAAAAAAGTTTTTCAAATAAAAATAAAATAAAGCATGTAGATAAAATAAAAAATTTCTAACTATAAATTGAAATTTATGTGTCCATGGTGGGTGGTTGAGAGGGAGCCTTGCCACACCATCATGGGTGCTGTTAGTGCCTGAATTGACTGGCAGTTTTTGAGCAATTTTCATGCAGGCACTCTCCCTAAGTATCCAAAAAATGTTCTAAGTGTTGGACCTCCTCAGCATTTTTCAGCTGCATCATCATATTTTCTTTGAGGAGGAGGTCATCATCATCATATTTTCTTCGATGGTGGTCAGCATCATCATGTTCTCCGTCGACCGGTTTCTCATCGTCATCATCATATTTCAATATCGGGTGATGTTTGGTTTTTATCCCGATCCTGCTGATGAGCTACAGTGCGCCTTGATTTGCTTGCGGGGGTGATCTTTCAAGTATCCGGTGAACTTCCAATTATCACCTTGCCCAAACATGATGATGATGTTGCCCCGTTATTCTGAAGGGGTTATTCTTTGAGTTGTTTCGACCTGACTTGTTCTTTCTTAAGGGTCGTCGTCGTCATCATCATATTTTCAGTTATCACCGTGTTGCTTGCGAGGGTCATCATATTTTCTGCCTGCATGATATTTCGCCGGGGTGATGTTTTTATCATCGGGTGATCTTGGTTATGATCATCCTGATGATGTTGTTGAAGAGTTCTAAGTGCGACCCGATATTCACTGGGGTCATCATATTTTGAACGTCAGGATGATCTTAGTCAATATCATCCTGATGATGTTATATCACTTCGTGGTTCGTTGTTTTGTCATCCTGATGATGCTGACGTCATTCTTACGTCAGGGTGATATCTTTTTCTCTGCCTATCTGCATCATGATATTTCCGAAGGAGGGGGTGATATTTTCATTTTTAAATATCACCCGCATGTATGTTTGTTCCAGCGTCATGATGATGCTGATATCAAGGAGATATCCGCCTGCTGGCTTCGTGCATTATCTAGTAGGGGTGATCTTTTCAGGCATCATCATATTCATATTTCACCCTGATCTTATAGCGGAGCTACAGTGCAGCATGATGTTAGTGCATCAGGATGATATTTCCAAATATCCGGTTGTCTTCCGAATATCATCCTGATGTCGATATGATGATGACGTCATCGAGGTCCGGGGGGGTCATATTTCTAACACAGATCATCTTGTGGAGGTCCCCCGATATTTGCAAACATGATGATGACGTCATCCGGATATGAGGAGGTGCGCAGCGGGCGGATATGATGATGACGTCGGCAGGATATGATGATGACGTCATCAGGATGTTCATCGGCCAGACTTTTGGTATAGGCTCAGCAGGAGGATGTTCCTCCGATGGATCAGGTTGTGCCGATGAAGGCGATTATCATGCAGGCTATATTGCGATATGATGATGACGTCAGGGTGATTTTTCAAGCGACAGGATATCATGCTGCTGGAGGATGATGATGATGAAGTCTTATACTAGTGTCGTCAGGAGCAAAAGCACCGACATGATATATGCTCATGACCTAGTATATAAAGTGTTAATGAGGTCATCGCGGGGTGCATGTGGGATATTGATATCCTGCATATTCGAAATATCATGATGATGAATCTCGGCGGGAAATGGTTGCGATCGACTGTTTGATGTTCTTCCCAAGGCCGCGGGTTGGTGCGCCATTAATGGTGAAGGTTGCAGAGGTATGGGCGGATCTGGTACCCGATTGAAGGTGTACATCAGCGGACAGTGGCGCAGGGCTCGAGATATCTTCCTGTCTCCTCCCCTACCTGCTGCATTCATGTTTGGGCGCCAATCTGGTGATGTGTTTTGAGCGCCATTTTTATGATACTGTGTATCTGGCGGGATTTTTGGTCAACCTGGTAGTCAATGCTGAATACACCCTCCTGCTATATAATGCAGACGGTGTTATTCATTCAAGGTTGTTGAAAGTTGAGGATTTTTGGCTCTGTAATCCAAAACCAGCTGATCTGGTTGCTCTGTACAGTCTAACTTGTGAGTTTATGTATCTCCTGTTGTACGATTTGGCATGAATCCACTGATTTCATGGTTGATCTTATATGAGTAATGCTATCTTAGCATGTGTTGTGTTAATTCTGTCTCCAGTATTGCATGTATTCTTCTTCTGAATCTGGATATTTGGGTAATGTTTAGATTCTAGAGCATAGAATTCCTATGTTGAATGTCTGATCTTTTAACTTCTGCTCAAGGAGTAGATTAAACTGTTTTCAGGTCGAACATTGGGAAGGGTATACTGCAGTAGGGATGCCATAAGTAGAGATAACTTAACACTCTGTATTGGGAGATATCTGTAAGGCAGATATCATGTGTATCCCCTTGAAATCCAATTTTAGCTGTTCATGCTGATCATTCACAGGTGTATGTCTACTGACTCCAAGCCCTGGATAGGCACCAATCATGCTGTGTTCTTGTGTTATACACCATGTCCAGCTTTGCATCCAAACTTAAACTCCGAATCAAAATCTAAAACAATCTTTAGGACATTAGAATTAGTTTAGGATCCTCGGTCCTCTGTCTACAACTGCTAATAGGCCCAAAGCTAGCCCCTTTGCTCTTATCTTTCAGTTTTGGTCTACTTACAAGAGGACTATCTGCTTTCTGTCAGCATCCCAGCCTTGTATGCATATCCTCATGGATGTTGAGTAGGGAATACCCCCCTAGGTCTTGCAGAGCCTGAAGAAGAAGAGGAGATAAAATATAGAGTCTATCTCCTATACTGTTGGCCCCCTGGCCCAGAGATCCTGTTGATCACTGATGGCTACCTTGTAGGGAAATCTGGGAATAAGCATCCAGTCTGGGAAAATGTCAACAGAAATTGGCGACTCTGCTGGGTATGGACTAAAAAATGATATACTTGTGGCCCATCCGAGTCACTAACAAAATGATGCTCTGCTGGTGGAATGAACCTGGAAAAGTAGCTTTCAGCTATTGAAAATTTTGTCCTCTTTGGAGAGGTGGCGACTCTGCAAAAAAGATCCAAATGCACATGAAAGATAAATGTATGTTATTGGTTGAAAGATGTACATATTTCTGTATCTGTATGAGAAAAGGTACCTTGTTACTTCCCCTTTATTTGCTATTTTACTGCATAAGTTAGATGCTAGGGGAAGCCTTAGGTCTTAGACAGACAAAGGATGTCTAAGAGTAGGATTTTTATGAATCCAAGTATGAATTATCCCATACTCAGTGGTGAAATGTTGGATAAAGGAATAGAAGAGATAAGAAATAGGTTGATATTCTTAGAGGCTGAGCAGGCCCAGTTAAAAAGCAATAACCCTGTTGTGTCTGCCAGTCAGAAGGCTAAACCTCTTCTCAGCCCTCTTGATCCTTTGTATGACCAACTGGATTTGTCATGGGTGGATTATACAGTAGAAACTATGCCTGCTAGGATATACTGTCAGATGCCTAGATTTAGTGGTCACAATGTATGTGATGGGAATGCACATATCCAAAATTTTCACAGTTTTATGGGAAAATATTCATTCAGAGATGAGGATATGTGGATGAGGTTTTTTGTTAGGTCCTTTGATGCAAAAGCAAAAGACTGGTATTTGAGCTTTCCAAAGAAATCCTTTGCCTGTTGGGATGAACTTGCTGACTGTTTCAAGGAAGAATTTGCAAAAGAACCGGCTGATCTTGTTGTAGAATTGATGAGAATCAGAAAACAAGATGAAGAGCCATGTGTTGATTTCAGTCATAGGTTTGCAGTAGCCCTTTCACATGTCCCTGAAAGTTTCAGACCTGATATTTCAGCCTGTGTTGGCATATTCTTTGAAGCTTTTGAGGAGGGCTTTAGTGCAGTACTGAGGGATTTCAAGGTGACAAGTATGCAGATGGCATACAGGTTCATAGAAAAGATAGAAAAAACCAGAAATGTGTACCTGCTGAAACCCCTGTCCCCAGGCTTTGGTGTGAGAAATGGTTATGAAGCTGCAAATGACCAAATAATTATGGCATCATGTGCAGATAAATATGAAAATAAAAGCATAGAGGTTGAGACTGCTGTGTTTGAACATAATGCTAACAATACTGCTCAACTGGATTGTTTACCAGTTGAGGATGCCAGTGAAAGGACTAATGAGGATTCCCATTGCAATGATGAGGCATCTAACCATGAAAACAATAACGAGGTTGTGGACAGCAATGAGCAATTTTTGGAATGGACCTGTGGAGATAATTGTGAGTATTGTACTCAAGACAGAGAAGATATAAGCAAACAGAGAAGCAGTCCTATGTGTGACCCATTGCCTACCTTTCAAACACATGGAGATCATGAAGAGCAGTCAGAAATTGAAATAAGTGCTAGTTCAGAGCATGATTGTTTTTCATTTGATGGCTGTTTTGCTTATGACACACAGGCTGATACTCCTCCACAGAGTGAATCCATTGGTGATGAAGATGTGTGCTCTGCTGCCCATGAACAAATGGCATACTATGATGAAACTGATGCACCTGGGTCACCCATTTATGACACATATGGTGATGAGGATCTGTCTGAGTATGGTGAGGATCTTGACACTATTTTTGACTTGGATTCTGTTTCTCATCCTGATGAAAGAGGAAACAACATACATCAGGTAAGTGACTGTGAAAGTGTGCCTGATTGTAAAGAGGTGCCAGAGCCTGATCTTTTCCAGCTTGGTGCTGCTGATTGTTGTGTACATGATGTGCACAATTGTGATTTTGAAAGCTTTTCTTTTGATGTGCCAGCATATAATACAATGAGCCCTGATTTTCCTAGTTGTGTGGTGGACTCTGAATGTTTCCTATTTTCAGTCCAGCTAGGAGATCATGTTGCAATGCATGATGATGATACAGATGATAACCTGTGTTCTATACCATTTGAGTATGCATTGCCTGATACATTCTGCATCCACTTGTTGCTGGATGTTGAAGGTTATCTGCACAGGATTGACAATGAAAAGCCAAATCAGAGGGTTGAGTGTGCAGATGACAAGGTTTGTTTGTGGGTGGATCTCTGTAGTATCTCCAAGCTTGACCCAGTGCATGCAGATGAAAACAAGATATTTGACAAAGGGAGATACATGTTTTTCTTTTCTTGGTGGCCTTAGGCCATCAAGTGTGTTTGGTGATGCAGATCATGATAACTTCATGACTCTGTGCCCAATGGATAAGGGACTGGTCTGCATCCCAGAGATCTGGGGTTCTCGCTGCAGTCTTACACCTGCACGTCCCCAGACAGAGCCACTGTTAGCGCCTGAATTGACTGGCAGTTTTTGAGCAATTTTCATGCAGGCACTCTCCCTAAGTATCCAAAAAATGTTCTAAGTGTTGGACCTCCTCAGCATTTTTCAGCTGCATCATCATATTTTCTTTGAGGAGGAGGTCATCATCATCATATTTTCTTCGATGGTGGTCAGCATCATCATGTTCTCCGTCGACCGGTTTCTCATCGTCATCATCATATTTCAATATCGGGTGATGTTTGGTTTTTATCCCGATCCTGCTGATGAGCTACAGTGCGCCTTGATTTGCTTGCGGGGGTGATCTTTCAAGTATCCGGTGAACTTCCAATTATCACCTTGCCCAAACATGATGATGATGTTGCCTCGTTATTCTGAAGGGGTTATTCTTTGAGTTGTTTCGACCTGACTTGTTCTTTCTTAAGGGTCGTCGTCATCATCATCATATTTCCAGTTATCACCGTGTTGCTTGCGAGGGTCATCATATTTTCTGCCTGCATGATATTTCGCCGGGGTGATGTTTTTATCATCGGGTGATCTTGGTTATGATCATCCTGATGATGTTGTTGAAGAGTTCTAAGTGCGACCCGATATTCACTGGGGTCATCATATTTTGAACGTCAGGATGATCTTAGTCAATATCATCCTGATGATGTTATATCACTTCGTGGTTCGTTGTTTTGTCATCCTGATGATGCTGACGTCATTCTTACGTCAGGGTGATATCTTTTTCTCTGCCTATCTGCATCATGATATTTCCGAAGGAGGGGGTGATATTTTCATTTTTGAATATCACCCACATGTATGTTTGTTCCAGCGTCATGATGATGCTGATATCAAGGAGATATCCGCCTGCTGGCTTCGTGCATTATCTAGTAGGGGTGATCTTTTCAGGCATCATCATATTCATATTTCGCCCTGATCTTATAGCGGAGCTACAGTGTAGCATGATGTTAGTGCATCAGGATGATATTTCCAAATATCCGGTTGTCTTCCGAATATCATCCTGATGTCGATATGATGATGACGTCATCGAGGTCCGGGGGGGTCATATTTCTAACACAGATCATCTTGTGGAGGTCCCCCGATATTTGCAAACATGATGATGACGTCATCCGGATATGAGGAGGTGCGCAGCGGGCGGATATGATGATGACGTCGGCAGGATATGATGATGACGTCATCAGGATGTTCATCGGCCAGACTTTTGGTATAGGCTCAGCAGGAGGATGTTCCTCCGATGGATCAGGTTGTGCCGATGAAGGCGATTATCATGCAGGCTATATTGCGATATGATGATGACGTCAGGGTGATTTTTCAAGCGACAGGATATCATGCTGCTGGAGGATGATGATGATGAAGTCTTATACTAGTGTCGTCAGGAGCAAAAGCACCGACATGATATATGCTCATGACCTAGTATATAAAGTGTTAATGAGGTCATCGCGGGGTGCATGTGGGATATTGATATCCTGCATATTTGAAATATCATGATGATGAATCTCGGCGGGAAATGGTTGCGATCGACTGTTTGATGTTCTTCCCAAGGCCGCGGGTTGGTGCGCCATTAATGGTGAAGGTTGCAGAGGTATGGGCGGATCTGGTACCCGATTGAAGGTGTACATCAGCGGACAGTGGCGCAGGGCTCGAGATATCTTCCTGTCTCCTCCCCTACCTGCTGCATTCATGTTTGGGTGCCAATCTGGTGATGTGTTTTGAGCGCCATTTTTATGATACTGTGTATCTGGCGGGATTTTTGGTCAACCTGGTAGTCAATGCTGAATACACCCTCCTGCTATATAATGCAGACGGTGTTATTCATTCAAGGTTGTTGAAAGTTGAGGATTTTTGGCTCTGTAATCCAAAACCAGCTGATCTGGTTGCTCTGTACAGTCTAACTTGTGAGTTTATGTATCTCCTGTTGTACGATTTGGCATGAATCCACTGATTTCATGGTTGATCTTATATGAGTAATGCTATCTTAGCATGTGTTGTGTTAATTCTGTCTCCAGTATTGCATGTATTCTTCTTCTGAATCTGGATATTTGGGTAATGTTTAGATTCTAGAGCATAGAATTCCTATGTTGAATGTCTGATCTTTTAACTTCTGCTCAAGGAGTAGATTAAACTATTTTCAGGTCGAACATTGGGAAGGGTATACTGCAGTAGGGATGCCATAAGTAGAGATAACTTAACACTCTGTATTGGGAGATATCTGTAAGGCAGATATCATGTGTATCCCCTTGAAATCCAGTTTTAGCTGTTCATGCTGATCATTCACAGGTGTATGTCTACTGACTCCAAGCCCTGGATAGGCACCAATCATGCTGTGTTCTTGTGTTATACACCATGTCCAGCTTTGCATCCAAACTTAAACTCCAAATCAAAATCTAAAACAATCTTTAGGACATTAGAATTAGTTTAGGATCCTCGGTCCTCTGTCTACAACTGCTAATAGGCCCAAAGCTAGCCCCTTTGCTCTTATCTTTCAGTTTTGGTCTACTTACAAGAGGACTATCTGCTTTCTGTCAGCATCCCAGCCTTGTATGCATATCCTCATGGATGTTGAGTAGGGAATACCCCCCTAGGTCTTGCAGAGCCTGAAGAAGAAGAGGAGATAAAATATAGAGTCTATCTCCTATACTGTTGGCCCCCTGGCCCAGAGATCCTGTTGATCACTGATGGCTACCTTGTAGGGAAATCTGGGAATAAGCATCCAGTCTGGGAAAATGTCAACAGGTGCCAAGGCTGAGGCAATCATGACTTGTAGTAGAGCCAAGATGGCACGAGCTGATGGGAGATTGATATTAATGTTCCTAAGTGTCTAGATTCCGTTCCGCTGGGTAATCATAATAAAGAGTGCCTTCAAGAATCTTCGGTGATAGGTTGGGTGAAGGTTATCTGCGAAGGTGATATCCATTATTCTGTAGTTTCTTTCTTAGTCTATTGTCAATGTCGTCCCATTTTGTTGCAATCATCTCAGCTGATTCTATTCATTGTGGAGGGATGGACACCCCCATCCGGCTGGTCAGCACTAAGAGGCAGATGGCCTTCATTGGAAGTATTACCGATCTTTGATTGCAGAGGATGTTGCGTAGGGCAGACGGGCTTTTGGTTGGGGCAGTGAAAATGATTCTGGGTAAGGCCTTCATGGAGAATGATGAGAGATACCACGTAGACACAGACATCTCCTCGAGGGTCCTTGCAATGTTGATGGAGCTGGATACGGCGAAGGTAGAGGCAGACTCAATCATTGGAGGCATCTTCTGTCCTGAGCATCTAGGTGATTTGGGGAAAACCCTGCAGGTTTCCAGCCTGGGTATCAGCATTCCTCACCCTAAGGATTAGAGCCATCTTGGGGATCCTGGGGCAGTGATTAAATTATACCCGTTCATCCTAGATGTCAAGGGCTTCGACCTGATCATGCTGAAGGAACAGGCTTCGACTGCAGTGGATTTCATCAGAAGATTGCTGGGCTTGGTGGAGGTCGACGACTTCTAGTGGGTGGATGACTTCAGGAAGAAGCTTGCAGAGTTTTCTAGTTAAGTTTTACAGTGTCTCCTTGGCTTCCTTTTGCATATTAGAAGCTTTTAGTATGTCTAGTTAAACCATGTCTATAGTATATTATGGGTGTCTATAGCTCTGACCCTGTGTGGTCATCTGGTATAAGCTTTTAGATTAGAAAGGGATAAAGGTCTGAACCTTTTGCAAGCCATGAAAGGGCTGAGGACTATAACTTTTTTTCATATAATATAATATAATCTCTGATTATGAATCAAAAAAAAAAATTATGTGTCCATGTATGTATTTAGTAAATAAAATAATTCTAAAATGAAATAAATAACTCTTAAGTAAACAAAATAGCTTGAAACTAATATTTCTTGATGTTTTTTTAGATAAATGTATTTTATATATCTATATTAGTTGTAAATATTTAAAAATTAGTTTATTTAGTAGTTTAAATTGGAGTTGGAAACCTTGTTGTAGTAGGGATGGATTATTCATAGAACTTGTGGTGGTAACTCACATATTGAAATAGAGTAAGCCTATGGTAGTGCCACACCTACTCCTAGTGAAAAGGAAGAACCAAGTCACTCTTTACCTTAGGGTTTGCAAGCAATGAGATGCAAAAACAAGCAATGGGACACACCAAGGTCTATACCTGTATGCACAATGGTGAGCTTTCACATTATTAAACAATCTAATTCTAATCCTAGTAGAGGCATGGGTATTGACCAACCGAAGTAAGAAATTCAAGTTAATATTTAGTTGTAGCTCCCATGTCATAGATGATACCAGTTGCCTCTATTTTCTCTCAACTATTTCCATCCACTATCCATAATCAATAATCACAATAAATGAGCATAAATGGGCATAGCCTCGAAACCTAAGTCAATCTTTCTATGCACATTACTACATGCATAGACAACAAATAAATATAATATGATACTTCTAAGCTTGTGATATGGTTAGTTTTTGTATTTGAGATCCACTAAAATATGGTTGGATTGTGAACCTTGTCTTACCATCACTAGTGATGACCTAAAAGGATAGGCTTTGTCTAATCTTAAGTAGTTGCCAAGCTTTTCCAATTTTATCAGGCTAATTTTATGAGATTGGTAGCTACCAATTTTTAGAGCACTTGATGGACATTGCATGAACATCCTTTGCTTTTCTCACATTAGTGATAAGCACCAAATTGAAGTAGGGGTTCCCATTGATGATGAACTTGATTCCACCCTTTATGTGGTAGGACAACCTTGAACACACAAATTATTACAAGCAAATTGAAAGCTTAAAGTATCAAACGAAGTCTCTTATCAATTCACTCAACTCAAATTTAGCTTAATGCTAGAGAAACAAAACATAACTATGAATAATCATGTGACAAATGCCTCAAATGTTATCCATAACATAAAATCCTTTGTATACAAAATATTTTAGTGGGAATGTATTTAATAAAATTTTCAACTATAAATAAATCAATGCTAGATTGCCATAAAAATGCAAGGAATAATGCAAGAAATGTTTCTATGAACTAACAGTCTAGGCACTATTGTTGATTTTTTTATAATTGAAAAGTTTAAAGGTATAATTGAAAGATTGTCATTGCTATTGATGTAAGATAAGTTTTTAAAATGCAACAAGTACTTTTAATTATACCTTAAATCTATATTGTAGAGGGAGCACAACAATTTCTTAACTTTCCATGACAATTTGGAGAAAAGTACTGAATTTTTGGACACTATACAATTTCCTATAACCAATTATGAGATTAAACAAAGTAGATAAAATTTGAGTTTTAGATTTTAAGGCTTTGAATTTAACCAGGTAGGTATTGCAATTTCAATCAAAGTTTGAGTTATAGTTGCAATCCAATTATTACACTTACCTATATCTCCATCTTTTATTTTCAATAGTAGATAAAATAGTTGTTATATGGTGCATGGTGTTGTTAATATAGGTGAAAAAATCTTACAACAAAAACTTTTACAAAGTGATGCAAATACAAATTTTAGTTATGCAACCTTGGATTACACATAAAAGATTATGTGAGTGTGTAAAAGTAACAAACCATAATAAGGAAACACATAACATTGGATGTACATGGAGAAAACCTTTTAGGAAAAAACTCCACCATAAAAGAGAGAAGAAATAATGTATTAATCTTCAACAAGCATATACATATGAAACACTCTTTCTCTCCTCAATCTGATAACATTTTGATAGCACCTGTGTATATGTAAATCAACTTATGAAATTATTATCTTGTGACTCCAATTTATAGAGAAATGGGAGAGGAAAAACTACAAATGGTTTCCCAAAATGATTTATAATCAAAACCATGGTAAAATGAAAAAATACCATGTCCAAAATGAATATGATCTTCTAAGATTAGTAAATGTAACTCCCAAAGAGCCATGAATACCAAAAGAAACTCTTGTACTAAAAATAGACATTTTTTTTACTTGTAACTCCTCCACAGTGGCACACATTGCAAGGTAGGCATCCAAATTCACCTCCATGCATGCATGTGGGCCCCTCTAATAATGGAAGATGTTGAGCCACTATTCAATTATAGCTGCCAAGTTGAGGAATCTACTAAAAATAGCTTTATAATTGCCACTACCAACTCCATCTTCTTCATGAGTGCTATTAAAACTAATAGTCCAACTCAACAAGGAGAATAATAATACAATAATAATATCTCTTAACAACATGGGTATCTAAGTATCCATTCCAAGATTGTTGGAGTTGCATAAAAATATATTAGGACTACAATTAAATATCACACTATCTTAACATGCTCCCACTTGATATTATACATTGTTATGACATACACAAGAACATAAAACGAATTAAGCATAGGATCCCTAGGCTCATGGCATTCCTACACCAAGAGAACTTATTCATGCTCATTGACTTTGTGAGGGAATCTATAACATTATCCTGAGTGCCAACCTTCTACAACAAGACCTTATCATTTTATACTATCTCACCCACAAAATGATATTGAACATCAACATTCTAAGTACGAGCATGGTACATGGGATTCCTAGCAAAAAATATAGCACTCTAACTATCACAAAGTTAATTATAACCACCTTGCAACCAAAACCAATATCTACACAAAGTTTTTGTAACCATACTACCTCTGGAAATAAATGTGTATTAGCCATGTACTTTGCTTTAGTCATGGACAAAACAACTGTGGGCTGCCTCTTACTCATCCAACCCACTACACCAACAAACAAAGATATCACATAGCCAGTAGTGGACATTCGAATATCCAAGTCACTTGCCCAATCTATTTCCACAAAGCCCTTTATGTCCAATGTCTTATCCACATTATTAGTACCATGGTAGTTCATAAATAGTAATTATATGTCCCTTGCAAATATCTAAAAACCCTCAAGTAATCTAAGTCCAATGCTTCTTACTAGGGTTAGACATAAACCTGCTCAAAACTCCCATTGCTTGGAAATAATTGGTCTAGTGCAAACCATTTCATACATCGTAAAACCAAAAACACTAGCATAAGACACGTTATAAATATCTTAAAAATCATCACTAGATTTAGGATACATATTTAAAGAAAGCTTAGTGCAACAGGAAATTAAATACTCATTAGTTTGCAATCATGTATACTAAACTATTTCAAAATGGTATCAACATACTTACTCTAATTTAACCAAAGCTTTATGTGTACTCTATCCCTATTAATCTCCATACCAAGAATATATTTTTCAAGCTCCAAATCCTTCATATCAAATGTGTCAGGAAGCTAGGTTTGATCTTTGTAATCATCACCTTGCTATTACCAATAAACAACATATCATTCACACACAAGATAATGTTTATAATTTGATCATCAATAACTTTAACATAAAAAATGATCCTCCTCACTCTTAACAAAACCAAACTTAATGCAAATGTGTCAAACTTCTGGTACCACATTCTCGATGATTATTTTAGACCATACAATGATTGTTTCAATCATCAAATCAAATGTTCCTTCCTTTCACAATAGAATCATTAGGTTGTTGCATATAAATCTCCTCCTTAAGATCCCCATGCAAAAATATAGTTTTAACGTCCATTTGCTCAATCTCAAAATCACAATATACAACATTAGATGATAGGAATCTAATAGATGATAACTTAGCAATAGGAGAGAAAATTTCACCAAAATCAATTCCTCTCTCTAAGAGTATCCCTTTGCCACTAGATTGGACTTGTATTGTTCTAACCATCCATCTACTCTAAATTTAATCTTATACATTGTAGACATGAAAATCTATCCAACAAATAAAAGGCTAGTTCTCTTTGTCAAACATTTTCAATGACACCACACTAGGAACAACCAGCTCTTTTAGGAAATAAATTAATCTTCTACTACTCTAATAGAAAGAGAAAATTAATCTAGTTGAACTTAACATGTTTTATCCTTGAGAAACTAAAGTTTTCTAACAAGTTAAAATACATTCAAACACTAAAAACTATTGATTTATATAGATTTACTCTAGATACAAATTTATCAAATCAAATATAGAACTATAAATATAGAATAGAGAAGAACCTATAAACTAAATTTGGAAGCCTCTATGGAGGACTCCAGTGCATTGCATGAATGTTTGTGCATTGCACTATAGTCCATATGGCAAGAATAATAGGAACCTAAAACTTTTCTCAAGAATCATGCCTAATATGTATAGAAATTAAACAAGAATAAATGAAAGGCTTCCAGGTGATGAGATAAATTCAAATGAAAAGATTTAATCTATTTATTCAAAGAAAAATTATAAAATGAAAAGAAAGAAGGAAGATATTTGCAAACCCTCATGCGACTGAATATCTTCACCAAGAAAAATTTGTAGCTATAGGAAAAGGAAAAATGGTTGGGGTTGTATAGGATTTTGTCAAGAATTATAAAACCCTTGTTTTAGTCTTTTGACCTCCACAATAGCCAAATGATAAAGAGAAGAAATTCCCTTATCTTATGTCTATCTAAGAAATAAGAACAAAAAAAAATATACGGTGAATGCTAGCACTAAGGTCTACATAGACTAAGCAAACTAGTGTGTGTAAAGTAGATAGAAGGAAGGTGAAAGCCCACAAAGTGCCTATAACACAAAATGGATTCTACACTAAGAAATAAATACCAAAAGAGAGGAAAAGAACTCTATCACCTCCAATAGAAGAGATGAAAACTACATAACCATGCGCAAGGTTCAATGAGTGACCCAACTAGATGTAGTGGTCCCAATCCTCATGAAGATACCAAAATATTGTTGTAACTATTCACATAAAGAGCTAGAGGATCAAAACAATGCTACTATATGTTGAATATTGCAAGATAATGCTATAGAGATTTTCAGAGATTGTCAAAATATTGATGGGTTCAGGGTAATTAAAGCTCAAAGCATGAAAACTACAATATAATGCAAGATAGATTAAAAAATGCAACTTAGAGGGAAGAAAAGGTAGTCTATGTTGAGACATGAACCAGTTAGGACTCGAACCTAGGACCTTCCATACGCTATTGGAGTGCTCTACCACTGAGCTACTGGCCCCTCTTGGACCAGTCCATCGTAGGTCTAGGTGTGGCTTATTTCTAGCACCAACACCCCCCCTTAAGCCACAGCTCTCGTGTGCTTGGGGCTCCTAGCCTGGACTTGGCTCTGATACCATGTTGAGACATGGACCAGCTAGGACTTGAACCTAAGACCTTCCATTCGCTGTTGGAGTGCTCTACCACTGAGCTACTGGCCCCTTGTGGCTAGCCCATCGTCGGTCTAGGTGTGGCTTACTTCCAACACCCCCCCTTAAGCCACACTATAGGTGCTTGGGACTCCTAGCTTGGCTCTGATACCACTTGTTGAGCTACAACTCATTTGGACCAGCTAGGACTCGAACCTAGAACCTTCCATTTGCTGCTGGAGTGCTCTACCAACTAAGCTACTGGCCCCTTGTGGCTAGCCCATCGTCGGTCCGGGTGTGGCTTACTTCCAACACCCCCCCAAGCCACACTGCAGGTGCTTGGGGCTCCTAGCCTGGCTTTGATACCAATTGTTGAGACATGAACCAGTTAGGACTCGAGCCTAGGACCTTCCATAGGCTGCTGGAGTGCTCTACCACTGAGCTACTGGCTCCTCTTGGACCAATCCATCGTAGGTCCGGGTTTGGCTTATTTCTAACACCAACACCCCCCTTAAGCCACACCTCTTGTGTGCTTGGGGCTCCTAGCCTGGACCTGGCTCTGATACCATGTTGAGACATGGACCAGCTAGGACTTGAACCTAAGACCTTCCATTCGCTGCTAGAGTGCTCTACCACTGAGCTACTGGCCCCTTATGGCCAGCCCATCGTCTGTCCAGGTGTGGCTTACTTCAAAAGAGCCATTCAGGCATGCGACAAAGGTGTTACAAAAACTCAAACATGCAAGTGAAGGTGGCAAAAACACTCAAAAATGGTCATTACATGATAGATAGTCATGGGATGCTAGCACGACATCTGGACGTCCATGTGTCACACTCACATCTAGGAAACGTCGATTCCTAAAGTTTCCAAACACCTTAGGACAACAAGGCACTTAAATAGAATTACATGAAAATAAACATAAGAGATATAACAAAAGCACAAACTTGACACTGTAGGTGGGAAAAGGCTAAGATAAGGGATAAAATGAGTCTAAGAACATGTTAAGGGGATGGATGCTAAAGTAGGTTCAAAATGTAGCATGAAATTGCAAGGGTATGTAATATTCTATGTTACATACACCCACTTGCAACAAATAGGATTTCTTCCTTGGGAAAACTAAAAAGATCCTAGGTGTCACAACTATCTAAGGCCATTATCTTCTCCCTCATCACTTGTATCCAAGACTCACTATCCTCTAGAGAGAGCCTCCTTGAAAGATCTAGGTTCATAATCAATATTGAAAAATAAATACACAACAAAAAATTGGTGAGCTATACCTATCAATTGGATTTCATTTTCTCATGGATCTTCTCAAGGTAGGAGAAAGGGGATCTATCTATTCTTTTGCATGCTCATTCTACACATCCTACTTAGAAATATCATCTAAGCCCTCTTCTTCCTTTCCATCCTCTAATCCATCATTATATTTTCCACAAATGCATCCTCCAACTTTGTGACCTTAGTCTCACAATGCATTATTTTATTTCCTTCAATTTCCTTTGGTTGTTCAAGACCTGATAGTGCTCTAAACCCCCTAAAAATCACATCTCTAGAATAAAGCATTTTTTAAGTTAGAAGATTATAAATCTTATAACCTTTTAAATTCTCACCATATACTACAAAGATGCATTTGTATTCTTTTTATATCCAATTTATAGCACTTTTACTTAGGCACATAAACATAATTGTCACAACTGAAGACCTTTAAATGTGAAACAAAAGGGTTTTACCTATCCACACTTCATAAGGTTTTTTGTCAACAAGAGTTGAACAAGGAGATCTCTTAATCAAGTAACAAGTAGTACTTACTACTTCTGCCCAAAAGCACTGATTTAGCTATGTACCACTTAGCATACTTCTGGCCCTTCCAATTAAAGTTTGGTTCATTCTCTCTACAACCCCATTTTTTTTAGCTGTGTATGGTGTAGTCTTCCATTTAACAATACCTGCATGTGTATAGAAATCATCAAATTTCTTGGAGCAATATTCAACACCATTGATGTATCTCAACAATCTTATTTTATAATTTTTTCTTTCCAACCAAGGCTTTAAATTCCTTAAACTTAGTGAAAATTTTAGATTTATAACACAAAATAAATCTAGTTGTATCTAGAGGCATCATTAATGAATGAAACATAATAACAAGATTTTCTCATAGAATCCTCATCTACTAGACCAAACACATCCAAATGAATGATTTGTAATAATCTCTGTGCTCTATAGCTTCCAACAGGAAAAGATGATCTATTCTATTTACCAAACACAGTGCTCATAAAAATCAAATTTACCACCATAGTAATCAGAAAAATCATCAACCATGTTTTTATTAGTAATGGTCCTAAGACCTTTTTTCTTATGTCATGACCTAAACATTGGGGCCACAACATATGTGTATTTTTAGTATTGCAAGTCACACTGGCAAGGTTACAAAAAGTAGAGGCACTCAACCTAAATAAAGTCCCTATCTTAGATCCTTTAGCTACCACCAAGTTTCCTCTCATCAACCTACAACTAGACTTACCAAATGTCACATGCACTCCAGAATCATTCAACTTGGCTATGAAAAGTAAGTTTCTCACAAGTCCTGGTGATGCAAAGCATCCAGAGGTGTAAGGGTAATCTTGCATCACCCAAAAAGAAGTTAATTCAAAACCACTGTAGTTGTTCTCATTTCTTCCCATAATTAGTGTTTTTGGTTCCATAATATCCAGAATAATAATGTAGGACTTTCATTTTTTCCAAAACTGCTAAAAATAGCAACCTGCCTGTTTAGGAAAGTGTACCTGCTATTTTTAGAAAGTTTACATTTGGGCACGTAATGAAGCAAAAACTTCCAGAAAGTTACATAATGGAAATATAAGACCTTTGGTGAAGGAATCAGGTAAAGATCATTTGTGAGCTGAAAAATATTAAAGTTTTTGTTTTTCAAAAAGCCCCTAAAAATTTACGAAACAAGATATGAGGCACTAAAACTTCTCATAACATCTCAAAAAGTTGATAGAAATCTGTTTATGAATTTCTAGAATGATAGTTTACATCGCGAGCTTTCTGGTGCTTAAAACGGTTCGTCAATCGGACACCCGGATCAAAAGTTATGCTTCTTGGAAGTTGACCTACTTTTGGAGGGAGTTGCAAAATTTGAAATTTAGCTGGAGGCCGCCAAAAAGTGCTATTTATGACTATTTTGGGAACCCTGGGCAGTAGTAGAGTCAAGGGGGCTAGTGTGGAGTCAAGAATAGGTGGGAAAATAGAAACCCTAGTTGATTTGGGGTTACAGAAGGCTGAAGATTCTAGAGTCTAGAGGTTGGGAAAGCTATAATGTGTTGCAGCTAGTAGAGGATTTATCCTTTGATTGTAATTGAGCTTTTGTAATGTAATGAATTGCCTAGTTCAATAAAAGAAAGTTCTATTTTCTGTGTTCAATATCTGTTATTGTGTGTTTTGTGATTTACCCCCTTCATCAAGTGGTATCAGAGCGAGGGTTCCTGAGTGTGTAGACAGATCGCCGACCATGAGGTAGTTTGCACCAGGACCTGAGGTTGTGGGTTTGCTGCGGAGACCAAGATGCCTCCACGAAGAAATCATGTTGGGAGGAATGCTTTGACAGAAGAGGGTTTTAGAGCCCTACAAAGGCAAATTGATGCATTGCAAGAGAATCTACGAAGAGGGTTTGAGCCGAGGACGAGAGAAGAAAGTGAAGGTGAAGATGAAGAAGAGCTATCTAAGGAAGAACAAGAAGCTGCCAGAGATCCTGTAGAAGTTAGGTTGTTGAGGGCCATTTCAAAGATCGGAAAGAGGCCCAAGATCGAAGTTTCTACATATTCTAGAGATTTGAATCCAGAACAACTTATTGATTGGATCAATGACATGGAGTATTTTGAGTATGAAGATGTGGAGGACCCAGATCGGGTTAAGTTTGCAAAAACAAAGTTGAAGGACCATGCCAATATTTGGTGGAAGGAGGTCCAATTAGAGAGGAACAAAAGAGGAAAAGGAAAGATCTCCAGATGGGATCAGATGGTGGGGAAACTAAAGAAGCAGTTCATTCCTGTGGACTATGAGATGGAGTTGCTGAAGAAGCTGCAAGGACTGAAGCAAGGTAACAAGTCTGTTACGGAGTATACAGAAGAGTTTTATAAAATTACTATCAGGACAGGCCATGCAGAGCCCAACAAGGAGAAGGTAGCCCATTACATTAATGGGTTGAGGCTAAGTATTCAAGAGGAGTTGAGCCTAGTCAAAATGACCACCATAGAAGATGCATACCAGTTTTCCCTGAAGGTGGAAGAGAAGCTGAATAAAAGATTTGACAGCAAGCAAAGGGGAAGAGGTTAAGGCGGAAGGACTGGTGGAAGACCCTATGGGGGCTGAAATGAAGATGCAAAGAAAAGTGAAGAAGCTGGCACTAGTCGAAATCAGAGAGGTGAGAATACCTACCACCCTCGTGACCAGAACAATGGTGAGCAAAGAGGAAGAGGAGCTTTTAGAGGAACCTGTTTCCAATGTGGAGAAGAAGGGCATCGAGCATATGAATGTCTGCAACATCAAGGAAGGACGAATAGAAGACTTGAAGGTAATGCACAAGTTGTACATGTAAATGAAGATGCACAGTCTAAGCATTCTGAAGATGCTAAAAGGGGAGAAACCCTAGTTGTCAGAAAACTTTGTTGAATGAGGAGAGAGAACCCAATCAGAGGAAGAGTTTATTCCGCACAAGGTGCAAATGTGAAGGTAAGTGTTGTGATATTATTATTGACAGTGGAAGCACTGATAATCTTGTTTCAGAGGAGATGGCTGACAAGTTGAAGTTGACAAGAAGAAAGCATCCACATCCATATCGGATTGCATGGTTGCAGAAGGACCATAGAGCTTTGGTCAATGAGCAGTGTTTAGTGAAGTTCAAGATTGGTGACTACCATGATGAGGTGTTGTGTGATATCATACCGATGGATGCATGTCATATGCTATTAGGGAGGCCATGGCAATATGATAGGAGTGCTGTCCATGATGGCCGTACAAACACATATTCCCTAACAAAGGATGGAGTTAGTCATAAGTTGAAGCCCTTGAAGGAGGTGGAAGAAAAGGTATGTAGTACTACTATAATTTGCTTGGTAGATGGTAGGAAATTTTTGAAGGGTATGAAGCATGAGCATCATTGCTTTGCATTGATTCCTAAGATTAGTCAAGAGAAATGTGAAGATGTACCTGTAGAAGTTTCAGATATGTTGGAAGAGTTCCAGGACATTATCTCTGATAATGTACCAGAAGGTTTACCACCAGTAAGGAAGATAAGTCATCAAATAGATTTGATACCAGGAGCCAGTTTGCCAAACAAGGTAGCCCATAGAATGACCCCTGTAGAGAATGAAGAGCTGAATAAACAAGTTCATGAGTTGTTGAGAAAGGGACTGATAAGGGAGAGCCTAAGTCCATGTGCGGTACTTGCAGTACTAGCACCAAAGAAGGATGGAGAATGGAGGATGTGTATAGACTCTCGCGACATCAATAAGATAACGATCAAGTATAGATTTCCATTGCCAAGAATGGATGACATCATGGATTGTTTGAGTGGAGCCAAGTACTTCACGAAGATTGACCTAAAGAGTGGGTATCACCAGATCCATATCAGAGAAGGAGATGAATGGAAGACAACCTTCAAGACAAAGGAAGATTTGTATGAGTGGTTAGTCATGCCATTTGGGCTAACCAATGCACCGAGCACATTCATGTGGCTCATGAATGAGGTATTGAAAGAATTTTTGGGAAGTTTTGTTATTGTTTATTTGGATGATATTTTGATTTTCAGTAAGACTTGGGATAAGCATCTGATGCATATCAGAAGAGTTCTAGAGAAGTTGAGGGAAGAGAAGTTGTTGATTAATCTGAAGAAATGTAGTTTTGCAAAGAAGGAGTTGGTATACCTGGGATTTGTTGTCTCATAGGAAGGTCTTAAGATGGACCTAGAAAAAGTAAGGGCTATCATTGAATGGCCTACGCCAAGGAGTGCAACAGAGGTAAGATCTTTTCATGGTTTGGCAAGTTTTTACAGAAAGTTTATCAGGAATTTTAGGAGCATTTGTACACCCCTAACTGAGACAATGAGAGGGGATAGAAAAGAGTTTAGATGGACTAAAGGAGCAGACAAGAGCTTTGACACATTGAAGCAGAAAGTCGTAGAACAACCTATTTTGGCACTTCCAGATTTTAATAAGGTATTTCAGGTAGATTGTGATGCTAGTGGTAGTGGTATAGGAGCTATTTTGAGCCAAGAAGGTAAGCCCATTGCCTATTTTAGTGAGAAGCTTAATGATGCCAAGAAAAAGTATTCTGTTTATGATCAAGAGTTTTATGCAATAGTCCAGGCTTTGAAGAAATGGAGACATTATTTGTTGCCAAAAGAGTTTGTTTTATATACTGATCATCAGGCTTTGCAGTATCTTAGTAGTCAAGGAAAGTTAAATCAAAGGCACTTAAAATGGGTTGAGTTTTTGCAGAGTTATACTTTTGTTTTGAAGCACAGGAGTGGGAAGTCCAACAGGGTTGCAGATGCCTTGAGCAGAAGGCAAAATTTGTTAACAGTAATGAAGATAGAGGTTGTTGGGTTTGATGAACTCAAAAGTTTGTATCCTGAAGATCCAGATTTTGCAGAGGCTTGGAAAGCTTGTTTGGAACCTATTACTTTGGACAGAACAAAATGGTTGGATTTCATAATCCAAGATGGCATGTTGTTTAGAGGAAGCCAATTGTGCATTCCAAGGAGTTCCATGAGAGAGAACCTAATTAAGGAGAAGCATAGTGGGGGGTTAGCTGGACACTTTGGTCGAGATAAGACCATTGCCATTGTCAGTGAAAATTATTATTGGCCGCAGTTGTAATAGGATGTGAGGAAATTTGTGCAGAGTTGTAGAGTGTGTCAGATGGCAAAAGGAACAAGTTAGAATACAGGGTTGTATCAACCATTACCTGTACCAGAGAA
Organism: Cunninghamia lanceolata; assembly: GCA_027924645.1. Taxonomy (NCBI): domain Eukaryota; kingdom Viridiplantae; phylum Streptophyta; class Pinopsida; order Cupressales; family Cupressaceae; genus Cunninghamia; species Cunninghamia lanceolata. Next base: position 4,785,906 of record BSBN01000088.1, read on the forward strand.
GCCATGGGATGATATTAGCATGGATTTTGTTCTTGGTTTACCAAGGACACAGAGAGGACATGATTCTATTTTTGTGGTGGTGGACAGATTCTCAAAAATGGCACTCCTTGTAAGAAGACTAATGATGCTGTTCATATTGTAGAGTTATTTTTCAAGGAAGTGGTGAGACTACATGGTCTACCAAAAAGAATAGTTTCAGACCGAGATACCAAGTTTGTTGGTTATTTCTGGAGGACATTGTGGAAGAAGTTGAAGACAGACTTGAAGTTCAATTCTACACACCATCCACAGACTGATGGATAGATAGAAGTGGTGAATAGGAGTTTGGGTAACTTGCTACGATGCTTAGTAGGAGATAAGCCCAAGGGATGGGATTCGATTTTACCACAGGCAGAATTTGCCTACAACAATTCTGTCAATAGGAGTACTGGTAAATCACCATTCTAGATTGTATATGGTAATAGCCCGAGAAATGCTTCTGAGTTAAGGAAGCTGGACAATAGAGAAAAGACAAGTGCTGAAGCTGAAGACTTTGCAGAACATTTGAAGAAATTGCATGAAGAAGTGAGAAAGCACATTAATAAGATGACTATTCAGTACAAGGCTAAGGCAGATTAGAAGAGGAGGTATAAGGAGTTCCAGGTGGGAGATGAAGTCATGGTTCACTTGAGAAAATAAAGGTTCCCAGTTGGAACATACAATAAATTGAAAATGAAGAAATTTGGACCATGCAGAATCATGAAGAAGCATGATTCAGGAAATGCATATGAGGTAGAGTTACCGAGTGGGATCAATATTTCTCCTATTTTCAACATTGCTGATTTATCAGAATATCATGAAGGTGGAACAGAGGATGGACCAATAGAAGTGCAGTGGAGTATTCTGGCATCTACTTCAACAGAGGAGATAGAAGAGATTTTGGATATCCGTGTGGGAAGGAGCACTCGAAACAATCAATACGAAGAATATCTAGTGAAATGGAAAGGAAGGCCTGTTGAAGATTCTTCTTGGTTGTCTAAGGCAGAGGTTGACCATTTGGGTTTTCCTCACACAAACACCTGAGACGTGACAGGGTCACTTCTCAAATTACCCTGGGTGTCTGATGCAGGAGCATCCAGAGGTGTAAGGGCAATCTTGCATCGCCCAAAAAGAAGTTAATTCAAAACCATTGTAGTTGTTCTCATTTCTTCCCATAATTAGTGTTTTTGGTTCCATAATATCCAGAATAATAATGTAGGACTTTCAATTTTTTCAAAACTGCTAAAAATAGTGACCTGCCTGTTTAGGAAAGTGTACCTGCTATTTTTAGAAAGTTTGCATTTGGGCACATAATGAAGCAAAAACTTCCAAAAAGTTACATAATGGAAATATAAGACCTTTGGCAAAGGAATCAAGTAAAGATCATTTGTGAGCTAAAAAATATTAAAGTTTTTATTTTTCGAAAAGCCCTTAAAATTTTATGGAACGAGATATGAGGCACTAAAACTTCTCATAACATCTCAAAAAGTTGACAAAAATCTGCTTACGAATTTCTAGCATGATAGTTTACATCACGAGCTTTCTGGCGCTTAAAACGGTTCGTCAATCGGACACCCGGATCAAAAGTTATGCTTCCCAGAAGTTGGCCTACTTTTGGAGGGAGTTGTAAAATTCGAAATTAAGTGCTATTTATGACTATTTTGGGAACCATGGGCAGTAGTAGAGTCAAGGGGGCCAGTGTGGAGTCAAAAATAGGTGGGAAAATAGAAACCCTAGTTGATTTGGGGTTACAAAAAGCTGAAGATTCTAGAGTCTTGAGGTTGGGAAAGTTGTAATGTGTTGTAGCCAGTAGAGGATTTATCCTCTGATTATAATTGAGCTTCTGTAATGTAATGAATTGCCCAATTCAATAAAAGAAAGTTCTATTTACTGTGTTCAATATCTGTTATTGTGTGTTTTGTGATTTACCCCCTTCATCACCTGGAATATGCAAAACATTATTAAGGGTTTTTAATCCTCCCACCATTGAAACACAACTACACCATTCCCTTATCAACAATCATCTTAGTACCATTGTCACCAAGAAAACCCCTCCTCCATTGTAAGCCTTGTATGATGAAAATCACTCCTTATGGGGAGTCATGTGGGTGAAAGTTCAAATTTGTGTCCCACTTTTATAAAGGAAATGACCAACATTGATCTAACTTTTTAATTTGAATTACTAGAAAGTGGCATATATGTTTTGTCTTTTCAAATGATGTAAACTAATGAAATGTAGACTTTTTAGTGTATTCTATGTTTTTTTTTTTTTAAAAAAACAAGAAGAATATTTGAATGTATGTTTTTGTAAAATTGACACTATGATTTAATTGCTGATAAAATACTAAAAATGAGGTTAAGAGGGCCTCCATTTTTTATATAGTAATTTTTTTTTTTTTCTTTTTCTTGCATTTATAACTTGAAACTTTAGGGCATGAATTAATCTTTTTCCATTTCAATAAGGATATATTTTTAAACAAATATTGAAATTTGTGTGTATTGAAAACATAATTTTTTTGATGAGCCTTCACTTTTTGTCCTAACTATTTATCCAACATAGAAAATAATTATATCATCTTGACATGGAATCTCTCCTATAGTTCATCTCATATATTTTTAGTTTTTCAATAAACTTTAGTATTTTTCTTGAGATCAATCTTATATTTTGGTGTTAATGACCTACTTTTAGTAAAAATAAAAAAGAAAATATAAACATTAGTTAAAATATATATATATATATATATATTTTAATACTACAATTATAGATCTACAAAAGTGTATTTTTAATTTTTTTTGAAAATGTTATTTATGTGAGTAGGAGTTGTAATAACATTAAGTTTTTCAAATATTTTCACTTTTTTTTGTAAATTGGCCCCAAAGTGATGTTACATATGTATCTAGTGGACATTTCCAATTGAAAAAAGTATGGCCTAGATTTAATTTAGCTAGAATGAATTTAGGTAGAACATATATGCTTGATGGAAATTGACTTTTAGTTGGAAATGGTTAAATTTAGTTGTGCTAATAAGTTGGTTTAAAGTGGGACACAACTTTGAACTTACGCCCTTATATGGTATGAGAAACTTGAATCAATGAGCTAAGTATCATCACTAATAGTGCTAGTAGAAATAAATAATGCATCATTATCATTGTCATCAAAAGATTTATCTATAGAGGAATCAAAGGATCTTTATGTTTCTACATTCCTTCTTCACATCTCCTCTCTTGCCATAGTTCCAATACTTAACTCTACTCTTCCCTAGGGCTTTTGACCATGTCCTTTTGACTTGGATCTATCTTTCTTATTATCCCCTTTAGACCCACCTTTGTCCTTGGGCCTTCACTAAACATATAGTGCATCCTTCAAGCCATCATCCATGGATTTCCTTCTCATCTCCTTTGAAAGAAAAGTAGCAATGGGACTATCTATTATCAACTCTACACCACTACCTAATAGCAACAATTAGATTTTCCTATGTATTAGGTAAAGAATTAAGTAACAAGATACATTTATGTTCTTCTTCCATCTTAACTTCTATAGAAACTAGTTGACTCATAATCAAATTGAAAACATTTAAATAATCTACAATTGAATCACCATATTTTATTTTTAAAGAATATAACCATTAGTCGAGATACAATTTATTGGTTAGACTTTTAGTTTGATAAATATCACCTATCCTCTTCCATAGATTATATGCAGTGGTCTCCTTGAAGACATTCAAAAGGACATAATCTATAAGGCAAAACCAAATGGTTCCTCATACCTTCTTGTCTAACTTTTTGCAATCTTCATTAGACATTGTAGATGGCTTCTTATCATTTATAACTAGCACCCATTGATCTCTTTTCCAAAATATATTCCATCTTCAAAATCCACATCTTGTACATGGTTCCATTGAATTTCTCAATATTTGAATGAGAGGTAGATGGGCCATGGTTTTCAACCCTTCAAAAATTTGTAAAATCACTTTAAAATAAAAACTTTTTCTGCAGCCAAAAAACCTTCAACACTTTCCAAAAAGGCATCCCCCTCTGTAAAAACCCAATCTCTAATACCAAATGTTGTTAATTTAAGTGAAGAAAGCTTGTAGTAAAAACTTTTACAAAGTGATGCAAATCTGATATTTAGCTATGTAATCTTGGATTACCCATAAAATACCATGTGAGTGTGTAAGATTAACAATAAGAAATTAGCAAACCATAATAAGGAAACACATAACACTAGATGTACATGGAAAAACCCTTTAGATAAGAAACTCCACCATAAAAGAGAGAACTAAGAATGTATTAATCTTCAACTAGCATGTACATATATGAAACACTCTTTCTCTCTTCAACCTGATAGAATTCTAGTAGCACCAACTTGTACCTATAAATCAACTTATGAAACTACTATCTCATGCCTTCAATTTATAGAGAAATAGGTGAGCTAAAACCACAAATGATTTCCCAAAACAATGTACCATCAAGATCATTGTAAAATTATGTAAAAATCCTAGGTCCAAAATGAAGAAGATCTTCTAAGATTAGTAAATGTAACTCCCAATGAGCCATGAATAGAAAAGTAATTCCTGGATACTAAAAATAAACAACATCTTTGACTTATAACTCCACTGCAATGGCACACATCACAATGTAGGTGTCAAAATTAACCTCCATGCATGCATGTGGACCCCACTAGTGCAAGATCCTCCACTACTCAATTTTAGAACCCAAATTAAGCAATTTGTTTGTAACTACCACTTCCAACTCCACCTCCTTCATGAATGCCATTACAACTAATATTCCAAGTCATCAATGAGAATAATAATAAAATAATATCTCTCAATAGCATGGGTTTCTAAGTACCCATTCCAAGATTTTTGGAGATACATAAAATAATACATTAAGATTGCAATTAAATATCACACTATCCTAACACATGGATCATAACTAATCTCTTTCAACTTTAAGGTGAAGGATTGATTCTTAAACTCATGTGAGTTATGATGCATTTCATTATCATCTTATGGATTTTAAATAAGACATTTCAACCTTCCTCTACATACATTAAACCACCCTAATGGTTGTCTAAGCATATACATTAAAGGAATTAAATAAAAACATCTCACATATAGATCAAAAACTTGTATCACACAAAATAAACATTTAACTCAAGATAATAAGGAAGAATCCCTCAAATGGGTAGAAAACTAATGAAAGAGTGAGATGTGCTCTTTATATCACCGATCCTTAATCTTACATGTGAATACATTATCTCACGGGATTACAAAGATCTATATCTCCTACTAAGATACTCACATTCATAGATCTAACTTGAAGATGATCATGACCTACACCTCCTCTAATACTAAATTTGGATTTTTGATACACCCTCTACATCAACCAATAGACTTAACTCTTTGATTAGTTGTCATTCATGGATTCCATAGTTAATGTAGATCTTCTAGCTACAACAACTCTACCAGCCAGCATGCAAGTCGATTAGCTAATACATGAACCCACTCTACATCTTGTAGCCTCAAGGTCCATCTGTGCACTTAGCCAACTCCAATACATATGACTCTCTCAGCTAACATAAACACAAACTATGCACATGCAATGACATGGTCCACCTCAATGATTAGCCACTCAAGAACCAAATCCTGAACTCCAAAATGGACATGAGGGAATCTCCTATTTGAAGAACTATAGATTAACCTCCAAGGGCTACCTCTTCCTTAAGTTGCACTCTAGCTCCTTACTAATTCTCTCTTACTTTGTTTGATCTCTAGAAAGATCCCTAATATGAGGACTATAGAAGAACTTTGAGGGATACAACTCCCTTAGGCCATCACCTCTATCCCTACCTTTGACTTTCTTTTCCATCAAAACATTCTATAAATCTTTGATTGGAACCACTCCCTTCTATCTCTTTGTACCTATAAAGAGAATCGATAATATTGGGAAAGGAATAGCTAGTTGCTTTCAAGTAATGGATCATACATCAACAACTTCTCCTACCTTCTCCAATGTAACCTTGCTAATTGTCCCACCTCTCCATCCCTATTAGGATTCCTCTATCAATTGTGACTCTACTTTTCTCAGTCATGACGAGAACAAATAATCCTCTAGTATAGCAACAATCAACCTCTAACTATTTTGGCATCCAACTACTACCTAAAACTTTTCCTTGTAGCCAAAATGGCTCAAGAAAAGGAAATGCCACCTCACATAACTACTCACCATGCACATTATCTTTTACAACCCAAGATTGAATCCAAAAGACATAACTGTAATTGCCCAACCACCCATGTATTTGACATCATTTACACCTATCACTACCACATGGATAAGCCAACCAATTGGTCTCATCCATGTTAACAATCACCTAAAAACTAAATCACATGTGATGGAGATTGATTGTCATTGATGACAAAAGGGTGTTGAAGTTGATGGTGCAAAGTTGCCATTGTTGATCAGGATATCAGGAGGTCAGTTGTTCTTGTGTTTGGTCTTCATATGACAGGATGTCATCTTCATATGTCTTTCATTGATGATGCAAAGGATGCAAAAGAATCATTAGGGTGCTTACTTTTATGGCTCATGTTAGCAGGATGATATTGCAGGTTATGGTTAAAATTGATGAGATCTTCATGTGGTTTTGATGTCAATAGAGTTGATGTGTCTCACATGAGTTGATGTTGCACTTCATCATATGATTGTCTTCTTCTCTTTTCATCAAAGATGCCTTCATTGATCTTAAGCTTGAAAGTATGATGCCATACAATAGAGGTCACATGATGTGGATTTAGAGGTCACAGAATACAGTGATGATGGTTGAAATTGCAAGAAGGACAGTGGTGAATTCATCATCAGGAAATCAAATTAGGAGAATAATGTCAAGATTCTTATCATTTATTCCTTGGTATGATTGGCAAGGATTTATCATTGATGTCTTCACAACATGACAGTGTTCACATTTCATTTTTTCTCATGTTCATCAGGTTTATCAGCAAGATGTTGAGGTCATTTTCAGTATCATCTAGGCAAGTTCATACTTGGTTCTTATTGCTTCTCAATGGATCTTGTTAGATCTTGCTTTAGGAGGTGCCATCATGCTATCACATTCTCTTTCATACATCTTTTGAAGTCTATTAGGAGGTTTTGTGGTTCATTGTCTATAGGTTCAACTTGCCTTAGAAGATTGTTATAAAGGATCACTCTTTCAAGTCATAATGCAGTTTGGTTGTTTCATGATGATAGTGGTGTTGATTTGTTCCTCCTTCATGTTTCTTGAAGTCATTATGTCATCATACTCTTTGTTCATATAAGTGGTGTTCATATGTCACCTTTATGTTATGACTGATAATCATGATTTTCTATTGGACATAAGTGAATTAGGGTTTTGCATTTTCTATCATATTAATATAAAAATCCTAGTCTAAAACCTAAGCTTCTATGTCTTGTAGAAACCATAAACTAAGCCCTTATTACCTATATCTGCCCATCACACATTATAACCACTTTTTGTTTTAACTTGCTATTGACCTGAGATTGCAGGTCACTTCACTTAAGGAAACCTATAGAAGGGGTTCTATATCATTGTTGGAACTGGCCCCTCTTCATTCCCTAACCGACATCTTTAGTCTCTTCCACAAGTGTCTGGGCACTAAAATAAAATCAAAGGTTATTATTTGAAATATGGTGGCCGCGATGACTTCAATCAATGGTTCATATTTAAACTTTGATCTCCACTCCTTGACAATGCACTTTGATGTGCTCATGACCATCAACATGCCTTTGACTACAGATGATATGTTTCTCTAAAGCTACTTTTAGCTATCAAAGTGGCAGTTTTTGTTGGAGTTTTTAAAAGCAATTTTTTTGAAGATTCCATTCTAGTTTTTATCTTTCATGGTAGAGGAGATAAAGGAGGAAGATTTTTTTGTATTTCTTCTAAAATGAGTGAAGTGTTGATTTTATTTTTATGAGTGAATTTTATAGGCTTTTCATGCCTTTCTTTTTCTATTCTCATAAGAGATGAGTAGTGGGTCCGAATATGTTTTTTTATGCAAATGACAGCTAGAGATTTATTTTTTACAGAGACTAAATGGTTTGAAGATTATTTGTTGTAGATTGAAGTTTGTAATGAGGAATTTGAAAAGTTCTTTTTGCAGGTGAATTGATTTATGGAATATTGAAGATATTCAATAAAAAGTGATGAAATTTTTATGTGAAGGGAAAATAAATTAGAGAAAAGAGAATATGAAAGGTTATGTGGAGAAGAGAGGATTTTTGTGAATTCATTGTGATTTTCATGGGCAAATATATGCAGAGTTGGAGAAGATGATTTTGCAGGGGAAGATAATCTAATTATCATTTTTTATAGATGAAAATGATTATGCAAAATGTGAAAGGTCATCTCTTATTTATTGGCATTGCAGATGCATTGATGGATATATGGTGGTGTAGATCAATATGCAGTATTGAAGACAATTTTATGAAGATTCTTTTGAAAAGAAAATATAGATGAATCAAATGATTTGAGGGATGTATGAGATCATGTGAAGAAGATTATTGTGTAGTGATTGTATTTACATATTTGTGTGAGTGGTGAATTACATGGTATGTAAAGGTGCAAATCAAATTGACTTGCAATCATATCTTGGACACTATGTTTTGATATGGAAATTGTATTAACTAGTGAGGTAAGTTTATGCCAGTGAGGCACAATGTATGCTAGTGAGACATCTTGTAAAGCTAGTGAAGCTTCTTTGGTCACTGAGACCTTTGTGTAACTAGTGAGGTTCTGAATAAGCCAATGAGGAAGTTTTTGAGTGGTTTTTCTACCCTAGGAGGGTTTTCCACTCATGAAAAACTTGTGTCATATTTCATGTTATTTTTCTCTATGTGTGTATATTAATGCTTTGCTCATGAGATTTTGTTCACACCTTTCATTATTAGTCTTGTGCATATGTGCTTGAAAAATCATTGATGTGTTCCTCTCTATTTGTCTTGTAAATTAAAAGTTGCAAAAAGATTTGAAAATTTATACAACACTAATTCACCCCCCCTCTCAATGTTGTCCTCGACTCCAACAAGTGGTATCAGAGCATAGGTTCCCTATAGAAGCCTAATCATCTTGGGTAGGTCCTATGTGTGGAGTACCATGGGTAAGTGCAAAAGAAATAAAGAAAAAAAAAATGTGAAGTGTCAAACTGGTCAAAAGATTTCATCTTTATCAAATTCAAATATTGATATAGAACCCATTGATAGAAATGTCTCACAAGTTGAATCTTGTATTGAATTAAAGGAAGAGGTTTTAGGAGCTCCTTTCTTTGATGGTTCAGACTTCTCTATTTGGTATGTTAGAATGCAAGTATATTTATCCTCTTTAGGATATGGTGTTTTGATGTCAGTTGAGAATGGGTGTTATATTTCCTCTCAATCTCCTAATCCTACAGATAATAAAGATGCTTATGAATGTAATTATATAGCAAAGAAGGCTATTCTATGTGCTTTATCTAATGATGTCTCTCATCAAGTTATACATTGTGAAATAACTCAGGAGATGTGGAAGGAGTTGATAAGAATTTATCAAGGTGATGCACTTGAAGGAGAGGACAATTTGTTATCTGAGAAGAGTGACAATGATGGAAGACTTTCACATAAAGGAGATGAGATCCTATCAGATTTAGAAGAAGAAGATTACAATCAGGAATATGATGAACAAGAATATGAGGTTGATATAGAAGGAGAGCTCATATGTGCTCTGAATGAACTCAAGAAATACAAAAAGGAAAACCAAAAATTAGAGTTGTAGCTACAACAGGAAAAAAGAATTCAAAGACAAAGTAATTTTAGACCTTGAAAGAGTATCTTCAGATTATGAAGAGGCAAGAAGTTAGATTATGAGTTTAAGGACACAAATTGATGATTCAAAAAAATTGATTATCAAACTAAAGATTGAAATTGAGGAAGCTACGAGGATAGCTAATATATCAAAATCTAATCTTGAGGTTAAAAATATTGAAAATTAGAAATTAGAGGGTGAAATTATCAATCTGAGAAAAGATTATGATGGTCTCAAGGTTTTGTCCAAGAAGTATTAGGAGTTTGAAGAGAGCACATACAAGTTACATGAGATGCTGGGTAAAGAGAAGAATCATAACAACACAATTGGTTTAGGATATGAAGGAGAGTGTTCCAAAGCTAGAGAGACTCCCAGAAGGAAAATTGATTTAAGTCATTGTGTTGATGCTCCTTGAAGACAAAAAGAAGAGTGAAGCTGAAATGAAAACTGAAAATGAGTTTGTAATGCATAATAATAGAAGAAATTTTAGAAGGTATACTCCAGTAAGACAAGCATTTATGTACAAGTATACTTATTCATTTAATGGCTATTGTTATACCTCTAATCATTTTAGACATAAAGCAGTTCATTGTAGAAGGAATACTAATCTTGTATGTTACAAGTGCAATAATGTTGGTCACATACAAAGAAATTGTAAAATGCATAGAAGGTATGATCCTATATGGAGGCATAACATAAATGTTGAAAGGATGTCAAAAAGGTATTATCAATCATTTGATTATGATTACAATATAGTTTGTTATTTGTGCAACTCTCTTGGTCATAAAGCACACAGTTGCAGAATTGCATCACCTAGTTTGAAAGCTTTGAAAAAGAAAGAGGATGCAAAAGTTTGGAGGAAGAAAGAACCTATAAAAGTTTGGAGAATGAAACAAAGCAAAGAGAAGATAAAGCCTAAACTTGTGCATCTTGCACAATTCACTTCATCAGTTGCATAACAAATAGCATGAAGTGAGGGGGATTTGTTAATGTCCTATCAATTATCCTCAATAAGTTTCAGGAGGAGATCATTTGATTTTGTTTTGATTCATGCCTGATAATGGTTACTAAGATGTTATTCATATCAGTATTGTGAAATGAAGTTATTAATGGTGTTGATAACTATGTTGCTCTTCAGTGTATGTCAGTGATATAGGTGATCATTGGTTCATTATGCATGCAAGATGTTAAAAAAATGTTCAGGGGTTCAATGCACAAAGAGTACTTGATGATGTTGAGTGACTTGGTTTATAAATTATCTCATTTGTATCTTGTTCATTTCATGTTGATACTTACAAAGGTTGAGTTGTTATGGTGTTGCAGTTCAATGTGATCTTGATATTGTGGAGTATTGATTGTCATGGCAAAGAGCTTAAGATGTTTTCAAGGAGCTCTTATCAGATATTAGCATATGTTGGTTGAGGAGGCTGAAAATGAAAAAGTTCAATTCATAGCACTTATATCTACATTTGTTTTTGCAAAGTGTTGTTATTTAGTTTTGATGGGCTGATTTGAATGATAAAGTCAAGAGGCAGGAGTTCTTGTTGATTGCAGTATGTTTCAGATGTGATTATGTATATATCAGATTTGACAGTGTGTTGTAAAAGTGTCATGTGCAAGAACAACAAGATGGTCTTCATTCTTTATCATGCCAAGAAGTGGGTGTAGAAGTTGATTGGTTGTAGATTGATTGTCTATCTTATCATGGTATTATTGGAAAGTTATCTCTAGAGTGGTCATCATGTCATCATGAGTTGTGAATAGTGTGATGAGTAGACTTCATGATTGTTGTTCATCTATGTTGATGTTTGTGGAAGAATTGCTTGTCATTAAAAGTTTGTTTTTACAAACCACATGTGATGTCATTTGGAGTTTGTATTTGATTACATAGATATGTAAGTTTTTCATCTTCATCTTCATATTGGTGTTGTGACAAGAAGTGGTATTGTACTAAGAGTACGATGTGCAAGGATAGAGCTTTCAGAATATGTTTAGGACAACAAATATCTAAAGTGTTCAGTGCCTTTTTATCTTTTGAAAGACTAATGGTATCAAAGATTTGAGCAAGTGGTATCTCAATTTTTGATAACAAGATCAGTAATGGTGCCTATGATCCAAGAAATAAGTAAGCACTTGATTGATATCAGTATAGTTTGTTAATCTCTTGCTAATATTGTATATGAGTTATTTTTCACAGGTAGAAATAATAGCCTTTGTCATCTGATGTCAAAAAGGGGGAGCGAAAGAAAATACTTCAGGTAGTTTTGTCATCAATGACAAAGGGGGAGATTGATGGAGATTGATTGTCATTGATGACAAAAGGGTGTTGAAGTTGATGGTGCAAAGTTGTCATTGTTGATTAGGATATTGGGAGGTCAGTTGTTCTTGTGTTTGGTCTTCATATGACAGGATGCCATCTTCATATGTCTTTCATTGATGATGCAAAGGATGCAAAAGAATCATTAGGATGCTTACTTTTCTGGCTCATGTTAGCAAGATGATATTGCAGGTTATGGTTAAAATTGATGAGGTCTTCATGTGGTTTTGATGTCACTAGAGTTGATGTGTCTCACATGAGTTGATGTTGCACTTCATCATATGATTGTCTTCTTCTCTTTTCATCAAAGATGCCTTCATTGATCTTAAGCTTGAAAGTATGATGCCATACAATAGAGGTCACATGATGTGGATTTAGAGGTCATAGAATGCAGTGATGATGGTTGAAATTGCAAGAAGGACAGTGGTGAATTCATCATCAGGAAACCAGATCAGGAGAATAATGTCAAGGTTCTTATCTTTCATTCCTTGGTATGATTAGCAAGGAATTATCATTGATGTCTTCACAACATGACAGTGTTCACATTTCATTTTTCTCATGTTCATTAGGTTTATCAGCAAGATGTTGAGGTCATTTTCAGTATCATCTAGGCAAGTTCATACTTGGTTCTTATTGCTTCACAATGGATCTTGTTAGATCTTGCTTCAGGAGGTGCCATCATGCTATCACATTCTCTTTAATACATCTTTTGAAGTCTGTTAGGAGGTTTTGTGGCTCATTGTCTATAGGTTCAACTTGCCTTAGAAGATTGTTATAAAGGATCTTTCAAGTCATAATGCAGTTTGGTTGTTTCATGATGATAGTGGTGTTGATTTGTTCCTCCTTCATGTTTCTTGAAGTCATTATGTCATCATACTCTTTGTTCATATAAGTGGTGTGAACATATGTCACCTTTATGTTATGACTGATAATCATGATTGTCTATTGGACATAAGAGAATTAGTGTTCTGCATTTTCTATCATATTAATATGAAAATCCTAGTCTAAAACCTAAGATTCTATGTCTTGTAGAAACCCTAAACTAAGCCCTTATTACCTATATCTGCCCGTCACACATTGTAACCACTTTTTGTTTTAACTTGCTATTGACCTGAGATTGTAGGTCACTTCACTTAAGGAAACCTATAAAAGAGGTTCTTTGAAACCGGCCCCTCTTCATTCCCTAACCGACATCTTCGGTCTCTTCCATAAGTGTTTGGGTGCTAAAACAAAATCAAAGGTTATTATTTGAAATATGGTGGGGGCGATGACTTCAATCAATGGTTCATATTTAAACTTCAATCTCCACTCCTTGACAATCCACTTTGACATGCTCGCGACCCTCAACATGCCTTTGACTGCAGATGAGATGTTTTTCTAAAGCTATTTTTATCTATTAAAGTGGCAGTTTTTGTTGGAGTTTTTAAAAGCAATTTTTTTGAAGATTCCATTCTATTTTTTCATCTTTCGTGGCAGAGGAGATAAAGGAGAAATATTTTTTTGTATTTCTTCTAAAATGAGTGAAGTGTTGATTTTATTTTTATGAGTGAAGTTTATAGGCTTTTTATGCCTTTCTTTTTCTATTCTCATAAGAGATGAGTAGTGGGTCCGAATATGTTTTTTAATGTAGATGGACAGATGAAGATTTATTTTTTATAGAGACTAAATGGTTTGAAGATTATTTGTTGTAGATTGAAGTTTGTAATGAGAAATTTGAAAAGTTATTTTTGCAAGTGAATTGATTTATTGAATATTGAAGATATTCAATAAAAAGTGATGAAATTTTTATGTGAAGGGAAAATAAATAAGAGAAAAGAGAATATGAAAGGTTATGTGGAGAAGAGATGATTTTTGCAAATTCATTGTGATTTTGATGAGAAAATATATGCAGAGTTGGAGAAGATGATTTTGCAGAGGAAGATAATCTAATTATCATTTTTGCAGATGAAAATGATTATGTAGAATGTGAAAGGTCATCTCTTATTTATTGGTATTGCAGGTGCATTGATGGATATATGGTGGTGTGGATCAATATGCAGTGTTGAAGAAAATTTTATGAAGATTCTTTTGAAAAGAAAATATAGATGAATCAAATGATTTGAGGGATGTATGAGATCATGTGAAGCAGATGATTGTGCAGTGATTGTATTTACATATTTGTGTGAGTGGTGAATTACATGGTATGTAAAGGTGCAAATAAGATTGACTTGCAATCATATCTTGAACACTATGTTTTGATATGGTAATTGTATTAACCAGTGAGGTAAATTTATGCCAGTGAGGAACAATGTATGCCAGTGAGACATCTTGTAAAGCTAGTGAAGCTTCTTTGGTCAGTGAGACTTTTGTGTAACCAGTGAGGTTTTGAATAAGCCAGTGAGGCAGTTTTTGAGTGGGTTTTCTACCCCAGGAGGGTTTTCCTCTCATGAAAAACTTGTGTCATGCTTCATGTTATTTTTCTCTCTGTGTGTATATTAATGCTTTGGTCATGAGATTTTGTTCACACCTTTCATTATCAGTCTTGTGCATATGTGCTTGAAAAATCATTGATGTCTTTCTCTCTATTTTTCTTGTAAATTAAAAGTTGCAAAAAGATTTGAAAATTTATACAATGTTACTGATTCACCCCCCCTCTTAGTTTTGTCCTGGACTCCAACAACATGCTCCACCAAACTATAGCACACTTCAACAACATCTAGTCAATTTCAACAAAATTGTGACCACTTCTCAATCACATACACATTTCATCATCCACTACCCACGACTTTAGCGACATACTCATTTTTGTTAGTATCTTTTTGACTTCTACATCAACTCCATGGCCTCATCAACAACTACTCAACTTTGTTAGCAAGGGAAACTTTAATAGCAAAGAGTCACTTATATAATAACTATCAACTTTTATAGCGAGGAAAAACTTAAGATATGACTTCAATGGTCCAACTATCCCAGATAGTTCCAAATAAATTTCTCAATTTTAGATTAGCATCCATAACTAGGGAGCTTTTGGTCCCTAAAAGCTTCAAAGATTCTCATAATTAATTGATGGCACCATGCTTCACTTAGCTGATGAAACGCCCACTCTCTCTTAAATGGAGTTGAAAGGGGTTCTATTGCATTAGTCTAAATGAATCAGTATGCAATTCTCCTTCAATCTGAGTTATTTTCCTCTTGCATGGACAAGTCAAAAATATTATAGACTCAACATCTTGTATTTTCTCCAACATCTCTTTAATGGGTTTGACTTTGTCACTCAGTTTGGATTTGGCATCCAAACCATAGTATGCTTCCTCTTGTTCTCTATCCTACATGTTGTAATTGATTAAAAAGAACTCCTACACACCTTTGGATGTTAGCAAATATGAAAAATGGTAGAACTTATGTGGGACCACTTCTCCCCTAGGAAAGATTTTATTTAATACCACTTTATCCATAAAATTAGAGCAGTTATGCTACACTCTAGTATATCATCTTATGGAATTTAAATGAGATGTTTTGAACTTATTGTACATGCATTTAACCACCCCAATGGTTGTCTATGTATATGCATTCAAGGAATAAGAATAGAAACATCTCAAGTATATAAAAAAAACTTGCATCACACAAAATAAGCATGCAACACAAGATAACATGGGAGAAACCCCTCAAATGGGTAGAAACCCCTCAATGAGGGACTAAATGGTGTCGTAAAGGATGATGGTTACCTTCATGAAATGGATTGTCCATTAACTGCCTCTCTTACCTTCTCCAATGCAATCGTACTGGTAGATGGGATGCTTGCAATAGTCAGGCACAACTATTCTACCTTTATATCTCTACTCGGATTCCTCCATCAATCGCCACATGCTACTTTTCTTAAATAGTCTTCTAGCATAGCGACACTCAGTCTCCATCTATTTTTCCATCCAACTACTATCTAACACTTTTCCTTCCCACCAAAATAGCTCTAGCAAAGGAAACACTTAGATAATTGCCTACCATGCACATTGTCTTTTGCAACCTAATTGGAATTCAAAAGATAGTTGTAATTGTCCAGCTGCCAATGCAAATCAAACATCTCTGCCACTTGTCTTTACTGCATGGATAAACCAACCAATCAAACTCGTCCAAGTCAACAATCACCCACTAACCAATTTGCATACTTTGCCAAATCATCACACACTTCAACAACATCTAGCTAATTTCAATAGCATCGTGACCACTTTGTAGCCACATACACACTTCATTAGCCATTAACCATGATTTCAATACCATACTCATTTTCATTACCATCTTTGTGACTTTTGTAGCAACTCCATGGATTTGTTAGTAACTGCTTGACTTCATCAACAATGGCAACTTCAGCAACAAAGTGTCACTTTTGCAACAACTATCGACTTTTGTAAAAATTATTGATTTCTACAAGGGCAAACTTATGACATGGTCCTAATGTTCCAACTATCTCAAAAAGATCCAAATTGGCTACATGATTTTGGCTCAAGAATTAAGGAGTATCTATTCTACTAAATTTGGCATATTGGCATTGCAGGATGCATTGGCATTTTTGCCACACTTATGCATGGGATTTATCGGTGGAATAGTTAAACTTAACAATAAGGATGTAGATCTATTGTCATTAATTGGGCTAGTGGACTTCACCATGCTAAAAGGTGTGTGTTACAATCTTGTTATGTGCATGATATTGTGTTGGAAATCATTGAGATTCTCAAGTGCCACAATATAAGTATTAACACATTTATTAGTCTACTCTAGAATCCATTTAAGATTAATGTGTTGTAGCACATGATATCATGAAAATAGAATGCTATAGGATATTTTCTATGGCTTTGATTAATGACCTAATTGATTGTTGGTTGTGCTTTATATGGAAAAGAGGAGATGGTGTTTGGTTGTTTATATGGGGGTTTTAGTTTAAATCCTCCTTTCTACAAAACATTCCAAGGGCTTTTCAACCGATTGCTTCGCTTATCGAGAGGAGAGTCATCTATCAGATTGGGTTGCCACTTGGTTTTCTATTGGGAAATTTAGAAGTTATCACTCAATGTTGCTAATTAATTATGCTTTTATGCTCTTGAAACCCTAATTTAAGTAAAACAGTAAGTAAATCTACAAATTATGACAAATGTTACTAGAATTAGACAAAGGGTAGAGAACCTTAACTCATTATTTTTCGCAATCTACAAAATGGAAATGTCAGGGACAATGGTGATGGCACCCTAGTCCAAGGTACAACTTTTTCTGTGGATTCTTGATCTCCTTCTAACACTAATCTCTATTGTATCTTCGGTTTCCAGTGATCTGGTAGTGGAGGACAATGTTGATAGCACCCTAGTCCAATTAGGCTCCTCCTTTAGGATCTAGAATCTCCAGTGTCCTGCTCCCTGCAACTTCACTTCTTTCGCTTTTGCAACCTGTAACCTGCAATCACAAGGAGTGTGGGAGGGGGTTGTGGTGTTTAGAGGCTTGCCTCAATCAAGCCCCAGAGAGACATTCAAGTCTTTTGAACACCGTTGTCAAAGAGAGATTGCATATCCTTGTGGGATAGAGGCAAAAATCCAAATGATAATGATAAACAAACACAATGGATGTCACCTTGATGTTGAAGCTCTCATGGAAGGAAGATGCTCTTCAATGCCATGAGGAGAAGATGTAATCCAACCTGCAAAAATAAACACAATAATAATACTATGCTCTACAACACAATGATAATCACAAGTATGCCAATAGCTCACAATCATGAAAACTTTCTAATGATCTTCTAGTTTGCAAATGATAACCTAAACATGCTTATATATATAACTATTAAGATTCCTGCCAAGAATTTCATATTTGAAGCTTATGATGTCGGTTTGGAAACCAAATAACGATCACAAAACTGACATTTGAATTTAGGGTAGACCCAAAATAGCGTTGGACTAGGGTGCTAGCGCCCTTGTCCACCCCCTATCTTTGTTCCAGAATCATTAAATTAGCACCCCCTAGGTCCCATTTGTCACAAGACCCAAGGGTTTTCTCATCAGGAGTCTGAGTTATCATGCAAAATGCTCTAAATGCAATCTAAAGACCCTGGAAGCTAAACCTTAATAGGAAAAGCCCCCAAGGGTGCATTTTTCTGACATAACATTTAGCCCCCAGTTTAATGTATGTATAAACACAAGGCCAATACATGCATTAAAGTAAGGTCAACAAACACAACAAACACACCAAGCACGGAGAAGACGTGTCAAACGCATTGAAGACAATAACATGCACGCAAAACACGGAGAAGACAGTTACAGACACACAAAACACGGAGAATACAACATTGAAGACACACAGAGCATAGAGAATATAGTGAATGCAATGATTATTTTCTTTTTTTGATTTTCCCATATGAAATGCAAAATGCAAGTACAAGAAAAGTAAACAAACAAATCCCAAAAAGTGTAGAGGAGTTGTTCACCACCGGTCTTGCACTTTTTGAGAAAAGACACGCCATACAAAATCCCAAGGTGTAGAGGAGCTCATCGCCACTGGTCTTGCACCTTGAGAACAAACACGCCAAACAAATCCCAAAGTGTAGAGGAGTCCATCGCCACCGGTCATGCACTTTGAGAACAAACACGCCATACACACACATATGGAAGACATAGAGAAAACATGGTAGCTAAGCAATGGAGTGAAACTATTGCTAGGTTCATCACCATTTCAGGCACATTACAGGCACACACCAATGATTGGGCTTCACCACAATAACCAACAAAAACATGCTTAAGGGTTGAGTTAGTCACAGAACTACTCCTCGCCTCATAATGAGGACTTTTGAAAATGACAGGATAGTGCAATCTCTCCAATAAATACACCATCCCCGTCTCGCGATGAGGGCTTAAGATAAAAGGATATGCTCGATATCCCGCTTCAAAGAGGGCTTAAATGATTGTGATTGATTTTCAGATTGTTCAAACACACTTTACTATCATCTAAAGAAAACAACTTACCTTATATATGCCCCCACCTTAAGGTGGTTGATATCACGTATCGATATCAAGCACGTTAAGGTAGGAAGAAAATACACAAGGGAACATAAGCTCTCGCAAAGACCATGCCCCCAGAGGTGATATATACTTTGCGATCTCAAATGTTCCCACAAACACATCCCTACAAGAAAGGTGTTAGTATCCAAATAATCATGATAAACAACAATGCATATGATCAACTACATGAAAGAGCCAAGCAAGGCGATATCCATGATAAACACAGTGCACAGAGCAGCAGTATTGTTAAAGTGTTGTTAGCAAGATAAGATAACATCGACATCGACATCAAGATAGAGAAATCACATGGATTGATTCCACTAGCCAAGTATCGGATAATATGTAACAACACCGTCGTCATGTATGGACTAGGTCCATTTTTTGATTGCTCATGAAAGGGACACTAGGTCTACATCAGTAAAATGTGTTTTTCGTCATCTGCTAGCTAGATGGAAACACTAGAGGAAGGTAAACAATAAATCAGAGAGGAGAACAAGTGCCTTAGGGATAGTCATGTAGGAGGGTGCCCCCAAATCACCAATCGTAACGCTATGTCTGCAAGACACAACACACAACAATGAAATCAGAGGAGAGGAGATATAAAAGAATGATGATACAAATAGAAGAAGGTCACAACAGAAGTGGTCTCGTAGTATCCTTGACCTTACAAGAGAATCAAGGGTCATCCTAAGAGGCCTAACAACACATAACACATCACGGGGGAAGCAAATCATGGAGGTAAAGGGTTAGAGATACTTACCTGGTAGTACCACTTTTCTAAATTTAAGAACTTGCTAACCTCTTGGAGAGGTAGTCAATCAAGTTTTGTGAGAAGCTCGAGTGGTTCTTATTAGGCTGTTGCTTGTTATTAGAGAGTCCATGCGGTACTTTCTCAACAGTTCCTTGTTCATGTGAAATCTTTTGTTGCTTGTGAGGAGGAGAACCACTATTATTTCCAACTGATGATAATCGTCTTGCTCATTTCCAATTTTTATTTCTCTTGTTCTGTTGGTTATGTCTATCACAATGACAAGGACTATCTTGTACTGTCTCAACCTTTTCTATAGTCATAATCTCTTGCTTTGGTTTTTCCATTTGTCTTTTTGGTATATGTTGATTCTCTCCTGATCCCTGAAGGGATAACAGAGGAGGAACTTCAGAGTAGATACCTTTTCCTCGTGGACGAGGTAATACTTGAGTATTTTCCTTATCCACTTCAATTGTAGCAATTATCTCATCATAATCTAAATAGTCCTCTTTTATCTCTAATGTGTTTTGTTCCATCAGATTGTTATCAGTATGCTTAGGGAAGGGGTTAGTGAAGATCTATAGATTCTGATTCGACGGAGCAACTGACTTATTCCCATTATCATTCACACTAGATACCTATTTAACATTCGAGAAGATGAGGTCTTGTATTTCATGTTTAAGATGCATACATCATTCAGTATCATGTCCTTGTGTCCGATGATAGTGACAAAAGACATTAGCATCAAAATAAGGTCCTTGCATTCTGTTAGGATCCACTAGTTTAATTGGAGGAAGCTTCAAGAGATTATTACTTAGAGCTTGATTCATGATAGAATGATAGGACTTAGATATTGGAGTGAACTTTCTTTGTTGATACAGTGCCTTCTTCGGATTAGTGATAGTAGACACTTGAGAAAAATTATTTGGTCCATTAATCTTGATGAAACTCTTATTATTCCTCTTAATTTTTTTTTATGAGGACCCTCCCTCGGATTGACCAACTTGAGCCGACGAGTTTTGATTTTCATATTGACTAGAAGATAGTCGGTAGTCACGAAGGGCAGTACATAGGTGTTGAAAAGAGTTATAATTCATCAAGAGGATCTTATCATGGATGTTAGGCTCCAAATTTGTAATAAATATCTTCTAAACATCATCATGTTTCATTTGTGAACCATCTCCTCTTTGATTAGGTTTTCATGAAAAATGGAAAATTTCAAGCAATTTCTAACAAATCAAGCATGCAAATGCAATGCAAATGAATTGTAAATGATGAATTTCTATATTTTGTATTAGATCTAATGCAACTAACAAAAATTAATTTAAATTAGATGCCAATTAATTCAAATGTTACAAAAATGTAAGTCTAATATGCCAATTTTTTCAAATTTTCAAATTTTTTCAATTTTTTTATACTTTTTTGAATGCAATATTGAAAATAATGAATTGAATTATAATGAATTTCATATCTGATGTAAAAATTAGAGAATTAATTAAATACAATTGAATGAATGCAAACTATGTCAAAAATCAAACCCTAGAAGGCAATGTTTTTCAATTTTCCCAAATATATCATTTTTTTGTATATTTTTGAATGCAATGAATGAATGCAAATCTATCAAACACTCAACAAGGTGCCAAAAATTTCAACATATGGGTTCACCAAAATGTTTTATATGGAAAAGACGAGATGGTGTTTGGTTGTTTGTATGGGGTTTTTAGTTTAAATCCTCCTTTCTACAAAACATTCCAAGGGATTTTCAACCAAGTGCTTCTCCTATCGAGAGGAGAGTCATCTATCAAAGTGGGTTGCCACTTGGTTTTCTGCTGTGAAATTTAGAAGTTATCACTCAATGATGCTAATTAATGCTTTTATGCTCTTGAAACCCTAATTTAAGCAAAAAAAGTAAGTAAATCTACAAATTATGAGAAATGCTACTGGAATTAGACAAAGGGCAAAGAACCTTAACTCACTGTTTTCACAATCTGGAAAATAGAAATGTTAGGGACAATGGTGATGGTACCCTAGTCCAAGGTACAACTTTTTCTATGGATTCCCGATCTCCTAACACTGATCTCTGATGTATCTTCAGTTTCTAGTGATCTAGCAGTGGAGGACAATGTTGATGGCACCCTAGTCTAATCAGGCTCCTCCTTCAGGATCTGAAATCTCCACAGTGTCCTCCTGCTCCTTGCAACATCACTTCTTTCACTTTCGAACCCTGTAACCTGTAATCGCAAGGAATGTGGGAGGGGGTTGTGGTGTTTAGAGGCTTGCCTTAGTCAAGCCCCAGAGATACATTCAAGTCTTCTGAACATCATTGTCAGAGAGAGTGTGTATCCTTGTGGGATAGAGGCAAAAATCCAAATGTGATGCAGAGGTAATAGGTAGTAGTGGATAAAGTTCACACAATGAACTTGGATGTCAAAGCTTCCTTCTAAAATGTTATAAAGGTGATATGATATCAGCCTACACAAGGCTACTCAGGAGATTGACCTAGCCTAGGACCACATTCTAGTGTCCACCACACAAGCCACTCAACTCTCTCTTGGGGAATCACTACTCAACCCAACCTATATGCACAATCTACCTTCAAGAACTCACAACCTACTACCAATCTACTCTACCAATCAGGATCTTTACACTACCATCAACATATGCTTATCTAGAACATGACTAACACCAGGCCTCTGACCAAAAAAATAAGTGTTACACTTGCAAGGGCAGAGGACAGTAAGTTGCAGCATGACTGTCCTATGACAGTGCTTAATGAAGGTTTATTTCTTGTAGCCTTTATGAATGACTAAACCATGGATAACTTTCCAAAGTTCCAAATGACCCTCAAGACTTGGTGTATATTCAAACACCCATTATGGACCTACAATCATCCACCCACATGCAAGTCCATACTGTTTCTCAGGCATTGAGGACAGTAAACTGTCTTTAACTAGGAATTAGGCCTAGTTTGGAAGCTCTATGAAGAAAGTACACCTAATCTGCATGCTCTTGATTAACCAAGTAGTTATACAGGCCTGTCTTCACCACAAAACATCAGAACCACCATCTATTCGATCTTTCCTTTGACTGTTCTCTACATTTACAATACTGTCCACTACTTTATGCTAACTAGTCACTATTTTTGACTAGTTAGAGTCATACCAAACGCTTTGAAGAGGAGCCTTCAACCTGCAAAACAATGAAAAACATAAAACCTAGCCTAGCTTCCTCCATCCTTCTGAAAATGGGTGATAACTTTCAGAGGATAGAGGAAAAATTCATCATTTTGGACACAAACCCTAGTGTAGAGGGTTTCAAAACAGTTCTTGCAAAATGAATTGGTTCTCCCTCCTACAGAAATGTCAAGAGCTCTAACTATATGCAAAAGAAAGGTGATTCAACATACAAACATATTTTCTAGACCTTGGACCCCTTGCTGTCCGTACCAGGCTGTACAAAATGACTGTTTCTTGCAGAACACAGAAAATCACTATTTTTTCAATCCAAAAAACTCCTCTTCTTATTCCTCCGTACAACTGCCCATCAAGGGCAGTGAAGCGTTGGAAACTACCTTTTTACAAAAACACAAAGTTTCCAAAAGACAAGTACCTAGAAAATAGGCCTTCACTAACACTATAATAGACTAGTCAATCAAAATGACTAAGTCTTATTACAACACATGAGAATGGCTTTCAAAGCCTTAGAGGAAAAGAGAAAAACATGATGACAAACTAGGAAATAGCCAAAAAATGACTAAACTGGGAGCTCCTGCACCAAAATGATAATGATAAACAAACATAATAGATGTCACCTTGATGATGAAGCTCTAATGGAAGGAAGATGCTGTTCAATGCCATGAGGAGAAGATGTAATCCAACCTGCAAAAATAAACACGTTACACAATAACAATGCTATGCTCTGCAACACAATGATAATCACAAGTATGCCAATAGATCACAATCATAAAAAATTTCTAATGATCTTGTAGTTTGCAAATGATAACCTAAACATGCTTCTATATGCAACTATTAAGATTCCCACCAAGAAGTTTGTATTTGAAACTTATGATGTTGGCCTGGAAAGTAAATAACGGTCACAAACTCGACATTTGAATTTAGGGCAAACTCAAAATAGGGCTGGACTAGGGCACTAGATGCCTTGTCCACCCCCTATCTTTGTTCCAAAATCATTAAATTAGCATCCCCTAGGTCTCATTTATCACAGGACCTAAGGGTTTTCTCATCGGGAGTCTAAATTATCATGCAAAATGCTCTAAATGCAATCTAAAAACCCGATAGCTAAACCTTAATAGGAAAAAGCCCCCAAGGGTGCATTTTTCTGACATAACATTTAGCCCCCACTTATATGGTCTATTTGACCATTTTATTTATTAGTACATATGACTCTTTAAATTATTATTCGAAACATTGATTACAAAGAAATATAATATAATATTTTTATTTATAATATATAATATATATCATTTTATAATATTTTATTACAGAAATATAAATGATGTTTAGACATATAAATAATGTTTTCTTTTACACTATTTAACTTTTTTTAAATTGATATAGAAATATGATCTTTTAAAATTTATCTTCAATAAATTTTAAAAATTGATTTAGAAACAAATCTTTGCTTTGTCTATAGTATACTTGTTATTTATTGTGTTTTATTTTAAAAAATTAATTTAGAAATTTTTTTTGCTTTGTCTATACTTGTTATTTATTGTTTATTATATATGGAATAATAATTTGAGGATTAGCTTCCAACTTGACAACATTAAAATTCAAATCCTCCATCCTTATCCTATTGTATGTGCAAGGGTTTTTATGCATGGTAGTATGGTAATATTATTTCAGGTTGTGTAGCAACTTGGTGCTCTTTGATAGTCTTACTTAGACCCTATTCCTATACAACTGTTGGTTTCTAGTTTTATGGCATGTTTTTGTCTTGGTTTGGTGAGATGGCCTATTTCTAGCAATCCATTGACTATTCTTTATTTTACTTTGCATGTTGTAGGGAATGGAGGGTTAATCAACTTAGTCAAATGAATGCAACAAATAGATATTATAATGACATGTTTATGCTTACACTTTTAATTAGCATCAAACACAAAACAAGTTTCTTGTTCTTGAAGCTATTTATGAATAGTATGTATAGAATCCATGCATTCTTTGATTTGTTTATTTTCTAGTTGTTATATGTTTGTGTTCAATGTGTAATATGTAGTGTAGCATAATTTTAGTTTTAGGGTAAGTGCAAGATGTTGGGTCCACTTATTCGTTAAAAAGTGGAAGTGTTTTTTCCTGAAAATTAAAGTTTGTCACAGTTGGAGTCAAAATTTGAAGCACTTACACAAAGAATCTTAAGAAAGTCAAATAATATAAAATGTAGCATTTAGAGTTTAGTTTTCAAATATGTGATTTATTCTAATACTCAAATGAAATTAATTTTACATGGACTTGTACAAAATCCACTTTTTAAAAGTTATTTTTTTAGGACCATACCATGCACGTATATGACCAACATAATTTGACCTAAATAAAAGTATTTTTCTAAATCATTTTGGGGAAAGGTGTATTATAGTGAAGTTTGATGAAAATATTTTTTATAACTTTTTTCTAAATTTTTAAAAATAATTTTTTATTGGCCCTAATTGTTGTTTTTGAAAACCCCTTGTGTACGACCAACATAATTTGAGTTAAACTAATCATAAAATCATTTTTCTTCATAGTGTAAAGAATGATGTGTAGATTGATGACATATAATTTTTTTTTTAAACTTTAAAAATTAAAAGTTATTAAAATATACTAAAACCTAACATTTCAAGTTTATGGACCAGTTTGCTCATAAATTAATTAATAAATAAAAAACGAGTCGAATCATTAAAAAAATTACATATTTGAAAACTGCACATTATCATCTATAATGGGTTTTGATTTTTTTTTTTTTTTAAAATGTCGTCAGCCATATTGGTAAAGTTAGTTTTTTCTCTTGTTGTGAACATGGACTTGTACTTGTAGGTCCAAGGCTAAGGGTCGACTTACCATGCCTTTCTTGAGCCTAAAACCAAACGAAAAATATGGGTTACAATTTCAAACTTTTAGGAATAGGTACCTCCTCTAAAATGGGTGCCCGTTATTAAAACCAGAACGGGTACCTGTTCATAATATGTCTGCTATTTCTCATTTTAAATACTTTTACGAAATAAGTACTCGTTTAGGCCGGGATCTCATTATAATTTCAAACTCAAGTGTCTATTCCTAAACGAGTACCCATTTTTTAAAAACGGGTACCCGTTCTTATTGAGATTTTTTTTTTGTTTGACACTTCCCCTATATGTGGACCCAACTTCTTGCTTTTACCCATGAGTGACCCCTAGTAGAACAACTACAACATGAGCTCGGTGATATCCTAAAACTCCTAACCCTATGGTGATATGTATTGGAGAAATTTAGTATAGATTTCATTGTTAAGTTCCTAAGTCGTTAAGTGAATCTCAATTAATCTTGGGCTAACTTATGTCTTGGTTGCTACAAAAGATGACCTATGGAAGGTAGAGCTAGTCAAGCTCCTCCAAAGGAGGTGAGCGAAGGATTATCACTAAAATGATTAGTGGCAAATAACCTTATTAGCATTCCTATGTGCAATTAGTTATTGAATTGATTAGTAGATTAGAGAACAAGCGAATAGAGGGAGGGCAACAACAGAGCCCTCAGGGTCTTGAATCATAGTTGTAATTGGTGCAAAATTTGATGACAATGCATGTTATGTTTTCCTTAATTAAATCAATTAGAGGCCAAGCTTGAAGGTCTTACGAGGCTTCACGTTTAATGTTAGCATAACCAATTCGTGATTTTATAACCGATACCTTGTTGTATAAATCCCAATATTGTATTGATCTAAATGTTGTTTGCTATGTTAATGTGGTCAAAATGGATGTAAGCAACTTGTATGTAATAGTTGTGTTGATGTTGTAATATGTTTAGACTGCACCTTGTTACAAATTCTTGGCCTTTGTTCTCCTAATGGTCTCCCATGTATGGCCTTAAGATCTTATCAAACCTGAGAGGGGTGTTTCCATGATGATATTAAGGGCCAAGAGCCGAGCTCGAATCCTGCAATGTCATGTGCCCTTGAGTTGGAGTATGGAGCTATGATCAGGCGTAGCGCACTTAGCAGCCATGGATGAAACCTTATTATTCCTACGTGGCGGGGTCACTATGCCAAATGATTTTCAATCCGTCGGCTCGTGTAATCCTAAAATGTTGTTAGGGCTTTCGTTTAAACAGTTGGCACTCCCTGACTGCTGTCAGAGCTTCAACCTCTTAAGCGATGCGCTGTGGGTCAATCCCTTCAGAACGAATGCAGTGATAATATGAGTAGAAGGCGAAACCGTGTGATTTAACGACTTGCACACTCTCATAAGTCCTCAGCGACTATGTTAGTCTGTCCACAACCTTTTCCCCTAAGGAACAACTAAAAAGAAGCCTTACAGTTTTAATTAGTTGTCCCAAACTTTTCATCAACATAAGTTTTGTTTTACGTGCATTCACAAGTTTTTAAATAGTTGTCTTTACTTTAAGTCGTGTTGGTGATAACAAAAGGTACTACAAGTTTTAGATTATCTAGGAATGTCATAACTAAATATTAAATTTTAAATTTTAAAGGCTTCTCAAAACAAAACAAGACACAAGATCTATTATTCTAGAACTTAGTTAGAAGCAAACACCTCACATTGCAAAATATTAGTCTATTATATTACTAAGTTAAAAGTTACAATGTGTAGAAAAATTCATATAAGAATTACAAAATATGTGTCCTGAAAATAGGCATGTGAGCTAGGTGGTCTAACAAAGATAGACTAGCTAAGATGTCATGGTGAATCCAAGATAAACTTACAACTCACTAGATTGGCACATAGTCAACTAATTGATCAATCCTAGTTTAATAACTAACAACTTCTAATCAAAGTAGTAGATATGAGAGCTACAACAACAAATCACTCAAATATCAAGTAGATATTTATCATATTATTATAAATAATCTTAGTTATTGTAAATAATATAATATATATTACTTAAGACTATATATATTCCATCTTAAGTGAAACTTGACATGAAAAAGGTGTATAATTTCTATACACCCACATCCCCTTTAAGTTGAACTTAATAAAGTTAGAAGATTAAGAAGATGAGTCTTGAAAACTAAGGTCTAATTAGTTACTTGTATACAATATGATTATGTAAATAAATGATACAAAACTTGAATGCCCTTATGAATGGCATTCCATTTTTTTATATTACATTGATAACTAGTTGTTGTAATCACAAAGTTAAAATAGAAATGGTGCACTAGATATGAGGGTCACTCTAAAATTATAGTGTCTCAAACATAAAAAAGGGCTACACCAAGTAATAAGTATCCAATATATCAATGTAGAACTAAAATAGGGTGATGTCTAAAATAAGTTAAGGATGATATTCAATAAATGTAACATAAAACTATAACAAATGCAATGATGGTGTGTCATCAAAAAAAGAGTCCTTGCATAGGTGGGCTAATCCACCACTTGGACAAAATTGTCACATGCAAAAAATGATTAATCACCAATTTAAGGTGTCTATCAAAACTATTACACTCTATTTTTGGAACAATTAACTATGACATATTTTAATTACTTATTTTATGATATTGGATGATGCATTTTAAAATATGATTTTCTTATGAATTTGGAATAGAAATGGTTTCCATAAAAATAATATCTTGTATGCATTTATGTAAATATGGAATTTAAAATATCAGTTATGAATGATGGATGAAATGAATATGATCTTATTGCATTTCATTTTATGATATTGTTAATTCTTTTGTTATGAATTGATTATCAATCAGAGATATATGTTATATATGTGTTTGTATGTGAACGGACTAACTACCTTGTTGATGAATGAGGTGGATGCAAGATAGGTTAAGTTCCCCTCTCAGACGAGGAGGGTGAGTATCATCGAGGAGAGGTCTGTAGATTGGGTTGAATCGATAACTCATACCATGTATTTGAGAGATTTAATGCACGTCACTAGGATAGTCGTGCTTTTGGTGATGTTAAACCTATTACAAGTCACTGCTTGTCACTCCATGTTTTAGACATACATTTGTGATCTGCTTTATTGTCGGCATCTTTATTTGCAAAAGTTAGCATTTACATCATTCATTGAGTAGTGTGGTCCTCATGGTCATTTTGGTTGTCTTATGACTAACAAGTTGGTTTATTGTCGTCATAATTGTTTTGATTGCCATAAGTTTTATTGGGTTGGTATACTACTATTTTATTGGTACTCGACGTTGAAGATATCAATCATATTGTCACAATCTTAGTGATAGGAGTTTATTTGTTCTAATTGAAATTATTTGAGTGAAGGTTTCTTTTTATAAAATCATGTTTTTGTGTTTGTTTTAAAATTTAAATTGCTTGGTTAAAAGCTCCACGTAGTGTAAGCATGTGAATTTATTGTGAGATTTAATGGAGTGTCAAGAGATTTCATTAAGCTTGCCACCACTCCATTTTTGAGAGGGTATTTCTATTAGCTCTTCAACGATCTAGAGAGAGTGGTCTTAACTCTAGAAGAGTGTTGTCTAACGCGTAGGATGGTAGGGCATTTTAATCGCCATGATTTTGGGAAAAGAGGGGAGTTCAAATATCAAAGGAAAGAGAATGGTGAGAGAGTAGAAAAGAAGGGGGGAGTAGAAAGGATAACAAGAAAAGGAAGAGAAGACAAGAAAAGACAATTGTGGGTTAAAGCTATAACTGGGTATGTATAATGTATAGATAATCTTTTGTTTGAATAATTAAAGTTGAGTGTGAGTGTATGGGTTTAGTTGGGTATGTGTAGGATCATCGCGGGCCAAATAGTGGCAATAGAAAAAAAATCGCATTTTTATTTAGCCAAATTCGCGACTTGGCCAAGTTTGACTTTCATATGTTTTGAAAAGGATATCCGTTTTGGTTTGGATACCGAACCAAAACGGATATCCATTTTGTCACGTCTCATTTTTTATGAACAATATAATTAATCTAGTTTAGTGAACAATTATCTTGATTAATTTTAATTCAAGTAATTTTGCTTACGTGGATATAATCATTATGAGTTAACTGATGAAATTTGGAAATTATTTTAATATGGAATATTGATGTAAGGATTTGCTTCGGCTATGTTTTGAGATACTAACCTATTGACGACAAGTTGAGTGCAATTGGATGCAGATACTTGTTGAAGATGAGAGCATGACTGAGGTAGAAATGTTCTAGCCACTTGGCAAGAACTACTGGATGGGTTTATCTGATGTAAACACACACACCACTTAGTTGCATATGCATTATCAAATGGTTTTAATTGCATTAATGTGTGGTTATTTAATTGCCTTCGAATGCATGATGTGATTACTTTAACTTATTATCGTTTCGAAATATGCTCACATGGTGTTTTGTGCATATGTTATATTTAATTAATTAATAAATTATTGCTTTAAGATGTTTGGAAGACAATATATCTTTAAAGTAAATAAATAGATTAAATTAATTGTGCAAATGGTTATGCATTCTCTTTGTGAAAGATTTAAATAGTTGAATAATATTATTATTAGCATTATTATATTTAGAGTTTCTAACAAAAAGAATTATATTTATTTTAATTCATGTCATCTATGCGATAGAAAGTTGTAAAAAGAATATTTGTTTTCTTTATTGTTTTAAATAAGCTTTTTGTTTTTAGAATAACAAATATATTGTTATATTATTATTTTAACTCTATCTTTGATGCATGCAAACTAAAATATGAACTTCAGTTCTAAACCTAAAAGCAAAGATCTCTAATAATAAGAATAGGTAATATTGTTAAAAAAAGAGGAGTTCACATAGGAAACTACCACTATTTGGCAGAGAAATTAACACGAATTGCAGAAGAAATCTATTTTACCTGAGCGGCAGGAAGGAGATTGAAGTTGTGATAAAAAGGAGAAAGTAAGGTCCACAGCGACTCTACTGCAAAACTCATCACCAATTGCCGATCTTCCCAGATTCATTTCCATATTTTGTATGTATTTAATTGGCATGGCTATAATTGTTTTGTTTGATCGATGCTTGTATCTGGCTGGCCGACCTTCTATTCTAGTAGTAGCTCTATTTTTTTTTCCTAATCCCCTGACAGGGTTGGTGTTTTTCTTAAAGTTTGATTGCTCTTTTAAACTGGTTGCCTATGTTTTGCTGGCCGTTTGGCTCTTTTTCTTAATCATACTTCACCTTTTCTGCCTGGCTAATGCTTTATGTAAGGCCACCACTCATTTCTGCCTGGTCGCTGTTCTTTTATGGCCGCCTGCCTTAGACTGGCCGTCGATTCTAATCTGGCCGCCTTGTCTTTGCCAGTTTATTGGTCGATTTGTAAGGATCGGCCCATGAAGTTGTTTCTTGTTTGGCTGAATCACCCTTTACCTAGCTATTGCCTATTTTTCCAACCTGAGCATGGAGTTTTAGAACATGTTTCACTTTTGGTTGCCTGTCGTAAAACCATTAGTATAATCTAGATCTGCCAGTAGATTCAATGAAAACTCTTAAACTGAAACTCAGATCAACCCTAGTCTATAATGTGGTTGCCAGATCTAGATTTCATAGAAGATAGAAAACTATGACAACTCCATGTTGCTATTTTCATAATATTTAATGACTGGTAAATGAGTTGCAATTCTTTGCATAGGCATAGACTACTGTAGTAGTGATTGGAATGACTGTGTTTACTTGCCTACTAGCTTAGTAAACAGTAGAAACATAAATCGACTTATCCTATGTTGAAACAACGAAACTCTATTTTTAGATGATTATAATTCCTGTAGCAGATTAAATAGATCACTGAGTTTTAGATCGAATTATTAATTTCCTATAGCGTTACTATGACTGTATTGAAACTATATACTTGGATGAATAAATAGTAGATATGTAAATCAACTTCTTCCATGATGAAATCATGAACCGTAAACAGATTGAAACCATTGTATTCTTGAAGACTTTTACCTTTACGAAATGCTGATTAAAATACTATTTTTATGCCATTATCTTGAATGACATATATTAGGTTTAAATTGTTGTTTAAATTTTATTTCTAAATTGTTGTTACAGTTCTTGTCGCCTCAGTGACAGGAAGGTTGAAGGAAAGATTTATACACATAGTTTGTATGCAAAATTTTAGTTAGACTCTTGTCAGTAGTGGATGATAAGTAAGAACAACTAGAAAGAAGAATTTCTTATTGTTTTTATGACCCAAATTCATATCTGTTATGATGAACTTTTCATCTTTTTATGGCTGTTACAGCTCCTGTCGCAATGGCGACAAGAGGTCTATTTTCTTATTTTTTGTTGGGTTAACCTCCTGTCACAGAAATGACAGGAAGGCAAAATTGTGATTTTTATTGAGAGATTAAATGATTGAAGTAAGGTACTACTTTATAGCATTTATTTTCCTATATTTGATGTTGGGAAAGGGAATGGATTGATTTATGGAACTTATTCTTTCAATTCCTTTATTTTATTTCTTGCTTGCTTCTTTGGGAAGAAGTAGATTTTCATTAGGAATGTGTTGGGTTACTTTCAGGACTAGGATGCCAAATGTGGATATTCAGAGATAGGCTTTCCTCTTTTTCGGGAATTGACCAAGTTACTTTAATGATTATGCATAATCGAGATGACATTGAAATAGATGTATACTATCTAGCAAAAGCTTATATTATTGATATCTCTGCCACATCCTGTTGTGAGACAATTTGCTTTTCATTACATAGAATTGCATATTTAGGCATTAGGCATGCATCAGGTGCTCCCTCCTACAGTTGTTTCCAGGTAGCTAGACATTTCATGCAGTGTTGGGTTTCCTTCATGTCAGGAAAGGATTCAGAGAAGTGTAAATACTTCACGGTTGGGTGGAAAAGCACCTGAGTCATGTTCCTATCTCTCGGCTTGCAGGTGGTGGACCCTTTGGTTCGTGCAGCTAGAGAGTGTATTTTATTTATGATGTACTTTTATTTGTACCTATTTGGATGTATTATGGCATGTTGCCAAAGGATTTATGTATATTGATTCATAGTGCTTATTACCTGGATTTAGCACGTGAATATGTAAGATTGTATTGACATTGAGATTTTATTTATAAGATTATCTTTTACTAAGATATTGTGATTAAGCAAATTAATTGCATACTTTGTCTTTGAAAGTTGTATTTAAGTGGATTATTTACTTCTTTTTTACTTTGGTTATTGCGATGTTGTATTTAAGTGGATTATTTACTTCATTTATTTTTGAGTTGGTTTTAATGCTTTTGCATGGTTTGTGAGGCTTTACATTTGGTATCAGAGCCCTAGGTTTAACACTAGGGCCTTTGTTTTTGGGACTATTGTGCTAAAGTTGCAAACTTGATAACAAATTATCCATCATGAATACGAGAAACACTGATCGTGGTGATGGATCAAGAAGTCATGGAGGTAGAGGATCACGTGGAGGTGCACATGGAGGTTCTCATGGTGGTCAAACTACTGTGGATCATGTAGATTCTAGTAATGACCACGATGGAATATTTGATCGTATTCTTGATCTCTTGACCTGACAAGACACGAGGATGAATAATCTTGAGTAGGAGATTAGAGGAATCCCTAGAGGTCAAAATGCTAATGAAAATCCAAGGGTTGAGACACAAAGTGAGAACCCAAGGTCAAAAGTTCCAGTCTCTGAAGTTGGAACTATTGCTGATAATCAAGCTAAGATAACTGAAGAACTAGGAAAGGATCTCAAGAAGTTATCACCGCCGAAATTTGATGTAAAGACCATAGGGGATGGAGCCGAGTCCTGGATAATAGAAATGGAGAAGTACTTTGGGCTCCAGAACCTTTCAGATCACACTAAGGCTATGTGGGGTTCTTACTAGTTGACTGGTGAAGCAACAACTTGGTGGGACAATGAGAAGACAGATAAAAAGTTGTTACTTGGTGAGATAACATGGGAGGTTTTCCTGTAACTATTTAGAAAGAGGTGGTTACCATAGTTATTCTTCGACAAAAAGATGACAGAGTTTCAGAATTTGATCCAAGGAGGTATGTCTGTGACCACTTATTGGGAAAGGTTTTCTCATTTACTAAAAATATGTTCCTCAATATCAAACAAATGAGAGATTCAGGATAAGAAAGTTTATTTTTGGATTGAGGCCACAAATTGGAGCCGTGGTGGATATTCATAACCCACTCATGATGGATGCCACTTTTGAGAAGGCAATAAAGCAAGAGTAGAGATTGCAACAGACAACAAATTACCATAAGCAGAGAGATGCTAAGTTTCCAAATAAGAAACCACAGAACAATCAGTAGAATTATAAAAAGAATAACAACTAGGGCAACAATAAGTAGATCAGGAATCTGAAGAGAGACAATAATTCTTAGGATGGGAATGGTGGAAACAAAAGAGGTGGCAATAACAACAGGAACAACAATCAGAGGGAAAGAACTAAAGGACCGAGAGCACCTAAGGGTGGATGTTATACCCGCGGAGGAGAGCACTATGCTAATGCATGTCCATAGAGAAGAGGAAATAAGAATCAATAAGGAGCAACACATCATCAAATTCATGCCGTAGTGGATAATCAGCAAGCAGAGTTTCAAGCAGCACCTATTCAGTTCTAAGGTAAGCTCTATGGACTACTTGTTTCTATTTTGATCGATACTGGTGCCACAAAATGTTTTGTTGATCCTAGAGTAGTATCTAAGTTATCTATTAGACCTAGACATATGGAAAACTCTCAGATGGTACAGTATGGCAATAGTGCAGAAAAGAGGGTAGACTCATGTCTAGCTTGCAGTGAGTTAGAGCTTCCTAGTTTTCAGACACAAGTGAATCTGTATGTAACACCTTTAGGATCTTATGATGTAATTCTAGGAATCAATTGGTTAAGTGAACATAAGTCTCTAGTAAATTGTGAAGAAAAGGTTGTTAGATGTTTGGATGACCTAGGAAACCAAGTGGAAATTAATGGAACTAAGAGACCCTTAGAGCTTGGACAAATCTCGGCTATGCAACTGAAGAAAGCCAAAAGGAAAGGATGAGCCATTCATGTTGTCCAAGTATAGGACCTTGATAAAGAAGAACCAGTGTTCAATGATTATCCAATCCTTAGAGATTTCAAAGATGTTTTCCCTATAGAGTTGACAGAATTATTGCTAAAGAGAGAATTTTACTTCTTGATTGACTTGCTACCAAGGACTGGGCCACAATCTAAGGCACCCTACAGAATGACTACAATAGAGTTGTATGAGCTTAAGGCTCAATTGGAGGAGTTGTTAAATCAAGGGTTCATTAGACCTAGTGTGTCACCATGGGGCGCACCGGTCATCTTTGTAAAGACGAAGGATGGTACTTTGATTATGTATTGATTATATGATGCTTAACAAAGCTACTATAAAGAACAAGTATCCACTTCCAAGAATAGATGATCTCTTTGATTAGATTAAAGGAGCAATAGTGTTCTCAAAGATAGACCTTAGATCCAGTTATCACCAATTACAGATTAAGCATGAGGACATTTCTAAAACAACTTTTAGGACTCGATATGGTCACTACAAGTTCACAGTAGTACCATTTGGGTTGACTAATGCTCCTGCAACTTTCATGAATTTGATGAATAGCATTTTCAGAGATTGCTTAGATGGTTTTGTGTTAATCTTCCTTGATGATATTCTGATAGACTCTAAATCAATGGAAGAACATGAAAGGCATTTGAGAATTGTTTTGTAGTGGTTGAGAGAAAGAAAGCTTTTTGGTAGGTTAGCTAAGTGTACATTCTTTCAAGATAAAGTGCACTACCTTGGTCATGTGATCTCGGCTAAAGGGATTACAGTTGATCCTGAGAAGATAAAGGCAATAATGGAATGGCCTGCACCACAAAGCGTGACAGAAGTCAGAAGTTTTATGGGACTTGTAGGTTATTATAGAAAGTTTGTGGAAGGCTTTTCAGCCATAGCAGCAGAAGTTTGAATGGACAAAAAGGTGTGAGCAAGCTTTCCAAGTGCTTAAGAAAAAGCTCACAACTACTCCTATCTTGACCATACCAGATCCTAATGGGCACTTTACGGTTATAACAGATGCTTCATGGGAAGGATTAGGAGGAGTGTTAATGTAGAATGGACAAGTGGTTTCTTACGAGTGAAGAAAGTTAAAGTAACATGAGTTCAACTATGCACTGCATGATCTTGAGTTAGCTACCATAGTTCATGCACTTCAGATGTGGAGGCATTATCTTCTTGGTAAGCCCTTTGAGTTGAAGACAGGCCATCTTGGGCTCAAGTACATATTTACTCAACCTAACCTCAATGCAAGACAGAGAAGATGGTTAGAATTCCTTAGCGAGTATGACTTTGGGATTGAGTACATTAAAGGCAAAGCGAATAGAGTGGCAGATGCTCTTAGTAGGAGAAGACATTTAGCTGCCATTGTTTCTATGAGATCCAGTTTGAAGCAGAAAGTGATTCAGAATCTTCAAGGGGATGAGCATTATGAAAGAGTTAAGCAAGCTTTGAAAGTAGACCCCTTAGATCACCGGTTTGATGGTTATGTGTTAGAATTAGATGGACTTTTGAGATATCAGGGAAGGATGTATATTCCTAACTCAGGAGAGTTGAGGAAGTTAGTTCTTGAAGAGATTCACAATGCACCTTATTTAGGTCACCCTAGTGTGACAAAGATGGTTGAAGGTTTGAGACCTTTATATTCTTGGCCTAGACTTAAGAGAGATGTGACGGAGTTTCTAGCTCGATGTTTGGAATGCTAGCGAGTCAAGGCTAAGCATGTGCATCCAACAAGTTTGTTGTAACTACATAGTATCCCTGAGCATAAGTAGCATGTGATTAGCATGGATATTATTCAAGGGTTACCTATGTCTAAGAATAGGCATGATGTCATATTAGCGGTTGTAGACAAGTTGACGAAGGTAGCACGTTTCATTCCAGGAAATCTTTCTGATGGTTCAATGGTCTTGGCTAAGAAGTTTGTTCAGGAAATTTTTAGATTGCATGGAGTGCCTGAGATGATCATTTCAGATCGAGACACTCGCATGACATCTAGGTTTTGGACAACTCTTAATGTAGCTTTGGGTACCAAGTTGAATTTCAGTTCAGCTTATCATCCTCAAATAGATGGTCAAACTGAAAGAGTTAATCAAGTGGTAGAAGACCTTCTCAGAATGTATTGTATGGATCAGCAGTATAAATGGGAGGAGTATCTTCCATTGGTTGAGTTTGTGTATCACAATTCATACCATGTATCTTTGGGAATGGCTCCTTTTGAAGCTCTTTATGGGCATTGGTGTCGAACACCTATCAGTTGGGATAAAGTGGAGGACAGGATTGTGATTGGACCCGAGATGTTAAGAGAAATGGATGATCAGATGAAGTTGATCAAGGAGAAGTTGAAGCAAGCTTCAGATTGTTAGAAGAGCTATGCAGATAAGAATAGAACTCCTAGACAGTTCACAGTGGGTGACAAAGTCTTTTTGAGCGTCAAACCTCATAAGAGTTCATTGTCATTTGGCAAAGCGTCCAAACTGGCTCCTTATTTTGTGGGACCGTTCAAAGTTCTGGAAGTGATTAATCCTATAGCTTACAGACTTGCACTCCCATCTACACTTGCTAGAATCCATAATGTTTTTCATGTGTCTTTACTTAAGTTGTATAATCCTGATGCGTCACATATTATTGATTGGTGTGCTTTACAGGTTCAAGATCTAGGGGTGGTGCTGGTGGAGCCCACTCGCATTTTGGGGAAGCGCAACATTAAGTTGCATAGCAGAGATGTGGTACAGTATAAGGTCCAATGGGACCAGTATTCAGAGGACAGTGCCACATGGGAGGATGCAAAGGAGATTGATAGATCTTTTCCTCATTTGAGGATATAGCTTAGATTTCTTATTCATGCATAGACTATGATACATGTTTTTGATTATTGTTTGAGATACTTTTAGATCAGCTATGCTTTGGTACTTTGAGTTGATGTTATTGTTTTATGAAACCGTGATACAGTTGGTGCTTGATATACACTTTATTGTTTTGATGTTTAATAAGACATCGGGACGATGTCTTTTCCAATTGGGGAAGGATGTCACGTTTCATTTTTTATGAACAATATGATTAATCTAGTTTAGTGAACAATTATCTTAATTAATTTTAATTCAAGTAATTTTTCTTACGTGGATATAATCACTGAGTTAATTGATGAAATTTGGAAATTATTTTAATATGGAATATTGATGCAAGGTTTTGCTTCGGCTATGTTTTGAGATACTAACCTATTGACGACAAGTTGAGTGCAATTGGATGTAGATACTCATCGAAGACGAAAGCATGACTGAGGTAGAAATTTTCTAGTCACTTAGCAAGAACTACTGAATGGGTTTATATGATGCAAACACACACACCACTTAGTTGCATATGCATTATCGAATGGTTTTAATTGCATTAATGTGTGGTTATTTAATTGCCTTTGAATGCATGATTTGATTACTTTAACTTATTAGCTTTTCGAAATATGCTCACATGGTGTTTTGTGCATATGTTATATTTAATTAATTAATAAATTATTGCTTTAAGATGTTTGGAAGACAATATATCTTTAAAGTAAATAAATAGATTAAATTAATTGTGCAAATGGTTATGCATTCTCTTTGTGAAAGATTTAAATAGTTGAATAATATTATTATTAGCATTATTATATTTAGAGTTTCTGAGAAAAAGAATTATATTTATTTTAATTCATGTCATCTATGTGATAGAAAGTTATAAAAAGAAGATTTGTTTTCTTTATCATTTTAAATAAGCTTTTTGTTTTTAGAATAACAAATATATTGTTATATTACTATTTTAACTCTATCTTTGATGCATGCAAACTAAAATATGAACTTTAGTTCTAAACCTAAAAGCAAAGATCTCTAATAATAAGGATAGGTAATATTGTTAAAAAGGGAGGAGTTCGCACAGGAAACTACCACGATTTGGTAGAGAAATTACCACAAATTGCAAAAGAAATATGTTTTACCTGAGCAACAGGAAGGAGATTGAAGTTGTGACAGAAAGGAGAAAGTAAGGTTCGCAGCAGCTCTACTGCAAAACTCATCACCAATCACCGATCTTCCCAGGTTCATTTCCATATTTTGTATGTATTTAATTGGCATGGCTGTGATTGTTTTGTTTGATCGATGCTTGTATCTAGTTGGCCGCCCTTCTATTCTGGCAGTAGCTCTATTTTTTCTGGCTGATCCCTTGACAGGGTTGGCATTTTTCTTAAAATTTGACTGCTCTTTTAAACTGGCCACCTATGTTTTGCTAGTCGTTTGGCTCTTTTTCTTAATCATCCTTCACCTTTTCTACCTGGGCGATGCTTTCTGTAAGGTCTCCGCTCATTTCTGCCTAGTCACTATTCTTTTATGGCCGTCTACCTTAGACTAGCTATCGATTCTAATCTAGCCGCCTTGTCTTTGCCAGTTTATTGGTTGATCTGTAAGGATCGGCCCATGAAGTTGTTTCTTGTTTGGCTGAATCGCCCTTTACCTAGCTATTGCCTATTTTTCCAGCCTGAGCATGGAGTTATAGAACATGTTTCACTTTTGGTTGCCTACCATAAAACCATTAGTATAATCTAGATCTACCACTAGATTAAATGAAAACTCTTAAATTGAAACTCAGATCGACCCTAGTCTATAATGTGGTCGCCAGATCTAGATTCAATACAAGATAGAAAACTATGACAACTCCATGTTGCTGTTTTCATAATATTTAATGACTGGTAAATGAGTTGCAATTCTTTGCATATGGTGTAGACTGCTATAGTAGTGATTGGAATGACTGTTTTTACTTCCCTGTTGGCTTAGTAAATAGTAGATACATAAATTGACTTATCCTATGTTGAAACAACGAAACTCTATTTTTAGATGATTATAATTCCTGTAGCAGATTAAATAGATCACTGAGTTTTAGATCGAATGATTAATTTCTTGTAGCATTACTATGACTGTAGGATATGCATGATGGCTATATTGAAACTATATACTTGGATGAATAAATAGTAGATATGTAAATCAACTTCTTCCATGATGAAATCATGAACCGTAAACAGATTGAAACCATTGTATTCTTGAAGACTTTTACCTTTACAAAATGTTGATTAAAACACTGTTTTTATGCCATTATCTTGGATGACATATATTAGGTTTAAATTTCTGTTTAAACTTTATTTCTAAATTGTTGTTACAGTTCCTGTCGCCTTAGCGACAGGAAGGTTGAAGAAAAGATTTATACACATAGTTTGTATG
The DNA here is from genome assembly GCA_027924645.1 of Cunninghamia lanceolata. NCBI lineage: Eukaryota > Viridiplantae > Streptophyta > Pinopsida > Cupressales > Cupressaceae > Cunninghamia > Cunninghamia lanceolata. The sequence continues at coordinate 4,826,230 of BSBN01000088.1, forward strand.
CGAAATTTTAGTTAGACTCTTGCCAGTAGTGGATGATAAGTTAGAACAACTGGAAAGAAGAATTTCTTATTGTTTTTATGACCCAAATTCAGATCTATTATGATGAATTTTTCATCTTTTTATGGCTGTTGCGATAGGAGATCTATTTTCTTATTTTCTGTTATGTTAACCTCATGTCACAGAAATGACAGGAAGGCAGAATTGTGATTTTTATTGAGAGATTAAATGATTGAAGTAAGGTATTGCTTTATAGCATTTATTTTTCTATATTTGATTTTGGGAAAGGGAATGGATTGATTTATGGAACTTATTCTTTCAATTCCTTTATTTTATTTCTTTCTTGCTTCTTGGGGAAGAAGTAGATTTTCATTAGAAATGTGTTGGGTTACTTTTGGGACTAGGATGCCGAATGTGGATATTCAGAGATAGGCTTTTCCTCTTTTTTAGGAATTGACCAAGTTTCTTTAATTATTATGCATAATCAAGATGATATTGAAATAGATGTATATTGTCTAGCAAAAGCTTATATTATTGATATCTCTGCCACATCTTGTTGTGAAACAATTTGCTTTTCATTACATAGAATTGCATATTTAGGCATCAGGCATGCATCGGGTGTTCCCTCCTACAGTTGTTTCCAGGTAGCTAGACATTTCGTGCAGGGCTGGGTTTCCTTCATGTCAGGAAGGGATCTGGGGAAGTGTAAATACTTCATGGTTGGGTGGAAAAGCACTCGAGTCATGTTCCCGTCTCTCGGCTTGCAAGTGGTGGACCCTTTGGTTCATGCAGCTGGAGATATTTTATTTATGATGTACTTTTATTTGTACCTATTTGGATGTATTATGGCATGTTGCCAAAGGATTTATGTATATTGATTCATAGTGCTTATTATCTGGATTTAGCACGTGAATATGTAAGATTGTATTGACATTGAGATTTTATTTATAAGATTATCTTTTATTGAGATATTGTGATTAAGTGGATTAATTGCATACTTTGTCTTTGAAAGTTGTATTTAAGTGGATTATTTACTTCTTTTTAACTTTGGCTATTGCGATGTTGTATTTAAGTGGATTATTTACTTCATTTATTTTTGAGTTGGTTTTAATGCTTTTGCATGGTTTGTGAGGCTTTACACTTTTTTAGAAATCCAAAATGGATATCCGTTTTGAGCAAGCCAAAATGGATATCTGTTTTTCTTTACCCAATCCATTAATATTTTTCCTACATGCCTCAAGGCTTTGGTAATGACTTGGAGAGGATATATAACTATTTGATCAGTAATATGAGATTTCATTATATCAATCTTGTTCTTCATACACTTCATATTAGCTAGGCCTAGAACTATGATATAAATTATATGAAGGGGAAGACCTAGGAAAACCATTAGGCCAAGGATCCATGTTTAAAAAGATTCAAAACACATTGAAACTAAGACAGTGCACTTCATACAAATGTGCATTATTGTATGAAAGCAACATTATCTCACCAAGAGAAGAAAGAACACATGTTCCTTAAACCTCATGCTTCACCTTTTGCTTTACCCAATTCTTCATATGATTTGATTCATGATACATGGTTTGAGAAGGATACACATGATATACCCTTACCCTCTAGTGATAAAATTATGAATGATACTTTATGTGGTGAATCTACACCTTCCTTAATCCTTCATGACATTGTTATGTCTTGTGATGATGATGATCCTTCATGTGATTTGTTATGACATAATGAAAAGTTAACATGGCATGAACTCTCTTGGAAGGCTGAGCATGGACTATAAGAACATTGAACTAGTTGGATTTGTTAAGCTCACCATTTATGAAAGAACCTTAAAGGTTAACCTTAATTAGGTAAGGTTATTTTTTAGTGTGGTTGTTTGTACAACAATGTGTAAATTAATGTTACCTAAGGATAAATCTAACTACAGTAACATTTTACTAACCATGAGAGCTAGGACTAACAATTAGACTAAAAACTTGACAAACAATACAACTTGGACACATGTAGGACTTGGAAAATGGAAAAGAATAAGTATTAAATGTGGAAAACAAAGAAAAAGTGGTATTAGTTGCACCTATGTAGAGAAGTGGTCTTTATGAAAGATGCTTAGAATTATGCTCTATATCTATTTGTGAAGCTTGGAGGTGATTGGACCTAAAGGATATGACTGAGGAGAGAGATAGGGAGATATAGAGTGAGGCATATGGCTAGGGACATAGGGAGAGAGATTGAGAGGTAGAGGGATGATAGAGATAGAGAGATAGGGAGATAGGGGTTTAGAGTTGCTTCGATTTAGGGTTTAGGGGTTTAGGGTTGCTCATGTTTAGGGTTTAGGGGATAAGGTCTAGGGGCATTATTTAGGGTTTAGGGTTTATGGTTTAGGGGTTAAGGTTTAGAGGTTTAGGGTTTAGTGTTTAGAGAGAGGACCGATATGGAGATATAGAGAGTGAGGGACATGACCAGAGACATGGAGAGAGAGATTTATAGGTAGAGGAATGATAGGGATATATGTAGATAGAGGTTTAGGGTTGCTTGGGTTTAGTGTTTAGGGTTTAGGGTTTGGGGTTTAGGATTTAGGGGTTTAGGCTTTCTCAGGTTTAGGGTTTAGGGCTTAGCAGAATTATTTAGGGTTTATGGTATAGGGGTTAGGGGTTAAAGTTTAGGGTTTAGGGGCATGATTTAGGGTTCATAGGTTTAGGGCTACTTTGGTTTAGGGTTTAGGGGAATTATTTAGGGTTTATGGTTGCATGTCAAAAGCAATCTCCCTCTCTCTAAATCCCTTAAATAAATAATGCCCCAAATCACTAACCCATAACTTGCAACCCCTAAACCTATATCTCCCTATCTTTCCCTTATCTCCCTCTCTCTATCATCCCTCTACCTCTCAATCTATATCCCTATCTCTCTAGACATCTCACTCACTCTCTATATCCCTATCTCTCCCTCTGTCTCCTCTATCTCTCCCAATATATCTCCTCTCTCTCTACCTATATCCATCTCTCCCTATCTCTTTCCTCTCTCTCCCCTATCATTCCTCTATCTCCCTATCTCTCTGGACTTATCTCTTACTCTTTATCTCCCTATCTCTCCCCTCCATCTCCTCTATCTCTTCCTATCTATCCCCTCTCTATCTCTCTCTACCTAGCTATCTCTCCCAATCTCTTTATCTCTTGCCTCTCTCCCCCTATCATTCCTATATATCATATCTCTCCCCTCTATCTTTCCCTCTCCCTTATCGACGAAGGAAATGGAAACAAGAAAACTTGGACTCTCTTTCTATCTCTCTCCCTATCTATCTCTCTCCTCTATCTACCTCTCTATAGATATCTCCCTCTGTCTTGCTCTCTCTATCGACATCAATCCAATGATGTTGAGGATGTGCTAAATTGATTTGCCACATCTAGAAAATAAATGACATCAATCCAATGATTGTCTTGGAATTTGAATAGGTATAGAAAAATGATGGAGGTCAATCCTGAGTGTCACAAGTTTGATCTCAATTATTGACACAAATATCATCTAATATGTAAGTTACATGAAATGATTTGTTAGAATTTACACCAAAACTACTTGATTTTGCCTTCTTAATAGTTGAATTTGTCAAGGTGGTGTTTAGGGCACCATTTAGGAGTTTGTTGATTTGATAGGTGAATGGGTTCAACTAGGTTAAACCCTTTGGGGAGAAAGATTATTGATGTTGAGCTAGATATTAAAGGCAACATACACAGGCATGCATATGGCCTATATGCTGATGTAGATTAGATTATTTCTTTTCTTTTACAAATCAAAGCATGCTCTGATGATTTTCTCTTTGATGTCCTCTTCTTGTATCTATAATTCACCTATGGAGAGTTCCTGAGTTTATATGGAAACTATTAAACAATGATAAAATGTAATGTGGTAGGATGTGGTGAGTTTTAGATGTTGCAAAATAGCATGGAGATATGTCTACATGTGGTGATGCTATGGAAATTTAACCATGAGTCATTTGAAGAAGTACTCACAACTACATATTTAATTATGCTAGTAGAAGCATAAATAATAATGCAAGTGGACTTGTAGCATAGTTGAAGTTCATGCAGAACAATCTAGAGGCTTGGTTATGTTAAGAAATTCTTCTACAATACTACAAGTTGAAAGAATTGGTTAGATGGTTGTATGTGTTCCCACAAGCATATGGTTGGTAGTGATGGTTATACAAGAAGACATGAATACACTGACTATAGTTAGTAATTTAAACCATTGATATTTATGTCTAACAACATATAGTCATCTATAATGATTATCCACATGGAGGCATCATGTTTGGTGAACAATAAAATGAACTATTTAACTTAATCTAAGACAACAGGGGCTTAAATTTGACAGTCAACCTTGCTTGTCAAGCAATTTTTTTATGACAATTATCTATTCAAAAGTGCCTTTCAAATACTATGACATACCTTAGTATAAGTAAATCATATAAAAATCAAATATATATATCATCATAATCCTATATAAATTTTGACAGTTTGTCCAAAATCTCTCCTTTCATATGATACAGTCTTTCTAAAATTTTGATTGTATTTTACAACTAAAATGCCTAAATACAACTATACAACTATCAAATTTAAGCCCTGAAGACAATGAACTAAAAAATAATGAAAAGAATTGGGAAAGGAAAACAAATATTTATTTTGCAAAACGGATATCCGTTTTGGGAAACCTAAAACAGATATTTGTTTTACAAAACATAAAAAGCAAAAAAAAGGTTGCATTTTTGCAAACCCACGGCTTGTAAAATGTAGACTGAGCTCAAGAACGGATATCAGAGGTGAAGAACGGATATCTGATCCAAAGAGGTAAGATCTATTACATTTTTTTGTTTGTTTTGTATATTCAAACAATTTTTTCAAATTTTTATGCTAAATGGGTATGTTTTATATTTAATTAGGTAAAATGGATGAACAAAATGAAAACCCAAACCCTCCACCACCAAACCCCCCCTCCAACAATCAAAGAGAAAATTCAAAGAAACATTGATCAAATAAGTAGGGTTGTAGAAATGTATCACCGCCACCATCGATTGTCTACAATGACATCGAATTTAGAGGGAATTATTAGTCATGTTCAACCTTGTCAACCCAACACAAATCATTTAGGCAATGGCAAGAAGCCAAGAAGGCCGAATATGCTAATGGTTTGTCATATGATCAAGTCAAAGAATTAGACATTACAAAAGGTATGTTAGCCCAATATTTTGTCAATCCTAAAACCGGATTGCATGTTGATGTCCATAAGCCCAAGTATTCAATCAAATGGTGTATTCATAAGGGCATTAGTCAGAATTTTTGGGATCATTTGTGGATGGTTTTTGATAAACCATCCAAGAACAATTTAGATGTACCTTTGTATTTCTTTCGTAAATTCTATGCAGAGTTCATCATGGGTCACCATGTTAATTATTTTGATTTTAGAGAGTTTTAGGGAGTGGGTAAGGGAATGCCTCAAGATAGACCTAGGGCAATGAGACAAGTACAAGGTCCCTATATTCCCCCTCCTGCTATCCCTTCTCCACCCCCAATGCAGCACCTAGATGTTGTTGCAAATGCAACACAATAGGGCCTTAGTGCCATACACTCTTTGACCGAGCATTTGATTATATAGACATCTCAGTTTGCACAAGCACGTGATGTTGGCAATGATATTGGATCACCTGATTTTATTATACCATCATTGTCCACACATGTTTGTGTGCCCCATCATTGCATTTCTTGCAATCAGTTAAGCTTAGGTCCTGTTATGGAGAGTAGTGAGCCACCATTGAACACATCAGAGTACGATGTCCATTCACAAGATGAGGCAGTGGGGTTCAGAACTCAAGCTAAGGGGTCGAGGACAAGAGTAGAAGCACAAGGATCAGTGGACCGTAGAGAAGGAGAAGAGCATGAGCAATCTTTTATACAAGTAAAATTTAAAGTTAAATTTTATGGTCTATTCCATTTGAATATATAAACAAATTTATTAGTACTAATGTATCTAAGTGGGATAACAGTTGATGATAGAGAAGGAGTTGATAGAAATTCATCATGGAACTTTGTCTGCCATCCAATTTGACTTGGACTTGTCGGTATAATTTGTTCTACACATCAACTTTTATTTTTATGCATTTATTTCTTTGTAAGTAATTATATATTAATTTATATCTTGATGTTAATTTTATTTTATAGTCAATCAAAAATGTGAATGATGTGGCATCTTTGCCAATGGTCTTTTCTCAAACTCCTGATCAACCCAAGGGACTATCATTTGCGAAATAGCTTTCTCAATGCCAACAAAGGGTGGAGGTAATTTGATTGAATTGTACTTTAATTGATAATTTAGAAAACTTAAATATTTGATTATCGTCATTTAGATAAATAATAAAATAGAGAATAGAGAAATTGATCTATTAATTTACAAATTATTATGATTATTTGTATACATAGAGTCTTACATTCGTGTCATTTTTCATGCAGGAGATATTAGTTGGTTCATCCATCATGAGTCCTTGTCAATTGATGCAGGAGGCCTCGATGGTGGTATGTGCTTGTTTTCTAGTAGATAAGTTTTTGTGTAGTGCACTCTAGATTGTTTGTGTGTAACACATCTAACCTTTTTTAATGTATGCATTTCCTTTTTTGTTTAATAATTATATATTAATTTATTTCAATGTTACTTTGCTTTTACAGTCTCTTGAGAATGTGAGGGATGTGCCACCTTTGCCATCACACTTTATTAGGACACTTGATCATCTTAAGAGAAATTCATTTGCAGAACGATTATCTAAACGACAATAAAGAGTCGAGGTAATTGAATTGAATTTTTTTAAATAATTGATAGTTTATCTAGCGGTCTTATAGTTGATTGTAGTGATTTAGATGTATGTTAATAAATGAAAGTTCTTAATTGTAGTAGATAAGATTCTATTTACTAACTTTAACTTATTTTTATTTACCATTGAAGATATTAATCAAATTTGTGTTTTGACGTGTTAATGTAGTCAACTTTGCCTCCATCAACTAGTAGACATTCTGGTATGAAGAGGACACTTTTTGAGGATCCATCACAGATTGGGGGTCAAGTGGACCTGTAGTATTTGATGTAGCTATTTGGCATGTAGATTGTATATAGATTTTGAGACATGGCATATGCCACATTTTGTATAAAATGTTTTGAGTTGGCATATTTGCCAAATTTTTGCATGTCTACCATTATGGACTAAATTTTAATATATATACACCTTGATATACAATATAATTTAAATTCCTCATGTGCATGTATTCCTACTTTGAAACTTAAAAGTTTGATGTATAATATTGTTATAATTCTTGTTATATAAGATTGTTTTTCTTGGTAGAAACATGATATATGTAGTTTCATACCTCAAGACATAACTTGATCTTAATTGCCACGTGATTGTAGTTTTAGGTAGATATAGTATTTTCATGAAATGACAAATTTTAATGGTTCTCACTCAAGGTTTTAGTATGCCATCAAGGCATATGTATTAATATGTTCATAGTCTATTCTAATTGCTATATGGTTCCTTTACATGCCTCACCTGCTATTGCAAGACAACAATAAACTCAAGTTGTGGTGTAGGAATACCTAGTCAATTTTGGTCAAATTGATGTAAATAGGAGTCTAATGTTGAGGAGAGTGATTTGTAAGAGTTGGAATAGCATGTGTAGACCTAATTTGATATGTCTAAGGTGTTGACATGAAGAATGGAGGCTAGGAGTGTGTAGAATCAATAGATTCCTTATCATACAAGCCTAATTAGGCCTTTGTCCTAGCGTAGTAGTAGATTTTTAAAGGGTTTGTTACAAAGAGACCATACTTGCAATTTTGATATGCTTTGAAACTCCAAAAAGGGTATCTAGAATAATGATTAGATTCTAGGTTTGAGTTGTCTTTTGCAAATTATGACATAAAAGAGGTGTTTGCTGCCATACTACAGAAATAGTGGATTTGTGAAGGAAGTCAGTGTGTTTGAGATGTTAAGGTTTTGAAAAAGTTTGGATTGGGTTAGTTTGTATTCTCCCTCCTTACTCTGCATCAAGTTGTAGTTAGCACTTAGGCCTACAATTGTGTTTTATGTCTTATATTTGATCCAATCAAGAGGGAAGGGTTCAAGATGATCCAAATCATATGACAAAATTCCTTATATGCCCTAATCATTGCTAGTATCTTGAAATCTCCTACTCTCATATTGAAATCTCCTCCATATGTAGTTGACTTGTATGATTTGGATGCACTTGTTTGTTGCCACATATTGCATTTGAGTCAATTTGATGGTTTGCTTTTGTGTCCATTGGTTAAGGTTTGACATACTTTTGATTGTGGAGTCTTGGTTGGTTCATAATGCATTTGGTTTTTCTTGAGTCTCTAGGTTACATGGGTATGATAGGCTTAAGTTATTATTTCTTTAAGAGGTCTTGGTTGAGCATGATTTGTATTCCCATTGTTATGTCTTGAGCTTTTGGACTTATGAGTTTGCGTGTTATCATTTTGAGATATGCGTGTGTGGTTGTTACATGATGAGGTATACTTTTGTGATATTATCTATACACCTTTGTTCTAATCTTATGACAAAATTTTGAGGGTGAATTTGGTTTGATTTGTGATGACATTATGTGGATTTTGTAGTCATTAAGTTGTTTCAAGGTAATTTTTTTATCAAGCATCGCTAAATGAACTATATCAAGTAAATGAGGTTAAAATCATGAAGATCACAACACCATACAAACCTCAAGTTGTTAGGAGATCAAAGACTAGAGTGGCCTGATGCTCAAACCTTCATTGGGCTATTAAAATGCACAAAACAATCATACAAGACAATCATTCATGAAATTACTATGCAAAGAGGGTTTATAAGTTGCATTAGGGTTTGTATAAATGATCTAATGGATTTATAAGGTTGTAAAACACCAAAATGGATGATTTATATGAGTTTTGGGTTTGTCACAGTCCATGTACAACTTTCTGTCCTCATTGACTGTTATTAGATATTTTAATGTTTTTACTTAATAAATCCATGATCCTTTGTCATGGAACATCAAGAGGAGGACTATAGACACACTTATGACAAGTAGATTTCATGAAATTCATAAGGGGCTACCAAACCAATTCTAGGATTGTTCTAATAAAACAAGAGAGGACTACCAAATACATAGTGGTTGTCAAAACACTTATATGACCATCATAATAGTCCATAAACACCACTAGTCCTCATGATCAATCAAAGACATCATTAATAACATGAAGATAATCTAATTTATAGGTTCAAAATAAGAATGAGAAGGTGATATAAAGATCCAAATGCAAAGGAATGAATGTTTGTTAAAATGATACACATGGATGTCCAAAACTGCCCTTTATGACTATCCTAAAACAACATCGTCTATATGCTCATAAAAGCCATCAAACTTTGAGAATAAACTCATCATTGGATAAGGAGTGGAAGGACAAAGTCACATTCCCAAAAACCTTTTAAAATCACATGTCTCCCCTTATGAAAACTAGGGTCTTTGTTGATACATTGTTCTGTAAGAGCAAAGTCACTTAAGATCTTAAGAGCAAAAACCTTCTCAGGTGCCATATTTTTTGTTCTGCTTGTCATGGGGCCGAACGGACTATACTAAAGTGTCAGGGTGGGAGGTTAAATGCTAGGGGAAGTCTCATTTTATGTGTCAAGTGTCCCAGTCATTCCAGGCAACAGGCTACTGACAAAGTCCCTTAAGATCCTTGAGACCAAAAAATTGCCAAACTTTGATGAAGCAGTTCTTAGAATTTGTGATAGTTGGGAATGTTCTCTTTGAACCTATAGGTGCATGTGGAGTCTATCCACAATAACCTCTCTCTGTTTTGGTCAACTACAGTCTGTTTGACCATGCTGAAATCAAACGCATTCTTACAAAATGCTTCAATTTCATGCAGTGGAAAGGTGCTAGGTGTGACATTTTGCATTCCATAGCTCGTGGGGACAAAAATAGATTACGCCAATGCATTAGGGTGGATAGGTAAATACCAGGGGAGGTCTTGTTTCATGCGCCAAGCATCCCAGTCATTCTGAACAACAGGCTATCGACAAAGTCCTTTAAGATCCATGAGACCAAAAAACTGCTAAACTTTGACGGAGGAGTTCTCAAAATTTGTGATAGCTGGGAATGTTATGTTTGGACCTATAGATGCATGTGGGGTTTGTCCACAATAACCTCTCTTAGTTTTGGTCAACTCCAGTCCATTTGATCGTGCCGAAAACAAACACATTCTTACAAAATGCTTCAATTTCATCCAGTGAAAACGTTCTAGGTGTGACATTTTTCATTCCATAGCTCATGGGGCCAAACAAACTATGCCAATACATCAGGATGGGCAAGTAAATGCCAGGGGAGGTCTCGTTTCGTGCACTAAGCATCACAATCATTCAGAGTAATAGGCTACCGACAAAGTCCCTTAAGAACCCTAAGACCAAAGAACTACCAAAGTTTGATGGAGTAGTTCTTAGAATTCGTGATAGTTGAGAATGTTATGTTTAGACCTATAGGTGCATGTGGCATCCATCCACAATAACCTCTCTCAGTTTTGGTCAACTCCAGTCTATTTGACCGTGCTGAAATCAAACACATTCTTGCAAAATGCTTCAATTTCATGTAGTGGAAAGGTGCTATGTGTGACATTTTGCATTCCATAGCTCATGGGGATGAACAGACTATGCCAACATGTTAGGGTAGGTGGGTAAATGCCAGGGGAGGTCTTGTATCATGTGCCAAGCATCCCAGTCGTTCTGAGCTGTAAGCTACCAACAAAGTCAAAAGTTGCTAGGACTAAAATTTTGCATTCAATAGGTCCTGGGGCTGAATGGATTGCACCAACATGTGGGGGTGGGTGGATAAATGCTAGGGGAGGTCTCGTTTTGTGTACCAAGCATCCCAGTCATTCCAAGTTATAAGCTACCTGCAAAGTGACTTTACCGGTAGCTTACAACTTGGAAGGACTGGGAGCCTTGGCACACAAAATGAGACCTCCCCTAGCATTTACCTACCTACCCTGATGTGTAGGCACAATTTGTTTGGCCCCAGGACCTATGGAATGCAAAATTTCAATCCTAGCAACTTTTGACTTTATCGATAGCTTACAGATTGGAATGACTGGGACACTTGGCACATGAAACAAGATCTCCAATGGAATTTACCCACCCACCCCGATGTGTTGGTGTAGTCCATTCAGCCCCACAAGCTATGGAATGCAAAATGTCACATCTAGCACCTTTCCACTGCATGAAATTGAAGCATTTTGCAAGAATGCATTTGATTTCTGCATGGTCAAATAGATTGGATTTGACCAAAACTGAGAGAGGTTATTGTGGATGGACCCCACATGCACCTATAGGTCCAAACAAAACATTCTCATCTATCATGAATTATGAGAACTGCTCCATCAAAGTTTGGTAGTTTTTTGGTCTCAGGGATTTTAAGGGACTTTACCGGTAGCCTGTTGCTCGGAATGACTGGGATGCTTGGTGCACAAAATGAGACCTCCCTTGGCATTTACCCACCCACCCTAACACGTTGGCACAGTCCGTTTGGCCCCACGAGCTATGGAATACAAAATGTCACACCTAGCACCTTTCCACTGCATGAAATTGAAGCATTTTGCAAGAATGTGTTTGATTTCAGTAGGGTCAAACAGAATGGAGAGAGGTTATTGTGGACAGACTCCATGTGCACTTGTAGGTTCAAACATAATGCTCCCACCTTTCACAAATTTTAAGAATTACTCCGTCAAAGTTTGGCAATTTTTTGGTCTCAGGGATCTTAAGGGACTTTATCAATAGTCTATTGCCTGGAATGACTGGGATGCTTGGCACACGAAATGAGACCTCCCTTGACATTTACCCACCCACCTCGATACATTAGCATAGTTTGTTTAGCCCCACAAGCTATGTAATGAAAAATGTCACACCTAGCACCTTTCCACTGTATGAAATTGAAACATTTTAAAAGAATGTGTTTGATTTTGGCACAGTCAAACACACTGGAGTTGACCAAAACTGAGAGAGGTTATTGTGGACGGACCCCACATGCACCTGCAGGTCTAAACATAACATTCCTAGCTAATCACAAATTCTAAGAACTGCTCTGTCAAAGTTTGGCAATTTTTTGGTCTCAGGGATCTTAAGGGACTTTACTGGTAGCATGTTTCCCGAAATGACTGGGATGCTTGGCGCATGAAATGAGACCTCCCATGGCATTTACCCACCCACCCCGATGCGTTGGCATAGTCTGTTCATCCCCATGACGAGCATAACAAAAAATATGGCACCTAGCAAAGATCCTAGTTTTCATAGTGTTGCCCCTTAGTTGTTGTCCTTGATGTCAAATACACAAACTCTCAGGTTTGTGGCACAATGACTGTTGGCATTGGCATTAGTATTCATGATGTTTAGCATTTGATGCATGAACTAATATTCTTGATGATGTTCTTTCATGTTCTTGATGATGATCTTGTTAATGCTCATAATGTTGTTCACTTGAAGAGACATCAAACATGTTGGTGTTGGTTGTGGAATTTACTATTCTCTACAAGCAGTTGGTATTTGGCTTGTAATGTTGATAGAGGTTATTGGTTCTAACATCATGGTAATGGTAATGGTAATGGTATGGCACATGCTATATAGGACAGTTGATATGATACTATGATTACATCACAACTTGATGGCAGTTGGATGGCATTTGATTGGATATACTGTGGTATAGTTGATATATGACTCTAAACCATGACATTTGTTAGCTCAATTCATGTTACATTTCTATGGTAGATACCAAGTATCAGTTTGACACATGGACTTTTATGACAGTTTGACTCTATCTTGGATGGCATGAGCATTGTTCACATTTGTATTAGAGTTGAACATTGAATTAATTTTGATCTCCTCATGTGGACTATACAAGGTTATAAAGGCACAATCTTTACTTGAAGATTTACCATGGCTTGAACATTACATGGGGTCATGTTATAATTCCTAGTGACCAATTCTTTTTTAATACTCATTAAAATTGACTTGATCAGGCATTAAGAAGTAACCTGTAGAACAGGTTTCAGGTTCTCCTTGGTAGGTAAAAGGTGTTTGTTTCTGTTCATTGGTCATTGGCCCTTTTAGGGCTTACCAAGGACACCAGTTACATATTTTTGTATTGGGCAAAAAGGAAGTTTTGATTCTCATATTGTAAAGTCTGTGGCTTCGAATATGAAGCTCTTAACCTAGGGTTTCATTTTATTTTATTTCTGAGTGCATTCATGAAAGAGTATGACAGTACATAAGGTATCTTGTTGTGGATCTCATGGATATGACAAAGCTAGACTATTGGTAAAAGATTTTGACTCTTCTTTCAACAAAAGTGGTAGTTATTGGTCAGCCTATCAGGTAATATTTATTCATTTTGCTTTGTGGTAGAGTAATATTCACAAGGGGTTTCTTATCATTTCATTTGAAGGACTTCGACAGTTATAACCTTTCCTTTCAATTTTTCTGTTATGGGGTTTCAAATACATGAAAATAATTCTTATTTCCTTATCAATAATAGTTACCCATAACGATAGTGATTAGGGTTTCAAAAACAAAAACAATTCTTTCTCATTTGGTTTCTCAAATGTTAATGGAAGAGGTTGTATTACTTGATAACTGTGGTTTGGAAAGGGGTTTCAAAGTCTTGTTATGGATTTGTAACACTCTATTATGAACAGTTATAACTGTCTTGAAATGAACATTCAAGTGACAATGTTTTACATGGCATTATGAAGCAATTTTGTAAAAAGGCTTAACCCTGGTTAGGGTTTGAAGAAGACATTGGTATTGTTTGTAAAGCACACTTTAGCTTACCATACAGTTTGAATACCTTTCAAAACCATTGATCATATGAGGTCTATTCGACCATAACTGCTTTGTCAGTTGGAAAATATCTAAAATAGGTTTTTTGTGCACAATTATTCTTTCAAATTGTTTTGTGAAAGAAAGAAAGACATTTCTAAGAAAGTATAAAATAGATTATACTCCATTGAGTTTGTAGGGTTTTTTGTAGTCATTGTAATATCAAACAAAAGCAATAGACTATGATTGAATATCATTTTTGTAATCAGTTGTATATGTGCACAAGTTGATGTAATTCTTGAAGTCTCAAACATTCAATGAGATATTCAAGAACAGGGCTTTAAGAGAAATAGAGCAACCCTCTATATTAAACTGTATTATTCATTATATGGATTAAAATATGCTAGTGAGGCAAAGTTGTATAAAGCTAGTGAGGCAAAGTTGTATAAAGCCAGTGAGGCAAGAAAAATTGTCAGTGAGACAAAAGAAGTCAGTGAGACTATATGATTGGGATTTTGATATTAAGCCAATGATGCATCTTTCCTGGGTGGTTTTTATTCCCCAAGAGGGTTTTCCACTCATGCAATTTTCTATGTTATGGTCTCTCTATGTGTGATCCATGGATGTCTTATGTCTAAACTTTCCATTACATTCATTGTTTAATGTTTCATAATTTAACTACTGCATATGTGACATGATGTTCATTATGAGTCAGTACAAATGCACAATATATCCAATAAAGAAATAAAACTACCCTACTATTTGTCATAGTTCACCAACAATTGTTTTGTTCATTCATGTTTACAAATTGATCTGTCAATGCAATACAGTTCATAAATGAATGTTTTGCTTTTATCATACAAGGGTCGAAGTTTATGGTTGGTAAAGTTTATTAATTGTTGCCAAAAACAAGTATATTTTATGAGACACTGATTCACCCCCCCTCTTAGTGTCTCTCATACTCCAACACATAGGGGGAGATATGTGATTTGAAGAGGTTTTGGGACTATTTATATGAGGTTTTGGGACTATTCTTAAGAGGTTTTTGCGACTATTTTAAGAGTTTTTTGGGACTATTTTGAAGAGATATACTAGTTTATTGTTAAAATATTCACGACATCAAATCACTACATATATAACCATCAAATTTAGCATTAAACATAATGAAAAAACACACCTTTAAGAGTGTACTACTAAAATCACATGAAATGGTTATCAATTATTAGCACCAGATGTGAAGATCTAAAAATTATTATATTATGGTCATAGTCTCCTCATAGGATATACAAAATATACAAATATAAAATATAAAAAATGTCTCCATTCATGTAATCCTTTATAGGTCATTAAAATGACCCTTAAATAATTAGACCACCCTCCACAACTATCTTAGACCCTTTATCAGCCCTAAAGAAACCATGCAAACCTTTATTGTGCTTTGGTTTAAACCTTCATGCAAGTGTCATCATTGGAGGACATCGGTTATCCAAGAGTTGTAACGATTATAACAATTATTATAATGCTTTATGAAGAGAGATAAATATCTGATGCAATGCAAGGTGTCAAATTCAATCCCTAGGAGACTTATCTCACAACAATGGGCTCAAATAAGTAACTTTTACAAGCTTCACAAGGAATCTTCTCAAGGCAATTTCCTATTTCAAGGGCACAAACTATGGGTTTCCAACTTCTCAAGCCTAACACCATTTCCAATGTCTCTCTTTCACCTCAAGAACTCAAACACGACTCAATCAATCCCTTATCAAAGTCTGCCCACTCAATTCTTTACCATTTCCTTATTGGCTGCACCAAATGCTAGTAGCCCTCCAAATAGGACTGTTACTCATTATCTTTTGTTTCAGACCTCAATTCAAGACTGTGAAGGGATTTTTGGACACCCATTAAGGAGTTTAAAACATATCTCAAATTCAGTATAGGGTCCTTTGGACCATAGTCCCCAAAACTAGACTGTTCCACTGCCACAAAACCTCCAATTAGGTCACTTTCAAAAAGCAACCCTATGTCAACCTCCTCCCAAACTTCCAAACTCTACTCCAACACTCTCAACATGTTTCAAAACCTCAGAATCAACAATTTTCACCAGGGGAAACAATCACTAAATAGCCAAAACATCCAACCCATGTTTAAGCCATTCTAGGCTAGGTTTCATAGGGGTTTATTGGAAATTGATATCTCAGACCTCTATCCGGCCAACCAACCACTAAAACACTTCAATTATTATCTACAAATGCTTATTCTACCTAGCCTTAGACAAATTTAATAGCAAATGGATGATTTAATGCAATTAAGGTGCCTCCAAACCCTCAAAAATAGAGTTACTGGATAGTTTTCAGAGAAACGTGGATAACTTGCTCAAAAATGAATGAAATTAAGTTAAACTTGAAGGAAAACAAAGTTAATTCACTCCTTCATGATATCTAAGCAGTTTGAGATCACCAAGTTTCTATACAAGCACGTGCAGAGGTTTGCAATATAGTAAAACATTTCAAATTTAGGAACAATTAGGACAACCATAATTGTGGCAATTTTCATGTCCAAGAACAAATGAGATAGTCATGAGAAGAATGTTGTCATGTCTAAGAAAAAATGAGATAGTCATGAGAATAAAGGGACAGTCACAAGTAAGTGTAAGGTAGATCTAAGATGGAGACAACTTCAAGGCCATGGAGTCACTTGGAATGTGTTGCTAAAATGAGGTACAGTCATGAAGTGTTGAAGAAGGATTAATGTATGAGTGAGAGGGGATGCTCTTAAGGTCTAATACTGCCATGAAGACTAAAGCTCAATTGATAGTCTACTTGGACAATCATAAATCATATGGCATAATTCATTAGGCATTAAAACATCTTGTGAAAAGGAGAATATGGGATAGCTATGTGATTGATGTGAATTCTAGACAGAACTCCTATCATATTGTCCTAGTCCCATAAACAAAACTATTTGGCCAATAATTTTTTCTAATGGGGAGTGTTTCCAACTCACACATTCTTTCTTACTTCTAAACTAGACTAACACTTTGCTCACTTCTTTCCTTCTCATATCCTTTCTCAACTTATTTAGAGAGAAACATTTGGGGAAAAGATATTGCTTCAACAATCTTACATCATTCAGTAACTACATAGATCCACTAGATCAACTAGGAGAGCACTGCATAGTTCAACTTCCATAGTTCAACACATAAGAAATGGATTGAATGCTGGCTTGACCTTTCCCAAGGGATCATTGAACCCACTAAATTGGTGTCAATTCACCCACCTCTAGCCAACATAAGAATTATTCACTAACCCTAAGATATAAAGTGTTTTAGGGTAAAAGTAGACATCAAAAGCATGCACAAACATGGCACACCTCTAGATACCAAGATAAGAGGCAAACATATTATGACAAGGAAAGTGACATATGTAAATGACATTAATTGATAATTCACCTTGACACATACACACTCAATAGATAGAAACATATTTATGAGATAACACAACTCTTCTTTCCACTTTCTTTGTATAATCGGTCTTTGTCCTTCCTCTTTAACTGTAATGCTCAAATTTTACTAAGGACATTAACAAGTAAAAATAGGGCCAACAATTTTTTTTTGTAAATAATTGCAACATAACCATGTCACAATGTCACTATTGAACTTGTTGTCACCTAGACATTGTTCCATCTTCACAAACTGATTTGATGAATGCCCTCTGACCTTTCCCTCATTTGAAACTGATGTTGAACTTGCTTGAACACTTGCTAACATACCTCTGCCATCTTTGTCTTGGATTGTCCTCTTCTTTACTCCTGATGCATGCTGAAACTCATCCATTTGTCCTTTCCATTCACCTTTACTCACTTCACCTTTTCCTTTCATTTCTTCTCTGAGATTTTCTACCCCTAGAGCCTCTATTTTATCAAACTTACAACCTTCTATACTGACATAATTGGACTGCCTATTGGCCTCTTTTGAGATCAATGGACAAAGCACCTTTCCCACCATGATCTCAACATGGTTCTCTACCCAATCTTGCATTCCCACAGTCAATTCATCCTTGACCTTCTCTTTATCAGGTTTTGACACCAACTCATCATCTTTTCTCATCAAAATTGAATTATTTTCCAAACTTACTGTCTTAGCATCTCCAAGCCTTGAAGTAGTTCAAAACTTACTATCTTAGCCATCTAGGCATACTATCTTAGCATCACCAAGGCTTTAGAAACTTTCAAGCAAAACCAATTGGTGGGTGTAAAGCTAAAATCCACAACCTTTGACTACATCCTCTCTGCTAGTGCCAAACTAAGATCTTACACCATCTCAAACATCTTAGTTCATGGTCAACCCTTCAAAGATGTTCAAGACCTATAGTTCATGGTCTATAGGACCTCTCTCTCCATCCACCTATCATTGCTAATGACAAACAAATGAAAACTAGGCTCTAACACATCAAATCTTCCTTGTTTCTGCTGTCCACAGTCTGATACATCCAAATATTAGACCTATTGTGCCAACAAATCCTAGGCCCAATTCAAGTGCCAACAAAGATTGAAATTAACTCTTTCCTACTCATCCCAATTTCTATAAGACTACAAGAGCATTTAGATCATACACCAAAGAAAGCACTAAAATCCAATTGCCAACATGCTAGTGAATGAGCATTGAATGTGACCACATAAAGAAAACTCACACTATTCTTCAACAAAGACCATCTCCTTAGTCCAAAAATTCAAAAGACCTCGATTCAAGCACATCTCAATGCACATTTATATGAATAGACACACTTCCAACTTTATTGAGCCAAGTGAAAAAAGAAAATTCATTCCTCCAAAGAAAGCCAGTCATATAATAAGAAAGTTTCAGCCTAGTCTTTTGTCTTATTGTCTTATTTCTCACAACAATCCACTCCCGTCAATTAAAACTAATTCCACTAATATGCACTTTGAAATATGACTTTTGACATTGTATTGATGTAGAGAAGGGTTACAAACTAGCCTATTGATACCATATTTCACAACAATGGGTTCACTCTCTTCTCAAGGTTCAATGGAACTTATGACAGGGTAGATTTAGTAACTCTTATACCCTAAGACTGTGAAATCAATCCTCTTGGGATAGTCATGCCTTAACTTGTGTCAACCCTTCAAAGATGTTCCAGACCTATGGTTCATGGTCTGTAGGACCTCTCTCTCCATCCACCTATCATTGCTCATGACAAACAAACAAAAACTAGGCTCTAACACATTAAATCTTCCTTGTTTCTGCTATCCACAGTCTGATACATTCAAATATCATACTTCTTTAGTCATGACAGTCCTCTCAATATGCAAAAGTGGCAGACCTCTCAAGTTTGTGGGACAACATGGCAACACCATAGAAAGCATTGGGTAATGATATAAATGACATCACAGACCTTTCAAGGTCTTAGTAACTCCCAAATGCATGGGCAGACTTAAAGGTAGCAACATTCAATGAGACAGTCTATGTTTCATGTGCAAACAATGAATCAAATATCAATCCATGAAGGAAGTGTCAGGACAATGGTTGTTCCAAGATGTCAACATCAATCTCAAACCTATCATAACCTTCACCAAACTCTAAGCAAATGTTCAAGCAAATGCAATAGGCACATGTAAAACCAAACTCATGTAACTATAATTTATCATCATATTAACTACTTAATATAAGTTGTCATATACATAATGTCATGAACATAACATCTAGTTTATATACAAATCCATATAGGCATATATTCAAAAATATACATCGGTAGTTCATACAAAAGTATGTATACAAAGCCATCTAGGCAAACAAAAAATGTCCCAAAAACTAGTTTCCAATCAATGACTCATCCTCTCTCTGTCGTCAAGTAGACCCCTTCAATAGAAGTTCATCCAGCTCGACCTGTTAATACAATCAAACAATATATACACATTAATATAGAAAATGTATGAAATATATAACATCACATATGTAATCGATCTCTTACCACCGCCTGATGATCAGTCTCCATCATCTTTTCTCCAACTTCTTTGTTTGTATTTGGACGGGTTGGAGTTGTGACCTCCTATGAGAAGCATCAAGAAGAAAAATTGATTAAACATAAATATCATTTATGTACATCAAATGACATGAGATAAAACAAGAAATACCATATGAGATTGCATGAAGGATATGGGAAATCTGTCAGATGTTGTAGTTACAACTGCCTTAAGAGACATGAATGCAAAGTGAGGAAGCATAGGTAGAAATTAATATGTAGAAAAAGATAGAAAGAAAAATATTAAGAAATTCAAATTAACACTAAAATTCATACCTCAAGTATAGTCAAAATAACCTATGATGCCATGCAAAAAATCTACTATGCCATGCAAAATAACCTCATTCACAATCCTGTCAAAAACATGCATTATAGTTAAAGAAACAAGATTTTTAATTTAAAACATAGAAAAGTTTAGCAATTGGCAGGTGTAAAGCAAAGTGTGGAAACATAGAAAAGTGTACCATTTGATTTCATTTGTCATACCTACTTGCTTGAACATGGTCAAGGTGTCATTGGAACCATTTATCCAAAACCCAAGGAAAGTAGAGATTGCCATATACTACATGAAATATACCATATGAGATTGCATGAAGCATATGGGAAATCTGTCAGATGTTGTAGTCAAATTAACACTAAAAATTGTACCTCATGTATAGTCAAAATAACCTATGATGCCATGCAAAAAAATTTACAATGCCATGCAAAATAACCTCATTCACAATCTTGTATAGTCAAAAACATGCATTATAGTTAAAGAAACAAGATTTTTAATTTAAAACATATAAAAGTTTGGCAATTGACGGGTGTAAAGAAAAGTGTGGAAACATAGAAAAGTGTGCAATTTGATTTCATTTGTCATACCTACATGCTTGAACATGGTCAAGTTGTCACTGGAACAATTTATCCAAAACCCAAGGAAAGTAGAGATTGCCATATACTATATGAAATATACCATATGAGATTGCATGAAGGATATGGGAAATCTGTCAGATGTTGTAGTCAAATTAACACAAAATCGTACCTCGAGTATAGTCAAAATAACCTATGATGTCATGCAAAAAAATCTACAATGCCATGCAAAATAACCTCATTCGCAATCCTGTATAGTAAAAAACATGCATTATAGTTAAAGAAACAAGATTTTTAATAAAACAATTATAAAAAATAGAAAAAACAAGAACAAGGTAAGATAAAAAATGTCATACCTATCCATCTAGAAGTTTAAATGCTAGTCAAGCGTACTCGAGGGGTTATCTCTTACCTTCAAAGTATCTAATATTGCTTCATGATCAACATTACTAGTTGTCCATAGTTGATTTGATTTTGGTTTTCCATGATGCTTTAGTAACTTGACATTTGTTGCTACAACTAGGTGCAAATACATCAATATGGTTTTATGCTTCTCATAGTCTTCAAAGGCAGGGATGCCATTCTTTCTAATCATATATGTTCATAACCAAGTCCCAACAATAACAACTGATCCTGTAGGATATGTGAACCCATCATCATCTGTCATAGGTTGTGTTAGCTTTTGTTTTCCCTATACACATCGTGCCAACCAATTATCTGACCTCTCTTCATTTCCATGCGGTGCAACAACTACATAAACATGACCTAGCTGTACAAGGTCTGAAATATGTTCATAGTCGAATGAGCTCTCCATGTCATTGACGAAAGATGATTGACCTTGAGATAAAGGGGTTAAATATCATGGAATCTATGCATCTACCCACTCACTTGACTCACAATTATCCCAATCACATTTAATACAACTCTAACAAAAACAAGCTAATTCTCATGTCCAAATAGTCCATGCACTTGTATCTAAGCTTCAAAATGAATGCATCTTTGATGATTCACTGATTCTTTGACAATCCCATTTCTCTTTCGCTATCCCATCATCAACCAACCAAAAGAACTTGTACACTTCTGAATCAAGAGCCACTCCCTATGACAATGCATAGTTACACCACTTAACAATAGAATCTGTATCACTGAATGTAGCACCACCTCTAATCTTTAGTTGTTCTTTAAAAAGAGCTCTCTTCACGCATGCACCCACTCCATCATGTTCATCTTTTCCGTGCCCAGCTTCAAAAAATTCTAAATATGAGGTATACACGTCTCTACATGCTTTTTGCACAACCAATAGAATATACAAGCATTCTTGAATTGACCAGTGCAATTATCTAACCAAATGAGATGTTGATCCATTCTAATATGTTTTTCGTCAAGAACCCATAAAATTGTTCAATCATCACTCATGTAAAAATGGTATTCTCTGACAATCTTCCTGTTCTCTTCTGTACTATCGGGGGCATGTCTGTATGTGATGTGAACAAAAATAGCAATATGAATAGAATTGTAGTATTGGGATTGAACTTCATTTTGGGGTTGCAATGTGTAGTTTTCTACAAAATCAACTATAGAGACAATAGTTCCAATCAGAAAAAAGTCTTTACACATCCTGAACTATTGATCTAACCATCGAGACCTATGGCTATGTCTGACATACTTGTAGAAAAGATTTTTCTTAAAATCATCACTAAAATCAGCAATACTTACCTCTCTTACAATAAACTCACATCTAGAACCTTCACCTCCACTTTTCAAATTGTATTTCACTGTCTCGTATCTCTTTTTCTCAACCATATCTCTTTTTCTCAACCATTCTCTTTCCAATATCATGCTCGTTGCCCTCATGAAAACATGATACAAACTTTGATAACCCACCACATTGTAAACACTTTTCATTTAAAAACTCATTCTTATAGAAAATGCAACCATCATCTTTAATACATAGAAATAAATCCAATAAGTCCTTAGATGACTTTGGTAGTTGAATTGCACCACACTCATGTAACATTTTGTTAGTGTGCAAAGTAGAACGAATATTGCATAATAATTCATGGTACATAGAAAACTCTACATGGTATTTGCAACATGTATTATGAACTTTAAAAGGAACACAATAAAATGGCTTAAGATATTCAAATGATCTTTGTGAGATTGTCGTACCTGGGTGTGTTTCACAATATTGTTTGTACAATGTTGTTTGGCTACATTCCAAGTAATGTTTAGGATGTGGTGTACGGTCTTTATCACC
The DNA here is from genome assembly GCA_027924645.1 of Cunninghamia lanceolata. Classification (NCBI taxonomy): domain Eukaryota; kingdom Viridiplantae; phylum Streptophyta; class Pinopsida; order Cupressales; family Cupressaceae; genus Cunninghamia; species Cunninghamia lanceolata. Next base: position 4,849,274 of record BSBN01000088.1, read on the forward strand.
AATTCTTAACTTTAAAACATCTTTTGCATTCGGTGATACCCTAGAGTTAGTGTGCCAAAATCGTTCAATTCCTTCCTTTGTGCTATTGATTAGCTTCTTGTCAACTCATAGAAGCCTACCACTAAAAGCCCAAGTATCATTTCTAGGAGGGCTATCTAGCCTTGATCTTAATGTTAGTTCTTTTGACAATGTTTTACGATTCAATCTTAAGTCAACACAAGTTTGACTCATTAATCAAGCATTTCTTAATTGTTTGCTTACTATTGAGGTTGTTATTACTCTACGAGCAGCTCTTTTATCTTTCTCCTTGCTAGTCTTTTCAATAGAATTGAATGCATTGAAAAGTCTTCTAACAATAATTTTATTCCGATCAGACACTTTGTTTAACCAAATCATTAATTTCTTTAGTAAAGGTCTCATTTTGTACATCTTTAGTAATTGCACAAAAAGTTGGCATTGTTTGGTTAAAGTTTTATTCTCAAAGTATTCATTGAAGAGTTTTAAAGCCCACAACTGAACCATTTGTGATGACCTCTTGCCTTCAAGTTTTTCCATTATGTTCTCATCAATTTCAAGTAACCATTTTGAGGTTCTTGGGTATTTTCCAATTTCATCATGCTTATTATCTTCTTGACAAATGTCCTCTCTTCTTATGAAATTTGGAGATACATTGATTTTCATTGTTTCATCCATGGTATCAACCTCATCAATTTTATCAACAAATGGATTATGGAGTGCAAATTCAATATCATGAGGTTCATATCCACTTTGTTCAAGTGTACATCTTTGTTTTTCTTCTTCTTTGTCCATGGTATTTCTCTTATCAATAGGTATTTCATAACATTTTGCAACATTTTCATTTGCAATATCATGGTGAATTTCATTCTTATCTAACATTTCATTATAATCAAAATTAACATCTTCAATTTGCATGTCATTGGATGGTAAAGAAGAAGCTTCACCTTGATAAGCATCCACCAAACCCGCTCTTTCAATCCTCTTCCTTCCCCTATCTTTTTCCCTAATTGCTTCAATTTCCTCCAATGTAACTTTCCTCCTTTTTTCTTTATGACGATTGTTGCTCCCCATTAGGGGAACAAAAAACATCACCTTTATGATTGTAACAAGAAAATTGTCTCTCAAAAAGTGCATAAGAATATTTCTTTCATTGTCACAAGCAGAAATCATGAGATTTTTGACAACAAATTGATAAGTGCCAAGTTGCACCCATGAAATACATCTTTTTACCTCTCTTTTTCTCCTTCTTGATTCCATCTTTCCTAATGTCTGCACCCAAATAAGCTAGCAAGATTGTTCTAGTTAATGATTAATTGAGATAGATTACTTAAGATTATAATTTCTGATTGAGTGACTAATGTGCATGGAATTGATGGAAAAATGCAGAAACTTCTCTCTTTTTGAATCAACAAGTGTAGATGCCAGGAACAACAATTTTGTGCATCTCTAGAGATAGTCTTCAATAATCTTTGGAGACAATATTAGATTACCATGACACCTGAAGTTTTGAAGTAATGAGGAAAGCCTCTCCAGAACTGGACAGGAGTCTGGAGCATCTTCGGAGCTGAACAAAGAAAGCTACAGATATCTCCGGAGCTACAGACATATCTTTAGAGCTGCAGACAGGGACAGATATCTCTGGTGCCTCCTGAGAGTAGAGCATATTTCTAGCATAAGCTGTCGATGAGGCACTCTCAGCAGTGAATGTACTACCCCTCATTTCACTCAAATCATTACCTGAGTGGTGAAGGGTCATCTCTAGTTAATTGCTGGAGTTTTTATCTTTATAAAGTTTTTTCATGAGTTACGAATAGAACTGATTCAATACCCATATTTTCAGGGCCTCGCTGCCCAAATGTATTAAGACTCAAACTTAAAATTCTAAGTGGACTTCTGTTCCACTCAGTCTACTTTTATTGCATGATTATCTTTCATAGTTAAACATTTAGTGTAATAAAGAGATGGATGTCATCTCATAGAAGAACTGATAGATAAGTTAAGTGATATGTCATCACTCTTTTGATATATACTTGTAGAAACAGCAGAAGAAATATACAATGATTGATTTATTCTGATTCTTGTTAATCTCAGTTCTGTGATAGCAATATTTTTCATGAATGCAAAGTGAATGAATTGGACTGGATCTAGTTGTGATCTTCTTTTGTGCTGATTCTCCACTGTAGCCTTCAGCCCCAAGGGTGTGGAGTAAGGGCCCACTCTCACCACCAAGGCAGAAGGCTAGTACCACTATTTTATTACTTTAGATTTTGCTATGAAAAGTATTTACTGATTTTGATAAATAGATGCATGTTACTGTTTTCAAGATTGCTTTAAGTAACTTCCTATTTTATTCTGTTTTCAGCATTCCTTAAATTCATTTAGTAAATAGACAGATTAATCTTTTCAAATTGGTAGAAGCTGTTAAAATTAGCTAGGAAAATTGGTAACTGTAGAATCCCTAGTTGCAGATAGCCAAGGACACAGCCCCTAAATTATTGACATCTAAAAATAGATTAAATGATGAGGTACAATGACACCTTGTCATTTTTGGTACCGTTGTCGGGGATGTATTATGTTAATTAGGGAAACTTAGTTAAAATAGTTTTTAGGATAGATCTATATGGTTAGAGCTAGAGATTCGAAAGGAAGATATATCAAGCAGACACCCCAACAACAAGCCATAGGGGAAAGCAGTGGGGTGGCACAAGATCTTGTTCAAGAAAGGAACCTAGAACCCACTTTGGAAGCTGCACCTCAAAACAATAATCCCTTAGATCCTCCAAATCTTCCACTTGCCTATTATATCCAGGAGTTACAACAAAAGTTTCAGGCAAATCCTTTGATAGAACCTAATTTCCTAGAACCTTAGGGAGAAGAACTAGTACTAAACATGGACAATGATAATCATGAAGAAGAAGAAAATTAGGCTCCAAGAACCTTCTCATATCCTATCGTTTTGGTTGCTGGAGACAATGCTCCTATGAAGAATATCTCACTAGCACACTTGCCAAATTTTAGAGGACTTTCTTCTGAGAATCCAGATCAGTTCTTGTTTGAATTCAAAGTAGTCTGCCAAACTTATGATTATGGATTAGATAACCAAAAACTCAACTGTTCCCTTCAACTCTGAAAGATTCTGCGATGAGATGGTTTATGGGTTTACCCCAGAATTCTATCCATTCTTGGGATCAGATGGAAATAGAGTTTTTGGAAAAATACCAAGATTATTGTAGATCTAGTAATAAAAGTGAAGAACTGTTTAAAATTAGGTAGGGGGAGGAAGAGTCCTTAGAGGACTATGTGGATAGGTTTAATTTTGCCTTGAGAAGGTATGGCAACTTGGTAGATCACTCCTTGTCCAGAACCCTATTTGTAAAAGGATTGGATAAAGAATCAAAACAGGCACTAGATCTAATAGGAAAAGGAAACATCAACAAAATGGATATACCTGCTATAGAAGAACTCTGCAGGAACTATTCTAGAACCCAAAATGGAGTGAGGTCATCCAAAACTTTAAAAGGGAAGAATGAAATAGGACAGTTAATGGAAGAGATTGCAAATCTAAAAATAGATATTTTGGTCCAATTAAATACCGCATTGGATGGGATTCAAGCAAAAACTAGAACAACTGATCAAAATAGAACAACTGAACCACTCTCCATCTATTGTCCTAGGTGTAGAAACAAACATCTGTTGAGAGAATGCCCTTTGGACAAATCAGAGATTTGTTAGATCTCTGATAGGTAACATCCTACCAATCAATATAGTCAACTTCCAGCCTTGAGAAGATTGAGTAAGAAGAATGCTATAATAGAAGAGGAATTGAACTATGTTGGACAAAAACAAGCTGGGAATTTCCCTTATAATCAGTATCCAAACCAGCCTTCTTACAGGGGTCCTTCTAATTGGGGAAATAGTCAGTGGAATCCAACTTGGCATGGGCCTCAAAATAATCCTCCTTGGGGACAACAAGATTGGCCAAGTCAACATTGGCAAAACCAAAATTAGCAAAATCAGCCTTGGGGAAATCAATAGTGGCCACCACAGTTTGGATCACAAAACATGCAACCTCAATGGGGTTCTCAACAAGGATATAATCAACAATACCAGGGACCACCTAGACATTTCCAACCTAACCAACAAGCTTTACTAACTGGACCCTCCAACACACAAGGTCAATCGCAAAATGAACCAGTTAGCCAACCACCTTTACCAGCTCAGCCTATACCAAACCCACAGAATAAATAGGGAGCAGCTGTTTACATGACAGAGCAAGAAAATCTAGCTGGAATTAATGCTATATATTCAAATAATCTCTAGCTGCGTTCTAAGAAAACATTCCCAAGACCATCTCCTCCAACTATAGTTGAAGTAACAAATGATGAAGAACCTGAAAATTCATCCACTCAACCCCTAGAGGAGATTACTAACAAAAAAGTGCTAAAAGAATCATCCTTGGACAACTCCGGAGTTGCTCCTAAAAGACTCACTCTGGAGAACATTCCTAAGACAAGAGCTCTGGAGATGCTCTGGAGATGGAAAAATTAGCACCATACTCAGAACGGATTAAACAGTATGTTCCCTAGAAAAAAATCTTATAAAAACAAGTCCAAACCAACATGGAATCAGAACTTTTACAAGAAATCAAGCAACTAAACATTGAAATTCCTCTTCTCCAAGCAATCAGAGATGTATCAGAACTAAATCAGTTCATTAAACACTATTGTATCAAAACGCAGGGTAGGAAGAAAAACTTTCCCTCCACAATACAGGTGGAAGGAAAAGTGGTAGATCTATTGATGGGAGAAATTCTCCTCCCAAAATATGGAGACCCCAGAAATCTTGTCATAATTGTTTTCATCTCAGGGGTAGAAATTTCAAATGTTCTGGTTGATCTAGGAGCAACAGTTAATGTGATGACAGTTCACACAATGGACAAATTAGCTCTATCAGGTATCCAATCCACAACTACAATTCTTCAACTTGCTAACCAGTTAGTAGCTGTTCCAAAAGGAGTAATCACTGATGTACTAGTTGTGATAGATTCATGGGAATTTTCAGTGGATTTCCTGATATTAGAACCTAGAAACTAGAGAAATTCTTATCCACTAATCTTAGGAAGACCATGGCTGGCTACAACAGCAGCATCTATTGATTGTCAAACTAGGGATATGGTCATTCCTAATGGGATAGATTTAAAGAAAATATCTTTGTATCCTCCAGCTAAACCATCAATACATTATACAGGAAGAGTATGGGTGGATGAACCAGAGAATAATGATAACAATGCCTCAGTAGCTATGGTAACCATCAAGAAACATCTGGGAGAGTTAGAAGAAGAAACATACTATGATACAACAGAAGATATCACTCACATCCTAATCAATAAGAATGTGATGGAACTCGCCCAAAATTCTAGGAGAGAACTTCTTACTTCTTCTCATTGTACCCTTGCCAACATCATTCCTTGTAGGGAAACCTTTTATAGAGACTTAGCCACTTTCCACATGTTGCTTCCACATTCTTGTCTTCTCAATACCATGACTCCAATGTATGGATTAACTACATCTATGGATCAAATCACAAAATATGTCATGATTTTACAAAGGAAAACACTTAATATCAATACTTAGTTAGCAGCAAATCAGGAAGAAAAACTCATCCAACTTCTGATTTCCTATTCGACAACTTTTGCTTGGGAATACCAAGATATGAAAGGCATACCTCCTAAGATCTATACTCATCATATATACATTGAGGATATTAGACCTGTCAGACAGCCCCAGAGAAGATTGAATCCTGCTTTAAAGGACATTGTCAAAACTGAAATAGAAAAATTACTTCAAGCAGCATTTATATATCCAATCTCAGACAGTCAATGGGTCTCACCCCTTGTCATAGTACCTAAAAAGAATGGGAAAAAGAGGGTGTGTATTAATTATAGAGAACTTAATAAGGCCACAAAGAAAAACTATTTTCCCTTACCATTCATTGACCAAGTTCTGGACAACCTTGCTGGGAGAAAGTATTTCTCTTTTCTAGATGGATTCAGTGGGTTTAATCAAATTCAAGTAGCACCTAAAGATCAGGACAAAACCACCTTCACCTGCTCTTAGGGAACTTTTGCTTACAAAGTTCTTCCCTTTGGACTATGCAATTCCCCAGCTACATTTCAGAGACTTGTTTTAGCCATTTTTGTTGAACTAGCTAATGAATGCAAGGAGGTCTATATGGATGACTTTACTATGTATGGAGATAATTTTGAAAAAGCTCTCACAAACCTTGAGAAAGTATTGAAATGTTGTGAGAAAAATCAATTATCCCTTAGCCATGAAAAGTGTTTTATGATGGTGGAAGAAGGAATCATTTTGGGACACCACATTTCAGCAAAGGGGATCAAAGTGGATCAAAACAAGATAGAAGTGATCACACAGTTGCCTTCACCTAAAAATCAGACAGATGTTAGAAGTTTTTTGGGTTATGCAGGCTACTATGGGAGATTCATAGAAAACTTCAGCAGAATAGCAGCCCCCTTGTTTACCCTGCTTAACAAAGACTAATAATTTCTATGGACAGAAGAATGTCAATTAGCATTTGAAACCTTGAAGGAGAAGCTTACTGTCACACCAATTTTAAGAGGACCAAATTGGAATTTGCCATTTCACATATAGACTGATGCTTCAAATCAATCCATTGTGGCAGTTTTAGGATAAAAGGAGGAAGGAAAAAGTATGCATTCCATTTATTACATTAGCAAAGACCTTACCTCTGCAGAAAGAAATTACACCACAACTGAAAAAGAATCCTTGGCAGTCATCTATGCCATAAACAAATTAAGGCATTATATCACTGGACATAAGATATTTGTACACACTGATCATGCAGCCATTAGGTACCTTATGAATAAACTAGTGGTGGGTGTAAGGATCATCAGGTGGTTATTGCTATTGCAGGAATTTGACATTACCATAGTTGATAATCCAGGAAACTTTAATTTGGTTGCTAATTTTTTGTCAAGATTGCATACAGGAGGAGAAAACAAACCAGTGGAGGATAAGTTCCCAGATGAACATCTTTTTTCTATATCCTCTACTGCATCTTGGTTTGCTGACATAGCTAATCTTTTAGCTACAAGCTTGTATCCATCCCATTTTACCTCAAAACAAAGAAAACGTTTGGTTAAAGAAAGTTTATCTTACAAATGGTTGAATGGTTTACTATTTAAATGTGGTCCTGATTTCATTCTACGCATATGTCTAAAAGCTGATGAGATTTTTGATGTGTTGAGAGCATGTCATGATGAACCATCTGGTGGCCATTACTCCTTCCACAGGATAGTCCACAAAATCCTCAGAGCTAGTTACTACTGGCCCTCTCTTCATAAAGATACAAAGAAGTATGTGCAGCACTATGACCAGTGCCAAAGGATGGGACAACCAACCTTTACCCAGGAGATGTTACTACATCCTCAAGTCATGATGGAACCATTTGAGTAGTGGGGTCTAGACATTGTGGGACCAATTTCCCCACCATCATCAGGCAAGGAGTACATTCTGGTATGCACAGACTATGTTACTAAGTGGGCTGAGGTTCAAGCATTACAATTTGCAAGGGAAGAAAAAGTTGTTGATTTCCTTTATAATAAAATTTTCTTAAGGTTTGGAGCCCCAAGATCAATAGTTTTAGACAGAGGACCTCAGTTTACTTCACAGGTAATCAAAGCATTCACAGATTTATATCAAGTCAAACACAGAAAATCTTCACCTTACCATCCTCAAGCGAATGGGCAGGTAGAGGTAACTAACAGGGAACTTGAAAATATTCTGACAAGGACAATAGCAATGAACAAAAAAGATTGGGCTAGCAGATTACCTGAAGCAGTTTGGGCTTACAATACCACTTGGAAGTCTACAACAAAGTTCTCACCATATGAATTAGTTTATGGGAAAAAGCCTATTTTGTCTATAAAATTTGAACTCCAGACACGTAAAACTGCATTGGATATTGGTTTACCATTGTCTATAGCTCAACAGAACAGAATTCTTTAGCTCAATGAGTTGGATGAAATTCAGACAAAGGCCATTCAGCAAACAGAAATGGTTTAGTATCAGAGGAAGCAATGGCATGACCAACACATCAAAAGGAGGACATTTCAACAAGGTGATTGGGTTCTTCTTTATGATTCTAAATTCAAAGAATTCAAAGGTAAATTACAAACTCATTGGATGGGTCCTTATCAAATAAGGGAAGTTTTTAAAAATGGAACACTATTATTGGAACCTATTGATGAAAGCACATACACATTCCTAGTAAATGGTCACCGAATCAGACTCTATAAAAGACCATCTACTAAAGAAGAGTTTCTTAATGATGTGTGCTTTGATACAGGGGATACCTCCTCTATCATAGTGTTGGATTGAAAAAAAAAAAATGAAGGTTGAAAACTAGCAAATGGCGGCCTTCTAAAAAAAAAAAGGAAGGTTGAAAACCAGCAAATGGCGACCTAAAAAAAAGGAAAAAAAAATAACAAAAGAAAAAAAATAGAGAAAGATGGAAAACCAGCAAATGGTTGTCTTTCTTGACCAAGGGAGTTGAAAACCAGCAAATGGCGGTTCCCTTCTTCAGGACAGTTGAAAACAATCAAGCTACGGAGGTGATCAGGTGTCGGGAGTTAGTCAAATGCACCTCTGACACTTCTCACATCAGGAGCACCTCCGACACTTCTCACATCAAGAGAACCTCTGACACTTCTCACATCAGGAGCACCTCCGGTGCTTCTCAAACCAGGAGCACCTCTGATGCTTTGTCAATAAGACATCAATTTCAATAATAGGTGAGGGGACCCACCTCTCCGGGCAATAAAGTGGAGACATCACATGATGAGGTCATCATGACTCATCCTCTACTTTAACATAGGAATAAAATAAAATTAGAATGCATATCATCTGTAGAGGTATTCACAAAGATGGCACTGATGTCACCCAAGGGACGTGGGTTTTCGAACCACTCAGCACAATGATTGCAGGTCACGTACCAACGGAGTAGTGGACGTCATCTCCAGCCACCAAAAGTTGCTTAGTTGCCACAACGCGTGTAGTCACATACAATGACGCAGCATCTTTTCTGAGTACATCACCCCTCATCATTAAAAATGATCCAAGTAATTCTATCTTTAATTAGCATTAATAGCAACTGTCTTGTCTTTCTATTTTTGGGTGCCGTCGTGATGACACATCTTCCAGCCATCATTTCCTTTTCTAAAATTACACATGCCACTAGCTGTGCTATACTGCCACCTTACCTTCAGAGTGGCCTGTCATTCTGTCGCATTTATGACTGCCTAGGTACTCTAACTAATTTGCATAAGCCTAAGCTGAGATACATAACATTCCTCATTTGAACCTCTGAAGTACCCTGAAGAACAGAGCAAATTGAACAGTCCTCCGGAGCCTATAGAGCAAATTGAACAGTCCTCTGAAGCCTACAGAGATAAGAGGAAAGGATAAACTGTAGATTGAGGAGGTGAGGAGTTAAGCACAGAAGGTGGAACTAATTTGGCAATGGGGGTAAAGAAGAAGTCTAAGCCAGAAACTATTGCAGGTCTTCTGCAGGATGAAGTTGCAGCAAACATTTTAAGAGCTGTAGGATGGTTGGACTTCCTAGAAAAATTTGAAGGGTTTCAGGAAGATGTCATGGAAGAATTCCTCATAAATCTAAGGGACAATCAGACAGTTATCAGAGGAGTCTGAATCAATTTCGCCTCAGCCACTATTAGCCACATTTTTGGACTTCCTGAATAAGGTAGAGGTTTTACCACTTGAAAACCTTATACACTGATCTAATTAATAATTTCTCTATTCGTGGTGAACCTGCTATACAAATGCATTCAAATAAAAATATAGTAAAAGGAATTCTTAGGTCCACCCTTCCAAACCCTTGGCAATCTGCTGCCACCTGGTTGATGAAATATTTTACTTGTGATGATCAATTCTCTCTAGTTTTAGGACCAATCATGAAAATGCTAATTTTTCTAAGGCATGGGAATGCACACCTTGAGTATAGCATAAACATTCCCAATTTCATGTATTCTGCCATCAGGGCAACTATAGAGAAATATCAGTAGAATAAGGGTCCCATGAAACATCATGGCCTCATTTTTCTAGTAGTCAAACACCACTTCTTGTCTCAGGTCAATGGAGAAGAATTATGGCAAAACTTTCTTGAACAAGATTCCCATAACAGAGGACTAGAGATGGCACAGCCAGGAGGTGAGGGTTCCCCTACTCACCGAGAAGAAGAAATTGAGCTTTTAGCCTCCTCCATAGTTGTTCAAAGAGGAAAGAAGTCCTCACAGGAGGCAACTTCATCTGCAGCCCCTATTCCTGATAAAAAGAGGAAAGGAAAAGCAATTGCAGAGTCTGTTCCTAAACAAACCCTATATATGACTTGATCAGTTAGGAGAAAGATGACTTTAACTGAGGAATCTTTCCCTAAAGAATTAACAGAGGAGAGGTCAGGACAGAGAACAAATGGAACCTGGTGGGCTGAAGAACCATCTCATGATTCAGATGAGATCCCTCTAGTCAGGAAGAGAAAACAAAGAGAAGTTTCTCCAGCACCATCTGTTCATCTAGGGTCAAGTCCATTTTCAGAACCATCATCTGCTCCAGAGAGTCTAATTTCAGAACCATCATGTGCTCTGGAGAGTCCAATTTCAGAACTATCATGTGCTCCGGAGACAGAACACATACAAACTTTTACTATTTCCTCAGATTTTGAGGATGAGAGACCTACTTCGGAGATACCTGCCCCACCTCTGCTACGAAGAAGCAAAAGGAAAAGACAGCTCTCACAGGCTAAGGAAGACACTGCCCTCCTAGCTGAGGTACTCCTAGGTTTTAGAACATATGAGGTTAAGGCTAGGCCTTCATTGGTGCTAGCAATAGTAGAGGAACCCCAAGAAGACCCTAAGGATAGGCAAGCTGCAGAAAAAGATGAAACAGGGCAAATGGGTACAATTTACAGTGTAGGATAGATGGCCATGGAAAACCCTGATGATCAACAAATAGCAACAGAAACAATAGCGGAAGTAGAAGCAGAAACCTTCTCTCATCCCTCTGATCAAGAGGATGTGGAAATTTCAAAAGAACAGTAAATGATGGAAGAAATTGAAAACTTAAAGAGACTACTCTGGAGGAAGAATCTGATTATTACTGACCTCAAGAAGGTCAGAGTAGAGGTAGAAATGGAGCAAAAACAAATCATTGAAAATCTACAAACATAACTCCAAAGTAAAAACAAGATCATCCAAGAGAAAGAAGTAGAATTAGAGGCCCAAAGAATTGAGAAAGAAGCAGAATTAGAGGCCCAGAGAATTGAGAAAAGCAAAATTGGAGGCCCAAAAAATTGAGGCAGTCAAACTGTTGGAAGAGAAAGAGAAAGATGCAGTACAGAGTATTTCTGAGCTCACCATGGCTAGAGACAATAGCCTCACATTAATGGCAGCATTGATTGAGAAAATACAAAGCCAGGATAAATAGTTAACTTGGGCCAACAACAGACTAGATGACCAGGAGGAATATATTCAAGAGTTGGCTGGCCCAAGGGCAACTAATGAGCAGGAAATCCAAACAAATGCATATGTGGGACCAATCCCCATTGACATTCCTAAAGCCGTGTTCCATTGGGAGAAGAAGTGTAGAGAATATGAGGCTTCCAAGCCTATGTTGCAGTTACAAAGGGCAGTCACTGCCAAAACAAAAAGAATAGAAACTCTGGAAGGAAAAATCCTTTAAATGGCTTCCCTTTCTTCAGAAATTCTATCCTGTAGACCTCCAAGTGCCAGCTATTCCATGTTTTTACAAGAAAGAGTCCTGCAGAGGAAATTCTCTTTAGTCCTATCTGATCTGGTTGAGAATACAGAGACAACAGAAGGATTCATGACAGCATATACAAGGAGTAATGATGATGACAAGAATTTCTTGTGTGAATTATACCTGCATGGGTTCTGTGTTAATGATATAACTTTCATTCTTAATCATTTTGTGGGGGAATGCTAGCTTAAGGCATTTATGTCCCTAATGAGGAATCATCAGATCTGGAATGAAAGGATGGAAGATCATCTCAAGAAAGATATGGAAACAGATCTCTTCATCCAGAAGGAATGTCCCAATCCCAATGCTTTTAAGGTCCAATTCAGGTCCCTTATCTATCATCCTGATAATAAGAACAAAATTTTGCCATTATACCTAAAAATTTTGCAAGAGTGCTCATTCGATTTTGGTCTTTTCATGATCAGTTCAGCAAATCTAGTACTTGCCATAGCAAAGAAAAGATGAAATATTTTGACCCCAGAGCAGAAAATGAGAGAGGTGGCCACCCCTGCAAACTTAAGATTATTTATGAGAAAAGCAAAGTCGATATCCAAACTAATGGATAACCATAAGCATAAATGGATAGGTGGACGGTTCAGGCCCCCTCTAATAATTGAACCACTCCCTGTCTGGGCTGAACAGATGGAAGATGAGAAATTGCAGGACTGGTTGAAGCGGGTTGATCAATACAGAGGCAATGGTAATACCAACTGCACAACTTGGACCACCTATGCACAGGATTATAGCTTGACTGACAAGCTGCTTCGCCAAAATAAATCTAGAATGTGAGAAGTAGGAGGACCTGCCAAACCTTAGGTATGGGGGGATGATGAGTGCCAAGTTGCACTCATGAAATACATCTTTTTACCTCTCTTTTTCTCCTTCCTGATTCCATCTTTCCTAATGTCTGCACCCAAATAAGCTAGCAAGATCATTCTAGTTAATGATTAATTGAGATAGATTACTTAAGATTATAATTTCTGATTGAGTGACTAATGTGCATGGAATTGATGGAAAAATGAAGAAACTTCTCTCTTTTTGAATCAACAGGTGTAGATGCCAGGAACAACAATTTTGTGCATCTTCGGAGATAGTCTTCAACGATCTCCGGAGACAATATCAGAGTACCATGACACCTAAAGTTTTGAAGTAATGAGGAAAGCCTCTCTGAAGATGGATGGGAGTCTGGAGCATCTCCAAAGCTGAACAAAGAAAACTATAGATATCTCTGGAGCTACAGACATATTTCTGGAGCCACAGACACATCTCCGAAGCTACAGACATATCTCCAGAGCTGCAGACAGGGACAGATATCTCCGGTGCCTCCTAAGAGCAGAGTATATTTCCAGCATAAGCTGTCGATCAGGCACTCTTAGCAGTGAACGTACAACCCCTCATTTCACTCAAATCATCACCTAAGTGGTGAAGGGTCATCTCTAGTTAACTGCTGGAGTTTTTATCTTTATAAAATTTTTACATGAGTTACGGATAGAACTGATTCAATACCCATATTTTCAGGGCCTCGCTGCCCAAATTTATTAAGACTCAAACTTAGAATTCTGAGTGACTTCTGTTCCACTCAGTCTACTTTTATTGCATGATTATCTTTCATAGTTAAATAGCTAGTGTAGTAAAGAGATGGATGTCATCTCATAGAAGAACTGATAGATAAGTTAAGTGATATGTCATCACTCTTTTGATATATACTTGTAGAAATAGCAAAAGAAATATACAATGATTGAATTATTCTGATTCTCGGTAATCTCAGTTCCTGTGATAGCAATATTTTTCATGAATACAAAGTGAATGAATTAGACTAGATCTAGTTGTGATCTTCTTTTGTACTGATTCTCCACTGTAGCCTTCAGCCCCAAGGGTGTGGAGCAAGGGCCCACTCTCACCACCAAGGCAGAAGGCTAGTACCATTGTTTTACTACTTTAGATTTTGTTGTGAAAAGTATTTACTGATTTTGATAGATAGATGCATGTTACTATTTTCAAGATTGCTTTAAGTAACTTCCTATTTTATTCTATTTTCAGCATTCCTTAAATTCATTTAGTAAATAGATAGATTAATCTTTTCAAATTGGTAGAAGCTGTTAAGATTAGCTAGGAAAACTAGTAACTGTAGAATCCCTAGTTGCAAACAGCCGAGGACACAGCCCCTAGATTATTGACATCTGAAAATAGATTAAATGATGAGGTACAACGATACCTTGTCACAGATGGTCTGTAGGCAGGGATGTCGGGCCCAACAATATTCCTTTTGTCTTTTTTTGCATCTACATAACATATATTTGTTTTAGAAATGGATATCCATTATTGAAATGGATATTTGTTTCTTAAGCCAATTCATTGGGCAATGGCCACCCAACAATGTCCATATCACTTCTATAAAATGGATATCCATTTTCAAGATGTCCCAAATAGATATTCATTTTGTTTTCCTCAATTTAAGCATGAAACTATATACATAATCTACGAAATATACAACTATATACATAAATGAGAATAGGAGATGCATAAGAACACATAAGAAGGAAAAATTAAATGTTAAAATACATATATAAATAAGTAAAGAATAAGAGTGCTAAATGTGTAAGAACCATAAGCATGTTTAAGTATTAGAAACATCATGATAAGCATGGAATATGGATACATAAGAGATAGAGATCACAAGCATTGATCATAGGAACATAGGGACATCATGGATATATAGCATAGGGATATATAAGTATACAAGGAACATGGAAAAATATAGCTTCTAAACATAGAACATAGAGATGTTTAGGAACCAAAGAAGGCATAGAGGAAAGCATGGGAGGTAAGGATTGAATATTTGAAAGAATAGGAGCTAAACAAGTAACATAGGATAGCATAAATGGTAATCATGGAAGATAGGAACAACAAGTCATATAGGAAGAGACATGGAAAGAATTGAAAGGAAAAATGTCCCCACATGGGTCCAAACAAAGATCAACCAAGAAAATTAGAGATATAACCATGTAAAAGAGGTCATCCCCATCCCAACAAGTAATATATCAAGTTATTTATCCTCAAGTAAATATATTTTTTTATAAGAAGTAGTTCTCTTAGTGAAAAAACTTACAACATGTGCAACTATTGAATTATTTTTCTATATCTATTGTGTTTTCTTCTTTTGGGGTGGCTCCATAAAGAGATTTTGCATTTGCTTTGCCACAGTTCATTATTAAGTATCTAGGACTTGAAGTAGTTCCTTTGGAATGAAATGTAGGTTTATCATACACAATGTCCTTGTTAATCTCTTGATTTCTTGGTATGTGAGGAATGTGTTCTTAATAAGATCATTGCAAGGCATGCATATATCATGACCTTAATGTTTAAACATTTTAGGATGTACAACTTGAGTCTCAGGCATTTTTCATCATAAGTTCTAGAGTGAGAAGGTGCATAAGTAGCTTCTTGATTCTTGTTCATATTTTTATTCTACTACTCTTCAATAACTATCAACTTTAACAACATGTCTTCATCAACAACTATTTTACTTTGTTAATGACTACTCAACTTCATCAACAAGGGAAACTTTGGTAGTAAAGAGACAATTCTAAAGAAACTGTCAACTTCTACAATAATGAAAAAATTAGGACATGACCCCGATCGTCTAATTATTTCAAATAGATCCAAATAAACTGCTTAATTTTAGATCAATATGAGTTTGACATCTATCACCACCTTGTCCACATGATCCATGCACCACATGCATGTACATATGTATAAAAGTATAGACAAGGAAGAATAAGCTAAACATTGCACATGTGTGCATGCCTTCTCCATTTCAATTTAAAGTAATTGGTTCAAAGTCTTTAATGCCTTTGAATATATACATTTGGATTCTAGACAAGGGATTCATTTTATTTTCTATAGACTTGTGAATTACCATCTAATTTGAATGTTTACACACTAATCTACCTAGGTAGATCAACTTAATAAAGCTCCATACAAGCCATTATTTTATTTGAGTAATTTTACTTTGGACACATTTGTGAAGACTCCTAAAAAGCCTCCATATAAAATTGTAAAGATGATATAGCCTCCATATAAGAATAAAGATATAAAATTTTAGTTTATTGAAGGCCATGTTTCACTCATTGATGAGGACTCTGCTACACATTTAAAGTTGAGTCCTTTGTTTGGAACTTTGAACCATGCAAAGAGGCAAGTGAATTGTAATGCTTAATTGAACATGATGTAGTTCAACTTGATGACATGTCTAAATGTGACACATTTTAGTTTGTGTTGTATGAGGACTTCCTTATTCATGCATATCAAATTTCTAATTAGGTATATTTTTCTGAAGTATATGAGTTTGAGGCTTTCAATTTTTGTATCAGACTCACTTGAAGATGCTAGTAGCCTTGTGAACATGATTAATATGGGATCCAAGAGTTGTCCTTTTCCTATGCATTTGTAGTCAATTGTTGGCCCTTATGATTCTTCACATCATGTTGGCCTAGCATTTAAATAGTTGCTTCATGACATGGATGGGAATAAATCATCCTCCTACTACCTATGGCTAAATTATATTGATGACTCTAATGATTTTGACAATTATCTTTAAGAAGTAGTGTCATGGTCATGTTTGGATGTGCAAGATACTTCATGTCAAGTAGTTAAAAGGTGGATACATAATCAAGTCAAGATTGGGAATCTCATTCATGAAGGTTATTTCTTACAACTTGGAAGGAGATTTACTTTAGTTTATCTATTGTAGCATGCAAACGAATCTCCCCACAACTCTTGACTTGCAACATGTTCTTGATGTTATTTGCATGACATGCTTAATTTGTCCTCTCGTATGCCTTTAGGTCAATTAGCTGCAAGTTTTCAATTTTATGCTTTGTCCTAAGGGTTCTAAGTTGTGTTCCCTTTATCCTTGTCTATAAATATTGGTGTATGTTTTTGTATCACCCCTATGTTTTTGGACTTCCCCTTTTCCATTTTGGTCTACACCCTAGAACTTTTTTGGATTTTCATAGTGTCAGCATGTGATACTCATCCTCAATGAAAGCTTATGTTGGTATTACTTTTTGTCTAACCTTCTGATATGCATATGTGCTTATCTAACTTGTATGAACCTTGGTGTATTTGTTTTTATACTTCAATTCTCAGTTTAGATGTTCATTGTTATTCTCCATCATTAAGGTTTCATTTTGAGCATAAGCCTCTTATGGTTAGGGTTTAACTTGTACATTTTCTCATTGCATGCACACCCTTATTCTAAGTGTTCCTTAATGTTTATATATCTCTTTGCATGGCTCTATGTAATATACTTGGACCATTTGTATCATGACACGTATTATCCTAGTGATGCCAACATTTGTGGGCCTTGATGTTTATTTGTCATGGGTGTATGGTCTCTCATGTGGCTTATGTGGATTCATTATCGGCTCTTTGCTTGCCATGTATTTCCTTTGATGGTGATGGGCCCAAGCATTTATTATGTTGGCTTTACAATATGAGGTGGCATTCCAACTTGGTGGTGACTATTCTTGTACAAGATAGTTAGGTATACTTCATGGTAGAGCCTTCATCTCATAAGAACACATAAAACCAAAACATTTTCAAATGCTACCCAAAATGCCAGAAATGGATATCCATTTTTAGCTTCCAATACGGATATCCATTTTGCAAGAAAAATGGATATATGTTTTGCTTTGGTAACAAAGCAACACAAATATCTATTTTTCTTTGGTAACAAAACAACACAAATATCCATTTTGGTTGTTGAATTTTCACGGATTCTAACGTGTTTTCATGTTTCAGTCTCTTATTCAAACTTCACCCTTTGTGCTGACGACTTTTTTTTTATGCAAAATTGATAAAACCAAAAGGGTTTATTGAAAAAATTGTCAGCTTTCTAAAAATATAAGATTTGTTTGGTTATCATTTTATTAAATAATTATTAATAATTTTCTATATAGTGTGTGTCTGAAATTCTGATGGATACACTGATTGAAAAACATCCATAACTTTCAAACCATTACACCTTTTTGAGATCTGAAAGTTGCGTCACGTTCTATGCTTTTCTAGCTACAGGTTAAAAAAAATTTGAATTCTGATTTTTTTTTATCGAGTTAGGTTGGCTGGAGAATTAATTTTTAGTTTTTAAAGAAAGTCACAGTAAAAAAATCATAACTAATTATTTTAATGGAAAAAAATATCAAACAAATATGTCACATCTGGGAATGAGTTCTCTACTTATTTTGAAAGATTAAAAAAAATATTTTTTTTTGCTCATAGTTGGGTTGGCTGGACAGACACCCACTTTTTATTTTTTTCTGAAAAATTTAATAGTTGTTCATTGAAATATTCAAATATTCATTTTTTACTAAGTAAATTTAGTTTTAAAAAAAAAAATAGTAGCTCATAAACTAGATTCAATTCTCTACAAATTTCATTCTTACATCTTTTTCAAATTGTGTAGATAATCCATTCACATTTTCACATGAACTTGATTATGTCTAATTTTTTATATTTTTATTGCCACTTAGAGGTATAGTTTGGCCCATCATTATCTTGCACATACCTAGTATATTGATATGCATTACTCTGTGTGTGGAAATAATAGTATTTTCAAAAACTTATGTTTGTCTGGTAAACAATTTCTATTATAGACAAAACAAGTGTTTTATTTTGGAGTACTATGATCCTTAACAATGGCAGTTATGTATGAGTCATTTTTTCTCTACAAGTGACTATTATATTATGCCTAAAACCTATTTAAATTATTTCATTATTTTAATGCAATTCGAGCAACAGAGGATGCTTTGTTTTCATTTTTAGTGGGATCTAAATGATACTAATTATGTGAGAGTGAACAAGTCAATTTATTGCTTTCAAATCAAGTCGATTAGATTGGATATTCATTGTTAGATATATATTTACATACTTATATACGAATATATTTGTGTGTATGTTGTGAATATACATATAGATGTATGCATATAAAGATGGTGGCTTTATTTTATATAAATGGTCGATTCTACGCAAGACGTGGGATTCTTAAAATAGCAATTTTCTTTTAAAAATAAAATATATGTATAAAATTTATGGATTTTGTGAATATCATAGTAGGTCAATTCTTGCAGGTCATTAGGTATCTGAACCACAAGATGAAATTTGTTTTACCAGCATATCAAATTCCTGAACATTAGGCTATGAGGTTTTTGAATATCAAATATAAATAAAAATATAAGTGTTATATAATGGGTTTTTGTTTAGAAGTTATGCTAACCAAAGATATTCAGGCCATGGGTTTTATTACAATGGTTACTTTCTTATAATACAAATTCCTAGTAAGGAAATTGTGAGTTTATATAAATTAAAATTCAAGCTAAATCCTTCAAGGTCGTTGGGATGTCTTTGACTCTACATCAAACCCTAGCAAAGGGGAGACTGTGTATCTATCATTAGAACTAAACGTTCTTTTCATTTATCCTAAAATAGAGTGTTGAAGTTGTGATATAGTTTTAGCACTTCAATTTATATTGACATTGTTTTAATATTAGACACACTTTGTATCATAGTAAGACTATGAACAGTCTCAACTCGTAAAGGATAATGTTAGTCTTTTGTATACCTTTGAATAGTCATCAACCATTGCAAGATTGAAGGTATTTTTATTTTATTTATTAAGCTTCAGTCTAGAGACTATTGGCTATAAAAACCTACCAGAACTGTCTTTAAAATGTAATTTATAAAGGTATGCTTATATATATATATATATATATATATATATATATATATATATATATATAATGTAAAAGGCTAAAATTTGAATAGTGGGTTTTATGGGTGTTTGATTGTCTATCCTCCTTTCAACAATTACATTCAAGGACTTTGGGTCAGGTGGCAATGCACTATCAGACCCTAGGTCACTTAGGAATGTAGGGAAAATTCGATTAAGGTGGTTTGATTTCCAATTATCCTTAATTATGCTCAATTGTACATCAAAACCCTAATTATGCAAATACGATAGTAAACATACAAATTATTCAGAATGCTGCTATAGAGAGTTGTAAAATGACAAATGAAAGTGCACCTATTTTTGAAGTTTGGGAAGTGGAACATTTAGAGACTAATGAGTGGGTGCCCAAGTCCAATGCCTAGGTTTTTGTTGGGATCTAGAAACAAGATCTGCAACCTGTTCCTACTATACCAGAGATTTTCTCATCACAAAACTTTGAGGACTAATGAGGGGGCACCCTAGTCTAGGGTGTTATTTTTAGCTCTGATTTGCAAATCTGACACTCTATGATACCCTCCTACAACTTTACTTTTCCTGTATCTTTGACCTGTAACCTGCAATCACAAAAACTTTAGGAGGGGATTGTGGTGTTTAGAGGCTTACCTCAGTCAAATCCCGAAGAGACATTCAAGTCTTCAGAACACCGTTGTTAGAGAGAGTGCATGCCCTTGGGAGGTAGAGGAAAAACCAAATGATAAATGCTCAAAAACACAATAGATGTCACCTTGTAGTGAAGATGTCATGGGAGAAGGAAGTTCTTCATACCATGAGGAGATGATTGCTTAAATATGCAAATACAAACACATAGACAACACAAATCTGCTCTTGCAACACAATGAAAGCCTTAAATCACTTCTAGAATGACAATGCTCATGCAAATTTCATCTAATGATCATGTAGTTTACAAATGAATGCTTAAACATGCTTTTATATGCAACTACAAACATTCCCGTCAAGAATTTCGTAATGCAAACTTACCATGTCAGCATAGGACCTAATTAACGGTCACAAGCTGACACTTAAAATTTAGACTTGACCCAAAATAGGGCAGGACTAGGGCATGGGCACCCAAGTCCTCCCCCTATTTTGGTCAGAGATTAGCTTCAAGGGATCCCCCTAGCTCCCATTTGTCATAAAAACCAGGGTTCATTTCATCGAGATGTCAAAATATGATGCAAGATGTCCTAAATGCATAGTAAAGACCCGGGAGCTAAACCTTAGCAAGGAAAAGCCCTCAAGGGGACATTTTCCAACGTTACATTTAGCCCCCACTTTAATGTATGTATAAACGTGAGGCCAATACATGCATTAAAGTACATTCAACAAACATAGTAAACATGCCAAGCACGGAGAAGACACCAATCATAGAGAAGATAGTAATAGGCATACAAAATATAGAGAAGACAGTTACAGTCACACAAAACACAGAGAAGACAACATTGAAGACATGCAAAACACAGTGAATACACTGAATGTATAGAAGACAAAGATGATTCTTTTCTTTTTCTTTTTTTCTCATATATATGAAATGCAAATACAAATACAAGAAAGTAAACACACCTCCCATAATGCAGGAAGCACTCATCGCGTTGGTCTTTAAATTGCATATATAGGGCAACACACACGTAAGACATGCCAAACCTCCCAAAATGTAAGAAGCACTCATTGCACTGGTCTTTAGACTGCATATGAGGCAACAAACACACCAAACAAATCAAGCACACCAAACACACACACTTTGAAGACATGGAGAAAACATGACAGACAAGCAATGGAGTGTTCCTATTTCTAGGCTCAACACCATCTCAGGCACATTACAAGCACACACCAACAATTGGGCTTCACCACAACAATTGTCGAAGACACGCTTAAGAGTTGAGTTAGTCACATAATCGCTCCCTGCCTATGCAAAGGACTTTTGAAAATGATAGGATGATGTAATGTGCTCCAAGAAGTACACCATCCTTGCCTCCACAAAGGGATTAAGATGATTGATTGATTGATTGAAAACAAACTCAGAGCGCAGCAGGGACTCATCGCCACCAGTCTTTAAACTGCACTTGAGGACAAGCCCATTGCTAACATCTACAACAGACAACTTACCTTATATATCCCCCACCTTAAGGTGGTTGATATCAGGTATTGATATCAAGCACATTAAGGTAGGAAGAAAACACACAAGGGAACATAGACTTTTGCAAAGCCCATGCCCCCCAGAGGTGACATGTACTTTACGATTGCCAAATGTTCCCACAAACACATCCCTACAAGAAACATGTTAGTGTTTACATAATCATGATAAACAACAATAATGCATATGATTAATCACATAAAGAGCCAAGGTTATACCACAAATTTGGAGATCAAGGATAACCATGGGGCTATATCATGAAAATCTCTGAACCGAGTACCACCAAGGCAAGATTCAAAGACAAACAAAGTGCACGAAGTAGCAGTATTGTTAAGGTTTGTAAGTGAGATAAAATACCATCAAAATCACTACGCAAATAGCATGAATGATTCTACTAGCCAAGCGTCGGATAATATATTACAACCCCATCGTCATATTAGGAACTAAGTCTAATTTTTTATTTCTCACTGAAGGGACACTAGGTCAGCATTAGTATAAATGTTTTTTGTCATCCGCCTGCTAGATAGAAACACTAGAGGAAGGGAAACAATAAATAAGAGAGGAGAAACAAATGTCTTAGGGATAGTCACGTAGGAGGGTGCCCCCATTTCACCAACCCCAATGCTATGTATGTAAGACACAACACACGACAATGAAATTAGAGAGAGAGGCAATATAGAAGAATGATGATACAAATAGAAAAGGGTCACAACAAAGGTGGTCTCATGGTATCCTGGACCTTACAAGAGAATTAGGGGTCATCCCAGGAGGCCTAAACAACACATAACACATCACGGGGGAAGCACATCACGAGAGAGATAAAGGAGTTAGAGATACTTACCTGGTAGCACCATTGTTAAGAACATACATATCTGGGATATCTCTCATGTTATTGTGATATCGTATTAACATTAAGTTTAAGACGACAAGAGGCTTTGGTGGGTTTCAAAGAGTGGTATCCTATACCGACCATGTAGTTAATTCTAGCAACTTGTAAGAGTACTCTAATTCCTTGTTGATTTACACCGCAACCATTGCCTACATAGTCATTATTTTTGTACAAGATTCAAAATCCATGACCATATATAGAGTCCATTTCTTTAGAAGAAGGTGAAGCCTTGTAGATATCATAATTTGTAGTGTAAGTGAGAGTATTGTCTTTATTTTCAACCAAGGAGACTTTGTTTTTCTCAGATGTTTCAAAAGATTGCTTAGACGAGATCGATGCGACTTTTGATGTGCAAGGTTTATTAAATTTATATTCCCCTATACTACAAGGATTAAAATCTAATGAAGCCCAATCATCACCAACAAGTGCATTCAATGATTGGGATTCTTGCACAACATTAATCATTGATGGATCACCTCACAAATTATTTAAGCTCATATGGTTGTAAACTGGTTTCTGTGTTTCAATATGTAAACAATTATCTGGTTCAGGATCGGAATGAATAGTGTGTAGCTTATCTTTGAATATGAATTTAATTGAATGATGTAGGGTAGAGGGAACTGCCCCCAATGCATGAATCTAAAGTCTACAAAGAATCATGTTGTAAGATAGAGAACAAGGCATGACATGAATCAGGGTAGGCACAATCACAAGTCCCACTTATATCGGTAAGTTTATAGAGCCCACGGATTGTCGTCTAACATTTTCAAAACCACGGATACTTAACAGTTCCGTCTTGATGAAAGATGTATCAACTTTAATCTTATGTAATAAGTCAATGCCACAAACATCAAGAGATGATCCATTATCAAACATAACTCTCTTAACCAATGTTTTGTTTATTGTGACAAAGATTATAAGAGGATCATATTGGTTTTGAACTTCAATTGACGGTAATTCATGTGGTTAAAAGAAAATATACATTTTTATTGCATGCATACATTCTAATAGAGTTGCTACATCATTTGGCTTAACAATAGGCAGCACAATGACCTTTTGCAAAGCTTCTTGGAGCATTCCATAGTATGTAGGCGATGTTTGTATTAAATCCCAAAGATAGATCTTAGCCAGAGTAGCACGAAGCTGTTCAACAAGATCATACTCTGAACCACTTTTATAAGATGAGGTGGTGGAGGGAGCATAGGTTGAGAACATGGAAGAGAGATAGGCACATGCGGTGCTTGCTTATGTTGCTTGTTATTACGAGTGTTATATGTGTGAGCAATCACATTTTGAATACCTTGATTTCTTTGAACAATTTGCTTTGCATAGTCGTAGATGTGATCTAGGGGTCGAACTTGAATAGTAATCACCGACTTTAAGCAAGAGGGTGCACTAGGTGCCCCTCAGACAATCATCTTAGGAATATTGCTATAAAATCTATTAATAACTATTGAATTAACATTGTTTTCCTCTTGATTGCACCCAACATCCATCCCTAAAGGATTTAATGTGAGAGACCTTTTCTCATCCACTAATGCTACATCTTGGCCAGGGAGAGCAATGCAATGAGAGGAAGGTACTATGTTGTTAGGAAGAGTAGAGATATCCATAATCTTCTTATCGAAGGTTATTGATTATTCAATCAAAGGTGTAAGATCTAATGGGTTTTCATGTACCATACGATCATTAGGTGAATATTCTTTTTCTACCCATGAAGAATCCTTCTTGAGAGGGAGCCCTTTATGCCTTGATGTTTCATTTTCCAAAGAGGGTAGGGTAATGTTTAGGAATGTATCAATGATTTCATCCTCTTGTGCTAGTATATCCTCGAAGGAGGAATCATTTTTTATGTCATCATCACATGTTTTAGCTATAAATTCCAAAGTGTTAAGAGAAACTTCACACTCATCATTCTCAATATGTTTTATTAAATCTTATACTACCTAAGGGTATGTATTCATGAGAGATGTAAAGTTGTGAAAATTAGATACATAGTCAAGGATTTCAAATAAGGAGCATTTAAATATATCCTTGTGATACATAGCTTGTAAATAAGTGAGAACATGAGGATTCATAATAAGAAATTTGTAGAAACTCTCGAAGTTTTTGATATATGCATGTAAAGATACAAAAGAGTGATGAGATGAAGATGCCATAATGAAATGTCTTGTAACATCATATTTTAAAAGCTTTCCCAAAATTTATGCAAAAGATAAGTGCGAAAACTATGTATGAAAATGACCTAAAATGCTTGATTTTTTTTTGTACTTTTTCAATGCAAATAAATGAAATAAAAGGTGCTGTAAGGATTTTGGTGAGGGGAAACGAATAATATGTCTAATATTAGTCCAATACAGCAATAAAATCCTTCCCAACACACTTTTAAAGCAAATCTAAGATGATGTCTAGTCAAAACTTAGTGAAAATGCCTTAAAATATGCAATTTTTCATAGTTTTTCAATCCCAATACCTAATGAAAGAGGTGTTGTAAGGAATTTTATGAAGTGTAGAAAATAATAACAATGATATCAGTCACCTAGAATCATAAAAAAATTTACAACACGCTTGGAGTGCAAACTAGGTCAAACCCTAGGGCAAATATAGGAAAAATGTGCAATTTTTCACCAAATTTTCAATACAAGAGCCCAATAAAGAGGTGTTGTAAATAATTTTAGGAGGGGAAGTAGATAATAACCTTTATAAAATCAAATTAATATAAAAATATTCTTTACAACATGCTTATAGTGCAAATCTAGAGAGCCGATAAGGTCAAATCTAGTGAAAATCAAGGTTTTTCAAGCCCTAGGTTTTGATACCTTAACGAAAAATGCTATATGAATGTATTGTAATATTATTTATGATAAAAATTAAATGTACTCAGATCTGAAAATTATTTCCAAGTCCTAAGATGCAAAATACAAATGCAAATCTAATGAAAAAAATCAAGAAAATGCTAGTTTTTGTTGAAATTTTCTATGTCAAAATGCAAATTTTTGAGATCTAAATGCAAATTTACACAAAAATGCAACACTAAAACCAAATGAAAATTTGAATGAGTGTCTAAGATGAGTGGAAAAATATGAATCAAGATTTTACCTACAAACCCTAGTTTTTGAAATTACTAGGTTATATGCAAAATTCACAATTTTCAACAAAACCCTAGCAATTTTATGATGAACATGCAATGCAAGATATTGATTTTTTGTAATTTTCTGCAATTTATCTCAGATTTAATGTAAAAATCAGAAATTTGATGAAATTAGAATTAATTAATGCAAAATACAAAACCTATATGAAAATGCAATCTAGGGTTTGCAATTTTTTTCAAAATTTTCAATTTTTTTGTAATTTTTCCAATGCAATAGGATGAATGATGATATGGATGAAGGAAATCAATGCAAATCTGAAGAAAAAAAATCAGCAATGTGCAAACAAGTCCAACAACATGGGTTCACCAAAATGTAAAAGGTTAAAATTTGGATTGTGGGTTTTATGGGTGTTTGATTGTCTATCCTCCTTTCACCAATTACATTCAAGGACTTTGGGTCGAGTGGAAATGCATTATCAGACCCTAGGTCACTTAGGAATGTAGGGAATATTGGATTAGGGTGGTTTGATTTCCATTTATCCTTAATTATGCTCAATTGTACATCAAAACCCTAATTATGCAAATACGACAATAAACGGACAAATTATTCAAAATGTTGCTACAGAGAGATGTAAAATGACAAATGAAAGTGCACCTATTTTTGAAGTTTGGGAAGTAGAACAGTCAGGGACTAATGAGCGGGCACCCAAGTCTAATTTCCAAGTTTTTGTTGGGATCTGGAAACAAGATCTGCAACCTGTTCCTGCTATACCAGAGATTTTCCCGTCACGGAACTTTGAGGACTAATGAGTGGGCGTCCTAGTCTAGGGTGCTATTTTTAGCTCTGATATGTAAATCTAACACTCTATGATACCCTCCTACAACTTTACTTTTCCTGTATCTTTGACCTATAACCTGCAATCACGAAAACTTTGGGAGGGGGTTGTGGTGTTTAGAGGCTTGCCTCAGTCAAGCCTCGGAGAGACATTCAAGTCTTCTAAACATCGTTGTTAGAGAGAGTGCATGCCCTTGGGAGGCAGAGGCAAAACCAAATGATAAATGCTCAAAAACACAATAGATGTCACCTTGTAGTGAAGATCTCATGGGAGAAGGAAGCTCTTCATGCCATGAGGAGATGATTGCTCAAATCTGCAAATACAAACACATAGACAACACAAATCTGCTCTTGCAACACAATGAAAGCCTTGAATCACTTCTAGAATGCCAATGCTCATACAAATTTTATCTAATGATCATCTAGTTTACAAATGAATGCCTAAACATTCTTTTATATGCAACTACAAACATTCCCGCCAAGAATTTCGTAATGCAAACTTACCATGTCGGCATAGGACCTAATTAACGGTCACAAGCTGACACTTAAAATTTGGACCTGACCCAAAATAGGGTAGGACTAGGGCGTAAGCACCCAAGTCCTACCCCTATTTTGGTCAGGGATAGCTTCAAGGGATCCCCTAGGTCCCATTTGTCATAAAACCCAGGGTTCATTTCATTGGGATGTTAAAATATGATGCAAGATGTCCTAAATGCACACTAAAGACCCAGAAGCTAAACCTTAGGAGGGAAAAGCCCCTAAGGGAACATTTTCTGAAGTTACAATATATATATATATATATGAAAATGGTCACAACCACTTTCATCCACCCATGCATCCAACCTTATTCACCTACATCATGTCATTTGATCCGATTATTAATTAAATAATTTTTAATTATTTAATTAATTTATTCAATATTTTTCTACTATCATAAAAATCAAATTCCTCTACTATAGTTTGAAAATAAAATATTTTTGACTATAGTTCATTCCAAAAATTAAATAAATTATCATATTTATTTAATTCTCTATTTTGTACTCTTTTGATTACTTTGTGTAATCATAATTATTTTCTTCTAATCCATGTGGACATGAGTTAATTTTAATTAATTCATCATTACAAACCCCCATGTTTCTAGAAGTCCACTTGTCATCCAATGTACACACATGTACATGACAAGTGGTACTTTGGAAGCATGGGCAAATCTTCCAAATTGAGTACATTTATCCTATTTCTTCCACCCCACTTCATGTTTCACTATTCATTCCAATTTAAAATTCCATGTGGCACTATTTGAACACTATTCTTCTAATTTTAAATTCCAATTGTCCTCTCCATGGAATTTAAAATTTCTCACAAAGTCTAAGCCTTACCTTTTCATAAATGAGTCCTTATATGTCATACACCTACTCAATCCTAACCACCCATCTATTCAAACTTGCAAACTCATCCATTGATCATCCCTTGAAACTTGGATCAAACTTCTCATCCAATACAAACATGTCATTTGTCCAATTCTCCTTGCTTGAGGATCCTCAAGCAATCTCAACCATTGATCTTCCAAATTGATTCTAGCCCTTCAATCTCATCACCAAAAATCTATAAATTGAGGCTACCACCTCCCATTTGGGACAAGTCATTTTATGCAAAGTTATTCTACCAATTTGAGTGCTCACATCCATTAGAATTAGTGCAAATCTAGTCTAGGTTTAGTTTATCATATCACATCTTAGGGCATATCACTACTAATAGGCTTAGATAGGGTGCAATTAGATAGTTTAGTGTGTTAGTAGTTTAGCCCAATCTTGAGGTCCCTTGGACTTGAGATTGGGTGCAATTTAGGTTGAATTTGCATCCATTTAGGATCTTATTTTCATAGGTTAGACTATATATATATGTTTAAGTGAATATTCGAGGGAAAAAAGTAGAAACTTAGTTGTTACAATCTTTTGGAATATTTATATATATAGTTTTCATCTTTTACTAGTTGAGAATAATAAAGAGAAGACTTTTAAAAATTATTCTTGTCGTGTACATCTGAATGATGGTGAAGGGTTGTGTTTTTAGTATTTTGGAGGCTAGTATATCATTCAACTTATTTGGATTCAAACAAGTCAAAGAACTATAGAAAAGTTTTATGCATTTTAGATAGGGCAAACTGAAGTTTACCTTGGTTATGAGGGGAAATTATTCACTTGCTCTAGAATGATATTTTTCATTGATATAAAGTTTATAATTGTCAATAGTTATTTTGATGGTTGAATCTCTGTGTTTGAATATTATTGTTATTCTGTGGCAACATGATGTTGTATGGTTATGTCATTTGTCTATGGTAATGTCTGTGCCTTACTATCACCTACTTGACTAGTTTTAATACTAGTTTAGAGGTATTTTAACCAACTAGCCGAGTTTGTGATAGCGAGACTAAATCATGTATAGTTGAGTTGTTTAATGACTTGAGAAAAGTTATTTTTTGTAGTGTATCTGAATAAGATGTCTTTTGTTGACAAGTCTAAGATAGAAGTGTGTGAACAATGACTCACGTCTCTAAATTGGAATGTGATTTTATTTATGAAATATTTGGACAAAGTAATGAAATGTTACTTGCATTGTTGGTTCATAGTGTTGGATAATTTGCATGTTAGTTAGAATTGTCATACTTAGCTAGAGGATTTTTTGGAGTTGTATGGAAGATTTAATGTAGCAGATTTAGTACACCACACTAGTTGTTGGATGCCATGGTGTGATTGTAGGTTCCTTTCTCTGTTGCTCTCGTGAAGGGTAGGGCCATTTCTAGTTGGAAGGTGTGTGGGGACTGTCGATTTGTGGATGGTGGAAAAGCCCCCAAATGATGTTCTCCCTCCACACAACTGAAAAGAATGTTGAAGACTTGATCACAAAGACACATTGTTATAATTATGATTATGTTTGTGAAAGTTGTAAAGATGTATGATATTATTTGTAAACTGATTTATTGGTAATGAGCATTGTATAAGTGGTTAAATTGTTTTATTGAATTATGAAGAATATATGGAAAATTTTTAAGTTCAATTTAAAGTATTTTATTCTATTTCTATGCATGAATGTTAAATTTGTTTATATACTTATAGAGCAGCTAAATTATCTTTTAATCTTGGTTTAAGAATATTTATGTGATGGATTATAATTGTTATCATTTAGAACTAGTTTGTAAAACTCTTTAGATTATCATAAAAATATTTGGGAGTTTTTAGTGAAAGCTTTTTATACGAACAAATGTTCATCACATGTGGTATCAGAGTATGGTTCAAACACTCAAACCTATGACCATACTTCATAATAAGTTTAACAATGTTGGTAACTTTGTGCTTTCCAATCTAATCCTAGTGATTCTATTCTTTGATTGAAGAAATGGGAAGGTCCAGGTCAAAGGAATAGAGTGGAGAGAAAAAGAAATCCAAATAGAAAAATTCAAAAGGAAAAACTATAGCACCCTTAACTTCTGGAGAAGATGTTTGGCTATTCGATACTGAAACCTTGGTGGTAGCCTTGGATCAAATTAAGTTAGAAAGGGAGAAACATATGAAGCTTACTACCCCCATCATGACCAAACCAAAGAAACCCTCGATGGTTATGAAATGTCTTTTGGCTATGGGTGTATTATGCCAGTCTTGAGTAGTGAGGTGAAAGAGTACCTACATGTACATCCTACCTTGAGTGGGTATTACTGGACTCTGATGGAGAAGAACCTGAGGAGGTTCCATTATCTGATTAGTGCTTAAAATCTATGTAACTCAGAGAGACTTATCTAAATAAGGATGTTTTATGTCCACTTTAATATGAATAAAAACTAGCTATCATTTGCATTTCTAAAATGTGTGATGATCTTTGGTTATAAAAAATTTATAATTTTGCATTAGAAATATTAAATACATATTGATTTTATTTTGTAAACATTACTATCTTTCTCAAACTTAACAAATTTTGCACCAAGCCATAGGCTAACAAATTAACATTCTAACTTACTAGGACCAATCATGTTGTGAACTAGAACCAACCTTGATGGTAGTTAGGATGGGTTGGTACAAGTTGTGGGTGATGCCGTAGAAAAGTTAGATCAAATTCTTGCAGCCCTAAATAAGACTAATGAGAGGTTGGGGGGCTTGGAACAAGAAGTAAGAGTTCCTCATGATAAGGAAGAAGAAGAGGAGTAGAATCAAGAGAAAAGTAATCATGAGGGTCATAGTAAGTCTTGGGTAAACCAGGAGAATCAAGACAAAGCAATGAGGTAGGCAGAGGTGAAGACATGCTTAACTAATGAACTTGCTCAGGATATGAAAAATATTACTCCACCTAAATTTCATGGAACTATAATAGGAGATGGAGTTGAGGCATGGTTAAATGATATGGAAAAGTATTGCTAAATCCAAAACTACTCTAAGATAGCCAAGGCAATCTATGTAGCTTATCAACTCATCAAAGAAGCCTCTACTTGGTGAATGAACAAAAAGAAGGAATTGGGGCTAACTTTTGTGAATGTGACATGGGACCAGTTTGTAGTTATTTTCAGGAGAGATGGCTACCCCAGT
This sequence comes from Cunninghamia lanceolata, assembly GCA_027924645.1. Taxonomy (NCBI): domain Eukaryota; kingdom Viridiplantae; phylum Streptophyta; class Pinopsida; order Cupressales; family Cupressaceae; genus Cunninghamia; species Cunninghamia lanceolata. Next base: position 4,880,471 of record BSBN01000088.1, read on the forward strand.
TATATTTTGATCAGAAGTTGAATGATTTCTAGAATTTCAGATAGGGGGAGATGATTGTAACTGAGTACTAAAAAATTTACATGGCTCTTGAAGTATGTACCCCAGTACTAGCGACATGAATGATTATGTATTCAAAAGTTCATAATGGGATTGAATCCTTAGATTAGAGGTGAGGTATACATCCATGGTCTATAACAATGGACCTAGTGTTTGAAAAGGCTATCAAACAAGAACAAAAACTTAAATCCATATTTGCATATAGGGACAAGTCCTAAAAGAAGTTTGGATGGTCAAAGTCTACATCCTCTTTTAAATAGAAGAATTAGAACTAGGGTGCCAATTAGAAATCCAATGGAAAAGGATCCAAGAAGAAGAATAATACCAATGATTACTGAAATGGTAAAAAGAGCAATGACTTCAAGAAAAGAAATGGTAACAAAGGTGACCAAGTAACTAAAAGGAGAGGACCTCCAAGTGGTTGCTTCACATGTGGAGGCAATCACTATGCCAACCAATGCCCAACTAAGAATTAGGGGAATTAGTACATAAATCCTCCCTTTCCTTCCCAACAAACAGCCTTCCAACAGCGAATTCATGCAGTTGTGGATAACCATCAAGCTGAATACCAGATTAATCCTATTGAGACAATAGGTACTTTATTTGTATTCTAATTTCAATTGTTATAGACACTAGTGCCACATAAAGTTTTGTAACTCCTCATCATTTAACTAAGATTCCTAGGAGAGCTGGCTATATGGCCAACTAATGGCCAGTAGAATACATGAACCAAACAAAATCTTATGTAGAGAATTATCTATTTGAAGCAGAGGTGAAGCTACTTCCTTTTCAATAGAGGTCAACCTATATGTAGCATTATTGGGGTCTTATGACATCATTCTAGGAATGAATTGGCTATGGCATCATAGGGGAAAAGTAGATTGTATTGCAAAAACAATCGAGTGTCTAGATGATTTAGGGAATCAAGTTCAAATTTAGGGAGTCAAATAAGATGACAAGGTTAGACAAGTGTTAGCAATGCATCTCAAAAGAGCTAGAAGACAAGTTTGTCAACTTTTTGTTGTGAAGATAGATCAAGTCGAGGAACCCAAGGAACCATCAATTCAAGATTACCCCTTTCTTCACAAATTTCAAGATGTGTTTCCAAAAGAATTTCTAGGTCTACCTCCTAGGAGAAATTCTGATTTCTCTATAGATATACAACCTAGCTCTAAACCAATATCAAAGGCTCCATATCGCATGACAACCATAGATTTGGTTGAGTTAAAAGCTCAATTACGAGATGTGTTATCCAAAGGGTTGATCTATCCTAATGTATCACAGTGGGGAGCACCAGTGATCTTCATCAAGAAGAAAGATGGGACACTACACTTATACATTTATTACCATATGCTAAACAAGGCCATAATTAAGAATAAATACCCCTTTCCCTACATTGATAACCTCTTTGATCAAATGTGTGGTGCAACAGTACTCTCGAAGATCTATTTGAGAGATAGATACCATTAGTTAAGGATTAAGTATGACAATATCCATAAGATAGCATTCAGGACAAGATATGAACATTACAAGTTCACTATCTTACCTTTCAGCTTGACCAACACTTCAACAACATTCATGAATTTGATGAGTTCAACATTTTCAGAGATTGCCTAGACAAGTCTATCCTTGTTTTCTTGGATGATATTTTGATATATTCCAAGGATGAGAAGGAGCATGTTCAACATTTAAGAGTGGTTCTACAATGTTTAAGAGAGCACAAATTGTATGGCAAGTTATCTAAATGTATTGTTTTCTAGAAATAAGTGCAAAATATGGGGCATATAATTTTCACAAAGGGAATTACAGTTGATCCCACAAAGATTTGAGCTATAGTGGATTGGGTAGCTCCTAGGAATGTGCATGAAGTATGTAGTTTTATGGGCTTAGCCAGGTATTATAGGAATTTTATCTTGAATTTTTCTAGAATCAAACCCCATTACCTCACTTCAAAGGAAAGGTAAATATTTTGAGTGGACTAAGAAATGTGAAGAAACCTTTCAGATTCTGAAGGAGAAACTAACTTCAAATCCAATTCTTAGAGTTCCTAATTCGAAAGGCCATTTTGTGGTCATTATTGATGCATTAGGAGATGGATTGGGGGTGTGCTCATGCAAGACAACCAAGTTGTAGCCTATGAATCTAGGAAAATCAAATAGTATGAAATGAATTATGCTCTGCATGACTTGGAGTTGGCTGCAATTGTGTATGCCTTACAAGTGATATAGGAGCATTCGGGTCCATGTGCAATCCTCATCAACCAAAGAGATTTTTTTGCTTTCTTGCTTGTTTTCTTTCCTTCTTGTTTTGCTACAAGAGTTGATGATCAAATTTCCAGAGAATTTCTTAAGGATTCATGGCCAAATGTTGACTTCATCTTGAAGAAGATCCAGATCATTCCTCACATTTCAAATTTGGTGAAGATTCAAGCTAAATTGGATAAGTTATGCAAATACATAACTTTGAGTGTCAACAGGATATGTGGAACTTTCCCTGCCATCGAGATATATGTAATAGACACATGAAATCCTGCAATATACAATAGACCCCCAAAGCCCCACAATATGCAGTAGACTCCCAAAATCTCGCAATATATAGTAGACCCCTAAAATCCTGCAATATGTAGTAGACCCCTGAAGTCTCACAATATGTAGAGACCCCTAAAGCCCCACAATATGCAGTAGACCCCCAAAATCCTACAATATCCTGATGGGTCACTTTTTTCCATTGCATCGCCTGGAAGTGCCTAGAAAGTGACAAAAACAATTTTTGACCACCTGTACAACTGATCCAAGAGCCAATTGATGACTGACACGTGTCACATTCACGTGATGAGTGTGGTGGCTACCTCAAATGCCTATAAATGGAGGATTTCCATACTAAAAGAGGTTGACTTCTCCATAGTAAGTTTATGTTTCTACTATAACAAGATTTTTTCTTGTAGATTTTAGATTTGAAGGTAGATTATTTGGCTTCTCAAATGTTGATCTAAATCATTGTTTTGAATGATTGTAAGACATAATGTCATTGCATGTATGAAGGGAAACCCATATGTAATGTCATAAAGACCATTGTAATCCTATTGTAATGTTTTTTGTTGCATATGAATAAAGAGTTTTGAATATTCATTGTCTAGTTCAGGAGACCTGCATCAAGTGGTATCTGAGCACAGGTTTGAAATTCCTTGAGATTGTGGAGGTTTTGTGCAAGAGGATCTAAGGAGATTGTTGTAGGAAAAATGAAGAGGAAAACTTGCAACTACAAAGGGTTTGCAGACATGGCACACTAAGCTAGAGGTAGAAGAGGAGGTGATCCAAGAGTTGGAGATGCAGCATTGGTAGAGATGTTGAGAGGCATCATAGCTAGGGTAGATGCAATGGAAAGAACACAACACAGAGGAGTACTTGTAGAGGATGTTAGTGATAATGAGGAAGAAGTAGAAGAAGGAGAAGATAGATATGAGAGGAGGTTTCTTAGTGCAACGACAAAGATTTCTAGTAAACCTCATGTAGAGTTACCCAGTTATAGTGGTAGTCTGAAACAAGAAGAGTTGATAGAATGGATTCTACAGATGGAAAAGTATTTTGAGTTGGAATCTATTGAAGACCCTAAGAGGGTAAAACTTGCACCTACAAAGTTGAAGGGACATGCATCTCTATGGTGGGATCATGTGTAAGTTGAGAGACAGAGAAAAGGAAAGGAAAAGATTAAAACCTAGGAGAGGATGTTAACAAAGTTGAAGGAAAATTTTCTTCCTACAAACCATCAAATCACTATGTTTGAGATGCCGTAAAACCTCAAGCAGAGGGAGAAAAGTGTCCAAGAGTACATCGAAGAGTTTTATAGACTGAGCATTAGGGCTATTCACATTGAAGATGATGCTGAGAAGGTCTCCAAGTATGTAAATGGTTTGCATTATTCTATTCAAGATGAAATTAGCATGGTAGGAATTATTAGCATAGAAGAAGCTTCTCAATTTGCATTGAAGGAAAAAGAAAAGATCTCTAGATGGAAAAATAGTTCTAGGGGAAGAGGTAAATCCTCCAAAGGAAGACGAAAATTAATCCATGGATGTGGTTCTCAAAATAAACAAGGAGAAACAAGTTCTTCTCAGATCAATACCCAAGGAGGTAGGTGAAGGGGTGATTACTCCCGAGGTAGAGGAAATTTTGGAAGAGGAAGAGGATTAAGTGGAACATGTTTCTAGTGTGGATAGGTTGTACATAAGGCATTTAAATGTCCTCAAGTATAATAGAGTAGTGGCAAAGGAAAAGAGACTAGATTCCATATAAGACAAGCTGAGGAGGAGAGTGTGACAAGTGTAGCCTCACCAAAATTTGTAGAAGAACCTAAGGATGGAGAATCCTTGATGCTGAGGAAAGTTTTTCTAACACTAGAAGGCATTTAAATGTCCTCAAGTATAATAGAGTAGTGGCAAAGGAAAAGAGACTAGATTCCACATAAGACAAGCTGAGGAGGAGAGTGTGACAAGTGTAGCCTCACCAAAATTTGTAGAAGAACCTGAGGATGGAGAATCCTTGATGCTGAGGAAAGTGCTTCTAACACTAGAGAAGGTACAAGAGGAACCTAAACAATGAAGAAATCTATTTCGAACTAGATGTAAGTTTGGAGGAAAATTCTATGAAGTCATTGTGGACAGCAAAAACATTGACAACTTAGTGTCAGAAGAGATGGTGGAGAATCTAAAATTGAAGAGGCTAAAACACCCAACTCCCTACAAGGTTTCCTAGTTGCAAAAGGGACATCAGTTATTGGTAAGTGAACAATGCCTTGTTAAATTTCACTTTGGAATTATAAAGATGAGATAATGTGTGATGTTATGCCAATGGATGCATGCCACATTCTATTAGGAAGACCTTGGCAATATGATAGGAAAACCATTCATGATGGCAAGAGTAATTGCATTAAAATCAAGAAGGATGGGGTTGATTATGTGTTGAATCCTTTGAAGGATAAGGATAAGGAAGTTGAGAAAACCAATAGGGTTTGTCTAGTGACTAGAAAATAAATCTTAAAGGAAATCAAAAAAGAGAAGGTACGTTATGCCTTCCTACCTTAGGTTGTATAAATTATGACAGTAGAGAAAGGGACAAAAGTTCCCACAGAAGTCTAAGAAATTTTGAATGAAATCGATGACATTCTAATGAAGGACTTACCTAATGGATTACCTCCAACTAGAAGCATAAGTCACTGCATGGACTTGATACTAGGTGCAAGCCTACCAAATAAAGCACCATATAGAATGACACTCATGGAAAATGAAGAGGTGAATAGACAAGCGCAAGAGCTATTGGATAAGGGTCTAATTAGAAAGAACCTTAGTCTGTGTGTTGTACCTATTGTACTGGTACCTAAGAAAGATGTGAAATGGTGAATGTGCACTAATTCAAGGGCTATAAATAAGATAACTATTAAGTACATGTTTTCATTGCCTCATATGGATGACTCGATGGAATGTTTGAGTGGAGAAAAGTAATTCAACAAGATTGATTTGAAAAGTGGATACCACCAAATTAGAATTAGAGAAGGTGATGAATGGAAGACAATATTCTAGACCAAGGATGGATTGTATGAGTGTCTAGTGATGCCATTTGGGTTGACTAATGCACCCATAACATTTATGAGACTGATGAATGAGGTAGTGAAGTCTTTACTTGGAAATTTTTTTATCATTTATTTGGATGACATTTTGATTTTCAGTAAAATGAAAGAGGAACACCTGTTGCACCTTAAGGCAGATTTGCAAAGGTTAAAAGAAGAAAAGTTGCTTGTAAACTTGGATAAATTCAGTTTTATACAAAGGGAACTAGTATATATAGGTTTTGTAGTGTTTGAAGAAGGGTTGAAGATGGATCCCGAGAAGGTTAAGGCAATAATGGATTGGCCTTCACCTAGAAACATGTTTGAGGCTAGAATTTTTCATGACTTGACAAGATTCTACAGGAAGTTCATCAAACCATTTAGTGGAATATGTGCACCAATCACCGAGACAATGAAGGGTGTTAGGAAAAAGTTCCAATGGACATCTATAGCAAAAAAAGAGCTTTCAGTTGTTGAAGAAGAAGGTGACATAACATCCAGTGTTGGCATTGCCAAACTTTGGCAAAGTGTTTCAAGTGGATCATGATGCTAGTGGTAGTGCAATTGGGAGAGTGTTAAGTCAAGAAGGTAGACCCATTGCCTACTTTAGTGAGAAAGAAATGAATCAAAGAGGAAATACTCAGTTTATGACCAATAATTCTATGCTATAGTGCAGGCCTTGAAGAAGTGGAGGCATTACTTGCTATCAAATGAGTTTGTTTTGTACACATACCACCATGCCTTGTAGTACATCAACAGTCAAGGTAACTTAAACTAGAGGCATATGAAATGGGTGGAGTTTCTACAAAGTTATTCTTTTGTCTTGAAACATGAGTGGTAAGTCAAACAAGGTAGTAGATGCACTTAGCAGAAGATATTTGTTGATGAATGAGTTAAGGGTTAGTGTTGTTGGCTTTCATGCAATGAAGAAGTCATATCTTAATGATCTTGATTTTAAGGAAGCATGGATAGCTAATAGAAATTCAATGGAGGGAGATAGGACTCCATGGTTGGAATATTTCATCCAAGATGACTTCTTGTTCAAAGGATAGAAATTATGTATACCCAGAGGTTCAATGAGGGAGAATCTAATAAGAGAAAAGCATAGTGGAGGCTTAAGTGGAAATGTTTGAATAGATAAGACATTGGCATAGCTGAGTGAAGTTTATTTTTGGCCTAGAATGAGTGTAGATGTGAAGAGACTGGTACAAGGTTGCATAATTTTCTAGCATGCTAAAGGATCAAAACAAAACACAGGACTATATCAACCATTGCCTATACGAGAGAGACCATGGGAGCACCTGAGTAAGGATTTTATTTTGGGTTTGCCTTGAACATAGTGAGGTAATGACTTATTTTTTGTTGTAGTGGACAGATTTTCAAAGATGGTTCATTTCATACCATGTAAGAAAACTATTGATGCATCCCACATAGCTGCATTATTTTTCAAAGAGGTAGTAAGGCTGCATGGACTGCCTAAGGGCACATGGTACATCGTACTATTTTTGGATGGATGAAATTTTGTCAGTTGTAAATGGGTGTTCAAGAATAAGATTGGTTTAGATGACGGTGTTGAAAATTATAAGGAAAGATTGGTTGCAAGAGGATATTCCCAAGTTGAGGGGATAGAATTTGGTGAGATTTTTGCCTAGTTTCTAGGTTGACATCTATCAAGTTTCTGATATCTCTAGCATCAACTTTTAATTTAGAGGTAGAAAATATGGATGTGAAGACAACATTCCTGCATAGGGCGTGGAGGAAGAGATCTACATGATCCAGTTAGAGAACTACATTGTTAAAGCTAAGGTGTAAATTAAAAAAATATTTTTTTGGTCTCAAACATTCTCCTAGAATGTGGTAGCAGAAGTTTGATTCCTTTGTGACGTAGTCATGGTAGGAGGGTCTAGTGAAGGACTATCCATTTGTGCAACCACAATAAGCTAAAACACCCACACAACAATATTACAAAAAAATGACATAGATATACCCTAGGAAAACCCTCAAAGAGGGAAGAATCTAGCCTCCAAAAGATTCATTATTAGTTTATTGAATTCAAAATAAGATTACAATCTACCACAAGGGCATATGTGCTAGCCTACAACGTAGTAATAGATAGCAATATTCATATTCCCTAAACTCTCTTGAACCCTATGTATATCCTTGTACTCAAGTCTCCTTCTTGTTCTCCTTCCCTCTCCCCTTTCAAATGTTTATGGATCTCTTATAAATATAAATCTCTAACATCTTATGTGATCTTCATTAACTGCATGATTGTGTGAAGTTCTATACTCTTTAAAATGTGTAGTCAGCTAGTGCAAAACTAATTCCTCAAACCTAGCCAAAACAATTAGTGCAGTGTCTAATGTCTACTCCCATGGACTCGATAAGCCTTCTTGTGTTCTCCTTGATTGTCATAAAATCCATTTTCTATATCTCCAATAGTTATTCGACAACTGTGACAATCTACTAGTATGATATATAGATAATTCATTGCATTGGTCCAATTCTTCTCAAACATGGATATATCCACTCTTTACACCTCTTCAATGGTATACCAAGACTACAAGGCTCAAATGTAAAATGCAATGAAATGTGATAACTTCATAAAATTAACCATGGTGATTTAGGATTGCTTTGTCGCCCTAGAATTCTCCTACATTAGACACTCTAGGTAAATTCAAAAGTGAGTCCCTCACTTTCCATGGGCTAGAGGGAAGTTGATTGGCTCACCTCAGTCTTACAAATCTAGCTAGCATATTTTTTGGCATTCCTCTCCATTTCACTAGGTATTGCTCATATTGCCTATTCTGGGTACTCTTCCTAATTCTGCTATATAATATCTCTACACTTTCTTCTTTTGGTTGAGGTGGCATGGGATTTTTCCCAAGGTCCTCTATATTGTACCTTTTTGATTCCCCCTCATGCTACTGGTATAAATTTGTGATGTTGAATATTGGTAATATACCTTATTGGTACTCAAATTTGTAGTATGAAAAACCCTAAAAGGATGCCAAGCTTTATAATTATGTTATGCAACCAATTTGGCCAACTGATAGAATTAATCTAGATGGTTAAGATTCTCTGCACTTTAGGTTTTGCTTTGCCTGGGTGGGTGTTAGCTTATGTTCACCAATGAATAATTAATCCTTGAATTGGTTGGTGACTTGTAAGAAGATTATGGATTATATGATATTTTATCAATTAAATCATCTAGTCTTAACCTAATTTAGATTTGGCATGTAATTTGAATAGGTTATTTTTCTGTTCTACCACTACTCCTACTCCTAGAAATAGAAAATTAAATTTGGAATTTTTGAATATAATAAAAGGAAATGATTCTAGGAAAGAATCGATCGGTGCCTTCTTCTCAAATGGGCAATGGATTCTGTCCATAGAAAGATTTGTACTTTCTATCTAGCCACAACTCGAATTACTTGGCATATAATAGTCTATCACTGACATAAACATGCAAGATTGTTTCTATTTGGTTCTACTTAGTTATCTAAATTGGATCTTCCAAATTATAGTGATCTATTAATGGAATTTAATTCCTACTTGGGGAAACCCTATCAAATAAATCAACCAAAACATGAAATATGCTTTGACAAATTATCATATACTTGATATGCGAATTCAAATAACAAGGAGAAAACAAGAATGGAGACAACTAGATAAAATAAAACATTAACATTCAACAAGAAATTGAGAACTAGATATATGGTACTAGAGAAATACAGTTTGCTTTTATTGATATTGCTTTGAAGAATAGGCCTTACAATGTCTCTTTCCAAAATCAATTTCCCAGAGAGCTTTTCCTAAGGTCTTGGTTTCCTTCTTATAGGGGTGAAGGAAGCTACAAGATTCAGACCTTTCACATTCTAAAAATGACTTTTCATATACCCATGAGCCCTTAATATGACCTATTACAATATATACTTTTTGACAACTCTTAAAAACACCACCAAATACATTTTTGAATACATTTTGAAAAGCATAAAATAAGAAAGAGACAAAATAGGTGGACATCTAAGATTTGTTGGTGCCATGTTGATGCCAACTTGATGCTCTTGTCTCCACTACATACTTGGCCTACTCATTTTTTAGTTGACAAATATTGTTGCTCCCATTGGTACATAGTATAATCACTAGGCCATTTATATTCTTGGGTTTAGAGTAGATTGGCTTGGTGATCTTTCCATCTCTTATTCAATAGCACTTTGACATCAATGATGAACTTTGCATATCCAGCATCCAAAGAAATCACTCTATCCAGAATCACATTGAAACTAAGAATGTTTATATTTTCATCCTTCTTCAAATGCTCAACTACCTAAGAAATTGTTTGACCAAACACATTTTCCAGCATCAAAACCCTTGATTTGTTTATCCTCTGTCAGAATTGAAGGAATGAACTAGTGTTTGAAAGTAGCAAAAGAATCAAGCTTTTCTTGCATTTTCTAACTTTCACCATTCACGTACTTAAATTCATCCAAAATCATCTTTAACATTTTCTCTATTGGTTTTAGAGCAGTAGGAGCACTTGGATTTCTCTGCAAAACTTTGCACAAGGTCATCAATGTATGGTGTACCGGTTGCCATCTTTTGTAAACTAGATCCAAAATAGAAAGATTAACTTTCAATTGATCAATGGCCTGAGACAAGGAAGTGTAGCATTCATGCACATCTCCCAACTTGTCAACAACCAATTTCACCCTATACTCCAAGATCTTCTCAAACACCTCAAGAATTTTCAATCTTGCTTCATCTTTTGTTATTTCATTTTGCTTCTTCAAGTCCTCAATTTCCTTTTCAAATGCTAACTTCATAGCATTCATCTGATCAACAAGCACTGTGTTATCACTGATCTTTGTTAGAATAATAGGTTCTTTACTTAATTAATTTAATCATATTGATTAATTAATTAATTCACCTTTACTTTATTTCACTTAAGCTAAACTTAGGAATCTCTCATTAGGGTTCTCTAACTTGCAAATATAAAAGCAAGTTCTCTCATGTAATTCATTAATCCATTTCATTAATTGCATCCTATTTGTGTAATTTTCTCTCTTTTCTTTTTTCTCTTGTGGAAGGTTTCTTAGGTTTTGTAGGTGTTCACTGGGTTGTGTGAGGTTGGTTTCACAAATTCTACATGATATCAGAGCTCTAGATCTGCAAGCCCCTTCTCAAATTTGGAGAAAATTTTGAGCAAGAGCCTTTTGTTGGGTGTGTTTTTTGTGTAAAACAGAGTATTCCATTGGATTCAGAGTAGTCAAAATAGTTAGATTAGCCTTTTATTTGGCTTGATTTGAGCTTTGTAGGCCAGATCTGCAAGGGTTTCAGTGGATTTTTTGGGATCTAAAGGAAACCTATTTTTCTGAGCATTTTGGGCCCAAATGGACCTCACCATCACACTCATAAGGCACAAAAACCTTAAGATCGACTGTCAAATCATCGAAATCATGTTGATATATGGAACCTAATCAGACTCAGAGATTAAATTTTCCCCACTTTTATTGGCGTGATTTCCCCTCAAATTATTTAATGAGGGAGTACATGGGACAGAGCCCCTCCTGTGGGGCCTGGGGGGCTTATCCACTCGGTGGGGGCCCGGGGGTGGAGCCCATGGTGGGGTTCTTGGGGCAACACTCCCAACGGGGGCTCAAGAGCAGCGCCCCTAAAGAAAAAATTGCCTATTATTTTATAAAGGCATCAAGAGTTATTTTTCTATTGGCCAACATAAAGAAACCCTATTTTGTAACCGACATAAGTCTTGATAAAAATAGCTAAGGGTTAGGGTTTCTATTGAAATTGTATTGTAGCATTTGCAGCGGTATTGAGTTGAAAGGATTGTTGGTTGTAATCAGTTTGATTTGCTGGATAATGATATTAGACTCTCTATTGGTGGATGTAGCTTGAGAGTTTGGGTGAACCACGTTAAAAATTATCTCTTGCTATTATTATTTTTGTGTATTTTTTATTCCTCTGTTTAATCTTTATTTGCATTTAATTGATATCTTCTGCATGCAATTCCTAACAAGTGGTGTTAGAGCGAGTTGTGTTCAATTATCATCTATAGGAAGGTCTCATGGTTAAGTGGGAGTCTCATGATTAAGTGGGAGCAATGGAAGATGAGGGTAAATTGAAGGTAGATAAATTCAATGGATAGAACTATCAGTTATGGAAGATGCAGATGGAGAATTATCTCTATCAGAAGGATTTATGGAGGCCGTTGGAAGGAAAAACCAAGAAACTGACAACAATGACTGATGAGGATTGGGATCTTCTAGATAGAAAGGCACTATGAACCATTTAGTTATGCTTGGCACCATCTGTGACATTCAATATAACAGAAGTGAAGACAATAGACGAACTGATGAAAGCTTTGGCTAAATTGTATGAAAAACCCTCAACCTCAAATAAGGTATTTCTCATGGAGCATTTGTTTAATCTAAAAATGATTGAAAGTGGATCTGTGACAGATCATTTAAATGAGTTTAATGCGATTACCAGTCAGTTAACTTCTGTAAAAGTGAAATTTGATGAAGAGATGAGGGCTCTCTTGGTTTTATGTTCTTTACCAGAAAGCTAGAATAGCTTGGTAATGGTTGTAAGTAACTCTATCTCTAGTTTAAATATTTTGAAATTTGATGATGTTGTTGTTGTTATCCTTAGTGAGGAAATGCGATGGAAAAGATTAGGTGGATCCACATCAGGTAGTGTTTTGAATACAGAAAGCAGGGGTAGATCAAAGGAGAGAGAAAAAGGTTCTGGAGGTCATGGGAAGTCACGAGAAAAATCAAAGGACAAGAGGTCCCAATCTGGAGGACCAAAGGATTGCCAGTACTATGGGAAACCAGGTCATCTGAAGAAAAATTGTTGGTCTTAGAAGATAGAAGAAGGAGACAAACAAGAAGGCAATAAGGAGGCAAATGTGGTAAGTAATAAATCTGAAGATGATGCTTTGATTCTTTCCCTAGATAATGCTGATGATTAATGGGTTTTAGATCCAAGGGCCTCATTTCATGCTATGCCCCATAGAAATTATTTTCTTGATTATGTCCAAGGGGATTTTGGGCTAGTTTATTTTAGAGATAATGAACCCTATCAGATTGTTGGAAAGGGAAGAATTAAGATTAAGTTGTAGAATAGGAATCATTGACTACTATAAGAGGTAAGGCACGTTCCAAGGCTAAGTAGAAATTTAATTTCAGCAGGGTAGCTAGGTGAAGAAGGTTGCACAGTTACTTTTAATGATAAAAATTGGAAGATTTTAAGAGATGCCTTAATAGTAGAAAAAGGTGTGAAAGTAGGCACCTTATATCTTTGTACATGTCATATTGTTCCTTCTACTTTAGTTGTTGTAGAGAAAAAATAAACAGGTTCAGGAACAGTTGTTGCGGGTTCACAGGAAGAGACTAAAATAGTTGTTGTAGGTTCTGAGACAACACTATGGCATAATAGACTTGGACATATGAGTGAAAAAGGTATGAAGTACTTTATTCTAAGAAAGTTTTACTAGGTCTAAAATGTATTAATATGGATTTCTGTGAAAGTTGTGCGTATGGCAAACAAAAGAGAGTTAGTTCTCTCAAGGATGGGAAGAAAAAGAAAGATGAAAAGTTGGAGCTTGTGCATACGAATGTATGGGGACCAGCTTAGGTATCTTCTCTTGTGGCTCTCAGTATTATGTTACATTTATAGATGATGCAACTAGGAAGGTTTGGATTTATTTCCTTAGGCAAAAATCTGATGTATTTTAAAACATTTAAGAAACAAAGAAGCTTGGTTGAGAATGAGACGGGTAAAAGATTAAAATGTCTCAGATCTGATAATGGTGGTGAGTATTGTAGCAAAGAATTTGAGTATTATTGTTCCTTTAATGGAATTCATCGGCAGAAATGGTTCCAGGGACTCCACAAGAGAATGGAGTGGCTAAGTGCATGAATAGGACAATAATGGAGTGTGCAAGGAGCATGAGATTGCATGCTGGTCTACCTTTAAACATGTGGGCAAAGGCTGTCAATACCATTGTATATTTAATTAATAGAGCTCCTTCAGTTCCTTTGGGTTGTGGTATTCCAAAGGAAGCATGGATAGGTAAGAAGGTGAATTATTCTTTTCTCAAAACCTTCAGATGTGAAGCATTTGCACATGTAGATTCTAAAAATAGAACCAAGCTGGATGCAAAATAAAAAAGCGTATCTTCGTTGGATAGGACATTGATAAATTTAGTTATAGGATTTGGGATGTTAAAAATCTAAAAATTATGAGCAGGGATGTTGTATTCAATGAGAAAGTATTGTACAAAGATCAGTTGCAATAGCATGAGAAGAAATAAAAGGATTTTGTGGTGCTAGATGATACTCCAAATAATGATGTTCCAGTGGTTTCTCATGCTTTGCAATAGCAACAAGAAATACCACAAACTCTAGTGAATGTTAGATAATCAACAAGGCTAAGTAGACCTCCTGAAAGGTTTTCTCCCTATTTGTATTCTATTTTGTTAACAGATGTTGGTGAACCGGAAGGGTATGATGAAGCTATGCAGGTGGATACAAAGGTTCAGTGGGAGCTTGCAATGAAAGAAGAAATGGACTCCTTGCTGAAGAATTAGACTTGGGAATTATGTAAGTTGCCTGTAGGTAAAAAGGCTTTACCAAACAAATGGGTTTATAGGCTAAAAGAGGAAGATGGAGGTAAAAAAAGATTTAAAGCCAGGTTAGTTGTAAAAGGATTTGCATAAAAAAAGGTATTGATTTTGATGAGATTTTTCTCTGGTTGTTAAGATGACTTCTATTCATATTGTTTTAAGTATTGTCGCTGTTGAAGATTTGCATTTGGAACAACTAGATGTGAAAACTGCCTTTCTCCATGGTGATTCGGAGGAGATACATATGGAACAACCATAGGGATTTGAGGTCAAAGGTAAAGAGAAATTGGTGTGCAGATTGAAGAAGAGTTTATATGGCTTGAAACAAGCACCTCGACAGTGATATTTGAAATTTGATAGTTTTATGGCCAAGCAAGGCTACAGTCAGTGTAATTCTGACTATTATGTTTATTTTAAGAGGTTCGATAATGATAGCTATATTATTTTATGTTTATATGTTGATGACATGGGGTCTAACATGGATCACATAAGTGAGTTAAAATAACAGTTAGCACAATCATTTGTTATGAAGGATTTGGGGGTAGCAAAACAAATCCTTGGTATGAAAATTTATAGAGATAAGAAGAACATAAAATTGACTCTATCTCAGGCTGATTATGTTCAAAAGGTGTTGCAGAGATTCCATATGGAGAATACAAAAGCTGTTAGAACACCATAGCCTAGTCATTTGAAATTGACTAAGGAGATGTGTCTAAAGACACAATAGGAGGAAGAGAAAATGTCTAAGGTACCATATTCTTTAGCTGTAGGAAGCTTAATGTATGCCATGGTATGCACAAGACTAGATATTACACATGATGTAGGATTCGTAAGCAGGTATATGAGTAATCTCAGATTGGAGCATTGCAATGCGGTAAAATGGATTCTCAGATATTTGAGAGGTACATCCAATAAACATTTATATTTTGGGGGATCTAATATTGATTTAGTAGGCTATGTGGACTCGTATTTGGTAGGGGATATTGATACCAGGAGGAGTACTACAGGTTATGTCTTTACTATAGGTGGGACAATGGTGAGTTGGATCTCTAGGTTGCAAAAGGTGGTTGCTTTATCTACCACGGAGGCAAAGTATGTAGTTGCAATAGAGGCAAGCAAGGAGATGATATGGCTACAATCTTTCATGGAAGAATTAGGAAAACAACAGGCTAACAATTATTTGTTTATTGACAACCAGAGTGCCATACATCTTGCAAAAAATTCTTCCTTACATTCAAAGACCAAACACATACATCTAAGGTATCACTTCATCCGATCAATGTTGGATGATGGATAGTTACGGCTAGAAAAAATACATATAGATGAAAATCTAGTGGATATGTTTACAAAGGTAGTGACAAGGGAGAACCTGAGCTCCACTTCAGCTTTGGTTGGTCTTCAAGACTGAAAACAATAAAATCAGAACAATAGGGTCCAGGGTGTTTATTTCCAGTGGGAGCTACAGGGTTAGCGGTGTTATGATTAGTCTCTAAGTGGGAGATTGTTGTTATATTGAGCCTAATCAGACTTGGAGGTTAAATTTTCTCTAGTTTTATTGACATGGTTTCACCCCAAATTATTTAATAGGGAAGTGTAGGGGGGCAGAGCCCCTCCTATGGGGCTTAGGGGGCTTATCCCCCCAGCAGGGGCCCCGTGGCGGAGCCCACAGTGGGGGTCTGGGGGCAACGCCCCCAGTAGCAGTTGTCCCAAAGAAAAAATTGCCTATTATTTTATAAAGGTGTTGGGAGTTATTTTTCTATTGGCCAACATAAAAAAAAACCCTATTTTGTAACCAACATAAGTCTTGATAAAAATGACTAAAGGTTAGGGTTTCCATTGATATTGTATTGTAGCATTTGCAACAGTATTGGGTTGCAACGATTACTGGTTGTAATCGGTTCAATTTGTTGGATAATAATATTAGACTCTCTGTTGGTGGATGTAGCCTGAGTTTGGGTGAACCACATTAAAAATTATCTCTCGCTGTTATTATTTCTGTGTATTTTTCATTCCTCTGTTTAATCTTATTTACATTTAATTGATATCTTCTGCATGCAATTCCTAACAAATCGATCTCAGGCTCATCTGGGGTAATGTTTTTTTTCCCAAGGAAGCCATACAGCCTCCCCTGCACATAGATTGAGGTAAAGATTTAAAAAATAATTTTTTCTTGTAAAATAAAAAAATAAAAAAAATTATAAAACCGGCGCAGGTTTTTTTTATTGCAAAACAACTTTATATTAATTTTTTTTTGGAATGGGTGGTACCCTGGGTACCACCCCCACCCCTCTGTGGGAGGGTATGGGGGGTACTGCCCTTGCCACATTTGTGGTAGGTGGCGACCCCTTGGGCCCTGCCCAAGGGTGGCAGCGGTGGGCTCTACCCCTCACTGCTCTTTTGTAATTTTTTAATATAATTTTTTTCAAAGTTTTTTTATATGTTTTTTTAAAATAAAAATATATATAAAGTTTTTTTGACTATTTTTTTCTTTAAAATAAAAACATGCCAATTATTTTTTTCAATTTCTTTTTGCAAATAAATGTTACCTATAGCTGCATGCTACCTCAATATTTGTGCCCAATTTGGCATTTTCTCTAAAGTTGGCTATTTCATCCAATTTGGAGGAGCTCTACATTTGTCTGGAGGAGTTTCTTTTTTGGCAATAGTTAACCAGTTTGGCAAGGTTTCTACATTTGCTAGTTTCTCCAAATATGGTAGAGTTTCTCTAAATTTGGCGGAGATGCTTTGTGCTTTGTTTGCCCCTGTCTGTTGGGTTTTTCATTTTTGCACTCCATCTTCTAGAGGCCATATCTCAGTCATACAGTTGTATTTTTTAGTGCAGTTTTTTTTAAAAGGAGTAGAATTTCATGCTCTTCGTAGTGGTGTAGGTGGTTTTAAGTTTTGACTTCTATTTTTTTTCTAGAAATTATTTTTTCAGTGCTATTGCTATGCAGTTCTCATTTTGGGAACTTTGACAGGCCATATCTTGGGCATACAGACTCCTTTTTGGGTCCCTTTTTTTTTAAAGTGCATGTTTTTCTATTTAATTCATCATGGTTCTATCAATTTCCTCTATTTCTATTAGAGAATTGTATTTTCATCATGTGGTCTTTTTTAGACTTTGTGAGCTTCCATTGTAAGCACTTCTCATATGTAAACGCACTAAAATAAAGTGCCATCAGCATTCTACATGTATTCTTGAGATCTTGGACATCATTTTGTGTCTTATTGTACTCGCACTATGATATAAAGTTCCATGGGGGGTTGATGTTTGCCTTTTGTTTTAGCATCACACCTTTGTCATGACTGTGTGCCTTGGTTTGCACACCCTTTTATTTGTTGGTACTTTCATGTTTGCACATTCAGATGTTCTTGTTTCTTCTACATGTACTTCTTGGTTTCACATGGTTTTAATGTACCTATCATGGCTCTCCCTTGTCCGCATTATGGGGGGTTTCTACTGTTGGTGCTAATGCTTCCTTGGTTTCGCGTTGGAATGAGTTATATATCTAATATTTATTCCTATGTACTAGGCAGATGTAGAGGTACATTAGTGGTTGGTTACCCATACATTTTGATGAGATGGAGCATTTACCATATGGACACTCTTGCATTCCTTTTGTGGAGGTGACCTTCTATTTTCACTTGATCAGTTCTTCAGACTTTTGGTACCTGTGCCATTTGTATCTTCGAGTTCTAATGTTTTTCCTTTGTTTTCCATGTGATTCAAGTAGTGTCATTGGGGGTACTCATATAGATTCTTGTCTTTTTTATTTTGATCTTCATCTTGTTTTAGAAGAGGTTCTTCTTTTAGCACTATAGCAGTTAGTCTTCGACAGTGTTTGTAGCTTCTTCATGCTATGGTGGAGTTCTTTATGTTCCTATTCTTTTTGGGACATCTTTTTGTGGAGGCCTCTCTCTCTCTCTCTCTCTCTCTCTCTCTCTCTCTCTCTTGTCAGGAGGTTTGTTCTCTCTTTTGGAAAGGAGTTTTTTCCCACGTGGTTTTCTCCTTTTTCTCTATTTGTGAGAGACTATTTTATACATGGGTACCTCATTAGGCCTAGTTGCCAGGACCCATCTTTGCTTTCATTCATTTGTCCTTAGTTTTTTAGCTTCTCCCTAAGTTCATCTTAAGGGGGGGTGTTAGAGTAATAGATTCTTTACTTAATTAATTTAATTATATCGATTAATTAATTAAGTCACCTTTACTTTATTTCACTTAAGCTAAACTTAGGAATCTCTCATTAGGGTTTTCTAACTTGCAAATATAAAAGCAAGTTCTCTCATGTAATTCATTAATTCATTTCATTAATTATATCTTTTTTGTGCAAATTTCTCTCTTTATTTTTTTCTCTTGTGGAAGGTTTCTTAGGTTTTGTAGGTGTTCATTGGGTTGTATGAGGTTGGTTTCACAACTTCTACAGTCTCTTGTGGCACATGGGCTTGATATGGCACAATTGCTTGGCTCTAAGAAGAACTAATGCATTTCACTTGTTGCTTCAACTTTACATTTTCCAAATAGAGTCTGTTGACTTCCTCATTGATTTCTATCTAAATTTTTTCATAGTCAAGCAACTTTTGTTCCATGTTTTTACTACAGCATGCGTGAACATGGCTGAATGCATAGTGACAGCGGATGCCTCTAGGGTTGAGGTATCTTTCAATGTTTTGACCATGGTTGTTCCCCTTAGCTCTTGGACCACATCAAGAAATCTTGGCTTGTCAGTGTTCTTTTGTGTGGCTCACATTGCTAGGGTCTTTGTTTTTAGGTTGAACCCAACACCACTGACACCATCCTCATATTCAAACTTAGAGACCATCAGGGGTCATCTTGGTTTCTCACTTGATCCAATAAAAACATTTTCTTTAGTTCCAAGCCAAGGATGATCAACATATTACTTTTCAAAACCAATTGTCTAGCCTCATCAGGGTTGACATTTATTTCATTAATTTTAAAATCCTTGAATGTCTGGGATATAATTTGATCATCCTAAGATTCATCAACACCCATTTTATTTATTTCAACATTCTCATCAAACTCCTTCATTTTCATTTTGAGCCAAAAATCCTTGAATTCTAGAGTGTTGATGAAGTCATCATCTTCCATAAATCTCATTGAAGCCACAATCCTTTCATCTTCTTGCAATTTAGGCTCACCTTGTGCCTATTCATCTATTCTTGCCTTTGGTTTATGTACCTCTGTTTCTTGATCAACAAGGGGCTGATCAACTTCCTCATGTTCTCCCATATACCTCAAAATACTAGCCACTTGCTCAGTGTCACCTACTTCTTTAAACATTTCATATGGCACCAATGGTTAAATATCATCAATTTTTTCTCTTTAACATTAGTTGATCAGGAGACGGAGGATCATGCACTGACATGACATAAGGGGGTGATTCAACAATTACCACTCCAATTGGCCTTTTGACTGGGAGTTTGGTAGCCTTTGTAGGATCCTTCTTAGACTTGTCATAAATTATCTAAAAATTATCAATGATCATGTTTATTCTTTTCAATGGATCATTCTCCTCAACAAAAAATCCAAGAAAATCAAAGATTCTTCTTTCTTTTATCATCCTCAATCCTCTTCACAATTTCCCATTTCCTTTTTCTATTATATACCTTGTCAAAAGTGACACAATTCTTGATCACATCCTCATCAAAATTGATTTGATGGGATATCCTAGCCCTGGTGAGAATGACTTGTCTGACAAACTTCATATGTCCTTCTGGGTCATAAACCCTTTATGTTCCTGATTTCAAAGAATATTTTACTTTCAAGTAAGCTTATAGTTCCTCCAAGGTATCTAAACCAACTGACCACTCACCAAACACAGTGGAATCAGGAAGAAATGTGCCCTTCTTTTGTTTTTTCATTACATCTTTCTCCATCCAGAGTTGCCACATGAACTCAAGAAATGCAAGTCTATCTAGCACAAATTTTGGCAACATATGGGGTGGCCTAGTACACCCATAGACTCTTATTATAGTATGGTCAAGGAGAAAAAAACAATCAGCTAAATTATGCGTATGGCCTTGTTCTGGCTTAGTAGCTAGGGGCCTCAATATCTCACCGATCTCTTTGGTCAATCTAGGAGAAAGGCTTCCAAGTGAATTCATTATCCTAATTGTGAAATCATCATGGAACACTACATAACTATTGTTTTTGCAATGATTGTCCCATTTGTAACATCAGCTTTGTGTAGGAAATCTCTGTCTCTTTTGATCCACCATGCTCAAATCCATTCTGTTGGGCCACCTTACCCTGTTCTGATACAATATTAAATGACACAACAAAGAATAATATTTGAAATCCATGTGTGTTTTGTTTTCCCTTATCTATAATAATCCATCATGCAATTTGTTTTCAATGAATGATGCAAAAGCATACTCAACATTAAATTCTAGATTTTGTATTCTCATAGCCATCATCATTATGCCAATTGGCATTCTATCTTGAGCATCAATACCTAGCACTTGGCACAAAACAAAGTAGGTCTTTGAAATATACAGCAAAATCATCATCTGAAAAAGGCTCCACAGTAGTGGTTGGAATTGGAGTCCTTTTATTGTTGGCCCCTTTTCTTGTATACATGGGCAACTCATCACTCCTATGTGTTTTCCTCAAACTAGTATATTCCTATTCACCTTTCTACAAATCAACTTTTTGAGAGTTTGTTTGTTGAGCATGAAGCAATCAATGATTGCATTTCTATCCATAGCCACCAAGGGTGACCCATTTGGCAATCTAACTATTCTAGTAGCTGGATGATAGTGTTGTGACAACACTATGATCAAATCAACATCAATGAACACATTCAGTACTACAAGTTTAGCCAAATTTAGATTCCATGGACTGGCAACCAGACCCTTTCCATCTTTCTTCTCACAGAAGTACCAAAAGAGGTTCCAGCCTGAAATAGGGACTAGCATCTTGGCACCCCTCTACCACATCTTTGAATAACTTTTAATACCCTTTGTCAACAGAGTTATGCAGAATATCCAACATGGACTATTGAAGGGGTTGTTTCTTTTCTTTAGGAACAGACGGTTCAGCTTTCTTACTTGTAGACTTAGACTTTTTGGGTGTCATCATGTGTGAATCTACTGAGCTAGGGTTTTGCTTATCTTCTTAATTTACTAAAAAACTTACAAACTAATTTATACATAGAATATAACAACTGTAACAGAGATAAGCACAAAATGAACACACCTAGTTGTGAGAAAATGCAAGCTCCAATCCAGAACTTGAATCTCCTACTTATGTGTCCTTTTGAATTCTTCTGAGTGAGTAAAATGAACTGAAAATCAAGATTTATTTCAAGGTGGTGCAAGTCACCTCACCATTACTCTGTCCGTGCTGGGAGGTTGGAAAATGTTTGTGCTCACATTTCTTCGAACACAGACTATTGATCAACATAGATCAGAGGGATAGAGAATTTTACCAAATTTGCAATCATTTCATCGATTATCGCACTCTCGCCATCATAAATGATGACCTTTGCAAGACGGTGGGGTACTCATATTCACATTCAATGCTTGATTGCAATACCGTGACCTCTATTGAACCTCTTTGTGGGATCGTGGTGACACTTGACGATTATCTCATGTTGTTCACCATTTACCGCTTCCCCACAAGCCTAGTGAAGTCACTCATGTGGGGTAGTGGGATGTACCTTATCACCTTTAGCCATTATCGCATACCCACACTCCACAAAACCTTTTAGAATTGAGCACTATGGGATCGCAGTGGTCACTAATGCTTTTATCTTATATCTGCCGCAAATCCATAAGCTTTTGATATTACGATGGCAGGGTTGCAGTGACAGGTTTAGTGTTATATTACCTATCATCATTGGCCTGCATCAACATTATTGACTGCCCAATTCACCTCTGGTATAGTGGTAACAATCGGTTACCATGAATATTCACACTACACACCCGCGCCTGCTCTATCTTATCCATCGTGGGGCTATGGTGACAGTTATATTGCACTTTATGTTCCCTGCCAACCTGCCTGTTCAATCTTAAACCTCTTGCAATAGAATAATACATGTTTAAAACCCAACATTGGCTCCCATAGTCCCACCATTCTAGTTAGGGTTCACTCCTTAGCTCTACAGGAGTGTGGTAAGGATGTATTACAGGGTCTTACACAAAAATTTCTCATTCATACTAGGATACAAGGATGACAAAAAACATTCTTGGACAAAAATGGATTATACTACGGGTAGGAATATTCAAATGGATAATGGATCTTAAGGTTTGGAAAGAATTTGAATATAACCTAGGCAAAATTTGCCAAGCCTAACAGTGGCTCCTATTGGGGATGAATGACTAACTAGACATTGTAAGGATCCATAACACTTCTTCGAGGTGTAGACCAAAACACAAAACTATACAAGAATAAAGAAAACCAAAATTTTGGGAGAAATGGGAAACCTAAACTATTGTGTATGGAATTATATCTTCTTTTAAGAAAAGAAGTGCTTCAGAAATTGTCCATGCACTGGTAATTCTGGATTCTCACCCACCATGTTTTGTAGGTAATATGAATCCTCACCACATTTGCCAATAATAACAAATGGTCCAAGCCACAGAGCTTCAAACTTTCTATGCTTTCCTTTGTCTTGACTATGGGCATTCCACATGAGGACTATATCATCAACTTGAAATTTCTTGTCTTTGGCTTTTTTGTCAAATAAGTATTTCATTTGAATCTTCATCTTTTCATTCTGCTTCTGAGTTTGGCTCCTGTTTCATCCAATTCTACCAACTACTCCATCCTCTCTTCCATTGGCTCAAACACATCAATATCCTCCTGCAATATGAATTTGTACATAGGCAAAAGATTGTGTATTAGCATTCTTGCTTGTGCCCCATAGACCAATTCAAAAGGTGAATTGCCAGTAGCCTTTTTTATTGTGATTATGTTTTCCCATAAAGCTAGCCTTAGCTTTGAATCCCATGATCTTTTGTTGTTATCAAGCATCCTTTTGATTATCTTCATGATACTTTTGTTGCTAGATTCTACTTGACCATTTGCTTGGGGATGATAGGGAGAAACATATGATATTACTATTCCGTATGACTCACAAAATTTCTTGAATTCTTCAGATCTGAAGCACATGCCATTATCTATAACAATTCTCACTGGGACTCCAAATCTAGTGATGATATTCTCTAACAAGAAATTTATGATTACTTTACTAGTTGGTTGCTTCAAATGTTGGGATTGCGTAAATCCATTTAGTAAAGTAGTTAGTGGTAGTAAGAATCCATCTATGCTTGCCACTAGACTTGTCTACTATCTCTCCTATAAAATTAATACCCCATTGATGGAATGGTGCATCGATTTGCATGGGCCTTAGAGGCAAAGCTCCTTGGTATTTTAGTTTACCAGAAAACTTCTTGCATGCTTCACATTTCCTCACATACCTATGAGCATTAGAAAACACAGTTAGCCAAAAATAGCCTACCCTTAGAATCTTGTGTGTAGTAGTTTTGGTTGAAAAATGTCCACCACAGACATTGACATGCATTTCTTTCATAATTCTTTCTCCCTGTCCCTGATCTAGACAGAAGAGTAGAACACCATCTTTGTTTTTTCAAAACAAATCACCATCTATGGACACATACCTTGATGCTTGTAAGTTCAGTGTCATTTTTTGATTATCATCAACCCATTTGGACACTTCATATGTCTAAGGTAGTGAGAAATGTGTGTGTACCGCGATGTATGTTCAATGCACGATACTATACCTTATTCTTGTTGAACATCACATACCTATACATCCTCCAAATTGGATTCATCCATTAACTTTGCTAGTCTTGTCGTCTTACAAGTTTGGTGATTTGGATGTTAATATTAAATTCTTGAATTCTATTTATCCATCTACACCTTCCTGTGACTTCTGTTTGTGTAAGGACACCTTTGACTACAACATTAGGTACATAAGCAATTACTTGTGCTCCTACCAAGTAGGGTCTGGATGTTTTAACTTCTTTTACAAAAGCATAAGCTTGCTTCTAAGTGATTTGTTCATGTCCATTTTTTTGTAACATGACAGCTACAATAGTATGAAAAGAAGCAAAAGAAAAAATTTAGAATGGCATACCAAAATCAAGAGATTTTAGGACTAAAGCCTCTTTGACTTCCCTCTTGATTGATGCAATTGCATCCATAGCTTTTGTAGTCCAGTCAATCTTGGATCCTTTGTTCAACATTTAAGCAATGGGCTTGACAATCTCAGCAAAATTAGAAATAAATCTCCTTACAAAATTTTTTTGCCCAAAAAATGACTGGATTGCCTTTACTATCTTTGGGATGGGAATTTTATCAATTACAGAAGCCCTTTCTGGATCTATCTTCACACCTTCTTTGGAAACAATGTGCCCAACCAGTTTGCCCTCAATGATAGTAAATTGACATTTTTTAGGGTTTAGTGAAATATCATTTTCCAAATGTAAGTAATGATTCTCTGCTTTCTTTAAATATTCTATCAAGTCATCTTGATAGCCAACCATTATAACATTAATTAAGCCTGTAAATTCAACATCCATGGCTCTTTGAAAAGTGGCACCTGCATTTGTGAGACCAAAAGGCATTCTGACATATACATATGTGTTCCAAGGTGTGGTAAAGGTAGTTTTGTATTGCTCTAACTCCTTGAATTGGACTTGGTTGTAGCCAGAGAACCCATCCATCATAGAAAGAAATTCACAACCTATTACTCTCTACAACATAGCTTCCATGTTTGGAAGTGGATAGTTGTCTTTCAGAGATGAAATACTTAAATTGCAAAAATCTACGCACAACCTTATATCTCCATTCTTCTTTCTGACATGTACCAGGTTTGAGACCTAAGAAGAATGCCTGATAGGCTTGATAATACCAGCATCCCTGAGCTTCATCAATTCTTCCTACATTTTTGGCTCCAAAATAGGATTGATAGGTCTCTATCTCTGCCTGAAAGGTTTGGCATATGGTTTCAATGGGATTTCATGTTGAAATAGGTCTTCTCTATAGGCCTTCAAATCTTCATAGGACCACACAAATACATGTTTGTATTTCCTTAGTAGGCTTATGAGCATGGCCTTGATTCTTGGAATTATTTTATTGCTAATGTAAACTTTCTTTGGAGTATTATTGGTGCCAAGGTTCACCTCTTCAAGATCATCTTGATGAACTGGTGTTTGCTTCAAAGTTGACCTATCATTTCCATCAAAAATGTGCTCCAAAGCCACTAGACCTTTTGGAATTTTATTTGTCTTCAATTTTACTACTTCCTAACCAAACATAATGTCCTTACGATCAATCTTTTCAACAAAAGCATTGAAATCTATTTCTTGAGATTCATACTTATCCACACATTATAGAAAATTCAATAGATCTTTATCATCATTGAACACTTCCTAGCTATATATATTGTTAGGAATGTAAGGTCTAGTCTTAAACTCTACCTCTGAGACACCAGTCAATGTAACATCATTTCTTCTCAAAGCATTGTTAGTAAGAAAATCATCCATCAAAATCATTGACCATTCTACCCAATCTATTAAAAATGCATCAAAGCATCCAATTGTATCCCATACAACATGCTTGTATTGTTTGAGCCTTCTATTTTAAGTGGCATATTTGGATCTTACTTGTGATACCACTAACTTGGAGTCTCCATATACAGTCAACATTTTGATCCCATTCATGATAGCAAAGACCCAACAACAATGCTTCATATTCTACTATATTATTTGTGCATTCAAATGATAACATAAATGAATATTTGAAGGTCTTACCACTAGGTACAATAAAAACTACACCATCTCCATTCCCTTCTTTGCTGCAAGCTCCATCAAAATACATCTGCTAGACACTATCCTTATCCAATTGAACGTCATTGCCAATTGGATCACTACTTTGTAGTTGAGGCTATGATCTTTCAACCCTGAAATTTCCCAAGTCAACATCACAGAAGTAGTTCATTTGATTTGGATCAATTCTTTCTATCACTTGCTCAGATCTTAGTTCTCTGCATAGCTTGACCTCTTTTCCATTTACAAGTATGGTTGCATATGAGAAATCTAATTGAATATTTCCACTAACTGTAGCATTCCATTGTCTTGATAATAACATGCCATAATATGGTGGAATGTCAACCACACTTATATTAGTCTTGTATGTGGCTTTAGGATAGCCAGCAAGCTTTATCTCCACATCTCTCATGATACCAATGACAAGAATTGATTTGTTATCCATTGCATAGCACTTTCCATATGTGGAGTCTACCCACATACCTAGTTCCTTCATAACTTCCATTGGCATGATATTTATTGTAGCTCCTGAATCTATCATGCATTTTTTTACCAATTTATTGTTGATCAACAACGTGACATAAAAGGGATCAACTTGGGATGGACTCTTTGTCAAAGTAGTCCCCAAGTAAATCTCAAGAGTCTTCATGGTTTTTCTTTTGACATTGTTCACTTGTTTCTTATTCTTTTCTGATTCATTGAGACCCTTGCCCTAAACTTCAGGCTTATTTGGCACATTTGAAATCTATTTCATAGCACTATCCCTATACTCATCAATTTTCATCATCTCCAGTAATGGGACTGATAATTCAAGTTGAGGCAAAGCATGAGTTATGTCAAAAGAGGGCATACCTATTATATGTTCTATTTTTCTCACTTCTTATTTGGCAAGTTTCTTTTCCTCCATTATGTGCTGCTTGGGATCACTCCTTATCTTGTTTTGATCAACCTTAGTTGGATCTCTTGGGACATATTTTTGAGTTTCATTTTGGATGTTTCTATTTTCGCCATCCCTTTGAGGTTTTGGGGCAATCTTCTTATCTTCTTGTGGATTCTTCATGAACACACTTCCTGGCACACCTTGATCAGCATTGACAGTTCTATTCCTGATGTTGTAGTTTCTCCTAGCTTGTGTTATAGCAGCAATTTTTAGTGCCTTCATTCTTCTTCAGTAGGCTTCCTCAACTGAGTTTGGTTTGATTGTGACTTTATAGAGCATACCTAAGTATTTCTTATGCTATTATCCTCCTGATCAAAGAATACCTCTTGTTGACCAACATGATTGTTGTACCTCTAATGATTCACATCATACTCAGATCCATGCTCTTCTGAAGAAGAATAATCCCTTTCTACCTCATATGGCCTAGCTACCAACATATTTCTTATATGTTCATCTCTCTCCTAATCATATGACATTTCATTTTCTTGGATGGACTGTGCAACCACACAAAAATTAGGAGAATGAGGCAAGTTGCAAGGTACATACCATGGTGTATCATCTACCATATTTGCCCCATGTCTCTTTACTGGATCTAGTGTGTCTCTGCTGGCATTTTATTTTTGGCCTTCAACCACAGGCCTCCCATCTTTCCAATTTGTTCTATAGGGCATATCCTGCAACCATGGTCTTTCATTTCTAGGATAGTTTGATTTATCATAAGGTATTCCTCATTCATTTCTTTCCACCTTATATGATAGATCCTTGACAACATTCCAAACTTTTTCCAATTTGTTTTCTTCTTTTGGCTGCCTATTTTGATGAGCCTTAGGATTTGGCAATATTCTGGGCTCATCCCTTCTACCAACTTTCCCTGAAGATCTTCTATTGTTTTTAATATTCAAAGTAGCTTTGAATGCTTCAGTGAGAACTAGTTGATTTCTTGTTCTAAGATCATATCCTGATTTAGATTCAAAAGCATTCAAATAGAAGACCAAGCACATTGGATCATTTGGTTTCAAATGATGTGGGATCTTGTTAAAAACCTTCATCAATCTAGAATTAAAATTTGTCACAATCTCATTATAATTCTTTTGAGTATTGGTTAGCTCATGTAAGGCAAATTTGGGATCAGAATGATCACCATATTGTTCCTTAAACAACCTTTTGAATTCATCCCATGAGCTAATTAAGGCATCTGGCTAATTTCTATACCAATCCCTTGCATCATCAACTAGTGATTGCATGAACAACTTCACATATACATCTTCATGTTTAATTTCAAAATTATCCATGATAGTTTCAAATGATCTTATATGATCTTGTCTAGAAATAGCATTGTTACCAGAAAATTTAGGAACTGATTTCCTTACCTTATTATCAATATCATTTGGATATCCCTAGATGCCAAAAAAGTCTAGCTATCTAAATCTATCCACATTCATTGGGCCTCTTGCAAATGGATTTTACCTCTAATTAGGCTGATATTGGTTGTGCTAAGTGATGAGTCTAGTTTATGACTCAATTTTGTTAGAATTTATTATCCATTTGTTGTAGTTTCATGGATTTTGATACCTAGATATTGATCTTTTTATGCCCCTGTTGCAGAATGGAATAGAATATGTACAGAAGGTATCGGCATAAGGTAGCTGTCCCTAAACCCTGCCGAGCTTAAAGGACCTAGATTGGACTTGATACTTTCCTCATAACCTTAGATATTGGGCATTGGTTATTTCCTATAGTCTTTAATGTCATTGACATGCTATATGAACTATCTATGTTAATTTTACATGTTAATGAATGTTACTCTAAGGTAGTTTCAAATATGCAATTATTATGCATACTAATATTGTTATGAAGATATAATTTGCAGCCCATAAAATCAAGGAAGATTCTGTTAGTTGGTTACTCGCCATCAAAGTCAACAAGGTGGTCATTCAAATGTCAAATGGAGGGAATATAACAGCCTTGTCACTAGTCTTAATAGCTTGTTGAGTGAATGTAGGAATTATTGTTGTGCTAGATCTGTGTCAATGCGAATATGCTTGATCAGATTCCATGCATGCATAACCTCCTCTCCACTTTTTATGCTTTCCCTAAGTGGCGTCCTCGTAATCTATTGGAGTTGACCACCTTGCTAGGTAGTTATTTTGTAGATTTTATTTCTATAAATAAGACTCGGATACTCTTTTCGAGGGATTGATTGATCTTAGATTGTATTCGTATTGCTAAGTTTTTCAGTCGTACAATTGTGTTGCTCGTTTGTATTCATGTTTCCCAATGAATAAAATGAAGTTCTAAGTTCTCATCTTTGAGTTTACATTTGTATTAAGGGATACTCATCCAAGGGGGCCCACTTGGTGAGAATCCCATCCTCTTAGTTTAGTTGTTATTTTTTGTTAAGCAATTAGTTGAAATCTGGCACTGTATGTTCCTGTAGCCACTAGAATTCCATTCTGTGTCTATTCCTACAACCAAAGCAGACAGAGTAATTTCCTGTTTGTTTGCCAGATTTTCATTTTCTGTCATGTTGTTCATCTTAGTGTAGTTGATGGTTGATGTTCAACATTTATGTTATTTCTTTCCAAGCAATTTACTTTCAGCATTATGTCTTTCTTAGCTGTAGAATGAATGTGGCTACTTTGGAATTCCTAGTGCACATACTGTGCTAACCCATTTCAAGTTCACATCCCTGGGTTGACAAGTTAAATGCACCTTCATAGTGATTAAGACAACTATTCAAGTTAGATGTCCAATCTCTGAGTCACAACTTTATGGGCTTAGTTGTTAAAACATTGTAGGAGGCCAACATTTTTGGCACCGTTGCTGAGGATGGTGTCAAACTAGGAAGATCTTTGGAGTCATTTTTAGTATTATTTCTTGCAGAAGTATTTTTGAAATATGTTCTTAGTATACTCCTCATTGAGGAAGTAAAGACCTACAATCCATTCACAATATTCTTTGTGTGAGTTGGCTGATATTGAGTATATACTGCATGCATAGAAGCAGAAGAAGAGATGCTTTAGGGAGATTCCTTCCTAATGATCCTATTCCAGATGACAACTTAGTTGAATATCCAAACTACCCAGCAGAAGAAGCATAAGTGAATCCTTTTCTTCATGCATTCCTTGATTTGAATAATTCTGAAACATCCTCTGGAGAACAAGCTGCCCAAAACTTGATTGACAATCCATTTGCTTTGATAATCAATCAAGTAGCTATGGCTGCCCAAAATAGACCCATCCAACCAACCTTTCCATTTCCTATTGCTCTTCAAAATGAAGTAGATAACCTTAAGAACATCCCTTCTTTAGTTCTCCCCAAGTTCTATTGACTTGCAACAGAGGACCCAGACACCTTCATGTTTGAATTTGATATCCTCTGTAGAAGCTCTGACTACACCACTGATGCTCATAGGCTTAAGTTGTTTCCTACTACCATGAAAGATGATGCATTAAGATGGTTTATGGGTCTAGGTAGCGATACTGTCAATACTTGGGACGAGATGAGAGAGAAATTTCTTGAGAAGTATAAAGACTACTATAGGGGTGGAGATATGAGAGGAGATGATATTTTTAGAATACAATAGAAAGAGGATAAAAGTTTGGAGGATTACATCTCAAGGTTCCTATTTTGTTTACAAAAATCTCCCCATCATACACTCAATGAGGACTCTCAGAAACTACTCTTCCTCAGAGGAATAAGTGAGCAGTGCACGGATGCCTTGGATTTGATGGGAGGAGGAGATATTACCCAAGTGCCTTGGGAGCATATTAAGAAGATGTGCCAAAATTATTCCAAAGTAGCCATGAAGAAAGGAAGAGGTTACCATTCCCTTATGGGCAAAACCCCTACCAATGGAGTTTCAAGGGTAGAAATAACTCACTTGCTATCTGATTTTAAGTAAGATATCATAAATAATATGGCCACCCAGTTGAACACACTTCAAGCCAAGAAGAAACAAGAAGAGGCAAAGGCTATGTTGGTAGAATATTGCCCTCATTGCAGGCAAAAGAAGAGGGACTGCAGATGCAAGATGGTAGCTAACATTGATAGTAAGTAGAATCCACCTAAGTTCAATCCAATCCAAGTTGAAGAAGATCAAGTCTACTATGTTGCATAAAGGAGGCCATGGGCTCCAAGACAAGGTATGCCACCAGATGCATTATCATTTCCAGGACCATATTTTAATACTTATGCATCTAGTAACCAATGGCAATAGCCATCTCTGTCCAACTATGGAGGATATTCACCTCGGCCCTGGAATAATCCTCCAAACACTTGGAAAAATTACCAAAATCATGCACCCCAGTGGCAACAACCTCAGGGGAATTGGAAATCACCTCCAAGAAACTTGCAGCAAACATCCCAAGGGAGGGGAGGATAGCAATGGCCAAACTAGACAACTATTTACATGTAGCCACCTTCTCAGCCCCAACAACCTGTTATAATGCCTCCTCCTACTAGTTTAACTTACAATACACCTAAACCTACTCAGTTACCAGCTTAGCCCTCACCTAACCCAAATAACAAACTACATCAACAGCCTGTATACTTTGTTGATCCAAATCAATTCCATGCATATGATGTGAGTGTAAGTGATATCCACCTACGTTCAGGAACCACCTTGGCAGCTCCTTCCACACCCATTATTACTAAGCTTCCTGAGGAGGAAGAGAAGCCTTTAAATGCCCCCATTCAGCCAAATGCATCTGCAAATCCTGAACTAGTCCTAGACAAGCAAGCTGCACAAGAACCACCATTTCCACAAAGGTTGGAAACTGTCAAACAAAAGGAAGAGATAGAGGAACCCATCTTTGACATTCTGGGGCAGTTGAAACATGTATGTGTCAAGATTCCTCTCTTTCAGGCCATAAAAGATGTTCCTATATATGGCAAAGCAATCAAGGAAGCATGCCTTAAGAAGCCAAGAAGAAAGAGGAAAGACCCCACTATGGTTCATGTGGTGGGACAGCTAGCTGACATCATGCTTGGGAAAGTGACTGTTCCCAAATATAATGATCCAGGGAGTCCAGTGGTCAGATTTGTTATAAATGGGATCCAAATAAGGAATGCTCTGATTGACTTGGGAGCAACAATAAATGTAATGACCAAGGATATCCTGCAGCAACTAAATGTTGTAAACATGAGGCCTACTCCTACAGTCTTGCATCTTGCTAATAGTTCTACTATTAAACTTGTGGTATACCTAGATTCATGGGAATATCTCATTGATTTCATGGTACTTTCTCCTAAAGCTACGTTGGGAGGGTATCCCATCATCCTAGGAAGGCTGTGGTTAGCCACAGCAAATGCTTATATTGGATGTTGATCATGGGACATGACCATTTCTAATATCTCATTGATTTCATGGTACTTTCTCCTAAAGCTACGTTGGGAGGGTATCCCATCATCCTAGGAAGGCTGTGGTTAGCCACAGCAAATGCTTATATTGGATGTTGATCATGGGACATGACCATTTCTAATGGGAGAAGTACTAAAAAGCTTGTTCTTTACCCACCTACATAGCCATCTCATGATATGGATCATCCTATTTAACCACATGTTGGTGAAGAGGCTGAGGAAGCTAATTCTGTGGTACAACTTATGATGTTAGGTATAAGCTCTTTCATGCAGCTTCAAGAGGAAGATGAGATATTGTCTAACAGACTTCAAAATTATTATGAAGTCAAGGAAGCATCATCCTCTCATTCTGTTGATCCAGTGAAGACACTCATTCCCACTTCTCCTGTAGCAGCAGGTATGTCTCATTCCTTGTTACCACAAGAAATCAAAGTACCAAGTATTAGTGAAGAAAATATGGTAGAATTAACAACTCAAGTGGAGATTTCAGAAGAAATATATCTGAATATTAACAATTTAATTCATGAACAACAACTGTCTTTGACAAGCTTGTTAAGGAAACACAAAAATGCCTTTGCATGGGACTACCATGACATGAAAGGGCTAGATCCAACATTATGCACACATAGGATCTACATAAGAGAAGATTGTATACCAATAAGGCTGGCACAAAGGAGAATCAACCCTGCATTAAGAGAGATTGTCAAAGAAGAACTACATAAGCTATTAGATGAAGGTTTTATCTACCCAATCTCAAATAACCAGTGGGTGCCTCCTCTGGTTCTCATGCCCAAAAAGGGAGGGAAATGGAGAGTTTGCATTGACTACTGAGAATCAAACTCTACCACCAAAAAGGATCATTTTCCCCTTCCTTTCATAGATCAGGTATTGGACTCACTTGCAGGAAAGCAGTACTTTTCCTTCTTGGATGGCTTCAACAGTTATAATCAGATACAGATTGCACCAAAGGACCAAGATAAAACAACCTTTACCTGCCCTTGGGGGACCTATGCCTACTCAGTGCTTCCATTTGGCTTATGCAATGCTCCTGCAACTTTCCCAAGGGTAGTCATTAGCATATTTTTTGATATATCACATGATTGCATGGAAATCTATATGGATGATTTTACTACTTATGGTGCTACTTTTGAGGAGGCATTGGGAAACTTAGGGAAAGTTTTGGAGAGATGTGAAGATCATAATCTATCCCTAAATAGTGCAAAGTGCTACATGATGATGCAGGAAGGAGTAGTGCTTGGACACTATGTCTCTCTAAAAGGAATTCAGGGAGACCCGACAAAGATTGAAGTAATAATCAACCTGCCCATTCCTACAAAACAAAAGGATGTAAGAAGCTTCTTGGGTCATGCAGGGTACTATAGACATTTCATCAAGTATTTTAGCAAAATGGCAGCTCCATTGTATACTCTTCTCACTAAAGATGCTAAATTCTAGTGGAATGAAGACTATAACAAGGCATTTTCTGATTTAAACGCCGCATTAACTCATGCTCCTATACTCAAAGGGCCCAATTGGGAGATACCCTTTCACATCCATACTGATGCATCAGATTATGCCATAGGAGCAGTCTTAGGATAGAAAGAAGGAGCTATTGAACATGTTATTTATTTTGTCAGTAAAAACTTGCAAGGAGCTGAGTTCAATTATACAGTAATAGAAAAGGAAATGCTAGCAGTCATCTATGTCCTCAACAAATTATGGCACTACATAATAGGCTATCAAATCTTTGTGCACACAAATCATGTAGCCATTAGATATCTCATGAGAAAACCCTTGATATTAGGTAGATTAGCAAGATGGGTGTTGCTAATGCAATAATTTGACATTACCATTGTCGATAAGCCAGGAAAGGCCAATGTTGTTGCAGACTTTCTCTCAAGGCTGACTACATCAGAGGACAACCAAATCATTGATGACTTTTTCCCTGTTGAACACTTGTTTTCCATCACTATGGAAACACCATGGTACACTGACATAGCTAATTACCTAGTCATAGGGAGAGTCCCTACTCACTTTTCTCCAAAGGAGAGAAGGGCACTCATTGAAAAATCTTTTCCTTTTTCATGGATTGCTGGATGTTTGTTCTACACTGGGCTAGACCATGTCATGAGGAGATGTGTGAGGGAAGATGAAACATATGACATTTTGCATGCATGCCACAATGAACCATGTGGAGGGCATTTTGCAGCCGAAAGGACAGCAATGAAAATTTTAAATACAAGATATTATTGGTCAACACTCCACAAGGATGCAGGAAGATATACAAGGAAATGTGACAGATGCCAGAGGATGGGATGGCCAACCAAATCTAATGAGATGCCCCTTTACCCTCAACTTGTGATCACTCCATTTGATAAGTGAGGATTAGATTTTGTAGGACCCATTGATCCTCCATCCAATGGTAAATCCTATCTCTTAGTATGCACTGATTATGTAACCAAATGGGTTGAAGTTAAGGCCATGAAGCATGCAAGAGATAACA
The DNA here is from genome assembly GCA_027924645.1 of Cunninghamia lanceolata. Classification (NCBI taxonomy): domain Eukaryota; kingdom Viridiplantae; phylum Streptophyta; class Pinopsida; order Cupressales; family Cupressaceae; genus Cunninghamia; species Cunninghamia lanceolata. Next base: position 4,915,397 of record BSBN01000088.1, read on the forward strand.
AGGTTGTAGAATTTCTTTATGAGGAAATTTTTACATGGTTTGGAGTTCCCAGAGAGATAGTAACTGATCAAGGAGCTCAAATCACATCTAACTTGGTTGCTGCACTAGTCAATGAGTACAACATATGGCACAAGAAATCTACTCCTTATCACCCTCAGGCCAATGGCTAGGTTGAGGTCACTAACAGGGAGATAGGAGCCATTCTAACAAAAACTGTGGCTATCCATAGGAAGGATTGGGCAAATAGACTGCTAGAAGTTATCTGGGCCTATAGGACAACCTGGAAAACAACCATAGGCTTCACTCCTTTTGAGTTACTGTATGGAAAGACAACTATGATGCCCATTGAATTTGAACATAAGACTCTTCGGACTGCAACAGACTTGGAGATGGATATCTCTGAGGTGCAAAAGGACAGAATCATGCAGCTCAATGCTTTGGATGAGATAAGGAAAGCGGCCTTACATCACACAGAAGTAGTGCATAATTAGAGAATCAAGTGGCATGACAAATTCATCAAAGACAAGAAGTTCCAGCCAGGTGACTGGGCACTGCTCTACAACTCAAGGTATCAAGATAATGTAGGCAAACTCTAGACAAGGTGGCTAGGACCATATGAAGTTGTGGAAGTTTTCCCCAATGGTGTTGTTCAACTTACCACCATTGACCCTGTCAGATTTAAGCTGCTCGTCAATGGTCATTGCCTCAAATTGTATCACAAGCCAACTTTGAAGGATGAATTCCTACACCAATTCACTCAGCATGCCACTCCAGAACTTCTTGCAGCCGAAGGAAGTAGACCTAGTGCCCCACCTTTTGGCTAACCAAGTTACAACACTTGTCATAATAAAGACTTCCATTTTTTTTTTGTGGAAGTCTATTTCTTCATTCATCCACCCATCTATATCCATCCTTCTCTCTTACGTCACGTTGCCATGACATCACTTCCTTCCACATCACTATTTTCTGCTCCACTTTCAATCATTGCTCAATGAATTTCCTAAAAGGTGGCCCATACTTTCTCCATCATTTTTGCAACTGATCTTCCCCAATTCAAGGTACGTGTACATTAAATTGTTATATCTTACTTACCTTCTTGTACATTCATTTAATCATTGTAGATTGATGTTGATATTCTCTATAGCATGTCATTATTCCCTACCCTGTCCACTCAAGCAACATCATTCCGCATGTGTGGACACATGCTCAATTTTTAGTTGGGGAGGGAAGTATGAATGTCATGTCCACGTGTCAGTCCATGTTGGTTTATGCCAGCACATCAAAAAGTTTAAAATTGAGTCGACTTGAATTCTGAGTGAGATGACGGCTTGCAAGTGTGAGGTAATGGCCTTCATTGATTACTCCCTACTTCCTATACTACTCTTGTCAAAACCTTGAGTTCCCAAATAAGGAAAATTCAGACGACATTGGTGTTAGAAAGTTAGCAATGTTACAAGAGAAAAACTTTGCAAAGTGATTGATTATTTTTAGACAGCAAATAATGGGAGGTGGATTAATTTGAAATGAACCCATGGTTCATGATGTGTTACTGCAGGATGCACCTAGTCAGGCTGAGTTTAGAAATTGCGGGTGGTTGGATTATTTCCTGAGGCTGAATGGTTTTAATGAAAATATTGCATTAGAATTTTCCCAGACATTGTCAGAAGGTAAGGCCATGGTAAAAGGGTTAGAGGTATTGGCTACTAAAGAAAGGATTATAGAAGTCACAGGGTTACCTGCTGACGGTGAAAATTACCCTATTTCTAGAGACGCCAGGTCAGCTCAGGCCGAATTCATAGAACATGGTGACCCTCCATTAATTGTAGACAAACAAGGAGCCAAGAGAACCTCTCTGCCTGACCCATGGAAGCAAGTAGCTGTTCATGTTGTAAGGTACATTACTTTTGAAGGTTATAAGTCGAATCTTCATTCTGTGCATTTAAAACTGTTGAATCATATAAGGCATGGGAGAAGAATGAATGTGCCAAATGTGCTATACCACCTTCTCTCAATCATGGCGGCTGAGACCCAAAAAGGTAGGGCTAATTTTGTTTCCCACCATTGTTTCATCAAATTGTTAGTTGAGAAGTCTCTGCATGATGTGTTTGATATAACTTGGGAAGAATTCCTAAGTATTGATCAAATTAGACCAAGGAATTTGTGACCTATGGTTGTGCCTCAACCTTGTAGGACTAGGAGGAATGTGAGTTTTGTTGAAGCTACTCCTAGAACCTCAACTTCTAGTATAAACCCTCTTGTAGCTAAACTAACTATAGAGATTAGTTCTTCTGAGGCAGAGCATCAGACAAAGAGAGTTCTTCTTTATATTTTAATGATGATGTTCCACTCAACAACCTAAATCGAACTAGGGCACAGAAGAAAACGGTGAAAAGAAGGAAGGGTAAAGCTAAAAAGCAAACTGCATGAAAGGAAGTGTCGACCTCTAAGAAATGGAAGGCCGACACTATTATTCCTGCAAGTGAAGAAAAACATGAGAGCCTGTTGTGTGGTTACACAACACGCCCCATTTTGACTTGACAAAACAGGGACGCAACTTTTGGCTTAGCTTGTGTTTTTCCTATTTTTCGGTGGTCTGGTAAAAGTAAGTCATACAGGTGATCCTGCATAAGGGAGCTGGGTAAGTCATCATGATGAGGTCAGTTACCCAAAGTTAACATTTCATATCAATAACCTCATGATTGGAAAGAGTACAAAATTTCCTGCAGGTTTGCCTTTTGGATCACCCTGATATTCCTTAGGGAGTGAAAGTTATGGTGAGTCAAAGTCCTGGTCAAACCTGATATTCTGGGGGGGTCATATTTCTTAATATCAGTCATCTTATGTAAGATCACCCTGATCCAATTTTATTACCCAATAGTCATGTGGTTCGATGCTCCAGACGTCAATTTTACGTGGTAGTGGTATTTACCCGTCAACAGCTTCATATATTTTGCAGGGGGTCATATTCCAAATATCACCTGATATTTTGAATATCACCCGATGTTCAAATATTATCCTGTTGTAAAATATCACCCTAGAGCCAATATGCTGATGACATCATTCAATCTCGATGAACAAAGAAAATCACCCTGACGGTGACGTCATCATCCTTTTTACCTCACAGAGGTATATTTCCAATGATCACCCTTTTCCAATAACATGATGATGATGTCATCTTGATCTTTCGAAAGGGGGTCACTTTAGTTTTAAGAGGTCATATTCAGAACATCACCCGACATTTTAAACATGACTCGATATTCTCAATACCACTCGATCCATTGACATCAGCTTTCTCGCTCAATAGAGGAGGGTCATATTACCCAGAGGGGGTCATATTCCAAATATCACCCGATATTTTGAATATCACCTGATCTTCTGAAGATCACCCCCCTCCTCTTGCCTCGTAACATTTAATGCACATAAATGCAGTAGGTGATTCCCGCCTATTGCAAATGTGATGCGCACACTTGGCAACATCCGTGGATTTTGTGCAAAAGATCAATGGTTTTGATCAATTTAATCCGGTTTTGCCCTAATTTGCCCTATGAATGAGATTAAAAGTGAATTTCCAAGGTCATTTAGTATTTACCTTACGAGAAATGAGATTTACAGAGCAGATGTTCAAACCCTTGTATGAGCTACCTGTGGATGCTAACGGCTTGCAACAGAACAGAACACATGATTATCACCGGTATCTGAACCCCTTTTCCGTAATCATCAGCTTAATTCAGGAGATAACCATTATCAAGTAAGTAATTAAAAACCCTCCTGTTGTCATTTTTTACATGTCCAGGTAGTATGCTTTTCCAGAGGTTTGAAGTTGTAATTATGCATATCATGATGAAATGGTGACTAATAAGTATAATATGCATGATGCCGTAAACATATAATAGTGTTCTGTGCATGCATGTGAATCAAATGGTAAGACCAGTCATGTTCATTGCAGGAATCCATGGTAGACATCAGGAGGAACTGGTTTGAGTCTGAATTTCTCAAGCCCATGTTTGCTCAACCTGAGGGAGTACAGTTCAAGTATGGTGTCATTGGAGACACTCATCAAGGAAACACAGATTTAGTGACATGGTCGTCCAAGATGCATAATGATAAAGAAAGTATCCTGCTAGACACCATTTTTATATCAGGAATATATTATGTGGTTGGATTTCCTTATTCCATGGAGGCTCCAAAGTTGGTAGTAGAATGTGCCAGAAATTACAACCCACAGACGAGGAGAGTAGAAAAACACAGCAGGGTTTATGCAGATTTGTCCATCAAAGGGATTGCAACTACTTTCAATCTCCCACTTGGAAAGAAGGTAGGCAGTATGGATCTGAAGAAGCTGGAGATTGAATATGAAAATAACAAAAAGACTGCAAGAAAGAGGATATATCAATGGAGATCAAAGAATAGCCCTTATACTGCCTCTGCCAAATTACCAGTGCACCTGTACAAATTTGACTTTGATGATGAATATCACTATATGATTGCCCTACTCAGCAGACTGACAGGCCAGCCTACTACTGGAAGTTTCAAAGATTGGATGTATGGGATCATCATGATGTGCCTCTATACAAATAACAAGCCAAATTGGGGTACAATCATCAGTGATGCCCTAGATATGCAGATGATGAACCTAGGAGGCCTGGAATGTTCATTTTACATGACTTCATATGTTGTATATTCATGTGCTTACAAGGGTACATTTGATGCACTTACCATAGTTGGAAAGATTGGTGGCAGTTTGAATGATGCCCATATATGGGACCATTACCCTCAATTGCAGAGAACAAATTATCTCCTTGATTACAAATTAGTGAATGATGCATTTTCCATGCATCTGGTCAGAACAATGGAGGAGGATAGAACCAAAAGACTGAGCATGGAAGCTAAGGAAGTTATATACAGACATGGTGCCTGGTTCATCTAGTTTGCCACATTTTCTTACATCAGAATAGAAGGCTTTGAAGGACAGCCATTGATGCTACCCAGGTACCCTACTGATGGGGTAGTCCTGATGGAATTCTTGAGACAGGTATCACCAATACTGGATGCATATAAAGAAAACAATAAGATACCTCTAGTTTTGTTTCCTGTAACTATAGGGTGGTATATATGCCCTGATTCTAAAAATATAAAGAAGGCCATAGCCAGTCTGAACATGATGAACTTATAGCCATTTCCATTGGCCAGATCATATGATGCCTATGGAAGAATGCAAAAGATTATAGGCCAACCTATACATAAGAAGAACTTAGAGGATTTCTAGACTGACTATGAAGATGAGGCTAAGGTTAGAAGAAGAAAATATCAAAAACTCACCCTCAATCAAATTAGGACATTTGATTGCATTCCAGTGCCTGCACAACTAAAGAAAGATAATGGCAAGACCATATCTAATGAGTATGAAGATAAAAAGGTGTATAATGACACCATTTCAGCCCCTGACCTGACACAACCTGAAGACATTTCATTAGATCAGTTTACAGGTGGGGCGTTGCAGTTGACCCAAGCATGGGTAAATGAACAAATCAATGCAATGAAGAAGAAAGGTATGGCCATTACAGTGGACAACAAGAGGAAAAGGCAAGAGATTCCCGATGAGGAATATGATGACTTTCTTGTTGAGAAGAGAAAGTCTAATGGAGAAAGGTTGCCGCCTCAGAAACAAAGCAAGGGACCCCCTAGAAAGAAGAAGAAGAATGCTAATGAACCTAAGGGGGTAATAGTTGAAAGAATTGATAGACCAGCTGAAGGTGCATCTGCATCAGGACAGGCGTCAGCCTCATCTGCACAGCCTTTGGTAGATGAACCAAGTACTAAAAGGATCCTAAGGCCAACTGTGGAGACTATAGCAGTAAAAGACAAGCGCCAAACCTCACAGCAAAATGTGGAAAATGATATCATTATTGAAGAGGAGCCAGTGAATAAAGATCCTGCAGAAGATGACCCCATGATGGTCACAAGAAAGAGGAAAGCACCCCTGGTGGCATCACCACCTAAAAGATAGAGAACATCTATGAGGGGTGAAATAAGACATGACCCTGTAATATTAAGGGGAGCTGGTAGTGAAGTGTTCAGGAAAGAATTGCAATATTATGTGCCACTTCCTACCATCATTCAGTTTAAGACTAAGAAGGCTGAAGAGCAAGCAAAAGAAACCACTAGAGCAGTTCAAGGTGGTCCTTTCTCACTAGAGGAGACTGTGGGCCTATCAGATGATGAGGTGGTACAGAACGTAGCCTCTCAGCAGATGGAGACCCTTGCTTCTAACACTCGCATGACACCACATGGAACCCCATCAGCATAGATGGTGGTATTAGAAGAGTTGAAGCAAGTAGGGCAAGAGAAAGAAAGTAGCCCAGAGAGGGCAGCCCAACAAATCGGGCTTGATAAGTTAGTTGATCAGGTAACTAGCCCTGAGGTGATAGACTTAACATGCAGGAAGGATGTGTCAAGTCCTGAACGTCAAGCAAGTGCACCTGAAAGAATAGAAAATGTTGAGGAACTCAAGCAAACAGAAATGGAGAGTCAGGGTGAGAAACAACATGAAGTACCAGCTGAACCCAAAATAGTAGAAGTCCAACCAAAGGGCGGGAATGATAAAGACACATCAGGTGATGATGCCCCCAGGACTCAAGAAACCTCAGATGATAAAGAAATATCAGGTCATGATGACCTTAAGACCCAGGAGGTAGATACATCAGGTGCAGAGCAGAATGTGATCCAAGATCAGGTAGATGCACCTAGTTCAAATACAATGATATCCACGGATGCAAATATGCCTCAGGATGAGGAGATTCCTAAAGTGGATGAGAGACAAAAGGAGGGAGTAAAAAATCAGGTCCAGGACCAGCATGTAGATACACAGGATGATCCTCCCCTACAAGAAGAAATTCCTCAAGAGGAAGAAGTACAACAAGATCCCCCTCATGATGATTATCATGAGGAAGAAATGAGGAAATCACCCTCTCCACCAAGAACAGAAATAGACATTGGAGATCAGGGTGGACATGATGATGATGACGAACATCAAGGATCCAAAGATAAAGTACCTCAATGGCTAGAGAAAGAAATAGGTACGGAATCAGGTTTTGATATTCAAGAATTTGATGTTTCAACATTATTCTTAGAAACCATCATGAAGCCTAAGAGGAAGGGCAGATTAACATCTGCCATTAGAAGAGATCCTGCTACAGACAGAAGGATCACCCAAGTAGCACTTCCCATTGTTGAAAAGGAGAAAGGAAAAATCACCCTAGAAGAATTCCAAATTACCACAGTCGACTTGGGGTTTGCCAATGAAGACCAAGAAGGTCAGGAAGGGAAGGATATAATAGATTCTTTAACCCAAAGCGTGAAAAAGGAAAAAGAGAAGAATAAACAGCATAAGGAGCACATTGCTCAGCTACACTCATACATAAAAGGGTTGATTAACCCTGATAATACATCATCAGATCAGGTAGTCCCATCAACTGCAATTTCTCAAGAGGAGGTCAATAAATTAGACCTTATGAAGCATGAGTTAGTTATCATGAGAAAGTGGATGTCATCAACACTCACAGGAGCTGAGGAAGTAGTGAGAGCCTCTTTGCATACATGGAATTCTTTGAATATCTCCAGGAAGAAAGTAGATAAATTATAGACTGAGACCGGAAGAAGGTCATTCCAGTCGGAGAAAGCCTTGAGCGCTTTAAGTGAAATAAAGAGGATTAATCCTCAAATCCTAATAAATAATCAGGTGCTGGATAATAACACTGCCATGCTGGTAGATATTTGGTATAAAGACATTAGGTTTGATGTGATGTACTGAAGAAGTGCAGTAGTAAACTAAGAGATATCAGTATGAAACTGCACAACATGATGTCTTATGAAGCAGAGGTCCTGGAGGCCTTAGAGGGGAAAGTAGAGGGGAAAATTGAAAATCAAGACGCAGACTTTGCCATAAAAGCTCTACATGATAACTTCTAGCCGATGGTTGATGATCCTCTCACCCACCTAACAGAAGAAGCAATGAATAAGATCATGAGGATCAAAGTCAGCGTGGAGAACTATAATGAGACATTGAGCAACAGGAAGAATAAATTGGAGACCCTCAAAGATAAGTTTCAAGCGCACAAGCACACCATCAATAAATCCAAAAGTCAGGATGGTGGGGAAGTTGAAAGAATAGTAGAAGCATATGAAAATATCAGGACGATAATGCAGGTCCATATACAAGGCGATATCCATCAGGGTGATGAAGACACAGAAAGCAATGATCATGATGATCCTGGTGATGAAGAAGAAGAGCCTGAGGAGTAAATGAAGATGCGCTACAAGGGAAACATCTGCATCAGGTACTTAGAAGAAAATAAGTTACCTAGATGGTTGCCAGCTGGCAACCTGTGCTACGAGAAACAGTTGACCAATTCAAAAGGGAATATGCACCGTTGATCTTAATAGATAAATCTTGATCGTAGATCATTTGTAACCACTCCCTCACCTTATTCTATAAAAGGTGTAGGGATGCCTTATTTTAAACATTCAGAAGCTTAATTGAAATTTGTTTGCTGAAATATCAGGGCCTATTTCAAAGTTATTGTAAACATACATGTTTTTGCATACTTAATGAAAGAGAAGACCATCTTTGATTACAAATCATCGTAAATCCTGAGTAGTCTATGTTTGAATTCTTGATACATGCTTTGATTTGTTGCGTCCCTTGGAGTGCTCATCAGTCCATATGTATTGTCTTCATTCATCATCCTTTGAAGTTAGCATCATCTGTATCTAGCTGTGGAACATCCTAGTAAAAATATGGTTTGATTTCTTCTCCTAATGACAGTATCAAGTGTGTATGTGGTTCAATAGCTGAAGATTCATCATGATTTGAAGTATTCTTTTTCAATTTCTTTTAATTTCATAAATTCACCATCACAATTGCAAATAATAGATAATCAAAAGCAAATTATATGAAATTGTTGCAAGTATAAGGTAAACCAGTGTTGTCATTGATGTCAACATACTCATATTGCTTTGACAAGAAGGATACAATGAGCAGTGTGCTGAGGATATTGAGAAAATTAGCCTCAGTCAGGAACAGTAAAGAACAGTGATGAGAAGAAGGCAAATGTACTATATAGGATGTGAACCGGAGGATGCGCATTAAAGGGTTTGTAGATATGGGTCTTGAGATGCTTCAGTTAAGATTTCAAAGGTCCGCATGAAGATCTGAAGGAGTTGTGGTTGTCGGTGTAGAACCGGTTCTGGCAAGTATTCAGAGGTGACAGAGGATCACAAAAGGTCCGGTGAGGTCCGGAACTGTATAATCCTAATCTACGGATTGGAAGGAGTCTTTGGGATGTCTTTGTGATGTGCCATCTCGAGTTGTGTATGATTTGGAGGTCCAGAAGTACCTCTTGCATTATGACAGTGACGACAGACAATATTCTTGAAGTTCCGGATAAGGAGGATAAGAGATTTCAGTAAGTAAAGGAAATGCGGACGTACCTGGTAATTCAGGCAGGCTTGTGAAAGTTCCTGGATCATGTTGAGGTTGTGTTGTTGGTCCGCATTGACAGTAGAGCCCGGAATTGAAGATATTCTTCCGGATGAAGTTTTTGCTCTGTTTAGCCGACCGGATGAGTTGTTCATCCTGCGAATGTTCTTATGGTAGCCGACCGGATGTGTCATTCATCTTGCGGATATTCTTATGATTGATTGCCGACTTAGATGATTGTTCCTAAGTTGATGTCTTGTATAAATAAAGATTTGTGAGTTCATTTTGAAGTGTGGCTTATGCGGAAAAAGGTGAAGTAGCGAAGAGAAGTGCAGAAGGCAGAGCAGATGTTTCTGGGCTTAATGGAACTGATCCGGACATGGTAAAGATGTCATTCTCTAGTTCAAGACTGTGATTCTTATCACTTTGTAGACAGTGTGTCTCCTTGTAGGCAGTGGGCCTCTTTGTGAGCAGTGTGCTCGGGCAGTGAGCCCTAATTGGCATGTGCCATTTTGTAATTCCTTATTCTTCTAATAGAGAATAATCTTTGGGTTAATCACCCCGTGGTTTTCTCCCTTAACCGGGTTTCCACGTCAAAATACTGTGTCATGTGTTTCTCATTTCATGATAATATTTGTCTGTTTGATTCAATACTGCTTTGATTAAGAAGAAGGTTCAAAAGAAGAAATAATTAGGATAACTGATTCACCCCCCCTCTCAGTTATCAACAATTGGTATCAGAGCGAGGTTCCTCTGAAAGAAGCTTAACCGCTTGAGGAGATCTAGGATGTCGTCATACAAAAAGGATAGTCTGAAGTTTGATGGAACCAATTTTACTCTCTGGAAGGGTCGCATGAAATGTCACCTAGAATGTATGGGAAAAGCATACTTGGCCATGGTTTCAAAACCATATGTACCTCCACAAGGTGGTCCGACAACTCTGAATGAAATCACAGAAGCTGAAAACAATCTGCGGACCAAGGAAGCTCTTCTAAGCGCATTGAATGACTTAGATCTCTCAAATGTTATTGACCTACCAACTGCATATGAGATCCTGACTAAACTGGAACTTCTGTATGAAGGAGATGAGTTTGTCAAAAGTGCAAGGTTGCAAAGTCTGAAAGGGAAATTCGAAAGATTGAAGATGAGAGATGATGAAAACATCACTACTTTTATGCCAAGAGTGAATGAACTAGTGTGTGGAATAAGAAATGCTGGTGGAACTCTGGATGAAAATGAGATCATTTGCAAAATCCTTAGATCCCTTCCTGCTGCCTACAAAATCAAGGTTGCTGCAATTGATGAATTCAGAGCCCACACAACTGTCACAAGAGAACAATTGGTTGGCAAGCTAGCTGCATTTGAAATGACCGAGTTTGGAGATGATCTTCCCAAAACTGAATCTGCTTTCAAAGCCAGTGCCTATGTGAAAGGCAAACAGAGAATTGATCCGGGAGAAAACTCTTCAAGGAAGATGACATGGTATGATCAAGCAAGAAGAGACATGGAAGAAGAAGAAGTAGAAACAGCTCAACTTGAAACCCTCATTGCAAAAATACTACCAAGAGGATCCGGTAAGTATGAAGGAAAACTACCCTTTAAGTGCTTCAACTGCAATAAGATTGGTCATTTTGCTTCAAGATGTCCGGAAAGATCTGCAAGGTCTAATACTAACAGACAAAGGTTTCAAAAGAATTGCTATTATGTTCATGAAGAAGATGACAATGAAGGAGTAACAGATGATGATTCAGAACTAGGAAGCAAATCCGGAAGTGAGTGGGTGTTTATTGCCATCAAGGAAGAAGAGTCAATACTCTCTGAATCTGTCAATCACAAAGTTGTTGAAAAAGCTTTGGCTGCTCAAGTGGAAGAAAAGGATGATTGGGTTATTGACAGTGGATGTTCTCACCATATGACTAGTGACAAGAATAAGTTCTTGAATTTGGAAAGGTATGAAGGAGGAATGGTAAAGTTTGGTGACAATTCTGCTGGCAGAATCAGAGGCAGGGGAACTATTTCCTTTGATGGAAAGAGCAAAATAGGTAATGTACTATATGTTGAAGGATTGGAGCACAATCTTCTCAGTGTTGGTCAGTAAGTAGACAAAGGCTATGATCTTCGGTTTAAGAATGGAAAATACAGAATCTTTACAAGCTCCGGAACTGAAATTGCATCCGGTACTCAGACAAAAGGTAATATCTTTCATCTGGTTGGTTCAAATAAAAGTTGTTTGTTTGTTCAAATTGATCAGAGTTGGTTATGGCATAGAAGAATGTGTCATGTAAATTTTGATAACATCATCAAGATAAGCAATACTCAGGCTGTAAGAGATCTTCCAAAATTGATGAAACCTACAAATAGTTTGTGCAAAGAATGTCAGCTAGGTAAACAAAGCAGAGTCTCTTTCAAAAGCAAAGATCAGTCTTCTACCGGATTGTTGGAATTAGTACATACTGATATCTGTGGTCCGACAAGAATCAAGAGTCTGCAAGGTGATAGATATTTCATGTTGTTAATTGATGATCATTCCCAGATGATGTGGGTTACCTTTCTAAAAGAAAAATCTGAAGCATTTGAGAAGTTCAAAATCTTCAAAGTTTTGGTAGAGAATCAAACCGGATTAAAACTAAAGTGTCTAAGGTCTGATAGAGGTGGTGAATTTACATCTGGAGAGTTCATTGACTATTGTGAGAAGCAGGGTATAAGGAGACAATTGTCTGCTCCTAGGACTCCACAGCAGAATGGAGTAGTTGAAAGAAAGAACCGGGCCATCCAGGAAGCTGCCAGGACAATGATGTTGGAAGCAAATGTTCCTCAGATGTTCTGGAAAGAAGCTATCAGCACTGCAGTCTACACTCTAAATCGAGTTCAAATCAGAAACAATACCGGTAAGACCCCCTACGAACTCTGGTTTGGCATCACTCCCACTGTGAAATATTTCAGAGTATTTGGTAGCAAGTGTTATATCAAAAGAGATGAAGATCTAGGAAAGTTTGATGCTAGAAGTGATGAAGGAATTTTCTTGGGCTACTCCACTCAAAGCAAAGCATACCGGTGTTACAATAAGAGACTGAGGAAGATGATAGAAAGCACTAATGTGAAAGTTGATGAAGGAATTGAGAAGCCCTCAAGATTTTATGAATCTGATGAAGATGACCAAGACAGTGTTCAAGGAACTCAATCCTCTCCGGTAAGACAGAGTCAGCCTGATCCGGTAAATCAGGAAGAAGAGATAGGTTTGAATGAGCCTGATCAACAAGCAGCAGTGTAGGATACTCCCAAAATTCCAAGGTATGTGACACTAAACCACTCTGAAGATCAGATCATAGGTGACAGAAGCAAAGGTGTGCAAACTAGAAGGAATGTTGCTCAAAATCAGGATGAATGTTGTCTGATTTCAAAGATTGAACCTAAAACAGTAAATGAAGCCTGCAATGATGAAAACTGGACTAAAGCAATGAAAGATGAATTAATGCAAATTGAGAAAAATCATACTTGGGATCTTGTTCCCAGACCTAGAGACAGGAATGTGATTGGAACCAAATGGGTCTTCCGGAACAAAGCTAGATTGGTCTGCAAAGGCTACTCCCAAATAGAAGGAATTGATTATGAAGAGACCTTTGCTCCCGTGGCAAGAATTGAAGCAGTCAGATTATTTCTTGCATTTGTTGCCTTCAAAGACTTCAAGGTATATCAGATGGATGTCAAGTCTGCCTTCCTAAATGGTGATCTGGAAGAAGAAGTTTACATTGAACAACCGGATGGATTTCAATTATCTGACAATGATGATATGGTCTGTAAGTTAAAGAAAGCATTGTATGGATTAAAACAAGCTCCAAGAGCATGGTATGAAAGGTTGGATAAGCATCTTGTGTAGATTGGATTCAGCAAAGGTACTGCTGACAGTAACTTATATTTCAAAATTGATCATGAAAATATTTTGATTGTTGAAGTGTTTGTAGATGATATCATTTTTGGAGGAAGAGATAGTATGTGCAAAACTTTTGCAAATCAGATGAAATGTGAGTCTGAAATGTCTATGCTTGGTGAAATGAATTTCTTCTTGGGTCTGTAAATTACTCAAACAAAGAAAGGAATCTTCATTTCTCAGACCAAATATGTGAACGAATTGTTAAGGAAATTTGGTATGGAAGATTCAAAACCAATGAACACTCCCACGGCAACCGGATGTAAGTTGAGCAAAGATGATGACTCTCCAAAGGCAGATCAGACAATGTATAGATCAATGATTGGTGGATTGTTGTATCTCACTCAGACCAGACCAGATATAATGCAGGCTGTTGGTCTTGTGGCAAGATTCCAGGCTGATCCTAGAGAATCTCATGTTATGGCAATCAAAAGAATTTTTAGGTACTTGAAAGGAACAGTTGAGTATGGTCTATGGTACCCTAGAGATCTGGATTTCTCTCTTCATGCTTACACAGATGCAGATTGGGCAGGAGATGTAGATGATCGAAAGAGCACCAGTGGTGGAGCATTCTTTTTGGGGAAGAGATTGGTTTCTTGGCTAAGCAAGAAACAAGATGCAATATCTCTGTCTACAACTGAAGCAGAATACATTGCAGCAGCAAGTAGTTGCACTCAAATCCTATGGATGAAGCAGATGCTAAGAGATATTAAAATTGAATATGCGGAGCCTATCACAATTTTCTGTGATAATTCAAGTGCAATTAATATTTCCAAGAATCCGATATTACACTCTAAGACTAAGCACATATCTATCAAGTTTCATTTCTTGAGAGAACAAGTGAACAAGGAAGAAGTCAGGTTGGAGTATGTTCCCTCCAAGGATCAGATTGCAGATATCTTTACTAAACCTCTTCCCAAGGACTCTTTTGAATATCTCCGGGAGAAGCTAGGGGTCATGGCCCCTCCGGTGATAAACTAGGATGCACTGATGTGCATCAGTCCGGTGGATATCACAGTCATATCTTGTGATCCAGATTGATGATGGGGAGCTGCTACTAAGGGGGAGCAGCTGGTATGATTCTGATATGTTAAAATTGCAAGTATGAGCCCTTTGCCATTGATGTCAAAGGGGGAGAGAAGACATGTGAAAAACAAGTAGCTGATGATCAAAAGAGGAGCAGTAAAATGAGGAGAAGACATGTTGTTGATAGGGGGAGAAGTGACAGAAAGGAGAAGTTTCTTGTCTTGATGGTTTTTCACATCATATGTTGCCATCAATGACAAAGGGGGAGATTGTTGCAAGTATAAGGTAAACCAGTGTTGTCATTGATGTCAACATACTCATATTGCTTTGACAAGAAGGATTCAATGAGCAGTGTGCTGAGGATATTGAGAAAATTAGCCTCAGTCAGGAACAGTAAAGAACAGTGATGAGAAGAAGGCAAATGTACTGTATAGGATGCGAACCGGAGGATGCGGATTAAAGGGTTTGTAGATATGGGTCTTGAGATGCTTCAGTTAAGATTTCAAAGGTCCGCATGAAGATCTGAAGGAGTTGTGGCTGTCGGTGTAGAACCGGTTCCGGCAAGTATTTAGAGGTGACAGAGGATCACAAAAGGTCCGGTGAGGTCCGGAACTCTATAATCCTAATCTGCGGATTGGAAGGAGTCTTTGGGATGTCTTTGTGATGTGCCATCTCGAGTTGTGTATGATTTGGAGGTCCGGAAGTACCTCTTGCATTATGACAGTGACGACAGACAGTATTCTTGAAGTTCCGGATAAGGAGGATAAGAGATTTCAATAAGTAAAGGAAATGCGGACGTACCTGGTCATTCAGGCAGGCTTGTGAAAGTTCCTGGATCATGTTGAGGTTGTGTTGTTGGTCCGCATTGACAGTAGAGCCCGAAATTGAAGATATTCTTTCAGATGAAGTTTTTGCTCTGTTTAGCCAACCGGATGAGTTGTTCATCCTGCGAATGTTCTTATGGTAGCCGACCGGATGTGTCATTCATCTTGCGGATATTCTTATGATTGATTGCCGACTTAGATGATTGTTCCTAAGTTGATGTCTTGTATAAATAAAGATTTGTGAGTTCATTTTGAAGTGTGGCTTATGCGAAAAAAGGTGAAGTAGCGAAGAGAAGTGCAGAAGGCAGAGCAGATGTTTCTGGGCTTAATGGAACTGATCCAGACATGGTAAAGATGTCATTCTCCAGTTCAAGACTGTGATTCTTATCACTTTGTAGACAGTGTGTCTCCTTGTAGGCAGTGGGCCTCTTTGTGAGCAGTGTGCTCGGGCAGTGAGCCCTAATTGGCATGTGCCATTTTGTAATTCCTTATTCTTCTAATAGAGAATAATCTTTGGGTTAATCACCCCGTGGTTTTCTCCCTTAACCGGGTTTCCACGTCAAAATACTGTGTCATGTGTTTCTCATTTCATGATAATATTTGTCTGTTTGATTCAATACTGCTTTGATTAAGAAGAAGGTTCAAAAGAAGAAATAATTAGGATAACTGATTCACCCCCCCCTCTCAGTTATCAACAGAAATATGCAGACATCTCGTAGATAATTGAGAATTCATAGCATATTTGAAGTTAAAGCATGTACAATTGACAAATATCATGCAAAGATCTAAGTATAGACACAATATTTGTAGGAATATACTGTGTAGAATATCCTTTCTATGTAGCATCATTACAGGAACAGAATCCTACTGATAAGCAAACGTAAGGCCCCTGAATGGAAACAAAAACACACATCAACCACTGAGTAACGTCAGTAGATTAAGAACTAATCCATGGAGACTTGGGATCATGAATTCTTTGAATTCATCGTATCTTTCAAGATGAGTAAAGGTTGTTGTGTAACTTTTATTCTATGTTTGTTTATGACTAACATCATGATCAATAGAGCCAGCTTTTGGTGTGCCTCCGCAGAGAAGCCCTAGGGTTGAAGAAATGTTGCCAAAAGATAATGAGGCCCCAATGGGGCGTGTGGAAGCTAAAGAAAAGGACATAGCTGAGGGAGCAACAAATATAACATTGGCAGACCTTGCTGCCGTTGCTGAACAAATGGAGAGTCAAGGAGGTGAAGACACCCAAGAGATCCTGTAACAAGCGGTCCTGCAGCTAGAATTGGCTAAACATTCAGAAACCCTACAGTTAGAGCTATATGAAGGGCAACCATTAGTGCCAGGGAAACTTTTGGTAGGAATACATAGGGCCTCTGATTTTTCAATGCATATGGTAGCTATGAATTTATGGATTGAGATGCAGAAGAGAGAAGAACAATGGAAAAAGGAGAAACACAAGTTGAAGGAGGAGATTCAAAAGAAAGATGAAGAGATTGAAGATAAGAACACAAAAATTATGACTTTAAAGGAGAGAGTGGATAGTATGGTAGCCTTAGTGCCTCAGGTATTAGAGTGTAGGACTCCTCCAAGGGTCTATACTCTATATTTAAAGGAGAGGTATCTTTCTTTTAAACTAGCAACGATTGTTTCAGGTTTGAATCCTTCCATTGAGACTCCTCTTGAATTTTTCAATGCTTATCAGATTGCTCCTCCTGAAATGAAGAATTTGTGTGTCAATTCTATTTACATAATTATGCTGTGTCCCAAGATCATGATTGGAATCCTTTGTTGTATGTTGGGGATATTCAATTAAGGCCATTTATGTCTTGGTTACAAAATGAGATTAGTTGGGGACAATAATACAAGGCTTATAGGCAAATAGAATTCAAAACTCCCCTGTCCATCAGAGCTGAATCTAGAAATCTAGGGAACATTTTCAATGATTGGCACATAATGCTTTATAGGCCAAGCTATGGAAATAGAATCCTGCTTGAGAGAGAAATAGTTTACAAAGAATATGAGAAGGCGGCAAGCACAATAGGAGAATCTGTAAAGGGATATTTGGAACAAAGGTGGAATAGTTTGTCTGATGAACTAAAGCAAGCGGAGCATCACTCCCTGCAGAACCATGCTGCAGCATGTAAACGAGTGACTAGATATATTCAGATGGGTAGAACAAAGGGGCAATTCTAGCTTCCTTTAATTTTTCAACCACCTATCCTATTATGGCCAGTGCCAAATTTCAGATTCTACTAGTATGACATTGCTGAGGAGAGAGAGATGGAACAGATTGGATAGACAGTAAGGGTTCTATTGGGATCCTAATTCATGCATTGTAGAAACTGATGTAGGACAACTGGCAGTTGCAAACTTTAGGGCATTGACCAAACATAAGAACAATCCTTCCTCTGCTGGAGGACCAACAAAGTCTTAGGTTGGGGAGAGTGATGAGTCTAGTTTATGACTCAATTTTGTTAGAAGTTATTATCCATTTGTTGTAGTTTCATGGACTTTGATACCTAGATATTGATCATTTTATGATACTTTCCTGATAACCTTAGATATTGGGCATTGGTTATTTCCTATAGTCTTTAATGTCATTGACATGCTATATGAACTATCTATGTTAATTTTACATGTTAATGAATGTTACTCTAAGGTAGTTTCAGATATGCAATTATTATGCGTACTAATATTGTTATGAAGATATAATTTGCAGCCCATAAAATCAAGGAAGATTCCATCAGTTGGTTATTCGCCATCAAAGTCAACAAGGTGGTCATTCAAATGTCAAATGGAGGGAAGATAACTGCCTTGTAACTGGTCTTAATAGCTTGTTAAGCGAATGTAGGAGTTATTGTTGTGCTAGATCTGCGTCAACATGAATATGCTTGATCAGATTCCACGCATGCATAACCTCCTTTCCACTTTTTATGCTTTCCCTAAGTGGCGTCCTCCTAATCTGTTGGAGTTAACCGCCTTGCTAGGTAGTTAGTTTGTAGCTTTTCTTTCTATAAATAAGACTTAGTACTCTTTTTGAGGGGTTGATTGATCTGAGATTATATTCGCATTGCTAAGTTTTTTAGTCATACAGTTATGTTTCTCGTTTGTATTCATGTTTCCCAATGAATAAAATGAAGTTATAAGTTCGCATCTTTGAGTTTACATTTGTCTTAAGGGATACTCATCCAAGGGGGCCTACTTGGTGAGAATCCCATCCTCTTAGTTTAGTTGTTATTTTTCCAGTTAAGCATTTAGTTGAATTCTGGCACTATATGTTCCTGCAACCAAAGCAGACAGAGTAATTTCCTATTTGTTTGCCAGATTTTCATTTTCTGTCATGTTGTTCAACTTAGTGTAGTTTTTGGTTGATGTTCAACATTCACGTTATTTATTTCCAAGCAATTTACTTTCAGCATTATGTCTTTCTTAGCTGTAGAATGAATGTGGCTACTTTGGAATTCCTAGTGCACATATTGTGTTGACCCATTTCAAGTTCACGTCCCTGGGTTGACAAGTTAAATGCACCTTCGTAGTGATTAAGACAGTTATTCGGGTTAGATGTCCAATCTCTGAGTCACAACTTTATGGGCTTAGTTGTTAAAACATTGTAGGAGGCCAACACTAAGGTCCTTGTTGTTCAGGCTACTGGTATACACCTGGATGCACATTATAATTAATCCCTGCATTAGGATTGACATTACCTTGCACATTGTGATGCATCCCTCCAGGATGATACATGTTGCCATGTACATTGTGTTGTGAAGCTTGATATTGGTATTGGTGTTTCCTTGCATATGGATTGTATCCTTGAATATAGCCTGGAGGAATAGGGTAAGCATTACCTTGAGATGCCATTGGAATATTTGCAGGGTTTGAAACTGGTCTTGTATGAACATTATGTTGTACATGTGGATCATTATTTACATTTCCAGGCATTCCACTTGTATTGTGGGTCACTTGAGAAACTACAAGACCACTTGTGTTCACACATGTATTCTGATTATTAACAGAAGGTCTATGTTGCAATGTATTTGTAGTAGGCCGAAAATTCAATTGAAGCAACTCTTGTTCCAACTCTTCCTATCTTCTCATCAATTTAATCCTTTTAACTTGTGCCTCCAATTGATCCACTTTTTCTTTCAACTCTTGGTCAATGAATCTTCCTTTGGAAGTTGAAACAACATTAGCATTGGTGAACCTCACTGTCCTAGGAATTTAATCCACAAATCCTTGTTGCGAGCTCTCAGCATATTGTTGTGCCATTCTTTACTCATAATCTCTGTTTGCCTCATTATATCTCATATCTTCTTCCAGGCAATCTTCAAATTATTTTTGAGACTCATGGATATTGAAAAGATCCCTGGGTTGAAACAATTCACTTTTACCCACTTGTGTTTCAATCATAGGGCTATTGTGTATGGTATAAGATTGTTCTGGAACATTCAATTGATTATCTTGCAAATTTTCATGGATTTGTGAAACAATAGGTTCATTTACATTATTTATCCCATCACCATTGGAAGCACTCTCAATAGGCAAGGGTTTTGAACCCTCTTTGTTCTTTTCCATGAACTTCTAATTTTTATTATTCAGATTCTGTTGGGACCTTCTGTTGTACATGTTGGAGAGCTTAATATTATATTTCTTTACTTTTACAATTGAGATCTTTGGAGATTTATATCTAGAGCTGCCACCTCCTTTTCAAAAAAGAGGAAAATATTGAAGTTGTCTCTTGGTCTCCTAGAGCTCCAAGAACCTAAATTATTTGCAACTCCCCAGTAGAGTCACCAATTTGTTGGTACTCAAATTTGTAGTATGCAAAACCCTAAAAGGATGCCAAGCTTTATAATTAGGCTATGCAACCAATTTGGCCAACTAACAGAATTAACCCATATGGTTAGGATTCTCTACACTTTAGGCTCTTCTTTACCTAGTGATGCAGAGTAGGGGATGACTTCTCAAACTCCACAAAGATGATTTGACTGATCATACTTAGGGTGGACAGCAAGCTTGCAAGACATGACTCCAAAACCTTCCATTTAGGAGCTCGAATTGGTTTGGGTATATGGGATGACTATCAACACTTAAGGAGAACATGAGGCATGTTTATTTTACCTATGGATGCTCACCAAACTCACCAATTGACTCAGCTGACTGTCCTACCCAGTGTTCCTTCACAACTTGACTAATTTCCTTATAGCCCTTAAAATGAGGTTTTGAGGGAATAACTCTCAGACTTCCCAAACAACTCAATGAACTCCTTAGCTTTTAAAATACCCATTATGGCCCTCTATATCATATCTAACATGTAGGGTACCTTACTTAGGAACAAGTGCCTTGAAAAAGGACTGTACCTGTTGTTCCAAGGGGCAATTAGCCATGTTTTACAAAGGAAGTACCCTCCGAGTCTTGTCCAGAACTCTCTAACCTACTCTATGACTTGGAATGGATTGAAACTAGATGGATTAAACTAGTTTTGGGCCTCCTTGAGCATTCCAAGTCACTTTGCCAACAAAGGTTCACTCTAGCTATGTCAAATGGCTTAATCCATGATGATATCAAGACAAATCCACCTCCAAACTTGTCTCAGACTACTCCCCTACTCCTATACACAAAACTCATTGGAAAACACAACTAACTAAACCGATTCTATCCATTTTGGGGCTCTAACACAAGGATTTGGGTCAGAACCCCATCATTTTCACTAAACCCTACCAAACCCTCAAAACAACAAAAATTAGAACGACTAAAAGATCTTTCTATATCAGTGTCAAAGCTTCTAAATAGATTTAAATGAAATGTAAGACAAACAACTACACCATTCTAAGCATGAGAGCCCTTGACAAGACTGTGCGGGTGAGTACAGTAGAAGAGAACAACAAAAAAGATAGCAAAAGGCGGAAAAAATAGTCTTCTCTTGTATTTTCTCTCTTAAGACTTCATTCCATCTACTCCTCCAGCTATATGGGGATAAATACATTGTAAATCAATCTCCACTTGCATCATGCAAGATTCTCCTCGTTCCAAAAGGCAAAAATATGGCTAAAAATTAGCCTTGTCACTCTTTTTAAACATAGCAACATGCTATTATGTGAAGTTCCACTACAAAAAGGGTTCTAAAATCAAGAGAGTGGTCTGAATCAGACCTTATTACAACAATAAATACACACATAACCCCTCCTAGGCTCATAATGAGCATAAAATCCAAAAATGTAGGCTCCTAGTGAGCACACAACCCAAAATTAGCTATGGTGGTCTCTACACCACCTAGGTGGGTGTTACCTTTTGTTCACCAATGAATAATTAATCCTTGAATTGGTTGGTAACTTGTAAGAAGATTATGGATTATATGGCATTTTATCAATTAAATCATCCAATCTTAACCTAATTTAGATTCGGCATGTAATTTGAATAGGTTATTTTTTTGTTCTACCACTAGTCCTACTCCTACAAATAGAAAATTAAATTTGGAATTTTTGAATATGATACAAGGAAATGATTCTAGAAAAGAATTGATCAGTTCCTTCTTCTCAAATGGGCAATGGATTCTATCCATAGAAAGATTCGTGTTTTCTATCTAGCCACAACTCGAATTATTTAGCATATAATAGTCTATCATTGGCATAAACATGCAAGATTGTTTCTATCTCGTTCTACTTAGTTATCTAAATTAGATCCTCCAAATTATAGTGATCTATTAAAGGAATTTAATTCCTACTTGAGGAAACCCTATCAGATAAATCACCCAAAACATGAAATATGCTTTGACAAATTAGACATATACTTGATATGCTAATTCAAATAACAAGTAGGAAACAAGAATGGAGACAACCAGATAAAATAAAACATTAACATTCAACAAGCAATTGAGAACTAGATATATGGTACTAGAGAAATGTAGTTTTCTTTTATTGATATTGCTTTGAAGAACAGGCCTTACAATGTCTCATTCCAAAATCAATTTCCCAAAGAGCTTTTCCTAAGGTTTTGGTTTCCTTCTTATAGGGGTGAAGGAAGCTACAAGCTTCAAACCTTTCACATTCCAAAAATGACTTTTCATATACCCACCCCTTAATATGACCTATTACAATATATACTTTTTAACAAGTCTTAAAAAGACCACCAAATATATTTGTGAATACATTTTGAAAAGCATAAAATAAGAAAGAGACAAAATAGGAGGACGTCCAAGATTTGTTGGTGCCATGTTGACACTAGCTTGATGATCTTTACTCCACTGCATACTTGGCCTACTCATTCTTCAATTGACAAATATTGTTGCTCCCATTGGTACATAGTATAATCACTAGGCCATTTATATTCTTGGATCTGGAGCAGATTGGCCTAGTGATCTTTCCATCTCTTATCTAGCAACACTTTGACATCAATGATGAACTTTATATATCCAGCATCCAAAGAAATCACTCTATCCAGAATCACATTGAAACTAAGAATGCTTATGTTTTCATCCTTCTTCAAATGCTCAATTACCTGAGAAATTGTTTGACCAAACTTATTTTTCCATGCATGAAAACCCTTGATCTATTTATCCTCTGTCAGAATTGAAGGAATGAACTGGTGTTTGAAAGTAGCAAAAGAATCAATCTTTTCTTGCATTTTCTAACTTTCACCATTCACATACTAAAATTCATCCAAAATCATCTTTACCATTTTCTCTATTGGTTTCAGAGCAGCAGGAGCACTTGGATTTCACTGTGAAACTATGCACAGGGTCATCAATGTATGTTGTGTTGGTTGCCATCTTTTGTATACTAGATCCAAAATAGAAAGATTAACTTTCAATTGCTCAATGGCCTGAGACAAGGAAGTGTAGGATTCATGCACATCTCCCAACTTTTAATCAACCAATTTCATCCTATACTCCAAGATCTTCTCAAACACCTCAAGAATTTTCAATCTTGCTTCATCTTTTGTTATTTCATTCTACTTCAAGTCCTCAATTTCCTTTTCAAATGCCAACTTCATAGCATTCATCTCATCAGCATTCACTGTGTTATCACTGGTCTCTTGTGGCATAGGGGCTTGATATGGCACAATTGCTTGGCTCTAGGAAGAACTAATGCCTTTCACTTGTTGCTTCAACTTTACATTTTCCAAATAGAGTATGTTGACTTCCTCATTCATTTTTATTTGAACTTTTCATAGTCAAGCAACTTTTGTTCCATGTTTTTGACTGCAACATGTGTGAACATGGTTGAATGCATGGTGAGAGTGGATGCCTCTAGGGTTGAGGTATCTTTTAGTGTTTTGACCATGGTTGTTCCCCTCGGCTCCTGGACCACATCAAACAATCTTGGCTTATTGGTGATCTTTTGTGTGGCCCACATTGCTAGGGTCTCTGTTTTTGGGTTGAACCCAACACCACTGACACCATCCTCATAATCAAAATTAGATACCATCATGGGGTCATCCTGGTTTCTCACTTGGTCCAACAAAAACATGTTATTTAGTTCCAAGCTAGGGATGATCAACATATTGCTTTTCAAAACTAATTGTCTAGCCTCATCAAGGATGACATTTATTTCATCAATTTTAAAATCCTTGAAAGTCTGGGATACAATTTGATCATGTTGAGATTCCTCAACACCCATTATATTTATTTCAACCTTCTCATCAAAATCCTTCATTTTCATTTTGAGCCAAAAATCCTTGAATTCTGGAGTGTTGATGAAGTCATCATCTTCCATAAATCTCATTAAAGCCACAATCCTTTCATTTTCTTGTAATTTAGGCTCGCCTTGTGCCTGTTCATCCATTCTTGCCTCTAGTTTCTGTGCCTCTATTTCTTGACCAACAAGGGGCTGATCAACTTCCTCATCTTCTCCCATATGCCTCAAAATACTAGCCACTTCCTCAGTGTCACCTACTCCTTTAGACATTTCATATGGCACTAGTGGGGAAATATCATCAATTTTTTGTCTCTTTAACATTTGTTGATTAGGAGACAGAGGGTCTTGCCCTGACATGGCATCAGGGGGTGATTCAACAATTACCACTCTAGCTGGCCTTTTGACTAGGAGTTTGGTAGCCTTGTAGGCTCCTTCTCAGACTTGTCATAAATTCTCTAAAAATTATCAATAATAATGTTTATTCTTTTCAAGGGATCATTCTCCTCAACAAAAAATCTAAGAAAATTAGCATTCTTCTTTCTTTTATCATCCTCAATCCTCTTCACAATTTCCCATTTCCTTTTTTTATTGTATACCTCTTCAAAAGCGACACAATTCCTGATGACATCCTCATCAAAATTGATTTGATGGGATATCCCAACCCTAGTGATAATGACTTGTCTAACAAAGGTCATATGTCCTTCTAGGTCACAGACCCTTTCTATTCCTAACTTCAAAGAATATTTTTCTTTCAAGTAATCTTGTAGCTCCTCCAAGGTATCTGAAACAACTGACCACTCACCAAACACAGTGGAATTAGGAAGAAATGTGCCTTTCTTTTATTTTTTCATTACATCTTTCTCCATCCAGAGCATTTGCCACATGAACTCAAGAAATGCAAGTCTGTCTGGCACAAATTTTGGTAACACATGGGGTGGCTAAGTATACACGTAGACTCTTATTATAGTATGGTCAGGGAGAAAAAACCATTTAGCAAAATTATGTGTATAGCCTTGTTCTGGCTTAGTAGTTAGGGGCCTCAATATTTCTTTGATCTCTTTGGTCAATCTAGGAGAAAGGTTTCCAAATGAATTCATTATACTGATTGTGAATTCATCATGGAACACTACATAACTATAGTTTTTGCAATGGTTGTCCCATTTATAAGGCCATCTTTGTGTAGGCAGTCTCTTTCTCTTTTGATCCATCATGCTCAAATCCATTCTGTTGGGCCACCTTGCCCTATTCTAATACAATATTAAATGGCATAGCAAAGAATAATATTTGAAATTTATGGGTGTTTTATATTCCCTTATCTGTAATAATCCATCATGCAATTTCTTTTCAATGAATGATGCAAAATAATACTCAACATTGACTTCTGGATTCTGTATTCTCATAGCCATCATCATTATGCCAATTGGAATTCTATCTTGAGCATAAATACCTAGCACTTGGCACAAAGAAAAGTAGGTCCTTTTAAAATATATAGAAAAATCATCAACTGAGAAAGGCTCCATAGTAGTGGTTAGAATTGTAATCCTTTTATTGTTGGCCCCTTTTCTCATATACATAGGCAGCTCATTACTCCTATGTGTTTTCCTCAGACTAGTATATTCCTATTCACTTTTCTGCAAATCAACCTTTGTGAGAGCTTGTTTGTTGAGCATGAAGCAATCAATGATTGCATTTCTATCCACAGCCACCAACGGTGACCCATTTGGCAATTTGACTATTTTGGTAGCTGCATGATAGTATTGTGATAGCACTCTGATCAAATCAACATTAATGAACACATTTGGTACTACAATTTTAGCCAAATTTAGATTCCATGGTTTGACAACCAGACCCTATCCATCATTCTTCTCACAAAAGTACCAAAAGAGGTTCCAACCTAAAATGGGGACTCTAGCATCTTGGAACCCCTTTTCCACATTTTTGAATAACTTTTAATACCATTTGTCAATGGATTTAGGCAAAATATTAAACAGGGACTTTTGAAGGGTTCATTTCTTTTCTTTGGGAATAGATAGTTCAACTTTCTTACTTGTAGACTCAGACTTTTTGGGTGCCATAATGTGTGAATCTCCTGAACTAGGGTTTTTCTTATCGTCTTGATTTACTAAACAACTTACAAAGTGATTTATACACATAATATAACAATTGTAACAAAGATAAGCAAAAAATGAACACACCTGGTTGTCTGACTAGGGTAGGTTGGGAAACCACTTGCCACCTCATAATGCATCCACCTGTAAAATCTCGTAGAAAACCTACATCCGAGTTAAAAGTTATGACCTCAAGAAGTCCCTGCATCATTCTCCTCTTGTTGAAAAGAACACAACTCCTACAACTGAGTGTCTTCAAATTGCTGCCACTTGACTGGATCCAACCTCTGTACTTCATTCTTCTCTTTTTCCAGCATTTTTCCAGAACAATCTTCACTCTCCTCGAACAAATCTACACTTCATTCTTCTCTCCTCTCATAGATTTGCATCCACCAAATATTGTCTTCCTCTACCAAATTATTGCCCCTCTTCTCTCCTTCTTCGTGGGATCCAACCCACCACTAACCAACCACCTCCACCAAATCTCTCCTGTAGCTTCCTCTACAACCTCTTTTATCTCACTATTTGTGCTTTACAATAGACATGTTCCTACTGCAAACTCATTCTTTTCTTCTTTTTCATTATTCTTGAGGACTTCCACTTCTTTGTCTTTATGTTCCTCTTTATCTACAAACAAAATAATGTTAGGTAAATTAAGGTTTTCATTATCACTCTTCTCTGTTGCAATCTCATCCATCAACACATCCATGCCTTTCAAAATACATGTTTCAATTGCAATCATGTTCTTTTTCTCTTTCATGTCACTTTCATGACATTCTTTCTCACACCTTTTATCATCAACATTTCTTCTATTCATTTCATCTTTTAATACATCCACTATATCCTGAAGTCTTATAAACTCTTCAGTAAGACTATCTATAAACTTTCTTTCCCACTTTTCTATATATGAAATCTTTATTGGTCTTTTCATGACCCATCTCATCCTCTTCTTTGAAGATATTTTGCTCACACTCTCAATCTGTAATTTTTACAACTTGTACATATAAACACTTTAGAGCCAATGCTTTCTGCAATTACAGGTCCTCCCTGCAACAAAACTCACTCATAACTATCCTCTACCCAACAAAGACTCTAGAAGATGTACCTCTTCAAGACCTCTTCTACCCACTTTCTCTCAGTGGAAGAAATATGTACACCTTCTACCCAAATTTTATCTCTGCTGGAGGATAGCAAACATATCTCACACAAATTTAACTCTCTTCTACCCAACAAAGACTCTGGAAGATGCACCTCTTCAAGACCTCTTCTACCCACTTTCTCTCAGTGGAAGAAGTCTGTACACCTTCTACCCAGATTTTATCTCTGCTGGAGGACAGTGAACATATATCTCACAAAATCAATTTTATCTGCAATTACAAAAATTTCTCATACTTCGACACATAGGAAAATAAATTTCTTCACAAACTCCTCTCGGTCCTGGTGCATACTCTGCACACTCAAGATCAACCCACTCTGATACCAGATGATGTAACCAACAACATACACTCAATAAAATTGTGTCATTAATCATGTGAGAGCCAAATATTTGGAAGCTGGAATATAAAATAACTTCTATTCATCAACTCTGCTACTACAATGAGAGAAAACTCTCTTATATCCAAGAAAACCAAAAAAAAAAAAATTACCTTTTTTGGCAGATTTCGACAATTGTCAAATTTTGCCATTTTAGGTAATTTTACAATCATATCTTGAAAATCCAGTTTTTTCCCAAAAGCTTCCTAAAACTAAGGTAGGATGAAAAGCCAACTAATATTCTAAATTCAAAACGTGAGTTTCGAGTTATTACAAAAGCAACTTTTTAAAAATCTAGAAAAAAAACACTAAATTACCATTTTGAGGGCCAAAATGAAAATTTCAAGCCCCGAAAAAGTACCAAGATGGGGTCTAACTGACTAAGGTAGGTTGGAAAACCACTTGCCACATCATAACACATCCACCTGTAAAATCACATAAAAAACCCACATCCAAGTCAAAAGTTATGACCTCTAGAAGTCCCTGCATCATGAGAAAATGCAAGCTTCAATCCAAAACTTGAATCTCCTTCTTATGTGTCCTTCTAAATTCTTTTGAGTGAGTAAAATGAACTGAAAATCAAGATCATAAGGAGGTCCCTAACTTTTATGTGTAACTTTTTATATGTCCAGCGAACTCCTCTGCCTCTACATTGCTCTTATACCCTTTGTTGATGTCTATTAGTTTAGAAACATTTTTTGGATTGCTTCCATTCATGATCTAGAAGGGTGTCTTCCTAGTACTCCTATTTATTGAGTTATTGTATGCAAATTTTGCTTGTGATAACACCATGACCCAGTTTCCCACATTTTATTTTACCAAGTATCTCAGTAAGCTACCCAAACTTCTATTCACTACTTCTATTTTTCCATTGATCTATGAATGATATGTTGAGATTAATTTCAAGTCTATGTTCATCTTCTTCCATAAAGTCCTCCAAAAGTACAATCCACAAACTTAGTGTCTCTATCTAAAACTATGCTCTTTAGCAAGCCATGTAGTCGTACTACCTCTCTGAAATAAATATACTATATGTACTATATCATTGCTTTTCCTACATAGAATTGGAAAACCTATCCACTACTACCAATGATTGCGTCATTTCCCCTTTGTGTCCTTGGCAACACTAATATGAAATTCATACTGATGTCCTCCCATAGTTTTTGTAGTACTAGTAGTGGTTGATATAGCCCAACAACTTGACTATTTCCCTTGGCAACTTGGAAAGTCCTACAACCTTGAACGAATTTCCTTACATCTTTGTATACTTGCAGCCAAGAATAACTTTCATTAATCAAGACGACTGACTTATCTACCCTAAAATGTCAGGCTAGACCTCTACAATGCTTCTCCCTAATTAGGTTCTCTCTCATAGATCCCCTAGGTATACAAAATTGGTTTCCTTTGAATAAAATATCATTCAAAATTGATTAATCCAACCACTTACTCCTATCCATGCTCACTAGTTCTTTACACACCTTCCATACCTCCACAAGATCGGGGTGAGTCGCATATAAGTGTTTTAGTTCCTCAAAACTAACTACTTCTATCCTCATTTATGTTAATAAATTCTATCTCCTACTTAACACATTAGTGGCCTTATTTTACTTATTGCTCCTATGTTTGAGTACAAAAGTTTAACTTTGCATTAATTTTAGCCACCTCATATATCTCTAATTCAACTTTCCCTAGTTGTTTAGGTATTGTAGTGCCTAGTGACCAGTGTACAACACAAATTCTTTCGGCAGCAAGTAATGCCTCCATTTTATAGTGCCTATATTATGGTATTAAACTCTTGGTCATAGACTGAATACCTCTTCTTGGAATCATTCAAATTTTCACTAAAGTAGGCCACTGGTCTTCCTTCTTGGCTCAATACTACTCCAATTGCATTCCCACTTGCATCATAATTTACTTGGTATATGTTGTTGAAATTTGGTGGGGCTAATACCAATTGTTATGTTACTTTCTTCTTTAATAAATCAAAACTTCTGTCAACCACTATAGTCCACTTAAATTCCCTTTTGTCTCTCCAAATTGTCTCAATTAGTGGTGCACAAATACTATTAAAATTCTTGATAAACTTCCTATAAAAATTGGCTAATCCATGAAAAGACCTTACCTCCCCTACATTTTTTTGCTATGGTCCACTCTACAATGGCCTTGAATTTATTTGGGTCCATCTTTAAACCTTCCAACGAGATCACAGATCCCAAATACAATAATTCTTCCCTCATGAAGCTACACCTTTTTAAATTGATTAGAATCTTTTCATCTCTTAGCCTTTGTAGTACTAATCTAATATGTTCTAGGTGTTCTTCTTTGGTCTAACTAAAAATCAAAATGTCATCCCAATAAACTATTACAAATTTACCCAAAAAAATTCTTAGTACCTCATTCATTAAAAACATAAATGTGCCTGGCACATTGATAAATCCAAAAGGCATAACAAGCCACTCATACAACCCTTCATTAGTCTTGAAGGTAGTTTTGCATTTATCCTCTTCCATTATTCTTATCTGGTCGTAACCACTTTTCAAATCAATTTTGGTGAAGTATTTTTCTCCACTCAAGTAGTCTATGATATCATCCATCCTTAGTATTGGGAATCTATATCTCACATTGATTTTATTGATTGCTTTAGAGTCAGTACACATTCTCCACTCACCATCCTTCTTAGGTGCACGTACCGTAGGTACTGCACAAGGGCTTAAACTTTCTCAGATCAAAAATTTCCTTAACTACTCTTGCACTTCCCTATTTAGCTCCTCATTCTCTACTGGTGTCATTTTATGCGCGGTGCTTTATTTGATAAATTGTCTCCTAGAATTAGGTCCATATGATGGTTGATACTCCTTACTAGTGGCAACCCTTCGACCATGTTATCGGATACAATGTCCTTATGTTCTTCCAATAATTATAAAATTTTATATGATGCTTCCTTATCAGTTGCAGTGGTGTTCCCTTCATTTGTGGTACTACATTCCTTGGAAATTAGGCAAAATCAACATTCTCATGCCTCAATCCATCTAAAAACTTCCTTCCATCCACCATGTATATCTTGGCATTGCTACAAACTTGTTCTTAATCTTGTAGCAGCATTAACTTGTGTCTTTGGCTATTCCCAATTTAGTATATGTGTTTTCTCCCCCATCATGTATAGATTGTCACTCAAATTGTATAGATTGTCACTCAAATTGCCATGATCCCCCTAATAGAAGATGGCACACATCCATTGGAATTACATCACACAAATCTTTATCATGGTAATTCCCTATCTTGAATTTTACCCAACACTATTCATTGACCATTTTGCAACTAGGTGATTAAGGGTTTGGGTGTTTATATCTTGTTAGATTTAATTTTTTAACCATTTCTTCTAATACCAGGTTATTTGTACTTCCACTATCAATAATTACCTTGTGACATTTCCCTCATTCCTTGTATCTAGTTTTGAACATGCTCTTTCTTTGTACTGGTCCTTCTCCCTTAGGATAATTCATCAAAGCCCTCCTCATCATCAATGATTCTCCATATTTAGGGTTATCTAGTTCATAAGATTTTTGAGGTTTCTCTTCTATAAATGCAACCCTAGCACTGTTTCTTGTTTTCTTCTCTTGGTCTTGAAAACATTCAAATGCCCTACCTCCTTCCCCACACTTGGGGCATGTTCCTCTAAATATCCTCTTGTCATTATGTCTATATCCCTCTCTTCCTCTCTAGCATCCATCTCTATGAGATGTATCTCCCTCTCCCTTATCTTTGTGGTAGTAGTTATTGTCTTCCTGGCCTTGCAATGACTTCCATAACTTCTCTCTTCATTGCGGTACACATTATTACCTCTAGATTAGAAATTTTCACTCCTACTATCCCCTCATAGTCTGATTACCAAATCATGATCTTTCTCTTTGGGCTATTTCCTCTTTCCCTCTCTAGTAGTGTTGCTAGTTATCAAACATCTTGTTCAACTTGTCTTCTATCTTGAGCACAAATTGGTATGCTTACTCTCCGATAGTCAATCTAACTAGACTCAGTACTTCTTGGATAGTTTCTCTCAATCCATTAATATACCTCAGAATATTTTTTTTTACTTTTTTCAGTATGTCTTATTCTAATAATCAGCTTTTAGAATTCTTTGGTGGAATTCTTCATAGTCATATCCCTTTACCTTAAACTATGTAACTTCTTTAGTAGTTCCAATTCATAGTCCATTGGTATGAATTATCATTTTAGTTTTTTATCATCCTCTTCCACTTTTTTATTCTTTCATTTCCATTCATATTTCTTTCCAATTATACTTCTTTCCACTAGACAATAGCATGTCCCTTCAGTTTGGTTTTTGTGAATCTAACCTTCTCTAGATCCTCTATCTCCTCATACTCAAAATACTCATCTGACTCATTTATCAAACCTATTAGTTCTTATAGATTCAGGTTGTTGGCACCTTCAAATTTTGGCAAAATTTGAAGTACCTATGATAAAGAAATTGATTACAGCACTCAGAAATACACCTGTGAAATATGTCCTAGTAGCCTACTTTCAAGGATCATAAATTGAAGCCTGTTTAATTTTATGCTAAATCACTTGGTAAACACAATCATCTAACATATGTAAATGTGTACTTCTGGTTTTAGCTTCCTATGATTAGATTTGATAGAGTTCTGAAGCACCTAGTTGGAGGGTTTTGCAAGAGTTTTGTTGTCTGAGCATTATTAAATCTGTAAGGGTGGTCAACTTTGGAGGTCAATATTTACGAGTTGGATAATTCTCATGATGAACCAATTGGTGCTTGCAATTTTCCCCATATTAATGTAATTCTATGTCCATTTTCCAAGCCCCAGTACCTTGTTTGATATGTTTACCAGGACAAAAGTAAATACAGTTTGTAAGATCTATAGTCTACACAGTGTTATGTATGTCAAAGTTGCCTTCTATATGAATCAATATTCCACATTTGGGTGATAGTCAACATGGATGGATTTGTTCTTGTGATTATCTAAATATTCATATACCTCTATGTGAATTTTTAGATCCTCGAGCTTCAATTTGATATTTTTTCAAAGTCAAAAGCAAATGGAGTTTTCACATTTTGACATCTGTATTTCTAGAAGGTTTCAAAGGGGTCACCTTTGAGCTTTAGTATTTTGTGAAGAAATTGGATTGACGAAAAGTCCTTCTGCACACATGTTAATTGGGCCTAAATGAACTAATTTCCCCAGTGGCAATTTCCAAAGAAGAGATCTAGTATTATTCAAGGTGGTGATTTGGTGAGTTCTAGTTAGTTTTTGACAGGTGTAGTTTTAGAAATAGCTAGGTGAGATGCAGTTATCAGAGAATCTATTAAGGCCCTAAACACTCTTAATGCACAAGAAGAAGAATATGGATAGTTGTTAAGCCTGCATAAGAATAAAGAAACACTATCAAGGTGATATAAGGTGATAAAGAGATTTGTTAGAAGTGTAGGAGTTGTGTGAAGGGTTTGAGAACCAGTGAAGTATGTCAAACTCCTAGAAACCTATGGACAGTAAGGAAGGCTTGTCAAGTCTTGTATGGGAAAATGAAGACCCTAATATAGTTTTTACCATCATTTTGATCCCTATGAGATTAGCATACTACTATGTCACCTAGTTACAAGATTGTATGGTGTTTAAAGACATTGGAAGGGTTCAAAGTGGCATACACAAGTTACAAAGGAGTCCTTTGGATTTGATAGTTATTTCAAAACATGAGATATAGAAACGATAGATGCAGATGGCTACTGTGTCATCCTAGGGCATAAAAATGTTAATATCCTTAAGATGGGTGGATACAAGTTGTCAGCACTTGAAATCGAAGCAAAACTTTTAGAGCATCTAGATATGATGGAATGTTCTATTTTGGGGATACCAGATACAGTCTATGGGGAAATCATGTGTGCAGTAGTAGTACCAAAAATTGATGTTACAATCTTCACTGCAACCACTGCTATGCCTACATCAACATGCCAAATTATAAATTGTTCATTATATCCTAAAACTTTATGTTACACGATTGTATACCGTAGGTGTTGTTGATGTTGGTAGTGTCTTTGAAGGAAATGGTGACAATTACACATGTAACCATGAGAATATAATTGATCTCAGACAAAAGAGCAATAACAAACAAGGAGTATATGAATAGAGGTGTTGTTTTCATTCATGATCATCATCACCTTGAGAATAGTGGCTACATCTGTGCATGGGCTTAGTCCTGCGTTGTTATTGGTGGATCACGGGGAAGAAATGAGAAAGATAACAATGGCTCACTAACTTCAAGAAAATTGTCACAGTTAATCATGATCACCTCTTTGATACAGCCCCTATAGCAACTCCTGCGAGAGAATCACCTCAATCTGGAGCTAGAAGTGAGAAATCAATGCATCCTTCAAGAACACCAATACTTCCCTACATGACTCCAATTAGGAGGATCCATCTGCAAAATGTAGAAGTAAGAACACGGCAAATGAACTATTTAGAAGAATACTTTGTGGATTATAGTGATTATAGGATATGCATAGAATGGAGATGTTGAAAAGATAGCAGAGTATGGACACCCATCAGATGTAACCATGGGAGATTTCTATCAGATATTTTAGTTGAAAATGACCTGGTATACATGTATGAAGAACCTTGAAACTTGGATAAGGCAAAGAACTATTTGAAATGGGAGTCGTAAAACAAGGTATAAGCATCCATCAATGCATAAATGAAATAGGGATTTTTATCAAATATTATAGCCAGACATGCTCATATGGAAACATATGAGGAATGAGAAATCTTTAATAGCCCACCATCATGAATATGAATACAAATGTACAAGCTATTTCAATTAAGATTCAGTGAAGTTCATCACAGATAGTATAGCAAAATCTGTCTTGACAAGCATGATGATAATTTTAAACTATAAAGGAAGCCTTGATATTGTACTATGAAATACAACAGAGCTATGTGGTATTGCAGGAGTGTACAAAGCTTTCCCTGCATCCCTACAATGGTAAGATCAAAAAACCTAAAGCCAATGCGGGAGAGTGGTAACAGATTAAAATGACTGGAAGCCCCATGACAAATGTACCATAATGCAAAAAGTGATTTGTGGTATTGCGGTGAGATTATACAAGTGAAGCATAAAATATTTTGCAATTAAAAAATGGTGAATATTTATTCACAGGAAAGGGAAAATCTAATATTATTTTGAGGGAGTTAAGCAAAATTAAAAATTGCGAGGGGGGTAATTATTTTTACCCAAAGGGTATATTTATTGGTGAAAGTACAAATATGAAATTGCCAGCAAGAGAGGAATAATGCATTATTGGGGAAATTATTCACGGGGATGATGGAAGATAATTAAATATTTGTGAGGAAAGACAAACAAAAGATAATGAAAAGTTGCACCGGATGGATATGTGAAGGGTCATAACCCTTAGAAATACAAAGTATATATGAAAGATAAAATCAAGAAAAAAAAAGGGGGGGTAGAACAACATGGTGTACTTGTGAAGATTTGTGATGAGATTGTGCAAAAATGAATTTGCTCTGAAAATGGTTTCAACTGTTTATCGATTTAAATGAAAAGAAATTGTGAAACTATCTCCAAATTGTTTTCTTTTAATCATATGAATGAATTTGTCAAGTACTTCTTGATTTGTCCTTGCATCTTTAAATATTACTTCTGTGTGATATTTTTGATGGGTTCTCTCAAGTAGAGATTAAATTATATTGAATATATTGCTATGATTCAGAGAATTCAGTTTGGATTAAGAAGAATGGTTTTCATCATTAAAATTACTTGTACATTTATGCAAGGCATAAACAAGAATAGTGCTAAACAGTTAGAATTTAAGACCATTGGATGAGAAAAAACTCATTATGACTCTGATACCCAACAAATAAGGCACCAATTAATGTTATGCTCTAGAATAAATAAAATAATTGTATATTTTGATTTTTTAGTTGTATGAGTAGGAGTAGGAGTAGCAATTAGTATATTTAAATTTTCTATTTCAGACCCTCATGCCAGTATGAAATAGAAACCCTATGAAGTTGTATGAGGTTTTAATCTTCTTAAATATCACCATTTAATTCTTAAAATAATAAGGATTGGTGATTGAGGTACACCCACCTAGGCGTAGCAGAGCCTAAAGAGCAGGGAATTCTAACCATTCTTGGTTAATTCTATTTGTTGTCCAAATCAATTGTTGAAATTGATCATAAAGCCTAGCATACTTTTAGGGTTTTACAATCTGCAGATTTGGGAACCAATAGATTGGCGACTCTACTAGAGATCTACTTGTAATAAGCAAAGGATGTGAATCTGATCCTAGAATTTTGTGAAGTTGAAGTCATTTCAGTTTTCCTCTTTTTCAAAAAAGAGGTGGTGACTCCATTAAGAAGAACATGATTAGAGAATGGCCCAGCAATATGTTGAAAATTCACAACGTAGGCCTGGGGAGCAAACACCTCAAATGATATGCTTTATTGATGCCCATGTTGTTTCTACTTCAATAAGAGAAATGAATAATGAAGAGTTAAAACAAGAGGTAAGAGAATTGCGAGCACAAATTGAAAGATAAAAATTGATAAGGCAAAAGAATGAATTGGAGCAAGAGCTACTTCAGTTGAGTGCACAACCTATTTCAAATGTGCCAAAATATAGGCCTAACTATAATTAGGTTGGATATGTAAACACAAGTAGCTATTTGATCCCACAAGTGCCCTATAATGTAGTTGGAAATATTGACAATACAAATAATGCTCATTATACATAGCAAAATGTTTCTACACCACAAGTTTCAAATCCAATAACTATGCCAATGACTTCTCAGCCTGTTGGGAATGCTTACCTTTTTCCTCCTGGTCAAGGAGGAGTGAGATACCAAGATCATGGACATAATCCGTATGTTGGGCAGTATCAATATCAATATATGCATCAAAATGTGCAGGGCAATATGAACCCTCATGGAGAGGTTAACCAAAATATGCATCATGTTGTGTATCAACAACAACAATAGCAGGGACCTCAGTACCAGCAATATCATCCACATCAAAGACAAAATCTTTTTGTAAAGGGACCTATGAATGTAGACAGGTTTAGACAGCTTGATTTCTTTGGTATTCAAGGGTACCCAAATGCAATTGGCAATGAGGTAAATGAAGGAGCAAGTCCACTTGGTAGTGAACAAATAACACATCCATTGACAGACACAATTGGTGAAGAAGAGGTATGTACATCTGAGAATGGTTTCCAAAGTTTTTCATACCCATTGTATGATGAAATGATAGAAGAAAATCAAATGATATTTTGCCAAGGTATGTCAAAACATGATTTTCATGTGTATTCAAATCTATTTTATAATGAGGATGAAGCCTTTTCAGATGATTAGAATGTTGTATCAACTTGTAAAGCAATGATTATGCTGATGAAATAATACATCTAATTTCTTATTTCTTATTGATCCTAAATATTGTTGTGATGATGAAAAAAGAAAAGAATAAATCAGCAATAAGGTGAATGAAGAGGCACGTTCACTCAGTAGTGAACAACTTTCAAATTTGTTGACTAGTGAATATCAGAGACATACACATAAAAATAATTCTAAAATTTCATGCCCAGCACACATTTGCTTTGACAGTGAAGGTACTTTTTGTGACAATAATGATGCATTATAGGGTGAGTGTGAAAGAGTATATTTATTAGGGTTACATTTTCATAAAATAAGGACATTTGGTGGTTGTGAATTTCATTACAGAAGTGCTCCATAAATGCGTACTTTTGTTGAATCTTGGGGTGTTGATTATTCAAGCTTGTTAATTGTTGAGGCAAATGATGATGAAGTTTTAGGTTCACAATTGTTGCAAAATAATTTGTTCTTCCTTCTAGTTTAGTTAGAGAGCCATCATTTGGTGAATGACAACAAATGTGATGAAATAGGGTATCACATAGAGTATGGGTCTAGCTTGTTCGGTGGTTGTGACTTCTTCTTGTCACATGCTAATAAAAATTTTTAGATTATACCTGATTTCTAGATACATAATAATGGAGAATGCAATGACAACATTGAGTATAGTAAGGTGATGAAAGATATCAACATATTCTATCAAGAAGATTTCAATAATATTTTTAGACTAGCTTCAGTGCAACGTTATGAAAATCAAGTGTATGATAGAGCTAAATAAAAACTTCTCTTATCTGGTGGCCTTGTGGCATCAGCTGTGGTTTATTTTTTCAAACCATACCAGTTCAGGGCAGAGGAGAAGTTTGACTCTTTTGCCCAATCGATAAAACACTCAGTTTGCTTCCACCAGATATTTGAATTCTTGTTATGCCTGTAAGGGGCATACATCCCCAGTCAGAGCCACTATTGGCACCTTCAAATTTTGGCAAAATTTGAAGTGCCTATGATAAAGAAATTGATTACAGCACTCAGAAATACACTTGTGAAATCTATCCTAGTAGCCTACTTTGAAGGATCATAACTTGAAGCCTATTCACTTTTATGCCAAATCACTTGGTAAACACAATCATATGACATATGTAAATGTGTGTGTCTGATTTCAGCTTCCTATGATCATATTTGACAGAGTTTTGAAGCACCAAGTTGGAGGGTTCTGCAAGAGTTTTGATGTCCGAGCATTATTAAATCTGCCAAGGTGGTCAACTTTAGAGGTCAATATTCACGAGCTAGATAATTCCCATGATGAACCAATTGGTGCTTACAATTTTCCCCATGTTAATTTACTTCTATGTCCATTTTCTAAGCCCCAGTACCTTGTTTGATATTTTTACCAGGACAAAAGCAAATACAGTTTGTAAGATCTATAGTCTACACAGTGTTATGTCTGTCAAAGTTGCCTTCTATATGAATCAATATTTCACATCTGGGTGGCAGTCAAGATGGGTGGATTAGTTCTTGTGATTCTCTAAATATTCATATACCCCTGTGTGAATTTGTGGAGCCTCAAGCTTCGATTTGATATTTTTTCAAAGTCAAAAGCAAATGGAGTTTTCACATTTTGACATCTGCATTTCCAGAAGGTTTCAAAGGGGTCACCTTTGCGCTTTAATATTTTTTGAAAGAAGTGGATTGATGAAAAGCCTTTATGTACATGTGTTAATTGGGCCTAAATGAACTAATTTCCCTAGTGGCAACTTCTTGAGAAGAGATCTAGTATTTTTTCAAGGTGGTGATTTGGTGAGTTCCAGTTGGTTTTTGATGGGTGTAATTTCAAAAATGGCTAGGTGGGATGCAGTTATTAGAGAATCTATTAAGGCCCTAAACACACTTAATGCACAAGAAGAGGAATATGGATAGTTGTTAAGCTTGCATAAGAATAAAGAAACACTATCAAGGCGATATAAGGTGATAAAGAGATTTGTTAGAAGTGTGGGAGTTGTGTGAAGGGTTTGAGAATTAGTGAAGTATGTCAAACTCCTAGAAACCTATGGACAGTAAGGAAGGTTTGTCAAGTCTTGTATGGGAAAATGAAGACCCTAATATAGTTTTTTCCATCATTTTGATCCCTATGAGATCAGCATACTACTATGTCACCCAATTATAGCACTATATGGTGTTTGAAGACATTAGAAGGGTTCAAAGTAGCATACAGAGGTTACAAAGGAGTCCTTTGGATTCAATGTTTATTTCAAAACATGAGATACAACAACGATAGATGAAGATTGCTAATGTGTCATCCTAGTGCATACAAATGTTGATATCCTTAAGATAGGTGGATACAAGTTGTCAACACTTAAATCGAAGTAAAACTTTTAGAGCATCTAGATATGATGGAATGCTCTATTTTGGGAATACCAAACATAGTCTATGGAGAAATCATATGTGCAATAGTAGTACTAGAAACTAAGGTTACAATCTTCACTACAACCACTGTTATGCCTACATCATCATGCCAAATTAGAAACTATTCATTATATCCTAAAACTAGATGTTACACGATTGTATATCGTAGGCGTTGTTGATGTTGGTAGTGTCTTTGAAGGAAATGGTGACAATTACACATGCAACCATAAGAATATAATTGATCTCAGACAACATAGCAATAACAAACAAGGAGCATATGAATAGAGGTGTTGTTTTCATTCATGATCATCATCACCTTGAGAATAGTGGCTACATATGTGCACAGGTTCAGTCCTGCATTGATGTTGGTGGATCATGGGGAAGAAATGAAAAAGATAACAATGGATCACTAACTTCAAGAAAATTGTCATTGTTAATCGTGATCACCTCTTTGATACAGTGCCAATAGCAACTCCTATGAGAGAATCACCTTGATCTGGAGTTGGAAGTGAGACGTCAATGCATCCTTCAAGAATACCAATACATCCCTACATGACCCTGATTAGGAGGATCCATTTGCAAAATGTAGAAGCAAGAACAGGGCAAATGAACTATTTAGAAGAATACTTCACATATTGCAGTGATTACAGGATATGTACAGAATGGAGATGTTGAAAAGATAACAGAGTATGGATGCCCATCAAATGTAACCAAAGGAGATTTCTATCAGATATTATAGTTGAAAATGCCCTAGTATACATGTATGAAGAACCTGGAAACTTAGATAAGGCAAAGAACTATTTGAAATGGGAGTTGTAGAACAAGGTATAAGCATCCATTAATGCATAAATGAAATAGGGATTTTTATCAAATATTATAGCCAGACATGCTTAGATGGAAACATGTGAGGAATGAGAAATCTTTAACAACCCACCATCATGAATATGAATACAAATGTTCAAGTTATTTCAATGAAGATTCGGTGAAGTTTATCACATATAGTACAGCAAAAATTTTCTTGCAAAGTAGGATGATAATTTTAAACTATAAAGGAAGCCTTACGATTGCACTATGAAATGTAACAAACCTATGTGGTATTGCGGGAATGCACAAAGCTTTCCCCGCATCCCCACAATGGCAAGGTCAAAAACCCTAAATCCAATGCAGGAGAGCAATAGGAGATTAAAATGACCAACAGCCCCATGGCAAATGTACCATAATGCAAAAAGTGATTTGTGGTATTGCGGTGAGATTATACAAGTGAAGTATAAAATATTTTGCATGTAAAATATGGTGAATATTTATTCACAGGAAAGGGAAAATCCAATATTATTTTGAGGTAGTTAAGTGGAAGTAAAATTTTGGGGTGGGTAATTATTTTTACCCAAAGGATATATTTATTGGGTGAAAGTACAAATGTGAAATTATCGGCAAGAGAGGAATAATGTATTATTGGTGAAATTATTCACGGGGATGATGGAAGATAATTAAATATTTGTGAGGAAAGACAAACAAAAGATAATGAAAAGTTGCACCAGATGGATATGTGAAGGGTCGTAACCCTTGGAAATACAAAGTATATATGAAAGCTAAAATCAAGAAAAAAAAAGAAGGGGGGCAGAATAGCATGGTGTACCTATGATGATTTCAGATAAGATTGTGCTAAAATGAATTTGCTCTAAAAATGGTTTCAAATGTTTATCGATTTAAATGAAAAGAAATTGTGAAACTATCTCCAAATTGTTTTCTTTTAATCATATGAATGAATTTTTCAAGTACTTATTGATTTGTCGTTGCATCTTTAAATACTTCTGTGTGATAAATTTTTGACGGGTTCTCTCAAGTAGAGATTAAATTCTGTTGAATATGTTGTTGTGATTCAAAGAATTCAGTTTGGATTAAGAAGAATAGTTTTCATGGTTGAAATTACTTGCAAGTTTATGCAAGGCATAAATAGGAATAGTGATAAATAGTTAGAATTCAAGACCATTGGATGAGCAAAAACTCATTATGACTCCGATACCGAACAAATAAGGCACCAATCAATGTTATGCTCTAGAACAAATAAAACCATTGTATATTTTGATTTTTCACTGTAGGAGTAGGAGTAGGAGTAGCAATTAGTATATTTGAATTTTCTATTTCAGACCCTCATGCCAGTATGAAATAGAAACCCTATGAAGTTGTATGAGGTTTTAATCTACTTAAATATCACCATTTAATTCTTAAAATAATAAGCATTGGTGATTGAGGTACACCCACCTAGGCATAGCAGAGC
This sequence comes from Cunninghamia lanceolata, assembly GCA_027924645.1. NCBI lineage: Eukaryota > Viridiplantae > Streptophyta > Pinopsida > Cupressales > Cupressaceae > Cunninghamia > Cunninghamia lanceolata. The sequence goes on from BSBN01000088.1 coordinate 4,957,023, forward strand.
CTAAAGAGCAAAGAATTCTAACCATTCTTGGTTAATTTCATTCGTTGGTCAAATCATTTGTTGAAGCTGATCATAAAGCCTAGCCTACTTTTAGGGTTTTGCAATTTGTAGATTTGGGAACCAACATGGGTCACCATAGTAATTTCAAACTTTCATTCTATAGAGCTTACCAATTCTAGAATTGGATTTTAACATTCTAACTCTTCTTCCTAATCCTCCACATCTTATACATCATCTCTGACATCTTCTGTAGCACTTTCATCATCTTCCTTTGGGCTTCGATCCATTTTTCTATCCTCGTTTATGGATTTCAACCAAACTCTATTTTCCTTCACCTCTTTTAGGAATTCATCCAATTTTCTAACTATGTTGGTGACACCTTGAATTCTTTGTGGTGGCATTCTCCCTAACCTATTGTAAGTCGCCTCTAGTTAGTGGTCCACCTACAATCACCCTTGCAACTGCCTCTTGACTGGTGATCTATTAGCAAAATTCTTATTGGTCACCTTAGATCAGTGGTCTATTTACAAGTAGATCCCATGGAGTAGCCATATACCTTCCTGAACATTTGAACCTTTTCTTTGATACCACTTGATGTATTCATGGTAAGAGGGCCTAGTGAAGGACTATCCAACCATGCAACTACAATAGCCAAAACACCTACACAACAGTAGTAAAAAATAACTTACACAAATATATCCTAGGATAACCCTCAAAGAGGGAAAAACCTATCCTAAAAAAATTCATCATTACTTTATTGAATTTAAAACAAGATTACAATTTGTTGCAAGGATGTATGTGCTAGGGCACAACCTAGTAAAAGCTAATTGTATTCCTATTACCTAAACTTTGTCTTGAACCCTATGTTTGTCCTCACACTTGAATCTCCTTCTTGATGTCCTCCCCTCTCCCATTTCAAATGTTTATAGATCTCCTATAAATAGATACAATCTCTAACTTCTTATGTGGTCTTAATTTGCTGCATGACAATGCAAAGTTCTATACTCTTTAAAATGTATAGTCAGCTAGTGCAAAGCTAATTCCTCAAACCTAGCCAAAAAAAAATTAGTGTGGTGTCCAATGTCTACTCCCATGGACCCAATAATCCTTCTTGTGTCCTTGATTGTTACAGCTCCAATTTATCTACCTCCAATACTCATTTTGTAATTGCGATAGTCTGTCAGTCTAATATCGAGTTAAGTCATTACACTGGTTCAATTCTTCTCAAATATGGATATGTCTGTTCTATACACCTCTTCAATGTTATACCAGGACCACAAGGATTAAATGTAAAATGTGATAACGTCCTAAAATGAACCATGGTGATGTAGGATTGCTTTGTTCTCCCCAAGATGTTCCTTAGTCACTTTGTGTTAGGATTGAGGTTTATGACATCTAAATTAGATCATTTTGTTTACTATAAATTGGCAGTGATTAATTCCTTGTTATCAAATTGTAGCATCACATTCCATAATGATCATAAATTAACACAAGTATTCATCTTAACTAAGAATTAGAATACATCATGATTACCCAAATCATAGTTAAACAAGAATGAATCATTATCATTACAAACATTAAGCATGTTATTCTTTTTCAGAATATAAAAAAATGTAGAATTACATTATCCAAGATATCTCATTAGTGAATAACTTCCACTATGTATGTACAAGGCTATGTTGAAGGCATCAAATATCCAATTATACATAATAACTGACTATCAAGTCATATAATGAAAAAGCACTGCATCTGGAACTTTTGACATTTCTCTTCATTATCCTCGACTTGTCTTTTGCTTGGAAGGAGAGCATCATCCAAATGCTTTTCCTCCAACCACAAACCAGCGGTCCCCCGCACAACTTCCTACATGGAAGTGGCCCTACCCTTCATATAAGGTATAAATATAAGGAACCATTAGGTTTGCCATCTGAGTATCTACTGTTGTGTTCTTCATAATGTCTCATGTTCATACAACTATAGATCCACTCTAACTATGTATGACACTACTAGAAACATCATGCTATCTAGAGCACTGTGGACCAACTAATGCACATAGAGACGGATGCATTACTTTGGCCAAAGATTTACATACATATACATTTCACAATGAATGTAGTCATATATTATGCTTAGTTCGACCTCTCTAGGTCTAGCAAAAGTAAGTTCAGTTTGATTCTTAGTCTAATTCTAAGACAGTCGACCTCTATCTTAGGGAGTACATTAAATATAACAGGTTGCTTTCGCAATAGGGAACATGTGACTCCTCATCACTCTATTCCATTTTTCAACATGACAATAGCCAAATCATGTTTTCCCAACAAAAGACTCCTATCTTAGGAGTACATTCAATTATGTTATGTTACTTTCATAATAGGGCACATGTGATTCCACGTCACCCTATTCCCATCTCTTCAAAATGTCAATAGCCCAAACAAGTTTTCCAACTTATGCCCTTCCTAGGTTCACAGTTTCATGTTGACCTATCACAAGGTTTACATTCAAATTCATGACATTTGAGACTTATATCATAATAGTCTAATAAGACGGTCTTACTAAAAAGACTCTATCTCAAGTATTCTCATGCGTTTTAATATCTTATACCTCATTCATGAAGTCTAGCCATTCGAAAAGAGTTGGCTTTCATTTACTTTGCAATACAAGAGTTTCATACTAACCATAATATTCATTCTCATAAGTATATAATTATCTCAGAGAAATAGTTCCTCCAATAAACCTGACATGCACTTAATGCTGCCTACAAGGCAATACACCTTACCTCTTATCCAATTTCTCCTTCTTTAACAAGGAGTCAACATATCTTTTAAATACATAAGATGCATCATAGTTGTCGTAATAACTATCATTAACAATAAAGCACTGTTATAGGGAATCTGTGACTCCACGTCACCCTATTCCCATACTTTCATAATGACATAAGTTTAATCATGTTTTCAACTCATGACCTTACCCGGTTGATGAACACATTGTAGCCTTTTCCAAAGGTTTACTTGCAATTAAAAAAATCTAGAAGGGTATTTTAGAAGGTCCAAAAGGTTGATTCTATCTCAAGGACTCTATGTGAGTTGATAGCATTATATACTAGCTTCATGGAGTTTGGTCAGTAGAAAGAAAATGGATTTCATTTACAATACAATGTAAGAGACTTAGACTAAACTTAGTTTACAAAAAGATTATCATTATAGTTCAAGGATGGTGCATCAACCACATGCAGGCCGAATCCTCCAAACATATATCTAAACAACATAGTTTTAAACACTATATATCATGAGCACTATCAACTCGAGCTCATCATAGAAGATTTTGTGTGTTATCATTAAACTATCATCATGCTATGTCATATCGGCACTCAACATGGTGTTTGCTACAATGAGTATTGGCTTGGCCTTGTAGGCCTCAAGCAACAGTTAAGAAATACAGTCAATACTAATTTGCAATGTATTTCATTGACAGCCTCGAGGGCTTGGAGTATATCTCCAAGTAAATGCATTAACAAGATTAAATAAATGTAACATAGACCTCGAGGGTCTAAGAAATAAAGATTATTATATCAATAGCTACCGCCTGAGGGCCTCAAACAATAACCACAACCAATAATGCACTTGACTATCGACACAGTCGACCCTATTCAATAGGGTTTTAATATTGTTTAACATTCAAAGCAATGTGAGTCTTTACACCTGCTTCGAATCTTACCTAAGTTTGTTTGATTGTTTATGATGTAGTCTATCATTGGCTCTTAGCAGAGGACTGTCATGCCAACTTCCTATGGCCTTCGACAAAGACTTCTAGCTAACTAAAAATTATCCTCTTCTTGCTCTATCTCCTGAGCTTTATGAATAGCAATGATAATGAATGAAAGAAAATACTTACAACTAAGTTATGATCTTTTTTGCATGCCAAGAATGTGGTGAAATCGCCACACGAGCCCACGAAATAGAGGATGGTTACTCCACTCTACCACCCCATGGCTTCCTTGGAGTCACTCAGTCCATTACCTGTTGTAGACACCTAAAAGTGTCCTCATGTCGCAAAACCCTAATGTCTTCCACATTCTACTAATATTCCCTAAATTTCTTCTATGGTTCAATAATTAATTTGAATTAATTAATTATTTGGTCATTTACATTCCAGATATCCCCTTTCACTCAATTAAATAAATTCCATTTGTTTAATTAAGGTTCACATATACCCTTCATTTGATTTATTCAAACAAATAAATCAAACCCATCACAAAAACCCCTTCTCAAATAAATTAAATAAATGCATACAATTTATTTAATTTAAATCACATTTCCCACCTCACCATATTTGTGAATTTTAAATTCACTTTTGTCCTCTAGTGGTGAGGAAACCCTAACTCATCCTAGCCCTCCATTTGGCCCTAAAGTCAAAATGCAATCTGGGCCCTTCATTCAAATCATCTCTTCTATAAATACACCTCATTTAGCTCTATTTTCACCTCTTAGAACACTTTTTTAGCTCTACATCTGATATACTATCTCCAATGTCTTGCTACCCACACACATGAGCTTCTCGCAATTGTACAAAACCTGCAAATGTGAGAACAATGAGGCAAGATGGAGGAGAGCAATAGACATAAGACAATGTTAGCTTGGATTTTAGTTGTTTTTCATGTTTGTTTGATAAATTTCTAGGCTAGATTGCTCTCTATTGCAGTTAGGGTTAGCTGTAGTTTTATTTCTGCATGTTAGACCAGTTTTTCCCTAGCACAAAATGGTGAACCTAACGTGAATGCATGTGAAATCTAACTTTTTTTGGTGATTTTTGAAAATCCAATTTCGTAGGTGACCTCCAGAGCTCAAACAAACGTCATCGTTGAGTCATGGAGGCCCTTTTGGTGAAAAATAACAGTAAACTCGCCCTATTTGGCTTCTAAACAAAATTGTAATTTTTTGAAAAAAAAATTTAGGGCCACAGGTCCATACATTATGGATCCATACGAATCTGTACCATACGGATCTGAAGCACCTATCTATACTAGTCTCTGTAGTATGTTCTTGGTTGTGGTCGCAGGATTTGAGTTTTCATTTGTAGGGTGAATGCTTGTTGCTCGGTATATTGCTTGTTTACAGGGTAAACTAGGTGTTTACAGGTTTAAAATTTTGGTAAAACCCTGAGCCTAGCCACTATCCAAAGAAAAAAACTTTAACTCTGCATATTCTCACCACTTCGTATTCTCCCCTGTCGCTTCCTATATGCCTCTCTACCACCAATGTTTGGATCCACTGCCTGTTTCAAATGCTAGCAACCCCCGGTCACTTCGGAACTGCAACTTCCATTTAAACCCTAACTTGTAGAACCTCCCATCGTGAGCACTTGGTTGCATCCTTCAAACGTTTGGGTTGCCTCCTTTCAAACCCTATCCGCTGGTTGTAAATCTCCTCAGTCGACTCCTAAACCCTTGGTCAACATCCATAAAAATCTCGTTCTGCCTTATAACTCCTAGTCGATGCACTGCTAAAATTGGTCATCGCCAACATCTACAACCCTTCTTCTGTCTACGCCCCTGTCTGCAGTCCACCACTCCCTAACTTGGTGACCTTGTCCATTCCCACCATCCTCATTAAACCCTAATCACCACTTTAAACCCGCCAGTGTTGATTGTATCTGCTAGTCCTTTGTCGGCCCTGTATAAACTTTTCACCACCACCAATTTTATCTCATCAAAACCCCTGATCTATGGGTCGCCACCCATGAGCCACTTCCCGCTCACTTTTAAACCCACCCAGCTCCTCACTAATCTTGCTTATGATTTCAGAGACAACATCGACGTTGGAATCCTTACAAACATGCTTTGTTGGGTTGGCTTTTGATTCTTCACACTCACATCTCTTCTTTCTTACATCCCTCTACTCAAAGCGCTCACGTTTACCAGCATACTTCTCTATTAATGTTTGAAACAATTTGGCCAAGACATTTGAATTCAAAGAAAACTAGTTAAATGTACTACTATGTCATGCAATGAAATATGTGGGGACATTGTTGCATTCTAGCCTCCACCGCTTCTGGTCCACTGTCGCCCCAACACCATTGCCTTAGCCTCCCTTTCTATGATCTTCAGCCTCTCGTCGACTGTAGATTTCAAACCATCAACCAGCTCCCTCTCCCGTCACCTAAAACCCTTAGTCAGTTGTTTTAAATGCCTCCGTCATGCCACTCTCATCGCGGAGATATCCCTTCATGAGACTGCTACCCCAGATCATTATCTTGCCCATGGTTTTATTGTCTCAAGCAATGCTACGCATGGTTTCGAGCTCCTTCACATCGACGTCTGCCAAGCTCAAAACACCCACATCCTGACACCCTTTCAGTGCTCAACACTCTTTCACCATCAGGTCGTTCCATTCACTTTTCCACTGGCACTATACACCCTAATCTACCTGCTATGGTCCCGTCTGTTTGAAGCCCAAAGTCAACATTGTCCCCACAAAAAATTATCACCTCCAAATCACAAAGCATTCAAGATCTTTATCATAGTTTTCACATCCAACAAATACAAATCTCTGGTCATGGGTTTCTCGCTGGGTCAAGGGTTTGTATTCATCTAAACCACTTGTCTCCACTCCCCACAATGCCACCAACATTCATTTTAGTCATTCTTTTACTTTTGTTACACTTTTGTTTCAAAGGCTCGCAGTGCATCACACTGATTGCAATTACTAGAAGTCCTTAATGCCCAACGTCCACAAGACGTCAACATCTCTGGTTTCAATCTTGCATATTGGTGTTTACATGTCAAATCTGGCAACTTTGTGGTGCTTTCGAAGACTTCAACCTGGTGTAGGGAGCTGCCATCCGTAGTTTTTGTTTAGGTAATCCGCAAGTTTGAAGTCTTAGCACTCATGACGGTCTTCGATAGCATTGATTGCTTTGACTGCGGCGGTCAATACACCACATCCAGATCTTGGCGTACAAGGTATATCCAGCAGTCTTTACACTGCTTAAATCCAGCAGTCATTTCATAAACTACAACGGTTAAAACATTCTCGGTGGCTTGCCTTCCACGGTTAGATCTCGATGGTCTGCGCAATAGCAATTGCTGTTATACCATGGTGGGTTTCAATACCATTCCCCAGCTATGGATTTCATAAAACAAAACAATCTTAGGTCATTATAGACCTACTAAGTGGTTTTGTAGACTGTACATGGTTTACCAGTGACCAGCGTAGGTGGAGGGGGGCTAGCGCTTTCCCCTTTTCCTTTTATTTTTTAATTTTCTGCAGCCCTCGGTCATATGGCCGACCGAGAGCCTCCACTAAGATAAACTGCCAGACACTAACTGTGACAGGCTACATGATGCATGTGACCGAATTCCCACCTAGTAGTCAGTCCAAATAGTCAGGACTGTGTCTTTTTCACCATTGTGCCAAAATAGGTGTTTTTTTTTCAAACTGTCATAACTCAGTCGTACGGTATTGAAATTTCGCAAAATTGGTGGCATTGGAAAGCTGACTCCAAGAACTACATAGCAATATAGGTTTGATCACGTAAAAAATGTAATTTTATTAGATATTTGTTTGGTCAAGGTTAACTCTTCATTTAAACTTCTAACGTGGATATCTTTTGCATTTTTTATCAAATTTCAACAATTTTTGTTTTGAAACTACTTGAAATTTCCTAAATTTTCTGATTCTATTATTTATTTTGCTATGACTGATCAATATTTTTAGATATTTTGCATATTCCATTTTTTGACCTTTTTGACCTCGAGGCTTGCAAAAATGAAATGTTTACTTGATACCTCTTGTTTTTTCACACATTCATAGGGTTTTTTGTGCTACTAATGTCTACTTTGTAGCATGTGGCATTTGCGGGTCAAAAAAATCAAATTGAAACTACTAACACTTTTTGATGCAGGGAATCAATTTCTTTCATGTGCATGTGTTTTGGTTATCATACGCACATTTGGTTTTGGTGCACTAAAATAAACATAATCTTGTTGTTTTCACACTTATCTTGGGGTTTAAAATGAATCATTGTTTGCTTTGCTTGATTTTTTGAAGTGTGTATGCTCTTCCCTCATTCTCTAAGTGATCTTGGGAATCAAAAACACTTCTTAAACACTTGCATTTGTCACACCACACATTAAATGTCAAAGGGTGAATGAACATTTGTCTAATGTGGCATAAGTCCAAAAATACATATGCTCTCCCCTCACATTATCATATGAACTTGGGGGTCAAAAGTATTTTTGGTGCTTAGGTCACTTTTGTTACCCTTTAGAGTGGGCCTGCTCTTGAGACACATCCATAAGGAGAACTCATTTGCGACCCCAAGCGGTACTTTTGTCCAGTCCACTATACAAATTGGATAAGGTGAAATCCAAGTCCTAACCGATATTAGCATTCACCATACAGTGCTAGCTCGAAAGAAGGCATACCTTAGTGTATATTAAACTCCTAGTAGGGTTAGTTAGAGTCTTAAGTGGCTTGCTGGATGCTCGTGGGGTACCGATCCCCCAAATATTCACTACGAACCATTGTCTAGTGGCCAAAATCCCTCTACTTGTTGGCGCAGAAGGTTGGACCTTTGAAGTCGTCCCATGTTCTCACAGTTTAGAGCAGAGATAGAAAAGTACCTTAAGATCTACGTGTCTTGATGACTTGGAACTTGATGTGCCTGAGAAGTGAGTGCACTGTAAGGGGGAGCCCATGCCACCAAGTTCCTAGAGCTATCCACTTTAAATAGGCGCGGCTGGAGAAATCCAAGTGGGAACTCAACAAGTATTGTCCTTGCCTAGCCTAGGATTGTGCATGTCTACAAGTGTTTGCAAAACATCAAGAATCACCAAATACAGCTAATCTGACTGCCAAATGTCTTCTATGATTGATGTGTGTGCTTGCCTAGTCATCATCCCAAACATTCTTGACCATACATTCATTCCATGTCATCATCATATCCTCATCATGCCAACTCATCCTATCCTAATCAGATTCCTACTCATATCTTAAATCATTCAACCTTCACATCCTAATCACCATCCTTAGCCACCTCATATCCTAATCATATCCAATTCATCATGCATAACCATTACACATTGTCATCCTAATCCAATCCATTTCACCCTAATCATTCTTTTGGCCATCATCTTAATCATCCTTATCAAACCGTAATCACCTCTTCCATCCAAGTAATGTCATCCTAATCATCTCTAATCATTCCATTTAATACCTTAATCATACCCAAGTCATCATAATTTAAACCTTAATCATCCCTTGTCACCTTCTTCCTAATCATTACATTTCATCATCCCCGCCATTCAAATCCAATCAATTTCATATTATCATTCCACATCATATCACTATCACATATCCTATACACATCCAAGTCATCATCATCATTCTCCTAATCATGTCTAAGTCATCCCAATCCACTCCTAATCATAACCCTGCCATTCATTCATAATCCAATTAACTTCTTCCTAATATGTCCTAGTCATCTAATCTCATCACCACAAATCATCATATGCATTCCTAATCCAATCAATCACATCCAAATCACATCCAATCCTAATCATTCCAATCCAATCAACATCAATCCCAATCACAACACACCACAACCATAGGGAAAACTTCGAGCATCTACTCTCTCTATCGAATCTGATTGCAACTATGTCAAAGCCACCCATTACATATCCAATTCCATTCCTTTATGATCACATTTCATGGCAACATTTCACTACCATTCATCCCTTGACATCTATAGAGGTTCCCAAACATAGTCCTCCTAAGGTCGAAACATAGGGAGAAACGGTCGAAGCTTGACTATATCACAAGTACAAATCTGTGGACTAAGAGACCTTGACATCTTTTTCACATCAATCACAGCTTGGGCTTAATAGTCCACAGCTAGTTTAGTCCATCCTTCCAAGTGAATTCTGAAACTCATGGGTTCACTTTAATGAATCATTCCTTCTACACCTCAAGCTCTTGATAAATCCAATTTATACTTTGACAAGATCATTAGTAGATGAGAGTACCCTCTTGGAGCTAGAATTTTCAAAGACTATTATCATTAGCCTCTATCATAGTCTAGACCTCATCACCTTGCATTGACATCCCCATAGCATCCCACAATTCATAAGTCTCATTTGGTAAAGGCATGGTTGCAAAATGAAGAGAAAAGGGAGTGGATCCTCCTAGTCATCCCTCATACACACACCTTCCTAATCATTCTCACCAAACATCCATTCCAAGTCACCTTCATTCATAATCAAAACCCTAGTCATCCTTGTCATCCAATCTTGTCATTCCTCAATATCCTAATCATCTCTTTCATCCAATCCAATTCACACTAGTCATTATCCTAATCATTACACCTCACCCTAATCACTACACTTCATCCTAATCATCATATCCTAATCATACCCTAGCCATTTCCAACTCATCCTAAGCACCTCTTTCATCCAATTAACATCATCCTAATCACCCTTTCTAATCATATCGTTCAATCAAATTCATCCTAATCATCTCACACTCTATCACATTCCTAGTCTTTCCACCTTATCATCACCATCATTCATCCTAGTCAAGTACAACATGGCCCTAATCCCACAAGATGACATACAACAAAATGAATACATGTGTCATTCCATGCCAATCCTAGAGAACAAGGTTCTAGCACTCCAAGCCTCTTTACAAGTCTATCCAAGTCCAACTTGGTAGCAAGACAAAGTGCCTTTAAATTCATTCTGCCTTTGACGATGGGAATATAAGTCTATCACATCCATCATGAGTACATTATACCATCGTACTCCTAATCCTAATCATGATTCCACATCATCTACCCTCATTTTCCATCCACTATATTGTCCTTCCGCACATACCCTTGCAAAGGATGTGATTCATTTGCTACTAGCTAGGGATAAACCCTCCTCATGTCAAACACCCATTCATGAGCCTATCAAAGAACCCTTAAATGCCATGTCCAATTCTTCCACCCTATCATGTGGCTCACAACACATCAAACCTATCCAAGAGTCATCCACATCCACTTCAACCCAAAGTCAAAAGCCATGTCAAGAGCATAATCCTAAGCATGAGGAAACATTACCCCCTCATTTAATTCAAGATCAAACCCCTTCCATTCCACCCATCCACAACACGCTTACTCCTTTCGATGATCAAGCTCCCATTTATGATCATGATCCCACTTGTGATCAAGAAGGTCATGATGATCCACTTAGCCAACTTTATGCATTCCATGGTCAAGAGCTTGCCACCTCACCCATCCATTATCCAACCACTTCCACTTGTCATGATGAGACAATTGCCTCCCAAGCACTCATAGAAGATCAAACCAATAACTCAGATCCTAATAAGCATAATCAAGATCCTAATCCTTCCACATCCACCACCAACTCCATTTCAAATCTACTCTCATATCCTCTGGGTTTATCCACTTTCATTCATGAGTGTTCTTCCTTAGGAACACAACAACCATTATCTACCACATCAATTTCTCCATCAAATAATCTACTCAAGTCTAGTGTCCAAACTACACCTAGTCCCATAGTCCATTCCATCCTCCAAAACTTGAATTACCAGGGTAAAGGCTTAGGCCTTCATGAACAAGGAATTTTGGAGCCCATACATGTTAAACTACCCCCACGCTCATATGGCCTTGGATACATACCCCAAGGTAAACAATCTAATGATGATGGTACTTCCTCCACACTTCCTATATCTACTTCTTTCCATTGCAAACCCTATCATATTCCCAAGACATATGCTTCCATTCCACCTCCCTCATCCTACAAATGTCAAAATCATGTGACCATACACCTGCCACCATCTAATTTACCTCCACTACTTCCAACTCCTACTATCCCTCTATCCACTTTGCCACCATTGCTTTCGACACCTAATATCACAATCATCCATAAGTACCCTTACATTCCTAATCATGACCAACAAATGCACATATTGTCTAAACATAAGCTTCTACTCATTACATCCACCACATGGGATTAAAAAATAAACATTTGGATGCCTCTACATATAAAGCCAAAAATCCTAAGGGTGTTAATGCCTTAGGACACAAATGCATAAAGTTGAATACATTCAAAACTCCATCCAAACCCATACCTCCAAAAGCAAAGTCCAAAAGAAAAATGGTTTAGGTACCTAAGCAAAAAAGAAAGTCAAATGGGCATCCACCTCTCAATAATCCCAACCATCCTCATCCATTCATATATGCCATTCTCTTCCAAAAACTCAAATTCCTCCATCTCACATGAAAAGCAAAAATCATAAAAATACTAAGTCCATGTGGGTACCTAAAGTCCTACATCATCCATCCACTAAGCAAACATCACCATTTCTTCCTACACCACCATCCACTCAAAAACTTCCATGTTTATCACGGTGTGTGCAACCGTTGGTCATGATTCCTCTTCACACCTTCACCCCATCATTCAACTACTATCCTACATATCTTCCTCATCACCTCCCTATGGTCCATGCTTTTGCATAAACATTTCATCCATCTTCCTTGCATAAGTCCTACATAATCCACCATCTTCCCTATCTAATCCACATCATAATCCACTATCTACCTTATCCATCTCACTTTCATGCAATCTCCCTTACCAACATCGATGAGCATCATGAATTGACATGATCCATGCGATGACATCTTTCTCCAACAAGACTATCATCTTTCATGGAACTAGACACTTGAGTCCCTCTCGTCCATACCCACCTATCCCAGTCAAAAAGTAAAAAAAAAGTGAAAAAAGCAAAAAAAAAAAGTAAAGAGGAATCATTTTGTCCAACAATGAAAACCTGGTAAACAGACGCCTTGGATAAGTACCATGATGAAAACCTAGAAAATAGGTGTCATGTGTAGATTGATCAACTATGTCACTTACACTTGGGGGCACATTGTCTCATCCTCCTATCATGTTATTTCCATACCATTTATCCTATCCTGCCATCTTTATCCACTACACATACTTAGCCTATCAAGTCCATTCATTCTCCCTTCCTCTTTTGATCTTGATAAAGATTGGGGGCACCTTGTCTCATCCAGCATATCACTTTCATCTTATCGTTTCCACACCTTATCCTGCCATCTTTACCATTTACATATCTTTCCATATCATCCTATCCATTACATACACATTCCTATCATATCAAACCCATCCATCCTCCCTTCCTCTTTTGATCTTGATAAAGAAATGGGGGCAAAATGTTGAAAAATGCTTTGGATATCCCTTGATATACCTCATCCCTTCCTATCCATCCAATCATCCTATTCTCATACACTTTGCCATGTCAAATCCCAAGCATTCCACCTTGAATGGGGCATGTTATTCTTATGCGACATAGTCTGTGAGATCACATCCTTTCTCTCTTAAGCATGCATTCCTTCCATCCACTATCGCCCACCCATTTTATCCATTCACCCAATCCCATTCATCCTTCCACTTAGACTTGGCCTCCCCTTGTCATTGGTATCTAGCACAAAGGCTACCCAAATTGTCATTCATGGACATCCCTAAACATTCAAAAAACACAAAAAAAATAAATATTTCAAAAATCCAAAAAATCACATTGCAAAAAATCCAAAAAAAATCACAACATTTGAAAAAACACAAAAAAATTGAAACATTCTCAAAATCCAAAAAAATCACATCTCAAAAATCCAAAAAATCAAAATATTCTTAAAATCCTAAAAAAAATAACATATGTCAAAATCCAAAAACATTCAAATATCCTCAAAAAATCCAAAAACATCAAATATCATCATAAAACACAAAAAAATCAAATATCGTACAGAATCCAAACAATAAAATCACTCAACTCATCAATCCACCAAATCATTCATCACCTCATTGAGATGTTTCTTAAAATCCAAAAAAAATAACATATGTCAAAACCCAAAAACATTCAAATATTCTCAAAAAATCCAAAAACATCAAATATTGTCAAAAAACACAAAAAAAATCAAATATCCTACAAAATCCAAACAATAAAATCACTCAACTCATCAATCCACCAAATCATTCATCACCTCATTCCCACCAAATCAATTCTTCTATCAATTCTTCCAATCATTCAATTCCTCAACTAAATCACTCAATCAAATCTCCCGATCAATCCATTCAAACATCAATTCAAATCAATCACATCATCATATCATTCAAATCAGTTCTTCAAATCATCCACAATCCACATGGTCGAACTATGTCGCCTCTGATCTTTCACGTAGGCAAGGCCCTCTTCAATGCGCCCCCGAGGCATTAGGTCAATCCCCTAGGATCCATCAATTCAACCATCATAATAAGTCATCCTTTCGTGAAGTGGACACTTTGATCAGACAATAAATCTTTCATAACAACACATACTTCAAAACCAATCCCAAAATCAACAAAGACAAGCTATTCAAATTAGTCAAATCAATCAATCACTTGTGATAATCATATAGCACGATCAATCTATCCTTGTCAACCATCACATTCCTACACAGAATGGGGCATCATTGAAACTAGGATTTTGTTCCTTATACGACATGCATCATTTATCAAGCATTGTCAATAAAACCCTGGTGTTGCTCGTATGACCAACAACACTAGTGTCAATCAATCATATCACTTACCTTAGACAGGTAGGGGCATTGTCGAAACCAGACCAGGTGTCGTATACGACATGCTTCCTATCCTAAAACTAGGCCTCCATCATTTAACCTATCACAATCAATCAAACACCTATCACTTGGCAAATGATCAAATGGTTGTTGGTCTAGTCCGTCTTCTTTAACTGGATTGTTGTGCAGTCTTGTTCTTATGTGGTGCAAGAGCACCAAGACATCTAGGGTTTGGTTAGTTTTCCAAGTTGTTTTGTTTAATAAGGTCCTTGAGACCATTAAATGTTGTAATAAGGCTTGAAAGCCATGCATGTAAATGGACTATGTCCAAATAACTAGAATCTATTTTCATGTTGTAGTCCTAGGGAGGACAATCATGTTGTAATAGGCAGTTTGCTATAGTCATTTATGTAAGCCTTTGTAGAGGCATATAGGACAGTCATTTAAGTTTTCTTGTTATTAAGCCTATAGAGGCATGTCAAGGGTTTGGAAGTATGATAGAACCTTGTCCAAGGTTAACAAAAGGTTAGAAAACATCTTCTAAACATAAAATGGTCAGTGCAGTCCTCAAGAGGACAGTTTCTAAAACTGTTATTAGTGGCTGCAGTTAAAAATCAAGAAAAAACTCGTTGGTTTGGGTAGTTTCTTCGACCCCCAACCACTCCAATCAACTTCATGCAGATGTAGGAGGATATATTAGCCTGCCAAGGTGTATTGTAGAGGATTCATTCAAAGGAATTGAAAGAAATATCAAAAGACAATTGTTTTTCTGCTTTTTCTGCCTTTTCTGTATTTTCTTTGCTGTTATCAGTCCGTACCCGCACCTGTACGGGATAGTCATAGCATGTGTTTGTAATGGATGGTTAGAGTACTGAAGCAGCTTTAATTTGGATCTTGTTTAAGGTCTTGACAGTAATCTAGAGGTGAGAAAATCATTGTTTTGTGTTGACTATCCTAAAACCTAGATTAGGGTTCTTCTAAGCAACCCAATGGAATTCTCCTCATTCCTTTGATCCTTTCTGTCCCTGATCAAAGGAATGAGTTGTATGATAGCTAATGCAAGGGCTTGTAGAGGTTATAAGGGTAGGAGGATGGTTTGGACTGTGTTGGTCATGTAGATGACCCTGTAGAGTTATGTATTGGGATGGAGTAGAGGACAGCAGCACTTGGGTGATGGTCATTGACTGTGGAATGAAAATCTTGTGAAATACCAGTCTTTAGAAGTGATGCAAGAAGCTTTGGATCTAGCAATGATCCTATGAGAGGAGGTAAGACTAAATCCTCCATGAAACCAATTCATTCTGCCTATTTTCAAACTCTGTCTGTCCTCACTAAAAACGTCACCTCAAGGGAGATATTATTTATTTTTGTTGAGTTATTGATTTGTCAAGGAAGGCATTGGGCATGTGTGGCATGTTACTGATTAAGCATGATTGAGATTGAGTTCTTTTTAATGGACATCACCCCAAGGAAGACACTAAGTCTGCCATTCTAGTGGAATAGTAGTGTGGTGACAGTCTATGAGACTGCTGTCCTACAAACCCTACACTGTGAATGGGATGGAATGTTAGTTGGTGTTAGGCATCCTGAGGTAACTGACCTGAAGTTACTCCCTTTTATATCATGAACATGTGTAGTTGTGAGTCAGAACCCTACCTTCTGTGAAGGTTGATCTCTGTCAAAGGAAAATAGTGAACCTAGAGAGACCTTTCATTGAAGTTGTGAAACATGCTACTGTTGTCCTAGATGCTTTCCATCATATTGGTATCAGAGCAAAGAAAGTAGATCCTTGAGGGTGTAGTAGGGTCTTGTGAAACAGTAAGGGTTTGTGAGAGGTGTAAGGATGCCTCCTAAGAATCAGATGGCTAGGGAGAACAATGAGTTGAGAGAAGCCTTAGAGGCTAGAGAAAAAGAGTTGAGGGACAGAAGAGAGAAGGATGCTGCAAGGGAAAGAGAGTTAAGGCAAGTGAGAAGAGAGAATGCATCAATCTTGGCAAGATTGGAAGCATTAGAGAAGAATCCTAGAAGGGATGAGCAAGATGATCAAGAAGGAGATGAGGAGGTAGATGAGAATCCTCCTGAGGATGAGTTGGATGCTGAAGAGAAGAAATTTGTGAGATTGCTGAAGGTAGTCCAAGGAAGTGGAACAAAGGCAAACATAGAGTTACCTACCTATCAAGGGAAGATGGATAGTGAAGAGCTATTAGGGTGGATAGATGCCCTTGAAAAAAATTTTGAGTATGAGGAGATGAGTGATGAGAAGAAGATCAAATTTGCAAAAACAAAACTAAGAGGAACAGCACTTACATGGTGGAGTAGTGCGCAAATAGAAAGAGTGGCTAGAGGTGGCACAAGAATCACTTCTTGGGGTAGGATGAAAGATATGATGAAGGATCAATTCCTTCCATCTGATTACTCCATTCAAACAAAGAGGATGAGGCAGAATCTGAAACAAAAGGACATTGATGTTATGTCCTATACTGAGCAATTTCATAAGCTTAGTATTAGAGGAGGATTGGAAGATGAAGAAGAGAAAGTAGCAAGGTACCTTAATGGGCTTAGGTATAACTTGCAAGATGAGATTGGTTTGACAGTACCAAAATCACTTGGAGAATGTTTTCAGTTGGCCATAAGGGCTGAAGAAAGGTTGAAGAGGAAGCAAGAAAGACAAGGAGGTAGTGGAAGAGGATATAGAGGTAGGGGCAGACCTACTAATGAAGTTCAGAACAGCAATGAGAAGGGTAAGGAGATTTCTGTAGATTAGAGAGGTGGATATAGAGGTGGAGGTAGATTTGGATCAGGTAGAGGAGTGTTCACAGGCAGATGTTATCACTGCAATGAAGTGGGACACACATCTTTCAAATGTCCTAAGAAGGATGATGTTGATAAGAGCAAGGATAGAAGAGTTCACTTGGCACAAGAGGAGGAGAAGCCATAAGAACTAGAAATGTCGTCAACCTCTCCAGTGATGGTTGGAGAAATGCTTATGGTGGAGAAAGGTAAAATGCAGCAACCACCACAGGTATCTATTTTTAAAACTAATTATTTAAGCCATGGAAAGATATGCAAGTTGATTATAGATTCAGGTTCTCATGATAATTTGGTTTCTTGGGAAATGGTGCATAAGTTGGGATTGAAAACATTTGATCATCCTAGTCCTTACAATGTCACTTGGGTCAGTCAAGAACAAGTAAGGGTTACTAAGAAGGCATATGTTGATTTTACAATTGGTCCATATCAGGATTATGTTTTGTGTGATGTCATTCCAATGACATGTGGGCATATTATTTTGGGTAGGCCATGGCAGTATTTAAGGACAATTCATTATGGTTACACTAATAACTATTTCATGCATAAAGATGGTAAGAAGTTCAAATTGATGCCTTTACCTTGTGAAGACAAGAAGGAACATGTTACTATTTATTTTGGAGAGAAATTACAGTTGAATGTGCAGGTTAAGGATGATTGTAAACAGCCGGAACAGTTGCAGCAGAAGAAGGTAGAAGACAGTCCTAAAGAACAGCAGGTTTGGGACTTGAGTTATGTCAAGGTTGGAGACATTGATTGCCCTATAAAGAGGCAGAAGAAAGAAGACCAACAGTAGATAGTACAGGGAGAAACAAATCAAAACTTCTAGTTGGGAAGAACAGGAGCATTGCAGCAGCAGGGTCCTAGACAAGGACACCAAAACAAGTTTTATGGTTCTAACACTGTTTATAGGAGCCATGCAGGTTGGAGAAGGAGGAAGATAACTGTTGGAGAGTTGATGTTCCCTATCACCAGTCAGAGGAACATTCCACCCAAACTGAAGAACGCTTGGAGAAGATCCCCTAACTCTTGGGACAAGAGTTTTCATTATGCCGGGGAGTATGGTGCAGGAGCACCAAGACATCTAGGGTTTGGTTAGGTTTCCAAGTTGTTTTGTTTAATAAGGTCCTTGAGACCATTAAATGTTGTAATAAGGCTTGAAAGCCATGCATGTAAATGGACTATGTCCAAATAACTAGAATCTATTTTTTATGTTGTAGTCCTAGGGAGGACAATCATGTCGTAATAGGTAGTTTGCTATAGTCATTTATGTAAGCCTTTGTAGAGGCATATAGGACAGTCACGTAAGTTTTCTTGTTAGTAAGCCTATAGAGGCATGTCAAGGGTTTGGAAGTATGATAGAACCTTGTCCAAGGTTAACAAAAGGTTAGAAAACATCTTCTAAACATAAAATGGTCAGTGCATTCCTAAAGAGGACAGTTTCTAAAACTGTTATTAGTGGTTGCAGTTAAAAATCAAGAAAAAACTCATTGGTTTGGGCAGTTTCTTCGACCCCCAACCACTCCAATCAACTTCATGCAGATGTAGGAGGATATATTAGCCTGCCAAGGTGTATTGTAGAGGATTCATTCAGAGGAATTGAAAGAAATAGCAAAAGACAATTATTTTTCTACTTTTTCTGCCTTTTCTGTATTTTCTTTGCAGTTATCAGTCCATACCCGTGCCTGTATGGGATAGTCATAGCATGTGTTTGTAACAGATGGTTAGAGTACTGAAGCAGCTTTAATTTAGATCTTGTTTGAGGTCTTGACAGTAATCTAGAGGTGAGAAAATCATTGTTTTGTGTTGACTGTCCTAAAACCTAGATTAGGGTTCTTCTGAGCAACCTAATGGAATTCTCCTCATTCCTTTGATCCTTTATGTCCCTGATCAGAGGAATGAGTTGTATGATAGCTAATACAAGGGCTTGTAGAGGTTATAAAGGTAGGAGGATGGTTTGGACTATGTTGGTCATGTAGATGACCCTGTAGAGTTATGTATTGGGATGGAGTAGAGGACAGCAGCACTTGGGTGATGGTCATTGACTGTGGAATGAAAATCTTGTGAAATACCAATCTTTAGTAGTGATGCAAGAATCTTTGGATCTAGCAATGATCCTATGAGAGGAGGTAAGACTAAATCCTCCATGAAACCAATTCATTCTGCCTGTTTTCAAACTCTGTCTGTCCTCACTAAAAACAGTCACCTCAAGGGAGATATTAGTTAGTTTTGTTGAGTTATTGATTTGTCAAGGAAGGCATTGGGCATGTGTGGCATGTTACTGATTAAGCATGATTGAAATTGAGTTATTTTTAATGCACATCACCCCAAGGAAGACACTGAGTCTGCCATTCTAGTGGAATAGTAGTGTGGTGACAATCTATGAAACTGCTGTCCTGCAGACCCTACACTGTGAATGGGATGGAATGTTAGTTGGTGTTAGGCATCCTGAGGTAAGTGACCTAAAGTTACTCCCTTTTATATTATGAACATGTGTAGTTGTGAGTCAGAACCCTGCCTTCTGTGAAGGTTGATCTCTGTCAAAGGAAAACAGTGAACCTAGAGAGACCTTTCATTGAAGTTGTGAAACATGCTACTACTGTCCTAGATGCTCTACATCATTATGCTTCTCAAGGCAGTCCCTAAGTGATGAAGAGAAGCAAGGATAGAGTGAGACCTTTTTATTTGATTGTTGTTTGCGATTTGTCTTGCCAAATGACTGGGGCAACTTGGTGCCTTGCGTGTGATCGAGATTCCATTGGGTGTGAATTAAAGACATCCTATGCATTGGAAAGAATAATTGCTTCCTTGCATCAGGACTTGCACACCTCATAGTTATCTCATCACATGTTCTGACAAGGTATCACAGTTACTAGTCTGACTCAAGGCATTCCTTATCTGTCATGTGTTCGTTTCACAAGGGACTATACTTTCCACTTTGGCCTTTAACATGCCATGGTGATTATTGTCTTTGACATAATAAGTTCTATAATGATAAGTAGAAAAAATTGCAAGTGACAACCTCAAAAATCTATCAAAGCAAGATCTCATTTCCATTCTTCTAGCCAATCTTTCTTTCCTCCACCATCTCTCTTTTGCATCTTCATTCCTCCATCTTCATTGCAGCATATCATTCATTTCTTCTATCCATTCCCCTATTTTTCTCCCTTCACCAATCCCTTTCATTTTGAGAGCCTACCCATGTTTGTCCAACCCGCCTATCCTCTCCAGCGGGCATCATCATCCTATCTTTCCATCATCATCCTTTTCATCTATCTATTTCCTTAGCTTCTTTGAAATGATGTTACTTGACATAAATCACATCATCTCAAAGAGGGGCAAAATGTAGACACCTAAAAGTGTCCTCAAGTCGTAAAACCCTAATGTCTTCCACATTCTACTAATTTTCCCTAAATTTCTTCTATGGTTCAATAATTAATTTGAATTAATTATTTATTTGATCATTCACATTCCAAATATCCCCTTTCACTCAATTAAATAAATTCCATTTGTTTAATTAAGGTTCACATGTCCCCTTCATTTGATTTATTCAAACAAATAAATCAAACCCATCACAAAAACCCCTTCTCAAATAAATTAAATAAATGCATACAATTTATTTAATTTAAATCACATTTCCCACCTCACCATATTTGTGAATTTTAAATTCACTTTTGTCCTCTAGTGGTGAGGAAACCCTAACTCATTCTAGCACTCCATTTGGCCCTAAAGTCAACATGCAATCTGTGCCCTTCATTCAAATCATCTCTTCTATAAAACACCTCATTTAGCTCCATTTTCACCTCTTAGAAGACAATTTTTTAGCTTTGCATCTGATATACTATCTCCAATGTCTTTCTACCCACATACATGAGCTTCTCATGATTGTACAAAACCTGTAAATCTGAGAATAATGAGGCAAGATGGAGGAGAGAAATAAAGATTAGTCAATAGTTAGCTTAGATTTTATTTTATTTTCATGTTTGTTTGATGATTTTCTAGGCTAGATTGCTCTTCATTATAGTTAGGGTTAGCTATAGTTTGTATTTCTACATCTTTAACCAATTTTTCCCTAGCACACCTGCTAAATGCAAGTGGACAACAAGGATATGGATCTAAGTGGTCTAATATGGCCTCTCATCACTCCACTAACCGTGGATGATGTCAACCAACACACTTAACACATATACATATTAATAACATAAGGCTCGATACAAAGTTTAAATAATTATATCTTAATAAACTCTCCATACATCTTCATGATGTATAAAGGTTCCCATAAAATCCAAGATGTCATCATACGACATCATCACCAATATGGTGACACAATCAAAATACAATTTAGGGGTCGAGTACTACTCTCCCTTCTTCCCTATAAACTCAAAACATATTATACAAAGAATAATAGATTCAAAATCCTAGTTTGGGAATTAAATAGAGAAACAAGAAAGTACTTGGCCACTTGGCGAGACTATCTCTCGACTCACGATGACATTATAAGAAAGTCATTTAGTCGAGTTGACGTAAACATCGTCGAGATAACTCAATCGACATAATGACACATAAAGGAAATCGACTAGCAAGGAAAAGACGCAACTCACTCAGACTTATGAGGGTTCATAAGGATGAAAAATATGATACTTAGATGGCAATTTAAACCATGTCCTGACATCTATCTCTTCCTCCTAGATGATACTCTCCTTTTGTCTTCGAAGGAAGATTCATTTCCTGTTCACACTCAGCATCATAAAATCATGATCAATGCATCATCTTTTGATTTGCAATTCATAATAATTAAATAATCATATGAGCATGTACTCTCATGTCTAACTAACGTTAGTTAGTATTCACATAATCAATGATTAAATCAGATATTTTCACAACATCTAATCATTAAACTATGGTTAATCATCTTGATTATGACAAAAAATAAGATTAAGCTAAACCATAAGTTGGGGATGTAACATATCTCCCCCCATAAGAGTCATCATCCCCGATGTCTTCAAAATCAGCCAATCTAATAAGAAAAGTGTTGTACCTCTTCAAGAACTTCTAAGGGACCCACATATCTAGGAGCTAGTTCGGTAGTCTTTCTAAACTTAATGGAGCTCTTTTGAGGTTTTACCCTTAGAAGGACCTTTTTCTCCCACTAAGAAATTCCTTTCGATCCGCTTAGCACCCACATAACTTTTTGGACTAAATCTTGCTCTTCCATTTCTAATAGCATTTCTTGACCAATGCTAACCCTATCTTCTAACTTATCCCATCTTATAGGGGTTCAGCACCTTCTTCCATATAATGCTTCAAAGCCATCTTAATAGAAGCATGATAAGAATTGTTAAAGGCAAATTCCATAAGAAGAAGATAATCTTCCCATTTGTATTGTTGGTCCATGCAATACATCCTCAATAAATCCTCCAACACTTGGTTTACTCTCTCAGTTTGGCCATTTATTTCAGGATGATAAGCAGAGCTTATATTCAACTAGGTTCCAAGTGAAGAGAATAAGGTTTGCCAAAACCTCAATGTCATTCATGCATCCAATCTTCTGAAATAATCTTCTAAGGAATGCCATGCAATCTAAAAATCTCTTGAACAAATTTACAGGCTATGATGGGTGCCCCATCCGTTAAGTTCCTAGATATAAAATGAGTGGTTTTGGTGAGTCTATCCACCACAACCAAAATAGAATTGTGCATATTCCTTGACATAGGAAGCCCTTGCACAAAGTCCATGCTTATAATTTTCCATTTCCACTCAGGAATTTCATGATGGTATAAGAATCTTATCAGGTGATGGTGTTCCACCTTCACCCTTTGGCATTCTATACATGTAGCTACAAAATTTGCAACATCCCAGTTCATTCCTTTCCATAAATATAGGGGTTTCACATTGGCAAGTAACTTTATTACTCTAGGATGTCTTGAATACGGTGCAGAATGAACCTCCTTCCACACCATATTCCTTAACTCTACAGAGTTAGGTACATACATCCTTCCTTTAAATATTAATAACCCATCTGGTTCAGGGTTGAATCCATTGTATCTCAGATTCTAGGGATTTTCCACGAGGGCATGTTTTACCTACTCATAAAACTCATCTCCCTTAGATTTCTGTAGTACCTGATTCCTAAAATCAGAATGTACAGAGATCATTAAGGAGATGTGTCTTCACCTACTCAAGGCATCTACCACCTGATTTTCTTTTCCTTGAATATATTTAATCTCAAAATCATAATCCGAGATGAATTCCATCCATCTTCTTTGATGAGCATTTAGATGTGATTGAGTAAACAGATATTTGACACCTTGATGGTCTATTTCTAGCTCAAAGTGTTTTTTGAGCAAGTAGTGTCTCCACATTTGTAGTGCATGAATGACTGCTACCAATTCCAAATCATGTGGGGCATAATTTTGTTCATAACTTTTCAATTTTTAGGATTCATATGCAATGACTTGTCTATCCTGAACTAGTACACCACCTAAGACTTCCCCTGAGGCATCAGTAATGACTACAAAGTGACCTTCTGGGTTAGGTACATTTAAAATTGGTGTTGAAGTCAAATTTTTTTCCTTCAATAGGTCAAAGGCCTCCTAGCACTTTTCTGACCACTCAAATCTCTTGCCTTTTCTCTACAAGGAAGTTATAGGGTGTGCAATTTTGAAAAGTTTTTTACAAAAATGACTAATGCTCCCCAACATGACACACTAGGTCCAATCAGCCCTTTATCCAACAATTCCTATAATTGAGCCTTTAACTCCATTAACTCTATAGTGGTCATTCTATAGGGAGCTTTAGATATAATTTCTAACCCTCGAATTATATCTATAGAGAAAGCAAAAGCTCTTTTAGGAGGTAATTGTTGATATGCACCAGACAACTGAGAGGGGTGGGTGAATCAGTTGTCACAAAAACTTACACTTTCTGCAACTAAACATTCATCAATTATCCACAATTATTATGATTCAACAATGAGTTCATGAAATCATAAACTTAACAACATTAAACACAAGAGACACTAGATTTACATGGAAAACCCCAAGGTGAGGAAAAACCATGGAGAGGATTAACTCTCAATATATATTGCAATCTTGAAATAGTAATGTTTAGGCTTGGTCACCCCATGGGCCTAAACATACTGGCTTACTGCCATGAAGAACAACTAGGTCTAGCAGACTCACTGCCTTAACCCTAAACCTAGCAAGATTACAATAAGGGTTGTTAAACCCTAAGGGCTGTTAAACCCCACTAGTGGCTTACTGCCAGATTCACTGCAACGATCAACACCTTTCTTTATTGTGAATAAACAATTCCTCAGCTCTGCTCTTCCTTTGCTCTGCTCTTCCTCTGCCCTGCTCTTCCTCTGCCCTGGTCTTCCTCTACTCTACCTTCTTCTTTCCTTTGTCTCTTCTCTGCTCTGCCTTTGGACCTTTCTTAATATCTTATCATTTTCACTCAAGGACACCTTTTCCACAACTCAACTACAAGTATTTATATAGTACATATGTTGGAAACAATTAGGACAACTGAGAGGGGGGGTGAATCAGTTGTCCCTAAACTTTAACTTTTAAAAACCTCTTTACAACCAAATTAATGATGATAACATTAAAGCATTAATCAACACATGAGCAGAAACAATATGAACACAACACCAGAATTTTGAAGTGGAAAACCTAGTTAAGGGAAAAACCACGGTGGGGGTTAACCCACAAAAATTGTGTACCCTATTAAAAGTTCTTAAGAAAATAGAAGGCACATGCCTTCGGGAACACTGCCCAGAGCTCACTGCTCAAGAAGAGGCTCACTGCCTATAATAAATTATGATTTACATAGAGATAATGAACTGAGAAATAGCATCTATATTCATGCCTGAATCAGTCCCTTTGAAGGCTCAAAAACTTCTACTCCTACCTTCAAATTCTTCTTCACTGACTTTTCACTCTATACCTCCTTCGTTCCTCTTCTTCTCTGCTTTACTTTTTGATCCTTTCTTTTGATTTAACTCATTTATTTAAGGATGTTTTTCAACGACTCCTCAACTAGTATTTATATACTTCATCAACCTTGGAACAATCAACAAGGTCGGCTAACCTCAACACAGATATTCACACTATCAGCCAAACATAATTGAGACTTTAATCTTCCTCTATTAACACACCGTACTTCATAAAATGCTCTTTAGATCATCCACAACACGCTAGGACCATTCGGTCAGCCAAGAATAGGGAAGAACATCAACCTCAAAGTAGAAACCTTCAAAAACAAGCTCAACCTTCAATGCGGACCTTCAACACAGTAGCCACACGATCTAGAGACCTCCACAAGCACATTGAATTCATCAATCACATCCATTCTATACCAAATTGCCAGAATCATTTGTATCTTCCTCTGAAACCTCAAGAACACTATTTGTCGTGACTGTCAAACTAGAAAGATTGCTTTCGGACCTTTAAACCACAAACCACTCGAGTTGAGGGAACACACCAACATCCTAGACATGCCTCTAGATCCGCAGATCATAGAGTGGTAATACCAGACCAATCCAGACCAACTTCTTGTCACATTGTCTCTACTGAATACTGCAGAATCCAATTCTACTCATATGGCCATAACTTCTTCAAATCTTCATGCGGATTTCTTGAATCTTAACTAGAGAAACCTCTGACAATCCTCTACATAGCCATATGGTCCGCATGTATTGATTGATATTAATTTTCTCAATATCCTCATCAATCCAGTCCTCTATACAGACAACAGTATATGATACAGTTGACACCAATGACAACAAGGATATGTTGACATCAATGACAACACCATTTAGGTACATATTTGCAACAATCTCCCCCTTTGTCATTGATGGCAACATATGATGTGAAAAATTGAATTCAACCATCAAGACAAGAACTTCTCCCCCTTTCCTTTCTAACTTCTGCAATTTCTTCCTTTACTGCTCCCCCTTACATCAGCAACTAGTTTTTCACATGACATCTCTCCCCCTTTGACATCAATGGTAAAGGGCACATATTTTCTATATTTTCTCCCTTTTACTTCGGATTGATCCCAAAATTTGCATATTGACTACTCCCCCTTTGAGTAGTACCTCCTTAACATCAATCCAAGTCATAGGATATGCATGTGAATTCCACCAGACTGATGTACTTTAGGGCATCTTAGTTCTGATCAGGAGGGGTAATAACCCCTAACTTTTCTCTAAGATACTCAAAAGTATCTTTGGGAAGAGGCTTAGTGAAGATATCCGCAATCTAATCTTTGGAAGACACAAACTCCAACTTGACTTCATTCTCATTAACTTTCTCCCTTAAGAAATGAAACTTGATGGATATATGCTTTGTCTTTGAGTGCAATACTAGATTCTTTGAAATGCTTATAACACTTGAATTATCACAAAAAATTGTGACTGGCTCCTTAAACACAACTCGAATGTCCTTCAGCATTTGCTTCATCCATTGAACTTGAGAACAATTATTTACTGCTGCTATATATTCTGCCTCTATAGTAGACAGAGAAATTGCCTCTTGCTTTTTGCTCATCCAAGATAACAATCTTCTTCCCAAGAAGAATGCACCACCACTAGTATTTTTTGTGTCATCAACATCTCCTACCCAATCAACATCTATATATGCATGAAGAGTGAAGTCATTGTCCTTTGGATACCACAATCCATAATCAATTGTCCCCTTGAGATATCTTAAAATTCTTTTGACTACCACAACATGGGATTCTTTTGGATCGGCTTGAAATCTAGCAACAAGTCCAACTATATTCATGATGCCAGGTCTAGTCTGAGTCAGATAAAGCAATCCTCCAATCATTGATCTGTACCTTTTCTAATTTGCCTTGGGGAGTCATCATCTTTGCTTAACTTACATCCGATTACCATAGGAGTACCTACTGGCTTTGAATCTTCCATTCCAAACTTCTTCAACAATTCTTTCACATACTTGGACTGAGATATGAAGATACCTTTATCTGTTTGAACAATTTGCAGACCTAGGAAGAAATTCATCTCACCAAACATTAAAATCTTAAACTCACTTTTCATCTGATCAGCAAATGCTTTGCACATGGATTCATTTCCACCAAAAATGATATCATCAACGAAGACCCAACAATCAAAATGTCCTCATGATTTATCTTGAAGTACAAATTATGGTCAGCAGTACCTGACGGGCTGTCGCTGTACCTCATCATTTAATCTGTTTTTCAGATGTCAAAGAACCAGGGCTGTGTCCATGGCTGTCTGCAACTAGGGATTCTAAGTGACCGGTTTATAGCTAATCCTAAAGCTTAAAAGAATAACTAATTTATCTGCCTGTTGGATAAATGTAATGAATGCTGTAAAACAGAATAAAACAGGAAATGTACTCAAAGCAAAGAACAATAACATGCATCTATCTACTAAAACAGGAAATACTTTCATAAAAGAAAACTTGAAACAATGAAATAGAGATAATAGCCTCCTGCCTAATTGGTGAGAGTGGGCCCTTGCTCCGCACCTTTGAGGCTGAAGGCTATTGTAGGAAATCAGCACAAGAGAGGATCTAAACTAAATTCAGTCCAATTCATTCACTTCTATCTTCATGAAAATATATGGCTATAACAGAATTGAAATCTCCGAAAATCAAAATAAATTTATCATTATCGTTCTATTACTGTTTCTGAAAATATATATAAAAGAGTGATGATATATCACTGAACTTATCCATCAGTCTTCTAGGAGATGACACCATCTCTTATTCGTACTTAACTATCAAACTTATGAAAGATCATCATGCAAAAAGGTAGACTTGAGTGGAACAGAAGTCCACTCAGAGGTCTAAGTTTAGATCTTAATACACTTGGGCATCAAAGCCCTGAAAATTAGTTTAATTCACAACTTCATGCAAAATCTTTGGAAAGATAAAACTTCAGCAGTTTAACTAATAGTTGACCCCTCACCACTCAGGTGATGATTTCAGTGAAGTGCGGGGGGTATTAGGATTGCTGCTGAAGTGTCTGATTGGCGGCTCTGACTGGAACAAGCTCTAGTCTCAGGAGGCTCCGGAGATCGATGTTCCTATCTGCAGCTCCGGAGATATTCCAGACATCCGCAGAGCTCCGGAGATATTCCAGACACTCACAGAGCTCCGGAGAGTCATTCCCCAAATCTTCAAACTCCAGGTGTCACTGTTCTTGTCATGGTCTCTGGAGATCATTGAAGATGATCTCCGAAGATGCACAAAACTGTTGTTTCTGATATTTACACCTGCGGATTCAAAAAGGAAGAGAAATTCTACATTTTTCCATTAATCCCACGCACATTAGTCACCTAATCAGAAATTCTAATCTCAAGTAATCTATCTTAATTAATCACAAAATAGAACAATCTTGCTTAACTAATTTGAGTGCAGGCACAAGGAAGATGAACTGAATAGGGAAAAAGAGAGGCAAAAAGGGTGTATTTTATGAGTGCAATTTGACACTCATCATCCCCCCCATACCGAAGGGTTGGCAGGTCCTCCTACCTTTCACATTCTGGATTTGTTTAGATGAAGCAATCTGTCAGTCAGACTATACTCCTAGAGATAGGTTGACCAAGTAGTTCTATTGGTGTTGCCATTCCCTCTGTACTTGTCAACTTGCTTCATCCAATCTTGCAATTTTTCATCTTCCAGCTGTTCTGTCCACATGGGGAGTGGTTCAATTATCAGAGGAGGTCTGAACTGCCCACCTAGCCATTCCTGTTTATGCTTATCCATCAGTTTGGATATCATCTTTGCCTTCCTCATGAATAGTCTCAGGTTTGCAGGGGTGACCACCTCTCTGAGTTTTTGCTCTGTGATCAAAATACTCCATCTTTTCTTTGCTACAGCAAGGACAGGATTTGCTGAGTTAATCATAAACAGTCCAAGGTCAGCTTAGGGCATTCATGTCCCTCATGAGGAACCATCAGATTTGGGACGAAAGGATGGAAGCTCATCTTCAAAAGGATTCAAAAAAATGACGGGCTGTCGCTGTACCTCATCATTTAATCTGTTTTTCAGATGTCAAAGAACCAGGGCTGTGTCCATGGCTGTCTGCAACTAGGGATTCTAAGTGACCAGTTTATAGCTAATCCTAAAGCTTAAAAGAATGACTAATTTATCTGCCTGTTGGATAAATGTAATGAATGCTGTAAAACAGAATAAAATAGGAAATGTACTCAAAGCAAAGAACAATAACATGCATCTATCTACTAAAATAGGAAATACTTTCATAAAAGAAAACTTGAAACAATGAAACAGAAATACTAGCCTCCTGCCTAATTGGTGAGAGTGGGCCCTTGCTCCGCACCTTTGAGGCTGAAGGCTATTGCAGGAAATCAGCACAAGAGAGGATCTAAACTAAATTCAGTCCAATTCATTCACTTCTATCTTCATGAAAATGTATGGCTATAACAGAACTGAAATCTTTGAAAATCAGAATAAATTTATCATTATCATTCTATTACTGTTTCTGAAAATATATATAAAAGAGTGATGATATATCACTGAACTTATCCATCAGTCTTCTAGGAGATGACACCATCTCTTATTCGTACTTAACTGTCAAACTTATGAAAGATCATCATGCAAAAAGGTAGACTTGAGTGGAACAGAAGTCCACTCAGAGGTCTAAGTTTAGATCTTAATACACTTGGGCATCAAAGCCCTGAAAATTAGTTTAATTCATAACTTCATGCAAAATCTTTGGAAAGATAAAACTTCAACAGTTTAACTAATAGTTGACCCCTCACCACTCAGGTGATGATTTGAGTGAAGTGCGGGGGGTATTAGGATTGCTACTGAAGTGTCTGATTGGCGGCTTTGAGTGGAACATGCTCTGGTCTCAGGAGGCTCCGGAGATCACTGTTCCTGTCTGCAGCTCCGGAGATATTCCAGACATCCGCAGAGCTCCGAAGATATTCCAGACACTCGCAGAGCTCCAGAGAGTCATTCCCCAAATCTTCAAACTCCAAGTGTCACTGTTCTTGTCATGGTCTCCGGAGATCATTGAAGACGATCTCCAGAGATGCACAAAACTGTTGTTTCTGATATTTACACCTGCGGATTCAAAAAGGAAGAGAAATTCTGCATTTTTCCATTAATCCCACGCACATTAGTCACCTAATCAGAAATTCTAATCTCAAGTAATCTATCTTAATTAATCACAAAATAGAACAATCTTGCTTAACTAATTTGAGTGCAGGCACAAGGAAGATGAACTGAATAGGGAAAAAGAGAGGCAAAAAGGGTGTATTTTATGAGTACAATTTGACACTCATCAGTACCTTTGCTAAATCCTAGCTTAAGTAGATGCTTATCCAATCTAGCATACCATGCTCTTGGAGCTTGCTTGAGTCCATACAAGGCTTTTCTCATTCTACAGACCATATCTCCCTGATCAAACAATTGGAATCCTTCTGGTTGTTCAATGTAGACTTCTTCCTCCAAATCTCCATTTAAAAAAGCTGATTTGACATCCATCTGATAGACTTTAAAATCTTTCAAAGCAGCAAAGGCAAGAAATAATCTGACTACCTCTATCTTTTCCACCAGAGCAAAGGTTTCTTCAAAATCAATTCCTTCCACTTGAGAATAACCTTTACATACCAACCTTGCCTTTCTTCTTACAACCTCACCATCTTCATTTAATTTATTCCGTAAGACCCATTTAGTTCTAGTCACATTTTTATCCTCAGGTCTAGGAACAAGATCCCAAGTGTGATTCTTTTCAATTTGCATCAATTCTTCTTCCATTGCCTTAACCCAGTTTTCATCATTGCAAACTTCATTCACTGATTTAGGTTCAATCTTTGAAATCAAACAAATCTCTTCTTGATCTTCAACAACTCTTCTCCTAGTTCGAACACCTCTATTTTTATCTCCTATGATTTGATCTTCAGGATGATTCATTCTTACATACCTGGGAGTTTTGGGAATTATTTGAACTTTTGTTTCTTGAACTTGTTCCTCATCTTCTGCACTAATCTCTTGAGTTACTAGTGTTACTGGATCAATCTAAATCTGGATCTAGATTTGAACTTGTCTTCCTTGATTTTGACTTTCATCTTGATCATCTAAATCATATCCGCAATACCTGGAGTGACCTTTTCTTTCATCAACTTTAACATTAGCACTTTCAACAATCTTTTTCAATCTTTTGTTGAAGCACCGGTAAGCTTTACTTTGAGTTGAGTATCCCAAGAATATTCCTTCATCACTTCTTGCCTCAAATTTGCCAAAATCCTCATCTCTTTTGATATAGAATTTACTACCAAAAACTCTGAAATATCTCACAGTAGGAGGATGACCAAACCATAGTTCATAAGGAGTCTTACCAGAATTTCCTTTGATCTGCACCTGGTTAAGAGTGTAGACAATAGTACTCATAGCTTCCCTCCAATAAACTTGAGGAACATTTGTTTCCATCATCATGGTCTTGGCAGCTTCTTGAATGGTCCTGTTCTTCCTTTCCACAACTCCATTTTGCTGAGGAGTCCTAGGAGCATATAACTATCTTTTTATTCCATGCTTTCCACAAAAAGCATCAAACTCACTAGAAGTGAATTCTCCACCTCTATCAGATCTCAGACACTTCAATTTCCCACCAATCTCATTTTCAACCATCATCTTGAACACCTTAAACTTATCAAGGGCTTCTGATTTTTCTTTTAGAAAGGTTACCCACATCATCCGGGAGTAGTCATCAATCAGCAACATGTAGTATATGTCTCCTTATATACTCCTAATTCTAGCAAGACCACAAAGATCAGTATGTACCAATTCCAATCTCTCACTTGAACCTTGTTCCTTACTTTTGAATGAAATTTTGTTCTATTTGCCCAATTGACATTCTCTGCAAATGCTATCCAGTTTCACAAGTCTTGGAAGTTCTCTTACAACTTGAGTGGAACTTATTTTGACAATGTTATCAAAATTCACATAACACATCCTCCTATGCCATAACCAATTCTGAACTGTTTGAGCAATCAAACAACTTTTACCTGAACTACTTAAGTGAAAGATGTTACCTCTAGTTTGAGTACCGGATGCAATTTCAGTTCCAAAATTTTCCAAGATTCTGCATTTTCTATCCTTAAACCAGAGATCATAACCCTTGTCAACCAACTGTCCAACACTGAGTAGATTATGTTTCAGTCCTTCCACATACAGAACATCACTGGTGTTGTTCTTACCATCAAAACAGATGGATCCTCTACCACGAATTCTACCAACTGAGTTGTCTCCAAATTTCACAAATCCTCTTTCATAATTTTCAAAACTCTCAAACTTACTCTTGTCACCAGTCATATGATGAGAGCATCCAATATCAATTACCCATTCATCCTTTCCAACACCCTGAGTAGCCAAGGCACTTTCCACATTTGCACAGCTAGCAGATTCAATAGATATTGGATCTTCTTCTTTAATAGAAATGAACACCCAATTACTTTCACCATGATCAGATTCATCATATGTGACTCCTTCTCCAACTTCTTGGACATAGTAGCAATTCTTCTAATTTCTGTATCTGTTAGGGTTTGGTTTTGAAAACCTCTCTGGACACCTTGAAGCAAAATGACCAATCTTATTACAAGCAAAACATTTGAGTGGAAAATTTCCTTCATACTTACCGGATCCTCTTGGCATCTGTTTGGCAATGAGAGCTTCAAGATCTGCAGTCACATTTTCATCATCTTCAAGATCCTTCCTTGTTTTGATAAATCTACTTGATTTTCTTGAAGAACCTTCACCTGGATCATATCTTTTCTTTCCATGCACACTGGCCTTGAATGCCGATTCAGGCTTAGGAAGAGAATCACCAAATTCACTTAATTCAAAAGCTAAAATTTTGCCAACCAGGTGATCTCTTGTAACATCTGAGACAATCCTAATCTCCTCTATCGTAGCAACCTTATGTTTTATGAATTAGGCAAAGATCTGAACACTTTTGACACAATCTTTGATTCATCCAAAATTATGCCAACACTCCTGATCCCACACACAAGTTCATTTATCTTTTGGATATAAATTGTGATGTTTTCATCTTCACTCATCCTTAGATTTTCAAATTTTCCTCTCAGAATTTGTAGTTTGGCACATTTGACATATTTATCTCCTTCATACAAATTCTCCAACTTCTTCTAGATTTCATGAGCCATTTTTAGTCCAAAAACATTTGTCATTTCTGAATCAGTCAGGGCACTCAACAAGGCTTCTTTAACTCGAAGGTTGTTTTCAACATCCTTGAGTTCATCTGGAGTTACAGGACCTTTCTCTGGAGGTTCATACTTATCTTTTGTTATTAACCAATAAGCATCACTCATGCATTGTAAATGGCATTCCATGCGACTCTTCCAAACAGAGTAATTTGTTCTATCAAAGCTTGGACTATCCTTCTTGTAAGTCGACATCCTGGATCTCCTCGAGCGGTTAAGCTCCTTTTAGAGGAACTTAGCTCTGATACCAATTGTTGGAAACAATCCAGACAACTGAGAAGGGGGGTGAATCAGTTGTCCCCAACTTTAACTTTTAAAAACTTCTTTACAACCAAATTAATGATGATAACATTAAAGCATTAATCAACACATGAGCAGAAACAATATGAACACATATCACCAGAATTTTGACGTGGAAAACCTGGTTAAGGGAAAAACCACTATGGGGGTTAATCCACAAAAATTGCGTACCCTATTAAAAGTACTTAAAAAAATAGAAGTCACATGCCTTCGGGCACACTGCGCGGAGCTCATTGCTCAAGAAGAGGCTCACTGCCTATAATAAATTATAATTTACATAGAGATAATGAACTGAGAAATAGCATCTATATTCATGCCTGAATCAGTCCCTTTGAAGGCTCAAAAACTTCTACTCCTATCTTCAAATTCCTCTTCACTGACTTTTCACTCTATACCTCCTTCGTTCCTCTTCTGGTCTGCTCTTCTTTTTGATCCTTTCTTTTGATTTAACTTATTTGTTCAAGGATGCTTTTCAAGGACTCCTCAACTAGTATTTATATACTTCATCAACCTTGGAATAATCAACAAGGTCGGCTAACCTCAACGCGGATCTTCACACTATCGGCCAAACATAATTGAGACTTGAATCTTCCTCTATTAACACACCATGCTTCATAACATGCTCTTTAGATCATTTGCAACACGCTAGGACCATCCGGTTGGCCAAGAATAGGGAAGAACATCAACCTCAAA
This sequence comes from Cunninghamia lanceolata, assembly GCA_027924645.1. NCBI lineage: Eukaryota > Viridiplantae > Streptophyta > Pinopsida > Cupressales > Cupressaceae > Cunninghamia > Cunninghamia lanceolata. The sequence continues at coordinate 4,991,695 of BSBN01000088.1, forward strand.
GTAGAAATCTTCAACAATAAGCTCAACCTTCAATGCAGACCTTCAACACAGTAGCCACATGATCCAGAGACCTCCATAAGCACATTGAATTCATCAATCTCATCCATTCTATACCAAATTTCAAGAATCATTTGTATCTTCCTCCAGAAACTCAAGAACACTATCTGCCATGACTGTCAAACTAGAAAGATTGCTTGCGGACCTCCAAACCACAAACCACTTGAGTTGAGGGAACACACCAACATCCCAGACATGCCTCTAGATCCGTAGATCATAGAGTGGTAATACTAGACCAATCCAAACCAACTTCTTGTCACACTGTCTCTATTGAATACTGCAGAATCTGGTTCTACTCAAATGGCCATAACTTCTTCAAATCTTCATACAGATTTCTCAAATCTTAACTGGAGCAACCTCTAACAATCCTCTACAAATCCATATGGTTTGCATGTATTGATTGTCATTAATTTTCTCAATATCCTCAACAATCCGGTCCTCTGTAAAGACAACAATATAGATATAGTTGACACCAATGACAACAAGGATATGTTGACATCAATGACAACACCACTTAGGCACATATTTGCAAAAACATCAACCTTGGAATGATCATCAAGGTTGGCATCAACCATTGGAACAATCTCCAAGGTTGGTATTACAAACATTTACAAAATAGGTCCTGACATATTACAAAAATACGCAAGGGGAATGAAATACGAATCACATCATGCCTTAGTTGGGACTCAAACACGATCTTCCACACCACAACATGCTTCCACAATCTTCTAGAGATCTCTGCAATCACTAGGATCAACCAGGTCAACCAAGACTAGTTACACGCTACATTATCTAGGAACAATCTTCACACACCATCTCAATTTCTTAACGCAGACCAAAGTCCAGATAGGAACATGATTAGGAGACATCTACAAGCACGCTATAATCATCAAGAGCAACCGCACGAACCTTAACCTCTTTGTCCATAGGAATCTTCTCACTTGAACACATGAGCTTCACTATCTTCAACTGTCATAAAAGAAAGATAGCTTGAGGACCACCAAACCACAAACCATTGCAACTGTAGGCACTTATCATCATCACAGACTTCCCTCTAGAATCGCAGAGAAAAATACTTTATTATGGAGGAATGCAGAGCCAAATAATGTCTTCCTGTCTCAACTGAACTTACAGAGGAAGCAGGTTTCACTCTAGTGAACACAACTCACTCAGAACTTCATGCAGATAGCCCAAACCTAAAATGTAGCATCCTCAGACATACCTCAAACTTACTTCCAATCTGCAAACCACTATCTTCAAGTAGGAATAAATGTGGAGCATTTTACCAGACTGTTCTTCAACATACAACTCACTGTCTATACTGCACTTCTCTGTAACTCACTTGTTACTTTTGGAGAGGCTAATTTTCTCAATATCCTCAACATACAGGTCTTCTAAACAAGTAATAGAATAGGATATAGTTGACACCAATGACAACAAGAATATGTTGACATCAATGACAACACCGATTAGGCACATACTTGCAACAATCCCCCCCTTTGTCATTGATGGCAACATATGATATGAAAAACTGCAACAACCATCAAGACAAGATTCTCCCCCTTTCTCTTTACACACTTGCACTCTTTATTTCTCCAAAAGTTCTCCCCCTTTCTTTTACACATCTGCACTCTAAGTTTTTCACATGACTTCTCTCCCCCTTTGACATCAATGGCAAAGGGCACATACTTGCACTTATCTTCTCTGATCTAATCTATCTTCTAAACTCTTTGACTACTTCCCCTAAGAAGTAGCCCTAAATAGCATCAATCCGGACCTCTGAACACCTCCAGACTGATACACCATTGTGCATCTTAGTTAGAGCAAGAGGGGTGATTGATGAGTGCCAGGTAGCACCCATGAAATACACCTTTCTACCCCTCTTTTTCTTCCTTCTTATTACATTATCCTGATGACTGCACCAAAATAGATTAACAAGATTGTTCTAATTGTGATTAACGAGAGATGAATTACTTAAAATCATGATTTCTGATTGAAGGACTAATGTGCATTGAATTAATGGAAATATGTAGAAAACTTCTCTTTTTGAATCAACAGCTGCAGGTGTTCAAGCAAAAACAATTTTGAGCATCTCCGGAGGTGGTCCTAATAATATCCGGAGCTGACATAAGGATGCCACACTAGTCTCTAATATTTTCCAATATGATCGAAGAGATTTTGAGATAAGGGGGTGAGTCATCTCTGGAGCTGGACTGAAGTCATGAGCATATCTTCAGAGCTGCAGATAGAAGCATACATCTCCAGAGCCTCCTTAAGACAAATGTAGATTTCCAGCACCACTGCCAGTGGTAGTCGGGGTGCTCCAGATATTACTTAATCAGCACCTGAGTAATTGAATGAAGACCAAAGTTAACTGCTGGAAGTTTATCTCTCTTTTTGATTTTGCATGAGTTCTCAACAAACTGATTGAATACCTATATTTCAGGGCCTCGCTACCCAATTGTGTTTGAAATGAAGACTCAGCTTTAGTGAGACTTTTGTTCCACTAAATCTATTTTAATTGCATGAATGTTTACTCTGTCATTAAACAGTTAGTAGAATAAGAGATTGGTACTATCTCACAGATGAACTAGTAGTTAGGGTAAGTGATATCTCATCATTGGTTCAGATATAAACTAACAAAAGTAGCAGCAAAATATACACAGTAGATAATTTTATCATTATTGTAATCTCATTTTGATATAGACATTTTTCTGAATAGAAAAGCTGATGGAATTGGACTGAAAGTGAATTGTGATATTATCTTCTTATGCTGATTCATTGCTTTAGTCTTCAACCCTAAGGGTGTGGAGCAAAGGCCCACTCCCACCACTAAGGCAGAAGGCTAGTATTGTTTGTTTATTTATTCTTTTTCAGATTATGTTTAAGGAGATAGTTATTGTTTTCTCATAGATAAATGTATGTTTCAATTGTGTGGAATAGGATAGATCTACATTAGCAATTCATTATTTCAGTTCTGTTTTCAATATTCCTAGAATTCATTTTCATAGCAGACAGATCAGTAGCATTAGTTTCTTCAATCAATAGAGACAATTATAGTTAGTTAAATGAACTAGCAACTATAGGATTCCTAATTGCAGACAGCCAAGGACACAACCCTAGATTTGACACATGAAATATGATTAAATGTCGAGGTACAATGACCCTTGTCATTTTTGGCGCTATTGTTGGAGATTCTGTGTTAATTAGGGAAGTTTAGTTAAACAATTTTAGGATAGATTGAATCTGTATGGTTAGAGCTAGGGATTCAAAGGGAAGATACATAAAACATACACCCTATCAACAAACTATAGGAGAAAGCAGTTGGGTGGCACAAGATCTTGTTGAAGAGAGAGACCTAGAACCTACCTTGGAAGCTGCACCTCAAATCAATAATCCCTTAAATCCTCCAAATCTTCCACTCACTGACTATATTCAAGAATTGCAATAGAAATTCTAAGTGGATCCTTTGACAAAAACTAATTCCTCATAAACTAATCCCTCAGAACCTCACACTGAATCTCAAGGAGAAGAACCAATATCAGATATGGATGATAATCATAATAATCATGAAGAGGAGGATAATCAAGCTCCAAGAACCTTCTCATATCCCATTGTTTTGGCTGTTGGAGACAACACCTCTATGAAAAATATTTCACCTGCACACTTGCCAAATTTTAGGGGTCTTGCTTCTGAGGATCCAGATTAGTTTTTGTTTGGATTAAAAGTGGTATGCCAGACTTATGATTATAGATTAGATAATCAAAAACTCAAACTATTTCCCTCAACCCTGAAGGATTCTGCTATGAGATGGTTCATGGGTTTGCCCCAAAACTCCATCCGTTCATGGGAATAGATGGAAACGGAGTTTTTAGGAAAATACTAAGATTACTATAGAGTCAATGATAGAAATGAGGAGTTGTTCAAAATTAAACAAAGAGAGGAAGAAACCTTAGAGGACTATGTGGATAGGTTCAACTTCACTTTGAGAAGGTATGGCAACCTAGTAAATCACTCTTTGGCTAGAACCCTATTTGTAAAAGGATTAGACAAAGAATCAAAATAGGGATTGGATTTAATGGGAAAAGGAAATATCAATAAAATGGATATGCCTGCTATAGAAGAACTCTATAGGAACTATTCCAAAACCCAAGATGGAGTGAGAACACCCAAATCCTTCAAAGGGAAGAATGAGATAGGATAGTTAATGGAGGAGATTGCAAATCTAAAAATAGATATTCTGGTCCAACTGAATACCACATTAGATGGAATTCAGGCAAAAACTGGTAGAACTGATCAAGGTAGAACAACTGAACCACTCTCCATCTATTGTCCTAGGTGTAGAAACAAACATCTATTGAGAGAATGCCCTTTAGATAAATCAGAGATCTGTGAAATCTATGACAGGGAACATCCTACCAGTCAATGCAGTTAGCTCCTAGCCTTAAAAAGGATAAGTAAGAAGAATGCCATTATAGAAGAGGAGTTGAACTATGTAGGACAAAAACAAGCTGGGAATTTTCCTTATAATCAATATCCCAACCAAGATTCTTATAGGGGTCCTTCTAATTGGGGAAATAATCAATGGAATCCAACTTGGCATGGGCTTCAAAATAATCCTCCTTGGGGACAACAAGATTGCCCAAACCAACAATGGCAGAACCAACATTGGCAAAATCAGCCCTCGAGGAATCAACAATGGCCACAGCAGTTTGGGTCACAAAACATGCAGCCTCATTGGGGTCCTCAATAGAGATATAATCAACAATACCACGGACAACCTCGACGTTTCCAACCTCAACAACAAGCATTGCTAACTGGAGCCCCCAACACACAAGGACAGTCACAAAATGAACCAGTTAGCCAACCACCCTTACCAGCGCAACCTATACCAAACCCACGAAATAAGAAGGGAGCAACTGTTTACATGACAAAACAAGAAAACATGGCTAGTATTAATGCCATATATTCCAATAATATCCAGCTGCATTTTGGGAAAGCACTTCCAATATCATCTCCTCCAACTATAGTTGAAGTAACCAATGATGAGGAACCTAAAAATCCATCCACTCAGCTTTCATAGGAGATTACTATCAAAACAATGTTAAAAGAATCGTCCTTGGATAACTCCAGAGATCCTCCTAAAAGAATGACTCCGGAGAACACCCCTAGAAACATTTTTGATAAGAACTATGGAGATTCTTCGGAGATAGAAAAACTAGCACCATACCTAGAATGGTTCAAACAACATGTTCCCCAAAAAAGGGTCTTACAAAAACAAGTCCAACCTACCCTAGAATCAGAACTTTTACAAGAAATTAGACAAATGAACATTGAAATTCTGCTCCTACAAGTAATTAGACATGTGCCTGAACTGAACCAATTCATCAAACAACATTATGTTAAGACTCAGGGCAGGAATAAAAACTTTCTTTCCACCATCCAGGTGGAAGGAAAAGTAGTAGACCTCCTAATAGGAGAAATGCTCCTCCCAAAATATGGAGATCCTGGGAATCCTGTCATGACTATTTACATCTCAGGGGTAGAAATATCAAATGTTTTGGTTGATTTGGGAGCAGCAATAAATGTAATGACAGTTCATACAATGGACAAATTAGCCCTAACAAGTATACAATCCACATCCACAATCCTTCAACTTGTTGACCAGTCAGTAGCTATTCCAAAAGGGGTGATTATTGATGTTCTAGTTGTGATAGAATCATGGGAATTCCCAGTAGACTTCCTAATATTAGAACCTAGAAACCAGAGAAATGCATATCCATTGATTTTAGGAAGACCATGGTTGGCTACAGCAGCAGCATCTATTGATTGTTGAACTAGGGATATGGTCATTTCTAATGGAATAGATTTGAAGAAATATCTTTGTATCCTCCAGCTAAACCATCAATACATTATTCAGGAAGAGTATGGGTAGATGAGCCTGATAACATGGAAAATAGTGCCTCAATAGCTATGTTTACCATCAAAGAACATTTGGGTGAGTTAGAAGAAATCCACTATGATACAACAAAAGATATCACCCACATTCTTATTAATGAGGATTTAATGGAGCTAGCCCAAGATTCAAGGAGAGAATTTCTCACTTCTGCTCATTGTACCCTAGCAAATATCATTCCTTGTGGAGAGACCTTTTACAGAGACTTAGCTACATTCCACATGTTGCTTCCACATTCTTGCCCCCTTAATGCCATGACTAACATTGAATATCAACACCCAGTCAGCAGAAAAATAGGAAGAAGCACTTATCAAACTCCTAATTTCCCATTTAGTAGCTTTTGCTTGGGAATACCAAGATATAAAGGGAATCCCTCCTAAGATTTGTACTCATCATATATACACTGAATATGTCAAACCTGTCAGACAACCCAAAGAAGATTGAATCCTGCTTTAAAAGACATTGTTAAGACTAAAATAGAAAAATTGCTGCAAGCAAGGTTTATATATCCAATCTCAGACAGTCAATGGGTCTCACCCTTAGTCATAGTACCTAAAAAGAATGGGTAGTGGAGAGTGTGTATTGACTATAGAGAGCTAAACAAAGCCACAAAAAAGGACTACATTCCCTTACCATTCATTGACCAAGTGCTAGACAACCTTGCAAGGAGGAAGTATTTTTCTTTCCTAGATGGGTTCAGTGGATATAACCAAATCGAAGTAGCACCTGAAGATCAGGATAAAACCACTTTCACTTGTTCTTGGGGAACTTTTGCCTACAAAGTTCTTCCATTTGGACTATGTAATGCTCCAGCTACATTTCAGAGGCCTATTTTAGTCATCTTTATTGAACTAGCTAATGAGTGCATAGAAGTCTATATGGTTGACTTTACTATGTATGGGGACAACTTTGAAGAAGCTCTCATAAACCTAGAGAAAGTACTAAAATGCTGTGAAAAAAATTGACTATACCTGAACCATGAAAAGTGCTTCATGATGGTAGAGGAAGGAATTGTATTGGGACACCATATTTCAACAAATGGGATGAAAGTGGACCAAAACAAAATAGAAGTGATCTAACAGTTACCTTCACCTAAAAATCAGACAGATGTTAGAAGTTTTCTGGGTCATGCAGGCTACTATAGGAGATTTATAGAAAATTTCAGCAGAATAGCTGCTCCTCGGTTTACCCTGCTTAACATAGACACAGAACTTTTATGGATAGATGATTGTCAATCAACATTTGAAACCCTTAAGGAGAAACTTACTATCACACCTGTTTTAAGAGGATCCAATTAGACTCTACCATTTCACATACAAATTGATGCTTCAAATGAGTCTATTGGAGCAGTCTTAGGACAGAAAGAGGAAGGAGAAAGTATGCATGCCATCTATTACATCAACAAAAATCTTACCTCCGTAGAAAGAAACTATACCACAACTAAAAAAAAATTCTTGGCAATCATATATGCTATAAATAAATTCATGCATTTTATCACTGGATACAAAATATGTGTACATACTGACCATGCAGCCATCAAATACTTAATGAATAAGCCAGTAGTGGGTGCAAGGATAATTAGGTGGTTATTGCTATTGCAGGAATTTGACATTACCATAGTTGATAATCCAGGCAAATTCAATTTGGTTTCTGACTTTTTGTCAAGATTGCATACAGGTGGAGAGAACCAGCCAGTAGAGGACAGATTTCTAGATGAACATCTTTTTGCTATCTCCTCTACTGCACCTTGGTTTGCAGACATAGCTAATCTATTAGCTACAGGTTTGTTTCCATCTCATTTTACCTCAAAACAAAAGAAACACTTACTTAAGGAAATCTTATCTTACTTGTAATGGTTAAATGGCTTATTGTTTAAATGTGGTCCTAATTTCATTTTATGCAGGTGTCTAAAAGCTGATGAAATTTTTTATGTCCTAAGGGCATGTCATTATGAACCATCTGGTGGGCATTATTCTTCACACAAAACCATCCACAAAATTCTAAGAGCTGGTTACAATTGGCCCTCTATTCATAAGGATACCAAGAGGTATCTGTAGCAGTGTGATCAGTGCCAAAGGATGAGACAACCAACCTTCACCTAGGAAATGCCACTTCATCCTGAAGTAATGATGAAACCATTTGAGCAATGGGGTCTAGACTTTGTGTGACCAATTTCTCCACCATCATCAGGGAAAGAGTACATTCTTGTATCCACAGACTATGTAACTAAATGGGCTGAAGTTCAGGCATTGCAATTTGCAAGAGAAGAGAAAGTTGTTGATTTCCTTTATAACAAGATTTTCTTAAGGTTTGGAGCCCCAAGATCAATAGTTTCAGACAAAGGACCTCAATTTACTTCACAGGTAATCAGAGCATTCACAGACTTATATCAAGTTAAGCACAGGAAATCTTCCCCTTACCATCCCCAAGCCAATGGGCAAGTAGAGGTGACTAATAGAGAACTGGAGAATATCCTGACAAGGACAGTGGCCAGGAATAGAAAGGACTAGGCTAACAGATTACCTGAAGCAGTTTGGGCTTACAATACCACCTGAAAGTCCACAACCAAATTCTCACCATATGAATTAGTTTATGGGAAGAAGCCCATTCTGTCTATAGAATTTGAACTACAAACACTCAAAACTTCATTAGATATTGGTCTACCATTGTCTATAGACCAACAGAACATGATTCTTCAGCTCAATGAGTTGGATGAAATCCATACAAAAGTCATACAACAAATAGAACTTGTTCAATACCAAAGGAAGCAATGGCATGACCAGCACATTAAAAGGAGGACATTTTAGCAAGGTGATTGGGTTATCCTATATGATTCTAAGTTCAAGGAGTTCAAGGGAAAGCTACAAACTCATTGGATGGGTCCTTATCAGATAAATGAAGTTTTTGAAAATGGAACAGTATTGCTAGAACCCATTGATGGAAGCACAGACACATTCTTAGTGAATGGCCACAGAATTTGACTCTATAAAATGCCATCAACTAAGGAAGAATTTATCAAAGATTTGTGTTTGGTTATAGGGGACACATCCTTTGTCACAGATTTGGACTGAAAAAAAAAAGGTTTTAAACTAGCAAATGGCAACCTTTTTGAAAAAAAAGAGAAAGATAGAAAACTAGTAAATAGTTGTCTTTCTCGACCAAGGGGATTGAAAACTAGTAAATGGTGGTTCCCTTCTTCTTGCCAGATACAGAGGTAACCAGGTGCCAAGAGTTACTAAAACACACCTCCGGCACTCACAAACTAGGAGCACCTCCGATGCTCCACCAATAAAAGAGCCATTTTAAAATATAATAAATAAGGAGGGGACCCACCTCTCCAAGTAATAAAGTGGAGATGTCATTTAATGAGGTCACCATGACTCATCCCCCACTCTATGAAAAAAATAATGATGAAGTCAGCATGCATATCGTCAGCAATCGAAAAAAGCCATCACTCTTGCATGCGCGAGTCATCACGAATTGCTGTACCAACATCCCCTGTCAACATGTCATTCCCAGATCACTCAGTGGAAATAATTGTAGGATATGTGACAACACAGATGCTGACGCCAGTTCAAAACTGCGCAGGAGCTGCTCACGTGCCGGGTCACATCAAGTCTCATCAAAGTCACGGTGTTGCAGCCAAGTACATCGGACCGTCATCATTAAGATTGATTCAGGTAGTTCTCTTTAATTAACTTGATTAGTAATTGTCTTGTCAATTCTATTTTTAGGTGTCGTTATTGTGACATATTTCCCTACCATTATTTACATTCTTAACTCATGCATGCCGCCATATTTGCCACACTATTGACTTGTCTACGGAGTGTCCCATCACTCTCTTGTAATTATGACTGCATGAACACGCTAAACCAATTTCAAGTTTCTTTCCCATAATCTGAGCAGTAAAACAAAATGACATATCAACCCTCATTCAAGATTGCAGATTTCTCTAAAAATCTTTGAGTGTAAAATTCAAGTCTGCTAACACAGTCCTCCGAAGTGATAGAAAAAATAGACCACAGAGAGAAGAAGAAGAATTTTAGCCATAGGAGGTGGAATAGGACAGGGAAATGGGAGTTAAAAAGAAGTCAGAGTCAGAAAATATAACAGGCCTTCTGCAGGATGAAGTTGTGGTAGACATTCAAAGGAATGCATGGTGGTTAGAGTTCTTGGAGAAATTTGAAAGTTTTTAGGAGGATATTGTTGATGATTTCCTATGTAACCTGAGGGATAATCAAACAATTGTGAGAGGGGTTCAGGTCAATATCTATGCCACCATCATCAGTCATATCTCTGAATTACTAGAACAAGGTGAGAGGTTTTACCATTTGAAAACCCTATATGTTGATTTAATTAAAAATTTCTCTGAAGAAGGTGAACCTGTAATACAGTTACATTTAAGCAAAAATGAGGTTAAAGGAATTGTTAGGTCTTCACTTACAAACCCATGGCAGTCTGTAGCATTATGGTTGATGAAATACTTTACATGTGATGGCCAATTTTCTATAGTTCTAGGACCAATAATGAAAATGTTAATTTTTCTGAGGCATGGAAATGCTCACCTAGAATTTAGCATAAACATTCCAAACTTTCTATACTCTACCATTAAAGCATCTGCAGAAAAATATCAACAAGGGAAACGTCCTATGAAGAACCATGGCCTCATTTTTCTGATTGTGAAACATCACTTTCTATCTCAAGCTGATGGGGAAACATTATGGCAAACATTTTTAGAAAATAAACCCCAAGATAGAACATCATAGAGGGCACAGAGAATGGATGAGGCTTCCTCTACCCAGCAGGAAGAGGAGGCAGAGCCTTCAACATCCTCTCCATCTATTGAGAGAGGTAAATGTCAAAATCCCTCACTAGAGGCAACTTCATCTGTTGCCCCTGTTACTGGAAGAAAAAGGAAAGGGAAGGAAGTTATGGAACCTATTATGGAACAAACCCCCTATATGACTCGCTCAGCAAAATAGAAGATGAGCTTGGCTGAGGAGTCTATTCCAATTAAACAAACAGGGGAAATAGATGTTATAGAGCAGACCTCCACCCAGACTTCTGACCCCAAGAAGCAAAAGAAGAAGACAAGGCAGGGTCAGAAAACAAAAAGGACTTCAAAGAAAACTGATTCCAGCATACACTACTGGGCTGAGGAAGCATCTCATGATTCAAATGAAATTCCCCTAGTTAGAAAGAAGAAACAAAGAGAAGTTTCCCCAAAACAATCTGTTCATCCAGGTTCCCATAGTCCAACTTCACAACATTCCCTTGCTCCGGAGACAGAACAGAGAAACACTTTTACTATTTCCTCAGACTCTGAGGATAATATACCTACTACATAGGCACCTACTCCACCTGTGCTATAGAGAAGCAAGACAAAAAGGCAACTCACCTAAGCTAAAAAAAATATTGCTCTCCTAGCTGAAGTTCTCTTAGGTTTCAGAACTTCTGTAGATGAGACTGGGCCTTCATCAATACCAATAATTGCAGAGAGAAATCAAGAGGAAGCTCAGGACAAGGAGATTACAAGGGAAGTTGAACCAGGGCAAGTGGATGCAACTGGCAGTGAAGAGCAAAGAGCTGTGGAAAACCCTGAAGTGGAATAGACAGAAGAAGAAATAGGGACTTATTCTCACCCCTCTGATCAAGAGGATGTTGAGATTTCAAGGGAACATCAGATGCTAGAGAAAATAGATAATTTGAAGAGATTATTATGGGGGAAGAACCTAATTATTACTAACTTCAAGAAGGTCATGAAAGAAAAAGAAATGGAACAAAAATAGATGATTGAGGGACTGCAAGCAGAGCTCCAGAATAAACAGAAAATAATTCAGGAGAAAGAGGCAGAATTGAGATACAAAGAAACAAATGCAGCCCAAAGCATCAAGGAAAAGGAGGCAGAGGCAGCACAAAATATTTTTGATCTTACAAAGGCTCGAGACAATAGTCGCACATTAATTGCAGCACTTGTTGAGAAAGTACAAAGTCAAGCCAGACAATTAACATGGGCCAACAATAAGATAGATGATCAAGAAGAAAACATTCAGGAGTTGATTGGTCCAAGGGCAACCATGGAACATGGGATGCAAACAGATCCATACTTAGGCCCAATTCTAATAGATATCCCTAAAGCCCTGTTCCATTGGGAAAGAAGATGTAGGGAATATGAGGCTTCTAAACCCATGCTGCAATTACAAAGGGTAGTAACTGCCATGTCAAAAAGAGTATAAACTTTGGAAGAAAAGGTCCTTCAAGTAGCTTCCATTTCATCTGAGATCCTATCTTGTAGACCCCCAAGTGGAAGTTATGCTCTATTTCTACAAGAAAGAATCCTACAAAGAAAAATATCTTTGGTTTTGTCTAATTTAACTGAGGACACAGAGACAGGGATAGGTCATGGAGGCATATATGAGAAGTTCTGATGAGGATAAAGATTTTCTATGTGAGTTATATTTGCATGGTTTCTACATTGATGATATTACCTCCGTTATCAACTATTTTGTAGGAGAATGTCAGCTCAAGGAATTCATGTCGCTGATGAGAAATCATCAGATTTGGAATGAAAGGATGGAGGCTTATCTGAAGAAGGATGCAGAAACAAGCCTTTTTATCAGAAAAGAATGTCCAAATCACCATGCTTTAAGGTCCATTTCAAGGCAAACATTTACGCCCCAGACGGTAAGACCAGGATTTTGCCTTTATATCTAAAACATCTGCAGGAATGTTCTATTTATTTTGGTCTCCTCATAAACAATTTATCTAATCAAATGCTTCCAGTGGCAAAGAAAAGGTGGAACGCCTTAACTATAGAACAGAAGATGAGGGAAGTGGTGTCCCCTGCCAACCTGAGGCTGTTTATGAGGAAGGCCACGACAGTGTCCAAAATGATTGATAAATACCAACTAGAGTGGATAGGTGGCCGTTTTAGACCTCGTCTCATCATTGAGCCACTACCTATCTGGGCTGAACAAATAGAAGATGACAAATTTTAGGAATGGATGAAGTAGGTTGATCAGTTCAAAGGAAATGGTAATACAGACTGCACCACTTGGTCTACTTATGCAAATTACTACAACTTGACTGCTAGAATATTCCTCCTGAATAAGTTCAGATTGTGAAAAGCAGGAGGACCTACTAACCTTTAAGTACGGGGGGATGATGAGTGCCAGGTAGCACCCATGAAATACACCTTTTTAGCCCTCTTTTTCTTCCTTCTTATTCCATTGTCCTGATGACTGCACCAAAATAGATTAACAAGATTGTTCTAATTGTGATTAATGAGAGATGAATTACTTAAAATCATGATTTCTGATTGAAGGACTAATGCGCATTGAATTAATAGAAATATGTAGAAATCTTCTCTTTCTGAATCAATAGGTGCTGGTGTTCGGGAAAAGACAATTTTGAGCATCTCCAGAGGTGGTCCTAATAATTTCTAGAGCCGACATAAGGATGCCACACTAATCTCTAATATTTTCCAATATGATCGAAGAGATTTTGAGATAAGGGGGTGAGTCATCTCTGGAGCTAGACTGAAGTCATGAGCATATCTTCAGAGCTATAGACAGAAGCATACATCTCCAGAGCCTCCTTAAGACATATAGATTTCCAACATCGCTACCAGTCAACACTTCTAGTGGTAATCTGGGTGCTCTAGATATTACTCAATCAGCACCTGAGTAATTGAATGAAGACCATAGTTAACTGCTAGAAGTTTATCTCTTTTTTATTTTGCATGAGTTCTCAACAAACTGATTGAATACCTATATTTTAGGGCCTTGCTGCCCAGTTGTATTTGAAACTAAGACTCAAATTTAGTGAGACTGTTGTTCCACTAAATCTATTTTAATTGCATGAATGTTTACTCTGTAGTTAAACAGTTAGTAGAATAAGAGATTGGTACTATCTCACAAATGAACTAGTAGTTAGGGTAAGTGATATCTCATCACTGGTTTAGATATAAACTGACAAAAGTAGCAATAGAATATACACAGCGGATAATTTTATCATTATTGTAATCTCATTTTGATATAGACATTTTTCTGAATACAAAAGCTGATGGAATTGGACTGAAAGTGAATTGTGATATTATCTTCTTGTGCTGATTCATTACTTTAGTCTTTAACCCTAAGGGTGTGGAGCAAGGTCCCACTCCCACCACCAAGGCAAAAAGCTAGTATTGTTTGTTTTGTTATTCTATTTTAGATTCTGTTGAGGGAGATAGTTATTGTTTTCTCATAGATAAATGTATGTTTCAATTGTGTGGAATAGTATAGATCTACATTAGCAATTCATTGTTCCAATTTTATTTTCAATATTCCTAGAATTCATTTTCATAGCAGACAGATCAGTAACATTAGTTTCTTCAATCAGTAGAGATAATTAGAGTTAATTAAATGAAATGGCAACTATAGGATTCCTAATTGCAGACAGCTACGGACACAACCCTAGATTTAACACATGAAATATGATTAAATGCCGAGGTACAATGACCCTTGTCAGTAATGACCCCTAACTTTTCTCTAAGATACTCAAAAGTATCCTTGGGCAAAGGCTTGGTAAAGATGTCTGCAATCTAATCCTTGGTAGAAACATACTACAATATGACTTTATTCTCTGTCACTTTTTCTCTCAGGAAATGATACCTAATGGATATGTGCTTGGTCCTTGAATGCATCACTGGGTTCTTTGATATATTTATGGCACGTGTGTTGTCACAAAAGATTGCAATAGGTTCTTCATACACAACTTTGATGTCCTTCAAAGTCTGCTTTATCCATAACACTTGAGTGCAACTACATGTTGCTGCAATGTATTCTACCTCTGCAGTAGATAGCGATATTGAATCATGTTTTTTGCTCAACCAAGATACTAATCTTTTTCCCAAGAAGAATGCACCTCCACTTGTACTTTTTCTATCATCCACATCTCTGGTCCAATCTACATCAGTATATGCAATGAGAACAATGTCACTGTCCCTGGGGTACCACAAACCATAATCTATTGTGCCTTTTAAATATCTCAGAATTCACTTGACTACCATCACATGTGATTCCTTGGGTTCTGCCTGAAATCTTGCCACAAGACACACTGCATGCATTATGTTAGGTCTAGTTTGAGTCAACTAAAGTAATCCTCCAATCATAGATCTATACTTTTTATGGTCTTCCATGGGTGATTTATCATCTTTGCTCAACTTACAACCAGTTATCATAGGTGTGCACACTGGTTTAGAGTCTTCCATCCCAAATTTCTTTAACTCTTTCAATACTTAGACTAAGAAATGAAGATACCCTTATCTGATTGACTTATTTGCAGACCTAAAAAGAAGTTCATCTCTCCAAACATAGACATTTCAAATTCACTTTGCATTTCTCCAGCAAAAACTGAGCACATACCTTCATTGCCTCCAAAAATAATATCATCAACAAAATTGCAACAATCAAGGTTTGTTTATCATTGATCTTGAAGTAGAGATTACTATCTATCGTACCTTTACTAAACCCTATCTATATCAAGTACCTATCCAACCATGCATACCATGCCATGGGAGCTTGTTTTAATCCATACAATGCTTTCTTCAATCTGCATACCATGTCCCCTTGTTCTGATGACTGAAATCTTTCCGATTGTTCAATATAGACTTTCTCTTCCAACTCTCCATTTAAGAAGGCAGACTTCACATCCATTTGATAAACCTTGAAATCTTTGTATGTTGCAAAAGCCAGGAACATCTTTATTGCTTCAATCCTTGCTACTGGAGCAAAATTTTCTTCAAAGTCTATTCCTTCAACCTAAGCATATCCTTTGCATACCAATCTTGCTTTGTTTCTTACCACTTCATCATTCTCATTCATTTTGTTTTTGAAGACCCACTTTGTACCAATTACATTTTTGTCTGCTGGTCTAGGAACAAGATCCCAAGTCTAATTCTTCTCTATATGCATCAATTCTTCTTCCATGGCCTTTATCCAATTCTCATCTTTGCATGCCTCATCCACAGTTTTAGGTTCAATCTTATAGATCAGAGAAAAATTTACTTGTTCTCCTGTAGCTTTTCTTCTGGTTAAGATTCATTTGCTCTTATCTCCTGTGATTTGATTTTCAGAATGATTGATTCTTACATATTTTGGAGTTTTGGTAGTACTTACTGGGGCTTGTTCTTCTTCATCTGTGTTGTCTTCATGCTGCACCACTTCTAAAACATCTGGATCATCTAACTCATATCCACTTTGTTCTGAAGTCCTTTCTTTACACTCATCAACTTTGACATTTGCACTTTCAATGATTTTGTTCAGCCTCTTATTATAGCACCAGTAGGCCTTACTCTTGGTGGAGTAACCAAGGAAGATTCCTTCATCACATCTACCATCAAACTTGCCTAAATCTTCTTCCTTTTTGATATAACATCTGCTACCAAAGACTCTGAAATATTTCACAGTAGGAACTCTACCATGCCACAATTCATAGGGAGTTTTTGAACTGATACCTTTTACTTGAACTTTGTTTAGGATATATACTGTAGTGTGAATTGCCTCTCTCCAATATGCTTCCAGAAGATGAGCTTCGTTCATCATGGTTCTAGCAGCTTCTTGAACTGTTCTATTTTTCCTTTCAATAACTCCATTTTGTTGTGGAGTTCTGGGTGCAGATAGCTGTCTCTTTATTCCATGTTCCTCACAAAAGAAATTGAACTCATTTGATGTGAACTCTCCTCCTCTATCAGACCTCAAGCATTTGATTTTCAAATCCATCTCATTTTCGACCATTAATTTAAATGCTTTGAATTTATCTAGAGCTTCAACTTTCTCTTTCAAAAAAGTGACCCAAGTCATTCTAGAATAATCATCAATGAGCAGCATGAAATACTTGTCTCCTTGCAAACTTCTTACTCTGGTAGGTCCACACAAATATGTATGCACTAGCTCAAGTAGTCCTCCAACTAACTGATCCTTGCTTTTGAAACTTGTTCTTGTCTGTTTCCCAAATTGACACTCCTTGCAAACTGGATTAGCAGGCTTCATAAGCTTAGGCAGATCTCTAACAATCTGTGCAGTACTTATCTTCATAATATTATCAAAATTTATGTGACACAACCTTCTATGCCATAACCAACTCTCATCAGTTTGAGTCAACAAACAATAGTTCTCAGTTCCTTTCAAGTGATAGATATTACCTCTGGTCTTCTTACCAATTGCAATGACTATTCCGGAGCTTTCCCTGATCTTGCATCCATTGTCCTTGAAGCTTAAGTTGTAGCCCTTGTCACACATCTGACCCACACTCAGAAGATTGTACTTTAATCCTTTCACATACAAGGCATCTTTAGTATTATGCTTTCCATCAAAAGAAATAGATCTTTTTCCACAAATCCTACCAGTTGTATCATCTCCAAACCTAACCAGTCCACCATCATATCTTTCCAAACTTACAAACTTACTTTTGTCACCAATCATGTGGTGAGAGCAACCACTATCAATAACCCATTCATCTTTGTCCTTAATGACCTTAGTAGCTAAAGCACTTTCCATTGGTTTTTCTTCCTTCATACAGCTAGAAGAATTAGTAGACACAAGATCTTCCTTAATAGCAATGAACAAGCATTCATTTACAAAGAAATTAGCATTATCTGGTACACCATTATCTGATACTCCATCATCATCAAAATCTTCAACATAATAACACTTCTTTTGGGTCTTAGGCCTGTTCTCATATCTTGTTCTATTTCTTTCAATTCTTTCAGGACATTTGGAAGCAAAATGACCTACTTTACCACAGAAAAAACATTTGAAGGGAAATTTGCCTTTATACTTATCGGATCCTCTTTGCAGCTTGTCCACAAAGTTGGCTTCAACTTCATCTATCTCATCATCGAATTCTACCTTATACTTTTATGATCTAGAAGTACTTCCAGGAGTACTGGCCTTGAAGGTAGTCTCAACTTTTGGCAGAGCATCGTCTAACTCCCTCATTTCAAAAGTAGTAAGCTTACCAAGCAACTGTTCCCTATTAATTGTTTTTACTTGCATGAATTCTTCAATCACAGCCACCTTGTGATAGTAGGATTTGGGTAGAGATCTGAGTATTTTCGTGACAATTTCTTTTTCTTCGAGAGTTCTACCTATGGCTTTTATCCCTGTAACAAGTTCATCAACTCTTTGCATAAATGCTGATATGTTTTCATCATCGTTCATCTTCAAGCTTTCATATTTCACTTTCAAACTTTGTAACTCAGCTTCCTTCACAGAGTCATCTCCTTCATACATATTTTTCAACTTTACCCATACCTTATTTGTAGTTTCAACATCCACCACTTTCGTCAGTATTGAGTCGGTTAATGAGCTTAGCAGAGCATCCCTTGCCTTGATATCAATCTCATATTCTTTGATTTTGTCTTCAGTCGTAGGACCATTTTGAGGTATGGTGTATTATGTTTCTGTAACTTTCCAAACTTTGATACCAAGAGAAAGAAGATGGCTTTTCATCCAAGCCTTCTAGAGGACATAATTAGTTCCATCAAAATGTGGTGCTTCCTTCTTTGTAAGACATTTTAGGTCTTCCTCAAGCTGTTAAACTTTCTTCAGAGGAACTTGGCTCTAATACCAATTGTTGATATGCACCGGACAACTGAGAGGGGGGTGAATCAGTTGTCATAAAAACTTAAACACTTTTTGTAATTAAACATTCATGACTTATCCACAATTATTATGGTTCAACAATGAGTGCATGAAATTAGAAACTTAACAACATCAAACACAAGAGACCCCAGATTTACGTGGAAAACCCCAAGGTGGGGAAAAACCATGAAGAGGATTAACTCTCAATATATATTGCAATCTTGAAATAGTGATATTCAAGCTTGGTCAGCCCATGGGCCTAAACATACTAGCTTACTTCCATAAAGAACAACTAGGTCTAGTAGACTTACTGCCTCAACCCTAAACCTAGAAAGATTACAATAAGTGTTGTTAAACCCTACTGGTGGCTTACTGCCAGATTTACTACCATGATCAACACCTTTCTTTACTGTGAATAAACAATTCCTCAGCTCTGCTCTTCCTCTGCTCTTCTCTTCTTCTTCTTTCCTCTGCCTCTTCTCTTCTCTGCCTTTGGACCTTTCTTAATATCTTATCATTTCCACTCAAGGACACCTTTTCCACGACTCAACTACAAGTATTTATACACTACATCAACCTTGGAATGATCATCAAGGTCGGCATCAACCATTGGAACAATCTCCAAGGTCGGTATTACAAACATTTACAATATAGGTCCTAACCTATTACAATAATGCACAAGGGGAATGAACTGCGGATCACATCATGCATTAGCTAGGACTCAAACATGATCTTCCACGCCACAACACACTTCCAAAATCTTCTAGAGATCTCCTCAATCACTAGGATCAACCAGGTCGGCCAAGACTGTTACATGTTACATTATCTAGGAACAATCTTCACACACCATCTCAATTTCTTAACGTGGACCAAAGTACAAATAGGAACATGATTAGGAGACATCCACAAGCATGCTATAATCATCAGGAGTAACCACATGAACATTAACCTCTTTTTCCATAGGAATCTTTTCACCAGAACACATGAGTTTCACTGTCTTCAACTATCATAAAAGAAAGATAGCTTGTGGACCACCAAACCACAAACAATTGCAATTGTAGGCACTTATCATCATCCCAGACTTCCCTCTAGAACTGCAGAGAAAAATACTTTATTGCGGAGGAATGTGGAGCCAATACTGTCTTCTTGTCTCAACTAAACTTACAGAAGAAGCAAGTTTCACTCTGGTGAACATAACTCACTTAAATCTTCATGTGGATGGCTCAAACCCGAAATGTAGCATCCTCAAACATACCTCAAACTTACTTCCAATCTACAGACAACTATCTTCAAGAAAGAATAAATGCAGAGCAATTTACCAGATTGTTCTTCAGCATACAACTCACTGTTTGTACTGCACTTCTCTGTAACTCACTTGTTACTTCCAGAAAGGCTAATTTTTTCAATATCCTCAACATACAGGTCTTCTAAACAAGTAATAGAATAGGATACAGTTGACACCAATGACAACAAGAATATGTTGACATCAATGACAACACCGATTAGGCACATACTTGCAATAGTAATCTTGGTTTCTCATCCAAAAATACATCCTCAAAATCTCTAAGAAAAGGGTACCCATCCATATCTAATCTCTGCTGATCTATGGACTCCCTCACCCACTCAGAAAGGGAATGTTGGTAGACCTAACGGTACACCATGGGTTCCATCATTTTTCCTAATTTGCAGCCAACTATGATGACAAGAAAGCATCCCATACTACTTGTTGTCAACACTGGCTAAGGACTAGGGTAACAACGTACACATTCACAACCAACTGTGATGACAAGCAAGCATCCCATACTACTTGTTGTCATCACTGGTTAAGGAGTAGGTATAACAACATACATCACCTATGTCTATTAAGAATATTTCCACAGCCCATTAAACCATCAAGTTTGTGGATCCTGACATCTATCGACTCCATGCCACTGGCAAAAGTTGGTCCAACTTGGTATGGGAAAGTTCTTGGCATCTATCACCTGTATAGTACTGGTGAAACCCGGCTAAGCCCTATCATACCAAAGGGTATCTTGTGGCATCCGTCACCTCCATGGTACTAATAACAGTCGACTAAATCTAAGATACAATGGATAGCATCTGGTATCTATCACCTCCACGGTATGGGTGACAATCGGCTAACCGCACCTATATCATAACATATCTCAAATTAGACTTATAGATCTCAAGCCTAACTCCATTTTCTTATTCATCCACCATGTGGAGACTTCACTCCCCAACTGGT
Source organism: Cunninghamia lanceolata (assembly GCA_027924645.1). NCBI lineage: Eukaryota > Viridiplantae > Streptophyta > Pinopsida > Cupressales > Cupressaceae > Cunninghamia > Cunninghamia lanceolata. Next base: position 5,012,576 of record BSBN01000088.1, read on the forward strand.
ATGCTCCCCATACCACTTTGGTTATCTCATTATAGTTTCTTATTTCAAGATATTTTTCCATTTCTGTAAATCATGCCTCCATGGCATCTCCACTTACAGAACCATTAAACTTGAGGGGCATAACCTTTTTCATATCGTGGGATAATTCCAAATCCAAGTGGATTCTTCTATCCTCTTCTTGTTTAGACTTGGAGTTATTCTCTTCGTCCTCACTTTGGGTGGTATCATCATGATGTGTCTTGTCATCACCACCATAATAGGCTTCCTGCCTGGGTCCATGGTAACCCCTAACCTCCTGCTTGAGAGTTCCAGTTCTCGCTCTCGTCTCTTGGAGCATAGCAAGGATTTAGTCAAATTTAGATTCGGAGTGCCCTGAAGGTTGCCCTTCATCCTGGCTATCTCCCATCCTAGTTCTTATTTGAACCTTGCTGCAATCTACTTCTCCTGAAGTTTGCAGATTAATCTTTGATCAATTTGTCATACCAATGACTCCATTCATAATATAAATCCATTCTTATTCTTGCAATATTTAACAAGAAAGGAAATATTTGCCAAAAGTTTTCAATGCATTATAATTTTAAATGGATTACATATAATCCATCCAAATTGACAAAATTTTGTTTACACCTTGCTATTGCAAGTCATTAATAGTTTGGGATAACTTCCCATATTTATTTCTCAACTTGGAGGTTTATCACCTCAGTTTTAGGAGGTGGACGTACACTCAGGTACTCATCCACAACCTCCTTATTTACATCAAAATCCTTAGGATTGTTTTCCATAGCCAGTGCTTTAGGTGCAGAGGGTTCTTATGATGCATCATTAGAGTTAGGAGCAGCAATCCTAACTACTTTCCTCTGTTAGAATTTCAAAAGATTATTAACCCAGAAAACTAGTGCAAATGAATAGATATCTATACTATGAATGCAAATGATACGAAATCAAAATAGCAACATAGAGTCAGTCTCCAGGAGAGTAATGCAAATGCTAGAAGCAAAATAGCATTAAGAGGATGCAAAAGCAAAAGATACAAAATACAAGCCAGATAGCATGCTTATATAGACTAGGAAGAGGGAGAAGGTGGCAACACCGACCAATAAGGAGCAACCATCTATCAGACTAAAGATAGCAAAGTATCTTCCCAAGATAGTTAATGGATTCTCACATGTAGGAAGGTGACATCTCGCAACCACTCACCTAATAAGACATGCTTTATTAACCTAAGCGAGATTAATAGAAGTGTAGGAAAAACCTAGGAATATAGGGAAAAATAAATAACCCAACTAGGAAATAAAAAACTACACTAACACCCCCCATAAGCGAAGCTTAGGTGGATGTAGAAATGGGTCTCGGCAAATCAAGCCTGATGAGGTACCTATGTACATAAAATTCCCCCCAAAGAGAGAGAGAAGAGACCCCCCAAAAGTAGAGAGAGTCAGGACTCCGAGTGAGAGGAAGAAGCCCCCCAGAAGATGAAGCATCCCGCACGCACCCCCAGCAAAGCTCGCAAATGAAGGAACTTGCTCTTAGTGAAGGGTTTGGTGAAGATATCAGCAACCTGCTCGGAAGTCAGACAGTAGCGAAGATCGATGACGTGGCCATGGATGAGCTCCCGGATGTAGTGCATGTGGACCTCTATGTGTTTGGTCCACTGATGATGGATCAGATTCTGTGAGATCTGAATGGCACTCTGGTTGTCACAAAATATGACTGATGGCCATCTGATCTGGATACCAAACTCAGTGAGAAGATTCTGAAGCCAAATGGCCTCAGTGGCAGCATTCACAGCCCCCCGATACTCGGCCTCCATAGAAGATAGAGCAATAGCAGATTGCTTCTTGCTCGACCAATGAACAGGACCTGAACCAAGTGAGAAGCTGTAACCTGAAGTAGATTTGTGATCCTGAGAATCACCCGCCCAATCTGAATCTGTGTAGCCCACTAAGTCAAGCTCAATGCCCGTTGTGTAGTGAATCCCAAAACTGTGAGAACCCTGAATGTAGTGAAGGATCCGCTTGGCTGCTTTCCAATGCAGCTCATGAGGCTCCTGCATGAATCGAGAGACCATGCCTACAGCATATGAAATGTCAGGTCTCGTATGAGTCAGATAAATGAGACTCCCAACAAGTTGTCGGTACAAAGTGCCATCAACAAATGGAGAAGAACACTGAGCCTCAAGTTTGACTCCAGAGAGGAAGGGAGTTGGAGCAGGCTTACAGTCAGCCATATGAAACCTCGAGAGCAAATCTAGAGCATACTTGGACTGTGTGATGGTGATCCCGGAAGAAGACTAAAAGATCTCAATCCCAAGAAAGTAATGCAACAAGCCCAAGTCAGTCATCAAAAACCTATCATGAAGGGCAGTTTTGACAGCCCCAATGGTGGATGAAGAACTCCCTGTGATCAGCAAGTCATCAACATACAGAACCAGAAATAGGAGTGAATCATCCTGCTACAGAATGTAGACATTGGGATCAGAATGGCACCGAGTGAACCCAACTGATAGAAGGAAGGAGTCCATCTTGGAATACCAGGCCCGAGGAGTCTGTTTGAGGCCATAAAGAGACTTCCAAAGACGGCACACAAGTGAAGAATCTTGAAGGAACCCCTGTGGTTGCTCCATGTATATTTCCTCATGAAGGTCACCGTGAAGAAAAGCACTCTTCACATCCATCTGGTGTACTTCCCAACGATTAGCTGCAGCAATGGCAAGAACAAGTCGGATGGAATTCATTCGGGCAACTGGCGCAAAAGTCTCAGAGTAGTCAATCCCAGGAACCTGGGAGAATCCTTGGGCGACCAAGCGAGCCTTATGCTTGTCAACCGACCCATCTGCTGCAAATTTTGTCTGATAGATCCACTTACATCGAACAAGTTTTCTTCCCTTAGGAAGAGGGGCAAGATCCCAAGTGTGGTTCCTCATCAAGGAACTATACACCTCCTGCATAGTTGTATCCCACTCAGGAATACTAGAAGCCTCATGAAAAGACTGTGGATCTGAGGCTGTAGCAATGAAGACATGTGGAGCATCCTAGAACTGTGAACGAGTTCGCCTGGTATCTGATGGATCCCCAACCCAATCACCTGCAGACTGCAAGGTCTGTCTAGCCCAAAGTGGACCAGAAAATGGAAAATCTAGAGGAGAATCATCAACCTCTGAATGATGACTAGGAGAGGAAGGAGGTGAGTCCTCTAAATCGCTCTCTGCATCAGAAGTGGAGGTAGAAGACTGCACAAGTGAATCTGACTCATCTGAAGATCTGTCATGTATCCCAAGTGACTCCAATGTCAAAGTAGGAGTTGGAGAATTGATAGAAAGTGAGCTCGAAGAGCCCTCTTCAAACTGAACACTCCTCTCAATGAACAACTCATGTGTAGTAGGGTGGAGCAACTGATAACCCTTCACACCATCAGGATAACCTACAAATATGCAAGGTCTGCTCTGCGGATCTAAGGCCTTGCGTTTCTCTATAGGTATGTGGGCCCATGCAGGAGAACCAAAAACTCGAAAGTGCTTAACTGATGGTTTCTGACCGCTCCAAGCTTTAAAAGGAGTGACTCCCTTCAAGGCTCAGTGAGGAACACGGTTCTGGATATAACAAGCACAGTTAATGGCCTCTGTCCAATACTGTGGTGCAAGAGATCTGAAGTGAATCATGCAGTTTGCCATTTCCTTCAAGGATCTATTCTTTCGTTCTGCAACAACGTTCTGCTCAGGATTGTATGGAACTGAATGTTGCAAATCAATCCCCTCTGAAGTGCAAAACCTCTCAAACTGATGGTTGACATACTCACCACCATTGTCAGTGCGTAAAACTTTGATGGCTTTCCCAGATTGCTTTTCTACAAAAGTCTTAAAGTCCTGAAAGTGATCAAATACCTCAGACTTCTGTTTGAGAAAGTACACCCAAGTATATTGAGAAAAGTCATCAATGAATGTGAGGATATATCTAGCCCTGTTGAAAGAAGGATGTTGAAATGGACCAGCCAAATCACTGTGAACTAACTCCAGTATCTGTGAACCTCTCCATGTCTTACCCTTGTCAAACTTTTCCTTAGGATGCTTACCAAGAATGCAACCTTGACAAACACCACCTGAAAACTGAACTGAAGGCAACCTTGTGACCATGCTCTGCTGGTTGAGCTGCTGCAAGTAGCGGAAGTTAAGATGGCCAAACCGCTCATGCCATAATCTACTCACATCATTAAAATGAGTGAGCAAAATAGTCGAAGGAGCATCAGGAACAAAGTGAGAAAACAGATAGAGCCGTGACTGATGATCTGCTCTCCCAACTGCAATTGTAGAACCACTATGCAACTCACGAATCTCCACTGAATCAGGAGTAAACTCAACCCGCTTACTTGAACCTGTGTGAGTGCTCTGGTATACCGATAGGAGATTAGTTGATAATGAGGGCACACAAAGAACATCATGGAATGTGCCATCCCCCACATCAACAGACCCTCTCCCACACACCTCAACAGAAGTGTCGTCACCCATCAACATAGAAGGCATAGTACACGGCTCCAAAGATGCAAGTTCATCCTTAGATGAAGCCATGTGGTGCGAAGAACCCGAATCAAGAACCCAAGTGGATGGTGAAGAAGCAACTGCAACAAGTGCCTTGCCCTTTCCTTTCCCCTTGCTGTTTTCTTTTGCCTTATTAGACCCCTCATTAGAACTCTGTTTGATAGACTTAGGAACACTAATATTATTCTTCTCAAGAATGTGTGTCAAGTGATCAATTTGTTTCTTCAGACATTTATGTTCATCATGACCGGGTCTTTTACAATAGGCACATTCGACCCTCTCTTTCTTAGGCTTGTCGCCCTTGGAAGATTGAGTCTCATTAGTTGCTTTTGAAGCAACCGGTATCTGATCCTTCTTCTCTTTGCTATTATTCTATTTCTTATCCTTACTATTGTTGTTACTACTTTGTCCTTTCTATTCTTTTGTGCCTTGGTTGGTAGCCAAGGCATGTGACTTAGAGGACTTAAGAGTGCCCATCTGGATTAGCTTGTCCTGTTCCTGAGTGAGACTGACAGCAAAATCATCTAAAGATGGCATGGTGAATTGAGTACCAAGTGCACCCTTAGTAGCATAGAAAGTAGAAACAAACACAGAATATTCTGAACTTAGCTTAGAGAGAATACTAAGAATCAGTTGTTCATCTTTCTTTTCAATTCCACATTGTTTTAACTGCAGCCTTAGTGATTTAAATTTAGCGAAGAAATCCTGGATTGTGTTGAAGTTGCCTGGACTTAAACTAATTAGTTCATTTTCCAACATATGACCCCTCATTGAATCTTGTGTGCCAAATAGATTTTCTAGCTTTGTCCATATTTCATTTGGTGTATTCAAAGACTCAATGTGAAAGAGCAAATTAGGAGAAACAGACAAACACAATGTTCCATATGCTTCATCACATTTGTTAAACCACTTAGGCTTATCTTCATCTTTAGCAGGTTCTGTTTCAAGTCCCATAGTTATCCTATTTAGTCCAGCTTTCCTTAAGTGAATTGTCATGCATGATTTCCACTCAAATTAATTGTATGGAGTTAAGATGGGCAGATTTGTTTGATCCATGATGAAGAAATGCAGAGAAGAAGTGCCGAAAAGAAGAGAACCCAACCAAGACAACCCCCCTTTTCACTCAATCAAAGAACCCCCCTAAGAAAATATGATTTGGCACTTTATATTAGTGCGTTTACAATTACCACTAGCAAGAAATACTAAGTGGTCATGATTTCAATGCATTAAAAAACCCTCACGAAGAGCATATGCTGAAAATACAAGTTTGGCACAATGCCCAAGGAAATAAACAGCACCACTGTGATCTATTCAAAAAATATGCACTTTCAAAAAATGAATCGCCTTGATACGAGGTCGTCTGTGAAAGTTATGATCCTTCGAAGTTCCCAAAACGAGAACTATGCAATGTCACGACTGAGAATCTACAATTTCTAAAAAATCTTGGCATCAAAATCAAAAAATGTCTGTACTAGTGCATAGAGCACGAAAAAATAGCCAAAATAAAAAAAAAATCATTGGAAAAGGAGTTCGTATGAGCAAGAACAGAACATTTGAAAATTGCCTTCAAAACTGTAACTGCCAACGGAGAGGGGTCCTGTTGTAGCTTTCTAAGCGTGTTTCTACAAAAGATACAAACTTCATGCAAAAATGGAAAGATACCAAGATGGTTTTTCTATGCTGCGAACAAAACTCAGAAGGTGTTTTTCTTTCTAATGTACAGAAGATGTTGATCCAGTGTAACCAGAACGCCTTTAGCTACAAAAAATGACCCCAGCAACCAAAAAACGGCATGCAAAAGCTGAAAGAGTTACCTAAGACAAGAAAAGGCATGTTGGAACCTACAATATTGATTTAAAACACCACATATGTACGCTGGTTGTCAGATTTGAGCTCAAAACCCCAGTTCCGCAACTGTGTATGACGATCTCTGATTTCGGTGAAGCGAAAGTTAAATCTAACTTTATCAAGCCTCCTGGACGCGTTGGAATAGCCAGAAATGCTGCCAGGAGGCTTGGTTTAACCCATGATTTTAATCTTTTCAGATACCATGTTAGAATCTGAAAAGATTATTAACTCAGAAAACTAGTGCAAATGAATAGATATCTAAACTATGAATGCAAATGATACGAAATCTAAATAGCAACATAGAATCAGTCTCTAAGAGACTAATGCAAATGCTAGAAGCAAAATAGCATTAAGAGGATGCAAAAACAAAAGATACAAAATACAAGCCAGATAGCATGCTTATATAGACTAGGAAGAGGGAGGTGGCAACACCGACCAATGAAGAGCAACCATCTATCGGATTAAAGATAGAAAAGTATCTTCTCAAGATAGTTAATGGATGCTCACATATAGGAAGGTGACACCTCGCAACCACTCACCTAATAAGACATGCTTTATTAACCTAAGGAGATTAATAGAAGTGTAGGAAAAACCTAAGAATATAGGGAAAAATAAATAACCCAACTAGGAAAAAAAAACTACACTAACATCCTCAAGTCCTGCTTGATATATTTAACGACATCAGCAAAGCTCTCCTCACCAGTCAACCATGCTCCTACTAAGCAACTAGTCTGATTAAGTTGTTTCATTCTTACAAGATCTTATGATAACGTAGGTAACATTCATTTTCCATTACCTTCTTTTTGGGTGTTGTTCTAATTCTTACCATTCTGGCATAGAACATCCAAACATTAGCATTTGTTAATGTTGGATAAAAATAATCATCAAGTAGTGAGCTCATAGGTCCATATATTGAACCTAGTAGCTCTGATATCATATGTAATATCACATTCTGTAATGCTCATAAATTAACATAAGTATTCATCTTAACTAAGAATTAGAATACATCATAATTATCCAAATCATAGTTAAACAAGAATAAATCATTATCATTACAAACATTAAGCGTATAATTCTTTTTCATAATATAACAAAACTTAGAATCATATTATCCAAGATATCTCATTACTGAATAACTTCCACTATGTATGTACAAGGTTATGCTCAAGGCATCAAATATCCATTTATACGCAATAACTGATTATCAAGTCATATAATGAAAAAGCACAGCATCTGGAACTTTTGACATCTGTCTTCATAAGCCTTGACTTGTCTTCTACTTGGAAGGAGAGCATCATCTGAGTGCTTTTCCTCCAACCACAGACCGGCAGTCCCCTGCACAACTTCCTACCTAGAAGCGGCCCTACCCTTCACAGAAGATATAGATATAAGGAACTATTAGGTTTACCATCTGAGTATCTAGTGTTATGTCCTTCATAATGTCTCTCGGTCATACAACTATAGATCCACTCTAACTATGTATGGCACTACTGGAAACATTATGTCATCTGGAGCACTGTGGATCGACTAATGCATGCAGAGACTGATGCATTACTTTGGCCAAAGATTTACATACATATACGTTTCACAATGAATGTAGTCATATGTCCACCACCCCGACTCGACTTAGAAACTGTCTCATCCTACAGTATGCTTAGTTTGACCTCTCTAGGTCTAGCAAAAGTAAGATCAATTCAATTCTTAGTCCAATTCTAGGATAGTTGACTTTTATCTTAGGGACTACATTAAATATAACAGGTTGCTTTCACAACAGGGAACCTGTGACTCCTCATCACTCTGTTCCATTTTTCAACATTACAATAGCCAAATCAAGTATTCCCAACGGACGATTCCTATCTTAGGACTACATTCAATTATGTTACTTTACTTTCACAATAGGGAACCTGTGACTCCACATCACCCTATTCCCATCTTTTCAAAATGTCAATAGCCAAAACAAGTTTTCCAACTTATGACCTTCCTAGGTTCACAGTTTCATGTTTAAACCTATCACAAGGTTTATATTCAAATTCATGACATTTTAGACTTCTATCATAATAGTCTAATAAGACGGTCTTACTAAAAAGACTCTATCTCAAGTATTCTCAAGGGTTCTAATATCTTATACCTCATTCGTGAAGTATGTTCATTCGAAAAGAGATGGCTTTCATTTACTTTGCAATACAAGAGTTTCATACTAACCATAATATTCATTCTCATAAGTATATAATTATCTAGGAGAAATAGTTCCTCCAATAAACTCGACATGCATTTAATGCCGCCTACAAGGCAATATGATGCAGAGGAACTTTGTATGTGGAAAGATAGACGAACTAGACAAGGTTCTACTTCACCTACAAGCCCAAAAAATGAAGACCTTTATGCAAAAGTGGGAACAGCAGAAGGAAACTCTAGTATGATCATGGAAAGGTTGTATTGGGGTACCAAATGACTCATCCCACCCATTGGTTAAGGCAGATCACTCCCGGAACATACACTTGCTTCACAAATCCTCTAAATGGCTTGTCTCCCTAGAAAAAGAGAACAGTCCTCTTATCTTTTTGCACAGACCTTCAAATGTCAACCTAAGACATGCATTGGATACCCATTATGCCTCCCCACAGCATACTCTAAGATGGGTATAGGTTACTTTGGAAAATGTGCTCTAAAAACGGACTGGTAATGCTGCTACAAGGGTTCAAACTCAGAAATGTCACTGTGAAATGCCATGAACAGTCATCCATAACTTCCACACAACACAAAATGAGGTCGATCGCTTTGGTCAGATTGTAGATAACATAGTTACAGTCATTTTCCCCAAGTTACATAAAGATCCAACGGTGGAAACAAAAGTTATGGCGTTTTTCCCAACACAGGTTACTCTAAATCAGGGTTTTGACAGTTTTTACAAGAATTGACATATCTTACACAAAACAACACGAAAATGCATGCAACAAAAAGGAAATGGAGGGTGACTGATAGGACTATCACTTACAACCAATTTGGCACCATTTATTGTCCGTACAGTTCCATACAACTACAGAAAACAGTCAATTTCTGAAGAAATACACAATAAACAGTGTCTTTATTTATTCAAACTCCAAACCTACAATCACCCACGCCATCTCCAAAGATTAAAAAGCCTTTTAAAGGCATTTCATGCTTGACTCCTCAGTTTCCAACTTCTTTCAATGAAGGAAACTAACCTATGACCTTTGATATTCCCAAAACTGTCTTTTTTAGCAACATGACTGTTTTTTCCAAATTTGTATTGACAATCTTTACATTCTTGACACAAAACATTAAATGTTGTCCTCCTAATGACCTTGACACATGAACAATTAATCAATATAACCTTGATACAATGTTGAAGCATACAATTTAATCAAAACCAAGGTGCTCCTGCACCACAATACAACTTACCTCTTATCCGATTTCTCCTTCTTCAACAAGGAGTCAACATATCTTTTAAATACATAAGATGCATCATAGTTATCATAATAACTATCATTAACAGTCAAGCACTGTTATAGGGAATATGTGACTCCACGTCACCCTATTCCCATACTTTCATATTGACATAAGTTTAATCATGTTTTCAACTCGTGACCTTACCCGGTTGATGGAAACATTGTAGCCTTATCCCAAAGTTTATTTTCAGTTCAAAATGTCTAGAAGGGTATTTTAGAAGGTCCAAAAGGTTGATTCTATTAAAAAAGATTCTATCTCAAGGACTCTACGTGAGTTCATAGCATTATATACTCCTTTCATGCAGTTTGGTCAGTAGAAAGAAAACGGATTTCATTTACAATACAATGTAAGAGACTTAGAATCAACTTAAAAATTTTCAAAAAGATTATCATTATAGTTCGAGGATGGTGGATCAATCACATGCAAACTGAATCCTCCAAACATATATCTAAACAAAATAGTTTTAAACACTATATCTCATAAGTACTATCGGCTCAAGCTCATCATAGAAGCTTTTGTGTGTTATCATTAAACTATTATCATGATATGCCATATCGGCACTCAACATGGTGTTTGCTATAGTGAGTATTGGCTCGGCCTTGAAGGCCTCAAGCGATAGTCAAGAAATACAGTCAATACTAATTTTTAATATATTTCATTAATGGCCTCGAGGGCCTGGAGTATAACTCCAAGTAAATGCATTCACAAGATTAAACAATTGTAACACATTCCTCGAGGGTCTAAGAAATAAAAATTATTATATCAATAGCTATGGCCCGATGGCCTCAAACGATAACCATAGCAAACAATGCACTTGATTGTCAACACAATCAACCCTATTCAATAGGTTTTTAATATTTTTTTAACATTCAAAGCAATGTGAGTCTATACAGGCTTCGAATCTTACCTGAGAAAGTTTATTTGAGTGTTTATGATGCTTTCTATCATTGGCTCTTAGCAAAGGACTGTCATGCCAACTTGTTGTGGCCTTTGACAAAGACTTCCGGCTAACTAAAAATTATCCTCTTCTTACTCTATCTCCCGACCGTTGTGAATAGCAATGATAATGAATAAAAGAAAAGACTTATAACTAAGTTTTGATCTTCTTTGCATGTCGAGCATGCGGTGAAACCGCCACACGAGCCCACGAAGTGGAGGGTGGTTACTCCACTCCGCCACCCTGCGGCATCCTTGGAGCCACTCAGTCCATTACGTGCTATATGCAAGTGCACAACAAGGATATGGATCTAAGTGGTCCAATATGGCCTCTCATCACTCCACTAACCATGGATGATGTCAACCAACACACTTAACACATATACATATTAATAACATGGGGCTCGATACAAAGTCTAAATAATTATATCTTAATAAACTTTCCATACATCTTCATGATGTATGAACATTCCCATAACAATTCAAGATGTCATCATACAACATCATCACCAATATGGTGACACAATCAAAATACAATTTAGGGGTCGACTACCACTCTCCCTTCTTCACCATAAACTCAAAACATATTATACAAAGAATAATAGATTCAAAATCATGGTTCGGGAATTAAATAGGGAAACAAGAAAGTACTCTGCCACTTGGTGACACTATCTCTCAACTCACATTGACATTCTAAGAAAGTCGTTTAGTCGAGTTGACGTAAACATTGTCGAGATAACTCAATCAACTAACGACACAAAGGAAATCGACTAGAAAGGAAAAGACGCAACTCACTCTAACTTACGAGGGTTCATAAGGATGGAAAATCGAATACTCAGATGGCAATCTAACCCATTTCCCAACATCTATCTCTTCCTCTTGGATGATACTCTCCTTTTGTCTTTGAAGGAAGATTCATTTCTTGTTCACACTCACCATCATAAAATCATGATCAGTGCATCATCTTCTGATTTGTAATTCATAATAATTAAATAATCATAAGAGCATGTACTCTCATGTCTAACTAACGTTAGTCAATATTGACATAATCAATGATTAAATCAGATATTTCCATAACATCTAATCATTAAACTATGGTTAATCATCCTGATTAAAACACAAAAAAAAGATTAAGCTAAATCATAAGTTAGGGATGTAACATATCTCCCCCCATAAGAATCATCATCCCAGATGATTAATTATCTTCAAAATCAACCAATATAATAAGAAAAGTGTTGTGCCTCTTCGAGAACTAGGAGCTAGTTTGTTAGTCTTTCCAAACTTAATGGAGCTCTTTTGAGGTTTCACCTTTAGAAAGACCTTTTTCTCCCACTAAGAAATGCCTTTCGATGTGCCTAGCATTCGCATAACTTTTCTGCCTAAAGCTTGCTCTTCCATTTCTGATAGCATTTATGGACCAAGGCTAACCCTATCTTCTATCTTATCCCAGCTTAATGGAGTTCGACACCTTCTTCCATATAATGCTTCAAATGGAGCCATCTTAATAGCAGCATGATAGGAATTGTTATAGGCAAATTCCACTAGAGGAAGATAATCTTCCCATTTGTATTGCTGGTCCATGCAATACATCCTCAATAAATCCTCAAACACTTGGTTTACTCTCTCAGTTTGGCCATCCGTTTCAAGATGATAAGCAAAGCTTATATTCAACTGGGTTCCAAGTGAAGAGAACAAGGTTTGCCAAAACCTTGATGTCATTCGTGCATTCCTATCTGAAATAATCTTCTCATGAATGCCATGCAATCTAAAAATCTCTTGAAAACATTTATGGGCTATGACGGGTTCCCCATCTATCAAGTTCCCAGATATAAAATGAGAGGCTTTGGTGAGTCTATCCACCACAACCAAAATAGAATTGTGCTTATTCTGACATAGGAAGCCCTTGCACAAAGTCCATGCTTATAATTTGTCATTTCCACTCAAGAATTTCATGAGGGTATAAGAATCCTATCGAGTGATGGTGTTCCATCCTCACCCTCTGGCATTCTATACACGTAGCTACAAAATTTGTGGCATCTCACTTCATTCCTTTACAAAAATATAGGGGTTTCACATCGGCAAGTAACTTTGTTACTCCATGATGCCCTGAATACGGTACAGAATGAACTTCCTTCCACACCATATTCCTTAACTCTAAAGAGTTAGGTACATACATCCTTCCTTTAAACCTTAATAACCCATCTGGTTTAAGGTTAAATTCATCATATCTTGGATTTTGGGGATTTTACACAAGGGCCTATTTTACCTACTTGTAAAACTCATCTCTCTTAGATTTCTGTAGTCCCTGATTCATAAAATTAGAATGTATGGAGATCATTGAGGAGATGTGTCTTCTCCTACTCAAGGCATATGCCACCTAATTTTCTTTTCCTTGGATATATTTAATCTCAAAATCATAATCCAAGATGAATTCCAACCATCTTCTTAGACGAGCATTTAGATGTGGTTGAGTGAACAGATATTTGAGCCCTTGATGGTCTGTTTCCAGCTCAAAGGGTGTTTCGAGCAAGTAGTGTCTCCACATTTACAGTGCATGAATGACTAATGTCAGTTCTAAATCATGAGGGGCATAGTTTTGTTCATAAATTCTTAGTTTTTAGGATTCATATTGTCCATCCTAGACTAGTACACCACCTAAGCCTTCTCCTAAGGCATCAGTAATGACTACAAATTGACCTTCTAGGTCAAGTACTTTCAAAATTAGTGCTAAAGTCATTTTTTTTTCCTTCAGTAGGTCTAAGGCCTCCTAGTACTTTTTGGACCACTCAAATCTCTTGCCTTTTCTATGCAAGGAAGTTATAGGGTATGCAGTTTTGAAAAGTTTTTTACAAAAATAACTGATGCTCCCCATGGCAACACACTGGGTCTAATCAGCCCTTTATCCAATAATTCATGTAATTGAGCCTTTAGCTCCATTAACTCTGTAGTGGCCATTCTGTAGGGAGCTTTAGATATAAGTTATGACCCTCGAAGTATATCTATAGAGAAATCAAAATCTCTTTTAGGAGGTAATCCTGGTAGCTCATCTGGAAATGCATCCTCAAAATCTCTAAGAAAAGAGTACCCATCCATATCTGATCTCTCCTGATCTATAGACTCCCTCTTCCCACTCAGAAAAGGAATATTGGTAGACCTAACGGTACACCATGGGTTCCATCATTTTTCCTAATTTGTAGCCAACTATGATGACAAGCAAGCATCCCATACTACTTTTTGTCAACACTGGCTAAGGACTAGGGTAACAGTTTGTACACATTCACAACCAATTGTGATGACAAGCAAGCATCCCATACTACTTGTCATTATTGGTTAAGGAGTAGATATAACAACATACATCACCTGTGGCTATTAAGAAAATTTCCACTGCCTGCTAAACCATCGAGCTAGTGGATCCTAACATCTATCGCCTCCATGTCACTGGCAAAAGTCGGTCCTACCTGGTATGGGGTAGTTCCTGGCATCTATCACCTGTACAGTACTAGTTAAACCCAGCTAAGCCCTATCATACCAAAGGGTAGCTCCTGGCATCTGTCACCTCTGTTGTACTGATAACAGCCGACTAGCCCAAAGATACAACAAATAGATCTAGTATCTATCACCTCCATGGTACGGGTGACAACCGGCTAAACTGCACGTGTATCATAACTTCTCCCAAATTATACTTGTAGATCTCAAGCCTAACTCCATTTTATTATTCATCCACCATGTAGATGCTTCACTCACTAACTAGTATGCTCCCCATACCGCTTTGGTGATCTCATTATAGTTTCTTATTTCAAGACATTTTTCCATTTCCATAAGCCATGCCTCCATGACATCTCTGGTTACAAAACCATTGAACTTGGGGTCCATAACCTTTTTCATGTCCCAGGATAATTCCAAAGCCAAGTGGCTTCTTCCATCCTCTCCCTATTTGGCCTTAGAGGTATTCTCTCTATGCTCACTTTGGGTGGTATCATCATGACATGCCTCATCATCACCCCCATATGAGGCTTCCTGCCTAGGTCCATGCTAACCCCTGGCCTCCTGCTCGAGAGTTCCAATTCTCGCTCTCATCTCTTGGAGTATAGAAAGGGTCTGGTCAAATTTAGATTTGGACTACCCTGAAGGTTGCCCTTCATCCTGGCTATCTCCCATCCTAGTTCTTATCTGAACCTTGTTGCAATCTACTTCTTCTGAAGTTTGCAGATTAATCGTTCGATTAGTTTGTCATACCAATGACTCCATTCATAATATAAATCCATTCCTATTCCTATAATCTTTAACAAGAAATGAAATATTTGCCAAAAATTTTCAATGCATTATATTTTACCATGGATTACATATAATCCATCCAAAATTACAAAATTTTGTTTACACCTCGCTACTGCAAGTCATTAACAGTTTGGGATAACTTCCCATATTTATTTCTCAACTTGGAGGTTTATCACCTCAGTTTTAGGAGGTGGACATACACTTAGGTACTCATCTACAACCTCCTTATTTACATCAAAATCCTTATGATTGTTTTCTATAGCCAATGCTTTAGGTGCAGACAATTCTGTTGATGCATCATTAGAGTTAGGAGCAACAATCCTAACTGCTTTCCTCAACTCTTGCTTGATACATTTAATGGCATCAGCAAAGGTCTCCTCATCAGTCAACCATGCTCCTACTAAGCAACCAGTCTGTTCAAGTCATTTCATTCTTGAGGCTAGCTCCCTCAAGACCTTATGATAACATAGGTAACATCCATTTTCTGTTACCTTCTTTCTAAATGTTGTTCTAATTCTTACCATTCTGGCATAGAACATCCAAACATTAGCATCTGTTAATGTTGGATAAAAATAATCATCAAGTAGTGAGCTCATAGGTCCATGTATTGAACATGGTAGCTCTGATACAATATGTAACATCACATTCTGTAATGCTCATAAATTAACATAAGTATTCATCTTAAATAAGAGTTAGAATATATCATGATTATCCAAATCATAGTTAAACAAGAATGAATCATTATCATTACAAACATTAAGCATGTTATTCTTTTTTAGAATATAACAAAACTTAGAATCACATTATCCAAGATATCTCATTACTGAATAACTTCCACTATGTATGTACAAGACTATGCTCAAGGCATCAAATGTCCAATTATACATAATAATTGACAATCAAGTCATATAATGAAAAAGAACTGCATCTCGAACTTTTGACATTTGTCTTCATAAGCCTTGGCTTGTCTTCTACTTGGAAAGAGAGCATGATCCGAGTGCTTTTCCTCCAACCATAGACCGATGGTCCCCTGCACAACTTCCTACCTAGAAGCGGCCCTACCTTTCATGGAAGGTATAGATATAAGGAACCATTAGGTTTGTCATTTGATTATCTGGTGTTATGTCCTTCATAATGTCTCACGGTCATACAACTATAGATCCACTCTAACTATGTATGACACTACTGGAAACATTATGCCATCTGGAGCACTATGGACTGACTAATGTACACAGAGACGGATGTATTACTTTGGCCAAAGATTTATATACATATATATTTCATAATGAATGTAGTCGTATGTCCACCACCCTGACTCGACTTAGAAGTTGTCTCATCCTACAATATGCTTAGTTCGACCTCTCTAGGTCTAGCAAAAGTAAGTTTAGTTTGATTCTTAGTCCAATTCTAGGATAGTCGACTCCTATCTTAGGGAGTACATTAAATATAATAGGTTGCTTTCGCAATAGGGAACATGTGACTCCTCGTCACTTTGTTCCATTTTTCAACATGATAATAGCCAAATCAAGTTTTCCCAATAAACAATTCTTATCTTAGGAGTACATTCAAATATGTTACTTTACTTTCACAACAGGGAACCTGTGACTCCACGTCACCCTATTCCCATCTTTTCAAAATGTCAATAGCCAAAACAAGTTTTCCAACTTATGACCTTCCTAGGTTCACAGTTTCATGTTGACCTATCACAAGGTTTACATTCAATTCATGACATTTGAGACTTATATCATAATAGTCTAATAAGATGGTCTTACTAAAAAGACTCTATCTCAAGTATTCTCATGGGTTTTAATATCTTATACCTCATTCGTGAAGTATAGCCATTTGAAAAGAGATGGCTTTCATTTACTTTGCAATACAAGAGTTTCATACTAACTATAGTATTCATTCTCATAAGTATATAATTATCTAGGAGAAATAGTTCCTCCAATAAACCTAACATGCACTTCATGCCACCTACAAGGCAATACAACTTACCTCTTATCCAATTTCTCCTTCTTCAACAATGAGTCAACATATCTTTTAAATACATAAGATGCATCATAGTGGTCATAATAACTATCATTAACAGTCAAGCACTGTTATAGGGAATCTATGACTCGACATCACCCTATTCCTATACTTTCATAATGACATAAGTTTAATCATGCTTTTGACTCGTGACCTTACCCAGTTGATGAACACATTGTAGCCTTATCCCAAGGTTTACTTTTAGTTGAAAACATCTAGAAGGGTATTTTAGAAGGTCCAAAATATTGATTCTATTAAAAAGGATTCTATCTCAAGGACTCTACATGAGTTCATAGAATTATATACTCCCTTCATGAAGTTTGGTCACTAGAAAGAAAATGACTTTCATTTACAATACAATGTAAGAGACTTAGACTAAAATTAGTTTTCAAAAAGATTATCATTATAGTTCGAGGATGGTGCATCGACCACATGGAGGTCGAATCATCCAAACATATATCTAAACAAAATAGTTTTAGACACTATATCTCATGAGCACTATCGGCTCGAGCTCATCATAGAAGCTTTTGTGTGTTATCATTAAATTGTTATCATGCTATACCATATCAGCAGTCAACATGGTGTTTGCTATAGTGAGTATTGGCTCGGCCTTGAAGGCCTCGAGCGACAGTTAAGAAATACAGTCAATACTAATTTGCAATATATTTCATTGACGGCCTCGAGGGCCTGGAGTATAGCTCCAAGTAAATGCATTAACAAGATTAAACAAGTGTAACATAGACCTTGAGGGTCTGAGAAATAAAGATTATTATATCGATAGCTATGGCCTGAGGGCCTCAAATGATAACCACAACAAACAATGCACCTGATTTTCGACACAATCGACTCTATTCAACAAGGTTTAATATTGTTTAACATTCAAAGCAATGTGAGTCTATATAGGCTTCAAATCTTTCCTGAGAAAGTTTGTTTGAGTGTTTATGATGTAGTCTATCATTGGCTCTTTGCAAAGGACTATTGTACCAACTTCTTGTAGACTTTGACAAGGACTTCTAGCTAACTAAAAAATTATCCTCTTCTTGCTCTATCTCCCGAGCATTGTGAATAGCAATGATAATGAATGAAAGAAAAGAATTACAACTAAGTTTTGATCTTCTTTACATGTCGAGCATGCAGTGAAACTGCCACATGAGCCCACAAAGTGGAGGGTGGTTACTCCACTCTGCCACCCTGCAGCTTCCTTGGAGTCACTCAATCCATTACGTGTTATATGCAAGTGCACAACAAGGATATTTATCTAAGTGGTCCAATATGGCCTCTCATCACTCCACTAACCATGGATGATATCAACCAACACACTTAACACATATACAAATTAATAAAATGGGGCTTGATACAAAGTTTAAATAATTATATCTTAATAAACTTTCCATACATCTTCATGATGTATGAAGGTTCCCATAACAATCCAAGATGTCATCATACGACATCATCACCAATATGGTGACACAATCAAAATGCAATTTAGGGGTCGAGTACCACTCCCCCTTCTTCGCTATAAACTCAAAACATATTATACAAAGAATAAAAGATTCAAAATCCTAGTTTGGGAATTAAATAGAGAAACAAGAAAGTACTCCGCCATTTGGCGAGACTATCTCTTGACTCACGTTGACATTCTAAGAACGTTGTTAAGTCGATGTAAACATTGTCGAGATAACTCAATCGACATGACAACACAGAGGAAATCGACTAGCAAGGAAAAGACGCAACTCACTCAAACTTACGAGGGTTCATAAGGACAAAAAATCTGATACTCGGATGGCAACTTAACCCATTTCCTGACATCTATCTCTTCCTCTGAAATGATACTCGTCGTCTGTCTTTGAAAGAAGATTCATTTCCTATTCACACTCACCATCATAAAATCATGATCAGTGCATTATCTTTTGATTTACAATTCATAATAATTAAATAATCATATGAGCATGTACTCTCATGTCTAACTAACGTTAGTCAGTATTCACATAATCAATGATTAAATCAGATATTTGCACATCTAATCATTAAACTATGGTTAGTCATCCTGATTACCACAAAAAAATAAGATTAAGCTAAATCATAGGTTGGGATTGTAACACAAATTGTAGATAGATGATATGTTATTTTTTGGCAATAATAAGGATGTGATTTGTGCTTTAAAGTCTTATCTCTTAGCACAATTTGAGATAAAGGACTTGGGGGCTATTAAGTATATGTTGGGTATGCAGATCAAAAGAGATAGAGTGAACATAAATCCTTCTTTGGGCTAGAGTAAGTATGTGAACTTTATATTGTAGTGTTTTAGCATGCTTAATAATAGACCATTGAGTGTTCCTATTTTGGTGGGAAATAAAATTTCAATTGAGTAGTCTCTTATGACACCCACAAAGATGGAAGATAAAGATCAACTTATTTATGTCAGTGTAGTTAAAAGTTTGATGTGTGCTATGGTCTATACTAGACTAGACATTACCCAAGTAGTGGGAGTCTTGAGCCACTTTATTGCTAATCTTAGACAAAAGCATTAAGATGTAGTTAAGAGGTTCTTTAAATATTTGTGGGGTACCTTCAAGTACTCTATTTCCTATTATGGTGATTCTATTAGGCACCAACACTCTAGATATTTATGGATTTATATTGGACAAAAGATGTTAACAACAAAAGATCCACTAGCGAATATGTGTTTAGTTTATTTAATGGTGCTATTAGTTGAATGAATAAGTGACAGGCCATGGTTGCTTTGTCCACTACAGAGGATAAGTACATGGTAACTACTCATGCATGTAAGAAGGTCATCTAGCTTAGGAAATTGTGTTCAGATGTGGTGCTGAGTTAGAGAATTATTAAAGTTCTTTGTGATAGTTAGAGTGTCATATGTCTAGCAAAGAACCTGACCTTTCATGCAAGGACAAAGTGTGTAGATGTATAATACTATTTTTTTGTGACATGCTAGAGAATGGGAGGGTCTAGAGAAAGTTGATGCTTTACAAAATATTGCAGATGCATTGATGAAGCTAGTCAACACAGAGAAGTTCAAGTTGTGTAGTAAATCTATGAGCCACTCGCCCTCTAGCAGATAGTTGATAGTGTTGGTATTCCTTTTGCTCTTGCAAGATGTTCAACAACTGGGAGAATGTTAGGAAAGGTGTCTCAATATTGCATTCTAATGTTAAGAACACAAAAAATGTGAATTTTGGGCTATAAAACATTAAAATATAATTTATGGGCTATAGAGGTTGATTTGGCTCTAAAAAATAAAAATAGGCCTTAGCTAAAGAAAGATGGTTACAATAACATAAAGTTTTGAGAGACTTTTAATTTTTAAAAAATGGTTTCAATTGGCTTCTTGGACCAAAAGTTATGGCCTCTACAAGTCAGACCCCCCACATTAGAAATGTAAGAGCATCTATGACACATAAGAGAATGTAAGAGGGAGTTACACTTGTTGACCTACTTATCACACATCACAAGACATCTTTGAATGGAGATAATGGAGCTAAAATGGAGCACCCAAGATTAGTGAGTGGATTATGATGAGCTTATACCAAGCATAAGGAATATGCTATTTTTAACCTATGGACTTATTTTGGGATTTGAGCATTAGATTTTTGACTGAGGATTTGGGTGCCACATTTTGGAAGGCTTTAGCTTATGATTTCCTACTTATTTGATGGTTTCATATATTGATTCTCCTATTTATTATTGAAATGGTGAGCACAAAAAATAATATTGAAAAATATCACACCATTATTGCAAATAAAATAACACAAAATAGTATATTATATTGATCTCTTCAGATTGAATCGGGATTTCATTCATTCAACTTGATTTCTACAATGCTCCACATTGGCTTATATAGCCTTACATTCCCTGTATCAAACCAACTAACTTACTTATGAGAATAACTCCCAACAAATTACAAGAATAAATCCCAACAAACTAACTCTTATAATTTATTATTTACTAACTAGAAACTAACCTATAATTATTTATTTATTATCTACTATAGTCTAAACTATATAAAAAATGTAATAAATCCAACATTCCCCCCTTATTACATCAATCTAAACAAAGGACGGAACATTACAAGGGATGAATACAACAACCCTTATAAAAACTTTGATGAAGCACCTTCACTAATTCTCCTCGCTCACCTAAGAAACACCAAACTGAATCTATCAGCGAATCTCCTGACTGTCAAACCTGCAACACCTGTGTACCACATGAGAGAACATAATCCCACCCTACATGCACAATGAGAGAACAACTCTCCTCCAAAAGTCCACAACTCCACCGAGTGTGTCAAAATCCATCCTCTAGTGTTGCATATAAGAGAATAATTATCCTCCTCTGAGAGTCTGCTTTCCACCAAAAGTGTCAATATCCCTTGAGAGAACAACTCTCCTCCGAGAATCTACATCTCCTTCGAGCGTGTCAAAATCCCTCCTTTAGGGAATAACTCTCCTCTTTCGAGAGTCTACTTTTCTCTAAAAGTGTCAATATCCCTCCTCCAATGCTATGTGAACCAAATCTCTCCTCTAATGTACAAAAAGAAATACACCAAGATGAATACACTGACTGCACCCATAAGTATTGTTATGAAATGTCAAGCCCCCTTGCTCCATGAAGGGACACAGATCGAAACGGGTGCTTCTCATGCATGGTATCATCTCTGAGTGAGAAGCTAGCTCGAGATGACAGTAGACCTCCTACTTCCGATGCCTTCAACCTCCAATTTGATCTTCTTTTAAACCCTAGCCATTAAATGTTGCATGTAAGTCTCTGAGAGCCTTGAAACCCCTGCCAAGTGTACCACAGATGGCCTCGAGGATACAAGCAATATGTGTAGCCATATTAAAAGCAAGAGATTGAGTGTAGGATTCAATCGATAATGCACCCATTACATTAAACACCTTCTACAATATAGTGTAAACAAAAATAAATCCTTGTAACTCATTTTCCTTTATCACTTTGATTACAAGAAAAAAAATTTCTCTTTACCAGAAAAAATCTATCTCCCAAAGATATGATCGGTTGATTTCAATAGCTACAAAACTATCAAGTGGCTTGTCTTCTTTCATTAAAAAAAAACTCTTAATGCATTAAGTAAATGCATTAACCATAACAAAAAAAATAAATTTATCACAACCGTAAATATGGTTCCAACTTCCTACCACTCCAATCCACAAACCACTCATCCTCAAATGGGGTGCAATAGCTGGAATGTCTTTGCTATAAATGAAACTATCATTCAGAAATGTTTAAATGACCATAATAATTAATTTATTCTACCTGAATACTTAGCACTCACCATGAAACAAAATTCGTTGCAGATTTATGGCTTTATTTCTGCACATTCCTTGCACCACCCATGGCATTTAATGTCCCCTTTCCAGATACAGTGTTAGTCTATCATGGGGTTCCCATAGACTAGTAGTTTGGTTAGGGAACCGTGGTGAGTTGGCCTTGGATGGGCCATTTGGTAGTGCAATTGTGGTTCGGATCTAGTTGACAGTTGTTAGTGACAGTTTGGGTGCTGGGTGGTTGGCTTACTATTTTTAGTAAGTTCGGGGTCGGTGCTGGATCGGGGTTTTCAGAGTGAGGTTGGATTCGTCTCGTTGAGACCTTTCCGATGAGCTATAGATCATTGCATTCCGACACCGTCTTGGCATTTATTTTAAAGTTCATAAGTGGAAGTGAAATATTTAAAAGGGACTTTAATGTTAAGTTATAAAGTGACTCATAAAATGAAATATTAAAAGGTCACTTATGTCTTATGTTTGGGCGCCCATCCCTAGGGGGTTAAAGTGATTTTAAATTATAATATTTCCCCCAATAATCCCAACACCCAACTTGAGGAAACAAAAAGATGGAAAGTGGAGTTGATTGTTATGCTTGTGTTTATGATATTTTCTCATATTTTGGCTCTACTAGGGTTTGTACTTGCGAGGGCTTGAAGGATTCAAACCAGAGGCTCTTGGAGACGAAAACCTCCTAAGTAACGATATTCTACAGGTGTGCAATACCATCCAAAGGTGCCAATGGGGGTGGATCCATCCAATATTCACAATTGTGCTTTGATGGATGTCTTTTGAGAAGTTTGTAGCCTGGGTTTGAAGGTTACATCATTCAAAGGCTTTGTTTGAGTAGATAATATCCTTGTTGAGAGCAGATTGAAGTGAGTTGTGGAGGATTTGTAGCTGCTGTATTACCTCTTTGCTGGTCGTACCATTGTGCAGCAAGTTGTACCTTTGTTGAGGGTTGTTTGGTGTGGGTTTTCACATATATCATACCCTATCTTGGTCGTCCAACTTTGGGAACTATTGCGGATCATTTTCAAAGTAGATTCAAGGAGTTTTCGGTCGTATTTGTTGCAGATTTCACCTACAGCCAGTCGTACCATGCACTTGGAGGATGTGGTTCTTTGGTGACTCACTTGTTACTTGTTTACAACTTCCTTTCTCTGTTGTATGAGGTGTCTAGAGCTCTCAAATCTTTGTAATCCTTTGTATTGCCAAATACATTCCATCTAATGGTGATATGAGGCGATTTCAACCATACCCAGTTGCTAGTCCAGTCTTAGCATAGGTACCAAGTTGCAAAATAAATGATGGGTATGTGATAGTAATTGTTATTTGGCCATTTTACCATCTGGGTATCTGTTTTTTTTTCACATCTGTTGTATCCTTTCTAGGTTTACATTATATGCTATATATTGTATGCTCTGATAACACACATCTGCAGGAAAACTAAAACCTCTTCTGCATCTTCTCTCTAGTTTGAAAGAACACCTAAAAATTAAAAATAACACATAAAAAGATTTTTAAAAAAAATACAAACAGAGGCTGCACATTACATGGCATGATAATTTTGTGCATTCTTTGTTTTAAATAATGATTGAACATTGCATTTCAAAGGCATCTTTAGCGTATTTTTCTCATACTATCGTGCACTATTCACATAATTTATCAATCAAATTTGACCAATCATTGCCTCCTCCTCCTACATAGCCTATTGCAAATTTAGTCATGTCTATGTCTAGATTTATTTGCACTGCACAACAGTCCAATGGAAACAACACTAATCTTTCCTTTGCCTACTTTAGCCAAAAAGCAATAGACAACAGCTAATTTACATGGGGGCACTTCCTTTTCGGCTCAGTATGGTTATATCACACTAGATCCAAATGCCACTATAAATGTTTCTTCTTCAAACAAAACGGCTTCAAATTATTAGCTCGCCCTGATATTATCAACTGCAATGAATCCTTGTTTTACGCCTTTATACAATCTGCACTCCACGCTTATCAAATGCTTGGCCAATTCTTCTACACTCGTAAAGGTGTTTAACATCTAAAAGACCATGAATCGCCTCTAAACCATGTTATATGCTGCTTTCATTCCTTTCTTGCTTCTACTTTCAATATTCTATTCTCTCGTGTTTTACATCAAAACCCTAACTGCAATGGCAGTCATTGCATATATGAAAGTAGAAGCATGCGCTAATAGCTAGAGTTTGAATATTGTTGTTGATGAATTTGTATGCAGCATATGCCTTTTCACAGAAAAATCTTTACTTTCAAACTGTATACAGCGATAGGATCTCCATAGTACAAAACTCCTTTCCAACTCTCATAAATCATCTAGATACCATATAAAAGTTGAGCACAAAAAATAATATTGCAGAATATCATACCAATATTGCAGATAAAATAACACAGAAGAATATAAACAAAATAATATGTTATAGTGATATCTTTGGATTGAATCAGGATTTCATTCATTCAACTTGATTTTTACAATGCTCCACATTGGCTTATATAGCTTCACATTTCCTATATCAAATCAACTAACCTGAGAATAACTCCCAACAAACTAACTTTTATAATTTATTATTTACTAACTAGAAACTAACCTATATTTATTTATTTATTGTCTACAATAGTCTAAAGTATATAAAAGATGTAATAAATCCAGCATTTATTAAGTGCTTGAGATGGAAGTTTCATAGTGAGTTTTAGAGGTACCATTATGCTATTAGAAGTTCTATAGATCTCTTGTTGGAGGTACTCCTATAAAGGCTAGACTTTGAAAATATATTGTAATCATTGATTATTGAACAATATTGCTTTGGAGTGTGAGGTTTTTCTCCTAAAAGGATTTTCCCCACGTGTTATGGTATATTATTTTTGTATTTATTTCCTTGTAATTGTACGATCAATTTAATTTTTGCACATACCTCCTCTTATAGATTAGTGTAGGAAGCATACTCGGCACCTTTACTTCATTTTCACTCCTTAACATATTAGTGAATCTTTTCCATCATCTACCTCATCATCTAATGCACAACCACACACCACTTTAGCATGAGACATCCTATTGGGGTTATTGGTAGCCATAAAACCTTGCACACACCAAACAAACCCCACTTCAGGATTACAAGCGCAAATTTTATGGGGTGCCATGGAGGATGAAATATGCCAAATACGAGATCAATTAAGACCATCCCTACTAGCATTGACTAAATTTCCGTGCTCTTTAGACTTTGGGAGGTTGGGTCTCTCAAAAAAAAGGTGTTTTTAGGATTCTACAAGTAGAACAAGGCTCAAGAACCAAAGTGAGAAATCTTGGAAAGTTTTAGAATTATTAGAGCAAATGACACAAGCGCACATCGTTGAATCTAATGTCAAAGGGGTCACCAATGTTCCTTTGTTGGAAAGGAGCATCCACCACTATATATAAGGATCCCACAATTGGATGGGAGCATCCCACTATTGTACAGAAGCATCCCACTATTAGACATTAGTGCCAAACTATTAGACACTTGTGCATGACACTAACATTTGTCACTAACTCATGTCTACGCACATAAGAATCAACTACATTTTTTGGATACCTATATTTATCATTGTAGAATTTGTCTCCAGCTTTATATCTCACTGTAAACATATTCTTATAACACTATTTCCAAATTTTCAGTAACATAATAAATTTCTATTTCCCAACCCTCATGATATACTATATTTAGCATAGATATTATTATATTATAATGTTTTTATTAAATATGTTCTAAAATTTGGTATGATTTATCTAACAGTCACATACAAGAAACAAGGGCTAAAAAGCAACTATAGTCAATGCCTAAATACTGCATTGTTGGTTTGTGAAAAGCAGTCATGGTGATTCAAAAGAGAATTTTGTGAAAGTTGGACAAAATTGAAAAAGAGTCGTGCACTTTCTAAGCTCACATGAAACTGTGAGAATTACTTGGCAACTGAGCCACTTACCCGTGACTATACATTAATAACTGAATTCATCCAGTTTCAAAATTGATGTTAAGTAAATTAAACAACTGAAATATGTGCTCCTTAACTTTGGAAAACAAGGAAACAGAAATCAAACTTATGTAGCTCTTCAAAATTTGAACCTCCTAAGTTCAAAATTCATTAAGACCAAGCAAAGAATTTCCATGCCCAATGCACCTAGTATTTCAGGTAGAATAAAGTTCTCTACAAGGAGATTTAGCCATTACACATTGTGGTTGCAACTTTCATATTACTTCAAATGCGAACTGATTACTAATTTACTATATTCCTCAATATAAGTCCCACCTTCACAAA
Source organism: Cunninghamia lanceolata (assembly GCA_027924645.1). NCBI lineage: Eukaryota > Viridiplantae > Streptophyta > Pinopsida > Cupressales > Cupressaceae > Cunninghamia > Cunninghamia lanceolata. The sequence goes on from BSBN01000088.1 coordinate 5,039,287, forward strand.
TGCAACAAACCAGCTCAAATTTCAAAAACCCTTGGTTTCAAATTATATTGTGAAGCCATTACATGTATATCAATCTGTGATGACATTCTTCAAGTAATTCTAATTGAAAATGTTCTTTAATTCCCAACCTGTTAACCAAACACAGAAAAAGTAATTAGCCAATTCAATAACATGTAGTAAAAACAAATCAACCAATAACTTGATAAGGCTCTAGAAACTTTCAAGCAAATGCGATTGGTATGTGTAAATCCAAATCCCACTTGGAAGGGGATACAGATTACGATCATTCCAATGGGCTGCAACCAACCCCAAAATAGGTCTACCATCAAGACCTTTACTTGAAGGTGACCTTCTAGGCGATATGTGATTTGAAGCTGTTGCTTTTATGCTCTCAATTGATAAAACCCCTAAAATAGGCCTCTCATCAGTATTATTCGAAGGTGATCTTGAAGGTGATGATATCCAGTTTCCTGCTTCATTGTGTGGGGATTTCAACCCTGAAGTTCCTAAAATTGGTTTGCAGTCTGTTTTCAGGGCAGAAGAGGATCTCGAAGCCACTCAGTTCTGCACTGTAGCATCTTTCTACTTTTGAGATTGCAAATCATCCCAAGGTTTATTTAACTCTTACTCCAGGAAATCTTGTCTTGTAGGCATCTGTCCAACTTTGGGCAAGTTTTCTTTGTTATCTCTTTCTCTATTATCGGGATCACACTAGTATCAAGTAATTTGGGAAGAACCTTTTGCAAGTAGTAATTGACAGAAGACTGAGCCTTCATCCTAAAATTAAAGATAATGCTTGTATTGTAGTTAAACATCACCATTAGATCTTGCAGTTCTCTCACTATCCTTACATCATCTCTCAAAGTTCTTACAAAATGTTCCTTGTAATATGTCTTCGAACTTGCTAGGATCTTGCCAAATACTGTTAAAATGGAATTTGGGAATCACAAGGATTACATTCAGAAGGCCTGCCACCGCTACTGCATTGCAAATCAATGTATGCTGCTGATTCAGACCACCATTTACTCCAATAATTATATAACTAGTGGAACGTGGTAATCAAATAACGCATACAGTCTAGAGCAAAGGGTAGTTATGACAACCTAAATAAAAACTAATACATATAGCATCAAAGATAAGACATACATAACAAAACTGATCCTGACCTGAGCCGCAGACTCCTCAAATCCATCAGGCTCTGCACCCTTTTCCTTGTGAATTTTCCTCCTAGCAGTATACATGATTGCTAAAGCTTGCCTGCAAACAAACACAATAAAATTTGTGAAATCATAGACAAGTCTTGCGTTTCCAAAAAAATTTAGCAAATGAGTTGTGAACAGTGCCAGCCAAAAAATTGTAAGTAATAAATAACCTTCAATTAATGGTAGATGTACAGAACTGACCAGAGGCTAAACACCCTATTAGTGCATTCATCTTTAAATTTTGAAGAATATTCTGTTTAAAACATTTTATTTCATTCATCACCTCACTCCATAACTAAAAGATGAGAGACAACGCATATCTATGTCAGTGAACTCTCCATTTCAAAAAAAAGAAAAGAAAGAACCGGAACTCCTAACCCACAAAATAGCCAACACCAAGCCAGATGCACTCAGAAACAAATTTTCAACTCTTTTTGACGCTGGGAAAAAGCCATGTGGGACACTTCTTTACCGGTCTTTTAAACACTTTGCAAACAAACCATAATCAATTATATATGTGATAACGCTGCAACAAGTACAACACACATGTGAACATGCTTTTAAGACGGGCACGGCGAATGATTTATCAATTGACAATATTGAGCCTTGCTTGAATAGTAGATCCTAGGATCCCGATATTTTTAGCATAACTCAATTTTGCCATAAATGATCTTGAAATCAAGAAACCTGCAAAGCAAACTTTTACGGATCTTCATAGAATAACTGGACCCACAGAATTCTTCACTAGGTAGGGACTAAAATATACACAACACTTTGTCACAGTGCAAACAGATCAGAAAATGTTTGTCATGATATGAAATGTATTTCTTGTGTAATTACGTCGAGAGGCGTAACTATAGTGGTAGCACGAGGTGAAATGGCGTGAGCGTGTTAAGAAAAACAATTTTAAAAATATTAAAAAAAATAATAGCCTACAAATGCAACATTAATAATTAAAACATATATAAAACATAAATGTTTGAAAGTCTCCGAAAACAACCAAAAATAAAATCACTAGGAGAAAATAAAAACAAGAAGCGGCAAAATCAACAATCAATGAAAATCACAGGTATGAATTTCATAGCCAAAAATAAAAACAAGAAGTGGCAAAATCAACAATCAATGCAAAAAATAAAAAACAGGAAGCAGCAAAAAGAATCAACAAAAATCATATGTATGAATTTAATGATTTGCTGGAATAATGGTGTTGCATAAATCATTTCATATTGCTAGAATATTAAAAATTCAAATTCATTGATAAAATATTTTTAAAAATATAATAGCCTACAAATGCAACATTAATAATTAAAATATATATAAAACATAAATGTTTGAAAGTCTCCAAAAACAACCAAAAATAAAATCACTAATTACAAAGCCACAAGCAGAAAATAAAAACAAGATGCGGCAAAATCAACAATCAATGAAAATCAAAGGTACAAATTTCATAGCCAAAAATAAAAACAAGAAGTGGCAAAATCAACAATCAATGCAAAAAATAAAAAACAATAAACAGCAAAAAGAATCAACAAAAATCACATGTATGAATTTCATGATTTGCTGGAATAATGGTGTTGAATAAATCATTTCATATTGTTAGAATATTCAAATTCATTGGTAAAATATTTAAAAAAATAAATCTGTTCATTTCATTTTTGTTTTCTTGAATTTTTTTACATATAGCCGAAAATCTTAAAAGTTAAAACTCTAATTTATAAAATATTATTTTAGGGCACTATGTTATACCCTAGATTATTTACAATATATTAGCATAAATCAAAGCATATATACAATAGTAAACCAATCAAACACTGTTTACCATAAATCTATGGCACTATAGTTTATTAGGTTTAGAATTCACTCAAAACATATATACACATAGTAACCCAATCAAACATTATTTATTGTAAATTTATGGGTGTAGAATTCATCGTCCTCACTTTTAAGCAAGATTTCTCTAAAACTAAATTTATAAAGTCATAAATTTATAAAATAAAATTAATATTGCAATAATTTTAAACCCTAAATTTTAACCCCTAAATAATACTAGCATATCTATATTTAAAAAATATATCTAAAATATGCCCAGAGATATCTTCTCAAGGTGCCTATTTTTTAATCAATTTACGACATTCAAACTATATTATTTTCAACGTAATACAACTTAGTAACCAGAGATATTTGAACTAAAACCTTAGTAGTCTACCTTAACAAATTTCATGCACCATATTTTCTGTGTATCAAAGCAAGCTTTAGCTACTTCTTTCAGACAGTGCACTACGGTATCTCCATTGCATATTGTTTCCTATTTGCCTAACAAAAAACAACTAAAAATCTAAGAAAACCTTAGTCTCTCCACTGAGCAATACAAGGAGTCATGGACAAACAAATGCTTATTGACAATTTGAATAAATGGCCAATCTAAACCAAGACAATAAATGGCAAATGTTAAACTCTCATGGTTTAACTTTAAACATTGCCAAGAAATCTGCTACAAAGCTACTACAATGATAATTAAATATAATCATCAACTGCAATGATCTCTAGAGGTTACACAACAACTCTTACATATCAAAGCTTCAGGTCCAAATTCTCAACAGAAATGTTAATATCTTATAGGGAATAACAGTAACATCCAATGTTGGCTGTGGCATAACTCAATAGACATGGTCATGAGCCAGTCTAGGGAAAATTTCAATGATTAGATACCCTTTGGTGCTGGCATGCAAGCCAGAGGTAAGACCCCACAGTAGGTAAAAGGAAGCACTTTACCAATCATAAAAAAGATAGCCAAGCTCAAACTATAACAGTTATGAGATGTCACAACTTTTCTTTTCTAATCATCAAAAATATGAAAGATCAGTTATAAGGTTTCTGGGCATATGCATCTTACGTAGACACCTCTGCTTCATGTAAATCTCCAAATCCCTGTAAACATAACGAAGGCACCGCTAGTGCTGACTCCATAAATCTGTGTAAAGGTAGCCATGTCAAGACATGACAAAAGTGTCCATGCTAATGCACATTGCTGCCACCATTGAACAGGAATCAGCTCTAAAAATCCGGAGACATAAGGGCAAGTATGCTAAATATTTTAAGCACCTGGATCCGTGCACTAAATGCTTTAAAGAATCAAAGTGTGTGCAGTAAACATTTTAAAGCACACTCCATGCACATCGTTCATTTGCATTCAAGCAACAACTTGCCCTCACACATTACAACTTCATAGAGAAAATGGCAGGTAGTGAGCAAATGCAACCGACCAACAATTTTACTAAGTCCACTTAATATTCACATTAAATTGGTCATTTCTCAAATGTAATTACTTATATCCTGCCCAAAAGAACAACTTAAATGGGTCCAATTATTCCCCCATTCGCAAGCATATCATCATCAGCTTATCTCTACACTGTATAGATAAGTCATACTGCATTTACCACAAGAAAAAAGAATCTGCAATCTGCAAAATCTGATGGAAGACAATGATATTTGCGTTAGCCAAATCTACCACCTTTTGTAATAAAAACTACCACATAAAATATAGAGAGATCTTGAATAAGCACCATATTGCTTACATTTACTCTGCCTCTTCCCCCTTAGATGAAGACCATTTTCCATCCTCACTCCTGCCTTTCATTTGCTATATTTAAGTACAGTTTGTAATATCATTCGTGCATATTAATGGTGGGCTTTTCTGAGCAGTTTTCTCGCACTTGCCCTTAATTGTGGATGTAAGCGGAGACCCCTGCTCCAATACTGCCCATTGGAGGCCAAATCCTAAGGTGGATATTAAAAAAAACAACTTTTAATTATGCTTTGACGGATGTTCATAGTCATACCCCACTTAAAAGTTTCCTAAGGCCTTCTCAGCAAACCCATGTTGAACATATCCTACAATCATGGCATTCCATGACAATGACATTTCTTTCAAGCATTTTGTCAAACTATTCACGTGCCTTGTCTATGCTTCTAGATTTTGCATGCATGTCTACCAGGGCACCAACAACTACAGCATCTGACAAAAAAACCCTTGCTTTGATGGATGTCCATACCCTGTTCTAATGCTCCCATTTTTGCACAGGCTGAAGGATGCTGGCAAAGGTTGCAGAGTCTGGTTTTAGACCTGCCAATTCAATTTGCTAGAAAGTTTCTAAAGCCATAGGAAACTATAAGGAACTTCGAATCTCATCCACACAATACAAGCCAGAAAGAAAATTAATCACAATTTTTAAATTTTAATTATTCAAGAGAGATTTTTTGCATAAATTCTTCTTTGTTGAATTTTGTGCATAAGTTCTTGTAAAGGCTGCGGTGATCAGAAGTGGCACTTGCAACTACTACAACTTACAAAAATCTACTTTCAATTATGCTTTGATGGATGTCCATACCCTACTTACAAGTTTCTAAGGCCTTTCCAGCAAACCCATGTTGAACATTTCCTGCAATCATGGCATTCCATGACACAGCATTTCTTTGAGGCATTTTGTCAAATTGATTACATACCTTGTCTGTGCTTCTACATTTTCCATACATGTTCACCAGGGAACTTGAAATGACATCATCTGACAAAAATCCCCTTTCCATTATGTTTTGATGGATGTCCATACCCTGTTCCAAAGATCCCATTTTTGCACAGGCTGCAAGGATGCTGACAAAGGTTGCAGAGTCTGGTTTTACACCTGCCAATTGCAATTGCTTCAAAGTTTCTAAAGCCTGTTCAACAAATCCATTTTGTGTGTATCCTGTTCAACCATTACATCCATGAGAGCACGTTTCTTGAGAACTCAAAGTTGCACAAACTTCCACAAGTGAGTTGCAAAGCAGCTAATGTGCCTTGTGCATGTTTCTACATTTTGCATACATATCTACCAGGGCAGTGGCAACTATGACATCTGAGGAAATTCCTCTATCCTTTATAGTTTGATGGAAGTCCATACCTTGTTCTAAAGCTCCCATTTTGGCACAAGCTGGGAGCATGCTAGCAAATGTGGACTGATGGGGTTGGAGGCCTGTTCATTGCATTTGGTGAAACATGTGGCTGCCTACTTCTGCACTCAACATACATGTTAAATTGTTAATAAAATATGTCAAAAAGTTGTGCCAAGGGCTGGAAAGACAGTTTGCAAAAGCTATGGACAGTTTGCTTTTACAATTCAATAATGTTCAAAGGAGGACAGAAAAAATAGAAACCCTTCTATCATAAAATCATTATGTTACTAACTTGATATAGCTCTTGGATGATAAGCTCGCGAATACAGTTAAATAGAATTATTCTAGCAGCGCTATGATCCCTTTCCCCTTCTCTTGGTCCTATTTTTTCAAGTGTTGACAATATTTTTGGTAGTATCAGATTTGACCTATCATGTTTCTCTATTCCTTCCCCACACAAGTTTTGAGAATTCAAGAACAATTGTGTTTAAAAACCTTAGCATCATAAATCAATCACCACAAACTACTACTAGCTTTTAAAAAATGATATACTTATGTCAGTGGGAAAAATATGAATCTAAAATATGTTTGTCCAAAGACTCAACAAATACTTATACATCATCTTATTGGGGATCAATGAAGTGGGGGTTGAATTGGGTTCATACAAATAGGGCAAAGGCACCAAAAACTTTGATTGGGTTAATAATGTAGGGAAGTTAAAAATGGTTAAGGTACAGAAAAATTGATTGCTGCCAAAATACCATACTATCCATGCAATTAGTGGTTGAATTTGTTATGGAGTAAAATGTTTATCCTTGTTAATCAAGACCTATTTTAACACCTATTGGAACAATAAACAATTAAATCTCGATCCTGATGAATAAACCCGACAAAATAAACTTAGGACTGGTCTAAGCCCACTTCATTTAACTATAAGGAAATGAGTGCAACTTAGAATGAACATCTAACAACAGTAGTGTCTTCGGTAACTTTAAATATCTTTAGATTCAAAAACACGTACAACTATGCCACAAAGTGGAATCAGACATAGTTCATTTCCAACATTAACCCTTAGAGGAAAGTACAAGCAACATTAACCAGTTTCAACAGCAGAATTATTAAACATGAAAGACAGAACCAAAACATAGATTTACGTGGGAAAAACCCTTATGGGTAAAAAACCCCACAGTCGAAAACACAAAGCCATTGTATTATTTAGGAACCAAGCAGTTACAATACAATTACAGGCTCATAGCCTTTACAAGAGATTAACATCTTGTTCCATCTGAAGACAATCCGACAGTCTCTCCTCTTCTCTGTCTGTCTTGCCCGATTCCAGGTATCACACTCATCCAGCATTCATAACTACATGTACATGCATGAGTGTTGAGACTACTCTTCTTCGTCTCTAATAACCAACCGAACAGAACAGCCCGAACTTTTTTTGTCTCCCTCTCTTCGCAATCCTCTGTTACAATGCATTTAACATATCACATTATAGAAGAGAACATTCGGTTCGACTACCATAATGGACCAAACAGTTACAAAAGGCAATCGTTCAATTGACAATATTTGTGATATGCATTGTCAATACAACATTGGCTATTCTGTCCTTCTGCCATGTCAAAGAGCCACATCACCACTGTCAAACCAATTCCTAGCATCCCAACTCATAACCGTTTCCACGACTATTCATATTCGTGAGATCTAATTATCCCACATTCATCAGTCAGTGATCCTTTGATCGCTTTATATACAAGACCACGGGTATACTTAACGTCGCACACTTTTGCCTGACACGTCCAGTGATCCACCCGCTAACAGTCTATCGCTCCATCGTTGGGACCAGCAACCTAGTTCCACCGAAATCATATGGTTCCATTGACGATCAACGCAAATAGATCATGTCGGACCATCGGTGAGATCCATTTCGGGGTCTCGCCGAAAGTCGATGTCCCGCCGATGCCAAGACCTCATTGGAGTAGCCCGAAGTGCCGGAGAGACTCATATCGAAGTGACATGTCTCGTCGATGTCAAACCTTCGTCGGTGTAACATGAAGTACCGGAGAGACGTCTTCCAGCCACACCGATGTCACTTGTCAGGCCGATCATCGGAATGACTCTCACCGATGCCAAACCTCCATCAGAGTGACCCAACACATCGGAAGGAGATATCCACAGCACGCCGATAAGGTTTGTCACGCCAATGTCCAACTGTCAGAGTAACACAACACACCGTCTTGCCAATGCAAAGAACAATCCATTGTGAACAATGTGATCGTTGAGATAAAGGTCCACTCTTGCCGATGCCTGTAAATCCGAGACACATGTACTCAACATTCTCCCACTTGACGAAGGATTTACAGGATTCCATCAACGCTCAAAGACACTGTATCAGCTTAGACATTGCCTCCACTCCACTGTGCTCACAAGCTATATAGAAGCATCACAAAATCAACTTCAAGCCCAAAACCAAAACATAACTGTGAAGTCAATCTCCAGAAACAAGATAGAACATCAGCTAGAACAACAATTAGAAAACTGACTGCTTCCATCCAACTGAACAAAAAACCCACTTGACTGAAAATAGCACACACAACAAGTGCTAATCCATCCAATCACTCATACCTTGAAGGTATTCATTTCAGCAGACTCATGCCACCTACATATACACCCATCAACTGCAAATACAAGCTCCATGTGTCAACCAGTCAAAGAAGACCAAACACATCCAAGAACTCCCACTGCATGGGTAATGCAGATCTGAAAAAGATCATGGCATACAAAGTCTACCAATAGCACCATATGGTAGGTGTAATAACACCATCATGTAGCACCAAGGAATATCCACAATGATATGCAAAACCTGTAAACAAATATCCTCCAAGAACGATTCTTCCCACCAGTCCAGAACTCTTCCAAATTCTCCACACCCAACAAAGGAAAAGAGATAATAGAGCCTCCATGTCATCACCCAAGAACATAAGTGAAAACACATGACCACAAGCTAGTGATCACAATCAGCTCCAATAAAACCTTAAACCAATGTAGTGTGAAACAAACCATCCAAGAAGATAACCAGTACCAAAGAGAGAAACACTGCACATCATATACCTGTAGAAAATCCTTCTACATACACCTCTAAGTGCCAACTGTGTCAAGTATGATCTCCTCTTCAAAACCCCCAAAGAGAACAGCATAACAACACCCAAACAAACATTCAATCTCAAGAAATCAACTTCAACATATGTAATCATGCAACTAACATGGATGTAAGCCTCTCAAACCAAAGAAGATCAAACTAATCCATTTCCCATTTCAGGAAATCAGCCCATAAAACCTTCTCCTAACAGTCCTCATCAATGAACGATATCTTAAACTCAAATGCACAAGGAGATAACCATGCTATCCATCTGTCACAATGAATCCTCCAGAACCATCTATGAGCATTTCAAGATCCATGTCTATGAAAGAAAGCATAAAACACCTGAGAGAAATAATGGGCAATACCTCTCAAGTAATAAACTGCTGAGTAGACCATGAGCGGGGATAAGAATGCTCCTCCAAGATATACAAGCCATCATGACTCCTCCAAGAGCAATCTCCTCATAGGTCTCTATTTAACTCACGTCCAACCAAGGTGTAGGCTCCTCGGACTTTCTGCTAAAATCTTCATCAAGAGTAACCATCAACAACACTTCTCTTATCTTAAGAGAATTACAGCCTCACCTTATTCTCCATGTACCCATGAGCATCTGCAAATAATCATTTCATGCTAAACTCCAAATGCATCACTACACCAACATGAAGTAATCAAGCAAAAGATCAACGCACCCAACACACAGAGAATCACCAGACCATTGTCAAAGCTCCAATAATCTGAATCATGAACTTATCATGACATCATGATCTTAACATCCCCCTTAGGAGAATTCATGCTCCAAGTGAACATAACCATGGTCTCAAGAGCAATGTATCATGCCAAAACTCAAATGCATAAATCAGGAAAATACCATGACATGAAACAAACCAAACTCTAAACCAACATCACCTGTCAAGCACCACCAACACCTCAGCCAAGGATTTCATGAATCCTCCATGGCTCCAAGATGTTACACATCCTCAAATAGTGCCCCTGCAAATGCGAAAGAACCCTTCTGCAGTAACAAGAACTAAGAGCTCCTCCTAGTAACATCTGCAACACTAAAGAAGATCATTCACCACTAAGTGATGAACACACAGTCAATGCTAAAGCTCCCACTGAACTGTGACAACTGAGCTTTCCAAGCATCATGACCAAATTTCTCCTAATCTGAAAATCCTCCAGGGCCACACATTAACATGTCCATGTGACAATAAAACTAAGTGGCACCAAGATCTCCAAACCAAGGAAATACACTATCACTATCAATAGCTTACACAAACCTGTGAATCCAAGTTATTCACGACATCGTGATACACATGCTACAAGTCCCCTTAACCAACTATTCAAGTACTCTACAACATCCATCCTCTCATCCCGAAGCAATCACACCAATGCACAAGTGACCACAGACAAGGCCAGCTAACAAGTCTACATAATCACATAATCAATCTTGTGGATATAGACCATCCACTTCTAAGTTATCCCACTGCAATCAATAGGTTGTACACACCTAAAAAACTAGCTTCATCCCCTTTTTCGAATGCATCATAGCCATCATGAACAACTTCCACCTCCTGTATCTCTTTTCCAACCACTTCTTTGAGATAATTGATTTAGAAGATATGGCTCCTGCAAATGAAGACAAATCAGAAAACGTGGTGTCTAAAGAGCATAATTTCTTTGCTGATTTTGATCAAGGGCCTAAAGAGCTGCAAGTTTTAAGGGACAAATTATTGGTTTCAGATGAGAAGGTTGTGAAAGCCTTGACCAGGTTTGATAACACACACAACTTATTCGAAGAGCTCTTCTGGAAGGTTCAAGTTAAGGAGAGACATAATGACATTAAGGATGGAGCTACCCTTGCAAATCTACAAACCATCAAAGAAGCTTTACAGGTAATGAAATTAGATTATTTGCAATTGCTTTTTGACGGGGATAATGCCATTAAGTTTGCAAAGGAAACCTATAATGCCTACCCAGAGAAGGAGAAAGAGGTTGATGGGCTTTGCCTTCATCTTAGCCTAGCTTACCACTCTCTCTACCAAGCTGAAAATCAGTCAACTATTGCAGCCAGGAACAAGGAGCAAGTAGCAAATGCAAGATTCATAGAGATCAAGCATCTGAATGAAGGAATTAATGAGCTCCATAAGGATTGTGATTTGGAGCCAAGCTACCCTTGAAAACATGAAGAAGGATTGAGGAGTGATGAAGAATTGCATTGTGATTTCAGCAGCCCTAGTCTCATGAAAACTCAACATAATGATAGCACTTGGAAAAAACATCATGAGTGCAATTTCCTTGGGCTAGAAAAATAAAATGTTCATGATGATACATCTTTATTCTTGGATGCAAAATTATCTTTTGATAATCTATTTTGTGAGACACTTTTTGATTCAAGAGACACAAATGGTGTCAATGACAAGTTGTGGGATACAGGTACAGCTTGCAGCCATGAGATAGTAGATATAATAGGTAATGAAGACAGATTTCAACGTGATGCACTTTTTGAATCTATAAATAATGATGAACATCTAGAAATGGAAGAAGATATGCATGAAATCCATGAAGACATTGGTGAAAGGTATGAAACAAATGCTAATTTTATGATTGTGAATAGGAGTCCATTAACTTTATATGATTTTGTTCATCATAAGATGGTAAATAAAAATTTTATGGTTAACATTATTAAAGGGCCTAATCTTGTTGATATTCAAAATTTTATGGCAAAGCATGAAAGGGTGTTGTGGGCCCAAGTTATTCACGAGACATGATGTTTCATAATGGATTCGCTATTCCTTGCTTCATTAAAATGCATAACAGCAATGTGACATCAAATTGGGGAAGAATGTTCAGACTTGGGTTTTTGGTTTCCAACTTACACATTTATGTTTAAGGGCTGTTCTATGGTGGTGATTATGATATTTTCAGACTTTGCATTGATGAAAGCAATTGGTTTCATGGATTGGCGTACACATTTTTGTCATTATAGCACTTGGAATTGGAATGCTGATGAGACTACCAATTTATGATAGTAGAAGCAATTTCGAGGTGGTTATAGATCTGATTTTAAAATTTAACATGACTATCATCATTTGTTGCAACATTCATGAGGACATGTGTGTGAGTATGATTGGTGATAATCATAGGATTTGGAATCCAGGTATAGTTACCAGGGGTGTGATGTTGATTCAGAATTGGAGTGGAGTGGTGGACAAAACTTCAGAGTTGGTACTGTTGTCCACTTTCTAATTAGCCTACATAGGACATTGATTGATGGTATGCAAATGGATTGGCCAATACCTCCAGCCCAGAAGTGGAGTAATTCTCAATTGGTGTTGATTAGTAGAAGTAATTTGGTTATTGGAGGAGTTCCTTTGGTCATTCCCACACTCACATTTCCTATGTTTTTAGGGCTAATGATTTATGACAGCAACTACCCTAGCATTTCCATGTTGATTATGACAACAGTTTATGGGCAGACGGACTTTGAGTACTTACAGGCTTCTTGGCAGCAGGTTGTGGGAGGAATTACAAAGTTAGAGCAATTATTTTTAGCTCCCACCAGTATGATTGATGGTTACTACAATCAATTCAAGATGTTGATGGATATATCTACAGATGTTACTGTGATGATTGCAGTCGATTGGATGAGTTGGTGTGTTTGATATGGGCATGTTGACACTTGGAGATTAAGTGTCGGTGAGGGGTTATCAATCTATGATTGGGATGGCATTGTCAAGATGTATGATTCCCGAGATGGCACTATTATTATCAGCTTCCAGTTAGGGGCTGATTGGCATCACTTCTGGGATACTGTGAGGGGATATGCTGGGAGTTATTCTTTGGGGATGAGCAGATTATTTTTTTTGTGACCAGGATCTAGTTAGGCAGTGGGATTTCAAATATAGACCTCACTATAGCACCTTGGCAGGAGACTTTTCATGATATAGATTTAAGCCCTCACAAATATTTCAGTTTGGATGTTGATGATGATTACATTTTGGGGTTACCGAAGGAGAGAGCTCAAAATTGGTACTATGGATTAACAGTTTTTATCAAAGTAGCACAGCGATAGCAAGATGGATATTTCTGTAGATCTCCAAGGTTGACTTGGGACCCTGGGATCATTCTTTATTCCAGTTTGGACCACTCCGTTGATTGGAGGCTGTATTGGCATTGCTTCAGGACAAGCAATCTTTGGGAAGGGCGGACTGTAATGTCCCCATTTTCAGGTTCTCTTGCAGCACAATTGGAGTTGACTTTTTGGGTTTGTGACAGCCTAATCAGAAGAGTATTTTGATGTCACCAATGTGCTCAGATGATTCAATAGAGTTGTATAACTCTTTCTTGAGGGATTTCGGACAATTTGTTCGTACTTACTATTTGTAAGTGCTTGCATGGTGCCAATCTTTTTGGGCTTTCCTAGGTTTTTTGGGGTTTGTTCTCTGAGGACCTTTTAGTAAGTGTCAGACTAGACACTATTTTGGTGAGTTGGTAGTATTAGGTGATTATTTGAGCTTCCAAATGTTTTGTTGGGCGGTACGCTATTTTCTGAGGTATTTTCAAGTGATTTTTCCATACTACTTTTAGTATGTCAGTTGCGGGCATCAATGGACCAGTTGTCAATGTTACTATTTTTAGTATTGCCAGTGGATGCCATTTCAGTGTTGGTCCTGTTGTGACCAAATCACACATCGCCCCATTGCAAATGGGGATCCCCTTTTTTTTGAGCTTCGATGCTTTGCTTGTGTTTTGGATGATGTCTTAGGTTCATTTCCTCTGCCAATCCAACAATGAGTCTCTCCTAGGAGGTTTTGCTTTAGAACTAGAGGTCTCACCTGGAACATGAACTTGCAATAATGAAGAGTCTTGATCAAACTCCATTCAAATGGAAACTAGGAAATCATCCGTCAAGGTTCAAGTGAACACTGAGATCAATCCTGATGCATGTTTGAGACCCTGAAAATGACTAAGTCTGATATCCTGAAAATCCTAAAAATTGGCTAAGTCTAAAATCTGGTGGATCCTTCAAAATCTAGAATCTACATGTTAAATCCGGTGGATCTAAGACCTATCTCAAACATCCTGAAAGGTATATTGAAAAATATTTAAAGTATAAGAAATTCAATCTCCAAAAAATATATTTTTCAATATACCTGACCCTAGGGACTTTCATTTCTGGGCACAAAGTTGCTCTAAGAGGTTAGGCACATTTCTCCACTTGCAGTAACTCAAAACTCCGCCTAGAATTCAAGGCGCATTTCATCATCCGGGAAACCTCAAACTTGCACCTTGAACAAATGATGCTAGAAGTGGTTAATTAAATGGGCGCCTTGAAGAATTAATCTCCCTGACATGCATTGCAGTTGCTTATAGACCAAAATTCACCCAAAAGAACTAAGGCACCATTTCCATCTCCAGAACCTCCTTTGAGCGCCTTAACTTGGAGTAGATGTTTTGAATAGCGCCTTAAGAGATAAGGATGAGAAGCAATTTACCTTGAGTTTCAAAGTGAAAAACACATGAAATTTGACATCATAAGTCAAGGCGCTACTTTCCATCAATGCAACCCTACTTTGGCGCCTAGGCAAAATATGATTGAATTCTTCATTTTTGGAGGGTACTTGAGTGTTTGGAACTCCTCATGAACATGCCAAATGATTTAAATCATTAAAAGTTCAAATCAATGTCTAGCTATACCAAGGCACCATATCATACCTCCACCATCATCAAAGTGTGCCTAGTACTGAAAGAAGTTTGAAATCATGAATTCTAGCACCCAAACGCAAGGAGGTCCCCTGAGAGCTTGAACATGAATTTGAAAGTGTTAAAGTGCCAAGAAACTAGCTAAAATGTTAGGCGCATTTTCCATCTCCTGCTACCTTGAATTGGAGCCTCACATGAAGTTACATTAGCTAAACAAATCTAGGCGCCATTTCTTGTGGTTTAAGTTATCATGAGCACCTAAGGAAGTTTGAATGTCAAGATGTCTTCTTAAGCCTTCCCAATGACTTGGATGCATAAAGGAATGAAGTGAACACCCCTTAGCATCAAGGCGCCAATTTCCACTTAAATAATCATCAATTTGCGCCTCAAATAGCTTAGGCGCCCTTCTTGATTCCTTGACACCTAAATCAGCGCCCAATTTGGAGAAGACATTCACTCATATCTAGGCGCATCTTGTCACCAGAATAACCCTAAATGAGCGCCTAGCAATTGTAAAAGTCCTAAACACATCAAAATATGCCTTAAAGTGTCAAGAAGCAAGTTAAGAACCAAGGCGCACATTTCCACCTGTGCAACCTGTTTTAGTGCCTCAAGTGCAAAGCCATGATTTCATATCACTAAATGGGCACCTAGGTAAGGGGGGTCACGTTAAGGCATATTCAATCATTTGGAAGCATAAAAATAGCAAGAAGAGCTCAATTCAACCTAGGCGCATTTCCCTATCTTTGCCACTCTCAATTGGCGCCTAGCCTTGTGAAGGCAAGAATCAAATATAAAAGACTTCACCTTGTTAAAGTGGAAAGTTATAATCATCAATTTGAGTTTGAGATTAAGAGAATAAGCTAAGTTGAAGTGAAGCCCACTTTTTAACTCCTATCACCTAGATTGGCACCTCAAAGAAACCTCACAAATCTACATCATTGAATAGGCGCCTTGAAGGAAATAATCACTCTAAGTTATCTTTAATTGTTGAAATCATCAATATCACAAATTTAAGGCCAAAAGGATCTAGGCGCATTTTTGCTCCTCCAAGCACCTACATGTGCGCCTAAATTAGAAAATGCATAGAATGACTTCTACATGTTATGAAATTGATTAAGAGTTTAATATGATGTTTCTCTATTGTTTTGTAGGAACATCAACAAAGCTGAGAAGTCATTCAAGGAGCAAGAGCTAGAGTCACCTTCAAGCAAAGATGGAGTCAAGAGGAAGTCGCTGCGAGGAAACATCATACTACCACTCCAGAGGATCATCATACCGGAACACTTTATCGTCAATGGCTTCGAAGACATTCATCCATTCAATCTTCAAGTTCTTTCATCTTCAAGTCTTTTAGAGAGTCTCCTACTCCATGTTATCAATGAGGTATCATCATCTACACTACTCTACAAAAGAAGATCAACTCATATCCTGCAGAAGAAGAAGAATTACAAAGTTAGTTAAATGAGCAACATGTATCAAACATATCCTACTTGCAAAGAACAAGGCAAGGTCAACAAGATACATCACAAACATACAAGTTCAAGTTAAAGCAATCACATTCGAAGACATCACAAAGATGATACAATTTGAGAATATGCCCGCAGTGCAAAGTGAATAAACAGTTGAAATCCACAAGTTTGCTGAGGTGGTGCCTATGTGGCATGTACCTATTATCAGTTCAATCACAATCAGCCACATCATATGACTACATTCAATATATCATTCAACAAGAAAGAAGCCAAAGAGGACGTCCATGTGGAAGATACCTTAAAAGATTCTATTTCATCCTTATCTTCTTGGAAAACATGTCTTCATTGCCTCTCTTATGTACTAAAAATAGCAATTTGGTGTAACCACTGGTGAGATGGCATGATCCTGGCCCTTGGCTAATTGAATTGATCCAGGCCATTCATTGTAATTTTGGACTTCTATATAAAGGCCTTGTTGCCTCATTTGTAAATCATTAGTCAGTGGTCAGTAGGCAAGTAGAGTAGACTAGAAGAGACTCTCGAAATTCTCTGAGAGTGCTTGAAGTTGTAAATATTTCTCAAGATTAATGTAAAGACATTGGAGCTTGTTTGGTGTTAAGTGTTGTCTTGTGTAATGACATGGTTTCTTGTATCTTGATGAAGTGGAGAGATGTTTCAAAGTAAATTAAAAGTAGATTAGTAGCTCATTGATGTTATGCATGTTGTATTGAATATTTGATCAACTCCTAGCTCATGCTTTTGACATTCATCGTTGGTGAAGTGTCGTGTAAAGCTAGTCTGAGCTTCATTTGCTTAAATTCGATTGTGTACGTTTGTTTGAGCTGCGCTGTCCAATGGGTGCTTATATGAGTCTTCATGATTTGAAAACCTTTCACTATCCTTAGGAGATTGGACCAACTCCATGTAGTTGTAGGCATTCTTGGTGAAGTGGAGTTAGGTTAATTAAGGAGTTTGTCTATTCATACATCATCATTGCCTCATTGACCTTAGATTAGTTTATTCTAAACCTTTATCTTTTACCTTTTCTTTATTATTAGAGCATTGTACATACATCATCCACACTGAAAAGAGAAATAATTTGAATGAAGTAAAAAGCCTGTGTAAGTCCCTTTGTGATAATCAGCAAGATCACATCAAAATCACTGAGTCTATCCATCGCGAATCATAAGAAGAGGAACCTTGAAGTTACTTCACTGGATCACACAGCTTAGCCTTTGAAGAACTTTATTCAAGAGAGAGTGAGAGACTTGGTGTTTTACTCTATTGTTGACTTGTCTAAAAACAATCATCAATAGGTCCGATATTTGTTATGGTCCAGTTATTTATTTTAAATAACATAAAGGAATTAAAGTTAAATTAATATTTAACTTTACGTTATTTATTTTATAAAGTGACTTTATAAAAAGGACCATGGAGAGACATAAGTTCTAAAAAAGGACCAAAGATCACCTCCTAGGGATGGGCGTCCACTTAAGGAGACATTAATGAGGATTAAAAATTAAAATTTAATTGTAAAATTCCCTCTACTTGGGCGTGCAAGTTTGAGGAGAATAAAAGTAAAGTTTTGGAGCTCATTTGGCATTCACGCTTGACTTGATATTTGTTTTTCTTCTTGCTGGAGGAGCTGGTTCTTCCTGAAGGTTTGTGAGGACGTAAACCCTTGCAGGCAACATCTTCCACATTGGTGAGAGACCCAATCTGGAGAATTCAGTGGTGGCTTCATATAGGAGTCGCATTGGTGCTTCACAGTTGTTTATATTCACAGATTTGAGCTTCAATCTCCATTACATATTTGGAGAATTCAACAGAATACAGTTTGAAGTGATATTAGCAGATTTTAAGGAGGGATTGCTGATTTTCTTTGTTGATTGAAGTTGTTGGTTTTGGCCGTACAGCTTGTGTGAGGACTGGGGAGTTTGGGATGAAGATGCTTAGGGTTTGGGCAATTTTTTGTGGTGTTTGAGGGTGCCTAGGGCAGGAAATCAATCTTCAATCCCTTGTGAACAGTTTTAACTCAGTTTGGAGGTTTGGCATTCAAATTTTGGAGCTTGCAGTTGTTGCTTGCAAGTACAACATATTATCAAATTCCGTCAAATTTTTTGGGTATGTTTGATTTAGTTATGTAATGTTATTTGCCGAACTGGGTTGCCTTTATTTTTGAGAAAAAATGTATTTTCAGATCAGAAATTAAATATGGAATTTTCAGCCTTATGTGATTCTGAATAGTGCAAAAATTTCTAAGTTACTTGATGTTTCAAATCATTTCATTTCTGATATCTAATATAAACAAAAGAAACACCTTTTGCATTTCCGTTACTTCCCTTAAACACATCAAACAAACAAAAAAAAACCAAGGCAAAACAGGGGTGTATATTACACCCCTTGTCCCATAGGTGGCAAATGAAGTTAAGCCCGAATCGTAGGTTCTTCCCCATCCCCGAGCGTCTGGTAGATATGCTGAGGTTCCCACTCTGCCATCCCTCCAAGTACAATAAGGCAACTGTCATGCACAAAACAGACCTCTCCGCAATCACAGTATTACTTTTGTCCCACTTGCCTCTATGGAGACTAGTGAAAAGCAATCGATTGCACGTAAATTATTTCCTAAGGTTTCTCAACCGCTTGTGGATGCTCAAGTACCTCCACCTATTTCACAACTTGAGAGGGAAGAGTTGCCCGCATTGAGGAACCCTCCCCTCGTGGTCTCTCAACCTTTGGTAGTTCCTCTCGTTTCTTCTAATGTTTCTGAAGCAAAGGAAGAAAAGGAACCCACGTTGGAAGATACTACGGTTCCCCTAACAAACATCACAAACAAAACTAAACGAAATCAAATTGCAAAAGAGCAAAAGAAGCGTTGTCATGCTATGGCTTGCCTTGCCGCAGGAGAGGAGAATCTCCCTCCTATCAAGTGTTAGTCACCGACAGATGCAAAAGAGACATCTATTAGTGCTTTGTCTCCTCCAGTGAAATAAAGTACTTCACAACCCGCAATGTGTTGTGACCTAATCACACATCGCCCCATTGCAAATGGGGACCCACCTTTTTTTAGTTGTGAGCTTGTAGGAACATTAGGAAGTGTCATCAGACCTAGTCTCCTCCATGAATTGGGAAGTGAGTCTATCCGAAAACAAGTCAAGTGAGTTAATCTCCTTGCAAATAGGAAATTAGGAAGGTCATCCATCAAACAAGGTGCAATTGAGAATACTTAAGCATGTCCGTGAGATACTGAAAATTGACTAAGTTTGATGTCCTAAGGTCTGATGTCCTGAAATCCTAAAAACTGACTAAGTCTGAAATCTGGTGGATCCTCAAAAATCTAGAATCTGAATGTTAGATCCCATGGATCCGAGACCCATCTCAAACATCCTGACAGTATATTTCAAAATATTTAAAATATATTTGAAATATACTGGATTTTAGGCACTGAAAAATGGCTAAGTATGAGAAATTTCTTCTCCATAAGCGCAACCCGCCCTCCATGAGGAAATTTCCTCTGGGAAATTTCTTTAACACTCAAGGAATGCACCCAACATGGAGAAATTTCTTTAACACTCAAGGAATGCGCCCAACATGGAGAAATTTCTTTAACACTCATGGAATGTGCCCTCCATGGTGAATTTTCTTCAACCATTGTCCAATGCGCTCATCATGAGGAAATTTTCTCCAACACCTATCAAATGCACTCCCAAATGCGCTTCAATTCAAGAAAGTTTCTCCAACCTGTCTCAAATGCGCTCTGCCTTGTGAGATTTCTTCACCCATTGCCCAATGCGCCCTCTTGTAGGAAATTTCTTCATCCGTTGCCATATGCGCCCTCAAACAAGAAATTTCTTTACCAAGCCTCAAATGCGCCCCGCTTGGGTCAGGTCGGCCATGAAAAGATAAAAAGCAAGTTTTAAAATGCAAAAACAAAGCCTTCTTCATTGCATAAAAAAATCCAGCCTAAGACCTTTGCAAGGTATCTAAAAGTGAAATGTTAGAAGAATCCTAATGAAAGGTTGTTAATGATCAATATCTTTGAAATTGACAATTATTTTCCTTGTGGTAGGTGATGGAGGATCCAAAAGGAGAATGGCAAAGCTTGCACCAAGAACGTTCAGAGCTTGGAAGAGTGTTGCTCGAGATCACAAAGAAGGAGAAGATACCACCAAAAGCTTTGTATGCACATCCAAGGTCATCATCAGAGGAGGTCCACTGCACGACATCAAGACTCATTACTTCATCATCGAGAAAGTGCATGTCCAAGAGTTCAAGAATCCAGGGTCACTCATTTCATGCACCAGGTAGAGATAGAGAACATAATGCAATCCACTCCAAGAAGTCATGGACAAAGACATCTTCTACTTCTTGCACCATCCAGAGTCGAATCCTACACAAGCATAAGGACATCATGAGAAGAGAAACGGGTCAATCATCAAGCAATTCATCAATTACATGAAGAAATTCTAAGTTTCCCAAGTTTTCAAGTTCGAAAGCAGCTAAGTTCCAGAGGTGAAAATTCAAGTTCAAAGACTATTCCAGGAAAATGATAAAATCTGGGAAAGTATTCCAAGTAGTGTGAACACAGAGAGAATCAAACCAGTTTGCTTGAGAAGTTGTTGAGGAGGCATGTGCACATCGTGGATCAATCACATTTTGCCACATCATCCATCCAAGTTCAATACATGTACATCAAGAAAAGGCCAAGGCGGGCGCTCATGTGGAAGATGCTCCAAAGATTCCATTTCAAGTTTATCACATCGAAAAACATGCCTTCATTGCCTCTCTTTTGAGCGGTTATGAATTGTTGTCTTCATCTGGGCCATTGGTTTGCAAATCAATCCTAGTCGTTCATGTAATTTTGGAGCCTATATAAGGCCCATTTCTCTCATTTGTAAGGTTAGAAGTTGTTAACTCTCTCAAGAGTAGGAGTAGAGTGAAGTAGAGTAGAAGTAGAGTAGAGGAGACTTCTTGAAGTCATTGAAGAGACATTGTGAAATTGTTGTAAAAGGACTTCCAAAATCAATACAAGCTCATTATTGTTCTGAAGGTGATTTGTGTGATTGTGGAATGTTAGCATGGTTTCAAATTCTTGAATATGATGGAGATGTGTTTCCAGGTAGCTTAGAAATAGATTAGAAGTTCATTGATGTAATAATTACATCCAAAGATATTTGATGAATTCCTTAATGGTTCATACTTTTTTTAGATTGTCGAAGGCAACTCACTTTGCAAAGTTAGCTTGAACCTCCATTTGCTTGAGTTCGATTGTGAATACTTGTTCAAGCTGCACCAGCTGTGGGTGTTTGAATGTGTGTTTGCAATATGAAAATCATTGGGTTACCTTAGAAGATTGCACCTACTTTGTGTAGTTGTTGGTTCTCATGGTGGAGCGGAGTCAGGTTTCGTGAGGAGTTTGTCTATCCTAGCATGTTTCATTATATCATTGTCCTTAGAATAGTTCTCTAAACCCTTTCCTTTTGCATTTTCCTTTTGTAACCGGTTAGAAGAAGTTCCATTTCATAAGAAGGAAATAACATATTTAAAGTGGAGTAAGGAGTCAATTCAGTGTAAGTCCCTTTGTGAGTTTCAGCAAAATCGCATCAACTACTGAGTCTATCCATTGCAAAACACGAATCAGGAACCTTGGAGTTGTCTCATTGGATCACATTGTTTAGCCTTTGAGAGACTTTATTCAAGAGAGGATAGAATACTTGGTATTTTATTCTGAGTTTGCATGTGCATAAAAAACACATCAACACAATGGAACCTATTGTGCTATATTCCAACAGCAAATCTGAAGGTAATAACAATACAGGTATGGCTCTTGCTACTTGCACCACACTTGCTATAGTTCCTCTTGCATCTTGTCCACCTTCCCAAGTTTGTGATGAGCAAGATTGGGAGGCGGATGATTTGCTTTAGACCAACTTGCGAGTGTGGCCCCTATTTCTTGTGTCATGAGAGCAGTGATCGTTTTCCCCTGTATTGTGTTAATTGATGTTTTATTCATGTTTTAAACTCTCTTTGGATGACCCTTGACACCGTTGTAGGTGCAAGGATGCAAACGGACATTGGCATTCTCTCTATTTGTATCATCATTCCTGTATATGTTGTAAGTTGCATTTTATCATTGTTGTTTCCTTTGGGGACGATGCAAGGTGTAAGATGATTTGGCATCCTTCCTTGTTGACCCAAAGTTTTATATTTTCTTTCATGTGATATTTCTTCCTTTGTCTCCATAGTTCTACGGATTGGCGGATCATAACAGTTCCAAATATTTATAACCTCAAGATGTCTCCTATTATACAACCATTCATATATGTGCCAACCAAGTAGATCCCTATGTGTTATTTCTTTATACTATTCACTTGTATGGTTCGATTTATGTGGCACCTTGTTGCTATTGTAGGAATCAAGGGCAACACTAAGAGGGGGGGGTGAATCAGTGTTGTGTGAATTTTCAAAGCCTTTAAACTTTAACTTTCAGAGCTCAAAAAGAAAGATACCATTTGATTTGTAAAATACATATGCACATGACTGTGAATACAGAAAGAGAATAAAAACTTCATAAGTAAATCAAACACACACAAAGAAGATCAATATGAATCATGACACAAGATATGCACGAGTGGAAAACCCATCAGGGGTAGAAAAACCACTCCAAAACTACCTCACTGGCTTAAATGAAAAACTTCTTACAAATGTCTCACTGACATATACAAGGTCTCACTGACCACAAGCTTCACTAGCATAGAAAGGTCTCACTGACCACAAGCCACACTGGCATACTGTGCCTCACTGGCAAACCAAATTACCAACAAATGTAATAAGCAAATCAGAGGGATACTCTGTTTCCATTCAATACAAACATATGTCTGTCAAATACCCATTCTATTCAATCTGACATCCGGATACACTCAACAATCCTTTATTCTGATCCAACCAACAACACACAAATCAATCCACCTGCCAAGCCTATTAATATGAAAAGACTTTCCACATTCTGTATCAACATTCTCATCTTCTCTCAATGAAGAACCTACAAACAAAAACTTTTCACCTTCTCTCTGCAAAATCAATCTCTTGTAATAAAAAATTATCTCTCTGTCCATTTTAGAGCCCTTTCATATTCTTTGACATCTCAAATTATCCCTTGCAAAAATATGTAAATCTTCTTCAAAAGTTTCGAAACTTTTCACTTTCTCTGCACAGACAATTCATCTAAAACAATAATTAAAGTCATATAAAAATCTTTAATTGAAATAAGATATTTCAATTTGCTCTTGAAAGAGAAAATAAAATCTCTTTCAAATCTGATCTCCATGTGCAAGAAGACAAACTCCTTCATTGAAACCATTGAATCCTGCATAAAAATATATTCTCTGTATAAACAAAATCTCTCTATATTCCTTCAAAGATGACTCTTCAATCTCTTCAATCTGCATAAATAACTTCACTAATCTGCAATATAATCATCTGATATTTTTATATTCTCTGTCAAAGCAATCCTCTCAAAAACAATCTCCAATTTCTCCATAAATATTTGCTTTACAAAAGAAAATCTCCTCGAATTCTTCTTTGCAAACAACCTCTTTATTTTCTCAAGAAAACAAAAAAATTGTTCATCTTCTATGCAAAAATATTTTCTCCTTGCATCATTGTTATCCTGTTCTTTTTGAAATTCTTCTTCTCTGCAAAATTCATCTCAAAAATATCTTCAATAAAAAATCACAATGCACTTGCAAAAATTCACTCTTCACTACTCTTCATATTCTCCTCTTGTAAAAAACAATCACTTGCATGAAGAAAAAAATTTGCTTCCACTTCAAAAAATCTCTCCACAAAAATAGAAATAAATCTCTTAACAATATCCACAAAATCTGCCACCAAAAAAGATTCTAAAAAAAATCATGCTTTAAAAATCTTTTTTAAAAAATAGAGCTTTGAAACTCTAAAATCTCCTTAAAAAAAAGCTTTAAAAACTTTTTTTAAAATTAGAGCTTTTAAAAACTCTAAAAATATCTTATTTAAAGGAGATTAAAAAGACTTAAAAAAAACTTTTTTAAAAAGCCCACATTATACGTGAGAGGAAGAAGAGTTTTTAAAAAAACTTATGATGGGCCTTTTTCACTTTCTAATATAACTATTAGTAAGAAAGTAGGCGCTCACTTTCTTAAAAAAAACTAATGCTCATGAATGGGGCCGGTTTCAAAATGACGTAAGAGCCCTCCAACCGGTTTGTTAAGTGATTTTGACTTGCCCTAGCAGGTCACTTTTCAAATAAAACAAAAGTGTTAATCAAACACAAAAGGCTATGATATTGTGAATTTAGGTTTTTAATGTTCTTAACTCTTAAATAAGAACTTCAATTCACAAGAACATTTTGAGCATACATCTGCCAAGAATTCTTCTGATCATCCATCTGCACATGATATAGAATTGTAGCAAAATATGTAATTGACATCTAAATATTCCTTTGACATCCACTTGTTCCATAATCACAGTCATGCACCTTTTACGAAGTCGTGTTCCATCACAACAATTGATGAATAACTTTCGATCATATGACATTTGGAGAAACATTTTGTCATGTCTTGTATCAAAACTGCAGATCAACATAACACTTAGCATCATATCAGTACCATTAAAGCAACTCACTGAAGACACATTGTGCTCTTGTGCCCTTAAAGACATCTTGCATCCTAGGCATTGATCATCCCTATCTGAGATAAACATGAAGCAACTCCACCAAGCATCCTTCTTATATGAACCCTTTGCATATGAACAACTCCATCATGATCAACCACACTTTTAATGTCCTGATAACTCCAAAATGATCTGTGCATTGGGCCCATGTGGACAATCTGTAAACAACATGACATATCTGCATCATCATCAACTTAACACCTTTTTGACATCAATGACAATCAGTCACCATCAGCTATGTGTTGTGACATTATTGCAACATCGCCCCATTGGTAACGGGGACCCCTCTCTTTTGAGCTTTTGGCTTGAGTTTGTTTGGTTTTGGCGATGTCCCTGTTTGAGGATTCCCACCCAAATGAGGAGTTTGCAAATAATACATGATGCTCCTAAACCTCTGCCTAGGCGGATGTTTAATAGTAACTTTGTAAAATATAGAGATTCAAGTTATGCATAAGGCACCCAAATCTCCACTCCAAGCGCTAGTTAATGGTTGGATTGCACGAATAGGATTTTCCTAGTATACATTAGGTATTCCAATGTCCGCTCAGGCAAGAGTTTGACTTGATCTTACAATTCATTTTGTCTAACTCGTGTGGGAGGTTCTAAGGGGTCCGCCTTGGACACTTGATCATGTTGCAAATGGAAAATCCACCTTATGCACAAAATGCCAAATGGTCCATCAAGCATGTTCGCATCGTCTTTGCATTATGAATGATATTCAAGACGTCCCAATAAGTCCGCCCTAAACACATATGCATGATGACTGTGCAATCCACATATTCCGCGATGTGTTATGGTTTTAGATTCCTAACTTCTACTTAATAAGTTGATGGTCTGCTCTAGATACGAAGTCATCATTGATTCGCACAGTGGAAGTATTTTAAATTATACATTACACACTCATTTGCCCGCCCGATGATTTCTATCTCGCACTTGTGCAAGTCTCAAATGCATAGCATATTCACATGTCCGCTCTCTCAGCTCATGCGCGGGAGGTTCTTAAGTTTGCCTTAGAGGTTTGACTATGTTTATTTTTGCAAGTGGAGGAATCCACATTATGCTTGATGTCTTTATTAATCCGCTCAAGCGCACGTCAAAGGCCAATATACCGGAAGTAAAGTTTTAAACAATTGCAAACCATAGGAAAAGGTACGCTTGAATGGTGACTAGAGTGCATATCGATAGAGTTTTAAAATTATCCTAGCACACCCAAAATGTCCGCCAAGTGCATTTTCTATTCATCTCACAAATCATGTTCTCCAACTCATTGCAAAGTGGTTCGGCAGATCCACTCAAACGGGCATTCAAGGAGGTGTTACAAATTTAGAATTATGCAAAGGATATCAAATGGTCCGCCTTTCATGTCAAATGTCTTATCGATATCTTTTGACAGTGTGGAGCATTCAGGAGGCCATTCATATGCACGTCTGGATTCAAGGCATATTTGCTAAGTTTAGTCACACCTCATAATGCATAAAGATCCGCCTAAACGAGCATTCAAGGAAGATATGACCAGTTTAAACGTTACTCATTGAAAGTTTGAACGTTACTCATTGAATGTTAATGTGCAATTCGCATTTTCACATCGGTTGAAAAATTTTGGTAATTAAGAACATGAATTCATGAAGCTCCAAGAGGAAATTTTTTGACATGCTGATATTTTTGCATTTGCTCCTGAGCGCACTTTCCTTCAAATCCTACAATATTCATTACTCATTTCACACATAGTAGGTTTGAAAATCTGACTCGGGCATATAACGGTTGTAGTATTTAAGAGTGGAGTCATGTTTTAAGATCATGGTTTCTAATTTTGGTCTCGCGGCATGTTGCGTTTCTTATTAAGTAGAGGCCTGCATTAGCATTGCTTAATGCATATTGAAGCTAAGGATCACTTGTAAGATAATCAACTAGTACTAACTAAAAAAAAATTTCTTACTTAGACAGATTTACTTGCACTTAACTCTTCAACTACTTAGTCTACTTAACATCACATATGAAAAGATAACAAAGGTAACTTGCATGAATCAACTTGAAGTTGGGTACTTGTATTATTACTTGATTCAACTCAATGCAAATGTCTTATTACAATGATGATTGCCCACATTGGCATGATTATACAATCTTATTCAAATGATTACAAGAAAAGGCCTTGAAGCCTAGATGTATACAATGCTTTCAACTTCTTCACAACTAACTCTCTCACTGGTTGATGTAGATCAATTCAATTGAACTCAATGATGTTAACTGGATGTCAACACCTCACAATGCAACAAAGGAGCATCACCTTGTCAGTTGAGGGAGCATCACCTTGTCAGTTGAGGGAGCATCACCCCAACTCTTGAAACTCGCAGGCCTCAAGGTCACAAGCATAAAGCTTTGCAGAGAGAAAATTTGCCAAAAGATAAGATGTTCAAATGAGAGAGCCTCTC
The DNA here is from genome assembly GCA_027924645.1 of Cunninghamia lanceolata. Classification (NCBI taxonomy): domain Eukaryota; kingdom Viridiplantae; phylum Streptophyta; class Pinopsida; order Cupressales; family Cupressaceae; genus Cunninghamia; species Cunninghamia lanceolata. The sequence goes on from BSBN01000088.1 coordinate 5,066,879, forward strand.
CTCCTTTTATAGTGCTCCTCAAGGCAATGAAGGCATGTTTCCGAATGCATAAGAGGAACCAAGGCACGTTTTCCAAGAAGCATATCCATGGGGAATATTCCATCTGACAACTCAGTTTGAGGTGGCAACCTTACCCATTGAATCGATACGGATCCCAATGTCTTCTTGTCAACCAATGAGAGCATTGAGTTCTTGAAATGACATTTTGTTAACTCTAGGCACCGAATTGAAGTAGTTTGATCATGCAATAGCGCCCAATGTAGAACTAGGCGCCCACTGAGAGAAATGTGACAAGGGAATAAGCCTAGTTGAGTGATTGATCCCTTGTGTTGTCTACTAGCTCAAATTAGGAAAATCCTCATGTTGCTAAGTCAATCTTTTTGAGGCACATCTTTGGTGCTCTAGAGACATGAACTTGCGCCCAATACCTTGCTGAGGATGTTCTATAATTGTAATCATACCTTTTGGTGGCCCTTTGTCCTAGCGCCCTTATCCAGAGTGTCAGCATCCTGTCTGACCTTCAACTTCACCTAGGCGCACTTAGAGGTAAAAAAAGGCCTAGATTGGTGCCTTGGGAAAAATGAGGTCTTTCCTTGCTAAAATTTCTAACTCAAGTCATGTGTGAGTCAAATGCATCTTCTTCTATCAAGCGCCTTCCATCTTGATGGCATTGAAAGTTCTTTTCCTTCTTAGGCGCACTTTTGGACAAGATTCTTAGGCGCAACATGGTGCCTGTGGAAGGATGAATTGGCGCCTTCTCTTAAATTGCTTATCTCGTTGCAAGCGCTCACCTTTGGAGACCTTGGAGTAAGTTTGGAACATCAATCCATGCTAGTGCCTTGAGGATTTGGAGGGATTGAAATATGTTTTGACCGTGAGGCGCATTCATGCTTAGGCACACTTTTGAGGTGATGAAGACCAAGAAGTGCGCTTTCATCATCTTGACTTATAATCTTGAAGACTTAGGTCATTGATAGATCCTTTTGAATGTCCTGAGTGATCTAGGCGCCACTTGAGTAAACTTCCATCCAAGGCGCAAATCAAGCTTCATGGAGTAGGCGCATCTGTGAGGTGATAGAAAGGGTAAAGTGCGCCTAGTTTGATTTAATACTTCTCCAGATGGAAATGATGACTTCTAGTGAAGGTATAATCTATTTAACAAACCTTAATCTCATTGATGATGCAAGTACCTCTTTAATCTCAATCTATCTTAAGGCGCCATTTCTAGGTGGTGAAGATGTGATTGGGCGCCTCAAGTATCAAGGTGCATTTTGAAGGTTGTTTGATCCAGGGTTAGCACCTAACATTCCTTAGATCAACTTGCACTCCCAAGTGACAACTAAACCTTGACATTAACATCTCCTCATCAAGGCACACATTTGAGTCCGGAGGAACATGAAGTAGCACCTATACTCTTTAACCATTTCTCTAACATCTTGGAGTCCAATCAACCTTTCCTATCAAGGCACCCTATTTGAAATGACTGATGTGCTTCATATCATGATGCTTCTCTTCTAGGCACAACTTGAGGCTGGAAGAGAGAGAAAGTGCGCCCTGACCTAGACTTGCCAATTTTTTTGGGTTTTTGGCTTGGATCTTGCAAAACAATAAAACTAAGTTAGTCAAAAACCACTTCATTCCCTCATATTTTAGAATTAGCCTCCGGGAATGAGGAATAGGCTAATCCATTCTTCACTTGATGATCAAGCCAGAAACGAGGACATTACATCACTTCAGTACTTATGAAAGGATTTTAAATAGAGAGAGTTTTCGAATGGTCTGCAAGCTATACATATCTCTCAGGCGCGCATTCGCAGATTCAACAATTGGGAACGTTCCAAATTCACTGAGGAAAAGATTTTGGCAGTTGAGGAGGATCGAACTGAGAACTACATCTGTCGATTGGAGTTATTGAGAAACCAGTCACATTTATTTTTCACAAAATTTGCATTTTTGGCTTTTCTTGAAATAAGAGCGAGGTAAATTTGCATATTTAATTTATTCCGCATGCATTGGACAATGAAATTTGTCCTATTTGCTTGATTATTAAGCATTGCTTCATGATGCTGACATCATGATGTCCGTGCAAGTGACTAATGAATGCGAATAAGAATGCCAAGACCCGGCACATGTGAAAGTTCAAAGGATGGAGGAGCGTTTCTTAAGGAGGGTGGACATCGTCGTCGCATGAAACAAACCCGTTCCAGATGATCAAGATCCAACGCCAAAAGTCATACATCAAGATCATCATTTGCACGAGAACAAGAGAAATGAGCAAATTCATCAAGCAATCCATGAGTTACATTCAAAAGTACAATTGCATGAAAGACAACATGAAGTTCAAAATTCCCAAGTCGCAAGTTCAAAGAGACTAAGTTCCAAAGGTGAAAATTTGAAGACTCGAAGACTACTACCAAAGATGACAAAATTTGGGAAAACATTCTGAGCAATATGAACACAAAGCAAATCAAACCGGTTTGCTCGATGTTGAGGTGGCATGTGCACACCATCAAGCCAATCACAGTCTGCCACATCATCCATTCGCATTCAATGTTTTAAAAATAGTAATTTTTGTAACAAACTGCCTTGTTGTCTCAATCTTGGCCATTGATTCTCAAATCGATCTTGGCCATTCATGTAATTTTAGAGCCTATATAAGGCTCATTTCTCTCATTTGTATCAGAGAGAGAGAGAGATCATGATAGAAGAGTAGGAGTAGATGCTGTTAGAATAGGAGTAGAGTAAAGGAGACTCTTCGAAGTCATTGAAGAGACATGAAATTGTTGTAAAAATACATTTCCAAAATCAATACAAGCTCATTGTTACTCTCATGATGATTTTGTCTGGTTATGGGATGCTAGCATGGTTTCTAATTTCTTGGATATGATGGAGAGATGTTTCCAAGTAGAGTAGAATTAGACTAGAAGTCCATTGATGTAATGTTTATATGTGGAGATACTTGATGAATTCCTTAATGGTTCATACTTTTTATGACTTGTCGATGATAAGTCATTTTGCAAAGTTAGCTTGAACCACGTTTGCTTTAGTTCGGTTGTGGATGCTCGTTCAAGCTGCGCTAGAAGTGGGTGTTTCGATGGAGATTCGTAACATGAAAATCCTTAAGTTTCCTTAGAAGATTGCACCGACTTTGTGTAGTTGTTGGTTCTCATGGCAAAACGGAGTTTGGTTTTATAAGGAGTTTGTCTATCTTAGCATGTTTCATTATACCATTGTCCTTAGATTAGACTCTCTGAACCCTTGTCCTTTTGCATTTTCTTTTCGTAGCCAGTTGGAAGAAGTTCCATTTGACAAGGAGAATAAAATATTTGATTGGAATAAGGAGTAAATTCAACGTAAGTCCCTTTGTGATTACCAACATTATCACATCATACCACTGATCTATCTGATTTACAAGTCAAGACTTGACATATCATTAACCTTGGAGTTGTCTCATTGGATCACACTGTTTAGCATTTGAGAGATTTTGTTCAAGAGAGGATAGAGTACATAAGTATTTTATTATGCGTTGTATGTGCAAGGAAAACACATCAACAAAATTGGCGCTAGGAGGGCTAGAACAATGAACTGCCCCATTTGCTCCAAGCATACAAAAGATATTCTGGTGTTTTATCATTCATCGCTCCATCATCCATCACTTTTATGCATGCCACTCTTCATATTGCTCGACAGAATTCAGCGAGGAGGCAAGAGTGAAGAATTTCATACATCTCAACTCAGGATAAAAGGGCATGAACAAGGAATTACATTGCTTCTTTCACTCCAAGCACACGAATGAACTCCGAATTCTAGAATTGGAACAAAAGTGAGCTTTCAAAGCCAAATTCGAGATTTCCAAGATCTCTATTATGCCAAAAAATACAAAAAAGTAGAAAATTCAAAAAATCCAAAAAAAGTAAAAAATTGAAAATACCAAAAATATAGACATGGATTTCTCAAGAAGGCAATTCAATATGGATCATCCTCAAGATGATATTCTTCAGCGTTGGTGGACTTTGAATGCACAACTCTATCCTAAGAGTTTGGACGACTTCGCATCAAGGAAGGAATGTAGAATTCACGACACCAATGGACATGAGGAGATATATTGCCTAACATTTTTATCAAGGATGGAATTAGCAGTGCAAGGAAAAATTTCTTTTTCACAGGTACATGAGCCGATTGTTTCTACAAAGGTGGTTCCTAATGCCTTATTTGATGAAAGAGAGTCCTTCATAAGTTTTAAGTAAATGATCAAGAAGAGACTAAGTATTGAGAAGGACCTGCCTGCAGAGGAAATGCTGATTCCAGGTGGTTGGTGCAGGATTCATAACACCACTCATTCAAAGCTAGCATGTTCATCTTGTCAAGAAGCTATTCATCAAGGGAAGGAAGAATGAAGGTTGGAAGAAGAATCCAAAGTACAATTGAGATTAGACGACTTGTGGAGCAAGCGTCTTCAAGAAATCAATTCGCTACCCAAAGGAGAAGATGTTCCCATGTTATTCAAAAGTGAAGATAGCACAAGTGAACTTGATAACCAAGTGGAAAGTCCATTTGTATACCTCCTTCCAAGTAAGAATGAATCTCTTGCTAAAAAGGTTGAAAAAGTAATAGAAGATATCCAAACAAATCATAAGTGACGAACAAGATGTTGATTCCTCCATCAAAGAAGAAAGTGATTTAAGTTCATTGCACAGAAAATTTCCTTTTTGAATATTCATCCATGTTGCTAGAAAAGATCATTGAGAAGGAATTGCAAGAAGTATCAAGAAGCCTTGAAAAGGGAAGTAATCAAGAAGATGTGTTGCAAACTGTCATCCACAGGCTCGACAATCAAGTGCAATTCGAAGGGACGCTCAATGCTCTCATGAATGAAGTACAGCCAAAGTCATCCCAAGATGAAGAAATGGATGCCAAATACACAATGCAATTCGAGTTGCTGCTAGGCCCATTGTCAAAAATCCAAGATGAGCTTACAAGTGAAATGTTCCATGCTTCTAAATTTCCATTATTTTCATCTTTTCATTTTGATATCCCCACTATTGATTATAATGTTGATTTGCATGTTGCGGATGCGAGTGGGATGATTCATCACCAACTTCGACCTCCCGAAGCATTGATAAGCGATGAACAAGAATTACTACTTGAGGATGAAGATCACCAGGTTGTATCTTTCCTTGCTCCTAGTGATGAAGATTACGAATTTGAAGATCGTGAATTTCCAAATTGTGAATTTGAAGAATATGAATTTGACTATGGAAATTTTGGAAAAACAACCTGCACATGGATAAATCATGGTCCTTTTGAGTTGCTCAACTATTGATCGTGGGCAAATTTTTTTCTGAATTCGATGATTGTGTTGTGAGAGAATTTTTCTCCAAATTCAAGGACAAATTTGCCAAAATCCGAACCTCTTGAAAACAATCCGGCAACTGAGAGGGGGGGGTGAATCAGTTGTCCCTAAACTTTAACTTTAACTTCTTTACAACCAGATTAATGATGAAAACATTAAAGCATTAATCAACACATGAGCAGAAACAATATGAACACATAACACCAGAATTTTGATGTGGAAAACCCAGTTAAGGGAAAAACCACGGTGGGGGTTAACCCACAAAAATGTGTACCTTGTTAAAAGTACTTAAGAAAATAGAAGGCACATGCCTTCGGGCGCACTGCCCAGAGCTCACTGCTCAAGAAGAGGCTCACTACCTATAAGAAATTATGATTTACATAGAGATAATGAACTGAGAAATAGCATCTACATTCATGCCTGAATCAGTCTCTTTGAAGGCTCAAGAACTTCTGCTCTTTTCTTCAAATTCTTCTTTACTGACTCTTCACTCTATACTTCCTTCGCTCGTCTTCTTCTCTGCTCTACTTTTTGATCCTTCCTTCGGATTTAACTCATTTGTTCAAGGATGCTTTTCAACAACTCCTCAACAAGTATTTATACACTTCATCAACCTTGGAATAATCAACAAGGTCAGCTAAACTCAACACGGATCTTCATACTGTCGGCCAAACATAATTGAGACTTGAATCTTCCTCTATTAACACACCACGCTTCATAACATGCTCTTTAGATTATCCGCAACACGCTAGGAACATCCGGTCAACCAAGAACAGGAAAGAACAGCAACCTCAAAGTAGAAATCTTCAACAACAAGCTCAACCTTCAATGCGGACCTTCAATACAGTAGCCACATGATCCAAAGACCTCCACAAGCACATTGAATTCACCAATCACATCCACTCTATACCAAATTACCAGAATCATTTGTATCTTCCTTCAAAACCTTAAGAACACTGTCTGTCATGACTATCAAACTAGAAAGATTGCTTGCAGACCTCCAAACCACGAACCACTCGAGTTGAGGGAACACACCAACATCCTAGACATGCCTCTAGATCCGTAGATCATAGAGTGTTAATACCGGACCAATCCAGACCAACTTCTTGTCACACTGTCTTTACTGAATACTGCAAAATCCAGTTCTACTCAAATGACCATAACTTCTTCAAATCTTCATGCAGACTTCTCAAATCTTAACTGGAGCAACCTATGACAATCCTCTACACAACGATATGGTCTGCATGCATTGATTGTCATTAATTTTCTCAATATCCTCAACAATTCAGTCTTTTATACAGACAGCAGTATAGGATACAGTTGACACCAATGGCAACAAGGATATGTTGACATCAATGACAACACCACTTAGGCACATATTTGCAACAGAACCATCACATGTGCCTTATTACTGCTTTTCATTTTGAGAAATCATTCAAGGTCTTGTATATTTTTGGGTCTTTTGAGTCGTGTCTACTCTTTGTACTTAGCTTGCTTAGAGTAGGTTTTCTTTTCTGTTTCTTTAGAGTAGTTCGTGTTTAGTTAGTCTTTAGCTTTGTTTGTTTTCCGTAGTTTAGTTTGTTGCTTTAGTTTAGATTTGTTTTCGTGGGTTCCCGGTCGGTGAAGTGGACATTGTTATCTTTTTAAGCAAGTTTAACCTGATTCTTATCGAATGTTAGTTCATTTCTTTAATAAATGTTCATGAAATTTTTTAGAATTCGAGGATGATTTTCTTTAACTTTATCAACTAGCTAAGATTTGTACTTGACTCAGAAAGAAATCATATATTGTGTCTTGACACTGACATCTTGTGATTATCATGTTTAAAATGCCAAATCTTAATCTAATTATTAACTTCTTAGTTTCCTTTGAGAAACTTGCATCAGATGGATAGATTCATTGTGGACTCCATTGTTAGTGTTTGATAGCATGTTGCTCTTGGAGGATAAATCGACTGTTTAGAATGACTTGAATTATTTTGAGATCTTATACCTTTTCACACTTTTAAAATCTAGAGGCATCTAAATGAGTCTTTGTGATCTTGCATTAAGTGAAAAATCTAAAGTCCACCTTTGCCGCCATCAGAATTCCACACCCAGCTAGTTGAGTTGTCAACGTAACTCGTGCCTTCAAAAAGCATGTGTTGCAAGGGCAGCAATACTACATTGTACTCTGCCAAATATAAGCTTGTTGAAAATCAAAAGAATCAAAAGAAAGAAAAGAAAAGAAAAGAAGATCACATTCACGCACTATAACTCAGTTAGATGGACAATCGAGTAATCTTTACCGGGGCTATGGACGCCTAACCGGCAATAGGGCTCTACTTGAGTGGAGTTATGAGACAAACTGGTCGGGGCTATAGATGCTCACTGGCAGCGGGGCTATGTCCAGGTAGTTCATGAGGTGTGTACTAATCACGTAGCTTAATGCGAAGGAACTAAGATGATCTTAGGTGTCGATAGATGGGAATGAACTCAATTACACACACATGGATCTTCGGGATATGAATGGTAGTCCTAAGCTTTTGATTTTGACACTTTGGTCATGTTTTCATGTTTATTTGGCCTAATATGTGGGTGTACGCAGGAATTTTGAAGTTTTGATTCTTGTTTATCTTTGGAATGCTCGAGATTTTATATTAATCACTGTTCTGGATATGTTTAACTATGAAGTGTCTGGATCCAATCTATGATTCTTCTTCCCTTTCGAGTGTGTTTCCTAGCAGGTTGATGACTTTAAAGGAATCATTTGAAGTCTCTGGATCTGGATTGGGTCTTTATCTTTGAAATGTTCAGGAACATTTATTCAAATTGGCTCTAGATGTTGTGACGTCATCGCAACATCGCCCCACTGGTAAAGGGGACCCCTCTCTTTTGAGCTTTTGGCTTGAGTTTGTTTGGTTTTGGCAATGTCCCTGTTTGAGCATTCCCACCCAAATGAGGAGTTTGCAAATAATACATGATGCTCCTAAACCTCCACCTAGGCGGATGTTTAATAATAACTTTGTAAAACGTAGAGATTCAAGTTATGCATAAGGCACCCAAATCTCCACTCCGAGCACTAGTTAATGGTTGGATTGCACGAATAGGATTTTCCTAGTATACATTAGGTATTCCAATGTCCGCTCAGCCAAGAGTTTGACTCGATATTACAATTCATTTTGTCTAACTCATGTGTGGGAGGTTCTAAGGGGTCTGCCTTGGACACTTGATCATGTTACAAACGAAAAGTCCACCTTATGCACAAAACACCAAATGGTCCATCAAGCATGTTCGCATCGTCTTTGCATTATGAATGATATTCAAGACATCCCGATAAGTCCACCCCAAACGCATATGCATGATGACTATGCAATCCACATATTCCACCATGTGTTATGGTTTTAGATTCCTAACTTCTACTTAATAAGTTGATGGTCCGCTCTAGATACAAAGTCATCATTGATTCACATAGTGGAAGTATTTTAAATTATACATTACACACTCATTTGCCTGCCCGATGATTTCTATCTCGCACTTGTGCAAGTCTCAAATGCATAGCATATTCACATGTCCGCTCTCTCAACTCATGTGTGGGAGGTTCCTAAGTTTGCCTTAGAGGTTTTACTATGTTCATTTTTGCAAGCAGAGGAATCCGCATTATGCTCGACGTCTTTATTAATCCGCTCAAGCGCACGTCAAAGGCTAGTATACTGAAAGTAAAGTTTTAAACAATTGCAAACCATAGGAAAAGGTCTGCTTGAATGGTGACTAGAGTGCATATTGGTAGAGTTTTAAAATTATCCTAGCACACCCAAAATGTCCACCAAGTGTATTTTCTATTCATCTTACAAATCATGTTCTCCAACTCATTGCAAAGTGCTTCGACAGATCCGCTCAAACAGGCATTCGAGGAGGTGTTACAAATTTAGAATTATGCAAAGGATATCAAATGGTCCACCGTTCATGTCAAATGTCTTATCGATATCTTTTGACAGTGTGGAGCATTCAAGAGGCCATTCATATGCACGTCTGGATTCAAGGCATATTTGCTAAGTTTAGTCACACCTCATAACGCATAAAGATCCACCTAAACGAGCATTCAAGGAAGATATGAGTAGTTTAAACGTTACTCGTTGAAAGTTTAAACGTTACTCATTGAATGTTAATGTGTAATTCGCATTTTCACATTGGTTGAAAAAATTTGGTCATTATGAACATGAATTCATGGAGCTCCAAAAGGAATTTTTTTTATATGCCGATATTTTTGCATTTGCTCCTGAGCCCACTTTCCTTCAAATCCTGCAATATTCATTACTCATTTCACACATAGTAGGTTTGAAAATCCGACTTAGGCATATAACAGTTGTAGTATTTAAGAGTGGACTCATGTTTTAAGATCATGGTTTCTAATTTTGGTCTCACGGCATGTCGTGTTGCTTATTAAGTAGAGGCCTGCATTAGCATTGCTTAATGCATATTGAAGCTAAGAATCGCTTCAGTACTTATGAAAGGATTTTAAATAGAGAGAGTTTTCGAATGGTCTGCAAGCTATACATATCTCTCAGGTGCGCATTCGCAGATTCAACAATTGGGAACGTTCCAAATTCGCCAAGGAAAAGATTTTGGCAGTTGAGGAGGATCGAACTGAGAACTACATCTGTCGATTGGACTTATTGAGAAACCAGTCACGTTTATTTTTTGCAAAATTTGCATTTTTGGATTTTCTCGAAATAAGATTGAGGTAAAATTGCATATTTAATTTATTCCGCATGCATTGGACGATGAAATTTGTCCTATATGCTTGATTATTAAGCATTGCTTCGTGATGCTGACGTCATGATGTCCGTGCAAATGAATAATGAATGCGGAGAAGAATGCCAACAACCGGCACATGTGAAAGTTCAAAGGATGGAGGACCATTGCTTGAGGGTGGACATCGTCGTCACATGAAACAGACCCGTTCCAGATGATCAAGATCCAACACCAAAAGTCATACACCAAGATCATCATTTGCACGAGAACAAGAGAAATGAGCAAATTCATCAAGCAATCCATGAGTTACATTCAAAAGTACAATTGCATGAAAGACAACATGAAGAAGTTCAAAATTCCCAAGTCGCAAGTTCGAAGAGGCTAAGTTCCAAAGGTGAAAATTTGAAGACTCAAAGACTACTACAAAAGATGACAAAATTTGGGAAAACATTCTAAGCAATATGAACACAAAGCAAATCAAACTAGTTTCCTCGATGCTGAGGTGGCATGCACACACCATCAAGCCAATCACAGTCTGCCACATCATCCATTTGCATTCAATGTTCTAAAAATAGTAATTTTTGTAACAAACTACCTTGTTGTCTCAATCTTGGCCATTGATTCTCAAATCAATCCTGGCCGTTCATGTAATTTTGGAGCCTATATAAGGCTCATTTCTCTCATTTGTATCAGAGAGAGAGATCAAGATAGAAGAGTAGGAGTAGATGTTGTTAGAATAGTAGAGTAGAGGAGACTCTTCGAAGTCATTGAAGAGACCTATGAAATTGTTGTAAAAATACATTTCCAAAATCAATACAAGCTCATTGTTCCTCTCATGATTTTGTCTAGTTATGGGATGCTAGCATGGTTTCTAATTTCTTGGATATGATGGAGAGATGTTTCAAAGTAGAGTAGAATTAGATTAGAAGTCCATTGATGTAATGTTTATATGTGGAGATACTTGATGAATTCTTTAATGGTTCATACTTTTTATGATTTGTCGATGATAAGTCATTTTGCAAAGTTAGCCTAAACCACGTTTGCTTTAGTTCAGTTGTGGATGCTCGTTCAAGCTGCGCCAGTAGTGGGTGTTTGGATGGAGATTCGCAACATGAAAATCCTTAAGTTTCCTTAGAAGATTGCACCGAATTCGTGTAGTTGTTGGTTCTCATGGAAAAACGGAGTTTGGTTTTATGAGGAGTTTGTCTATCTTAGCATGTTTCATTATACCATTGTCCTTAGATTAGACTCTCTAAACCCTTGTCCTTGTTGTCTCTCAGATTTGCACCCTTGCTAAGTTGCAGAACTTAGCAATCTAGAGAAACATGGGATCTTTCCAGCCCTGTGGGTCACCTATGATAGAAAGAACCTCCAGAGAAGGTCGGCTTCCTAGCTGGTTATCACCTAGAAACTACTAGATTGTGAAGGAAAAGGGAAAAGGAATTCTTTAAAAAAAAATGAAAAGTAAAACTATAAAATGAGAACAAGGGTGATACACCAAACTTGATATGATTTATGGAACTCAAATTTGCATACACTTGGCCATAGACATCAGAAACTAAACCTGCACAACCTATTACTGTATGCTTTGCAAAAACATTTCACAAAGAGGCCTAAATGCATTAACCTTTTAAAAGGAGGCTAACTTCACAATTAAAAAAGCATATACAATTTTAAGACACAATTTACAACTTGCACAAGACACTTTTTGCAGAAAGGTATTTGAAACATGAGACAAAATCACAAGGAGATAAAACTAGCCTCACAAATGACTTAGTCAAATACTTGGTAAAACACAGTACTACATAAATAAGAAGGCAAAACCTAACTATCAATGGTATCTAAGGTCTGTTATGTATTTCATATCTCAAAGGGGTTACAAAAACATGCTCAAACTGAGTAAGGATTGCAGAAAAATCACTAACTCCAGAATTTACATGAAAAGAACTCCTTTACAAAGAGTCAAATGAATGACTATATACTCTCCAAGTTGCTGTAGCAAGAGAAGCATGAGAAACCTCCATGGTCGTGCATCATAAAAGCTCTCAAAAAATTTGTCTAAAGTCCTCCAAAATGAGTTCCCAATGAAGAAAAAGTCAAGGCATGTCATCACCCACCATAAAAGCTTCAAAAACAGCCTCTTAATGCCCTTAAATGCCACTGAAAACAAGTCAAATATATGCAATAACTCCTCTGCCTGTTTGTCAACCTCCCTTGCAGCATCATAAATGCTAGGCATGTGCACAATAAATGTTATGCCATATCTCTTTGACTATATCTCCAAGCATCCTCAACTTGCCCTTTGCACAATAAATGTCATAAACACAATTAATTATGTATTTAATTAACATTGACTAAGTGGTTTACAATTACACCACTTAGTTGAATGTTTTTCATTCCAAATTTATTACAATCCCATGCAAAAAATAATGGCATTTAGGACATAAATATTTAATCTCCCGATTTTGCATGGTTTGGAGACAAATTAAATATTGTGAAAGAATGACAAAGTAATCGACGAAACTTTCTTTGCCACGTGTGATAAATTTGCCTATTATTGCCTTTTGCATTTTTATTACAAATGATAAAGTAAGTTATAACCCATTACTCTATCACTCGTTTACAATGTTTAATCTATTTCTAGATTATGCAAAATCAACATAAAACACTTTGTAATCCCTAGGCAAAATACGACCTTCATACACTTGCATCACCTCTCACATCTCATGGCTACATCAAAGCACCTTATAACCCCATACAATTCATGCATTTCACAACATGCATCATCATGCCTTTACTCACCTTTGAAGAATATTTTAATACCTTATCACCATGCAAAAGATGAACAAGGCATCGAGCCTTTCCCTTATATGATTATATATTTTGACTTCATAAAAATCAAAAAGGGAACAATAGCCTCACGGGCCCCTTGCATTATGGTTAGGTTTCAAAAGACTCTAAGTCTTCACCATGGCACGAATAGATTGCAATGATTTTGCTTTAAAACAAAAGCAAAAAAACACTATCAATGCAAATTAGGTCGATGGATGAAAAGGAAGAAAAAACCTAAAATTTCTCATTTTGCATTTCACCTTCTCTGCTGCCGCGTCGCCATGTCTCTGGGGTTTGAAGGCACGAATGTTTGATTCTAGTTGATTGGACTGAGGGTTTCAATGCAAAAATTCTGAGGATTTTGCAAGTTGTATTCACTGAGACTTTGACCTTTTGTTTGTCGATTTTGGGCCGATTTTACTGTCTTTTGATGCATCTTCTCTAGTTTTTTTTTGGTCGACCACCATTATGCATTGGTTTTCACTCTCTGAGGCCATTCTAGGAAGTCGTTTGAGGAAGAAAATATGTGTTTTTCACATAGCAAATGGCAGAGAAAAAGGTAACTCATTTTTGTTGTATATTGCTCTTCATTTTCTAAGATTTTTTGCTGTATATTCGCTGCCAAAGGCACGATTTGGAGGGTTTTGTGTATTTTTGTTTGAAATGAGTTCAAAAACCTTCAATTTTTTCTTTACATCTACATTTTTTGGCTCCAAACGAGCTCGACCCATGCTACAAGAATGAAAAACCTGCAAAAGAAAACGTCTCTGAACTTCTCTACATTTGAACTCTGCAGCTTTCCTTACTGGACTTTTTGCATCAAATATTCTTTTGTTCTATAGCAACAAACCATTGACAAAACATTTCATTTTCTATCTCTGTAGACTTTGGTCACTGATTGATCTCACTCATAAACATTTCTCTGTATATGTCATTGGGTTCTAAAAGCAAGATTTCATTAGAACATGGATAAAAATGAAATATGGAATGTGTTTACTTTTGTCTTCTATCTCCATGAGAGTGATTATTAGTTGTAGCCCTTAGCTCTTTTTACTTACTCTTTTGACATTCATTTGGTATGTCATTTCTACTGACTGTCTTCTTGAATAATCTGAATGCTATCATATTTGCAAAAGCTACTATCTTCAAGCTGTTTTATGGGATCCCCCTCATGATACCACTATATGACTGCTTTTTCTATCTATGACAGTCCTATGCATTTCTGAATGATTGCTCTAGTCTTTGTCACTGTATCTTGCAAATATACAATCTTTAAACCTACTGTGGATGTGCATCTCTCATAGTTCCATGGAGTTTTGGGGACGGGGACGGGGGGGGGGGGGGCGCGTTTTGGGGACGAGGGGGCGGGGGGTCTAATTTTGGGGATGGCAGCGGGGGGACGGCGGGGGAGCGGTGCGCTGAAATACATATAGTACTTGAAAAATTAGTTATAAAAAGATGTATAACTGTAGAAGTCTATAAGATGTATAAATTAGTTATAAATTAGACATGTATGCAAAATGTGGAAGCATAAACAAGCCACATGAATTGTTTGACAGAATGCCTCAAAGAAATGTGGTCTCATGGACTGCAATGATTGCAGGATATGCACAAAATGGATTTGTTGAAAAGGCTTTAGAAATTTTAAAGCAAATGCAATTGGCTGGTGTAAAGCCAAATTCCACAACCTTTGCCAGCCCAGCATCCTCCCTGCCTGTGTCAAAATGGGAGCTTTGGAATAGGGTATGGACATCCATCAAAACATAAAGGATAGAGGAATTTTGTCAGATGTTGTAGTTGCAACTACCCTGTTAGACATGTATGCAAAATGTGGAAGCATAGACAAGGCACGTGAACTGTTTGACAGAATGCCTCAGAGAAATGCATCGGCAAAACTGGGGGACGGTGGGGGGATGGTGGGGGGCGATGGGGACGTTTCCCTGAAGTCTCCCCGTCTCGGAAACGGGGAGACGTGGGGACGGCTGTATTTTAGGGGGGACGCGTCCCCGTGGAACTATGGTATCTCTGCTATTCCTTTACATACTTGCAGACTTAAGATGGCATAAAAGGTCTTCTTTTGAAAAGGTTTAGGACTATCAGATAATGATACAATCTTTAGTAAACTTTGGTAGATACTATTGTGACCAAATCACACATCGCCCCATTGCAAATGGGGACCCCCCCTTTTTTTTGAGTTTTGATGCTTTGCATGAAGTTTTGATGATGTCTTAGAGCTATTTCATGATGAAGTCAGTGGTGTTTGAGTCTTAGAGCCCCTTGATGATCTAATCCTGATGTTTGAGATCCTGAAAATGACTAAGTCTGGTATCCTGATCGTGAAGATCCTGAAAATTGACTAAGTCTGAAATCTAGTGGATCCTCAAAAACCTAGAATCTGCATGTTAAATCCAGTGGATCTGAGACCTATCTCAAACATCTTGAAAGGTATATTGAAAAATATTTAAAGTATAAGAAACTCAATCTCTCAACTTATACTTCAATATATTTTTCAATATAACTGGCCTTGGGGACTTCTGGTTTTGGGCGCAAATTTGCGTGAAGACCTTGGGCGCATTTTCCCACTTGCAGAGACCCAAAACTTCGCCTTAGGTGGAGACTCATATGTGCGCCTAGAAGAAAATCAACTTTCAACCACTCCAAAAGATGGCGCCTTGATTGGAATTGATATAAAAGGCCTTAAATATCAAAAAATTTGACAAAGGAATGATTCAAGAGTCTAGGCGCCCTTTCCATGTTCAAATGATCATAAGAATTGCACCTTAGGTTGAAGTGAATGAGTTTAGGCGCCATTTCTTATTGCTTTTGCCATTTAGGCGCCTTGGCAATAGTGTGGATGAACAACCTCAAAATGGGCGCCTAAGGATGATCCAGTCTCCCAAGGGTGTAAACAACTTCAAATGTCAATAATGAGCAAACTTAAGCTAGGCGCCCTTCATGCATTAGACTATCCATTTTGGCGCCTTAGCATGAAAGAGCATGATATGTTTAAACTAACTCCAATCCTGATGTATGTTTGAGATCCTGAAAATGACTAAGTCTGGTATCCTTATCCTGAAACACTGAAAATTTGACTAAGTTTGAAATCTGCTGGATCCTCCAAATTCTATAATCTACATGTTAAATCCGGTGGATTCGAGACCTATCTCAAACATCCTGAAAAGTATATTGAAAAATATTTGAAGTATAAGAAATTCAATCTCTAAACTTATACTTAAATATATTTTTCAATGTACCTTACCTCTGGGACTTCCTCTTCTAGGCGCAAATTCACTCTAAGTAGCTAGGCGCCTTTTCCCACCTCTGCAGATTCAAGTTAGCGCCTAAGGTAGAAACTTGAAAGTGCGCCTTGGTATAAAAGGAATGTTTTGAAGTATAATGGAAGGCGCCTTGAAGAACAGGTGTTGGAGATCATTATCCAAAGTAGCTCCTTAGTAGATATCACTCAAAACTTGATGTATGCACTACTTTAAGGTTAGGCGCAAGTTTGTTCTTGTACAACCTCATTTTGGCGCCTTCATATGAGGTGAATATCCAAGTCCTAAGGATGATTGCGCCTTGAGCAAAAGGACGATAAAGTTATGAAGTAAGATGGGCGCCTAGTGTTAGGAGTTTATAAATGACTAAAACCTTGCATGAAGACTCTAGGCGCCTATTGTCATTAGTATCATCAACTTTGAGCGCCTAAGTTTATGAGTCATCTTGAGTTTCCTAGATTGAAGTTGCATCCAAGGACATCTAAGAGTGGGCGCCTAGGTGAGGGAAGCCCTTCCAAGACATTCACAACTGTTTAAAACATGAAAAATGACAAGTAGAAAGCTTCATAAGGTTGGGCACCCTTTCACCTCCATGCCACCAAAATTGGTGCCCTAAGAAAAACCACTCAAAACTATGTTTAAAA
This sequence comes from Cunninghamia lanceolata, assembly GCA_027924645.1. Lineage (NCBI taxonomy): Eukaryota > Viridiplantae > Streptophyta > Pinopsida > Cupressales > Cupressaceae > Cunninghamia > Cunninghamia lanceolata. The sequence goes on from BSBN01000088.1 coordinate 5,083,716, forward strand.
GAGGACGCTTTAAGAAAGGAGAACATTCTAAGGCATGTTTGATTGACTGAGATCATCAAAATGACAAAGTTTAAGACCAAAGTAGCCTAGGCGCCAATTTCTATTGGAACAACCTCAATCTGCGCCTTGGATAAGATGCATCAATCCATACTAGATAGTGGGCGCTTGAAGTGTAAAGTCATTCCAAGACATGATTGATCATTTGGAATTACAAAATAGCAAGGATAAGGTCATTCAAAGGCTAGGCGCCATTTTAGGTCTGTTTTGCTTCTAAGTGCGCCTTAAGGTTGATGGAGGAAGAATAACATCATTTAGATATCTAGATTTGCGCCTAAGGAAGAAATTGCATTGAAAGACACCTTTTGAGCGAAACTCTTAAGGGAGATTGACCTTTTAAAGCTATTATAGTTGTTTGAAATCATTTAAAATGTCAAATGTGAACCAACTTGTGTTAGGCGCACTTTGCTCCTCTTTTTACCTAGATAAGCGCCTAAGTTTGAAGTGGGATTATTACATGTTTAAAGTGATTCTTTGTTATAAAGTGATTAATATTATTCCTCTTGTCTTGTAGGAGCATCAACAAATCTAAGGAGTTGTTCAAGGAGTCACCTTTGAGCGAGAAGCTTGGAGTCACCTTCAAGGAAGTCATCATGTAGCTGTTTCAAAGGAGTTATTCACATTCATTCATGCCAGAGAGTCAAGATGGGAAGTAATCACTGCTAAAGAGACACCACTTCAAGAGGTAGCTGCTCCAAGAGATCACAATAAGACATATCTCAAGTCTTCTTCATCAATGACATCATGTTAGATCACATCAAGTTCAAGTATACTTCATCGAGTTGCATCATGTCCGGAGATTTCCATCTATCCCTTCAAGTTCCATTCAAGTATCAACTAGCTTCTTCATCAATCGTTGCTTCAAGGTCAACATGGCAAGTACACTACTTCATCTTCATCATATCATCATGTTCAAAGACATTCATCCTTCATAGTTTCAAGTTCCTCCCGAATCTTCAAGTCATAGAGAGTCTCTTACTCCATTATCCAAAAAGCAGCATCATCATCTACTCTTCATGAAGATGCAAGGGAGAAGATCAACTTACCTGCCTGCAAGAAGAAAGAATCACAGAGTTAGTCAAATGAAGCAACATCTATCATACATCCAGTTTACAAAACATGTACAAGGCAAGATCAACAAGATACATCTCAAGTGTTCCTCATCAAAAGCAATCATATCGAAGACATCACAAGAGGATATAATTTGGGAGCATGCTGAAGTGGCACCTAGGTGGCGAGTACACCTCATCATCCAATCACAATCAGCCACATCGAATAACTACATTCAGTGTATTATTTAATAAAAGAAGCCAAAGGGACATCCATGTGGAAGATGCTCTAAAAGATTCCATCTTATCTTATTTTCTTGGAAAGCATGCCTTCATTGCCTCTCTTTTGTACTAAAAATAGCAGTTGTAACTACCTACTGAGGTGGCACGATCTGGACCCTTGGCTACATGAATTGATCTTAGCCATTCATTGTAATCTGGACACTATATAAAGGCCTTGTTGCCTCATTTGTAAGATATAGTTTTGTAGGAGTAGAAGAGGAGAGACTCAAAATTCTCTGAGAGGACTTGAAATTGTTGTAAATATTTCTCAAGATTAATGCAAAGACATTAGAATTCATTTGGTGTTAAGTGTTGTCTTGTGGAATGACATGGTCTCTTGTATCTTGATGAAGTTGAGAGATGTTTCAAAGTAGATTAGAAGCTTTTTGATGTAATGTATGTTTGTATTGGATATTGATCAACTCCTAGCTCATGCTTTTAACATTCGTCACTGGTGAAGTGTTGTGTAAAGCTACTCTGAGCCTTGTAATTTGTTTAAGTTAGATTATGGATGCTTGTTTGAGCTGCGCCATCCGATGGGTGCTTGTATAAGCCTTCACGATTTGAAAACCATTCGCATAACCTTAGGAAATTGCACCAATTTCATGTAGTTGTAGGCATCCTTGGCGAAGTGGAGTTAGGTTAATTCAGGAGTTTGTCTATTCATACATCATCATTGCTTCATTGACCTTAGATTAATTTTCTTGAACCCTTATCTTTTTTTTCTTTTATTTATCATTGAAACCTTGTACATGTATCATCCACACTGAAAGGAGGAATAAGCTAAATGAAGTAAGAATAAGTCAGCGTAAGTCCCTTTGTGATTATCTGCAAGATCACATGTAATCACTGAGTTAACCCATCATGAATCATAAAAGGAACCTTGGAGTTACTTCACTGGATCACATAGTTCAGCCTTTGAAGAGCTTTATTCAAGAGAGAGTGGGATACTCTAGTGTTTTACTCTATTGTTGTGTTGTCTAAAAACAGTCATCAACAGATACCATCATAGTATCTCAAATGGCTATGCCACCCTAACCTCTATGTCCTTAGTTTTAAATAGACATTCAAATCATTCATAAACCATTAGCAGCATTTACCACTGATTTCTACTCATTCAATATAGCCTTTTGGATTAGACAGGATTTTAAAGACTTGACAAACTTGTCTCTGTCACTTAGTGCCTTCTGTCTAGCAGACAATCATCAATAACTCCACATTTGATAAACAATATATCTACCTTCATATCAGTGACTTGCAGTTCTTGTAGACCCTCATTTTCTTCAACACTGAGCTCATATTGATCTGAGATACTCATTACCATGGAGTCTTCTTCTCTATACAATACCACACATGTCTTGTTGTGCCTTGTAACAGTCTAGATGATAGTTATATCTTGTGATGCATGAATGTGTTGTGCTTTTAAAACACCACTGCATATACTACTAATTCCTTATGTATTTGGGCAGTCTTCTAATCATAATACTATGCCTTGTCTCATGCTCAATTGGTTGCTTCAAAGGCAACTTCTTCTTATCAACCTACCACTGTCTTCATAGCTTGTTCTTTATTGGTTGTGACTGTCATTATTTAGATTTCTCACTCATTATTAGTAATTGTTCATTGTTTTGAATGCAATGTCATATTAACTATCACAACTCTTCATAGTTGTTATGACAGTCACCCTGAGCTGACTGTCATAGTCAATTCAATGATCATTGTCCTCAATAGGCTATCAACTTGTTAACTGTGACTGTACTCACATAGTACTAACTTCATGCAGTGAGGACTACAATGATTTGCATTGCTTATCCTGTAGCTGCTCATTATGATATATAGCCATACTATACATGATTGGTCTCTAATTTGAGTTGTTTTGGCAATAATATCATGTTGTTCTTATCAGATTTGTACTATTTGAATGCTGATTTCAGCATATCATTGGCTTTACATTTTGGCATTTGTTGGCCAGTTGATATAATTAAATAAGTTGTGATCTTTTCTATATTAATGATCAAAGCATGTAATTGTGTTGCAAAAATCATTGATCATACCTTGTATCTGTAGGTTATGTTCATCATGAACAGCTACAGGATAACTTTTGCACTTCATTTTCTGCACTTGCATCTCTTTCTTTTATACTATTTGAAAGCATTAATGGCTCTCTGTTAGACATGTTGGGCTCAACCCTCGTGGGAGCCACATTTTCTCCACATGCTAAAATGAGATAAACAAATCAGTAACATAACTTTCTCTATACCTACACAGGAAACAAACATGTTAGGAAAATATGTGCATGTGATTGATGTTCGTGATTATCATGTTGCTTTCTTGAAGGTCTGTGTGATACTGACTGGTTTACTGTATCTGAAAGTCAAACTGTATATTTGTAGATGTATATCATATGATATATGATGCCTCGTCATTGCTCTAACATCAGTTTTCAACCTCTAATGCAGATAACTAGGAGCAGCAAGGAGATGACAGTTGGATGCGGGCCATGCGGACAACACGGGATGACACAAGACAACACGAGCAGGACCAAGACTCATCATTCAGGCAATGACGAGTCACCCTATCTCATATGCATATTTATCTCTTTAGTTTTCTATAAATGTATAGTTTCTCTTTTCATTTGCAGTTAAACAGTTAGTCTCATGGCTTGTGTGAGACCTTATACATTTATTATTTCAATAAAGATTACTATTCCTTTTAAAAGATCAATACAATCTCTTAAATCTGAAATGCATCTAAAATGCGACATTACACTGTAATCTTAATTTGTACCATATATGCACATGGATATAATGCAGCAGAAATAAAATGTACCTCTCTCCTTCAAAAACTGAAAAGCTCTACCTAATTGAGCTGGTAGTGAAATTAGGTAACAGTCATTTTGCATTTTCTTTTCGTATCCGGTTAGAAGTTCCATTTCACAAGGAGAATAACATATTTGATTGGAATAAGGAGTAAATTCAGCATAGGTCCCCTTGTGATTACTAGCATCATCACATCATACCACTGATCTATCTGATTTGCAAGTCAAGACCTGACATATCATGAACCTTGGAGTTGTCTCATTGAATCACACTATTTAGCATTTGAGAGATTTTGTTCAAGAGAGGATAGAGTACATAAGTATTTTATTTTGCGTTGTATGTGCAAGGAAAACACATCAACACTATGCTTGGCGTCATACCATGACTACACAAGCCATTGTGTATCATGCTCACAGCATCGCCTCGGTTTACCTTTTGTGGGGGCAACTCCTTGTTGCGATGTAGCCTTTGGAAACACATTTCATATGGGCATGTGCGTCCAAAAAGCTCTCGTGCCTATCTTGTATTTTGTTCTACCTTAAAGCAATTGCCCTCCAAGGATGCAAGCAATCACTTTAAGGTGGGGGCATACATCACACCATGCTCTTTTGATTACATACTTGTTTATTATAATTGACACGGAACTCACCTAGTGATTCGGTGCTCCTCACTAGCCCATGATGTTTCCATCTTGTTGTTGGTCCATGAGCCACCTAGTACAACGAAGTTTGCTAGCCTGTGTGCTTCATGTGACTTGTCATGGTCACCTAGTAATTCCGCAGTCCTTACTAGTACATGATCCAAGAGAACACTTCTCTTCACATGACCCCCAGCGACAGAGCAAACTAGCATCAAAGTCATGTTGCTTGTGTGTTTGTTTATGTGATGTATTGATTGAACTTGTATTCTCTTAATGATTCCATGTATTCTTTATGTTTGCCTAGCAAAATGTTTTGTGTGTCTTCATCATGTTTTCCATGTGTTTTTCATGTATACTTTATGCCTTATGTGTATGCATTGTGTATGGCATGTATTACCTTTGTGTATTACGTGTCTCTCGTGTGTATTCCTATATGTGCTTGTAGTACTCCATGTATGCATGAATTATGTTACAATGTCTTGTGTGTTTGCAAACCTTAGAATCCTAAGTTTGTGGCTACTATAGTCCACAACTTGGCAGAATTCTTTGGGCTTCTATGTTTTCATGTTTGAAATCTGTCTTCTCCTTACTTTAGTGTGAGTTCGAACGTAAGTTTGTACCCACACTAAAGTGGGGGCTAAATGTTATGGAGTAAAATGTTTACCCTTGTTAATCAGGACCTATTTTAACACCTATTGGAGCAATAAACAATTAAATCTCGAGCCCGATGAATAAACCCGACAAAATAAATATAACCCTGGTCTAAGCCCACTTCATTTAACACTCTCCGGAGTTCGTGGGGCTAAAGAACCAGGGCACCTAGCACCCTCGGCCCAGATGATAGCTTTGGCCCTATTTTTGTGGTGTCGACTTAGAACACCTCCATGACTTATTCTTGTCGTCCCTATTTGGTTTTATTCATTGTTTGTGAGTGAGAATGTATATAGGAAGGTGTTTTACTATTTATTTTATACCTAGCTTGTTAAGAGAAGATTGAAATTTCTTACCTTATGCTTTGATGAATTAATCTATGCTCAAGTGTTCTTCATGGTTGGAATAGTTCTTTGTGTGGATGTTATGATGCTCATTTGCAGGTCTTGAAGGAAGTTCAAGCCATCATTATCTATCTCCTTGTTGGTGCATGGTCTTGAGTCACCTACTGCAACTAGGGTTTCACATCTTGTGGTAATCTTTATCATTTTCATTCATACTTTCATCATATATTGCAGATCTGGCCTCTGCCCTCCTAGGGCACACACTCTTGGATCACTAACCATCACTATAATAGAGGTGGAAACACCAACACAGGGTTTGACTAAGGTAAGCCCTTAAACACAACACAACCTTTTCCCTCTTTGCTTGTGTGCAGGTCGCATCCGGAGGAATCGGGCTATACCAAACTACAGGACTGAAGAAGACTAATAGGCGAAGGCACCCAAATCTGAACATTCTGGAAAACCCTAATCTGGGTCTAGGGCACCCAACACCCTGGTACTTCTATACTCCCGAACTCAGGTTCCTGTTCTACACCTTCTCCTGATATCTGCTATCATTTCAGAATCTCTGTAATTGTTTTTGACAGTTGTCAATTAGTTAATCTTGCTCAATTAGGGTTTCATCTTTTGCCCTAGTTTGATTGGTTAGATTTGGTTGACACTCCTTTATACAACAAAGGGACAAAACCCTTGTAGTTTGACTCTCCTCCAAGGTAGAAACCAAGCTCGGTTTGTGTTCCAATGTTGATAGAAGAGGGTTTGACCTCGTTTAACATTTTAGGCTAAGCCTCCCTTTTCCATCAAACAGAATTTACAGACTGGCCTCAATTATTTTATGAAGGGCTTTTGAAATGTCAGTCCTCTAGGTGAAATATCAAATTTTGGCACTGCCCTACATATGATAATCAATTCCCATTTTGAAAATCCTTATTTAGGAGGTATGCTGCAGAGGGATTACTAGTAGAAATCTGTCTTAATCATCATGATTGACTTTAAAATTAATTATGTCTGATTAGAACTTGGGTCTCATGGTTCACCTATACAAGATGCACCCAGAAACCAATTGCCCTGCATCCAGGGGCTTATTAGCTAGAGTTTCAACTTATATCACTACACAGTACTGAATCTTCAGGTTGTATTTATAAGTTATATTAACCTCATATTGGCGAATACTTTTCACCCCTTGGTGCAACTGCTAGTTATAACATTATATTGCTGGCTAACAAGCAACTGGTGGTAGACACAAGAAATAAATGATTGACACAAAAAAGATTTACTGCAATTTCTATCATGTTTTTATTGGTAAAACTAAAAGATATACATGTACATCAAGGTCATTAACACAAAAATGGTGGTAGCAACTCTTTCCACTCTTTGCTGAGGATCAACTTCTCTTTGCAGACTTTGCCTAGGATCAACTTAAGTGGGAATATATGGTGAACATACTAACTGTTAAGTGCTAACTATTGACTTGGATAGAATAAACAGAATCACACACCGTTGCACGGCACCACTGTATTAAATATCTATCTATGATACCTAATAATAGAAAAACAAGTAAAGTTTATGAGTTCATATAGAAATGGTGCATGATACAGAAAATTCTTGGGAAAACTTCTTAGGTGAAATTTCTGGGAAAAGAAGCCTAAAACATCCTGGATAGAAAAAGACTTGATTAATGTTTGAACGTTCTAAGCACCTACGTGCTGTTCTCACTGTACAGTTGCATTTTATATAGTTAGTTAGCCATTGTTAATGATAGTCCTTGATACACATGGAAAGAGATCACTTACCCATTTTAGTTGGAAAGGCGCAATCAACACTTCCTTTCCATTGTTTCCAATGATAAGGACAAGGACACTCACTGTCTTCTATGATACACTCTGCCTGGTGAAAGCAAAACATACTTCCACAAGGAGCCCCACTGTGTTCGTAGTGCTCTCCAATATAACCTGATGGACACTTGCAAGTGTAATTCTCTCCCTGGATGATTTCTTCACAGATACCCCCATGCTCACACCAGAATGAATTTGTTCCATCACACATCCCTGCTCCTCATAACAAAAATTGCCCCTAACTCACAAACACCACAGTTTTCAATCATGTAAGTCCTCCTAACTGCATTGCTACACCCACCATATTATATAGGCCTAAGAAATGAAATTACCCAGTTTGGCAAATCTATTTTCAGAGTTTATTTTCTCCGCAACTCCTACTTCCAACAGCAATTTAATAAAGAGAAAAACAATGGCCTGAGGACTGCGGTTCAACAGTAGGCAAAGATGGTTGACACATTCTTGGTCAAATGTTCAAGTTACACTGGTAACTCCCTAATAAATTAGGCAGCTAGGGGATGGCCGTAACCATTCATTCACCAATAAAATCAAATCAAATAAAGAGAGGAACAATGGATTCCTACCCAAAAAATGGACAATCTCCATCAAGTATAGTGAAAGGACGAGGCAGTTTGCAAATGCATTGTCCATCCTCGTCACATTCTCCACTCTTGCAGAGTCTCTCATCACACTCCACTGAACTGCTAAATGAAATCTGCATAGCTACTAGCACCACTAACCCTAACAAGCCAGTTGCACGACAAGAGGAAAACAATTCATTAGTGCAGAACAAAATTCATCTTAAATTTTCCAAAAACTACTCGAAAATTTCTTAATTGAATTAATCCATCCAAATCTAAAACTGGGAGGCCATAAATTCAGAAATCTCCCCAAAGCCTCTATTCACTGTCTAGGCACATATATTAACCCTAATTATACCATGAAAATTTCTATAAATAGACCTAATGCCTGAACCAATTCTCCACCAACAGACCCCCAAATTTTCTATCAAAAATCAAATTAAAATTGCAGTTCTCATCGAGAAGTAGCATTTAGACAAAGGCACCCAAAGATTGGAGCTCCCCGTGTCAAAAATAACTGTAAAAGTCTAGGGTGGGTTTCCAATTCCAATCTCCCATAATACTGAGCATCTAAATAATTCTTCAAAGATACGTAATCACTAGCATTGGACTCTAACTTCAGATTCTCTTGCAAGCCAAACTTACATGTAAGCGCATCAGCAAAATCACCGTTACATTCAGCAATTTTACTAGTCGTTAAGCTAGCTTTATCCAACCACTTCTTCTTCACTCCAACTCTTATCAAACCCTCCTCAGCACTGAAAATGCTAGAGAAAGGAACAAACCCCAAAAAAGCCCGCCATTAAAACAGAGGTTTGCAGAGACGAAGAACATAGACAAGGAACGTGAGTTGCTTTGAGAATGCCACCTGCAGTCCACGTGTGCAAAAAAATAAGGGACAAAAATTAAAAACATACTCTAGGCAAAAACATTTTATGCTACCACATCTTCTAGGTGCACACGTCTGTCCTTACAGACATACCATATCTTCATCCCATCTCCATCTTAATTTTATTGGGTAATATTTACTAAGATTTAAATGGATTAGAATAGCCACCTCAATCATAAAATCAAGTTCTGTCACAAAATTTGTTGAAAAAATTAAACCTTTGAGAAAGTATAAATTTTCCTCTTTGCATGAATATCGAGATATAAAAACACTTAGAGGTGAAAACAACAATATCCCTACCGTAGGCAGCGACTACAAATGTTTACACTTAAAATAACATTAGGAAGTAATTTTGTATCCTTCAAGATTCTTGAGTCCCATTCTCACTTTACAATGTTTTTGGACACTACATAATCTAAATTGGAGTCCTTTATTCACGTTTATTGTTTTGATGATCACCTTTAGGATCACAGATATTATCCTTTTTCCTTGATAAGACCATCCTCATCTACAACTCTGTTTAGCCCATCATATCCCATATCTTCACTCTACATTATATCTTCCCTTGATTTCTATGAAAGGGATATCTTCTTTTGGACTTGGGACTTTGCTTGTGCAAACTTTTTTATGGAGATCATCCACAAGATCGTTTTTGCGACTCGATATGGGAGCACGAGCCTTAGGTTGAACCTTTTCAGCTGAGAGCCAAGGACTGAGGGGTATCCATTCTGCCAAATTTGTCCAGGGCACGATCTCGACCTCATCCCTTGTGGTGTCAGGGGCCTTGCACTCAGAAAGACTTTATCCCTAGTGGGCTCATTCAAAACCTTTCAACTTCACCAGCAAACCAAGGGCCCTTTGACATGCAAACTTTTTGAATGTGTCATCTTATTGAATCCTCGCACACATCCATTCATCTAAATATTTTTTCGTAGGTATTTTCATAGTATCGATTTGTGTTTCTCATTTCCTGAGTGTTGGGTATATTTTTCTCTTATGCTTTCCTCCATTTTTCTGTATCATTTATTTATTTTCTGGGATTGTATTTTTGTTCTTTATTCTTTCTATATGTTGTTCACATCTAGTCTAGATCAAATATTTATCCATCACCTTCTACCTTTATTAGACTTCAAAGAATTGGAAAGAATGAAAATTTGTGGGGCTTATAGTGGGTAAAAAATAAAAGTCTAAAGAATATCACGATGAAATCCTATCAAGGGATTCAAGTATGACATTCCACTCTTAAGTACATGGCGAGGCTCATTAATAGATTGGTACAAGTGTTGTATGGTAGGCTTCGCAATTGAGATCCACTTCTGGAAGTCCATCAGTAAAATGATGATTTGAAGAAACTCTCTCGTCATTAGAGCAGCAAGGAAGCTCTACAACACTGATTGATCATTCATTTTCTCAGTGAACACCAACTGATAGTGTCCATGGCCATAAGATCAATGTCCATGGCCATAAGCAATCCATCCAATGCCTAGGGAGTGGGAAGGCCTTTATCAATCGATATCTCTATTAATGTGTTAATCATCAAGGTTAACACAATATAGTTTTGTTTTTAGTTTTGTATTTAGTTTTTAGTTTAGTTTTTAGTTTTTAGTTTATTAGGCAGTTCAACTATTTTTTCCTACCTATAAATAATATTGTAATTTTATTTTTTAATAAATATATTTTTTCATTCTTTCCATCCTATCAATCCTAGCATGATAGTGGTATCAAAGCACAAGAAAATCAAATTGTATAATTGTTCAAAACTGAAGCATTGGAGCCCTTCCCAAATGGCACTGCATTTCATCTACATCTGTTGAATGATGACAATATTTGCAGCGCTCACCTTGCACTCTACAACACCTGCTCTTTCTCAACTTGTGTCATTATTCTAGGTGGCAAGGAACTTTTCTACGAGGGGCTTTATATTGCGGCAGTGAAAGCTGATAGTTTGAAGGTTTGCACTCTTATTATTTGTTGAAGAGGTTGTGGGGGAATGCCCTGATTTGCTGGGGGAATGCCATGAGTTGCTACAAATATCATTTCTTCTTGATTCAGAGAAGAGGTAGATATTTTTTCAGGTGCAAGAAGATATTTTTTCAGGTGCAATATATGTTTTTTCAAATCTGTTGTTTATTTATCTCCTGTCATAGAGATATTTTTCTCTTACTTTTTCAATACAAATTTAAGCAAGAAAAATTCAAGAAATGACATTGAATCTGTAAATTGTGTGCAATTTTTACAATTCACAATGCAATTTATTGTGTTAATGATTGGTGAAACCTTAATTGGAAAAGACTCATGGATAGAATGGCATAGAAAATAAAAAACACTCTCATTTTCAATAATTTATGGTGTAATAGAAGATGTCCAACCTATAACATCAACTATTGTTAAAGAGAAAGAAGTATGGCAATATAAAAATTCAAAAGACTTAGCCTTGATAAGGGCTTTTGTCAATGGAGATGTGTTTCAATGCATACAAGGGTGTAAATTTGTTTGGGATGCCCTTCAAAAATTGTGAGATCTATATGATTCTCATTCTGAATTGGAGTTCATTCAATTACTTAATGAAACAACTTGCACAATAGTTGAATATAATATTAAATATGCTACAAATACTTGATAATAATATGCCACTTCGAGGGGGCAACCTCCTAATCCACTTCAAGGGTGATACTTCCAATAGTCTTCAATAAGAGCACAATACTCAATACGATGATAATAACTGACCGAGCTACCTCCTATATATAGCATACTTATGCTATGGATGCCGCCCAAGCTGACCTAACTACCTATCTAAGACTATTTTAATGATTATATAACTTAAATAAGAGTTAAGATAGCCACAAGCCGAATACTCATAACCATATACACATTATATTATTAGGGGTGTAGCAGTTACAGTAGAATTTATTTAATCTTGAATTGAAGAATGGTGATGTCATGAGTTTGGCTTCTAAAATTTGAGCCATAAAACAAGATGTTGATGTTGTTGGTGGAAAAGTTGATATCTATCTCACAGCCTTAATAAAGGCACTTCTTTCAACACATTCAACTTATTTGGAGTCTCTTAAAGCAAGTAATCAATTGAAGGCCATCACTTTTCATCAAATGGTTGCAAAGTTGGTAGAATGTGAGAAGGATTTTGAGAGAAAATTTGATAACATTGGTGAGAATGTTTGTCTTGCTCAACAAAAAGACAAGCCTCTTAATAAGAACTCTTCTAGAGGTGGTTGCAGTGATAGAGGAAAAAGTAGAGGTCAATGGAAGAATAGAGGTAGATGAGGTGCAAATGGCAAAGGACACTACCAGCATGACAACCAAAATGATAGACGCCACTTGTATTGTAAATGATGTGGTTGAAAAGGTAGTCATGAAGCCTATGAATGCAAACTCTCATGGGATAAGATAGAAAATTCTTTCAAACAAAAAGATAAAACACACTATGATGATAAAGCATCAGGAATGGCCCAATTTGCATGTGGTAGTGAAAATGATGAAATTGTGCTTTATGTTTCATATTTTTTCTATTGTAATTCAATTATTCCTTCATGATGTGATGATTGGGTCTTAGATACTAGAGTTACACAACATATGACATTTCAACTCGATTATTTTGAAGAATTACATGAAGGTGTTTGTGGTCCAATCTATTTGGTAGATAAATCAAGTCTCAAGCCTATTGGAAAAGGAACCATTTGGCTCAAATTGTCTGGCCTTCCAGATTTTGTACTTCATGATGTCTCACATCTTCCTCAATTACAACGTAACTTGTTGTCACTAATCTTAATTCCACAACAAGACCACTCCATTTTGTTGGAACAAGTGGTTGTTAGGAGGAAGTCAAATAATTAATTTGCATTTACTGGTTGTGAAGATGGCAAGTTATTAAAACTCCATGGTGAATCAACCATTTCTAGAAGTTTTACATACCTTACTAAAGAAGGTAATCTTTCTATTAGTCTTTTATGGCATGCAAGATTTGGGCATGTTATTTATGATAGCATTTGTATCATGCAAAAGAATGGTGTTGTAGGTTTTCCCACTTTGCCTAAGAAGGTTGAAAAATGTGAAGCTTGTATTCTTGCAAAACAACATAGAGATTCTTTCCCTCGTTCCACTTGACGAGCAAATAGAAAATTGCAACTCATTCATTCTAATTTATGTGGGCCTTTACCAGTAACTTCTCTTCAAATGACTCCTAGTGACAGAGAAAGCTAGTGATAGAGTCATGTGCCTTGTGTGTTTGTTTCCATGTTTGACTATGTGATATATTGTTTGAGTTTGTATTCTTTATGTTTACCTAGCAAAGTGTTTAGTGTGTTTTTATTATGTTTTCCATGTGTATTCCATGTATACTTTGTGTCTTGTGTGTATACTTCGTGTCAAGCATGTATGCATTGTGTATGGCGTGTATTACCTTTGTGTATTGTGTGTCTCTTGTGTGTATTCCTATATATGCTTGTAGCACTCTATGTATGTGTGAATTATGTTACAATCTATTGCATGTTTGTTGCCTTAGAATCCTAATCTTGGGGGCTGCTATAGTCCACAACTTGGTGGAATTATTTGGCTTCTATGTTTTCATGTTTGAAATTTGTCTTCTCCTTAATTTAGTGTGAGTTTGAATGTAAGTTCGTACCCGTGTCTAAAGTGGGGGCTAAATGTTATGGAGTAAAATGTTTACCCTTGTTAATTAGGACCTATTATACACCCTTTTGAACATTAAATAATTAAATCTCAATCTTGATGAATAAACATAACAAAATAAACTTAGGATTGGCCTAAGTCCACCATATTTAACACTCCCCAGAGTGTTTGGGACTAAAGGACTTGGGTGCCTAGTGCCTTGGGCCCATATGGGTCCTTTAGCCCTATTTTTGTGGTGTTAGCTTAGAACACCTCCTTGGCTTATATGTGTTTGCCTCATTTGGTTTTATTCATCATTGGTGAGTGGGAATGCATATACAAAGGTGTCTTGTGATTCATTTTTACACCTACTGAATGTTATAGGGACAAGAGAATAATTGGAATTGCTTACATGATTGATCTTCTATGCTCTAGTGCTCTTCATAATTGGAATTGCTATTTGCTTGTGGATGTTATGAAGTTTAGTTGTAGGTCTTAAAGGAAGTTTCAAGCCTTCTCAATCTATCTCCTTGTGGGTGCATGATCTTGAGTTATGTACTCCAAATAGGGTTTCACATCTTATGGTAATATTATTTATCATTTTCATTCATACTTTCATCATAGATTGTTGATCTTGTTCTTGCCCTCCTAGGTCACACACTCTTGAATCACTAATCATTTCTATCTTGGAGATGGAAACACAAACATGGGGTTTGACTAAGGCAAGACCCTAAACACAACACAATTTTTCCCTCTTTTCTTGTGTGCAGGTCATATTCAGGAGATTCAGACTATAAGAAGTTGTAGGACTGTAGAAGACTGACAGGCGAAGGTACCCAGATCCTGACTCTCTATAGAACCCTAATTTGGGTCTAGGGCACCTAGCGCCCCAAGTCTTCTATGTTCCTAAACTCATATCTAGGTTCCTCTCTATTTCTTGATCTCTACTGTCTATTTAGATTTCTGATATCAACATCCGACAATCTGTTATAAGTAGATCTTGATCAATTAGGATTTAGTCTTTTTCCCTAGATTGCTTGCTTGGATTTAGTTGAATTTGGTTCATTCTCATCTATACAACAAAGGGACAAAACCCCTGAAGTTTGGCTCTCCTTCATGGGTAGGATCCAATCTCGGTTTGTGTCCTAATGTTAATGGAAGAGGGTTTGACCTAGTTTTACCTTTTAGGCCAAGTCCCCCTTTTCCATCAAACACCCTTGTCCTTGGCCTCTTGGTGTGTTTTAAGAATTCCCTCAAGATCCAAAACTATTCTTCCCTCCTCATCAAGCTCTGGTAACTTAGTCTATGCTACAACATTTTTCCCAATAACCTTATTTGAGTTTGAAACATGGAAAACTAGATGAATTTTTGTTGACATAGTTAACTCCAATTTATATGCTATACTACCAATATTTTGCAACACCTTATAAGAACCATAATACTTGGGTGTAAGCTTGTTATATTTTTTTTGTTTCAGAGACATTTGCTTATATGGTTGTAATCACACGAAGACCCAATCTCCCACTTCAAAAGTCCTTTCACTATGGTGTTGATCAGCTTATTGCTTCATTTTGTTTTGTGTCATTGCCAAGTTCTCTAAGAGACTAGCAAGTACCTCTTGTTGATATCGAATGTGTTCTTCAACTATTTTAACCTTTGGTTGTGCCCTCAATGAAGAGGTGATTAATGGCGAATGGTGCCCATATAGTGCCAAAAATGGAGACATCTTAGAAGAAGTATGGAAGGAATTGTTACTTTGCCATTTTGCTAGTGGTAGCCATTGCACCCATCTCTCTTGTTTATATAAAGAAAAACATCAGAGATACCCTTCCAATCATTTCTTGACCACTTGTATCTATCCACAGATTGGGGATGATATGATGAACTATGAGCAAGCTGAGTATCCAAACATGAAAATACGCCAATTCAAAAATTACTGGTAAATATAGGATCACGATCACTTACTATAACTTTTGGAGTCCCGTGTAGTTTATGAATAGTATTCATAAATGCTATTGCTACAATGATTGTTTCCAATGGGTGTTCCAAAGGACAAAAGTGTGAATATTTAGTGAGACAATCCACAACAACCATGATGACATTTTTTCCTTTAGACCTGGGCAAATTTGTGATTAAATCCATAGATACCCCCTCCCACCTCTAACTTGGGATACATAAGGTCTGTAGAAAACCTAGAGTCTTAATTATTTCCCCTTTATTTTGTTGACATGCCATGCATTCTAATACAAATTTTTGAATATCCCTTTTAGCCCCTCCCAAAAGAAATCTTGCTTGTATATGATAAGTTTTTAGGAATCTAGAGTGTCCACCTATTGGAGAAGCATGCAGTTCTTCCAACACCTTAAACTTAAGGGTTGAATTCTTACAAAGGTACAACCTATCCTTGTACCATAAAACAATTTTTTTCCATGCAAATTGTTTAGATACACTTGAATCCTGTTGGAGTTTCTCAATGAGAGTTTGAGTATCTATGTTCTTCTTCCACTCTTCTCTTGCCTCATTTGCCTAGTTTCCTTCTAATATGGAAATGGAATACAAAATTGAATATGTCATTTCATCCCTCCTTGATAAAGCACCAGCCACAACATTCTCCTTGTGTTTCTTATATATTATCTCAAAGTCATATCCTAACATCTTTGTGACCCATTTTTGTTCTTTAGATGATAACCTCTATTCCAAGAAATATTTGAGATTATCATGATCTGTCTTGACCTTAAATTGTCCTCCCATTAGATAAGGTCTCCTTTGTTTGACTTGTTGGAAGCTTGCTGGTGTTGTCATTGATGTCAACCCCTAGCATTGGAGTTGTTGGAAGTCGGTGTTGTCATTGTTATCAACCCTTTGAATGATAGTTGGAGCTTATTGATAATGTTGGATGTATTATGGTTTGATGTCAACCTCTAGTGTAGTCATGATGAGAAGTGTTTGAGGATACTGAGAATGTTGTTGATGCAGATGGTTCATTTGGTTCCCAAGTGCTTTTGAGAAAATTTGAATTAAAAAAGGTGTGCAGTGTGACAGAGGTGTGTTCAGTGCTGTGCTCCGCATTTCTTCATGGTTGAAGAAATGCTTGTATAATTTGGATATGATGTTCAGAGGTGTTATATCCAGAGTTTTAGGTTTTGGATCATGTGGAAGTGGAAGATATGTTCTAACACTGTGTCTGCTTGTGAAGAAGGTTGTCTGGGAGAAATGAGATTGCTCTGCATTTCTCTACATTGAGGTTTCTGGTCTTGCAAATTTAGGAACATGCTGATATTATCTGTATCTATCTTTCCTTGGAGTGGTTCGTGTTCAAATACTCTGCAAGGTTGGATTCATGAGTTTTTGTCTGTGGCAATTTGACTGATTACACAGGATGGTTGTGTTCTTTAGTTGTATGTGGGTGCGACAGTGTTGTTGGATATTATGTTGATGCTAGAATATTATGGGAAGATGTGTGGATGCTATGGAGTGTTTCCTTGTGGTCCACATGTTGTTTTCGAATCTGGAGAGGAGTGTATGTGGTCAATTGTAGTGTTAGTTCAGAATTGGCCAACTTGGCATAATAGCGTTATTTGTGGTGGTACCTCATAGATTGTGGATGAGATGTGTGGCATGGGAATACATATTTGGGTCCTAGTTAACACGTGGCATGATCTGCCTTTCCTTATTTCCACTGTGGAAGTGTTTGGTACCGACCTATTTTTATGTTGAACGTTTGAGGTGCATACATTTCATTAAAGCCGACCTAATCGAGATTGTTTTAGGTCGTGGATGGTATAAATGCAAGGTGAAGGTTGAGTAGAGAGTGTGAGGAGTGCAAGATGTGAATGTGATCAAGTGTGGTGAATTGAGTGTAACCTTAAATTCTTATGGCTTCCGAATGCAATGAGAAGGTGTCTACATTTAAGTCTGCTTGAAGTTACTAGAGGCAGTGAGTCAAAGGTTGCGGATGGCATAAAGTTGCAGTGGTGGATTTCTCCTATTGCCTTGAGATAGTGAATCTCTTTGTAACATTCTTCTTCTATTCTTCTTTCTTCTGGACATTGAGTCCTTCTGGGTAGTGAGCCTACTTGTATTTAGTGTTGTTATTCATATATATGTGAGCTAATTCTCACCGTGGTTTTTCCCTTCTTGGGTTTTCCACGTAAATCTAGTGTTCTTATGTGTTTGGATGTGTTTGCATTGATGTTTCATATGTTTAAATTTTGTTAATGCATAATAAGAGTTTGAAGGCTAATAAGGGTTTAATAGTATTAAGGGTTTAATGTTTTAATGAACAACTGATTCACCCTCCCTCTTAGTTGTCATGTGCATCTAACATGACTACATGCAAGAAAGCCAACATTTCCTTCCCACAAATTGGCTTCAACAAATTCTTCCCTTTGAGTTGGTGAATCTCAACTATTATGGGTTTTCCTTACACGAGTACTGCTCCTATGCCATGCCCTAAAGCATCACATTCAAAAATGAATCTTTTATAAAAATCTAGGGTAGCTAGGACTGGAGTTGTGCTCATGGCTTCCTTTAGCTACTCAAATACCCTTGTAGCTACCTCATTCCATTGGAAGGAATCCTTCATCAATAAATCTCTTAGAGGAGATGATATGCTACCATAATTCTTTACAAATTGTTGATAATAACATGTAATCCCTAAGAAACCTCATAGGTTCTTGAGGGTCTTAGGAATTTTCCACTCTACAATCACCTGGTCTTATGAGGGTCCACCTTGACTCCCTCATGTGACACAATGTGACCTAGGTACTCCACTTCTTTTACTCCAAAGACACACTTGGATGGCTTAGCATACAACTTATGTTGCTCCAAAATGTCCAAAACTTGATTTACATGTTGTAAGTGTTCCTCCCAAATTTTATTATATATTAAGATATCAAAAAAATACCAAAAAAAAATTCCTTAGAAATGGCCTGAAGATAGAGTTCATCAAACTTTAAAATGTTAATGGTGCATTTGTGAGACCAAAAAGCATTCCCAAAAGTTCATAGTGGTCCTCATGGGTTTGAAAAGCTATCTTACATACATATGTAGTGTCGTAAAATGTGTACACTAGAATTTTACACCTAGTTTAGCTCCTAGGTTGGACCTATCTTGTTGCCTTTGTTAATCATGACCTATTTTAACACCTCTTTGAGCTTATAACAATGAATATCTTGATCCTGAAAAATAAACCTAGCATAGTTAATTTAGGACTGGACTAAGCCTGCATTAAAAGACACTTTTTCGCAATTTGTGGGCCAAAAATCCAGGGCACCCGAGTGCCCTGGTCCTAATTGGGTACTCTAAGCACCAAAATCACACACAACCTCCACGAGGACCCCTATGATGAGTCATAATCCTTGTCACATACATGTAAACATGAAATAACATCCTTTCAACAACAGTTCTCTTGGTGACGTGTCTTTCTTTCATCTTGTGTTGTTTCCCCTTTGTCATTTTCTCTCTCTTTGTTGTTGACTCTTTTCGACACTTTTGACACTTGTTGATTCACATTTTTTGTGCTTGCGACCTTGTTCCTAAGCCTTGTATGTGTTTGGTAGGTGAGTTTTCACCTTTCTCCAGTGTTTTTCATCCATTCCCACCTCTAAAAGCCTTTTAGAGGTCCCCTTAGCCATCTCTAACTAACCTGTTTCTGGAGGCAGATCCCCTTCTCTTCACCTCCTCTACCATCTCCCATCCTGCACCTTCAACCAAGTGCCCTCCTTTGAGGGTTACCCATGGGTCACCCCTGAATGACCCTGACTGGTGAAAGGGGCGACTCCTGGGTGACCTGTTGTGACCTAATCACACATCACCCCATTGCAAATGGGGACCCCCTTTTTTGAGATCTGATGCTTTGCATTGAGTCTTGGATGATGTCTTTGGTTTATTTCATGATGAAGTCAGTGGTGTTCGAGTCTATAGCTTCATGGTGGAAACCATAACCTCTTGATGTATGTTCTAAGATCCTAAAAATGACTGAGTCTGAAATCTGGTGGATCCTCAAAATTCTAGAATCTGCATTTTAAATCCTATGCATCCAGGACCTATCTCAAACATCCTGGAAGTATATTTCAAAAATATTTAACTTAAATATATTTTCAAATATACTTCCACCCAAGAATACTAAAAAATGGCTAAGTACTCAAGAGAAGATCGAAATCTTGATCCAGTGCGCCAAGACATAGGGAAGATCAAAATTTTGATCCAATGTGCCCTTATTTCGGGAGATCATTACAGCAAAGATCAAATTTGCCATCTAGTGCGCCAATTTTGAGTAAGGTCTACTTCAAGCTTTAAGACATCTTTTAGATGGAGAACAAAATCTTGATTTGATGTGCCTAGATAAAGAAAAGATCCAATTGATCATCCGATGCACCCTTAAGACCTTTCAAACGAAGATCCAGATTGTCATCCAGTGCGCCCTTGACAAGGAAGGGAAAAGTGATAGTTTCATGAGACTTTTCAAGCGGAGAACAAAATCTTGATCTAATGCACCATTATGGAATGAGGTTGAACAAATTTTATGCAACCATTCAAGAAATGATCTAAATTTTGATCCAATGCACCCAAGATGGAGAAGTTTATTTTGATTGTTAAAGTGCAAATTTTATGAAATTTTAGGGGAAGGATAAAATTGCCATCTGGTGTGCCACTATTGGAGTATGATTCAACTTAAGTTTTTGACATCTTTCAACCAGAGGATGAAATCCTCATCCAATGTGCCACCTTGGTGTAAGGTTAAAGTTAAATTTTGTGAAGGCATTCTACTGGAGGATGAAATCTTGATCTAATGCGCTACTATTGATGTGGTTTTATTCAAGCTAAATGAAGAAATTCAGACGAAGGATGAAATTGTGATCTAGTGCGCCACTTTGGTGTGAGGTTGAATTGAAGTGTTATGAAGGTTTTTTAAGTGAAGAACCAAATCCTCATCTAATGCGCCACTTTGGTGTGAAGTATAATTCAAATTTTATAAGTCTTTTAAGTGGGGATCCAATTTTCTATCTAGTGCGCCATTCCCATATGAGGTTGAATTTAAGTTTTTTTGGAGTTCTTTCATGCGAATAACCAAACCATGATCCAATGCACCACTCTTAGTGTGATGCTTAGTTTGAGTTTTATGATTACTTTTAGGTGAAGAACCAATTTCCCATCTAATACGCCTACTCTATGTATGGAGGAAAAAAAAACATCATCTGGAAACTTATTTTTGCACCTAAGGATGGGATTTGAGGTGTTTTGTTGTGACGTCATCGCAACATCGCCCCATCAAATGATGGGGACCCCTCCTCAACTTTGAGTTTTTGACTGTTGTCCCACTCAGTGATCCCCGCCGGATAGAGATGTTTTCTTTAAAAATGCTTGGTGCATTCCAATGACCGCCTCAGGCAGACTTTTGCGGACCTTTTATCATGCACGTCGATGTAAATCAACCAGCTCATTGCATAATGATTCAAGTTGTCCACTCCAAACATATTCTGATGGTTATCTTACAAGGTCTTCTACTATGCATAAGGCATGAAAATATCTGTTTAAGTATCAAACGGAGGTATCCTAGTGCCATATGATATCTTTTCAAGCTATGCATCTAATGTCCGTTCTCATCTAGCTTCTACATAGAGTGTCAGATTGCCCGCTTGGTCCTTGGCAATTTATTTCTTTCACCTTCGCTTTGTGTAGCGAAACCGTGAGACATCTAATGTCCACTCAAATGTGGCATCAATGAAGGGTCCAAGTCGATATGTGTTTAATTTGTGCAGGATGCATTTGAAGAACCGCTTACACGGACTTATGTTGATGCGTTGTAATACTTGTATTTTGAGTGGCATCCATGTTGGCCTCCAATGTTTGCTCGGGTGACTTTTTGATACTCCTTGCAAACTTTCTTTTTTCCTCTTAATCTGCGATAGCCTCAGAGGTCCGCTTAAGCAGACATTTTCAAATCTTCGTGGAGTGCATTCGAATGTGTCGAACGATACACAACGCATTCAAATTTCCAAAGAACGCATGTAAATTTTGACTTAGTGACTTTTATATTGTGACTCGATCGACATCTTATGCGTGTGGTGCAACGAATGTCCACATTGGCCCGTGTAGGGAAAGCTTGTTATGAGGATCATGCAAGTATTTTCCAACACCCAAGCATTTCGCTCATTCAATCAATCACTCAGAAAGAATATTGCAGGTTTCATTACTTGACTTGCACGTGGAGTCGGAAGACTCGAGAGCGTAGGGTAGTAATTGATATACTAAGAATAGAATGGCAGTGATATGTGGAGATCCATCGAGAGGTAGGGGCTGGGAAATATTGCAAGTTTAGTAAAGTGAGGTAGGTATTCAGGAATTCACTTTGGCATGTTTCAGAGGCCAGTATTTAGGAATTAAAATTTGGATGTTATGCGAGCTATAAGAAGGGATCCGCCTAGTCTCTTGGTGGTGATTAAAATGCAAGGTCCAAACCAAGTCTTTGTATTAGCATCTGGACTTTTAGCTCTAAATGAGAATTTGCAATTGCTTCCACTCTGTAGTTTGGCGAGTATGATCTAATTATGGAGTCATGATCATTTTTGGATTTCTCTCCAACTTTGTTTCCCATTGATTTGCAAACAAATTTCAAATGATACAAAATAAACAAAAATGCGCTCAGGCACATCGTTTAAAGATGAAAATCAAATCAAGCCTTAAGCATCTGAATTGGAAAAGGTTTCCTTTGGTGCATAGGCAACACTTTGTGCCATCATTCAAATTGTCAGTCTGAATGTATTTTGAAAAATTCTAGTGGGATTCCAAGTTATTCCATAAGACCCGACATTGATGGTTGTTGTGCACCATTCGACTAAGGTAAAGAGAGAGAGATGGTTCGAGTATTAACTAAGATTTTTTTTAGAACCCATGGAAGCAGTGTGCTAAGTGCATCATGTTTTGTATTATTGTCTTTGATTGGGGTAGAGCGAATAAATTTAAAATTTGCATATTGCATTTATCCCGCATGCATTACATGGTGTAATTTGTCTCATTTGCCTATCTTTTATGCATTATTCTACTATGTTGACATAGTGATTTGCGTGCAGGTGACCAATGAGTGCAAAAGACAGACATGCACTAATGAGGAGCGAGATGGAGGAGTGTTGCCCAAATCCAAGTTCAAGATCATTGCCAAGTGAAGAGCCCGTTCCAGATGGTCAATATCCAATGCCAAAAGTCATCATTTGCACGAGGACAGGAGAAATTAGAAAGTTCATCAAGCAATCCATGAATTATATTCAAAGGTATAATTGCATGATCGACAACAAGAAATTTGACAAAATTCCCAAGTTTTCAAGTTCGAAGCACCCAAGTTCTAGAGGTGAAAATTCAAAGATTCGAAGACTACTCCAAAAGATGACAAAATTTGGGAAAATATTCTGATCAATATGAACACAAAGAAAATCAAACCAGTTTGTTCGATGCTAAGGTGGCACATGCACAACATTGATCCAATCACAGTCTACCACATCATCCATCTACATTCAATGATTCTAAAAATAGTAATTTTTGTAACAAACTGCCTTGTTGTCTCAATCTTGGCCATTGATTCTCAAATCAATCCTGGCCATTCATGTAATTTTGAGGTCTATAAAAGGGCTCATTTCTCTCATTTGTATGGGAGAAGGGAAGATCAATCAAGAGTAGGAGTAGATGATGTTAAAGTAGGAGTAGATTAGATGAGGCTTCTTGAAGTCATTGAAGAGACATTGTGAAATTGTTATAATTATACATTTCCAAAATCAACACAAGATCATTGTTGGTTCTCATGGTGATTTGTGTGGTGATGGAATGTTAGCATGGTTTCAAATTCTCAAATATGATGGATAAATGTTTCCAAGTAGCTTAGAAATAGATTAGAAGTGCATTGATGTAATGAATATATGTAAAGATATTTGATGAATTCTTCTTGGTTCATACTTTTATGATTTGTCGCTGATAAGTCATTTTGCAAAGTTAGCTTGAACCACATTTGTTTTAGTTCAATTGTGGATGCTCGTTCAAGCTGCGCCAGTAGTGGGTGTTTGGATGAAAGTTTACAACATGAAAATCCTTGAGTTTCCTTAGAAGATTGCACCAACTTCGTGTAGTTGTTGATTCTCATGGCGAAGCAGAGTTTGGTTTCATGAGGAATTTGTCTATCCAAGCATGTTTCATTATATCATTGTCCTTAGAATAGATTTCTCAACCCTTATCCTTTGCCTTTTCTTTCATAGCCGGTTAGAGTGAGTTCCACTTCACGAGAAGGAGAATAACATATTTAGAATGGAATAAAGAAGCAATTTAGCATAAGTCCCTTTGTGATTACTAGCATTATCACATCAACTACTGAGTCTATCCATTGCAAGTCAAGACTTGACGTATCATGAACCTTGAAGTCTACTCATCTCATTACTTAGTTTAGCATTTGAGGGATTTTGTTCAAGAGAGGATAGAGTACACCAATATTTTATTCTGCGTTGTATGTGCAAGGAAAACACATCAACATGTTTGACTTAGAGGATTTTAAAACTCACCAAGGAATTTGAGTTAGGCGCACTTTTTCTTCTCTATACACCTAAATATGCGCCTAGGTTAGAAAATGCATGAAATGATTCTTATGTGTTATGAAATCAAGTGTTTATCAAAAGGATTGATATTATCTCTTTCCTTGTGTTGCAGGAATGTCAATGGACTAAAAGTTCAATCAAGGAGCAAGGTGCTCGAAGTCACCTTCAAGCGAGGAGTGAAGTTGGTAGGCAGTCGCTGCAAAGAAACATCACATTACTACTCCAAGAGATCACTTCAAGTTCGTCATTCAAGTGCACTTCATCATCCGCATTAAGCAAGGACTTCTATCCATCAATCTTCAAGTATCAGAGAGGTCTCCTACTCCATGAAGCATCATCATCTACATTACTCTCCATCGAAATGCATCCAAAGAAGATCAACCTATATCTTGCCAGAAGAAAAAGAATAACAAAGTTAGACAAATGAGCAATATACATCATACACATCCGACTTGCAAAAGAACAAGGCAGGATCAACAAAGATACATTCCCAAGTGTTCAAGATCAAAGAAATCATGTTCGAAGACATCACATAGATGATACAATTTGGGAATATGCTGAGGTGGCACCTACATGGCATATGCATATTATTCACCAATCATAATTCGCCACATCATTCAATAAGCAAGAAGCCAAAGAGGACGTCCATGTGGAAGATGCTCTAAAGATTCTATTTTATCCTTATCTTCTTGGAAAACGTGCCTTCATTGCCTTTCTTATGTACTAAAAATAGCAAATTGTTGTAACTACTTGCTGAGATGGCATGATCTTGGCCCTTGGCTATCTAAACTGATCCAAGCCATTCATTGTAATTCTGGAGCTCTATATAAAGGCCTTGTTGCCTCATTTGTAAAGTAGTAGAAGTTCTTAGTTAGTAGTAGTAAAGTAAAGTAGAAGAGACTCTCAAAATTCTCTAAGAGTACTTGAAGTTGTTGTAAATATTTCTCAAGATTAATGCAAAGACATTGGAGCTCACTTGGTGTTAAGTGTTATCTTGTGGAATAACATGGTTTCTTGTATCTTGATGAAGTGGAGAGATGTTTCTAAGTAGATTAGTAGATTAGTAGCTCATTGGTGTAATGCATGTATGTATTGAATATTTGATCAAATCCTAGCTCATGCTTTTGACATTCATCATTGGTGAAGTGTTGTGTAAAGCTAGTCTGAGCTTCATTATCATTTGCTTAAGTTCGATTATGGATGCTTGTTTGAGCTGTGTCATCTAATGGGTGCTTATATGAGCTTTCATGATATGAAAACCATTCGCTATCCTTAGGAGATTGCACCTACTCCATGTAGTTGTAGGCATTCTTGGCGAAGTGGAGTTAGGTTGATTAAGGAGTTTGTCTATTCATGGATCATCATTGCTTCATTGACCTTAGATTAGTTTCTCTGAACCTTTGTCTTTTTTCCTTTTCTTTATCATTGAAGCATTGTAGATATATCATCCAGACTGAAAGGAGAAATAAGATGAATGAAGCAAGAAGTCTGCGTAAGTCCCTTTATGATTACCAACAATATCACATCAAGTCATTGAGTTCATCCATCACAAATCATAAATAAGGAACCTTGAAGTTACCTCATTGGATCACATAGCTTAGCCTTTGAGGAACTTTATTAAGAGAGAATAGGATACTTGGTGTTTTATTCTATTGTTGAGTTGTCTAAAAACAATCATCAACATGACCCAGTCATGATTTCTTCTGGGGAAAGACTCGAGTTTCTAACTCAAATTAGCTCTTTTTCGTCCATTTTTGCTTCTATTTGCATGGATTTTTATCCCTAAGGTTGAGTTGACTATTTAATGCACCCACACATGCATAATTATCTCTATTTTATCTTTAATTAACAACTCATGCATTCTCATGCATTCCCATGTACTCCTCTTTCTTCACTTCTTGAGTGATAAGCTTTTACTGGGTAGATCACTCCAATTTTAGCCCAGATCACTCTTGAGTCTTTTAAGTTAACTCTCCAATCAAATTGAGTTAACTCTCCTTCTTCCTCACCCCTCATCCCTTCTTCTAACCTATAAATACCCCCCTCCCCTAAGCACAAAGGGGGGCAATTTCATTCGTGCACATAGTTCTTGCAAGTTATTGCTCTCCAATCAAGCATTCTCATGCTCATACAAGCCATAGGATCCTTTTGTTTTCACTTTGTTATAGCTTTCACACAAAGCTCATTTCACGTCCATACACCGTTTACATCAAGCCACAGTGCTCATCAAAACTTTCATTGAGCTCTCCTCAAAAAGCTTCAAAAGCTTCTTTTGCTTCCATTTTCGTCTTGTTACCAAGAGGATCACCCCACTGCTACAAGAGGATTCGAGGTTGCCACACAAGGATATTTGAGGGTAGTAGAGTCTCACATGTCTTCTTTTATTCAGGTTCCTTCATGTTTTCTTTCAATTTGTAGTAATTAGACATTCAAAATTGCTCTTGGAATCAGTAATCTTGTTGCTTTTTTATTGATAGAATAGATAGATCTTGCATTCTTAAAGTAATTTGCTTTCCAAGTTCATAGATCAATTCATTTAAAAGAAGTTCCCTTTTCTTAGATTAATTCATTTCAAATATTCAGAAAACCCCAAAAACATAGTTCAATTGCATTAGGTAAATTCATTATATCATGCATCCATTCTCTAATTCCTAGAATAGAAAAAAGCACTTTCAATTCCATAAAACACAAAAAAAGCACAAAAAGAAGTTTTGCATTCATAAAAACCCAAAAAGAACAAATACATTAGCAACATAGAAGGTTCACAAACCCTCGATTCCATCACAAGGTCAACTATAGTCAAACATTTGGTCAAAACCCTTGATTCCATCACAAGGTCCAACAAAGTCTGCAAAGTCAAACCTTAGGTCAAACAAACCCTAAGTCAAGTCAAGGTTAGCTCACAAATGCCTATCTCTTATCTTGTCTCACAAATGTGCCCTAGATCAGAGGTGAGTGGGTGAGGGCAATCCTCGACGAGAGAGGAAAACCACCCAAGACCACAATAGGATCCACTAGTCCAACAACAAGAACTTAGACAACTCCTAGTACAACAAGCATTCATACAACAATACAAATGATAATAAGCAATCAGTGAGAACAATAGTCATCCCACACAATGGTGGAATATCAAGAATCCAAATAGGAGAACGGTGACTAGTGACCCTTCGAGTCATATAGTTATCTTTACAACCATGATCATAGAACAACACATCTACACAAGCGCACAACAACGCAGGCCCCAGGACTCGCCAACCCCTCTCTACAAAGTCCATCTCTCTAACAAGCCAGACCACCTCTGTGTCTCACCTCCTCTCGACTAGCTACTCCCATGAGAGCAAGAGTGGTGTGGTGGTTCGCCCCGTCGCAAGGAGGGAAGGGTCCGTGTGCATGCCAAAACTCACTCGACAACCCCATGCAACCGACGTCATGATTTTGAGTGTACATATTTTAATGAACTTGTTGTGAATAGAAAAAACTTTTGTTTATGTTGTTCGTGTTCCAAAAGCTCAGATCCCAACAAAACATCAAAAGCCTTCAAACATTTTCACTTTATTCTTCATAGCCACTTCCACCTTTGTCGCCTTCATCATTGCTCATTCCATTTATTTTGTAGTGTCTACGGCACCCCCGAATATAACAGAACTAGATCTAAACTTAGGGAATGTCCCTTCTAGGGAACCAAAAACTCCCTCTTTTGACAGATATGTGCCACCTCACCTGGATGCACTTGTTGCAAATTGCTACGATTACGAAGACTCTGACTACATACAAGACCAAAGAGAACCCCAACATTCTCTATCTTTTAACAATCTAGCTTGGGAACACAACATTGCCATACCAAATGCGCCTCACAAAGCTAGGAGAATACCACTAAGGTCAGAAATCCACTGACCCGATCAACCATCCACAAGTACCCCTAGTACTTATCTTGATGAGGAAGTAAGAAAGTTGGAAAGACACTTGCAAGAGGCAAGAGATGCTCAAGAAGCATTAAAGATTGCCCTGCGAGAAGAACAAAGAGACAATGTCGTGCGAGAAGGAGCACAGGAATCATGAAAACACTCAAAGAGAAAAACCTAGAAATGAGGAAGTACCTAGAAGCACCACTCCTATAGACTTAATCATGAATCTAATGCAAAGAATTAGAGCCCTAGAAGCACAGAAACCTGCTCGAGAAAGAAGACAGAAGTCATATGACAACATCTGAATAGAAATAGACCAAGGGGCATCTCAGAATCCCCCTACCTCAACTATTACTCAAGCAATGCAAGTAATAATGCATTCTTGAATAGAAACCCTCATGTTCAAAACAATCCAACAATGCTAGGAAACCAAGTAAATCAAATGGTAGGTTACCAAAACCCTCCTATGGGGTTGATGCTATCAACTCCTCAATCACAAAGTGCCTTTCTAGGGACATATATAGAGTACTTGAAAGAACCACTCGACTTAAACATAAGGAACATGCAGTTACCTCGACCATTACCTAATCTCCCAAAGTTCAAAGGAGAAGGTGATATAGACTCACATATCAAATCTTATACTACCGCGATAAGGGAACTCCCCTGGGATGGGGTTGCTGCTAAGATCTTTCTGAAGACCTTCGAAGGGATAGCTCTAGATTGGTACTATCACCTACTAGAAGCTTCAATACACTCATTCAAACAATTGATCAAAGAGTTTGTCATGACATTTAACATGAAAAAACTCATCAAAACAGGGATCAGAGAATTCCTAACCATGAAACAAGAGCTGAACGAATCTATAGCCCACTTTGTTACCCAATGGAGACAAGTCCTCTATTCCTCAACTAATGCCACAAACATGGACCATCGCGAGTTATGCATCCTTTTCTTACATGCCTTAAACAAGGATATGAGAGAAGACGTTCAGAAGTTATCCTATAAATCTTATGAAGAAGCATTGGAAAGTACTTTGAGGATCAATCAAGTTGCCATTGACAGTGGCCGAAATACTTACGATACTAATGGAAGACTCAAAATATTGAAAGGAATTGAAAAGACTATGTCAAGTGTCTCCCCGGATAAGGATGTCAATGTTGTGAAGAGCACTCCCAATAATGATAAGTGGTGACAAAAAGGAAACCAAGGATCAAGTCGTTACTCCTACGATCCCAATACGTATTGTTGGTTCCATGGGGCAAAAGTGTTGCAAGTATGGGTCTAACTAGTGTTGTCATTGATGTCAACATACTCCTGTTGCATTAATGAGAAGGATCGGATGAGCAGAGAGGAACAATGGAGACAGTGAAGTGAAGATCTCATTAAAGATGAAGATTAGAGGTTGTGGTTCAAAGGGTTTGTCGATATGAGTCTTAAGATGATCTAGTAATGATTTCAGAGGTCCGCATAAAGATCTAAAGAAGTTATGGTCGTTCAAGTAGAACCGGTTCTGGGAGGTGTTCACAGGTGACAGAGTGACATAGATAGGTCCGGTGAGATCCAGAAATGCATTATCCTATTCTACGGATTTAAGAGAGTGTTGAGGAAGTCTTTGTGAAGTGTCAACTCGTTTGGTTCATGGCTTGAAGGTCCGGAAGCATCTGTTCTTTTGTGATAGTGATGACAAACTGTGTTCTTGAGGTTCCAGATGAAGGAGAGAAGGATTCCAGTAAGCAGATGAAGTGCGGATGTTGTTGGTGATTCAGGCAATCTTGTGGAGGTCTCTAGATCATGTCCAGTTTGTGTTGGTGGTCCACATTGGAGTTGAAGCCCGCAATTGAGGAATAACTTTCGGATGATGGTGTTCTTCCTGAGATTGGCCGACCGGATGTATTACACATCTTGCGGATGTCCTTGTAGGTGTTTGCTGACTTAGATCATTATTCCTAAGTCGATGCCTTGTATAGATAAGGGATTGTGAAGTCATTCCAAAGTGTGTCTTGTGGAGATGAGAGTGTAGTAGTGAAAAAGAGAGTGAAAGGCATAGCAGAAGTTTTGGGCTTAAATGGAACTGATTCAAACATAGTGGAGATGCTATTTTCTAGTTCAAGTAGGTGATACTTATTATCTTGTAGATAGTGTGTCTCTTGTAGGCAATGAGCCTCTTGTGAGCAGTGTGCTCGAGTAGTGAGCCCTAATTGGCATGTGCCATCTTGTTCTTTTTATTCTTCTAACAGAGAATACAATCTTGGGTTAATCACCCCGTGGTTTTTCCCTTAACCGGGTTTTCCACGTCAAAATCTTGGTGTCTTATGTGTTGATGTGTTTCTGCTCTTGATTTAAATGCATTATGTTTCATGATTGAT
Organism: Cunninghamia lanceolata; assembly: GCA_027924645.1. Lineage (NCBI taxonomy): Eukaryota > Viridiplantae > Streptophyta > Pinopsida > Cupressales > Cupressaceae > Cunninghamia > Cunninghamia lanceolata. The sequence continues at coordinate 5,114,337 of BSBN01000088.1, forward strand.
TTATTGATATGCTAAGAAGAGTTAAGTGTGTAATTGGAAAGAAAGTTTTGGACAACTGATTCACCCCCCCTCTCAGTTGTCTGCCCTAAGACTAACAATTGGTATCAGAGCCAAGTTCCTCTAAAAGGAGCTTAACCACTTGAGGAGATCCAAAATGTCATCTTACAAGAAGGACAGTCTGAAGTTTGATGGAACCAATTTTAATCTTTCGAAAGGTCACATGAAATGTCACTTGCAATGTATGGGAATGGCGTACTGGACCATGGCTTCAACAAAGTATACTCCTCCACAGGGTGGTCTGAAAGCACAAAATGAAATCACAGATGCTGAAAACAATCTGCAGACTATAGAAGCTCTTCTAAGCGCATTATCTAATTTAGAGCTTTCAAATGTTATTGACCTACCAACTACTTTTGAGATTTGGGAGAAACTGGAACTTCTGCATGAAGGAGACAAGTATGTTAAAAGTGCAAGGTTGCAAAGTCTAAAAGGAAAATTTGAGAAGATGAAGATTAGAGAAGATGAAAATATCACTACCTTTATGCCAAGAGTAAATGAGCTTGTTTGTGGTATTAGAAATGTTGGTGGAGTCTTGGATGAAGATGAGATTGTTGGCAAAATTCTTAGATCCCTTCCTGCTTCTTATAAAATCAGGGCTACTGCCATTGAAGAATTCAGAGCCCATTCAGCTGTCACAAGAGATCAATTGGGTGGTAAATTGGCTACATTTGAAATGACCGAGTTTGGAGATGACCCCCCCAAGACTGAATCTGCATTCAAAGCCAGTACCTCTGTAAAAGGAAAACAAAGGTTTGATCCGGGAGAAAACTCTTCAAGGAAACTATCATGGTATGAAAAAGCAAAAAGGGACTTGGAAGAAGAAGAAACTAAAACTGCTCAGCTTGAAGCCCTTATTGCAAAAAGGCTACCAAGAGGATTTGGTAAGTATGAAGGAAAATTGCCTTTTAAGTGTTTTAACTGCAACAAGATTGGTCATTTTGCCTCAAAGTGTCTAGAAAGATTTTCAAGGCCAAATCCTAACAGATCAAGGTTCCAAAATAATTGTTACTATGTCCATGAAGAGGATGATAATGAAGGAGTAACAGATGATGAATCAAAGACAGGAAACAAATCCGGAAGTGATTGGGTGTTTATTGCCATCAAGGAAGAACATCCAATGTCCTCTAAATCTGTCAATCATAAAGTTATAGAAAGAGCTCTGGCTGCCCAAGTTGAAGAAAAGGATGATTGGGTCATTGACAGTGGATGCTCTCATCATATGACAGGTGACAAAAATAAGTTCTTAGATTTGGAAAGGTATGAAGGAGGAGTGGTAAAGTTTGGTGATAATTCTGCTGGTAGAATCAAAGGCAGGGGGACTATTTATTTTGATGGAAAGAACAAAACCGGTAATGTACTGTATGTTAAAGGATTGAAGCACAATGTTCTCAGTGTTGGTCAGTTGGTGGACAAAGGCTATGATCTCCGCTTCAAGAATGGAAAATGTAAGATCTTTGAAAGTTCCAGAACAAAGATTGCATTCGGTACTCAAACAAAAGGTAATATCTTTCATTTAGTTGGTACTGGTAAAAGTTGTCTATTTGTGCAAGTTGATCAGAGTTGGTTATGGCATAGAAGGATGTGTCATGTGAATTTTGATAATATCATCAAGATAAGCAATACTCAGGCTGTAAGAGATCTTCCAAAATTGGTGAAACTTACAAATGGTTTGTGCAAAGAATGTCAGTTGGGGAAACAAAGCAGAGTCTCATTCAAAAGAAAAGAACAATCTTCTACCGGATTATTAGAATTAGTTCATACTGATCTATGTGGTCTGACAAGAATCAAGAGTGTGCAAGGGGATAGATACTTCATGTTGTTAATTGATGACCATTCCCAGATGATATGGGTTACTTTTCTGAAAGAGAAATCAGAAGCTTTTGAGAAATTCAAAATATTCAAGGCTATGGTAGAGAATTAAACTAGATTAAAACTGAAATGTCAGAGGTCTGATAGAGGTGGAGAATTCACATCCGGTGAGTTCATAGAATTTTGTGAGAAACATGGAATAAAGAGACAGTTGTCTACTCCTAGGACTCCACAGTAGAATGGAGTAGTGGAGAGAAAGAACCGGACCATCCAGGAAGTATCTAGGACAATGATGATGGAAGCAAATGTTCCTTAGATCTTTTGGAGAGAAGCTGTCAGCACTATAGTCTATACTCTCAATCGAGTTCAAATCAGAAGCAATACCGATAAGACTCCTTATGAACTTTGGTTTGGCTTCACTCCTACTGTGAGGTATTTCAGAGTCTTTGGTAGAAAATGTTACATTAAAAGAGATGAAGATCTAGGCAAGTTTGATTCTAGAAGTGATGAGGGAATATTCTTGGGTTACTCCACTCAGAGCAAAGCATACCGGTGTTATAACAAGAGACTGAGAAAGATTATAGAAAGTACAAATGTGAAGGTTGATGAAGGAATTGAAAAACCCTCAAGGTTTTATGAATATGATGAAGATGATAAGAATGGTGTTCTAATTCAAGGAGCCCAAGCCCCTTTCGCAAGTCAGATTCAAACTGATCCGGTAAATCAAGAAGAAGAAATGAATTTCAATGAGCCTAATCAAGAATCAGAAGTGCAAGAAACTCCCAAAATTCCCAGGTATGTAAGACTATATCACTCTGAAGAACAAATCATAGGTGATAAAAGCAAAGGTGTGCAAACAAGAAGAAGAATTGCTCAAGATTCAGATGAGTATTATCTAATTTCTAAGATTGAACCTAAGACAGTAAATGAAGCTTGCAATGATGAAAACTGGAGTAAAGCAATACAGGAAGAGCTGATGCAAATTGAGAAAAATCACACTTGGGATCTTGTTCCCAGACCTAGAAACAAGATTGTGATTGGAACCAAATGGGTCTTTTGGAACAAATTGAATGAAGTTGGTGAAGTAATCAGAAATAAAGCCAGATTGGTCTGCAAAGGTTACTTTCAAATAGAAGGAGTTGATTTTGAAGAAACTTTTGCTCCGGTGGTAAGAATTGAATCGTTCAGATTATTTCTTTCTTTTGCTGCCTTCAAGGGCTTCAAAGTGTATTAGATGGATGTCAAGTCTACCTTCCTGAATGGGGACTTGGAAGAAGAAGTATACATTGAGAAACCAGATGGATTTCAATTATCTGATCATGGTGATATGGTCTGCAAGTTGAAGAAAGCACTGTATGGACTAAAGCAAGCCCCAAGAGCCTGGTATGAAAGGTTGGATAAGCATCTTTTAAAGATTGGTTTCAACAAAAGTACTGCTGACAATAATTTGTATTTCAAAATTGATCATGAAAACATCTTGATTGTTGAAGTGTTTGTTGATGATATCATCTTTGGAGGAAGAGATAGTATGTGTAAAACTTTTGCAAATCAAATGAAAAGTGAATTTGAGATGTCCATACTTGGGGAAATGAATTTCTTCTTGGGTCTACAAATCACTCAAACAAAGAAAGGAATCTTCATTTCTCAGACCAAATATGTGAAAGAATTGTTGAAGAAATTTGGGATGGAAGATTCAAAGCCAATGAATACTCCTATGGCAACCGGATGTAAGTTGGGCAAAGATGATGACTCTCCTAAGGCTGATTAGAAAAAGTACAAGTCAATGATTGGAGGTTTATTGTATCTCACTTAAACTAGACCTGACATTATGAATGTTGTGGGTCTTGTTGCTAGATTTCAAGCTGATCCCAGAGTATCTCATGTCATGGCAATCAAGAGGATTTATAGATATCTAAAAGGGACAATTGAGTATGGTTTGTGGTATCCTAGAGATCATGATTTCTCTCTTCATGCATACATTGATGCGGATTAGGCAGGAGATGTGGATGACCGGAAGAGTACCAGTGGTGGAGTATTCTTTTTGGGGAAGAGATTGGTTTCTTGGCTAAGAAAGAAACAAGAGGCAATATCTCTGTCCACTGCAGAAGTAGAATATATTGCAGCAGCAGGTAGTTGCACTCAAGTTTTGTGGATGAAGCAAATGCTAAGAGATATCAGAGTGGAGTATGAGGAGCCTATCACAATCTTCTGTGATAATTCAAGTGCAATAAATATATCTAAGAATCTGGTGTTGCATTCAAAGACTAAGCATATATCTATCAAGATTCACTTTCTAAGAGAGCAAGTGAACAAGAATGAAGTCAGATTGGAGTTTGTGCCTTCCAAAGATCAGATTGCAGACATCTTTACTAAACCTCTACCTAAGGACTCTTTTGAGTATCTCAGGGAGAATTTAGGGGTTATTGCCCCTTCGGTGATGAACTAAGGTGCACTGGAGTGCATCAGTCTGGTAGATATCACAGTCATATCTTATGGTCCGGATTGATGTTAGGGAGCTGCCACTCAGGGGGAGCAGCTGGTGTGATTCTGGTTTGTTGAAGTTGCAAGTATGAGCCCTTTGCCATTGATGTCAAAGGGGGAGAGAAGACAAGTGAAAAACAAGTGGTTGATGATCAAAGGGGGAGCAGTAAAGGAAGAGAAGACATGTGAATGGTTGCTGCTGATAGGGGGAGTTGTGACAATAAAGAGAAGTTCTTGTCTTGATGGTTTTTCACATCATATGTTGCCATCAATGACAAAGGGGGAGATTGTTGCAAGTATGGGTCTAACCGGTGTTGTCATTGATGTAAACATACTCCTGTTGCATTAATGAGAAGGATTGGATGAGCAGAGAGGAACAATGGAGACAGTGAAGTGAAGATCTCATATAAGATGAAGATCAGAGGTTGCGGTTCAAAGGGTTTGTCGATATGAGTCTTAAGATGATCCAGTAAAGATTTTAGAGGTCCACATAAAGATCTAAAGAAGTTATGGTTGTTCAAGTAGAACCGGTTCTGGCAGGTGTTCACAGGTGACAGAGTGACACAGATAGGTCCGGTGAGATCTGGAAATGCATTATCCTATTCTGCGGATTTAAGAAAGTGTTGAGGAAGTCTTTGTGAAGTGTCAACTCATTTGGTTCGTAGCTTGAAGGTCCGGAAGCATCTGTTCTTTTGTGACAGTGATGACAGACTGTGTTCTTAAGGTTCTAGATGAAGGAGAGAAGGATTCCAGTAAGCAGATGAAGTGCAGATGTTGTTGGTGATTCAGGCAATCTTGTGGAGGTCTCTGGATCGTGTCCAGTTCGTGTTGGCAGTTCGCATTGGAGTTGGAGCCCGCAATTGAGGAATAACTTTCGGATGATGGTGTTCTTCCTGAGACTGGCCGACCAAATGTATTACACATCTTGCGAATGTCCTTGTAGGTGTTTACCGACTTAGATGATTATTCCTAAGTCGATGCCTTGTATAAATAAGGGATTGTGAAGTCATTCCAAAGTGTGTCTTGTGGAGATGAGAGTGTAGTATCGAGGAAGAGAGAAAAAGGTAGAGCAAAAGTTTTGGGCTTAAATGGAACTGATTCAAGCATAGTGGAGATGCTATTTTCCAGTTCAAGTAGGTGATACTTATTATCTTGTAGATAGTGTGTCTCTTGTAGGCAGTGAGCCCTAATTGGCATGTTCCATCTTGTTCTTTTTATTCTTCTAACAGAGAATACAATCTTGGGTTAATCACCCTGTGGTTTTTCCCTTAACCAAGTTTTCCACGTCAAAATCTTGGTGTTTTATGTGTTGATGTGTTTCTGCTCTTGATTTAAATGCATTATGTTTCATGATTGATTTATTGATATGCTAAGAAGAGTTAAGTGTGTAATTAGAAAAAAGTTTTGGACAACTGATTCACCCCCCCTCTCAGTTGTCTGCCCTAAGACTAACAAAAAGGTCATGAAACAAAAACCTGCTATGCGTACAACAAAGCTATCTCAAAAATTACTCTGAATCAACAACGAAACTTCCTCATACTCCTTCAATCTCAAAGGAAGGAGAAAGAACCTCAAAATGAAAAAGGGAAGGCCAATAAAAAAACTCCAATCACATGGAGTTGAACCAAGAAGTGTTTGTAATCCAATAGGAAGAACAAACAGACCAAACATAAAATGTCTTCTCACAAGTGATAAATTTGTTGAGAGTTCCTCATCACACTGGAAAACATTCTTGGAAGTATTAGAAGTGGTATGTTCAACACAAGAGGAACCAACCCCTCTCACATTTGATATCTCAAAACTCCCTAAAGATGAAGGAAGTAAACAAAGGGATTCACCGTTATACATACAAGTTCTGGTCGAAGAGGTCATCGTAAAAAGAGTGGTGGTCGACGAAGGATTGGCAGTCAATCTCTTGCCAATTTCATTCCTGTGAAGGATGGGATATAGCAAAATAGGCATAAGGCAACAGGCTACCACCTTAAGAATATACGACAGTCATGGCATACAAACAGTCAGGAAGATTAGTCTATCGATCACTATTACATCTAAAACCATTTCCACAGACTTCTATGTCATCAACAAAGAGACTAATTACAATATGATCCTCAGAAGACCTTGGATTCATGCCATGAAATCTGTGGCCTCTACATTATTCCAAGAAATACATTTCCATCACTCAAGAAAATATATATTACTAAAGAGGATCCTAATCCTTTCAATGTTTTCAGGAAGGAACATGAAGAGAAGGATAAAAAGTTAAAAAGGCAAGAGAGAGTAAAGGAAGAAACTCAAGATCTTCACCCAAACACAAGTACTCTCAACATATGATATCAAAGCATGGACAACCTCAAAAAATTCCCCTTTGACCCCCACACCACTAAGTCTCATGCTCCATTTGCTCTAGTAGCCATCCCCTGCATGGACGAATATGACGTCAAGAACCTTTCAATTGGAACAATAGAAATCATCGAAGAAGGGGAAGAAAAGGAGGAAAAGTAAAAATCAACCTACGAATTCAGAGAAACATCCCAACCACAAAACAATCAAAAACCTATGGAGTCTACATTTCAATGGAGCCAGTTGTAAAACTAGAGCAGGGATAGGGATAATCCTGACCTCTCTAGAAGGAAAAGTCCTTCCCTTCGCTTTTAGGTTGGATTTCTTTTGCACAAATAATATTGCTAAGTACAAAGCCTTATCCCTAGGAGTCATGCTAGCCATGAGAATGGGAATCACGAGGGTCTCCACATTTGGAGATTCCCAGTTGGTAATCAACCAAGTCGTAGAAAATTAGGAAACCAAATCAGAACGACTATAACCTTACAAGGAAACCATTAGGAAATTAGTTCAATTCTTTGACTTCTTTTCCATAAAAGCCATACCCAGAGAAGAAAACCAAGTGGCAGACTCGATGGCTACATCAGATGCGCTATTTTCACCACATGCTCAACTTCAAAACTTAGAATACATTGTGTCAATTCGTGGAGAGCCATTGTTGGAAAGTGAAGAACTACCAAGCATTCTAAATTATATTGCTAATGCATTCCTATGAGCCATTGTTGGGAAACCAACCCAAGATTATGCTAAGAACAATGAAGCCATCTTGGAATATTTGCATTCCTATGATGGGCTCCCAAGAGTATGCCACAAGAAAGGACACACGCTCCTTCCTCATTCGAAAGATTATTTTGGAATAGAGTAAGAAATTCTCCAAATCAAAGCAAATTCAGATTTACTGCCCACACCTCAAAAATTTGAAGAGGGACATCCATCTCTGACCAAAGATACCATTAATGTCAATGTGGGAACACCTGAGAAACCAAAAATGTTAAAATTGGGAGGAGAATTAAATGACGAGGAATTAGAAAAGTACAATGAATTCCTTATTGAATATTCTGATATTTTTTCCTAGACATATTCAAACATGCCGAGGCTAGACCTAAAAATCATGGTGCACAACTTGGTAATGAAAATTTATGCGAAACCTATAAAACAAAAGCTGAGGCCCATAAAGTCTCAAGTAGCAGAGATGGTAAAAGAAGAATTGAAGAAGTTGTTGAATGTAGGCTTTATCAAACTAGTAGACTATTCAAGTTGGGTGTTAAATATCGTACCAGTTTTAAAGAAGAATGGAAAAATAATGATATGCCTCAATTTTAGGAATATCAACCAAGCTTGTCCAAAAGATGATTTTCCCTTGCCATCCATTGATCAAATTGTCGATTCAACTACAGGATATGAAGTCCTCTCTCTTATGGATGGGTTCTCGAGATACAACTAGATTAGAATCTCAGAAGTAAATCAAAACAAAATGACATTCACCACCCCCTGGGGAACCTTCTATTATGTAGTCATGCCATTCGGATTGAAAAATGCAGGGGCCACCTATCTGTTGGTTTTTTCCCAAACTAGATGCTTATTCCCAGAGTTCCCTACAAGGTAGCCATTAATGATCAACAGTATCTCTGGGCTAGGGGCCAACAGTGTAGGAGATAGACTCTATATTTTATCTCCTCTTCTTCTTCAGGCTCTGCAAAACCTAGGGGGGTATTCCCTACTCAACATCCATGAGGATATACATACAAGGTTGGGATGCTGACAGAAAGCAGATAAGTCCTCCTGTAAGTAGACCAAAACTATAAGATAAGAGCAAAGGGGCTAGCTTTGGGCCTATTTGCAGTTGTAGACAGAGGACTGAGGATCCTAAAACTAATTCTAATGTCCTAATGGTTGTTTTAGAGTTTGGTTTTGATTTTATATTTGGATGCAAAGCTGGACATGGTATATAACACAGAGACAAAGCTAGATCGGTGCCTATCCAGGGCCTGGAGTCAGTAGACATACACCTGTGAATGATATGCATGAACAACTAAAACTGGATTTCAGGGGGACACATATGATACCTGCCTTACAGATATCTCCCAATACAGAGTGTTAAGCTATCTATATTTATGGCATCCCTACTGCAGTATACCCTTCCCAATGTTCAATCTGAGAACAATTTAATCTACCCCTTGAGCAGAAGTTAAGAGATCAGACATTCAACACAGGGATTCTATGCTCTAGAGTCTCAAACATTGCTTAAATATCCAGACTCAGAAGAAAGATACATGCAATACTGGAGATAGAATTAACAAAACACATGCTAACATAGCATTTCTCATATAAAATTAACCATGAAATCAGTGGATTCATGCAAAAACGTACAACAAGAGATACATAAACTCACAGGTTTTGTTGTACAGAGCAACCAAATTAGCTGTATTGTATTACAGAGCCAAATGTTCAACTTTCAACAACCACAAAAATGGTAACACAGTCTGCTTATATCAGCCAGAAAGTGTACCACAATAATTAATCACATGACTATTACAAAATCTGCCAGATACAGATCCTTCAAAGGAATGGCGCTCAGAATTTATTGCTGCAGAGACAGAAAGTAGACAATGGTGGCCTTGAGCCCTGTGCCACCATCTGGAAGTCCTCATGCCAAAAATTAGGTACATGACTATTCAACAACTCGCCCACGCCTCAACATAATCGCCATTGATGGCTCAACCACCCGCAGCCACCAAGAAAACAGTCGCAGCAGTCAAAATTTTTTTTCCTGCCAAAACGCGTTCTATCGCAGTTTCAAATGTGCAGGAAGAATAGTCCCACATTGGTGCCGCGGAGACTCCTTCATTACTTTATAAACACGGCCACTAACATACTAAATGTCGAGCACTTTTGCCGTGCTCGACCCACGGTCCTCCTCCAAAGCCCGTCGCCCAGACCTAAGCCATCGGCTCGCCTCAAAAACCTCCTGCCGACCTCCATTATCTCACCGACTGCTACACTACAATTCCCCATCGGCCAGAGATGCACCATCGAGCCAACCTTCCAAACTTCCACCGATAGCATGAGTCTCTCCGATCGCTACTCCAAACTACCCTGTCGGTGTGACTGACACCATCGGCCAACATGAAATTCCTCATGCCGATAGAACAACTCCCGCCGATAACATATCGGCCTCCCCCTTCATCGGTCAGACCCTCCACTGTCGGCCCAACGCAATCCATCCTCGCCGACAACACAAGTCACGCTGAAGACCACCTCCGTCGGTGTGACTTACACCGTCGGAGCAACCAAAATCTCCCCAGCCGATCTCACTAGTTACGCCGATAGACATCGGCCTCCCATCTCCGTCGGTATGACCAAAGCCATCGGCTAACCTCAAAATGCCTATGCCGATACTCAATCTCACTCCGATGGCATACCACATCCTAGGTCTTCGGCGAGACCATCCTCCCTCGGAGCAACAAGAAAATCCCTGGCCGATAGCACAAGCCCTGCCGATGACCACCTTGAACATCCATCATCGGCCAGACACCTTACATCAGCAGCCCAAAAATTTGCTTTGCCGATAGCCAAACACACGCCGATGACCACTCCAAATCCTCATCGGCCTGACACTACCCCATCGGCGGACCCTCCAACGGCTAGCCTGATATAAAACCTCACTCCGATGGCATTCCCCATCAGGGTGACCTCCTTCCATCGGCAAACCACAAAAGACTGTTGCCGATATGCCAAAGCTCGCCGATGAACACTTGACTTACCCCCATCGGCAAGACACACGCCGATGACTCCTCATCGGCCAAACATCCACAGTAGGTCGAACAAGAAACTGCTTCGCCGATAGCATAAAACACACCGATGGCACCATCGGTAAGAACAAACCCGTCGGGGAACCAGAAAAAACCCTCGCCGATGACAATCATTACGCTGACAGACCTTGGCCTCCCCCTTCTGTTGGTAGGAGTAACTCCATCGGGCTAGCCAAAAACTCTTCGGCCGATAACACCACTCACGCTGACGAACACCTGAGATACCCCCATTGGCATGACCACTACCATTGGTGGAACCACAATCTCCCACGCCGATAGTACAAAGTCACAGCGATGAACAAAAAGCCTCACTTTGCCCCCTTGTCGGCTAAACACATGCCCATCGAGAAACCAGAAAGAAGATACGCCGATGACAGAAGTCATCCCGATGGCACATCACCACCACATCGGTGGAACCGAAAATACTCCAGCTGATAGGCCAAACTCTTGCCGATGGACAAGAAGACCTAGGGTTTAAATGAAGAAAACCTCCAACATGCAGAAACAACCTCCAAGTCAAAAATAAGTACCAACACTATCAAAGGGAAATGACACACATCTTTCATGACTACATTCACAAAATAGTGGAAACATATGTTGATATTCTTTTGGCTAAATCAGAGAAAAGATCAACACATGTAGAGGATCTTTGCAAGATCTTCAATCAACTTTGAGAATAAAAAGTAAGACTGGATCATGAGAAGTGTGTTTTCAGAGTCATGGCAAGAAAATTGTTGGGTTTCATTGTTTCATGAAGAGGAATTGATGTAGATCCAACAAAAGTTAAAGAAGTCTTAAATGCTACCTCGCCAACAAGTGAGACGGCGGTAAGAACCTTCTTGGGACAACTAGGTGCCATCAGGCGTTTTATACTAGATATGACTTTCAAAATTCACCCGATCAATCAGTTGTTGAAAAAGCAAGTTGGCATAACTTGGACAGTGGATTGTCAAAATGATTTTGAAGTAAAGAAATTCTAGTTGAACCCACCAACGTTAATGCCACCAAACATGACAAACCTTTCATCTTATACTTCAGAGCAACTGATATATCTATAGATTGCATGTTGGCTCAGGAAGATGAAGGTGGAAGGGAAAGAGCCATATATTTCATAAGTCGAACCTTGCTAGAATATGAGAAGAACTACACTCAGGCAGAAAAGGAGTGTCTTTCCATAGTGGAAACCTATTTAATGATGATGGATATATGTAGATTTTCATCATTCTTTATCATTGGCATTATTATAATACTTACATTATTTATTATATGCTAAATGTGAGTTATTTAGAATGGCGTTGCATGATACCATGACCTATGAGATTTTAAATCTTACTAAAAGGAATATTAGCCTAGTTTCCTAGTTATGGTCAATGGAGTTGTTATTATTCAAGGCAATTGATTACTAAGTATTTCTATTTATATTGAACCCATTGCATTAAATTTCTTAGTGGAAATACTAATTGGGTGATTTTATTGCTCAGTGGGACCTTAGAGTCACCTAAAATGTCTTAATATTGTGTACTTTTTCCATCCTTGATGTTTTATGCTTACATAACATGTGCTTGTGATTGCTTCTTTCTCTACCCTTGATGGTATGTTTTAAGATGCACTTTCCTTGTCAAGCGTTTGTGATATTCATGACAATCTATTAGCTTTATACATTAATGATAGTGATATACATACTGTTATCATATCATTAACCTCTCATGATGACACCATTGTTATAACAATGCCTATTAGTTATTTCAATTATAAAGAAGTTAAACATTGTGTGTGGCCTTAATATTTGTTATCATTGAGAACGCTAAGTGATATTGTTACCTTAAGATTAATATTATTTTTTATTTTTGTTATGATCCAAGCACTGGATAAGTGTGGAGCATCTATTAAGGTAAAAGGGATAGGGATTTGATGGGTGTATGAATACTCTTTATATATGATGTGGAATAGCATCCTTAGAGGTCTATTCAATAAACATTTTTCCTTTGGAATATTTTATTAAATTTACTTTATAAGACTAATAGTCAGTAACTGGCATGGTCCTTAGATATTTTATCCATGAATGTTCAATTGTTTTATATTCTTTGGCTTGGAAAGAGAGCCTAGTTACTTGTTATGAAACCTAGTTGAACTAATTATTGTTTCAATTTGAGTAAACATGTCTAAGATAACCTAGACTTGTTGGAAGACCTAGTTGTCGAACTATGAAGCCTCTATGAATTACGTAGGCAAGGCCATCCAAAATGAGCCCCCGAGGCATAGGTCTGGCCCCATAGGATGGGTCCATCTTTATGTTTGTAATTTATTGAGATCCTTGGTGAGGTAAAGTACGAGATAGATTACCTTGGAGAGTAAGATGTGGGCTTATTGTCTAGCCTTATTATTATTGAATATGAGTTTTCCTTACCTTATTGGATTAATAGTGTAATTGTTGACGAGATAAGGTATTATGACAATACTATTTTAGGAATCATTTATGTAATTAGTGATTTCATAGTGACCATATGTATGGAGTCAGTGAAATAAGAAATACTTTCTTTGTAACCTTGATTGATTGATCATGTGTTGGCATAAGTCATGATCTAATAAGTGCAAATATGCAATTCATTTCCTTATTTATTAATATATTTTGTGTCTTATAAGGGGTGTTGTTACAATAAACATATCCCTTTATAGAAACACTCCCGCCCAATCCATACTTTATGATCAATTTTATTCATGAAATTCCTACAAAGCTATTATAGGAAATGATAATGCTAATATGAAGAAAATTCAATAAAATTACCTGGAGTAATATAGCCAATAGATCCTTTGACTGGAAATGTTGTTGTTCTAAGTGAACCTATGGAGTTTGTAGCATTTAAATGGGATATACAAAAATTAGTCACAAGGGCTATCATGTTGGCATCTAGGAGCACATTGCTAGGTTGTACATCACAGTGCACAATTTGCAAAGGGAAATCATAATGTAAATACTCCATGCCATGGGCTACATCTATAGAAATGCTAAAACACTCAATCAATCCCAATTTATAAAAGTCATGATCATCTCTGTCAAGGTGCAAATGCTTTTCCAAACTCCCATTAGGTACAAATTGAAGAACCAAACCTTTGAAGCCAGGGTAGGAAAATGCACTAATGATTTTGATGAGGCTACGGTGTCGAATCCTCCCTAACACTTTGCATTCTATGTTAAAGATATTATGAGCTTCTTAATTCTTCAAATTAAAAGCCTTGATGGCAACTATCTTACCATCCCTAAAAATGCCTTTGTAGACTAATCCAAAGTTACCCACTCCAAGAAAGTGTGACTCATCAAATCCAGATGTTGCAATGACGAGATCTTGATAATAAAATTTTGGATAGCTGAGCCTTTGAAAATAATGTTTGAGGGATGGAATAGTTGTCTTGAAAGTTTATGCCTCCATAGAATTCCTATAATGAAGGAGCATAAAATAAATGCAATGGTTCCAACAATTGATAAGGCTATTTTTTGAGCATGAATGTTTTTCGTGTGTTTGATTTGGGGATGGAGACAATGACTAATTTGTTGGGTCACATAGGCCAAGGTTTCCCATAAGCAATGTTATAATAGTTCTATTCGGAAACAACCCTCCTGGAATCTGCCCTGACAAATTATTGGAGGATATATTCATGTAGTGAAGTACTTTTAGTCTTTCAAGGGACATTGTTATTAAACCTGATAAAAAATTGGCAGAAAGATCCATTTCTTGGAGATTGTGTAATTTGAAAAGTGAATATGTTTTTGGACCTTCAAAAGCATTATGGGACAGATTTAGATGTTCTAATGCTATGCAGTCTCCTAAAGAATTTGGAATCACCCCAGTAAGTCAATTTCTGGAGATGTCTATGGCTTGGGCCATTACTATTTTACTCATCTCCTGTGGCAAGGACCCTTGCAAAGAATTCCATGAAAGATTGAGGTAGAATTTTAAGTTTTTAAGGCTGGCCATGACTTCACGAGGTATCCTTTCCCCTAGTTTATTGTAAGACAAGTCAAGGAGCTCCAAATTCTGACATCCCTCTAAACTAACAGGGATCTCTTCTGATAACTTGTGCTAAAGATGAAGAAGCCTTAGCTATCGGAGGCTACCAAGAGAATCTAGTATTTTTCCAGATAACTGGTTATGTCTAAGACTTAAGAGTCCAAGATGTTGCATCTGACCTATCTCACTTGGAATGCATCCTTCTAATTTTCTCCCACCCAAATACAATCTTTCCAACTTATGGAATCTATTCATTCCAGATGGAATATTTCTATTGAAAAGATCATTGTATAAATCTAAGTAGGTTAAGTTTGTTAGATTGGCAATCTATTGTGGTATGCTTCCTCTTATCATGTTGTTTGATAAATCCAAGTAAGAGAGACTGGAAGATGGTCTATGGATGGGGGCAGTACACCGATGAAATTATTACTTGAGACTATTACTTGACGCTATATGAAATGTCTCATTGACATCACCCACTAAAACCTAGGGATCCTTATCTTAGGATAAGGGTTTCAAACGAGTGTCTTTATGCCATTTTTATTTCCCAAAATCTTATTGTGTAGGTGCTTCTTTTGTAACTAGTTAGGGAGGAAGTTTGAAATGGTTCTTGACCTAGATGGTTGGGGTGTGGATCTTGCTAGTGGTATTGGTGGTTGGGGAGTTTGTGAGTAGGTTGGAGGCTCCCCTAACACATTTTTTGTCAATGTATCTATACATGTTTTTTGGTGGATGTTAGTGTTGGCCTTGGATGGAGGTAGCCTTCCAATTGTTGTGTTTTGGATGGCTCGACCTTTAGTTTTATGTTGTGTTGTATGATTGTTGTCAGGACTATTTATAATCGTCTTCTATTTCTTTGGCAATGACCCTTATAGATTCCTTAGTGATTAATCAAAAATATAAAATTTTCCAAACAAATTATCTTATATTTTGTATTATTTGACAATTTGCCAAATAAATTATCTTATTTTAAGTATTAGTCTTCAATTCACCACATAAAGGATATTTTTTTAGTATTAGTTTATAACTTTCCCCGGAGAAACAATTTGTTTAACAATGTGCATAAATTCATTGGAAAATTATTTAAATTTTCTCCAAAAAGGGAGAAGATTTGCCATAGAAATTAATGCACTCAACCATGATTCTCTAGGATTTTATATAAAAAATTTAAATTCTCCTCAAAAAATATTCTTTTAGTATTAGTTTATAATTTTCCCCTGAGAAAACAATTTGTTTAGCAATGTGCATAAATTCACAAGAAAATTATTTAATTTTTTTCCAAAGAAAGTAGGATTCACCATAGAAATTAATGCACTCAACCATGATTCTAGGAGATTTTTCTTAAATTCATCCTTTAAAGAGAGAATTAAAATAATTAATCAAACATAATCATATAATCACCCTAGAATTAAATGGCTAGTGTAAGGAATTAATAGGAGTAAAGTGTAAGGAAAAGAAGCCCAATAAACTTGTACAATAGAAGTAATACAAATAGAATCTTTTGCAATAAACCTCGAGCAGCTACAGTATAGGTTTTTGGCTGCGATAAGTTTCTTTTGTAAAGGCATCGATTTAGGGCTGCATAGAGCGATGGCCTATAGCAAGGCTCGATACACTTCCTTAGAAGAGGAACTCTTCACTGTTGGCTCCTGTTGTTTCCATAGGTAGTGCAGAACGCAACAACCCCACGAGATAGAATATATTCTCTTCTGGTGTCACTGCTGATATTTGTTCATCCCACTTGTTGCGGTTCATAGGGTATATAAGAATGGGGCCACTACTAGTGTTCTATTTTTGGCTTGAATCCAGCACAAACTGGTCTTCTATTTTTGGCTCACACGGGCTTAGACTTTTTTTTTTAGAAAAAGCTTTTAAAAAAAAATATATATATATATATATAATAGCTTTTTTAGAAAAAGAAAAAGGGATAATTTTAGAGAGCATTTAAATTAGAGTGGTTTTAGGCAAAATTTGTAATCTTATTAAAGGGCAACTCGATTAGAGTGCAAAATTAAAAACACATTGTAATCAATTTGGGCTCAATCGCACTAATTTTATATAGTGCCAGTACATGACCCGAAATTGAATTTTTTGCATACGCACTCGATTATAAAGTGCTAAAATTTAGGGGGGTCTCAAAAATTGAATCAAGCGAGGGTCTTGTGTGTCGTGTCTTTGAACACTTCCTTCTAACCTGCCTTTCTTATGCATTGAGATTATTAATCTTGGTTTCATCATGGGTTTCACTGCTCATCCTTCCATGGTAATCCTGGAGAAGGGTATATGCACAAAGATGAGGGACCAAAAGGTTGCCACATGACTTTTTGGTCCCATACAAGTCATAACACACTAGCATTATGGTTCGGTATTACCGAGTCTAAAACACGAGCGTGTTATAATGTGCTCACATTTCAGGATCGATAATATCGAGCCATAATGCTAGTGCATTATAACACTAGCGCATTTTGCAAAAGCAAACCTTTCTCTCTCCCTCTCTCTCTCTCTCAAAGAGACTGCTTTTGACATGCAACCCTAAACCTTAAACCCAAGCAACCCTAAATCTCTATCTCTATCTTCCCTCTACCTCTCAATCTCTCTCCCTATGTCTCTGGCCATGTCCCTTACTCTCTATCTCCCTATCTCTCCCCTTGATCTCCTCTATATCTCCCTATTGGTCCTCTATCTCTCTCTAAACCCTAAACCCTAAACCTCTAAACCAACCCCTAACCCTAAATAATGCCCCTAAACCCTAACCCCTAACCCGTAAACCCAAGCAACCCTAAACCCCTAAACCCCAAACCCCCGGTAAACCCTAAACCTCTATCTCCCCATCTCTCCCCTATCCCCCTATCTCTATCATCTCTCTACCTCTCAATCTCTCTCCCTATGTCTCTGGACATGTCCCTTTCTATCTCCCTATCTCTCCCCTCTGTTTCATCTATCTCTCCCAATCTCTATCACTCCCATCTCTATCTCTCTAAACCCTAAACTCTAAACCCTAAACCCTAAACCTGAGCAACTCTAAACCCCTAAACCCTAAATTTTTTCCCTAAACCCTAACCCCTAACCCCTAAACTTGAGCAACCCTAAACTCATAAACCCTAAATAATGCCCCTAAACCCTAAACCCTAAAACCAAAAACCTAAACCCGAGAAACCCTAAACACCTAGCTCTCTCTCTAAACCCCTAAACCTGAGCAACCCTAAACCTTTATCTCCCTATCTCTCCCTATCTCTCCCTAATTTCCATATCTCTATCATCCATCTACCTCTCAATCTCTCTACCTATGTCTCTGGCCAAGTCCCTCACTATTTATCTCCCTATCTCTCCCCTCGGTCTCCTCTATATCTCCCTATCGGTCCTCTCTCTCTAAACCTCTAAACCTTAACACCTAAATAATGTCACTAACCCCTAAACACTAAACCCTAAACTTGAGCAACCCTAAACCCCTAAACCCTAAACCCAAGAAACCCTAAACCTCTATCTCCCTATCTGTCCCCTATCTCCCTATCTCTATCATCCCTCTACCTCTCAATCTCTCTCCCTTTGTCTCTTGACATGTCCCTCAATATCTATCTCCCTCTCCCCTTTGTCTCCCCTATCTCTTCCAATATCTATCTATCCCCTCTCTCTATATCTCTTTAAATCCTAAACCCTAAACCCAAACAATCCTAAACCCACCCTAAATCCTAAATAATTCCCCCAAAATCTAACTCTAAACCCTATTTACCCTAAACCATAAACTTGAGCAACACTAAACTCATAAACCCTAAATAATGCCCCTAAACTCTGACCCCAAACCCTTAAACCCAATCAACTCTCTCTCTCTCTGAACCCCTACACCCTAAACCCAAGCAACCCTCAACCTCTATCTCCATATCTCTCCCTTATCTCCCTATCTCTATCATCCCTCTATCTCTCAATCTCTCTCCCTATCTCTCTAAACATCTCGCTCACTCTTTTGTTAGACTTAGGGTAGACAATTGAGAGGGGGGGTGAATCAGTTGTCCAAAACTTTCTTCCAAATCAAATACTTAACTCCACACAAGCATAATAGCAAATCAATCATGAAAGCATAATGCAACAAGTTAAGAGCAGATACACATTAACACACATAACACCAAGATTTTTGACGTGGAAAACGTGGTTAAGGGAAAAACCATGGGGTGATTAACCCAAAATAGTATTCTCTGTTACAAGAATAGAAAGAACAAAATGGCACATGCCAATTAGGGCTCACTGCCCAAGCACACTGCTCACAAGACGCTCATTGCCTACAAGAGACACACTGTCTACGAAAGAATAAGTATCACATACTTGAACTGGTAAATAGCATCTTCACCATGCTTGAGTCAGTTCCATTTAAGCCCAAACCTTCTACTTTGCCTTTCATTCTTCTCCTCGCTACCACACACTCATCTCCACAAGTCCACAACTGAAATGACTTCTCAATCCCTTATTTATACAAGACATCAACTTAGGAACAAACATCTAAGTCGACAAACATCCACAAGAACATCCGTAAGATGTATAATTCATCCGGTCGGCCAGTCATAGAAAGAACACCATCATCCGGAAGTTATTCTTCATTTTCGGGACCCCAATTCTAATGCGGACCATAAACACGAACTGAGCACGATCCAAAGATCTCCACAAACTTGCCTGAAACACCAAGAACATCTGCACTTCCTCTACTTACTAAAATCCTTCTCTCCTTCATCTGGAACCTCAAGAACACAGTCTGCCATTACTGTCACAAAGGAATAGATATTGCGGACCTTCAAACCACGAACCAATCGAGTTGACACACCACACAGACTTCCCCAACACTTCCTCAAATCCGCAGAACTAGAGAATGCATTTCTGGATCTCACTGGAACTATCTGTATCACTCTGTCATCACTGAACATCTGTCAGAACTGGTTTCACTTGAACTCCCATAAATTCTTCAAATCTTCATGCAGACCTCTGAAATCTCTACTACAACATCTTAACACACATATATACAAACCCTTTAATCCGCATCGTCTGATCCTCATCCTATCTTGAATTTTTACCTTATGTCATCACTGTTCTTCACTGTTCCTAATTGAGACTAATTTTCTCAATATCCTCAACACACAACTCATCCAAACCTTGTCATTAATGTAATAGGAGTATGTTGACATCAATGACAACATCGGTTAGGCCCATACTTGCAACAATCTCCCCCTTTGTCATTGATGCCAACATATGATGTGAAAAATTGTTTTAACCATCAAGACAAGAAAATCACCTCTTACTATACAACTCCCCCTATCAGCAACAACCATTCACATGTCTTCTCTCCCTTTACTGCTCCCCCTTTGATCAGCAACCACTTGTTTTTCACATGTCTTCTCTCCCCCTTTGACATCAATGGCAAAGGGCTCATACTTGCAACTTCAGAATCACATCTGCTACTCCCCCTGAGTAGCAGCTCCCCATCATCAATCCATATCACAAGATATGACTGTGATATCCACTAGACTGATGCACAACAGTGCATTCTAGTTCATCACCAGGGGGGCAATAACCCCTAACTCCTCCTTGAGATACTCAAAAGATTCCTTGGGAAGAGGTTTAGTAAGGATATCTGCAATCTGATCCTTGGAGGGCACATACTCCAGTCTGACTTCATCCTTGTTCACTTGCTCTCTCAGAAAGTGAAACTTGATAGATATATGCTTAGTCTTAGAATGTAACACCAGATTCTTGGATATGTTTATCGCACTTGAATTATCATAGAAAATTGTGATGGGCTCCTCATATTCTACTCTGATGTCTCTTAACATCTGTTTCATCAACAAAACTTGAGTGCAACTACCTGCTGCAGCAATATATTCTGCTTCTGCAGTGGATAGAGATATTAATTCTTATTTCTTGCTTAACCAAAGAACCAATCTCTTCCCCAAAAAGAATGCTCCACCACTAGTACTCTTCCAGTCATCCACATCTCCTGCCCAATCAGCATCTGTATATGCATGAAGAGAGAAATCATGATCTCTAGGATACCACAACCCATACTCAACTGTCCCCTTTAGATATCTAAAAATCCTCTTGATTGCCATAACGTGAGATACTCTAGGATCAGCTTGGAATCTAGCAACAAGACCAACAACCTACATAATATCTGGTCTAGTTTGAGTGAGATACAATAGTCCTCCAATCATTGACCTATATTTTGTCTGATCAACCTTGGGAGAGTTATCATCTTTGCTCAACTTGCATCCTTAGTTGCCATTGGAGTGTTCATTGGCTTTGAGTCTTCCATCCCAAATTTCCTCAACAATTCTTTCACATATTTTGACTGAGAAATGAAGATTCCTTCCTTTGTTTGAGTAATTTGTAGACCCAAAGAGAAATTCATTTCTCCAAGCATGGACATCTCAAACTCACTTTTCATTTGACTTGCAAAAGTTTTACACATACTATCTCTTCCTCCAAAAATGATATCATCAACAAATACTTCAACAATCAAGATATTTTCATGATCAATTTTGAAATACAAGTTACTGTCAGCAGTACCATTGTTGAAACCAATCTTCAAGAGATGCTTATCCAATCTCTCATACTAGGCTCTTGGGGCTTGCTTCAGTCCATATAGTGCCTTTTTCAATTTGCAAACCATGTCACCATGTTCAGACAATTGAAATCCATCTGGTTGCTCAATGTACACTTCTTCCAAATTACCATTTAGGAAGGCAGATTTGACATCCATCTGATACACCTTGAAATCCTTAAAGGCAGCAAATGCAAGAAATAATCTAACTGCTTCAATTCTTGCCACCAGATCAAAAGTCTCTTCAAAATCAACTCCTCCAATTTGAGAGTAACCCTTGCAGACCAATCTAGCTTTATTTCTGATTACTTCACTAGTTTCATTCAGTTTGTTCTAGAAGACCCGTTTGGTTCCAATCACATTCTTGTTTCTAGGTCTGGGAACAAGATTCCAAGTGTGATTTTTCTCAATTTGCATTAGTTCTTCCTCCATTGCTTTTGACCAATTTTCATCATTGCAAGCTTCATTCACTGTCTTAGGTTCAATTTTGAAATTAGACAATACTCATCTAAATTTTGAGCAATTCTCCTTCTTGTTTGCACTCTTTTGCTTTTGTCACATATGACCTGATCTTCAGAGTGGTTTAGAGTTACATACCTTGGAACTTTGGGAGTTTCTTGCACCACTAACTCTTGATCAGTCTCATTGAGACTTATCTCTTCTTCCTGACTTACCAGATCAACTTGACTTTGTTTCTCAGAAGAGGCTTGGATACTTTGAATCTGACCATCATTCTAATTATCTTCATCATACTCATGAATTCTTGAGGGTCTTTCAATTTCTTCATCAACCTTCACATTTACACTTTTGGTATTGTTTCTAATTTGAACTCGATTGAGAGTGTAGACTGCAGTGCTGATAGCTTCTCTCCAATAGATCTAAGGAACATTTTCTTCCATCATCATGGTCTTGGATGCTTCCTGGATGGTCTGGTTCTTTCTCTCAACTACTCCATTCTGCTGTAGAGTTCGAGGGGCAGACAACTATCTCTTTAGTCCATGTTTCTCACAGAAGTCTATGAACTCACCAGATGTGAATTCTCCACCTCTATCAGACCTCAAACATTTCAATTTTAATCCAGTTTCATTCTCCACCATGGCCTTGAATATTTTGAATTTCTCAAGTGCTTTTGATTTTTCTTTCAGAAAGGTTACCCACATCATCCAGGAATAGTCATCAATTAGCAACATGAAGTATCTATCACCTTGGATACTCCTAACTCTTGCCGGACCACAAAGATCAGTATGAACTAAGTCCAACAGTCCGGTAGAAGACAATTCCTTACTTTTGAATGTGACTCTACTCAGTTTGCCCAACTGACATTCTTTGCACAAGCTATTAGTAGGTTTCACTAATTTTAGAAGATCTCCTACAACCTGAATATTGCTTATCTTGATGATATTATCAAAATTCACATGACACATCCTCCTATGCCATAACCAACTCTGATCAATTCGAGCAAATAAGCAACTTCTACCAGTACCAACCAAGTGGAAGATATTACCTTTAGTTTGAGTACCGGATGCAATCTCTATTTTGAAACTTTCAAAGATCTTGCATTTTCTATTCCTAAATCTAAGATCATAGCCTTTGTCCACCAGCTATCCAACATTAAGAAGATTGTGCTTTAATCCTTCAACATACAGTACATTACCAGTTTTGTTCTTTCCATCAAGAGAAATAGTTCCTCTACCTTTGATTCTGCCAGCAGAATTATCTCCAAACTTTACAATTCCTCCTTCATACTTTTCCAAGTTTAAGAACTTATTCTTGTCACCTGTCATATGGTGAGAGCATCCACTGTCAATGACCCAATCATCCTTTGTTCCAACTTGGGCAGCCAGAGCTCTTTCTTCAACTTTATGATTGATAGATACAGAGGATATTTGTTCCTCTTCTTTGATGGCAATAAACACCCATTCATTACCGGATTTGTTTCGTGTATCTGATTCATCATCTGTTACTCCTTCATTATCATCTTCTTCATGAACATAGTAACAATTCTTTTGAAACCTTGCTCTGTTAGGATTTGGTCTTGAAAATCTTTCCGGACATCTTGAGGCAAAATGACCAATTTTATTGCAGTTAAAACACTTAAAAGGTAATTTCCCTTCATACTTATCGGATCCTCTTGGCAGTCTTTTTGCAATAAGAGCTTCAAGATGAGCAGTTTTAGCTTCTTCTTCTTCCAAGTCTTTTCTTGCTTTTTCATACCATGATGGGTTCCTTGAAGAATTTTCTCCTGGATCAAACCTTTGTTTCCCTTTTACAGAGGCACTGGCTTTGAATGCAGATTCAGTCTTTGGAGGATCATCTCCAAACTCGGCCATTTCAAAAATAGCCAACTTACCAACCAATTGATCTCTTGTGACTGTTGTGTGAGCTCTAAATTCTTCGGTTGCAAAAGCCTTGATTTTATAAGACTCAGGAAGGGATTTGAGAACTTTTCCAATGATCTCATCTTCACTCAGGGTTCCACCTGCATTTCTAATTCCACAAACCAGCTCATTCACTCTTGACATAAAAGAGGTAATATTTTCATCATCTCTCATCTTCAGGTTTTCAAATTTCCTTTTTACACTCTGTAACCTTGCACATTTAACATACTGGTCTCCTTCATGCAAAAGTTCCAGTTTATTCCAAATCTTGAAGGTGGTTGGTAGATTAATGACATTTGAGAGATCTGAGTTAGATAATGCGTCTAGAAGAGCCTCTCTGGTCCGCAGATTGTTTTTAGCATCTGTGATTTCATTTAGGGTTGTCGGACCACCCTGTGGAGGTACATAAGCTTTTGTAACCCTAGACCAGTATGCAAATCCCATACACTACAAGTGACATTTCATGCGACCTTTCCAAAGAGCAAAGTTAGTTCCATCAAACTTCAGACTATCCTTCTTATAGGATGACATCCTGGATCTCCTCAAGTGGTTAAGCTCCTTTCAGAGGAACTTGGCTCTAATACCAATTGTTAGACTTAGGGTAGACAATTGAGAGGGGGGGTGCATCAGTTGTCCAAAACTTTCTTCCAAATCAAATACTTAACTCCACACAAGCATAATAGTAAATCAATCATGAAAGCATAATGCAACAAGTTAAGAGCAAATACACATTAACACACATAACACCAAGATTTTTGACGTGGAAAACCCGGTTAAGGGAAAAACCATGGGGTGATTAACCCAAAATAATATTCTCTATTAGAAGAATAGAAAGAATAAAATGGCACATGCCAATTAGGGCTCACTACCTGAGCACACTACTCACAAGAGGCTCACTGCCTAAAAGAGACATGCTGTCTATGAAAGAATAAGTATCACATACTTGAACTGGTAAATAGCATCTTCACCATGCTTGAGTCAGTTCCATTTAAGCCCAAACCTTCTACTCTGCCTTTCATTCTTCTCCTCGCTACCACACACTCATCTCCACAAGTCCACAACTGAAATGACTTCTCAATCCCTTATTTATACAAGACATCAACTTAGGAACAAACATCTAAGTCGGAAAACATCCACAAGAACATCCGCAAGATGTATAATTCATCCAGTCAGCCAGTCACAGAAAGAACACCATCATCCGGAAATTATTCTTCATTTCTGGGACCCCAATTCTAATGCAGACCATAAACACAAATTGAGCATGATCCAAGGATCTCCTCAAACTTGCCTGAAACACCAAGAACATCCGCACTTCCTCTACTTACTGAAATCCTTCTCTCCATCAAGAACCTCAAGAACACAGTCTGCCATTACTGTCACAAAGGAATAGATACTTGCAGACCTTCAAACCATGAACCAATCGAGTTGACACACCACACAGACTTTCCCAACACTTCCTCAAATCTGTAGAACCGAAGAATGCATTTCCGGATCTCACCGGACCTATCTGTATCACTCTGTCATCACTGAACATCTGTCAGAACTGATTTCACTTGAATTGCCATTACTTCTTCAAATCTTCATGCAGACCTCTGAAATCTCTACTGCAACATCTTAAGACACATATATACAAACCCTTTAATCTGCATCCTCTGATCCTCATCCTATATTGGATTTTTACCTTATGTCATCATTGTTCTTCACTGTTCCTGATTGAGACTAATTTTCTCAATATCCTCAACACATAACTCATCCAAACCTTGTCATTAATGTAACAAGAGTATGTTGACATCAATGACAACACCGGTTAGGCCCATACTTGCAACAATATCCCCCTTTGTCATTGATGGCAACATATGATGTGAAAAACTGTTTTAACCATCAAGACAAGAAAATCACCTCTTACTGTCACAACTCCCCCTATCAGCAACAACCATTCACATGTCTTCTCTCCCTTTACTGCTCCCTCTTTGATATGCAACCACTTTTTTTCACATGTCTTCTCTCCCCCTTTGACATCAATGGCAAAGGGCTCATACTTGCAACTTTAGAATCACACCTGCTACTCCCCCTAAGAAGTAACTCCCCATCATCAATCCGGATCACAATATATGACTGTGATATCCACCGGACTGATGCACAACAGTGCATTCTAGTTCATCACCGGGGGGCAATAACCCCTAACTTCTCCCTGAGATACTCAAAAGATTCCTTGGGAAGAGGTTTAGTAAGGATATCTGCAATCTGATCCTTGGAGGGCACATACTCCAGTCTGACTTCATCCTTGTTCACTTGCTCTCTCAGAAAGTGAAACTTGATAGATATATGCTTAGTCTTAGAATGCAACACCGGATTCTTGGATATGTTTATTGCACTTGAATTATCATAGAAAATTGTGATGGGCTCCTCATATTCTACTCTGATGTCTCTTAACATCTATTTCATCCACAAAACTTTAGTGCAACTACCTACTGCAGCAATATATTCTGCTTCTGCAGTGGATAGAGATATTGTTTCTTGTTTCTTGCTTAACCAAGAAACCAATCTCTTCCCCAAAAAGAATGCTCCACCACTGGTACTCTTCCGGTCATCCACATCTCCTGCCCAATCAGCATCTGTATATGCATGAAGAGAGAAATCATGATCTCTAGGATACCACAACCCATACTCAACTGTCCCCTTTAGATATCTAAAAATCCTCTTGATTGCCATAACATGAGATACTTTAGGATCAGCTTGGAATCTAGCAACAAGACCAACAGCCTGCATAATATCTGGTCTGGTTTGAGTGAGATACAATAGTCCTCCAATCATTGACCTATATTTTGTCTGATCAACCTTGGGAGAGTCATCATCTTTGCTCAACTTGCATCCAGTTGCCATTGGAGTGTTCATTGGCTTTGAGTCTTCCATCCCAAATTTCCTCAACAATTATTTCACATATTTTGACTGAGAAATGAAGATTCCTTCCTTTGTTTGAGTAATTTGTAGACCTAAAAAGAAATTCATTTCTCCAAGAATGGACATCTCAAACTCACTTTTCATTTGACTTGCAAAAGTTTTACACATACTATCTCTTCCTCCAAAAATGATATCATCAACAAATACTTCAACAATCAAGATATTTTCATGATCAATTTTGAAATACAAGTTACTGTCAGCAGTACCTTTGTTGAAACCAATCTTCAAGAGATGCTTATCCAATCTCTCATACCAGGATCTTGGGGCTTGCTTCAGTCCATATAGTTCCTTTTTCAATTTGCAGACCATGTCACCATGATCAGACAATTGAAATCCATCCAGTTGCTCAATGTACACTTCTTCTTCCAAATTACCATTTAGGAAGGCAGATTTGACATCCATCTGATACACCTTGAAATCCTTAAAGGCAACAAATGCAAGAAATATTCTGACTGCTTCATTTCTTGCCACCAAAGCAAAAGTCTCTTCAAAATCAACTCCTTCAATCTGAGAGTAACCCTTGCAAACCAATCTAGCTTTATTTTTTATTACTTCACCAGCTTCATTCAGTTTGTTCTAGAAGACCCATTTGGTTCCAATCACATTCTTGTTTCTAAGTCTGGGAACAAGATCCCAAGTGTGATTTTTCTCAATTTGCAGTAGTTCTTCCCCCATTGCTTTTGACCAATTTTCATCATTGCAAGCTTCATTCACTGTCTTAGGTTCAATCTTTGAAATTAGACAATACTCATCTAAATTTTGAGCAATTCTCCTTCTTGTTTGCACTCCTTTGCTTTTGTCACCTCTGATCTGATCTTCAGAGTGGTTTAGAGTTACATACCTAGAACTTTGGGAGTTTCTTGCACCACTAACTCTTGATCAGTCTCATTGAGACTTATCTCTTCTTCCTGACTTAAGAGATCAACTTGACTTTGATTCTCAGAAGAGGCTTGGATACTTTGAATCTGACCATCATTCTGATTATCTTCATCATACTCATGAATTCTTGAGGGTCTTTCAATTTCTTCATCAACCTTCACATTTACACTTTCGGTATTGTTTATAATTTGAACTCGATTGAGAGTGTAGACTGCAGTGCTGACAGCTTCTCTCCAATAGATCTGAGGAACATTTTCTTCCATCATCATGGTCCTGGATGCTTCCTGGATGGTCCAGTTCTTTCTCTCAACTACTCCATTCTGCTGTGGAGTTCTAGGGGTAGACAATTCTCTCTTTATTCCATGTTTCTCACAGAAGTCTATGAACTCACCGGATGTGAATTCTCCACCTCTATCAGACCTCAGACATTTCAATTTTAATCCAGTTTCATTCTCCACCATGGCCTTGAATATTTTGAATTTCTCAAGTGCTTCTGATTTTTCTTTCAGAAAGGTTACCCACATCATCCGGGAATAGTCATCAATTAGCAACATGAAGTATCTATCACCTTGGATACTCCTAACTCTTGCCGGACCACAAAGATCAGTATGAACTAAGTCCAACAGTCCCGTAGAAGATAATTCCTTACTTTTGAATGTGACTCTGCTTAGTTTGGCCAACTGACATTCTTTGCACAAGCTATTAGTAGGTTTCACTAATTTTGGAAGATCTATTACAGCCTGAATATTGCTTATCTTGATGATATTATCAAAATTCACATGACACATCCTCCTATGCCATAACCAACTCTGATCAATTTGAGCAAATAAGCAACTTCTACCAGTACCAACTAAGTGGAAGATATTACATGTAGTTTGAGTACCGGATGCAATCTCTGTTCTGGAACTTTCAAAGATCTTGCATTTTCTATTCCTAAATCTGAGATCATAGCCTTTGTCCACCAACTATCCAACGCTAAGAAGATTGTGCTTTAATCCTTCAACATACAGTAGATTACCGATTTTTTTCTTTCCATTAAGAGAAATAGTTCCTCTACCTCTGATTCTGCCAGCAGAATTATCTCCAAACTTTACAATTCCTTCTTCATACTTTTCCAAGTTTAAGAACTTATTCTTGTCACCTGTCATATGGTGAGAGCATCCACTGTCAATGACCCAATCATCCTTTGTTTCAACTTGGGCAGCCAGAGCTCTTTCTTCAACTTTATGATTGACAGATACAGAGGATATTTGTTCCTCTTCTTTGATGGCAATAAACACCCATTCATTACTGGATTTGTTTCTTATCTCTGATTCATCATCTGTTACTCCTTCATTATCATCTTCTTCATGAACATAGTAACATTTCCTTTGAAACCTTGCTCTGTTAGGATTTGGTCTTGAAAATCTTTCCGGACATCTTGAGGCAAAATGACCAATTTTATTGCAGTTAAAACACTTAAAAGGTAATTTCCCTTCATACTTACCGGATCCTCTTGGTAGTCTTTTTGCAATAAGAGCTTCAAGATGAGCAGTTTCAACTTCTTCTTCTTCTAAGTCTTTTCTTGCTTTTTCATACCATGATAGGTTCCTTGAAGAATTTTATCCTGGATCAAACCTTTGTTTCCCTTTTACAGAGGCACTGGCTTTGAATGCAGATTCAGTCTTTGGAGGATCATCTCCAAACTTGGCCATTTCAAAAGCAGCCAACTTACCAACCAATTGATCTCTTGTGACTGTTGTGTGAGCTCTGAATTCTTTGATTGCAAAAGCCTTGATTTTATAAGACTCAGGAAGGGATCTGAGAACTTTACCAATGATCTCATCTTCACTCAGGGTTCCACCTACATTTCTAATTCCACAAACCAGCTCATTCACTCTTAGCATAAAAGAGGTAATATTTTCATCATCTCTCATCTTCAGTTTTTCAAATTTTCCCTTTTAGATTTGTAACCTTGCACATTTAACATACTGGTCTCCTTCATGCAAAAGTTCCAGTTTATTCCAAATCTCAAAGGCAGTTGGTAGATCAATGACATTTGAGAGCTCTGAGTCAGATAATGCATTTAGAAGAGCCTCTATGGTCCGTAGATTGTTTTCAACATCTGTGATTTCATTTAGGGTTGTCAGACCACCCTATGGAGGTACATAAGTTTTTGTAACCCTGGACCAGTATGCAAATCCCATACACTTCAAGTGACATTTCATGTGACCTTTCCAAGGAGCAAAGTTAGTTCCATCAAACTTCAGACTATCGTTCTTGTAGGACGACATCCTGGATCTCCTCAAGCGGTTAAGCTCCTTTCAGAGGAACTTGGATCTAATACCAATTGTTAGACTTAGGGTAGACAACTGAGAGGGGGGGTGAATCAGTTGTCCAAAAATTTCTTCCAAATCAAATACTTAACTCCACACAAGCATAGTAGTAAATCAATCATGAATGCATAATGCAACAAGTTAAGAGCAGATACACATTAACACACATAACACCAAGATTTTTGACGTGGAAAACCCGGTTAAGGGAAAAACCACGGGGTGATTAACCCAAAATAATATTCTCTATTAGAAGAATAGAAAGAACAAAATGGCACATGCCAATTAGGGCTCACTGCTCGAGCACACTACTCACAAGATGCTCACTACCTACAAGAGACACACTGTCTACGAAAGAATAAGTATCACATACTTGAACTGGTAAATAGCATCTTCACCATGCTTGAGTCAGTTCCATTTATGCCCAAACCTTCTGCTCTGGCTTTCGCTCTTCTCCTTGCTACCACACACTTATCTCCATAAGTCCACAACTTGAATGACTTCTCAATCCCTTATTTATACAAGACATCAACTTAGGAACAAACATCTAAGTCGGCAAACATCCACAAGAACATCCGCAAGATGTATAATTCATCCAGTCGGCCAGTCACAGAAAGAACACCATCATCCGGAAGTTATTCTTCATTTCTGGGACCCCAATTCTAATGCGGACCATAAACACAAACTGAGCATGATCCAAGGATCTCCACAAACTTGCCTGAAACACCAAGAACATCCGTACTTCCTCTACTTACTGAAATCCTTCTCTCCTTCATCTAGAACCTCAAGAACACAGTCTGCCATTACTGTCACAAAAGAATAGATACTTGCGGACCTTCAAACCATGAACCAATCAAGTTGACACACCACACAGACTTCCCCAACACTTCCTCAAATCTGTAGAACTGGAGAATGCATTTCTAGATCTCACTAGACCTATCTGTATCACTTTGTCATCACTGAACATCTGTCGGAACTGGTTTCACTTGAACTGCCATAACTTCTTCAAATCTTCATGCGGACCTCTGAAATCTCTACTGCAACATATTCAGACACATATATACAAACCCTTTAATCCACATCCTCTGATCCTCATCCTAGCTTGGATTTTTACCTTATGTCATCACTGTTTTTCACTATTCCTGATTGAGACTAGTTTTCTCAATATCCTCAACACACAACTCATCCAAACCTTGTCATTAATGTAACAGGAGTATGTTGACATCCATGACAACACCAGTTAGGCCCATACTTACAACATCTTTATCTCCTTATCTCTCCCTTCTGTCTCCTCTATCTCTCCCTATTTGTCTGCTCTCTCTACCTATCTATCTCTCCCTATCTCTTGCCTCTCTCTCCGCTATCATTCTTCTATCTCCCTATCTCTCTCTCTCTCTCCCTTATTGATGAAGGAAATGAAAACAAGAAAACTAGGACTCTCTTTCTATCTCTCTCTCCCCCCCTTATCACACTATCTCTCCCCTCTCTCCCCTCCATCTCCACCCTCTCTCCCTCTTCCTCCCTCTCCCTCTTCCTTATCGACAAAGCAAATGGAAACAAGAAAAATAGGACATGCAAAGAGGGATGAGGATATAAATTAGGAGGATGAAATTGAAACAAGATAAAACTAAAGTTCATTGGATGGAAAGAATGATGAGAGGAGAGGTGGAGAATAGTAAAATAGGGGAAAATTGGTGGGGATATAAATGGAAATTTGAAAGGCAAAGGAAAACTAGGAGGTAGAAAGGTCAAAGAGAGAGAGAGGGTAGCAGGTAGAGAGAGAGAAGGTGAGGGAGAGAGATGTTTTAGTTCACCATAATGCTAGCGTGTTATAACATGCTCGTGTTATGTGAATTCACATAACACAAGCACATTATGCTTTGGATTGGAAATTACCAAGCCTAAGCCTTGGATTTGCCTTGGGCTTCCAACCCAAAGGCTTGGATTGTGTTTAGGTCATGGGCAAGTGCACAAAGATGAGGGACCAAAATGGGGTCTTAAGTTGCCACTTTTTTTCTAAAATCAAGAAACATTGATGTTGGATGAGAAATTGAAGATAGCTGCACTCAAAATTTGAAGATGGAACAAAAACAAGAATTGTAGTGCTTCGAATCTAGTTTCTAAAATACTAATTGTTTCTAAAAATGATTGGGATTAAGGGGTTCAAAAAGGGGGAGCACACAAATTGGTCTTGTTTTTCTCAAAAAAACATAACATAGCATCTCGTGTGCTCCCCTTAAAATGTTAACTTTTTTTTAGTATTTCAATAATCGCTCCAGTGAGAAATTAGCTAACAACATGTAGTTTATCCCTGATTTTTATGATAACTTTTTAATGAATAATTGATTTTTTAGTAATTTTTAAAGTGGACACATCCTAAAAAATAGAAATTTGAGTGTGATCCCCCCTAAAATGTTTGAAAACTAATCGAAAATTGATTTTTTTTTTAATATGTGTAGAATGGAGTCTAGTTTCTAAAAATGTAACTCATTTCAAATTTCAATGAATGGTTAAAAAAAGAAGTCAAAAATACTAGACACTAGTTTTTGACAAAAAATGGACACACTAACAAAAGAAATTCAAGATGAAACACTAAACGTACTCAAAATGTGAAAAAAATTATATGGTTAGATATCTAATAGAGAGCTTAAGATTATGGTGGTATTTTTTTGAGTTTTAATTGAAAAAAGTGCCATCCTGATGGGGAGCACACTCCAAATTATCTCTAGATTTTGCTAAAAATTGATAAAAACACGTCAAAGAAAGCTAAGCATAATGCGAGCGCAGTATAATTTGCTCGTGTTATGTGAAATCAATAACACGAGCGCATTATAATGCACTCATGTTATGTGATTTCACATAACATGAGTGCGTTATAATGTGCTCGCGTTATGATGAGCCTAACTAGAAATACACATGCCAATTGCATTTACTTGAAAGTTTCTAAAGCCTTTTCAACAAATCCATTTTTTGCATATCTTGCAATCATCACATTCCATTATAGAACATCTCTTTGAGGTGTTACGTCATACAATTGACATGCCTTGTCTATGCTTCCACACTTTACATACATGTCTACAAGGGCAACTGCACTTCCTATCGTCTCTCTCACTCTCTACTTCCCTCCCCTCTCTACATCCTATCCTCTCTCTGAGTCTCTACCTCCCTCCCCTCTCTACCTCCTACCTTCTCTCTCACTCTCTTCTTCCCTCCCCTATCTACCTTCTACCCTCTCTCTCATTCTCTACTTCCCTCCCCTATTTGCCTACTACCCTCTTTCTTAGTCTTTGCTTCCCTCGCCTCTCTACCTCCTACCTTCTCTCACTCTCTTCTCCCCCTCCCTCTCTACCTCTTACCCTCTCACTTTCTACTTCCCTCACCTATCTACCTCCTACCCTCTCTCTTAATCTCTGCTTCCCTCTGCTGTCTACCTCCTACCCTCTCTCTCTCTTCTTCCTTCCCCTGTCTACCTCCTACTATCCTCTCCCACTCTCTACTTCCCTCTTGTCTCTACCTCCTAGCCTCTCTCTCACTCTCTACTTCCCTCCCCTCTCTACCTCTTATCATTCTTCCCATCCAATGAAATTTCATAAATTATCTTGTTTCCATTTCATCATCCCAGTTTATATCCTCTTCCCTCTTTACATGTCCTAGTTTTCTTGTTTCCATATTCTTTGTCGACATGTGAGAGGAGAGGGATTAAGAGGGAGAGAGGATGGAGATGAATGGGAGAGAGAGGGGAGAGATAGGGTGATGAGAGAGAGAGAGGGTTGGTCGGGTTTATGAGTTTAGGGTTTAGTGGAATTATTTAGGGTTTAGGGGTTAGATTTTAGGGGTATTATTTAGGTTTTAGGGGTTTTGGGAGAGAGAGAGGTTTAGGGTTTCTTAGGTTTAGGGGCATATTTAGGGTTTATGAGTTTTTAGGGTTGCTCAAGTTTAGGGTTTATGGGTAAGGGTTAAAGGGGAATTATTTTATAATTTCCCTCCAATCCTCGTAATACTAACGCATTAGTCCACCCATCTCCTAATCCATCAATCCCCATCATCCATCCACCATATAACTCACTATCTAATCCACCATCAGACATTCTAAGATCTAATCCATCAACCCATGAATGCTTGAAAAAATTTCTCTAAAGAGTTTTTACAAAATCCAAAAATAAAAGAAAAGATATGGAGCCATCCAAATCCACTAATCCAATTTCATCCCCCTCTAACACCCCCAATCATAATCCATTCGGACCTCCTATATCCATTCACTTGATCCTAATCCTACCCCACAACATCTCCATCATTATTCATCAACTATATACATATCCTAGTCCATCAACCCATGAAGCCATGAAGGATGTGACCCAAGGACTATTAGCAAGGAATCTAAGAACATCATGTACTAAAATTCCTATCCTTGAGCTAACAAAGAACCTCCTAATAACATGTATACCACTCCAACACCATCATCCACTCCCATATCTATCTATTTCATTGAAGAGACTCCTACCACAAGTCCAAGTCAAACCCCATCATGTAGTCATGTTGTCAAACATCCAAAGATTATTGATCCCAGATCCAAGAACCCATCACATCCATCTAAGAAACCAATAGCTATGCATTAAGAGCCTAGTTCAAATAATGTGGAAACACCAACCACCCTTCCTAAATCCAAACATCCCATCTAATCCTATCTCGGTTCCCTTACCATCTCATGGTCAACCCCCTCTATACATTGATCCCATCATTAATCCTCCAACATTTCCTAGTGAACCTCCATCACCACCTCTTACTCCCCAATCCAATGAATATCAATGCATCCCCACTTACCCTATCCATATCTAATATCACACTATCCATGCTTATCCTCCCTGTGATCAAGATATTATCTATTATCAAGATCTTATCCATGAGCAAGTAAGTTCCCACATCACTTCTATCCATCATCCCATGCTAGTCCTATTCATTATCCATCAGTATCCCATGATGAGACACTTGGTCCCCAAGAAAACATAGACAATCAAACAAATAACTTGGATCCATCAAATCACATCCCAATGAGTATAATGATTTAATCAAGATCCAAAAATTCATCCATTTCCCATTGATCCTCCATCATCCCCTATCGAACTATATGTTTAGGTGTTTAGCCTGGTTGATTGAGTTTAGGGTTTAGGGGTTAGGGGCATTATTTGAGGTTTACATGAGTTTAGGGTTGTCAAGTAAATTGGGTTTAGGGTTTAGGGTTAGGGTTTAGGGGAATTATTTAGGCTTTAGGGGTTTAGGGATGCTCGAGTTTAGGGTTAGGGTTTAGGATTTTAGGGTTTCTCAAGTTTAGGGGTTAGGGTTTAGGGTTTAGAGAGAGATAGAGCGAGGGGACCAATAGAGATTGGGAGAGATAGGGAGATAGAGGTTTAGGGTTGCTTCCATGTTTTATGGTTTAGGGGTTTAGGGTTGCTCATTTTTAGGGTTGAGGGGTTAGGGGTTATGGTTTAGGGGCATTATTTAGGGTTTAGGGTTTATGGTTCAAGGGTTAGGGTTTAAGGTTTAGAGGTTTAGGTTTATGGTTTAGGTAGAGAGGAGAATAGGGAGATATAGAGGAGACTGATCCTAGGAGAGATATCTTTGTCTCCTCTATCCCTCTCTCTAACTATATGTACCTCTCTATCTCTCTATCTTGCTCTCTCTTTCAATCCCCTCTCTCTAACTCTACCTTTCTATCTCACCTCCCCCTCTCTATCACTCTCCCAATCCCTCTACCTCAAATCTATCTCCCTATGTCTCTGGAAGTTGTATCTCTTGATCTCTTTCCCTATCTCTATCTCTTTGACATATGGATCCCTATCTCTTAATCTATCTCTCGCTAGCTCTCTCTCCTCCTCTCTATCTCTCTCCCATCCCTCTACCTCTTGAAATCTCTCTCCCTATGTCTCTAGACATCTCTCCATCTCCTTCCTATCTCTATCTATCCGCATAACCCTATCTCTAATATATCCCTCTCTACCTCTCTCTTTTTATTTCCCTATTTATCTCTCCCTTGCTAGATCTATCTCCCTATATCTCCCCTCTCTCTCTCTATATGTATCTCTATCTTTCTCCCTCTATAGACCCCTTTGTCTATCTCAATCCCCATCTCCTCCTGTCCTCATCGCTATCTCCACCTATCCCTCTCTATGTCTCTATTTGTCCCTCTTTCTATATTTTTTCCTTTCTCTAACTCTATCTCTATCTCTCCATCTATTTCTGGATGTCCCCAGGCTCTCTCTATGTCTCCCGATCCCTCTCTATATATAGGATAGAGAAATGAAGAGAGAGAGAGAGAGAGAGAGAGAGAGAGAGAGAGAGAGAGAGAGAGAGAGAGAGAGAGAGAGAGAGAGAGAGAGAGAGAGAGAGAGAGAGAGAGAGAGAGAGAGAGAGAGAGAGAGAGAGAGAGAGAGAGAGAGAGAGAGAGAGAGAGACTCTCCATGTAGATACAATGTTATATTTGTCCCTCCTAATATTAACCTTGAGAGGGTTATGATTTTTTCATGCATGAACCTTTATGCTTTCATGCTTCCCAGAACACGCTCACATTATAATTTGAGCGCATTTTGGGAAGCATGAAAAATAGTAAAAAAAGCATGTGGGATCCGTGTTTTAGACCCCCACATGACTATTATTCCTGCTTTTCACACAGTATATCGGACAAGAAAATGCTTTTCATGTTGTTTGACTTATTGAGAATCATTTTTATATCAATCCACCACCTTTTTTGTTTTTTCAATGCAGACGAACTGATTTTGCATGTTTTTAGGGAAAATTTGACTATTTAAACTGAAAGTTTCATGTTTCATGTGTGATATTGTTTCAAAGCTAATTACCATTGATATATAGATTGAATTTGATGATATATGTTTGTTTTTTGCATAAATTTCACTAATCCTATTCTAGAATTATCTAGAATTCATAATCAAACTTGCAAAAAAGAAGAATTTGAGGATTTTGAAGCCATATTTTGGAGAATTGGTCAACTGCAATATCGAATTCTAAGGTATGTTCAACTTATGTCCATTTTAATTCACATATATGTGTTCTTATGTTCTTTATTTCTTTATGTATTTATGTCTTTATGTTCTAAGATATATATGTGTCTAGGTATATCAGTTAGTTTAGTCAAAGAGACTCCAAATTCCTCATGTTTCCACCTTGTTTCGACCCTTCTTGTCTTCATTTCACCTATTTTCATCTATACAAGAGAAAAAATTTATCACATACTTCATATAAAATAATGGACTGTGGAAATCTGATGTCTCTTATTTTCATCTATACAAGAGAAAAACTTTATCACATACTTCATATAAAATAATTTTAGTGAACAATTGTTTGTCATACTCATATTCATGATCAATGGAGCCAAAATTGATTTTGGAAGACTCTTAATTTTTGCCCTAGCATGATATAGAAGGATTTATTCCTTAATATGCATAATTTAATTCATTCAATAGAACCATGCAATGGCTTGAATCTTAGACTATCCTATGCCCCCTATTATGACAATCCTACTTGTCTCTATTGATCATTTAGACATAATTTTAAGGTGTCCTTTTGATATCTTCTCCATGCATGTTTCATAGTATGAATTCTCTTGGAGAAGGTTGGAGGATGTGGAGACCTCTTTAGTGTCTTGGGCTAGGACATTCCTTATGCACCTGTATACGCCTAAAAATGACATGATTTGGTCTAGATAAATATTCTTAATATTTATTCCCTTCTAATTCCTCTATCAATAAATAAATAAACAAATTTATTTATTTGATTCATATTCTTCCAACAATTAAATAAATTCCTTTATTTAATTCAATTCTTCCCAAATAATTAAATAATTCTTAATTATTTAATTAAATCAAAATTTTCTTCCAAATTTGAATAAATCAAATCAAATTTATTTAAATCCTCTCAATCTCCAAAAATAAAATACAATCAAATATTTTATTAATTCTTCTAAAATCATGCACAACAATTAAATAAATTTATTTATTTAATTTGCTTTCTTATCTTCTAAATTAAATAATTCCATTTATTTAATTGTTTCTTCCAATAATATCTTCTCTAAATTTAAATAAATCAATTATTTATTTAAGTTGTTTTTTCTTCTAAATTGAGTTATCTCTAAATATAATTCAAGCTTTCTTGCACATGCAATTAAATATTCCTAATATTTAATAAAGCAAAATATCTTCTTATTCTCATGCAAATCTATTCTTCTTGTTTTAAATCACTTAACCGATTATTATATTCTTTTAATTGCTTTAACTCATTCTTCTATTCTTAGCAAATCCTCTCATGTAAAAGAAAGTAAGACATGTCTTTTTCTTATTCGTTGCATGTTCCTCAACTATTCTCAACCGTTGATCTTCTCATTCTCTCTATACTGTTGATCTCTTCTTTCTCAAGTCTATAAGTACAACCTTGTTCTTCCATTTCAATCATCCAAGCTTTAAGTATTGTTACTCTGCAGGAATTACAGCGCACCTTTGGCACCCTCGTTATTCCTTCATTGCTTGTGATTGCTCTTGTTACCACGCACCATGCACTATTCATCGTTGTGAAGCTCGTCTTTACGACGGTATTATCATAGCCATTCCCAATTGACATTCTTGAACAAATCAAAGAAGTGCTCTCTGAGGGCATCATTCATACACGCAAGAACGACTGTGATAGGCAATCAATGGAAGCTTCGATCTGAGGAAGGTTTGCTTTGTTGTTCATTGCTTTATTTTATTGAATCTCCTTAGTTCACTATTTCATTGAAGTTTGGGTATTTGATATTGTTTATTATTGTTTATTCATTGTTGATCCAATTTACCCTTACAACACCTATTCATGATGATTTGTATGCACGTGTGACACAACAATATTTCAAAATTTCCTAATTGTCCTTTGTTAGCACATGATGGTGGTCACGTTGATCATCTATATATCTTTCAAAATTTCCTAATTGTCAAACTATTCATGTTTCCAAGATAGCTCTAGCTAATGTCCACTTGTTTCTAAAACTTCTTAGACTTGCAAGAAATAATTCCAAGCATTATATTCATCATAAATATGTCAATTTTAGTCAATAGAAGCCAAAATACATCCATTTACAATCATTGATTAGTTAAGGACAACTAGGTGGTAAATTTGTTGCCATTGGCAACTTCACAAATTTCGTGTCTTATCTTGTCCTCCTTGGTTTTCTCCATGGATCTCCATCATTGTCTTCATGATTCATATAATTTATCATGTCATAGTGGCTTCATCATTCCATAATTATCTAATCACAATAACCCTAGATGGCTATCTGGCGCAGGGGCACCTAGTCCACATTTTTTAAATATGGTCAAATATGAGTTTTTATGTATTGAGTCATATTTTTTGTGTCTAATAAGGTCTTTTAAGACCATTTGTGATGTTTTTGGGTCATTTGTGGTCAAATTGTAAAATTTGCTCCATTTTGTTAAAAGTTGCTCCATTTTGTTAAAAGTTGCAATACAACTTTGCATTTTTTATGTAAAGGGAAGTTGAATGGTCATGTGTTAGTTTTTGGTGGGAAATGGTTGGAAATGCTTTGTAATGTCTTTAAAAGCCTATGTGAACATTGGGACAAGTTGTTGATGATGTAAGTTTGAAATTTGAATAACAAGTTTCCACTTTCCTGCATTTTTTTGAAGAAAACTTGCTGCTACAGAAGGTTGTACAGCCTGGTATGGTTTGTAGGTGAACATTTATGCATTGGAATTGATGAAGATCTGAATTCTTGTCATTTTGCATCTTATTTCATCAAGTATTGAGTGAGTTAGAGTAGATTTTCTAAAAATTGTCTTGAAACCCTAGTTTTGAGGGTTTGATAGAAGAGAAATGAGTTTTTTTAACTCATTCCACCGGTGTAAAAGTCAGATAATTGATGGAATGAGTGTATATGGGTAGGGTTATTATGTCCATGAAGTGGTAGTAGCAGGGGGATGGTCGTAAGTGTGAGTTTGTTGATGCCCTAGGCGATGAAACTTCATGTTTTGGGTGTAAAAGGTGCATAGTAGGGTTTTGTAGAAAAGGTGATTGGAACCCATTTTGGTTGATGGAATTTGTATGTGTAGACCCCATATGACATGTGGATGGCTTTGGAATGCAGAGTTGAGGGTTAGAGATGGTAGAAACCAATAGTTGCCTAGTGGAAACAAGCCTAATTAGGCCTTTGCCAAAATAGGATAGTCAATTTTAGATGCTTGAGTTACAAAACAACCCCACCTACATTTGAGATATGTTGTAAAAGAGGAAAATGGATATCTAAATTTGTAATTAATTTCTAGGTATGATGTCAGGTTTGAAAATTATGTTGAGAAAACCCTATTTGATGTCCTACTAGGTTTTAAGGCAGTTTGTGTAGAAAATCAACTTGTTTGATGTTTTGAGGGATTTGATAAAAGATTGATTGAGTTTTGGTTGTGCCACCCTGCTCTAGATCACTATCCCTAGGACTACTATATCAATTGCACACTATGTATTTCAGCAATTTAGATTTCCTTCATGTGTGTTTCAATGGTTTGTAGTGTTAGGACAGTCGTATGTGAAACTTATTGAACATAATTAAACTCCATCACACCACCTCAAATGAAATTAAAATCAATCCAAATTTCATGAATATGACTATCCTTAAATTGAATAAAGTTAGGACTGCTATGACTGCCCTCATAGCTGTGACAGTCTTATTTGCATCTTAATATGATAGTCATGTCTCCATGCGATGAACTTGTCTAGGATATCTTTCTGCAACACCCATCCTCACCTTCATTCTCATTGCAAAGATCAACAACACTCCTAAGCAAGGTATTTGTACCTAATCATGATTATCCTACTTGTGTTGGTTATGACAACAGATTGTCTCCTTCTTCATAGTGGCCTTTATGGCAATTTAGCTTATGCACATGCTTAGCTACTTGAGTTTGGCATTGTCATATTA
Organism: Cunninghamia lanceolata; assembly: GCA_027924645.1. Classification (NCBI taxonomy): domain Eukaryota; kingdom Viridiplantae; phylum Streptophyta; class Pinopsida; order Cupressales; family Cupressaceae; genus Cunninghamia; species Cunninghamia lanceolata. The sequence continues at coordinate 5,154,925 of BSBN01000088.1, forward strand.
ATGAGCCTTGACTTCAATAATTGTTTAGATTGATATCCCTTCTTCACCCTCTACACTAATCCAAAACATAATTTTGTCACTACTATTCACAACATATTTCATGAGACTGTCTTCCTTTTTGCCATTGTTGTGACAATTAAGGCATGACTAGGGAGTAGTTGAATGACATCTCTTCTTAATTAAGATAGTCTTCTTCCTTATTTCACAAGCTTGTAGGATCTCATGATTCACTTGACCCATACTTCACTAGAATAATCTTGAGGTGTGGAGAGATTTTGATGCAAAGCAGGGTGGATGATCACAAACTAACTCAACAACTCAAACTTTTCAAACTTAGAACCCTAATTTCATGGGTTTCTCTCACAATTCCCCAATTCCCCTAGTAGGACAACAAACAAGGTTTTTCCCACATAATTTTCAAAATAGACCCAACACCCCAAAACTGATCATCATTCTAGATACCCATTAAGCTATTTGAAAACATATCCAATTTGCAAATATGGTTGTTTTGAAACAAACCCTTCAAATTTGGACTGCTATGCTACTAATTTGGCATAAATAGGCTTAAACAACAAGGCAACGATATGAGTTTCAATCCCCAATCTTCAACTCTTCATTCTAGGGCTTCTAACATGACATATGGGGTTTGCACACACAAATTTAAACCATTGACACAATCTACTAAAGCTTATTCTACAAACCCTAGCTCTTATACATCTTCTATACACAAAACACGTGGTTTTACAGCCTAGGGCATAAAAAAACTAGCACTTAACACCCTCCCCCTACTCCTGCAACATCAACAACACAAAACACTACCCATCTACTTCCATTCCACCGGTTCTTAGGCCATTTCACTAGTGGAATGGCTCAAAACTTCATTTTCTTCACTCAAAACACTAAAAACAATACAACTGTTGGAAACTTGCCTTGACCAATACAAGGTGTATTTAAACATTACACATCAAAACCAACTGCCTACAACTTCTTTTCAAATCCCTTGACCGTTCAACTTCCTTCAAATGTAAAAATTGCAAAGTTGCTTTGACAACTTTGCAACTTTTTGCAACATAGAGAAACTTTTTACAAATTTTACCCAATTGACTCCATCATGACTCCAAGCCACTTACAAATAATAAAAATGGTATTAAAGACCTTATTACACACAAAATGACTTAAACACAAAAACACCAAAATACTTAACACTTTGCAACTTTTCCACATTAAGACCTACATGGTGCCCTGCACTAGATTGATTCATAGATAGAGTATTGACAATTTGCTAAATAATTTCAAAATATTGGTTAGGATAGTCCCAAGCATGGAATTTTGATAGGTTTCCTTTCACAATCAAATTTGAGATTGAGTTAAAAATTCCTATCACCCCCATCACAAAATGCTCTCATCCACATAAAAATATCTGCTTCCTATCACTATCCTTGCACATACATCACTTAGGTCACTGAGGTAGGTTTGAGTTTAGAAGAAAATGTAGATTCATGTGATTCACAACTCATTGGCAGCCTTGCCAATCCATTAGAGTATGGATGGTTATGAAGATGTCCATTTTCAACTATTATGGAAGAGATATGCATAACTGTCCCATCATTCTCAGTGATTTTTTATGCAGAGCAGGGAAGACACAAAGGTTTTCAACAAAATAGGGTGGTGATCTTAGTCTCCATGGTTATAGACTCCATAGGTGCACATTGGGTTCCTAGGCATAGGGCAACCACCATGATTAGAACCAGGACAAAAGGATAATGCCAAACCCTCAACAATCCCTTCAAGACTTCAATTAAACATAGATTCACTCCAATGTGAGTTCCCGAAAATAATCCACATTCACCTTTCACAAATTCAAAACTCTTCCCAAATGACACATGCTCCTCAAGGGCTACAAAGCACAAATAAGGCATCAATGCCACAAACTCCTTAATCAACACATGGAACACCTTAAACATAATGGAAATGACATATCCAGACCAAAGATGGCTCACAAGAACTCATGCTCTTCAATTTTCTTGACATTATAATGTAGAGAAGGGGTTATCAAAACCAAACTTACTCAAACAAATATTTACCAAAGCCCTTACACCTCAAACAAATTGATTCTCTTCACATATTGCAACTAGGCCTTGTAGGACAACAAACAAAGTTTTTCCAACATAATTCTCAAACTAGACTTCAGACCTAGAATATAAACACATTTTTGAGTACCCATTATGGCATTTGACAACATACCAAATTTGCAGGTGAGGCTATTTTGGAACATCAAGGTCAAAAATCTGCTGCTACGCTTGGCACTAGGCCTAATTAGGCTTATCCAACTAGGTCACAATTGGATTTTCACACTCCAAGGTTCAAATTTCCATGCCAATGGCTCAAACCCACCATATGATGTCTATTGAACCTTTTCTAAGCAAATTCAATCATTGTCTAAGAGTTTCTCTTCAAACCCTTACTCTTATACATCCTATTTGCCTAAAAACATGAGGTTTTTAGCCTAGGGCATCAAAAAACCTTCACTAATCTTCCTCCCCTGCTCCTACAAACATCAAGAACACTAAATATACCCCAACTACATCCATTCCACTAAGTTTGAGGTCAATTCATCAGTAGAATGGAGAGGAATTCATTTTTTTACAATCAATGCACACCCTAGTGGGGGTTTCAAACAGGTTTTAGTAAATCTGCTCTTTCTCCTAACTTGATGAAATCAAGTGAAACCAACTTTAAAGAACAAGAATTTAGAGTACCATAACATCCATTCAAATTTTATCCACTTTCAAGCTGTATAGGGCTGTACACACCTCTGTAGTAGCAAATTCAATGAAGAAAACACAGAAAACATAGTACTTTTATTGGTTTTGTTGGTGATAAATTATGTCCAAGGTTTTTAGCCAGGCACCTTCTTAGGAATCTAGGAAAATTTCTAAGTCTTCAGCCTCCTTAGCATTTTTCAATTGCAGCATCATATTTTCTTTGCAGGAGGTCATCATCATCATCATGTTTCCAAATATCACCCTGATATTTCTTACGAGGGTCATATTTCACACCAACTTGATCTTTTGCCCGCGGGGTGATATTTTGACATCGGGTGATCTTAGTTAAGATCATCTTGATTCTGTTATTACTAGGATTCAAGTATGACCTGATATTCTGCAAGGTCATCATATTTGAATATCGGGTGATCTTTGTTAAGATCACCCTGATGTTATTTTGTCACCTTATGTTTGTTCAATATCAGGATGTTGCTGATGTCATGTTCCTGCGGGGGTGATATCCGCTCGACCTTTGCCTTCATCTTTTTCTCTGCAGGATGATATTCTCAATATCGGGTGATATTCCAAATATCGGGTCATCTTCAGAATATCACCCTTGCTCTAAATGTGATGATGACATCATCAGGATGTTCAATCGTCAGGGAGATATCCGCTTGTTTATCGGCTTCATTATATTCCAAGGAATGGGGTGATATTTTCAAGTATCAGTCATATTCATACATCACCCCGATGTTGCAATGGAGCTATAGTGTAGCATGATATTTGTGCATGGGGGTGATATTTCCAATTATCTGGTTATCTTCCAAATATCATCCTCATGCCAACATGATGGTGACGTCATCAGGGTCCGAGGGGTCATATTTTAACATCAGTCATTTTGTGGAGATCCCCCGATGTTGTGAATATGACAATGACGTCATTCGGATATGAGGAGGTGCGCAATAAGAAGATATGCTGATGACGTCAACAGGATATGATGGTGACGTCATTAGGATGTTCATTGGCCAAACATTTGGTATCGGCTAAGCAGGAGGATCTTCCTCCGATGCATTAGGTTGCGCCGATGAAGGTGAATATCAGGATGATATTTCACATGAAGGTGAGGTTGGTCATCAGGATGCTATTCAAACATCAGGGTGATATATTTTATCTGGTGATGCGAACGGCATGATACTTTCCCGCAGGGTGATATTTTCTGCGGGGTGATATTTCACATCGGGGTGATGTGAATTATCAGGGTGAGCTCAGCAGGTGGTTCGCTGACGTCAGGGTGATATTTCAAGTAGCCGGATATCATGCTGGAGGATGATGATGATGGTCTTATACTAGGTGCCGTCGGGAGCAAAATCACCGACAATATATATGTAACCGGCCTAGCATATAAAGTTTTAAAAAGAGTGCTGCAGGGTGAATGTGGGATAATGCATCCTCATGATTTTTAAAAGGAAAGTCAACACGATGTACCTACGAGGCGCAGATATCTTTGCTCGCTGACTTTGCAGCATGATCTACGCCGCAAATCTCAGCGGGAAGCAAGGTGATCGATGGCGACGTTTGAAAGAAAGGTTTTTCTCGATGCATGAACATGCATTTTGGCGGGAGGTGGTTTGCATGGCACGCAACTGCTGCATCCCGAGGCTGTGAGTTGGTATGCCATTAATGGCGAGATTGCACAGAGGTATGGGTCGGAAGGACACGCCAGCTACTCGATTTAGATAGAAAATCATGACAAGGCATTGCAGGTCAAGATCTCACCTACCCTTTCCCTCCTGTCTGTGCGGCTGCATTGAATGTTTTCGGCGCCCCCTGGTGATGCACTACACCTGATAATGTCTTGGGGACTGCCATGTAATTAATGAGGGAGTACATCATCTTGCTTTATAAGCAGATGATGCTACTCAATTCAAGGTTGTTGAAAATTGGACATATCTAGCTCTGTAATAAGATACAACTGGTTCTGGTTGCTCTGTGCAGGTGACCTTATGAGTTTATGTATCTCTTGTTGTATGTCTCATGCATGAATTTACTGATTTCATGATTGGTTTCATATGAGTAATGCTATATTTGCATGTGTTTTGTTATTCTATCTCCAGTATTGCATGTGTCCTTCTTCTGAATCTAGATATCTAAGGGATGTCTGGGATTCTAGAATATAGAATTCCTATATTGAATGCTTGATCTTTCAACTTCTTCTCAAAGGGTAGATTAAAGTGTTTTAAGATTAAGTGTTGGGAAAGATATACTGCAATAGGGATGCCATAAGTAGAGATGACTTAACACTCTGTTCTAGGAGGTATTTGTAAGGTAGATACCACAACATCCCCTTGAAATCTAGTTTTAGTGTTCATGCTGATCATTCACAGGTGTATGTCTACTGACTCCAAGCCCTAGATAGGCACCAATCTAGCTCTGCATTGAGATTACATACCAGGTCCTAGTTTTGCATCCAAACACATAAATCAAACTCATACTTCCAAATCAAACCATTAGGATTGTAGAATTAGTTTAGGACCAAGATCCTCTAATTCACAATTGAACATAAGCCCAAAGCTAGCCCCTTTGCACTTATCCTACAGTTTTGGTCTACTTAAAGGAGGATTTATCTGCTTTGTATCAACATCCCAAGCCAACCCACTGTTGGTGCCTGAATTCACTGTTAGTTAATTTAGCAATTTTCATGTAGGCACCATCCCAAAATATCCAAAAGGTTCTAAGTTTTGGCACCCCTTCAGTGTTTTTCAGCATCTGCATCTCATTTCTTGAGGAGGGGTCTTCGTCTTTTCTCCATCGGCATGGGTTCGTTTTTGTGTCTTCAACATTTCGGTTTGAACTTGAACCCTTTTTTCTCTAAGTTCAGTGGTTCAGCGGTTCAGGGTTCAATTTTCTTCTAACGGGTCGCATTATGCATTTGCCTTGCGCAAATATTGCATCGTTGAACCTCCCGCTTGAACCTTTTTGTTTTGGTTCAAGGTTCAATGGTTCGAAGCTTTGTTGCCTATGGAGTATTATTTTTGATGTTTGAACCATCGCGTTGAACCCTCGTGTTGAACCCTTTTGGTTCGGGGTTCAACGGTTCAAGGCTTTATGTTTTTGGTCTTATCGGAGTGATTGGCTTCATCGGCGAAAGATTTCTTGAGTGCTCCGATTGTTTTGGTCTGGCCGATGGATGTCCATCGGTGTGTGTTTGGCTATCGGCGAAGCAAATTTTTGGGCCGCCGATGTAAGGAGTTTGCCCGATGGGGAATGCCATCGGAGTAAGATTGCATATCAGGCTAGCAGTTGGAGGGTCCACCGATGGGGTAGTGTCAGGCCGATGAGGATTTGGAGTGGTCATCGGCGAGAGTTGTATTGTCGGCCGAAGTGTTTTGGGTTGTGCCGACGATGGGAGGTGTGGCCGATGGGGTGTCATCGGCGTGTGTCTCGCCAAAGGATTGTGTATCGGGGTGATCGGCTGTGTCGGCGAGGGCAATTCTTGTTGTGCCGATAGAGTTGGTTTCACCGACGGAGATAGGAAGCGAGGGTGTTGTCGGCGTAACTTGGTAGATCAGCGAAGGTTTGGAAGGTTGGCCCGATGGTCTATCTCTGGCCGATGAAGGGGAATGCGAAGCAAGTTATATCGGCCAGACTATTGAGCTCGGTGAGAGATTGTTGGGGCGGTCCGATGGTGTTAGTCTTGGTGATGGGCTTTTGGCGAGGGCATGTGTGTTGAGTGCGGCAAAAGTGCTCAACACTTGGTATGTATGCGGCCCCATTTTTAAACTAATGAAGTGGTCTCGGCAGCATGCATGTGGGACTATTCTTCCTGCATATTTTGAACCTGTGAAGAAGCACGTTTTGGCGGGAAACTTCCATTTGAACGCAGCGACAGTTTCCAGGTAGGCCGCGGGTGGTTGAGCCATCAATGGCGACTGTAGCGGGGATATGGGTGATGGTACACATGATCAGGTTGCCCAATTTTTGAGTGAAGACTTCTTGATGATGGCGCAAGGCTCGAGGTCTTTTCTGTCTGATGCAGCAATAATTTCTGAGCGTCATTCCCTCTGATGGATGTATCTGGCGGATTTTTAACTTCTGGCCATGTAATTAATTGCTGAATGTACACGGTTCTGTATAAATGGTTTTGGCTGTGTTACTTTTTAGAGGTTGGAGGTTTTTTGGGCTTTCGGCTCTGACTCTGAACATAAGGTGTTCACATTTTGAAAGGCATTTTTTGCTACAGACTCGGTCCTTAGTCTGGTGTACTAATCTATCTTGGATTGTAAATGATGATTTTCTCTGTGATGACCTTCTATGCAGATTGATTTTAAATGAAAAACACTTATGTGTGTATTGTTTCTGATTGTCTCCTGTATGTCATTTGTTTTCCTTTCAAACAAGGTTGTCAAGGACTTCCAAGTTTTTCAGTGTATGCATACTGTGTGTCTGATTTATTGCGTCTGCTCAAGGAGTGGTTAAATAGGCTTTTGATCAGATACAAAGGGAAATAGATTGCATCATATGATCTGTTAAGCATGATCATTAATGATACTCTTTCTTGGACATGTTGCTGTTAGGCAGTAGCATTATTCTTAGGTCCTCTGGATATGAATTTATGTTGTCATGGGGAGACATTTACAGTCTTAGATATGACTCTACTGCCCAGATAAGGCACTGGTTTGGGAATTTGTCTGTTCAATGGGTCTAGGAAAGTCCCATCACTCCAAACACCATTTCAACCCATCTCATCACTTCCACCTGTTAGTTGTAGGATTAGGATTAGGAACCTCTGCATGCTCTCATACCTAACCAGACATTATGTCCAAGAATGTTGCCAACCTTGTGATTTGTTACACAAATCTTGGTCCATACATGAGAGTATTCTGCCTGTTGCCGTCAAGTTAAATCCTTCTGTCATTGAGCTAGTCAAGGTTATACTTTTATCAAATAGGGACACCCCCCTTGGTGCGGCAGAACCAGAAGTGAAGGGGAGGAGCTCATGCAACCTCCTGTATTCAGTTGGCTGAATCTGGCTGTGCATTAGAACTGGCAAACCCTAATGCTGATTCAGAAGCAAAAACCAACACCCACAAGCATATTCTCATGGGTGTTGAATAGGGAATACCCCCTAGGTTTAGCAGAGCCTGAAGAAGAAGAGGAGATAAAAATAGAGTCTATCTCCTACACTGTTGGCCCCTGGCCCAGAGATCTTGTTGATCACTGATGGCTACCTTGTAGGGAAATCTGGGAATGAGCATCTAGTTAGGGAAATAACCAACAGAAATTGGTGACTCTACTGGGAAGGCAATGTCATATCCATAAAGCTTGAGTCTAAGAAATTGAAGAATTAGGCCTGGAAGTGCCTTGTTGCAGCAAATGTAAAGTTATATGTGTGGCTCTGCTGTTGGGAGACCCAGAAAGAAAGAAATCAATTTTCAGCTTCAGCCTGTTTGAAGCTCATTCCTCTGCCACGGAGGTGGCGACTCTGTTGAATGAACCTATCAGCATCTGCAACATATCTAGGTATCTCTATGAGTTTTAGAGGATTCCCTATTTGGTGAAATAGCACTGGTTAAAAGGGAAACATTGGTGAAAGCAGAGCTTGCATGCTTTTGTTAGAACCTACTCTGTATTTCAGAAGGGCATGCAATATTGTTCGAAAGACTCATATAGAGGACTTTAGGTAGGTTGAAATAGCAGTTTGTATTTTAAGGGCCTAAGGTCATACTGTGATTGAAAATCTGAGTAGAGAAGAGGGTTGTAAAAAAAAAGTATAAAAAGATGTATTATCAGCCCATGCACCCTTGTGAGGTGTCAAATGCAATAATGTATAGTGGTCAGTCCCAACCATGTTATAAAAGAAGTTTCAACATAGACAGATATAAGCCCATAAATTTTAGTGGCATTTGTGGTTATCCAAATGCTCTTCCACCTAAAATCAGAAGGTATTTGCCTAAATTTAGTGGTATAAAGGATGAATCAGCTGAGAGACACTTGCAGCAGTTTATAAATGTTATAGATGATTTTGAGATTGACCATGAAGATGTAGTTATGAGATTATTTGTTCAATCTCTAGATGAAGATGCAAGGGATTGGTTCTCCTACCTTCCAGCTCACTCTGTCAGCTCTTGGCATGTTTTTAAATCTGCATTTCTAGAACAATATGGTGAAAGAATTTCTGAATATGTAGTTATTAGTGATTTCATGTATATCCAAATAGAAGAGGATGAGTTGATCCCAGCCTTTAACCTCAGATTTATGAGGGCATTGAATAGAATACCAGAATGTATGAGACCTAATGATGCATTGTGCCTAGTTGTCTATTTGGGAGCATTTGATAAGAAAATGAGTTATAGATTGAGAGATAAGGAGCCCACCACATTGCATCAAGCACATCAGTTTGCAATAGATATTGAAAATAATTGGAGGTATGGAATACAAAAGGGTTATTTTTCTAAAAAATTTTGCTGTCCTGCAGCCCCCAATGTTAATAAAAGATTTAATTCAGGTGTTGGAGATGAATGTCAAAGTACTCACACCCCTGCTATCCCAGTTTTTGCATCATTTCAAGTTGATGATGTTTCTGTTATAGAGGACGATGTCCTATTTTGCCCAGCAAATGAAGTTGACAATAATAAATTTTCAAGTAATATTTGCATGCCAGTCCTGAACAAAGAGCATTCATGTTTAAATGATCTAGTTGTGCAAAGTTGTGATCATATGGATCAAGAATCAATAGCAGTTTCATTAGGAAGCATTAGAGAACTGGAAAATGATGTAGATAGTTCAACTTCAGAGTGCATTGAAGTAGTAGAAATTTTGTATGTGGGGCAATCAGATGTTGAAGATAATATCCATGATCAATTCATGGATCAGGTTTGTTCTTCTTATGACTCTGAATCTGATAATGATGAAAAAGAAATAGATTGTCATGAAGAAGATACAGAGACCTTTGCAATGAGTATGAATCCCCTTTATGATGAGCCTCTGGATGCATTTATTGTTGTGAGTCATGACCTTCATTGGTGCAGGGTTAACCCTTTGTTTGAAGATGATGATGCTGATTTACAAACTATGAATAATGAATGTTCATCATCACCTGATTCAGACATGTGCAACATTGGGTGTGTGGATCAGGATTTATTTTCAATATTAGTAGATATTAGGGGTCTCATATTTTCTGAGTATTTTGAGTTTTTGGATCAGCTGGATGAGTGCTTGACAATGTGCAATAGTCAGGTAGATGATGAGTATTGTCAAATGCAATATGAGGATATACTGATTAAGGATTATAACATGCATATGTCACCCAGTGCTGAAGAATTTTATAGTATGCATGGCTGCATGTTTGACATTGAAATGTAGAGTGACAGAGGCAATGCTGCAAGTGGCAAATTTTTAAAAATGGTGAAGCATGTAATTGACAGGATGAGCATATGGGCAGTCTATCTTGATGTTTTCAGCCATGGTTGGGGTTATTCAGATCAAGATCAGGCATTTGACAAGAGAAAGTTGTGGTTCTTTCTTTTTGGTTGCCCTGGGCTGCCAAAATAATGTTTAAAAATAATGTGTTTGGTGATGCAGATCAATATAACCTCATGACTCTATTTGCCCAATGCATAAGGGACTGGTCTGCATCCCAGAGATCTGAGGTTCTCACTGCAGTCTTGCACCTACATGTCCCCAATCGGAGCCTATGTTGGTGATAATTTATGTTCAAGGTTTTTAGCCAGGCACCTTCTCAGGAATCCAGGAAAATTTCTAAGTCTTCAGCCTCCTCAGCATTTTTCAACTGCAGCATCATATTTTCTTTGGAGGAGGTCATCATCATCATCATGTTTCCAAACATCACCCTGATATTTCTTACGAGGGTCATATTTCACACCAACCTGATCTTCTGCCCGCGGGGTGATATTTTGACATTGGGTGATCTTAGTTAAGATCATCCTGATGCTGTTATTACTAGGATTCAAGTATGACCCGATATTCTACAGGGTCATCATATTTGAATATCGGGTGATCTTTGTTAAGATCACCCTGATGTTATTTTGTCACCTTATGTTTGTTCAATATCAGGATGCTGCTGATGTCATGTTCCTGCGGGGGTGATATCCGCTCGACCTTTGCCTTCATCTTTTTCTCTGCAGGATGATATTCTTAATATCGGGTGATATTCCAAATATCGGGTCATCTTCAGAATATCACCCTTGCTCTAAATGTGACAATGACGTCATCAGAATGTTCAATTGTTAAGGAGATATCCGCTTGTTTATCAGCTTCATCATATTCCAAGGAACGAGGTGATATTTTCAAGTATCAGTCATATTCATACATCACCCCGATGTTGCAATGGAGCTACAGTGCAGCATGATATTTGTGCATGGGGGGTGATATTTCCAATTATCCGGTTATCTTCCGAATATCATCCTCATGCCAACATGATGGTGACGTCATCAGGGTCTGGGGGGTCATATTTTAACATCAGTTATTTTGTGGAGATCCCCTGATGTTGCGAATATGATGATGATGTCATCCAGATATGAGGAGGTGTGCGATAAGCAGATATGCTGATGATGTCAACAGGATATGACAGTGATGTCATTAGGATGTTCATCGGCTAGACATTTGGTATTGGCTAAGCAGGAGGATCTTCCTCTGATGCATCAGGTTGCGCCGATGAAGGTGAATATCAGGATGATATTTCACATGAAGGTGAGGTTGGTCATCAGAATGCTATTCAAACATCGGGGTGATATATTTTATCTGGTGATGCCGATGGCATGATACTTTCCCGCAGGGTGATATTTTCTGCGGGGTGATATTTCACATCGGGGTGATGTGAATTATCAGGGTGAGCTCAGCAGGTGGTCCGCTGACGTCAGGGTGATATTTCGAGCAGCTAGATATCATGCTGGAGGATGATGATGATGGTCTTATACTAGGTGTCGTCGGGAGCAAAATCGCCGACAATATATATGTAACCGGCCTAGCATATAAAGTGTTAAAAAGAGTGCTGCAGGGTGAATGTGGGATAATGCATCCTCATGATTTTTAAAAGGAAAGTCAACATGATGTACCTGCGAGGCGCGGATATCTTTGTTTGCCAACTTTGCAGCATGATCTACGCTGCAAATCTTGGCAGGAAGCAAGGTGATCGATGGTGACGTTTGAAAGAAAGGTTTTTCTCGATGCATGAACGTGCATTTTGGCAGGAGGTGGTTTGCAAGGCACGTAACTGCTGCATCCCGAGGCTGTGAGTTGGTATGCCATTAATGGCAAGATTACACAGAGGTATGGGTCGGAAGGACATGCCAGCTACTCGATTTAGACAGAAAATCATGACAAGGCGTTGCAGGTCAAGATCTCACCTACCCTTTCCCTCTTGTCTGTGCGGCTGCATTGAATGTTTCTGGTGCCCCCTGGCGATGCACTGCACCTGATAATGTCTTGGAGACTGCCATGTGATTAATGAGGGAGTACATCATCCTGCTTTATAAGCAGATGATGCTACTCAATTCAAGGTTGTTGAAAACTGGACATATCTGGCTCTGTAATAAGATACAACTGGTTTTGGTTGCTCTGTGCAGGTGACCTTGTGAGTTTATGTATCTCTTGTTGTATGTCTCATGCATGAATTTACTGATTTACTGATTGGTTTTATATGAGTAATGCTGTATTTGCATGTGTTTTGTTATTCTGTCTCCAGTATTGCATGTGTCCTTCTTCTGAATCTAGATATCTAAGGGATGTTTAGGATTCTAGAATATAGAATTCCTGTATTGATGCTTAATCTTTCAACTTCTGCTCAAAGGGTAGATTAAAGTGTTTTAAGATTAAGTGTTGGGAAAGATATACTGCAATAGGGATGCCATAAGTAGAGATGACTTAACACTCTGTTCTGGGAGGTATTTGTAAGGCAGATACCACAACATCCCCTTGAAATCCAATTTTAGTGTTCATGCTGATCATTCACAGGTGTATGTCTACTGACTCCAAGCCCTGGATAGGCACCAATCTAGCTCTGCATTGAGATTACATACCAGGTCCTAGTTTTGCATCCAAACACATAAATCAAACTCATACTTCCAAATCAAACCATTAGGACTGTAGAAGTAGTTTAGGACCAAGATCCTCTGATTCACAACTGAACATAAGCCCAAAGCTAGCCCCTTTGCACTTATCCTACAGTTTTGGTCTACTTAAAGGAGGATTTATCTACTTTGTATCAACATCCCAAGCCAACCCACAAGCATATTCTCATGGGTGTTGAATAGGGAATACCCCCCTAGGTTTAGCAGAGCTTGAAGAAGAAGAGGAGATAAAAATAGAGTCTATCTCCTACACTGTTGGCCCCTGGCCCAGAGATCCTGTTGATCACTGATGGCTACCTTGTAGGGAAATCTGGGAATGAGCATCCAGTTAGGGAAATAACCAACAGGTTCAATCTTCAAATTTTCATCAACCCACCCCTCAATCAACCATACATGGCTTTTTAAAGAATTTACAATCATAACCCGTCGTTTCCCAACTATTTTTCAAAAATCAACCATTCAACTTCCCTTTGAGACACAAAAATGCAAAAGTTGCTTTTACAACTTTGGCAACTTGTATATCAACCTCTGTCCTGAAAGAAGCAGGATGACTAACATCCCCTTGTGCAAGCAATGAATGGAACACTTCTCCTATCCTCATAGCAACATACCTTTTAAGCCAATCTTGAATTTCCAAAATAAATTCATCCTTGACCTTCAACTCAATATCATTTCCCTCCAAAATCGCATCATTCTTCATGTCTGCTGTCATAGTGTTTTCATGCTTAGTAGTGGCTACATGTGATAATTTATTTTGTATTTTTTCATTGTGACCATTATTCAATGTCATTATAAAGGTTATAATTATCATTGTCTTATTCATCATGCTTGTAGAAATCAACATCATGCCGAGGAAACGAGCAAAGACTCTAACACCAGAAGAGTGTGAAGCTAAGAATGAGAGGAAAAGAGAAAGAATGAGGTGAATTCGGGAAAGTAGGAAATTGTCAACCATACAAGAAGACATTCCACCATTGCCAATTGAAGAGGAACATGACACATCTAATGAAGCTAAGAGAGAGATGGAATTGGCGGCACAAAGGGAATGAATGCAAAACCTCCGTGCAATGAGGAAAGTGAATCTCCAAGTTGGCGGCACTCCATCATCCATAGGTCAAGTTGAAGGAACACCATCATTATCTTCTCAAATTGGAGATACTCCATCTTTCACAGGTGAAGTAGAAGGTACATCTATATTTTCTTCTCAAGTTGGTGGCATGCTATCATTCACACCTCAAGTTAACGGTAAGTCATTTTCATCTTTTTCACCTCTAATCGAAGGTACATCATCTATCCCATCTCAAGTAAATATTGAAAAAATTCCTAATGTTGAGTCTACTTTACCAATTAAAATGCCCCCTAGAATTTTGCATAGGAAGCCTAAGTTTCTAATTGATATTGATGAGAATGTATTGAAGCCCATGTAGGATAAGATTCCTATGCGCACTTGCCAAAGATATGCGAATAAGATATGGAAATTATTCTTTGAGAATTTAATTGAAACTGGAAGATGTCAACTCTTTGTTGAATTAATGAGAAATATGAAATTTAGGCCCACTATGAAGATTCTATTGCAAATATGTGCCATGATGTGTTGTCATTGATGTCAACATATCTCTTTGTCAGAGACAGTGAAGACAATGCTGTAGATTGCTCTACATTTCCAGTGAGATGAAGATTAGAGTCTGTAGATTAAAGGGTTTGTAGAAGATTATCTAAAGTTGCTCTAGTCAAAATTTGAGAGCTCCACATGAAGAATTGGTGAAGTTATGGCCATCTGAGTAGAATCAGGTTTTGCAGTTGTTCAGAGATAATAGAGTGACAGGAATTTGGTCTGGATTTCTCCGCATTGGAATATTATGATCTGCAGTTCTAGGTATGTTTGGGATGTTGGTGTGTATCCTCAACTCAAGTGGTTCATGGTTTAGAGGTCTGCAACCAATATTTCTAGTGTGACAGTCATGACAGTTAGTGTTCTTAAGTTCCCAGATGAAGATGCAAGTGATTCTGATGATTTGAGGTGGTGCGGTTGTTCTTGTTGATTTCATTGTGCTTGTAGAGGTCTCTGGATCGTGTGCTTATTGTGTTGGTATTCCGCATTGAGGATTGATCTCATGGTTGAAGATTTCTCCTTGGATGTTGCTATTCTTTCCAGTCTTGGGCGATCAGATGCTTTGTGCGTGTTGTGGATGATCTAAGAGAAGTTCTATGAAACATGGTGTGTTGTTCAAAGAAGATTTAAGTCCCAACTATGTTTGTCCAACAGTGTAGCAATCCACATGTAATATTTTATATCGAGTCAAGTCTTGTGGTTGTAATTACTTGTAATGCCTATCTTGGAGAATGTTCCAGATAGATGATTGTAAGGCTGAATTTGATGCTCATTCCAAAGTTGATGTCATGTATAAATGAGTGTAAAGAAGTCGTGTAAATGTGTCCATCTATGTGAAGATGTGGTGGTAGTGAAGAGGTGTTTGAGGGTAGAGCTGAAGTGTTGTGAGCTTCAATGGGACTAAACCTGACATAAAGAAGATGTTGTTTCTCAGTTCAATCTTTCTATGACAATCTTGTGAATCTTTTGTAGACAGTGAGTCTCTTGGAGCAATGAGCTCTAGGCAGTGCGCTTGAAGGCAAGTGCCTTCCCATTTTTCTATTCTTTTAACAGAGAATAAATATTATGGGTTAACCCCCACCGTGGTATTTCCCTTAACTAGGTTTCCATGTAAAAATCCTGGTGTCATGTGTGATTGATTGTATCTCTGCTCATGTGTTGTTGATTCATGCTTTCATGGTTATATCATTAATCTGTTGTTAAGTGGTAAAGAAGATTAAATGTAGTAAAAGATAAAGTTTTGAGACAACTGATTCACCCCTCCTCTCAGTTGTCTGCTATAATTTTAACAATTGGTATCAGATCCAGTTCCTCTGAAAGAAGCTTGACTGCTTGAGGAGATCCAGTATGTTGACATACAAGAAGGACAGTCCAAGATTTGATGGAACTAATTACTCTCTCTGGAAGAGTCACATGGAGTGTCATTTGCAATGCACGGGTGATTTGTATTAGTTGATAACTAAGAATAAGTATACTCCTTCAGAGAAAGGTCCTTCAACTCCAGATCAAATCAAAGAAGATGAATACAACATTTAGGCTAAAGAAGCATTGTTGAGTGCCCTGACTGATACATAAATGTCAAATATCTTGGAACTACAAACTGCTCATGAAATCTAGAAGAAATTAGAAAATATGTATGAAGGTGATGCATATGTCAAATGCGCTAAATTATAGAGCTTGAGAGGGAGATACAAAAGTTTGAGGATGAGTGAAGATGAAAACATCACTTCCTACATGCAGAAAGTGAATGAACTTGTGTGTAGTATTAGGTGTGCTGGTGGAAAACTAGAAGAATCAGAGATTGTTGCAAAAGTGCTCAAATCCTTACCTGATTCATACAAGCATAAAGTTGCTACTATTGAGGAAATCATGACCATGACAGATGTTACAAGGGATCAGTTGGTTGGCAAGATTTCAACATTTGAAATGAGTGAGTTTGGTGATTCTCTTCCTAAATTAGAATCTGCATTTAAGGCAAGTGTTTTTAGAAAGAAAATATTTGATCCAAGTGAAAGATCTTCAAGAAGACCAACTAGATAGGAGAAGGTGAGGAAGGAACTTGAAGAATATGAAGCTGAGCTTGAAGAACTTGCAGGCCTTATTGCCAAAAGATTACCAAGAGGATTCAGTAAGTATGAAAGAGAATTTCCTTTCAAATGTTTTGCTTGCAATAAGATTGGCCATTTTGCTTCAAGATGTCCGGAGAGGGTTTCAAAGACAAACCCTAACAGATCTAGGGTTCAGAAGAAATGCTAATATGTCCAAGAAGTTGTTGATGCAGTCACAGATGATGAATCTGATATGGGAAGTACCTCTAGAAATGATTGGGTGTTCATTGCTATCAAAGAAGAAGATCCGGTGCCTACTGAATCTACTAGATGTGTGAATGTGGAAAGTGCCTTGGCTGCTTAGGTTGAAGAAAAGGATGAATGGGTGATTGACAGTGGATGCTCTCATCATATGATTGGTGATAAAAATAAGTTTGTAAGTTTGGAAAGATATGAAGGTGGAACTATGAAGTTTGCAGACAATTCAGTTGGTAGAATCTGTGGCAGAAGATCCATTTCTTTTGATGGTAAGAATAACACTAATGATGTTTTGTATGTAGAAGGATTGAAGCATAATCTTCCTAGTGTTGGTCAGTTGGTTGACAAAGGGTATGATCTCTGATTTAAAGATGGAAAATGCAGAATTCTGGAAAGCTCCAGAACTGAGATTGCATCTAGTACACAGACTAGAGGTAATATATTTTATTAAGTGGTGCTGGTAAAAGTTGTCTGATTGCTTAGATTGATCAGAGTTGGTTATGGCATAGGAAAATGTGTCATGTAAACTTTCATAACATTGTCAAGATAAGCACTACTCAGGCTGTGAGAGATCTTCCAAAGCTTGTGAAACATGCTAATAGCATGTGTAAGGAATGTCAGTTGAGCAAACAGAGCATAACTACATTCAAAAATAAAGAACAAAATTCAAGTGGATTATTGGAACTTGTGCACACTGATTTGTGTGGTCCTGGTAGAGTTAGGAGTTTGCAAGGAGATAGATATTTTATGTTGTTGATTGATGATTACTCCTAGATGATGTGAGTCACTTTCTTGAGATAGAAATTAGAAGCTCTTGACAAATTCAAAGTGTTCAAGGCTATGGTGGAAAATTGGATTGGTGTAAAGATAAAGTGTCTGAGATCTGACAGAGGTGGAGAATTTACCTTCGGTGAGTTTAATGCATTTTGTGAAAAGCATGGAATAAGAAGACAGCTATCTACTCCTCAGCAGAATGGAGTTGTGGAAAGGAAGAACTAGACTATTCAAGAGGCTACTAGAACCATGATGATAGAGGCAAATGTTCCATATGCTTATTGGAGAGAAGCTATGAGTATTGCTGTATACACTCTCAACTGGGTGCACATCAAAGGTAATATTGGTAAAACACCTTATGAACTGTGGTTTGGTCATGCACCTACTATGAAATACTTCAGAGTTTTTAGTAGTAAATTCTATATCAAGAGAGATGAAGATCTAGGCAAGTTTGATGCAAGATGTGATGAAGGAATATTTCTACCTTATTCTAACCAAAGCAAGGCATATCAGTGTTTCAACAAGAGATTGAAAAAGATTGTTGAAAGTGCTAATGTCAAGGTTGATGAAAGCAAGGAGAGACCTTCCAGGTTTTATGGATATGAATCAGATGATCAAAATGAAAGTCCAAATAATGGAAAGCAAGTTCAAACTCAAACTCAGACTCAAATTGCTCCGGAGAATCTAGTAACTCAAGAAGCTAGTGCAAATGTTGAGGAATAAGTTCAAGAATCATAAGTTCAAGAAAATACCAAAACTCCCAGGTATGTAAGGTTGAATCATTCTAAAAATTAGATCATAGGTGATAAAAATAAAGGTGTTCAAACTAGAAGAAAAATTACTGAAGAACAAGAGGAGTATTGTTTGATCTCAAAGATTGAACCAAAATCAGTGAATGAAGCTTGTAATGATGAAAATTGGGTAAAAGCAATGGAAGAAGAATTAACGCAAATTGAAAAGAATCATACTTGGGTTCTTGTTCCTAGACCTGAAAATAAAAATGTGATTGGAATAAAATGGGTCTTCTAGAACAAATTGAATGAAGATGGTGAAGTTGTGAGAAACAAAGCAAGATTGGTGTGCAAAGGATAATCTTAGGTAGAGGGAATTGATTTTAAAGAAACTTTTGCTCTGGTGGCAAGGATCGAAGCAGTTAGATTATTTTTTGCCTTTGTTGCTTATAAAGATTTCAAAGTTTACCAGATGGATGTCAAGTCAGCATTCCTGAATGGATATTTAGAAGAAGAAGTCTACATTGAGCAACTGGGAGGATTTTAGCTGTCTAATCAAGGAGATATGGTCTGCAGATTGAGGAAAGTATTGTATGGACTTAAAAAAGCCCCAAGAGCCTGGTATGCAAGATTAGATAAGTATCTTCTAAAGTTAGGATTTAGCAAAGGCACAACTGACAGTAATCTTTATTTCAAAATTGATTTTGAACACATCTTGATTGTTGAGGTATTTGTTGATTATATCATTTTTGGTGGAAATGAGAGCATGTGCAAAAAGTTTGCTAATCAGATGTAAAGTGAATTTGAGATGTCCATGTTCGGTGAAATGAATTTCTTTTTAGGTCTGCAAATCATTTAGTTAGATAAGGGTATCTTCATATCTCAGTCTAAATATGTGAAAGAGTTGTTGAAAAAGTTTGGAATGGAGGATTCAAAACCAGTGAGTACTCCTATGATAACCATATGCAAGTTGAGTAAAGATGATGATTCCCCTAAGGCAGATCAGAAAAGGTATAGATCAATGATTGGAGGACTGCTTTATCTGACTCAAACTAGACCTGATATCATGAATGCAGTTGGCATTGTTGCTAGATTTTAAGCTGATCCTAGAGAATCTCATGTTGTAGTAGTCATAATAATTTTTAGATATCTGAAGGGAACAACTGATTATGGCTTATGGCATCTTAAGGATGATGATTTCACTCTTCATGTATATACACATGCTGATTGGGTAGGAGATATGGATGACAGAAAGAGTACTAGTGGAGGTGCAGTTTTCTTGGGAAAGAGATTGGTTTCTTGGTTGAGCAAAAAGTAGGAGGCAATATCTCTGTCTAGTACAGAGGTAGAGTTTATAGCAATAACAAGCAATTGTACTCAAGTTTTGTGGATGAAGCAAATGTTGAAGAGCCTATTACAATCTTCTGTGATAATTCAAGTGTAATAAACATCTCAAAGAATCCGGTGTTGCATTTAAAGACAAAGCACACATCCATCAAGTTTTAATTTTTGAGAGAGAAGGTAAATGAGAATGAAGTCAGATTGGAGTTTATTTCTTCAAAGGATCAGATTGCCGATATCTCCACTAAGCCTCTGCCTAAGGATACTTTTGAGTATCTTAGAGTGAAGCTAGGGGTTATTACCCCTCCTATTTAGAACTAAGGTGCAATAGTGTGCATCAGTCCGGTGGAACTCACAGTTGTATTTTGTGATCCAGATTGATGTTAAGTGGATGCTATTCAAAGGAAGTAGTATGTATGCTAATTCTAGAGTTTAGGGGGAGAGATGATTGCAAATATGTGCCCTTTGCCATTGATGTCAAAGGGGGAGAGAAGTCATGTGAAAAACTTAGAAGTAAGTAGTTGTTGGTGAAAGGGGGAGCAGTGAAGAAAGTGGTTACAAATGTGATAAGAGAAAGGGGGAGAAGTTCTTGTCTTGATGGTTGAATCAGTTTTTTACATCATATGTTGCCATCAATGACAAAGGGGGAGATTGTTGCAAATATGTGCCATGATGTGTTGTCATTGATGTCAACATATCTCTTTGTCAGAGACAGTGAAGACAGTGCAGTAGATTGCTCTGAATTTCTAGTGAGATGAAGATTAGAGTCTATAGAATAAAGGGTTTGTAGAAGATTGTCTGAAGTTGCTCCAGTCAACATTTGAGAGGTCCACATGGAGAATTGGTGAAGCTATGGCCATCTGAGTAGAACCAGGTTTTGCAGTTGTTCAAAGATAACAGAGTGACAAGAATTTGGTCCAGATTGCTCCGCATTAGAATATTATGATCTGCAGTTCTAGAGGTATGTTTGGGATATTGGTGTATATCCTCAACTCAATTGGTTCATGGTTTGGAGGTCTGCAAGCAATCTTTCTAGTGTGACAGTCATGATAGTTAGTGTTCTTAAGTTCCTGGATAAAGATGCAAGTGATTCTGATGATTTGAGGTGGTGCGGTTGTTCTTGTTGATTTCATTGTGCTTGTAGAGGTCTCTGGATCGTGTGCCTATTGTGTGGGTGGTCTACATTAAGGATTGAGCTCGTGGTTGAAGATTTATCCTTGGATGTTGCTATTCTTTCCAGTCTTGGCCGATCAGATGCTTTGTGCATGTTGTGGATGATCTAAAAGAAGTTCTATGGAATGTGGTGTGTTGTTCAAAGCAGATTTAAGTCCCATCTACGTTTGGTCAACAGTGTGGCAATCCGCATGTAATATTTTATATCGAGTCAAGTCTTGTGGTTGAAATTGCTTGTAATGCCTATCTTGGAGAATGTTTCAAATGGATGATTGTAAGGCCAACTTTGATGCTCATTCCAAAGTCGATGTCATGTATAAATGAGTGTGAAGAATTCATGTAAATGTGTCCATCTATGCGAAGATGTGGCAGTAGCAAAGAGCTGTTTGAGGGAAGATCAAAAGTGTTGTGAGCTTCAATGGGACGGAACCTAGCATAAAGAAGATGTTATTTCTCAGTTCAATCTTTCTATGATAATCTTGTGAATAATTTGTAGACAGTGAGTCTCTTGGAGCAGTGAGCTCTGGGCAGTGCGCCCGGAGGTAAGTGCCTTCCCATTTTTCTATTCTTTTAACAGAGAATAAATCTTGTGGGTTAACCCCCACTGTGGTTTTTCCCTTTACTAGGCTTCCACATAAAAATCTCAGTGTCATGTGTGATTGATTGTATCTCTACTCATGTGTTGTTGATTCATGGTTTCATGGTTATATCATTAATCTGTTGTTAAGTGGTAAAGAAGATTAAATGCAGTAAAAGATAAAGTTTTGAGACAATTGATTCACCCCCCTCTCAGTTGTCTGCCCTAATTTCAATAGATTCTTGGCATAAGAACATAGAATGCCTCAAGTAAAAAATTAATTGTTAAGAATCTAATGAGTGCATATGAGAGTGTAGGTTCCACCTCACGTACAAATGATAGTAATATTACACGTGTCATTACATCGATAATAGTAAGCCAACAAACAAAAAAAGCTCGCCTCTTTAGAAAGACAAGTCAAGAATTGAAAATAAATAGATTAACTCTAATGAGAGCCGTTGGAAGACGTCAAAGAGTTGAGGATCCAAATGTGATCTATGAAATCAAAATGAAGTTGAAATACAAATCAAATGAAAACACAAATGATATACCTTCACAATGACCCACAAATCCAAGATAGAGGGAAGGAGTTGTACCCAAGAGCTCCTTAGATTTTACCCAATTTGACTGAAATGTGGATTGCTCAATACTTTCTCAACACAATGTAGATGAGAGATTTGGACTTAGATGGAGATGGAGATGGGGATGAGGCATGATTTTGGCATTATGATGGTATGATGAGAAGATTTTGGAGAGATTTTGGTAGAGGTTGGATGCAAGAAGAAGTCTCTTTCAAATGGCTTAGAGAAGGGTCTCATTTATAGATTTTCTAAAAAGAGGATGGAGGGTGAGGATCAAGAGTTGAGATCAAAGGCTAGAAATGAATGAGAGTTAGGGTTAGGATTGAAGTCATAGCCTTGTGACAAGTGTCACAAGGGGAGTGGATGAGAGAGATCAAGGGTTAAAGCTTGGTCAATGGGATTGGAGGGCTCTCATTATTTGTGAATTTTAAATTCACATGGGGAAAGGTGTGGAGGACAAAAATAAATTAAAGATTCATTTTTGGGAAGAGTGGATATGACAAGTGAATTTTTAATTCAACTCATGGGGGAGTGTGAATTAAAAATTCACTTTTATGTGGAGATGTGAAGATGTACACTTACGTGTGTAAGAGGGTGATAAATGAGGGGTAAGGAGGATTTGACCCTTTGAATAAAAGATTGATTTTTATTCAAAGGTGTGTGGAAGGATGGGCTAAGCAAGGTTAATTAAGTGTTTAGCTTAATTAACTTAGGTCTAGGGGATAGGTAGGCTAGGGTAGATTGATTAAATAATTGCTATTTAATCAACTAGGCTAGGGATAGGTTGATTAATAGGGTGGATTAATCAGATAAGCACGATTTATCTAATTAACAAGGATTAGGGAAATGGACAAAATTAACTAAATAAATATTGAGAATATTTATTTAATCAATAAGGATATAGTCATAAGGTATAGTGATAAATTAAATGAATTAATTGATCACAAGGGATAGACAGATGGTTAGGGGTAAATTAATTAAATAAGATGACTTTATTTAATTAATAGGAGGGATAAATTAGTGTAGAGATACGGGGAATTGGTTTGCAGAGAAAGTCAATTTTAGGTGTCTACATTTGCCCCTCTTTGAGATGGTGTTGCGGCTAAGTAACATCATTTCAAAGAAGTTAAAACATAGAGTTGGATTGGATAGAAAAAAGACTTTGGCTTAGAAGAATAGGGTAAGGTTTGGGGATAATTGGTAAGGGTGATGCCCCCTTGAGAGGATAGGTGGGTTGCAAGGACACGGTTGTGCTCTCGAAATGGATGGAACAGATTGGTAGAAGTGGTTGGAGGATAAGGGGCAAGATGAAAGTGTGATAATGTTGGGAGATTGATTGGTGGATGATCATTGTGCTGAAAATGGTTTAGAGCAATCCTAGGTTTGATATAGCAAAGTGGATATTTTCACCAAGGTATAGAAGACCAGGGTGATGATGTTTATCCAACATTTACATGGACTAGACATGCAGACAAAGGGATGATCTCATGCATGCCCAAGATAGTACAACCTTGTCTAGATAAGGGAAGGGGACTCATAGCATAAGTCCTTAGTACACAAAAGGTATGATGAACCTTAGATGTACAAGGGAATCAATATGCTAGAACCGACCCTATGATCAACAAGATATGAATACTAGCTTGGAGTAATGAAACCAACCCACAAGCACAGCAAACAAAAGCAAGACTATGCCCCATTCTAAATGTTTTCGCCACATACCATGATATAGTGAGATCAAGGTAGCTTTGATGTGATATTCGAATAGGACAAAAGATAAAAATCAAAAACAAAAAGACCAACGAACCAAACAAGTAGCCATTGTATATCTTGCCAAGATGGATGATGATTTGATAGATTCTGCCTATTGTAGGAATGATATATCCTAAGATAGGAATCGATTGATGATTGGATCATGGTTAGTTGATGTTGGAAGATTGGCTCAAGATATGATGGTGACAAGTTGTGGTTGATGTTGATTTGATAGTTGATGATTTTGATTAAGGGATGATGCTTCGATAGGTGATGTGATGCTTAGATCTAGTGTAAGCTCAGCAGGTTGGATGGGTGCATCTTATGTACCTAAGTACTAGAAACTTTCTGCGTATTTCAGACTGCCTACATACCCTGTATCCACGGGTTCAAGACACATTAAGATGCAGGTGGTTATGATATGTAGTTCTGATTTGTGATGATGATGTGTGATGATTTGGGATAGATGTGATGATCTTTGGAAGATGATATGTGTTGGATGATTTGGGTGATTGTGACAATAATTGTTTTTGGGATTTTGTGGATATTTTGATTTTTTTGGATTTTCTTAGATTTTCTGATTTTTTTTTGGATTTTTGAGATTTTAGAAAGGGAATGATTTATTATGATGGTTGCATTGGATTTTGTTTGGATAGACTTTGTGCTAGATACCAATGACAAGGGAACACCAAGACTAGAGGTGAAGGTGATAAAGGATAATGGATAGGAGATTTTGATAAATGGATGGACAATCGATAGGGATGCATGTTAGATAGATGGAAGATAGGGATGAGGGATAGGATAGGTATGCATGATATATGGATGGGGGGTTTTAGGATTTTCTCCAAGGGCTAGGTTGCAAGGAATCATATGCCCCAATGCTTTAGAATTTTGAATGATGGGTTCATGTTTGAATGGATGGACTTTGTAGTAGATGGATGGAGAATATGCTTGAATAGGGAGTATGCCGAAAGGTGTCCAAAGCATGTTTTTGATATTTTGCCCCTTGTCTTTATCAACATCTAAGGTGGGAGATGGTAAAAGCAAGATATAATGGATAGGATGGATGGGAAATGATAGGATAAATAGGGGGTAGTGGATAGGAATATGATAGGATAAATAGGGGATAGTGGATAGGATATGCAAAAGGATGTTATGGATGTGGATGAAAGGTATGATTTTGCCCCCAAGTGTAAGGATACAAAAATGGATGGAGAAGGGATTATGCATGATGCCCACAAGGGGTTTTCATCATGGTACTTGCCCAAGGTGCCACAAGGAGTGGTTTTCACCATTGGATGAATTTTTTTCTCTTTACTATTTTGTTGATTTTTTGATGGAATGGGGATTCTAGCGTCTATTTCCATAGCAGGGCGAAGATGGTCACATGTTGGATAACATTATGGATTATGATTGCATGGATTGTTGGTAGATAGGAAAAGATGGAATGGATTATGAAGTGGATTATGTGGATTATGATGTGGATTATGTGAAAGCATGGACCATAGGAATGTGATGGAGAAGATATGTAGGATAGTGAATGAAAGATGGAGAAATGGGGGTATGTGGGAATGTCAAGTGGTAAAGGGAAACCAAGACCAATGGTTGCACACACTGTGATGTATTTGGAAGCTTGTACTTTGGATGTGGAGTTGGGAGTATTGGGGATCGGGATAGGGGATTTTTGGGTGGTCGATTTGGGGTTTTAGGTACCCAAATGGACTTAGGAATTATGGGATTTTTAGATGGGGAGGGGGATGTTTGGGATTGTGGGGTAGATTGGGATGTGGATGCTTCATTAGAGTTTGGTACTTTTTGTTTAGGGACCCACATCATTTTTGTTTTTGCTTTTTCTTGTGATGGTGTGGGATTTGATAGCCTTTTGGATTTTTGATTTTGCTTGGCAGGGATAACATCTTTAGGCTTTTGTGCTTTATGAATTGAGGCATTCAAATTATTAATTTTGAATCCCATGGATTTGGGGGAAGCTTCATGTTTGAAAGATGTGTGCTTTTGTTGGTCTTGATTGGGAAATTTAGGGGGTTTATGGGTGGAGGGGTAAAAAGTGGATTTATGGATAAATGGATGAGGGGATTTGATGATGGGGATATTAGGAGTTGGGAGGATGGGAGGATAAGAGGATTTGTGGATAGGGATGTTTAGGGTTGGTAGGATAGGAGGTAAAGTGGATTTAATAGGAATATTTGGAGTTGGAAGTAGTGGAGGTAAATTTGATGGAGGAAAATGGATGGTCACATGCTTTTGCAAATGATATGACAATGGAGGAGGGATGGCAACATATGCTTTGGGGGTGAGATGAGATGCACCATGTATGTGATTGGATGAATGGATTTTGGAAGGTGCATGGGTGGTACCAACATGTTTAGATTGTTTTTCTTGGGGTGTATAGCCAAGGCCATGTGAGGATGGATGGAATGTGGTGTGGATGGGCTCCAAGATGCCTTGTTCATGAAGGCCTAAGCCTTTGCCTAGATAGTCAGTATGTTGGAGCATGCGACATGCAATGGGATGTTTGGTGCTTTGGAAACAAGAAGCGAGTCCATTATTTGTTGGAGAAGGATAGGTGGTGGATGGAAGTTGTTCACCTCCTACAAGGGGTTTACCATGGATGAAGGTGCTTTTTTGAAGTGGATAAGTGGATGGATTTGGAATGAAATTGGTAGATGGAGGTAAAGGATTAATGGGGGATGGTAAAGGGGTGTTAGAAGATGGTGTGAGATCAATAAGTTGATCAATAAATGGGAAGGGATCGGGGATGGGATTAGATGGGATTGTTAGATCTTGATTAGGAGAAGGGGTTGATGTTTCAACATCTTTGGATTTGATTCTTGACATAGCTAATGTGCTTGGATAGAAGTGGGAGTGACTTGAATATATGTGATGGGTGCTTGGATGGATGTGATAGGTGTCTGACTTATGGGTTCTTGAACATGGCTACATGATGGTTCTTGACTTATGATAGGGGGTTGTTCAAGAGATTTGGTGGATGTTGGATTGTATGAGGGTGTTTGATTCCTTGCTAATAGCCAATGGATGACATCCTTCATGAGTGTATGGGTTGAAGAACAATATAATGGATGAATAATGATGGTGGATGATGTGGGGTTTGGATTGGGAAAGGATAGGTGGGTGATG
Organism: Cunninghamia lanceolata; assembly: GCA_027924645.1. Lineage (NCBI taxonomy): Eukaryota > Viridiplantae > Streptophyta > Pinopsida > Cupressales > Cupressaceae > Cunninghamia > Cunninghamia lanceolata. The sequence goes on from BSBN01000088.1 coordinate 5,181,778, forward strand.
GGATTGGGTTGTCATGGTTCATGGATGGGTTCAAGGATAGGTGTTGGACTAGATGGTGGTGTTGGAGGGGTGGAGGATTTGGGGGATTCTATTTCTTTGCTTGGTGATGTTCTTTGGAGGAAATCCCACAAGGATTCTTTGGATGTCGTGGGCTTAGGATTTGGAAGATTTGATGGTGGATTAGCTGGTGTATGGGTTATAGGGATTTGTGGATTGGGAGATACATAAGATGATGTATTAAGGTTGGTAAGGTTGGATATTGTGATGGGAGGATTGGGATTGATGGATTGTAAGGTAGGTAGGGTGATGGATTAAGGTTGATAGGATGGGGATTAGAGGATGGGGGATTTGTATGGGGAAATGGTTCTTGATATAAGCTTTGGATTTAGGATATAAGTGTTGCAAGTATGAGGTTAATCAGTGTTGTCATTGATGTCAACATACTCATATTGCATTGGTAAGAAGGTTTGGATGAGCTGTGTGCTGAGGATATTGAGAAAATTAGTCTCAATTAGGAACAGTGAAGAACAACGATGAGAAGAAGGCAAATGTACTCAATAGGTTGAGGGTCAGAGGATGCGGATTAAAGGGTTTGTAGATATGAGTATTGAGATGCTCCAGTTAAGATTTCAGAGGTCCACATAAAGAACTGAAGAAGTTATGGTTGTTTGTGTGAAACCGGTTCCGACAGGTGTTCAGAGGTGACAGAGGGTCACAGAAAGGTCCGGTGAGATCTGGTATTGAATTATCCTATTCTGCAGATTGGAAGGAGTGTTTGGGATGTCCTTGTGATGTGTCATCTTGATTTGTGTATGATTTGGTGGTCCAAAAGTACCTCTTGCATTGTGACAGTGGCGACAGACTATGTTCTTGAAGTTTCGGATGATGAAGCGAAGAATTCTGGTAAGCTGATGAAGTGCGGATGTTCTTGTTGATTTAGGGAAGGTTATGATGATCGTTGGATCATGTACAGTTCATGTTGGTGGTCCACATTGAAGTTAGAGTTGGATTTGGTGTTATGACCACCGGTTGTTGGTGTTCTTTCTGTGACAGGGCGATTGGATGTTTTACACGCCTTGCAAATGTTATTATGGATGTTTGCCGACTTAGATGATTGTTCCTAAGTCAATGCCTTGTATAAATAAGTGTTTGTGAATTTAGTTTGAGGGTGTCTTGGTGTGGATGTGTGTGGCATAGCGAAGAGAAGTACGAAAGGCAGAGCAAGTGTTTTGGGCTTAAATGGAACTTATCCGGACATGGTAATGATGTCATTCTCTAGTTCAAGATTATGATTCTTATCACTCTATAGACAGTGTGTCTCTTTGTAGGCAGTGTGCCTCTTGTGAGCAGTGTGCTCGGGCTATGAGCCCTAATTTGCAGGTGCCATCTTTTTCTTATTCTTCTAACAGAGAATAATCCTTGGGTTAATCACCTCGTGGTTTTTCCCTTAACCGGGTTTTCCACGTCAAAATCTTAGTGTTCAATGTGTTGATGTTTATCTGCTCTGATGTTTATGCTTTATGCTTTCATGGATGATTAATTTCTATGCTAATGAATAACTAAGTGGATTTGAATGTTTGAATTGGAAGAAAGTTTAGGATAACTGATTCACCCCCCCTCTCAGTTATCAACAATTGGTATCAGAGCCAAGTTCCTCTAAAAGGAGCTTAACCGCTTGAGGAGATCCAGGATGTCATCATACAAGAAGGATAGTCTGAAGTTCGATGGAACCAACTTCACTCTCTGGAAAGGTCGCATGAAATGTCACTTGGAGTGTATGGGAAAAGCATACTTGGCCATGGTCTCAAAACCATATGTACCTCCACAAGGTGGTCTGACAACTCTAAATGAAATCACAGATGCTGAAAACAATTTGTGGACCAAAGAAGCTCTTCTAAGCACATTGAATGATTCAGAGCTCTCAAATGTCATTGACCTACCAACTGCATATGAGATCTGGGTTAAACTGGAACTTCTGCATGAAGGAGATGAGTTTGTTAAGAGTGCAAGGTTGCAAAGTCTGAAAGGGAAATTTGAAAGATTGAAGATGAGAGATGATGAAAACATCACTACCTTTATGCCAAGAGTAAATGAGCTGGTATGTGGAATTAGAAATGCTGGTGGAACTCTGGATGAAAATGAGATTGTTTGCAAAATTCTCAGATCCCTTCCTACTGCCTACAAAATCAAGGTTGCTGCCATTGATGAATTCAGAGCCCACACAACTATCACAAGAGAACAATTGGCTGGCAAACTAGCTGCATTTGAAATGACCGAGTTTGGAGATGATCCCCCCAAGACTGAATCTGCTTTCAAAGCCAGTGCCTATGTGAAAGGCAAACAGAGATTTGATCCGGGAGAAAACTCTTCAAGGAAGATGTCATGGTATGATCAAGCAATAAGAGACATGGAAGAGGAAGAAGCAGAAACAGCTCAACTTGAAGCCCTCATTGCAAAAAGACTGCCAAGAGGATCCGGTAAGTATGAAGGAAAATTACCCTTTAAGTGCTTCAATTGTAATAAGATTGGTCATTTTGCTTCAAGATGTCCAGAAAGATCTACAAGGTCAAATGCTAGACAAAGGTTCCAAAAGAACTGTTATTATGTTAATGAAGAAGATGATAATGAAGGAGTAACAGATGATGAATCAGAACTAGGAAGCAAATCTGAAAATGAATGGGTGTTTATTGCCGTCAAGGAAGAAGATTCAATATCCTCTGAATCTGTCAATCACAAGGTTGCGGAAAGAGCTTTGGCTGCCCAAGTTGAAGAAAGGGATGATTGGGTTATTGACAGTGGATGCTCTCACCATATGACAGGTGACAAGAGCAAGTTCTTAGATTTGGAAAGGTATGAAGGAGGAATGGTAAAGTTTGGTGACAATTCTGCAAGTAGAATTAGAGGTAGGGGAACTATTTCTTTTGATGGAAAGAGCAAAACTGGTAATGTACTGTATGTTGAAGGTCTGAAGCACAATCTTCTCAGTGTTGGACAGTTAGTAGACAAAGGTTATGATCTCCGGTTCAAAAATGAAAGATGCAGGATCTTTGAAAGCTCCAGAACTGAGATTACATCCGGTACTCAAACAAAAGGTAATATCTTCCATCTGGTTGGTTTAAATAAAAGTTGTCTGTTTGTTCAAGTTGATCAGAGTTGGCTATGGCATAGAAGGATGTGTTATGTAAATTTTGATAACACCATCAAGATAAGCAATATTCAGGCTGTAAGAGATCTTCCAAAATTGGTGAAACCTACAAATAGTTTGTGCAAAAAGTGTCAGCTAGGTAAACAGATCAAAGTCTCTTTCAAAAGCAAAGATCAGTCCTCTACCGGATTATTGGAATTAGTTCATACTAATCTATGTGGTCCGACAAGAATCAAGAGTATGCAAGGTGATAGATATTTCATGTTACTGATTGATGATCATTCCCGGATGATGTGGGTTACCTTTCTAAAAGAGAAATCAGAAGCCTTTGAGAAGTTCAAAATCTTCAAGGCTATGGTAGAGAATCAAACCGGATTGAAATTGAAGTGTCTAAGGTCTAATAGAGGTGGTGAATTCACATCCGGTGAATTCATAGACTTTTGTGAGAAGCATGGCATAAAGAGACAGTTGTCTGCTCCTAAGACTCCACAGTAGAATGGAGTAGTTGAGAGAAAGAACCGGACCATCCAGGAAGCTTCCAGGACAATGATGATGGAAGCAAATGTTCCTTAGATGTTTTGGAGAGAAGCTGTCAGCATTGCAGTCTACACTCTTAACCGAGTTCAAATCAGAAACAATACCGGTAAGACTCCTTATGAACTTTGGTTTGGTATAACTCCTACTGTGAAATATTTTAGAGTATTTGGTAGCAAGTGTTACATCAAAAGAGATGAAGATCTAGGAAAGTTTGATGCTAGAAGTGATGAAGGAATTTTCTTGGGTTACTCCACTCAAAGCAAAGCATACCGGTGTTACAATAAGAGACTGAAAAAGATGATAGAAAGTACAAATGTGAAGGTTGATGAAGGAATTGAGAAGCCCTCAAGGTTTTATGAATATGATGAAGATGATCAGGATGGTGTTCTAATTCAAGGTACTCAATGCCTTCCTAAAAGTCAGATTCAGACTGATCCGGTAAATCAGGAAGAAGAGGTTTGTTTGAATGAACCTGATTAAGAAACAGCAGTGCAAGAGACTCCCAAAGTTCCAAGGTATGTAACTTTAAATCACTCTGAAGATCAGATCATAGGTGACAAAAGCAAAGGGGTACAAACAAGGAGGAGAATTGCTCAAAATTCAAATGAATACTGTCTGATTTCAAAGATTGAACCTAAGACAATAAATGAAGCTTGCAATGATGAAAACTGGACCAAAGCAATGGAGGAATAGTTGATGCAAATTGAAAAAAATCACACTTGGGATCTTGTTCCTAGACCTAGAAACAAGAATGTGATTGGAACCAAATGGGTCTTCCAGAACAAACTAAATGATGTTGGTGAAGTAATCAGAAACAAAGCCAGATTGGTCTGCAAAGGCTACTCTCAAATAGAAGGAATTGATTTTGAAGAAACCTTTGCTCCGGTAGCAAGAATTGAAGCAGTCAGATTATTTCTTGCATATGCTGCCTTCAAAGACTTCAATGTTTATCAGATGGATGTCAAGTCTGCCTTCCTAAATGGTAATTTGGAAGAAGAAGTATACATTGAACAACCAGATGGATTTCAATTGTCTGATCATGATGATATGGTTTGCAAGTTAAAGAAAGCACTGTATGGATTGAAGCAAGCCCCAAGAGCATGGTATGAAAGGTTGGATAAGCATCTTGTGCAGATTAGTTTCAACAAAGGTACTACTGACAGTAATCTATATTTCCAAATAGATAATGAAAACATCTTGATTGTTGAAGTATTTGTTGATGATATCATTTTTGGAGGAAGAGATAGTTTGTGTAAAACCTTTGCCAATCAAATGAAAAGTGAGTTTGAAATGTCAATGCTTGGTGAAATGAATTTCTTCTTGGGTCTGCAAATTACTCAGACAAAGAAAGATATCTTTATCTCTCAGACCAAATATGTGAAAGAATTATTGAGGAAATTTGGAATGGAAGATTCAAAACCAATGAACACTCCTATGGCAACTGGATGTAAGTTGAGCAAAGATGATGACTCTCCTAAGACAGATCAAACCAAGTATAGATCAATGATTGGAGGATTATTGTATCTCACTCAGACTAGACTAGATATAATGCAGGTTGTTGGTCTTGTGGCAAGATTTCAGGCTGACCCTAGAGAATCTCATGTTATGGCAATCAAGAGGATTTTTAGATATCTAAAGGGGACAGTTGAGTATGGCCTATGGTATCCTAGAGATCAGGATTTCTCTCTTCATGCATATATAGATGCAGATTGGGCAGGAGATGTGGATGACTGAAAGAGCACCAGTGGTGGAGCATTCTTCTTGGGAAAGAAATTGGTTTCTTGGCTAAGCAAGAAACAAGAGGCAATATTTCTGTCTACAACTGAAGCAGAATATATTACAGCAGCAGGTAGTTGCACTCAAATCTTATGGATGAAGCAGATGTTAAGAGACATGAAAGTAGAATATGAGGAGCCTATCACAATTTTCTGTGATAATTCAAGTGCAATAAATATTTCCAAGAATCCGGTATTGCATTTTAAGACCAAGCATATATCTATAAAATTTCACTTTTTGAGAGAACAAGTGAACAAGGGTGAAGTCAGATTGGAGTATGTGCCCTCCAAGGATCAGCTTGCAGATAATTTTACTAAACCTCTTCCCAAAGACTCTTTTGAGTATCTCAGGGAGAAGTTAGGGATCATGGCCCCTCCGGTGGTGAACTAGGATGCACTGATGTGCATCAGTCCGGTGGATATCACAGTCATATCTTGTGATCCAGATTGATGATGGGGAGCTGCTACTAAGGGGGAGCAGTTGGTATGATTCTAATGTGTTACAAGTGCAAGTATGAGCCCTTTGCCATTGATGTCAAAGGGGGAGAGAAGACATGTGAAAAATAAGTAGTTGATGATCAAAGGGGGAGCAGTAAAAGAAGAGAAGTTCTTGTCTTGATGGTTTTTCACATCATATGTTGCCATCAATGACAAAGGGGGAGATTGTTGCAAGTATGAGGTTAACCAGTGTTGTCATTGATGTCAACATACTCATATTGCATTGGTAAGAAGGTTTGGATGAGCTGTGTGCTGAGGATATTGAGAAAATTAGTCTCAATCAGGAACAGTGAAGAACAGTGATGAGAAGAAGGCAAATGTACTCAATAGGTTGAGGATCAGAGGATACATATTAAAGGGTTTGTAGATATGAGTATTGAGATGCTCCAGTTAAGATTTTAGAGGTCTACATAAAGAACTAAAGAAGTTATGGTTGTTTGTGTGAAACCGGTTCCGGCAGGTGTTCAGAGGTGACAGAGGGTCACAGAAAGGTCCGGTGAGATCCAGTATTGAATTATCCTATTCTACAGATTGGAAGGAGTGTTTGGGATGTCCTTGTGATGTGTCATCTTAATTTGTGTATGATTTGGAGGTCTAAAAGTACCTCTTGCATTGTGACAGTGGCGACAGACTGTGTTCTTAAAGTTTCAGATGATGAAGAGAAGAATTCCGGTAAGCTGATGAAGTGTAGATGTTCTTGTTGATTTAGGGAAGGTTATGATGATTGTTGGATCATGTACAGTTTGTGTTGGTGGTCCGCATTGAAGTTAGAGTTAGATTTGGTGTTATGACCACTGGTTGTTGGTGTTCTTCCTGTGACAGGGCGACCGGATATTTTACACGCCTTACGAATGTTATTATGGATGTTTGCCGACTTAGATGATTGTTCCTAAGTCGATGCCTTGTATAAATAAGTGTTTGTGAATTCAGTTTGAGGGTGTCTTGGTGTGGATGTGTGTGGCATAGTGAAGAGAAGTGCGAAAGACAGAGCAAGTGTTTTGGGCTTAAATGGAACTAATCCGGACATGGTAATGATGTCATTCTCCAGTTCAAGATTGTGATTCTTATCACTCTGTAGACAGTGTGTCTCTTTGTAGGCAGTGTGCCTCTTGTGAGCAGTGTGCTCGGGCTGTGAGCCCTAATTGGTAGGTGCCATCTTTTTCTTATTCTTCTAACAGAGAATAATCCTTGGGTTAATCACCCTGTGGTTTTTCCCTTAACCAGGTTTTCCACGTCAAAATCTTGGTGTTCAATGTGTTGATGTTTATCTGCTCTAATGTTTATGCTTTATGCTTTCATGGATGATTAATTTCTATGCTAATGAATAACTAAGTGGATCTAAATGTTTGAATTGGAAGAAAGTTTAGGATAACTGATTCACCACCCCCCCTCTCAGTTATCAACAATAAGGTGTGCTAGATTGGTGTTCCCTTGATCAAAGTTAGCATGACAAATGTTGGGGGATGGATAAGTATGATGGCATGGATGTGTAAGGGGATGGTGATTGATATGAGGGTAAAGGTTGATATGAGATTGATGGTGCGGGTATATAGGATGAAGGTAGGTATGATGAAGGTTGAAAGAATGAAGATTGATATGATGTGTATGGGGATGATATGTAGGGTGTTTGTTGATATGATGAAGGTTGGGTAGGGGCTTGGGATTCTCCAATGATGAGGTGTGCTAAGGGTATATCCTTAATGTCATTTTTGCATTTTTCCTTAGCATTAGGATCCATTTTCTCATAGACTTTTCTAAGTCTTTGTAATTGTTGCATTGCTTCATAAGGATCCATTTTGTGGGAGAGATATGAGATGAAATGGAGGATAATGGATGATTGTGATGTTGGGAATCAAATTTCAAGACATTAGGATGATTTGATTTGATTTGTTTTTGGTGGATGGTTCTCTATGCTTTTGATAGACTAATGATCTTAAGCAAGAGGGTTGATGTGATCAACTAAGGTCTTGATTTTTGATTGGGTTGATTTGGATTTGGAGTTTGATAGTGATGTTGGGGGACTTGGATGTTGATTGGGATTGATGTTGATGTGATGTGATGATGACTTAGGTAGGATTAGGGTTTGGTATGGAATGATTAGAGATGATTAGGATAATGATTAGGGTAATATTGATAGGATGATGATGAAGAATGGAGATGTGACTAGGATGTGCTTAGGGATGATTGGGATTGAGGTTGATTTGATAAGAATGTAATAATGATGTTGATTGGATAATCATTTGGATAGAATGATGATGATTTGATGATGTAGAGTGACAAGGATATGATTAGGAATGAAGTGGCTAAAAATGAGTGATTAGGATGAATGTGATTGGATTTGAATGTGTTGAATGACTTGTCTTTATGTGTTTGGTGTTTTTCTTGATTTGACAATGTTTAATCAAATGGTCACATTTATACAAACATGATTCACTCACGCAAGACACATAAGTACTTTTGAATTTGAAGAATATGATGATGATTAGACAAGCACACATGGAAGACACCTCAACAAGCCCTAATGTCTAGTTTGATAGGGTATGGCCATTTAGGTTTTGGTCAATGTTTATACGAGGTTGACTAAGAAATTGAAAGTGAAATCCTGTCACACAGCCGGGAGAAGGGGGTAACCCACCCTTCACCTTCACTTCCCAAAGGTAGAAAGTTCTTTGGGGCTTAGCCAAGAGTGACAAGATTCCAACTCTCAATGAGGGTGTCTTTCGATTCAGCCTCGATTGAGGTCGTCCCTAGGGGTGATGAAATCCCCTAGCAGGCCTCCTAGGAAAGGGTAAACAAAAAAAAATCAAGTGACGTGTTTTTGATCTCCAAGATCACCTTGTGGTGTGAGGAGAGAGCATACACACTCACACTTGATTCACACTTGCAATGGTTAATTGCCCTTAGAAATTGAAATGTGTGAAAGACATGTCAAGCAATGGTTCTTTTTATACCCAAAATCCAAATGTGAATGAAAGACACTGGTTGATTTTATGCCCAATTTTGATGTGTTATGAAGCAATGTTCATTTTATGAGCCCAAATCGATTCTGTGATGCAAACAAGATTTGTTTTATGTCCCAAATTGAAGTGTGTATGCAAACAATGATTATGATGAAATGAGCAATAGAATGAGTGCACCTGATTATTTTGCTGTCCAAATTGATGTAGATGTTGATCCTGATGTTGTTCTAGCCCCGAATGATCACCTACAAGTCATAGAATTGAAAACGAAGCAAGTAGACTAGCCAAGATGATCGTTATGCAAAAATCAAGAATCTGATAAAATCTGATGAAAAATGAACTGATACAGAAAAAATGACTGCATGACCAGATTCTTTGCAAAATTCTATGCAATTTGAAAAAAAAATTCGCTGAAAAAGGATCAAATTTGCAAGAGATATGAGCATTTGAAGTTTTGAAGCATCTTTGACTTTGACTAATAAAAAATGTTGCAAACGATATACTCACCTAAAAATTTCTTCACAGCTGTGTAGTTTGCCTCATCAGCTTTCTGGCAAGTCCTTGTTTGCGAAATTTTGACTCCGTATGTGAAAGTTGTGAGGGAGAGAAAAAAATGCATCCTTTGGTATATAGGAAGCACAAGAGGTTAGCTTGACTGTTTGGTTAACTGCTAATGGTTTGTTTGTTCGTGGTCACATGAGAGAGTTAACTCCTGGTAGTTAAGGAAACTTTTAGCAGTCAATGTTTAAGCGAGCCCCTGGTCATCCAGGTGACCAGGGGTTAAACCAATCAAAAAAGGAGGAATAATAGAGGGGCTAGCCCCCTCAGTCACTGATATGACCGCACTCCAAAGTCTATTATGGCTTAAAGTTGACTGTGACCTTGTAGGTGGCTTAGGGCTCCATTAGGGTTTAAGGCAGACTAGGTCTAGGGTTTGGTCGACTGGTAATTTGTGGGAGACGGCTAGAGGCAGCGAGATAAGTAGAGGTGGATGGAGGTTCTGTATTGGTGGCGACGAAGCTCTGAAAGTTAACTTTTCCTCTGAATTGTTTCCATAGAGGGAAGACAAAAATTGAGTGGCGAGAGGAGCATTGGAAGTGGTCGGGCAGATGGACGGGCGGCATCCAAGCTGAAGATTGGCGGTGACCAAACTATCGAAGACTGTGACAGTTAGTAGATGGTGGTAGCTTAGTGTCGAGAGGGTGTCGACTGAGAGATATGAGAAGTGGCAATAGTAAAACAAAGCAATGGCAGAGGTAGGGTAGGGTTGCAACACAGAGAATAGAAGTCTATAGGGAGTGTCGACTATGATAAGAAAGACGGCAGAAGAAGATAAGATCGATGGTGTCGAAAAAGATCTGTGGGCAACAAAAGCGATAGATGAGAATTTTGACCTAGGGTTTTGAGACTTTGACGGGTTTAGGTCTTAGGGTTTCAGTTGATAGTTACAAACCATGTAGTCAACAATGATAAACTTAAACCCGCAGTATACAGGGAAAGACAATCATGCAATAAAAACCATTAAACCTGCAAAACAAGAAAACTTCAACAGAGAAAACCAGCAATCATACAATACAGACAATGCATAGATGAGTGTGGTAGGGGTCACAAATCTGTACGGTATGGGTCCGTATGGTACAGATCAATACGGTACAGTGTGTGGCCCTAAAAAATTTTCAAAAATTTTCAGTCACAGAACATAGTCAACTTTACTGTCAAAAAACTTAGAAACAACCTTCTGATCACAACAATGAGGTTAGTTTCTACCCAAGATGCAACCTGCAACAACTCACCCCTAAAACTTGCAAAACTTCACAAAAACTAGGGTTAGAAAATGAAGATTTTGACAACAAAGCCTGCAAAAAGCGACGATTAGATCTAAGACCGGGCATGCCAATGTGATCTATGAAATCAAAATGAAGTTGAAATACAAATCAAATGCAAACACAAATGATATACGTTCACAATGACCCACAAATCCAAGATAGAGTGAAGGAGTTGCACCCAAGAGCTCCTTAGGTTTTACCCAATTTGACTGAAATGTGGATTGCTCAATACTTTCTCAACACAATGTAGATGAGGGACTTGGACTTAGATGGAGATGGAGATGGGGATGAGGCATGATTTTGGCATTATGATGGTATGATGAGAAGATTTTGGAGAGATATTGGCAAAGGTTGGATGCAAGAAGTCTCTTTCAAATGGCTTAGAGAAGGGTCTCATTTATAGATTTTCTAAAAAGAGGATGGAGGGTGAGGATCAAAAGTTGAGATCAAAGCCTAGAAATGAATGAGAGTTAGGGTTAGGATTGAAGCCATAGCCTTGTGACAAGTGTCACAAGGGGCGTGGATGAGAGAGATCAAGGGTTAAAGCTTGGTCAATGGGATTGGAGGACTATCATTATTTGTAAATTTTAAATTCACATGGGGAAAGGTGTGGAGGACAAAAATGAATTAAAGATTCATTTTTGGGAAGAGTGGATATGGCAAGTGAATTTTTAATTCAACTCATGGGGGAGTGTGAATTAAAAATTCACTTTTATGTGGAGATGTGAAGATGTACACTTACATGTGTAAGAGGGTGATAAATGAGGGGTAAGGAGGATTTGACCCTTTGAATAAAAGATTGATTTTTATTCAAAGGTGTGTGGAAGGATGGGCTAAGAAAGGTTAATTAAGTGTTTAGCTTAATTAACTTAGGTCTAGGGGATAGGTAGGCTAGGGTAGATTGATTAAATAATTGCTATTTAATCAACTAGGCTAGGGATAGGTTGATTAATAGGGTGGATTAATCAGATAAGCAAGATTTATCTAATTAACAAGGATTAGGGAAATGGACAAAATTAACTAAATAAATATTGAGAATATTTATTTAATCAATAAGGATATAGTCATAAGGTATAGTGATAAATTAAATGAATTAATTGATCACAAGGGATAGACAGATGGTTAGGGGTAAATTAATTAAATAAGATGACTTTATTTAATTAATAGGAGGGATAAATTAGTGTAGAGATATGGGGAATTGGTTTGCAGAGCAAGTCAATTTTAGGTGTCTACACCAAACACTAATGAATTGTGGGCATTCTCTGGGAGACTCCCATGGAAAGACAAAGTTCTTGTTGAAGCTTTGAGATCACTAATTGAAGACTTTTGAAAGAATTACACAAGGGTATCTCCGAATCAAAGGGATGTGGTAAGAAGGAGAATCAGTAGTTGAAGCCATGAACCACATCCATAGCATTTTTGGATATGACTCAAACACAATTTTTTGGTAAATTTCTAAAGATGTATCCTCAAATTAAAATTTCTCAAAGTTATTTTGAAATGCTAAAACCTTTCGTTGCCAAAATAAATCACACCCAAACTACTTGTTGTTGTAGATTACATATTGAATTTTCTAACCATTTTGATGTTTATCGGTCCATATGTTTAGATTTGCACACTAGCAATGTTTTGCAGGATTGTGGCATATGTACCCCACCAACTACTTCAAGAGACTTCATATCAATATTTTTATGTGATAGAGAGGAACGTCAAATATTCTACAGGAAATTATGCTTGGATGACACATGTCAGCATTGCGGTGGCTTGCAACGTATGCCAATATGTGATCATATGGAAAGAACACATGCGGTTGGAAATGAACTAGTAGAGTTCGACAAGTATAAAATAGTGACATACAATACAAAAGATGGTAAAGAAGCAAAGAGGTGTAAATATGTTATTCAAAAGATTCTAGTGTATCAGTTTATGTCTATATTTCATGACAGTATAGTGTATGAGTATGTAATACATGCCCATAGAGCTCGATGGTTGGACTTGCAATTCAAGTTATGCAAAGATACATTTCCAGTTGATAGCATTGTTTCAGTCGTTGACTTTGTAGAGAACTACAGTCTACAGCCATAGTGTGAGGTGCAATCCCAATATTACAACTTGACACAGGTTTCTATATTTGTGCACATCACATTCATTCATGCGAATGATAGTATAGAGGATGACATAAAGATCATAAGGGAGTATCATTTTTATATAAGAGTTGATCGCACGGATTCCGCGGAGTTCGTGTAAGGTTGCTTTTAGGTGTTCTACAATGATTTGGCTAGAAGGGGCATATCATTCAGTCAACATATCATATAGTCAGATAAATGTGCATCACAATTAAAGAACTCGTAGAATTTCTATTGGCTGAGCAAGAGGCATAATATTATAGGTGTTCAACATATGTAGAACTTTTGTGAGGCCAGGCATGGAAAGGGGGAGCATGATGGTGCATGAACATGTAACAAGAGAGCCATAGAACAAGAAGAGTTAAAGTATAAATACAATGCAAAGTTGACAGATGCAAAATCAATCGTCGAGTGGTGTAATGCTTCGATGGGTCGAGGTAATGAATGTAAGTCTTCAGTTTGTAGGTTTTTTTGGTTGATAGATGATACTAACATTGCACCATATGAGGACTATTGTACACTGAGAGGATCAAGTGAGCTACACTCTTTCAGAAGCTCAATTGCAGGTTCATGGAGTATCCATATGCGGAAGATGGCATGCTTTTGTTCTTCATGCACAATTCAAGCCTGGAATGGGTGCGAGTCAAATTAGTGGATTGAAGAATGGCGGTTAAGTTATCTTAGCCCACTTGACACGTATCGACCCTTGACAGTACTAGAACTGACAGAGATGGAATCATCAGTTGAATTTGACCACATATCAGATCTAGTTCAACTAGGTAATATATCTACTTGCATAGTTTTTGAAATTCCTAATGTTATCTTAAACTTTGTAGTGTTTTTGTAATATTGACTAATTTCATATAATTTGTTGCACATATCATTGTAGGGCATGTTTATGCAGTTATTATAGATAAAGATAATGAAGAGGGAACAAATTATTACTTGTGTCATTGTGTTGAGGCCAAAAAGAAATTGGAGGCCCCAGTTACAGATGGAGAAAACATCGACTACCCTACAGGCTCAGTGGTTGTTACTAAAACATGGCTTAGAAGGTACCCACATAAGAGTGTTAATGTTTGGCTGTTAGAGGACTTTGACACGCATCCAAAGATTCTTCATTACTCCAACCTTGTCTTGGCAACCAATGATCATTTGATACAATATCGAGGTAGACCTTTGAACAAGACCTTGTGGAAGGTACGTGAGTCTGACCATGAGGCAATACTTGACACAATCAAGAGTAGAGAAGACCCAGATGGTTCGTTGGATTAATTTGTAAGTATGCATAAAACTTTTCTAGATGGTTACTTGTACTTTGTTTTGTATATAAACAGTAGTATGAGTTGCTTCCCTCTAGTATATTTATGTTTAGTCAATTTTTCTTTTTAATGCTTCTCATAGGAGGTCACAACTCCAGTATGTCCAACTATGGACAAAGAAGCTAGAGAAAAGATGATGGAGAGTGATCACCAGATGGCGGTAAGTGATCGATTATATATGTGATGTCATATATTTCATGTACATTTTGTTATAGTAATGTGCATATTATTTGATTGTATTAATAGGTGGAGCTGCATGAGCTTGAATTGTCGAAGAGATCTACTTGACGGTAGAGAGAGGATGAGTAATGGATTGGCTCTACATCTTCACGGTCAAGCAAGGGCCACCATTTATTTCATAAAAGTCCATAGGAAACTAGTTTTGGGACATACTTTTGTATGTTACCAATGTATGTACATACTTTTCTATGTTACCGATGTATATTTTTATATATATGCTTGTATGGCTTTGTTTGGACATGCCTATATGGTTTTGTATTTTAATTAGATGTTATGTTCATGACATTATGTATACGACAATTTATATTAAATATTTAATATGATGATCAATTATCCTTACATGAATTTGGTTTTACACGTGCCAATTACATTTTCTTGAAAGTAAGGAATGCATAATTGTGCAGGTCTAAATTGGTTGTCTATTGTTTGATGATACCATAATGCATCTCCATAGAGTATGTGATGTGATTCACAGAGTTGTAGTGCTTCAAGACAAGGCATGAGTTGTAGTGCTTCAAGCAGTGGTATGAACTTGAGAAGCAATGGTGGATTGATGCAGAGTAGGGTGGAGGACTTTTGCCTAACTTAATCAAACAACTTTTACAACTATAGAACCCTAATTTGGTGGGTTTCTCTCACAAGTTTCCCATTCTCCTTGTAGTACTCCACAATTGGTTTTTCCAACATAAATTCCTAACCAGACCTCATACCAAAAATTGTGAATACATATTTGAGTACCCATTATGGCATTTGACAACATACCAAATTTGTAGGTGAGGTTGTTTTGGAACACTGAAGGCTAATTTCTGCTGTTACGCTTTAATATAGGCCTAATTAGGCTTATTCCTCTAGGTCACAATAAGGTTTTCACAACCCAGACCTTAAACTTTCATGCCAATAGCCAAAACATGTCCCAAATAATCTATCTTAATGTCAAATCCCTTCAAAGCATTTCCCAAGAGCCTTTCTACAAACCCTAACACCCGTGCATCTCATATACCAAAAACACGAGGTTTTCTGCCTAGGGCATCAACTAATTGGCCTCAATCTTCATCCCTTGCTCCTGCCACTTCAAGACCACAAAAAAAAACATGTATACCCTTATTCCACCAGGTTTAAAGTTTATTCAACGGTGGAATGAGGAGAAATCCATGATTTTCAGTTAGAACTCACCCTAATGAGGGTTTCAAGCAATCTAGAGAAAAAATGCTCTAATTTACTCAAAACTGAATGAAATCAAAGGAAACCAATTGGTTCATTCCATTGGATCATTAGATTTGGTTGTGGTTCTTCATCATAACATGTCATTATTTCAGGAGTTGGATTGGGTTGTGGTTCTTCCTCATGACAGAAGTTTGTTCATGTTGTCATGCTTCTTTATCCTCCATGTCTTCAGTGTTCTCAGTGTCTTCATGTGTCAAACATTTCTTCAGTGTCCTCATGATGTTGATGTTGATAAAAAAATATGGTGTTAAGCACCTCAATCATTTAGGGCAACAGGCTACTGACAAAGTCCCTTAAGATCCCTAAGATAGAAAAACTGCCAAACTTTGATAGAGGTTTTCTTAGAATTCATGGTAGCTGGGAACACTCGTTTGGACCTATAGGTGCACTTGGGGTCTGTCCACAATAATCCCTCTCAGTTTTGGTCAACTACAACCCATTTGACCATGCCAAAATCAAATGCATTCTTGCAAAATGCTTTAGTTTCATGTAATTGAAAGGTGCTAGGAGTGGCATTTTGCATTCCATTGCTCATGGGGTTGAACAGACTGGACCAACACATTAGGGTGGGTGGAAAAATGCCAAGGGATGTCTCGTTTCAAGTGCCAAGTGCCCCAATCGTTCATGGCAGAAGGCTACCAACAAAGTCCCTTAAGATCCCTAAGATGCAAAAACTACCAAACTTTGATGGAGCAGTTCTCAGAATTCATGGCAGCTAGGTGTTAGGAAAAGTGTCTCAAAATTGCAACTTTGAAAGATTACTATTCTTCTCAGTTTTGGTATTTTTTGAATACCCTTTATCTTGGATAATGGTTTGGAACTTTCAAAGTTTCCAAAAGTTTCCAAGAGAGCTAAAAATAGTGAGACTTACTATTTTTAGTAAGTTCTTTGATTGAGCTTGGGTTGACCTAAATTTTTTCCCAGAAGGTGCGAAACAATGAAGTGAACATCTCGGGTGAGTTTCGTCTCAAGATCATATCTGGATTTTGAGATATTAAAGTTTTTGTTTTTTGAAACTGCTGGAAAAAGTCTTTGAACTAAAATACTGGAATAAAAAATTCTCTAAACGTCTCAAAAATTGGGATAACTGGAATAGCTTTCCGAGCATAAAACGGTTCATCAATCGAACACCCGAATCAAAAGTTATGGCCTCCAGAAGTGGGAACTTCTATTTTGGGAAATGTAAAAACATGTTGGACACATAAAAGAGCTATAAAGGGGAGAGATACACGTGTTGGTGTGTGGTTTGGCACATCACAAGACATCTTTGATTGGAGATAATTTGGCCACCACTTTTTGGGTGGTTTTGGCTCATGGTTCTGTAATTAGCGTTGGTGGTGTGCTGTATTATATCTCCTATATATCAGGAACTTGAGATGGAGGTTGCATGTAGAATCTTATAGATGTTGAATTACCTCCTAGATCTCTAGTTGGATATACTCTTGTAAAAACTTGCTCTGCAAGTATATTGTAATCTTCCTGATTTCTGAATAATATATTGAGTGGCTTTGGAGTGTGGGGTTTTTTACCTGAAAGGGTTTTTGCCCGCGTATATCTTGTGTTGCGAGTTTTGTGTTTGCATTTGGAAGTTGTTATTATCTTTCTATTAATGTACGTCTTAATCTGTAACTGTAAAAGTAAAAATTTGCATAAGTCTTTCCGTATTAGATCAGTGTAGGAAGTGTTTTCCGCATACCTTGCTTCCTTTCACTGGGAACATTTTGTTTAGACCTACAGGTGCACGTGGGGTCCATCCACAATAACCTCTCTCAGTTTTGGTCAACTCTAGTCTGTTTGACATGCCGAAATCAAATGCATTCTTGCAAAATACTTTAGTTTCATGCAGTAGAAAGGTGCTAGGAGTGACATTTTGCATTCCATATCTCGTGGGACCAAACGAACTGTACCAACATGATGGGGTGGGTAGGTAATTCTAGGGGAGGTCTCATTTCATGTGTCAAGTGCCCCAATCATTCGGGATAGCAGGCTACGAGCAAAGTCCGTTAAGATCTCTAAGACACAAAAATTGCAAAACTTTGATAGAGTAGTTCTTATAATTTGTGGTAGCTGGGAACATTTTGTTTAGACTTATAGGTGCATGTGGGGTCCGTCCACAATAATCTCTCTCAGTTTTGGTCAACTCTAGTTTGTTTGACCATGCCAAAATCAAATGCAATCTTGCAAAATGCTTTAGTTTCATGCAATAAAAAGGTGCTAGGAGTGAGATTTTGCATTCCATAGCTCGTGGGGCTGAACAAACTATGTCAACATGTCAGGGTGGGTGGGTAAATGCCAGGGAAGGTCTTGTTTCATGTGCCAAGTGCCCTAATCATTCGGGGCAGTAGGCTACCGGTAAAGTCCCTTAAGATTCCCAAGATGCAAAAACTTCCAAACTTTGATGTAGTAGTTCTCAAAATTTATGGTAGCTGGGAACATTTTGTTTGGACCTATAGGTGCATGTGGGGTCCATCCATAATATCTTGTCTTAGTTTTGGTCAACTCCAGTCTGGTTGACCGTGCTGAAATCAAATGCATTCTTGCAAAATGCTTCAGTTTCATGCAGCAGAAAGATGCTAGGAGTGACATTTTGCATTCCATAGCTCGTGGGGCCGAACAGACTACACCAACACGTCAAGGTGGGTGGTTAAAGGCCAAGGGAGGTCTCATTTCATGTGCCAAGTGGCCCAATCGTTCAGGGTAGTAGGCTACCGACAAAGTCCCTTAAGATCCCTAAGATGAAAAAACTACCAAACTTTGACAGAGCAGTTCTCAGAATTCGTGGTAGCTGGGAACATTTTGTTTTAACCTACAGCTGCATGTGGGATCCATCTACAATAACCTCTCTTGGTTTCGTTCAAGTTCTATCCATTTGATTGTGCCGAAATCAAACACATTCTTACAAAATGCTTTAATTTCATGCAGTGGAAAGGTTGCCAGGTGCCATATTTTTTGTTTTGTTCATTGTGGTTTGAACCAACTATGCCAACACATTGGGGTGGGTGAGTAAATGGTAGAGAAGGTCTCATTTCATGTGTCAAGCATCCTAGTCATTCCGGGCTATAAGCTATCGACAAAGTAGAAAGTTGCTAACACTAAAATTTCGCATTCCACAGGTCTTGGGTGTGAAAAAATTGTGCCAACACATCTGGGTGGGTGGGTAAATGGTAGAGAAGGTCTCCTTTCATGTGCCAAGTGTTCCAGTCATTCTAGCCTGCAAGCTACCGACACCTAGCACCTTTCGTGTTTGCCGGTAGCTTGCAGCCTGGAACAACTGAGACATTTGGCGTACAAAACAAGACCTCCCCTAGCATTTACTTGCCCAATCGAACATGTTGGTGCAGTTGGTTTGGCCCCACAATGACCAAAACAAAAAAAATATGGCACATAGCAACCTTTCCACTACATGAAACTGAAGCATTTTACAAGAATGCATTTGATTTTGGCATGGTCAAACAGAGAAGAGTTGAACGAAATTGAGAAAGGTTATTGTAGTAGGACCCCACATGCACCTGTAGGTCCAAACAAAATGTTCCCATCTACCATGAATTCCAAGAACTGCTCCATCAAAGTTTGGTGGTTTTTCATCTTAGGGATCTTAAGTGACTTTGCCAGTAAACTGCGCCGAATGATTAGGGCACTTGGCACACAAAACGAGACCTCCCCTGGCATTTAACTGCCCACCCTGATGTGTTGGCACAGTCCATTCAGCCCAACGATCTATGGAATGCAAAATGTCACTTCTAACACCTTTCTACTACATGAAACTAAACCCTTCTTGAGTGTGTACAATGGTAGGGTTTGAACAAATAGAAATTTGTTGTTGAAATTCACAACATCTTGATGGTATTGTGGCCATGATTTTCTCATATGACATGAAAAGAGCTATTCCATAACCTTGATTATTATGATTAGAAGCACGGAAATAAACCCTACAAGAAACAAAGCAATGATTAGATCTCAATATGATCATGAGATACCCAATCATCTGTATTAGTCTAAATCATAAAATCTCTTCAAATAAAGATTGATCCGATGGTTTGGCAAGTTTCCATTGGCACCCAAATCCTGGGTCTTCATTAGAAATCCTTGAATGCTAATTATTGCCATTATGCTTCTTTCTTATTAATTCTTACTAATTAGGGTAATCATAAGGAAATATATAGTATCTCATGTATTCTTACAAAATACATATGGGAATTTTATCAAATATTGTAGCTGCATTGAATGATGCCTCAAAAAAATGTGGTCTATTGGAATTTTGAAAAATGTTGTAGATTCAACTGCCCTCGAAGACATGTATGCAAAATGCGGAAGCATAGACGAGGTGAGTGAAATGTTTGACATGATGCCTCAAAGAAATATGGTCTCATGGAATGGTATGGTTGCAGGATATGAAAATAATGCTTTAGAAACTTTCAAGCAAAACTAATTGGTGGGTGTAAAGCTAAAATCCACAACCTTTGATTACATCCTCTCTGCTAGTGCCAAAGTAAGATCTTTGGAACACAATACATGGACATCTATCAAATCATAAAGGATATGGGAATTTAATAAGACGTTATAGTTGCAACTATCTTAGGAGACATGTATGCAAAATGTGGAAGCATAGAGAAGGCAAGTGGATAGTTTGACATGATGCCTTAAAGAAATGAAATATCATGGAATCCATAGTCTGATACATCTAAATATCAGACTTACTGTGCCAACAAATCCTAGGAACAATTCAAGTGCCAACAAAGATTGAAATTAACTCTTTCCTACTCATCCCAATTGCTATAAGACTACAAGAACATTAAAATGATACACCAAAGAAAGCACTAAAATCCAATTGCCAACATGCTAGTGAATGAGCATTGAATGTGACCACATAAAGAAAAATCATACTATTCTTCAACAAATAACATCTCCTTGGTCCAAAAATTCAAAAGACCTAGAAAGCACATCTCAATGCACATTTAGATGAACAGACACACTTCCAACTTTATTGAGCCAAGTGAAAAAAGAAAATTCATTCCTCGAAAGAAAGCCAGTGATATAATAAGAAAATTAATGGTGCCATTACAAATGCTAAGAGAGAAGGAAAGGAAAAGACAAAACATGTTTGGCTAGGCAATAAGTAACATCTTTGTCAATATCAAGCAACACTATGATGTTGCAATGTGGCACTATTTGAATCAAGTTAAGCATGACTATCTACAATACAAGCTATGCCTTTATGAAAAAAGGTTAAAATCTTTCATCAAGTTCTATTTAAAATGCATACAAATCACATGCATACCAACTATCAACCTAGTCCATATTGTCTTATTTCTAACAACAGCCCACTCCCATCACTTAAAACTAATTCCACTAATTATGAACTTTGAAATATGACTTTTAGAGCAGTTTTTCTAAAACTAGTTTGGAACCCATGTTTAACTGCCTTGAAGGCAAGAAAAATGTAAAACCCACCATTCCATCCAGTGAAATCTCATGAAACTTGGTGGAATGGATGGGGTTAGGGTATTTTAGGTGTCTACAATGTTGCAGGAGTAGGGGAGAGTGATAAATGCAAGTTTGGTTGATGCCCTAGGTTGAAAACCTCATGCTTTTGGGTATAGAATGTGCAAATGAGCTAGGGCTTGTAGAAAAGCTCTTGGGAAAAGGTTTGTAATGGTTGGAATTATTTGGGAAGACCATCTTTGACATGTTTGAGGTGTTGGTGTGAAGATTTGAAGTTCGGGATTAGAAAACCCTGTGGTGACCCATCTAAACTAGCCTAATTAGGCCTAAATTGTAGTGTAACAGTACCATTTTGACCCTTGTGTTATAAAACACTCTCATCTATATTTGAAGTATGTTGTGTAAGAGAATAATGGGTATCCAAAGTAATTTTTATCTCATGGGTTAGAGTTGTTTCCTTCAAATTATGTCAAAAATACCCTTTTTGCTGTCCTACAAGGCATATTGGAAGATTGTGAAGAGAATCACTTTGTTTGAGGTGTTAAGACTTTAGACAAGGATTGATTGAGTGATTTTGATCTTTGATACCCTGCTCTACATCACTTTCTTCTTTCACAATATAGGTTGACATAATTTCCACTTCTTAGACAAGAGTTTAATTAGTATGTTATTGTCACCAATGCTATGGTTAACAAAGACCCTTTTCCTAGTGATACCATGTCTTGCAACACCCCGCACCACCCCTACACCCTCATCCCCACAAAAACAAATCAAGCACTATTAACTATGGAGTTATCTTGCATCAAAGCATAAAGGATATAGGAATTTTGTAAAATGTCGTAGTTGTAAGTACCCTGCAAGACATGTATGCAAAGTGTGGAAGCATATACAACAAACATTCAAACTGTTTGACACGATGCCTCAAAGAAATATTCTCTCATGGAATGTAATGATTGCAAGATATGCACAAAAAGGATTTGTTGAAAAGAGTTTAGAAAATTTTGAACAAGTAAAAGCAATTGGCACGTGTAAAGACAAATTCCACAACTTTTGCCAACATCCTCCCTATCGGTACACCAAAATAGAATGTTTGGAACAACGTATGGACAACCATCAAAGCATAAATGATATAAGAAATTTGACACATGCTGTAATTACAGCTTCCCTTGTAGACATGTATGCAAAGTATGGAAGCATAGACAAGGCACGTGAACTATTTGCAATGATGCCCCAAAGAAATGTCACCTCATGAAGGTCCATGAACTGTATGAAAAGTGTGAAGACATAGGTCCAAGGCACATGAATTGTTTGAAATGATGCCTCAAAGAAATGCATAGTCCCACAGAATGTAATGATTGCAAAATATGCACAAAATGGATTATTTGAAAATGATTTATAAACTTTCAAGCAAATGCAATTGGCACGTGTAAAACCAAATTCTTGTAACGATAATTGATCATCATATTAAATATTTAATATACACTATCATATACATAATTTCATGAACATAACATCTAGTTTATATACAAAGCCATATAGGCATGTCCAAACAAAGCCATACAGGCATATATTCAAAAATATACATTGACAGTTCATACAAAATTATGTATACAAAGCCATCTACGCATACAAAAAATGTCCCAAAAACTAGTTTCCTATGGACTTTTATGAAATAATCAGCGGCCCTTGCTTGACTGTGAAGATGTAGAGCGAATCATTGACTCATCCTCTCTCTATCATCGAGTAGACCTCTTCGACAGAAGTCGATCTAGTTCCACCTGTTCATACAATCAAACAATCTATGCACATTAATATAGAAAATATATGAAATATATAACATCACATATGTAATCGATCACTTACTACCACCTGATGATCACTCTCCATCATCTTGTCTCTCTCTACGTCTATACTTGGATGGACTGGAGTTGTGACCTCCTGTTAGAAGCATCAAGAAGCAAAATTGACTAAACATAAATATCATTTTTGTACATCAAATGACATGAGATAAAAAAAGAAATTCAAAATTATGACATTTTCATGTTATTGGCTCATACCTCAGTCAAATGATTTGCATACATCATGGCTGAAGCAATGCCTATCTACGCTGACTCACAAAGATCAGGAGTAGTCTCCACTGTATTTAGTATCTGAAAATCAAGTTCAAGATTATTCAAACAAAATAAATACATAACATTATTTTAAAAATGCATAATGATTAGAAATAGTTAAATTTACCTTCGTAAAATTGGTGGGTTGGTGTCCAGGGGACCGAGGAAACCGTGAAGGTGCTAGTGACTGTTGAAATCATCAACTTGTCACAAAATAATATTACCATTGACACATCTACAATAATTATGATTATGTGATAAATTACATACCCGTTGAGTTGACCTCCTCTCATAACCCGCCAATGGATAGCTAACGGAGGCAAGATGAAGACTCTGACCCTAGAATTTCATTGTGCAGACAATGACATACATTATTTTTGACTTATAATATAGATAATCATATAAAATTAATTACAAATTTCAAATAACAATATACTAAATCAAGATGAAACTTGTAACAAATTACTTGAGAGTCAATACCAAATGTATGCTGTAAGAGATCGTCACTGAGAACAGGTTCATCTAATATGTCCTACCCCTGTGTCACAACATCCTTCCACTACATGGCAGTATCCTGCTGAGAGTTCTGTCATGCCTCTTGCATCCCATAATCACATAGGTTCCCACATGAATTGCACAAATGTGGGGACACATGATGCCTACTACTCTCACCCTCATCAGCTTGGGTAAGATCATCGACCTGCTGTGATAGAGTTTAGGTGAGAGTAGTCAATGAATGTAATGTCTCCACCTCAACAATCTCCTTCAAAGCCAAAGGGAGTGACCTACACTTTAGCCTTGCTTGGGGTACAGGCACACGGCTTTCATCTTAATGAGCCCTAGGTCTATCTTGAATAGAGCCACCACCTCTACCCTGGAACTCACAAATGTCAAAATAATTCCAAATCTTGTTGAGGACAAAATCGCAGTGGAGTTTCCTCAAGAAATATTGTGGTACCTCATCATTGTTGCATGGACACTCATCAAAGACCATGTACCATCTATCATAAAAGTTTCAAGATATTTCTTCATTCCTACACCAATGTATAGGAAACCATTTGCAACTTTCTTCTAATCTTTAGCCAATTTTGGGATTAATAAAGTGTGAACATAATTGAGATTTTGTAATTTTTTCATTCTTGACTTGTTCATATGACAACTTGTCAGCATAATATTACCGACAACTCTCCCGATATTCTTGGAATTTGGTGATTTGTTTTGTCACCAAATCCGTGTGGGAAACAATCTCCTCTATTGATTTTGCAAGTGCCCTCCTATGATCAATGGTTCCACTTGGATTGTTTAGGGTTTGAATAATAGTTTGAAGATGTTTTTTGTTTTCTTCTATTATCCCTAGGTAGTGTTCTTGACTATCCCTTACATTAAAAGAAGGTAAAGGTGGGGTTTGAGGGTTTGGAGGGTTTTGGGGGTTCTTTTCACCCTCCTTAGCTAGATTTAGGTTTTCTCTTTCCCCAATAAATGTAAAAGCAATATAAAAACAAATTAAACATTAAAAACTCAAAAACTATTCTCAAACTAACAAAATCAGTCAAACCCTACCTTCTTCCTGTGTTGGAGCCTCCAAATTCGCATGATGACGTCTTTGGCAGCGAGGTGGCATCGTGGATTGATCGTTTTATTTCTTACACTTGATTGGATAGCCATTTTTTCAATGCGATCATCCTTTCACCTAAGTTTTTGGCTACTAAGCTTGCAATGGTCGTGGCTATGAGTGAGGAGAAATGAGTTTTCTTTTGCTTTTATGAAAAGAAAAATGTGAGCGTGTTATAATGCGCTCACATTTTTCTTTATTTTTGGACATGGTGGTGACTTTTTGGTCCTTCATCTCTTTGCATTTACCCTTATCCAAGGACATATTTTCCTAGATCCTAACAAAAACAACATAATCTGGAGTGCGCTACCCATTGGAATTGCACTTTTTGTATGTTACTGATGTATGTACATACTTTTGTATGTTACCAATCTATATTTTTGTATATATGCATGTATGGCTTTGTTTAGACATGCCTAAATGGCTTTCTATTTAAACTAGATGTTATGTTCATGACATTATGTAAACGATAGTTTATATTAAATATTTAATATGACGATCAATTATCCTTACATGAATTTGGTTTTACACGTGCCAATTGCATTTTATTGAAAGTAAGGAATGCATAATTGTGGAGGTCTAAATTGGTTGTCTATTGTTTGATGATACCATTATGCTTCTTCATAGAGTATCTGATGTGATGCACTGAGTTGTAGTGCTTCAAGACAAGGCATGAGTTGTAGTGCTTCAAGCAACGGTATGAACTTGACAAGTAGTGGTGGATTGATGTGGAGCAGGGTGGAGGACTTCTCCCTAACTCATTCAAACAACCTTTACAAATATAGAACCCTAATTTGGTGGGTTTCTCTCACAAGCTTCCGATTCTCCTTTTAGTATTCCACAACTTATTTTTCCAACATAAATTCCTAACCAGACCTCATACCTAAAATGTGAATATAGATTTGAGTACCCATTATGGCATTTGATAACATACCAAATTTGTAGGTGAGGTTTTTTTGGAACACTGAGGGCTAATTTCTGCTGCTACGCTTTAATTTAGGCCTAATTAGGCTTATTTCGCTAGGTCACAATAAGGTTTTCACAACCCAGACCTTAAAATTTCATGCCAATAGCCCAAACATGTCCCAAATAGTCTATCTTAACATTTCAAATCCCTTCAAACCATTTCCCAAGAGCCTTTCTACAAACCCTAACACCTATGCATCTCATATACCAAAAATAAGACGTTTTCTGCCTAGGGCATCAACTAATTGGCCTCAATATTCATCCCCTACTCCTACCACTTCAAGAACACAAAAAAAAAAACATGTCTACCCTTATTCCACTAAGTTTAAAGTTTATTCAACGGTGGAATGAGGAAAAATCCATGATTTTCAGTCAGAACTCACCCTAATGAGGGTTTCAAGCAGTCGAGAAAAAATGCTCTAATTTACTCAAAAATTAATAAAATCAAATGAAACCAATTGGTTTATTCCATTGGATCATTGGATTTGGTTGTGGTTCTTCATCATAACATGTCATGCTTTTAGGTGTTGGATTGGGTTGTGGTTCTTCCTCATGACAGGAGTTTGTTCATGTCTTCATGCTTCTTTGTCCTCCATGTCTTCAGTGTTCTTAGTGTCTTCATGTGTTAAAGATTTCTTCAGTGTCCTCATGATATTAATGTTGACTACAAAATATGGTGTTAAGCACCTCAATCATTTGGGGCAGTAGGCTATCTGCAAAGTCCCTTAAGATCCCCAAGACAGAAAAACTACCAAACTTTGACAAAGGTTTTCTCAGAATTCGTGGTAGTTGGGAACACTTCGTTTGGATCTACAGGTGTACATGGGGTCCATCCACAATAATATCTCTCTATTTTGGTCAACTACAACCCATTTGACCATGCCAAAATCAAATGCCTTCTTACAAAA
Source organism: Cunninghamia lanceolata (assembly GCA_027924645.1). Classification (NCBI taxonomy): domain Eukaryota; kingdom Viridiplantae; phylum Streptophyta; class Pinopsida; order Cupressales; family Cupressaceae; genus Cunninghamia; species Cunninghamia lanceolata. The sequence goes on from BSBN01000088.1 coordinate 5,208,470, forward strand.
TGCTTCAGTTTCATGCAATAGAAAGGTGCTAGGAGCGACATTTTGCATTCCATAGCTCATGGGGTTGAACAGACTATGCCAACATGTTGAGGTGGGTAGGTAAATGCCAGGGGATGTCTTGTTTCATGTGCCAAGTGCCCCAATTGTTCATGGCAGCAGGCTACTGGCAAAGTCCCTTAAGATTCGTAAGATGCAAAACTGCCAAACTTTGATGGAGCAGTTCTCAGAATTCGTGGTAGCTGGGTGTTAGGAAAAGTGTCTCAACCTTGCAACTTCGAAAGATTACTATTTTTCCCAGTTTTGGTATTTTTGAATACCCTTTATCTTGGATAATGGTTTGGAACTTTCAAAATTTCCAAAAGTTTCCAAGAGAGCTAAAAATAGCGAGACTTACTATTTTTAGTAAGTTCTTCGATTGAGCTCGAGTTGACCTAAAATTTTTCCCAGAAGGTGCAGAACAAGTAAGTGAACATCTCAAGTGAGTTTCATCTCAAGATCATAGCTGGATCATGAGATATTAAAGTTTCTATTTTTTGAAACTGTAGGAAAAAGTCTTTGAACTCAAATACCGGAATAAAAACTTCTCTAAACGTCCTGAAAATTGGGATAACTGGCGTAGCTTTCTGAGCATAAAATGGTTCATCAATCAGACACCCAAATCAAAAGTTATGGCCTTCGAAAGTTGGACCTTCTATTTTGGGAAATGTAAAAACGTGTTGGATACATAAAAAAGCTGTAAAGGGGAGAGTTACATGTGTTGGTGTGTGGTTTGGCACATCACAAGGCATCTTTGATTGGATATAATTTGGGTGCCACTTTTTGGGTGGTTTTGGCTCATGGTTTTGTAATTACCGTTGGCGATGTGCTATATTATATCTCCTATATATCAGGAACTTGAGATGGAGGTTACATGTAGAATCTTATAGATGTCAAATTACCTCCTGGATCTCTAGTTGGATATACTCCTATAAAAGCTTGCTCTGTAAGTATATTGTAATCTTCATGATTTCTAAATAATATATTGAGCAGATTTGGAGTGTGGGGTTTTTTACCTGAAAGGGTTTTTCCTACATATATCTTGTGTTGTGAGTTTTGTGTTTACATTTGGAAGTTGTTATTATCTTTCTGTTAATGTGCGTCTTAATCTGTAACTATAAAAGTAAAAATTTGCATAAGTCTTTCCTCATTAGATCATTGTAGGAAGCGTTTTTTGCATATCTTGATTCCTTTCACTAGGAACATTTCATTTGGACCTACAAGTGCATGTGGGGTCCATCCATAATAACGTCTCTTAGTATTTGTCAACTCTAGTTCATTTGACCGTGCTGAAATCAAATGTATTTTTGCAAAATGCTTTAGTTTCATGCAGTAGAAAGGTGCTAGGACTGACATTTTGCATTCCATAGCTCGTGGGGCCAAACAGATTGCGCCAACACGTCAGGGTGGTTAGGTAAATTCCAAGGGAGGTCTTGTTTCGTGTGCTAAGTACCCCAATCATTTGGGGCAACAGGCTACCAACAAAGTCACTTAAGATCCCTAAGACACAAAAATTGCCAAACTTTGACAAAGCAGTTCTGGAATTCGTGGTGGCTGGGAACATTTTTTTTGGACCTACAGGTGCATGTGGGGTCCATCCACAATAACCTCTCTTAGTTTTTGTCAACTCTAGTCTATTTGACCAAGCTGAAATCAAATGCATTCTTGCAAAATGCTTCAGTTTCATGCAGTAGAAAGGTGCTAGGAGTGACATTTTGCATTCCATAGCTCATGGGGCTGAACAAACTATGCCAACACATCAAGGTGGGTGGGTAAATGTCAGGGGAGGTCTCGTTTCATGTGCCAAGTGCCCCAATTGTTTGGGGCAGTAGGCTACTGGCAAAGTCCCTTAAGATCCCTAAGATGAAAACACTTTCAAACTTTGATGGAGCAGTTCTCAAAATTTGTTGTAGATGGGAACATTTTATTTGGACCTACAGGTGCATGTGGGTCTGTCCACAATAACTTCTCTCAGTTTTGGTCAACTCTAGTCTATTTGACTGTGCCGAAATCAAATGCATTCTTACAAAATGCTTCAGTTTCATGCAGTAGAAAGGTGCTAGGAGTGACATTTTGTATTCCATAACTCGTGGGGCTAAACAGACTACGCCAACACATCGGGGTGGGTGGGTGAATGCTAGAGGAGGTCTCATTTCATATGCCAAGTGGCCTAATCGTTTGGGGCAGCAGGCTACCGACAAAGTCCCTTAAGATCCCTAAGATGAAAAAATGCCAAACTTTGACAGAGCAGTTCTCAGAATTTGTGGTAGCTGGGAACATTTTGTTTTGACCTACAGTTGCATGTGGGATCCGTCTACAATAACCTCTCTCAGTTTTGTTCAAGTCCTATCTATTTGACCATGCCAAAATCAAACACATTCTTGCAAAATGCTTCAATTTCATGCGGTGGAAAGGTTGCCAGGTGCCATATTTTTTGTTTTGCTCATTGTGGGGCTGAACCAACTACACCAACACATTGGGATGGGTGAGTAAATGGTAGAGAAGGTCTCATTTCATGTGTCAAGCATCCCAATCATTCCAGGCTATAAGCTATTCACAAAGGAGAAAATTGCTAACACTAAACTTTTGCATTCCACAGGTCTTGGGTGTGAAATAACTGCACCAACACATCCAGGTGGGTGGGTAAATGGTAGGGAAGGTCTCGTTTTGTGTGCCAAGTGTCCCAGTCATTCTGGCCTGCAAGCTACCGACACCTAGCACCTTTCATGTTTGTCGGTAGCTTACAACCTGGAACAACTGAGACACTTGGCACACAAAACAAGACCTCCCCTAGCATTTACTTTCCCACTCAAACATGTTGGCGTAGTTGGTTTGGCCCCATGATGATCAAAACAAAAAATATGGCACATAGCAACCTTTCCACTGCATGGAACTGAAGCATTTTGCAAGAATGCATTTGATTCCGGCATGGTCAAATAGAGAAGAGTTGAACGAAACTGAGAGAGGTAATTGTAGATGGACCCACATGCACATGTAGGTCCAAATGAAACATTCCTAGCTACCATGAATTCTAAGAACTGCTCCATCAAAGTTTGGTAGTTTTTCATCTTAGGGATCTTAAGGGACTTTGTCGGTAGCCTACTGCCTCAAACAATTGTGGCACTTGGCACATGAAATGAGAGTTCCCCTGGCATTTAACTACCCACCCTGACATGTTGGCATAGTCCATTTGGCCCCATGATCTATGGAATGCAAAATGTCACTCCTAACACCTTTCTACTGCATGAAATTGAAGCCTTCTTAAGTGTGTACGATTATAGGGTTTGGATAGATGGAAATTTATTGTTGAAATTCACAACATCTTGATGGTATTGTGGCCATGATCTTCTCATATGACATGAAAAGGGCTATTCTATAACCTTGTTGTCCCATAACCTTGATTATTATGATTAGAAGCATGGAAACAAACCCTACAAGAAACAAAGCAATGATTATATCTCAATATGATTATGAGATACCCAAGCATCTGTATTAGTGTAAATCATAAAATGTCTTCAAATAAAGATTTATACAAGGGTTTGGTGAGTTGCCATTGGCACCCAAACCCTGGGTCTTGATTAGAAATTTTTGAATGCTAATTATTGCCATTATGCTTCTTTCTTATTAATTCTTACTAATTAGGGTAATCATAAGGAAATATATAGTATCTCATGTATTCTTACAAAATGCATATGGGAATTTTATCAAATATTGTAGTTTCATTGAATGATGCCTCAAAAAAAGTGGTCTATTGGAAATTTGAAAAATGTTGTACTTGCAACTACCCTAGAAGATATGTATGCAAAATGTGGAAGCATAGACAAGGTGAGTGAACTGTTTGACATGATGCCTCAAAGAAATGTGTTCTCATGGAATGGTATGGTTGTAGGATATGGAAATAATGCTTTAGAAACTTTCAAGTAAAACCAATTGGTGGGTGTAAAGCTAAATCCACAACCTTTGACTACATCCTCTTTGCTAGTGCCAAAGTAAGATCTTTGGAACACAATACATGGACATCCATCAAATCATAAAGGATATGGGAAATTTGTAAGATGTTGTAGTTGTAATTGTCTTAGGAGACATGTATGCAAAATGTGGAAGCATAGATAAGGAAAGTGGATAGTTTGACATGATGCCTTAAAGAAATGGAATCTCATGGAATCCATAGTTTGATACATCCAAATATCAGACCTATTGTGCCAACAAATCCTAGGAACAATTCAGGTGCCAACAAAGATTGAAATTAACTCTTTCCTACTCATCCCAATTACTATAAGACTACAAGAACACTCAAATCATACACCAAAGAAAGCACTAAAATCCAATTGCCAACATGCTAGTGAATGAGCATTGAATGTGACCACATAAAGAAAAATCATACTATTGTTCAACAAATACCATCTCCTTGGTCCAAAAATTCAAAAGACCTAGAAAGCACATCTCAATGCACATTTAGATGAACAGACACACTTCTGACTTTATTGAGCCAAGCGAAAAAAGAAAATTCATTCCTCGAAAGAAAGCCAGTCATATAATAAGAAAATTATTGGTGCCATTACAAATGCTAAGAGAGAAGAAAAGGCAAAGACAAAACATGTTTGAGTAGGAAATAAGTAACATCTTTGTCAGTATCAATCAACACTATGATGTTGCAACGTGGCACTATTTGAATCAAGTTAAGCATGACTGTCTAAAATACAAGCTATGCCTTTATGAAAAAAGGTCAAAATCTTTCATTGAGTGCTATTTAAAATGCATACAAGTCACATGCATACCAACTATCAACCTAGTCCATATTGTCTTATTTCTCACAACAACCCACTCCTGTCACTTAAAACTAATTCCACTAATTATGAATTTTGAAATATGACTTTTAGAGCAATTTTTCTAAAACTAGTTTGGAACCCATGTTTAACTACCTTGAAGACAAGAAAAATGTAAAACCCACCATTCCATCTGGTGAAATCTCATGAAACTTGGTGGAATGGATGGGGTTAGGGTATTTTAGCTGTCTACAATGTTGTAGGAGAAGAGGAGAATGATAAATGCAAGTTTGGTTGATGCCCTAGGCTAAATATCTCATGCTTTTGGGTATAGAATGTGAAAATGAGGTAGGGGTTGTAGAAAAGCTTTTGGGAAAAGGTTTATAATGGTTGGAATTATTTGGACAGACCATCTTTGACATGTTTGAGGTGTTGGTGTGAAGATTTGAAGTTTTGGATTAGAAAACCCTGTGGTGACCCATCTAAACTAGCCTAATTAGGCCTAAATAACATTGTAACAGTACTGTTTTGACCCTTGTGTTATAAACCACCCCCATCTACATTTGAAGTATGTTGTGTAATAGGAGAATGGGTATCCAAAACAGTTTTTAGTTCATGGGTTGGAGTTGTTTCCTCCAAATTATGTCAAAAATACCCCTTTTGCTGTCTTACAAGACATATTGGAAGATTGTGAGGAAAATCACTTTGTTTGAGGTGTTATGACTTTAGCCAAGGATTGATTGAGTGAGTTTGATCTTTCATACCCTACTCTACATCACTTTCTTCTTTCACAACATAGATTGACATAATTTCCACTTCTTAGACAAAAGTTTAATTAGTATGTTATTGTCACCAATGCTATGGTTAGCAAAGACCCTTTTCCTAGTGATGCCATGTCTTGCAACACCCCGCCCCACCCCTACACCCTCATCCCCACCAAAAAAAATCAACCACCATTCACTATGGAGTTATCTTGCATCAAAGTATAAAGGATATAGGAATTTTATAAAATGTCATAGTTGTAAGTACCCTGCAAGACATGTATGCAAAGTGTGGAAGCATATACAACAAATGTTCAAACTGTTTGACACGATGCCTCAGAAATATTCTCTCATGGAATGCAATGATTGCAAGATATGCATGAAATGGATTTGTTGAAAAGACTTTAGAAAAATTTGAAAAAGTAAAAGCAATTGGCACGTGTAAAGACAAATTCCACAACCTTTGCCAATATCCTTCCTATCTATACACCAAAATAGAATGTTTGGAACAACGTATGGACAACCATCAAAGCATAAATGATATAGGAAATTTTTCACATACTGTAATTGTAGCTACCCTTATAGACATGCATACAAAGTGTGGAAGCATAGACAAGGCACATGAACTGTTTGGCATGATTGTCATGCCAACATTTCCCATGCGGTCATGACATGCATCACAGGTGTCATGTCCACATTTGTCATGTGGTCATGACACAAAATATCAACAAAATCTTCCACGCTTCCCTAAAAACCTTCTCGCACACGCAAGCGTGCTCGGTGGCGTTACGCTTAAGGCGTAAACAAAACAGTTGAATGTGGGGTAATACATACACGTGTGCATACCAATCGCAATGAAGGCCAACTAGGGGGTCATTGCGATGCGGTTAATGTCGCCAATAGGGTTAAGATCAATGATCGAACCCTAAGTTAACCTATGTGAATGAAGGGATTTTGACGTAAGTCAAAATCAATAACCAAAAGCCAAATGCATGAGAGGATGATAAAATACATAATTCAAATGACGATACTTAGCAAAATAAACAATATTATATTCTCTAACAAGGTTAAACTTCACTAACCTATCTAAACCCTAAATTTTGGAAAAATCAGGTAGCATAACACCTCACGGGCGTGAATAGGGTTTATTATACTAAAACTAATTTGATCGAAAGGTTTACTAATTTGGGTTAATAAATTACTTACGTCTCACTAGTTGAATTGATAAAACAATTGATTAAGTTAATGGGACATTTTTCAACAAAGTTCGATCAATTTGTTCTCTTTCACGTTTTCTATAATTTATGTGTTTTTCAACAAAGCTTGATCAATCTGTTTTCCTTCACGTTTTCTATCAATCAGAGTTATCTCTGCATCTTTTACATTATTCCTAATTTCTTGGTAGGTCAGATCTCAGAAATAGGTTTAACTAACTTCGTTTAAATAGGTTTACTAGGTTTCTGATCTAGATTTAAATCCACATCAAATTTATCTTTGTTAATTAAACTTGCCCCATCAAGATTAAAAGATTATTAAAATTTTGATTAATAACGTTGTGGTTTACATCATTCTCACGAAGTTAGGTTCCTTAACTCGATTGTTTAAAAGTAACTACCTCTCAATATTTTAATTGTATAAAATTTAGTTGATACAAATAATTTACGTTTTCCCCGAAAGCTTAATTTAAAATTCAATGAATTAATAAGCCATCTAATCGTGATTTAATCAATTTATTTAAATCCACTAACAAATAAAAATAATATTAATTTAAGAGAAATAAAGTTTTACCCATTTCATTAATTATCTTCCAATTTCCCTATATATCAATTTCCAACTTAAAACAATGAACAAAAATAAAACAAGAGGGGAATTTAAATTTTAAATTGGATTTTAAATTCCCACCTTGCCCTAATTTCTTCCAATATTACAATATAATTTTCTTTATATCAAATACCCTAGCCCTATTTTTGAAACTCATGTATTTTCTCCTCTTTGTTTTCACTTTTATCTTTCTTTCTTTTTTTCTCATTTTCTGATTTTCTCTTTTTTTGTTTTGTTTTTGTTTTCTTGTGCAGGTTTAATTGGCCACATATGATGGCTTTTGTATATATAAAAATATATATATATTTTATTGTGTTAATAAACTAAGTTTTCTTTTATATAAAAACATATGTATTTATATTTCTGTGTGTTTACATTGTGAAACTGTTAAAAGCCCTAAACATATTTCTTTTTTGTTGAGGCAGGTCTGGTGGTGGCGCTGAGAGTAAGGGGCCACAGTGATAATGGCCGATGGCAGAGGTGGAGCGGCGGCTACAACAGTGGAGGTCCGGTAGTGGAGGGCAGAGTTGTTGGCAGGTGAGAGGGCCGTAGAGGGGGGTTTGGAGGCCGTGGAGTGGAGGAACAGGTGGCAGGGACTGTGAGTAGCAGCGGACGCTATAGAGGGTGAGACCACGGGGTGTTGGTGTCACGGGGAGTGTGGGGAGGGGGACGGAGCCCCCACCCACATCCCATATGATGGGGTGTGGGTGGGGGCTCCATCCCCCTCCCCACACCCAATATTCAAAGGCTCAGCAGTGGGGGGGGTTCGAACCCCCCCACCAATTATTGTAATTTCTGTTACTCTAAAAAAAAGTGACTGTTAAAAGAAAAAAAAACAATCCTTCAAAATTTTGCCCAAAATTTTATATTTATTAATATTTAGTTTTAATTTAAGTTTGTTCAATATATATATATATATATATATAGGAATATACACATCAATCACAATTTTTATAATTCAAGTTCACAGTTAAAGCTTTAATAAAAAATATATATATATATAAAATTAATAATTTTCAACCGTGATCTCTTTCTCTACATTTACAATTTTTTTTTTGTTTTAACAAATAAACAAAGATATATATAATTTTTTTTATCAAACTTCTATAAGTAGGAAAATATGAGTTCTTGCATTATTAATATTTTCATTTTTAAGGAGAGGATCAAATATAAATAATAATTTAAAATGCCTCTAATACATATCAACAACCAATTTTCTTTCTTTTCATAATGACACAAAATAAATACAAATTTCGAGTTTTATCACAAATTAAAAACCACGACTCTTCTATTGGACAAATTTTAAAAATTTACATACAAATGAAATGACTTATAAAACAAATTTTCTTCATTCAATTTTTTTTGAATGATAAGAATTAAATCAACAATTTTATAACTTTCAATACAATGAAAATGGCTTACACAACTTAAGAAAATATATTTTTACAACAAAAGAGAGAACCAAGTTCTCATCTTTGACAACTAACAAATGGTAAAATCTCCTAAGTAGGCCAAGCTCTCTCTCAAGAGATTAAAGAGTAAAGGAAAATAAAATATTAACTCCAAAAACAAGGAGTTTCTCCAACTTCACACTTAGCTCCAATGAACTTGCATATCACAACAAGGGGAAAGAAAACCACACATCTTGCTCTACTCCCTACCGTAGACCCGCAAGAGGGTCACCCCCGAGCTAGGGAGGTCACCCACACACTTGGGAACTCATTCCACTTCACAAAAAGACATTCCAAACAACCAAAACACAATTTTACACCCATGGATAATCACAACACATGAACTCAACCAGGGTGAGCTCAAAGGGGTAGGGGAGTGGACACACTCAACTCAAGAGTGCCACTCCTACAAAATGTCCCAATACAAATTCCTCTTATGGCCTCAAGTCAACACATTTAACACAATTTCCATAAGTTTCCATATTTTGGCTCTCAAGCCATGTCTCATATTGCTCAAAATCACATATATTGCCCTCAAGGCTTACAACACCACAAAAACAAGGTAATGACCCTGAGGAGGATCACTCCCCCCCTACCCCACACTTGTTGAGCATCTTCTCCCAAGTGGGAGAGGCTCTCACAACACACTACAAATTTTCCCACCAATAATAATAAAACTCAAGGAAATAAATCACACACATATTCATCGTGCAAGCAAATAAAAATACAAAGGGAAGGCCTTAGCCTTGAAGCCAACCTTTAAAAGCTCAATTATGGAAGAAGGTTGATGTAGAACTTCTCCAAATCCTCCTCCAACATAATACACAAAACTCTCTCTATCTTTTTCCCCAAAGGAAAATTCAAAACAATTAAAATTTCTCAAAAATTCAACTACCCATAACCTTCTCCAAGTGGGATTAAAATAAGCTCAACCCATGAGCTTAGAGGAATGGGGAGGTGACACTTGTCACCTCCTCACTCTTCATCCCCACTACAAGCAAGACCCATGGGATGGGTGTTGAAACATGTCACTCACCCATCCCCAAGTCTCTCTCACCCCTTCCATTTGTCCTCTCTCCAACATGTGGGAGAGAAAAGGGAAGCTTAAGAAGGAATGGGTGAAACATGTGTCCCCTTCCTTTCCTCTCAAGAGGGACCACACAACTCCAAGGGTACCCTCACCAATTGTGAGAGAGACTTGGAGTCAAGTCGTCCACAATTAGTGGGTCTTGGAGACATCTCCAACCTTGGGAAGTAGAAAGGGATGGGGTTGAGTGTTGTACCCACTCATCCTCTCCCTCCCATGCCTCCAATTTCGTCACTTAACTTCAGGGTGAAGTTAAGGTGACCATATGGAGGTTTACCAAGGGTTTCCCAAGTCAAAAAGGCCCCTAGACCCAAGGGTTACAACCCAGGGTCAAGTTTAGCTCATTTTGAGCACCTAGGGTTAAGTTAAAGCACATGAAAAAGGGGTCTCCAAATTTAAAATTTTAAAAATGAAATTCAAAGACAAAATTCTTACAACACAAATTATAATTCAATTTAAAAGAGGGGTAGACTTAACGTGATTAACATCATGAAATCAATATTACAAAATTTCATCATACACAGAGTTGATCTTGGTTCCTCGTGGAACTAGATCGGCTTCACAAGGGATTACAACATCGTGTGTGGGATGATCTCCAATATCTGTGGCTTGGTAGAAATACCTGTGCACTCAATTGCAAAGTTAATTTCCACATACATATATAATAGCCGAAGCAAATTAAAAATAATACACTCGCATAAAATATCACAAGTTCACTTAAGCATAAAGGAAGTCACATTACAATCAGATTCTAAATTCTGCATTTCAAACATCCATTCCTAAGATTGAATCACAAAACAATTTTCTATCTAACATCACCCAATTAGTTTTCCCATAACATCGTAATATAAAGCATCTATCTAACATCAACCAATTAGTTTTCCCATAACATCATAATTTAAAGCATCTATCTAACATCACAAAGCTAATAGTTCAAGAATTCAGGATCAATAGTTCCACAAGTCTAAATGTATCAGCAATAGTAAAGTAAATAGTCAAATGTATGGAAATGAAAAAGGTAGGCCTCACATACTCCCCCCTAAGACTGTACTTCGTCCTAGAAGTCATCAAAGAGGTGAGTATAAAGAGCCCTCAATCTCGTTACATCCTCCCATGTTGCTGTGACCTCGTCATACATGTCCCACTGGACTCTAACCTGGTCTAGCTCTCGACCTCGAAGGCCCAGCGTCTGATGAGCCAATATACGAATTGGCTCCAAAGCCAGCTAACCGTCTGACTCTACCTGAAGAGAACTCTAATCCAATACGTGAGATAAGTCAGAAATGTAACGTCATAAAACTAAAACATGAAAGACATCGTGGATACGCGACAGGCTAGGTGGCAAGGCTAGACGATAGGCTACAGGTCCTATCCACTCCAAGATCTCAAAAGGTCCTACAAATTGGGGTGCGAGCTTAGAGCCCTTTCCATATCATATTGGACTCTTGTGTGGTCGCACTCTCAAAAATACTCTGTCACCCACTGAGAAGCTCTGATCTACCCTCTTAGCATCAGCATACTTCTTCTATCTATCCTGTGCCTCCTGAAGTCTCCGTCTAATCAATGTGATCTACTGCTCCATATCCTGAACTAACTCTGAACCAATGGCAACCCTGTCCTCTGTCCGATCCCAACTCAATGGTGTCCTGCATGGTCTACCATATAAAGCCTGAAAAGGAGGCATACCCAACGAGCTGTGATGCCCATTATTGTAGGCAAACTCAACCAGATACATATACTCCTCCCATCTAGACTGATGGTCCATAACATACATACGAAGCATGTCCTCCAACACTTGATTAACTCTCTCGGTCTATCTGTCGGTCTCAGGATGGTAAGCTGAACTAAAGTTGAGTTGTGTGCCCAACGCCTGCTGTAAGGCTCTCCAAAAGGCTGAAGTGAATACTGAGTCTCTATCAGAAATGATACGGTGAGGTACTCCATGTAATCTAACAATTTGATCTAAGAATACTCTCAGCACAGATGGTGCATTGTACGTTGTGCGTACAGGTGAGAAATGTGCCACCTTGGTCAACTTGTCAACTGTCACCATGATGGCATCATGGCGGCATGATGACATAGGAAGATCAACAATAAAGTCCATGGAAATGGTATCCCATTTCCACTCTAGTATCTCGTGAGGGTACAATAGTCCTGTTGGATGTTGATGCTCAGCCTTGACCCTCTGGCACTCAAGGCAACGAGTAACATATTCTGCAATGTCTCGTCTCATACCTGCCCAATGGTATAGCTGTCGCAAGTCAGCATGCATCTTCTTCACCCCTGGGTGTGCTGCATAAGGTTCTCTATGAGCGTCTGAAAGAATCACTGCATGAAGGTCACCTGCACGAGGTACATAGATGCATTGTCAATGTCTCAGCAAACCATCTGACTCAAGGGAATAACCTGTAAATCTGCCCTTAAGGGCCCTCTATTTCTGGATCTCCTGCTGTACCTCAAGAAACCACTTGTCATCAGGCAGATGCTGTATAATGCGCTCTCTCAAGTCCACACTCAAGGTCAAGGTCAGGATCTTGTGGTACCTCCAACTCAAGGCGTCGATGACCACATTCTCCTTCCCTTTGTGGACATCAAAGTCGTACTCACATAAAAACTCCATCCAACGCTGCTGGCGGGTGTTCAAATTTGGCTGTGTGAAAATGTACTACAAGCTATGGTGATCCGAATGGAGCTCAAAGTGATGACCTAAAAGAATGTGTCTCCAACGAACAAGAGCATGTACAACTGTTGTGAGCTCTAAATCATGAGTAGGGTAGTTTAGCTCATGTGCCTTGAGCTTACGTGACTCATATGTAATCACCCTATTACTCTACATGAGCACGGCTCCCAAACCCTCCTGTGATGCATCTGTGCAAACAATAAAATCTTCTGCAGGATCTAGAACTGCTAAAATGGGAGTGCTAATAAGATGCTCCTTGAGGACCCCAAAGGCCCTCTCACACTGCTCGGTCCAAGTGAAACTCTTCCCTTTCCACTGAAGGGAAGTGATGGGATGCGCTATCCTGGAAAAGCCCTTTACAAATCTACGGTAATAACCGGCTAATCCCATGAAGCTCCTAACCTCTATCACACTGGTGGGTACTGGCCAATCCTGAATAGCTCTGATCTTCGATGGATCTATGGAGATGCCATCACCTGATAGGATGTGCCCCAAGTATTGCACCTCTGTCCTGAAGAAGGCACACTTTTCCAGGTTGCCATAAAGCTGTTGCTCTCGCAAACACTGTAAAACCTGATACAAATGATCCACATGCTCCTCCTTGGTCTGCGAATAGATCAAAATATCATCGAAAAAGATGATCACGAACCAATCCAAGTAAGTGTGGAACACCCTGTTCATGAGACTCATGAACACTGCAGGGGCATTTGTCAACCCGAAGGGTACCACTATCAACTCATAATGACCATATCTAGTTCAAAAAGCAGTCTTATGAATATCTGCCTCTGTGATGCGCAATTGGTGATATCTAGATTTCAGATCAATTTTTGAGAACACTTTGGCTCCCTGCATCTAGTCAAAAAGGTCATCAATCCTAGGTAGAGGATAACGGTTCTTCACTGTCACCTTGTTTAACTCCCTGTAATCCATGCACAAGTGAAGAGACCCATCCTTCTTCTTCACGAAGAAAACCGGTGCACCCCATGCTGAAACGCTAGGTCGAATGTGCCCCTTCTCAAATAACACCTCTAACTGTAGCTTGAGCTCTGTGAGCTCATGTGTAGTCATCCTGTAGGGTCCACAAGACATTGGCTCAGCACCTGACACTAGATCGATGTGGAAATCTACCTCCCTGCGTGGAGGCATACCTGGTAATTCTGGCAGGAACACATCGGCAAAATCTCTCAGGATAGGGTGATCATCCAATGAAGCCTTAGGCTCATCCTTTGATCTGTCACTAACTGTGATAGAGAACATCTGACATCCCTTCTGCATGCAGTGCTTAAGCTACTAAGCAGAAATCATACGAACAGCCGGGGGCTTCTGAATGCCCACTATCTCGACCGGTGCACCATGATCGTCTAAGCAGCTAATCGCCCTTTGGCGACAATCCAACTTCGCTCTATGAGCTGCAAGCCAATCCATATCCAAAACTACACCATAGGATCCTAATGGCATAACTCTAAGGTCACATGATGTAGTGAAGGAACCAAAGGAAATCTCATAATCACGAACCAAGGTATCTACTGACATCCTGGCCTCCAGAGGCCAACTCAACCTCCCACCTAATGTCCTACCTAGAAGCCACCAGCCTGCAACGTTCCACTAACGATGTAGACAGAAAATAATCGGTAGCTCCAAAGTAAAAAAGAATAGAGATGGGGGCATCCCCGATCATACCTGATGTCTCAATCACAGATGCCTGATAGTCAACCTAGCGGTTATCAACCGCTGCAAACATGCGGTGGGACATGCCCGCATCTCCTACAGTTTGCTCTGACCCTCCTGAATGGGGCTGTCCTCCTGCTGTGAAACCCTGTGGACACTCTCTGGCCAAATGCCTTGCCCCACCACAAACATAACACGGGCCCCTAGCCTGTAACTGCCCTGACTGAGTCCTACCTGACTACTATTGTCCAGTCCGTCTTGTGGACACGTGTGAACCTCTATAGGACTACTGTGACCTCGCAAGTCCTACAGATGATCCCTACTGCCTCTGATCCCTATGCAGGTCTTGCTGCTGCTAACCACAGTTTTATCCTCCCTGAGCCCTCTGCTGGGGCCTAGACCTCTGCTGATGTTGTTGTGGAGGCTTAGGAGGTAATGATGAAGAATTATATCCTCCTCTCTATGGTATTGGTTGTGGCCTACAAAAGTTCTACTGCTAATGATGATTACGATCCTGAAGCTACGGGCGTGAATTCTGCCCTCGTCCCTGAATCTCCTCTACAATATATGCCTTCTCGGCAGCCTCACTCATAGTCTGAGGGTCTGCCATACGCATTGGTCCTGCTATCCCATGATTCAATCCTTTGATGAATTTGTGCACTAGGAGTTTCTCTTCATGGAGATACTCTGCGTAACGTGAAAGCTCAATAAACTGGCTGATACTATGCAACCGTGAGTCCTCTCTGCTATAAGTCATGGAACTCATCTATCTGGCGCTGCCTATAATGATCTGACAAGTAACGCGCATTAAAGTGCTCTATGAAAGTGTCCCACGTGAGTGTGTCTAAAGACAACCGGCACTTGCACTCCTTAGTGCACCACCAAGTAGTTGCTGCATCTCTTAGAAGGTGTACTGCCACTTGTGCTTTCGTGTTGCTCCCATAAGGTCGCAACACGAAGCACCTGTCTAAACTAATAAGCCAAGCCTCAGCCTCGGTGCCCTCTATAGCTCCTGCGAAGGTAGGTGGATTAAGCCTAAGTAGGTCTCTGATGGGATCTCCTCTGTCTCTAAGTCTTATAACCGGCTCATCCATACCATACTCATAAGGTCCGTGATGTACCTTCTCTACCCTCATAGTCTCATCTCGTCTTGGATGTCTCAGAGGACTCCTACTCCGTGCTTTGTAGGCTAACCCTACCTCCTCCACTGTAGTATCAGGTATCTCTACAAAAGGCTCCATACATGGCACCTCTTGCGGATTGACGCGGGGCTCTACACGTGGCTAAGCACACGACTCTTCATGTGGCTCCTCTCGCGGATCATCGCGAGGCTCGTCACATGGCGCTGGTATAACTGGCGGTAGCCTCTCTAACATGGCCTGTAATGTCTATAAAATTTGAGGACCTATATCAAGTACTGGTGGTGCCTGTGGTACTGGTGGATCTGCTAAGGCTGTTGGTAACTGTCCCTCTGCAGAGGAATCATTGTGCACCT
Source organism: Cunninghamia lanceolata (assembly GCA_027924645.1). Taxonomy (NCBI): domain Eukaryota; kingdom Viridiplantae; phylum Streptophyta; class Pinopsida; order Cupressales; family Cupressaceae; genus Cunninghamia; species Cunninghamia lanceolata. The sequence goes on from BSBN01000088.1 coordinate 5,224,235, forward strand.
TAATGGTCGCAGTGTTTCACGATTGCGCTCGTCGAACACGTCAGGGAGGCATCCTACAAAACAAGGTAGGCACTAATTAATCAAAGTTGCGGAATAACTAACGTGCCCAAATACGCCCAGTGTTTAAACTTGCCCTCTGATACCAAATGTCATGTCCACATTTCCCATGCAGTCATGACACGCATCACACATGTCATGTCCACATTTGTCATGTGGTCATGAAATGAAATATCAAAAAAATCTTCCACGCTTCCCTAAAAACCCCCTCGCACGCGTAAGCATGCTCGGTGGTGTTATGCTTAAGGCGTAAACAAAACAGTTGAATGCGGGGTAATACGTACACGTGCGCATACCAATCGCAATGAAGGCCAACTAAGGGGTCATCACGACATGGTTAACGTCGCCAATAGGGTTAAGATCAACGATTGAACCCTAAGTTAACCTATGTGAATGAAGGGATTTTGACGTAAGTCAAAATCAATAACCAAAAGCCAAATGCATGAGAGGATGATAAAATACAGAATTCAAATGACAATACTCGGCAAAATAAACAATATTATATTCTCTAACAAGGTTAAACTTCACTAACCTATCTAAACCCTATATTTCAAAAAAATTTGGCAGCATAACGCCTCACAGGCGTGAATAGGGTTTATTATACTAAAACTAATTTGATTGAAAGGTTTACTGATTTGGATTAATAAATTACTTACGTCTCACTAGTTAAATTGATAAAATAGTTGATTAAGTTAATTGGACATTTTTCAACAAAGTCTGATCAATTTGTTCTCTTTCATGTTTTCTATAATTTATATGTTTTTCAACAAAGCTTGATCAATCTATTCTCCTTCACATTTTCTATCAATCAGAGTTATCTCTGCATCTTTTATATTATTCCTAATTTCTTAGTAGGTCAGATCTTGAAAATAGGTTTAACTAACTTCATTTAAATAGGTTTACTAGTTTTCCAATCTGGATTTAAATCCACATCAAATTTAACTTCGTTAATTAAACTTGCCCCATTAAGATTAAAAGATTATTAAAATTTTGATTAATAATGTTGTGGTTTACATCGTTCTCATGGAGTTAGGTTCCTTAACTCAATTGTTTAAAAGTAACTACCTCTCAATATTTTAATTGTATAAAATTTAGTTGATACAAATAATTTTTGTGTTCCCTGAAAGTTTAATTTAAAATTCAATGAATTAATAAGCCATCTAATCGTGATTTAATCAATTTATTTAAATCCACTAACAAATAAAAATAATATTAATTTAAGAGAAATAAAGTTTTACCCATTTCATTAATTATCTTCCAATTTCCCTATATATCAATTTCCAACTTAAAACAATGAACAAAAATAAAACAAGAGGGGAATTTAAATTTTAAATTGGATTTTAAATTCCCACCTTGCCCTAATTTCTTCCAATATTACAATATAATTTTCTTTATATCAAATACCCTAGCCCTATTTTTGAAACTCATGTATTTTCTCCTCTTTGTTTTAACTTTTATCTTTCTTTTTTTCTCATTTTCTGATTTTCTCTTTTTTTTGTTTGTTTTTGTTTTCTTGTGCAGGTTTAATTGGCCACATATGATGGCTTTTGTATATATATATATATATATATTATTGTGTTAATAAACTAAGTTTTCTTTTATATAAAAACATATGTATTTATATTTCTGTGTGTTTACATTGTGAAACTGTTAAAAACCCTAAACATATTTCTTTTTTGTTGAGGCAGGTCTGGTGGCGGCACTAAGAGTAAGGGGCCACAGTGATAATGGCCGACGACGGAGGTGGAGTGGCAGCCACAACAGTGGAGGTTCGGTAGTGAAGGGCGGAGTTGTTGGCTGGGTGAGAGGACCGCAGGGGGGGTTTGGAGGCCGTGGAGCAGAGGAATAGGTGGCGGGGACTGTGAGTAGCAGCAGACGCTGCAGAGGGTGAGACCGTGGGGTGTTGCTAAGAGGGGGTTACAAATAGAGGAGTTTGCGGGATTTAAGGTAAAGGTAGCCGATGGGTTTGTACTCACTTGCACTAGGAGGATTCCCAACTTGACAATCCAGCTAAATCATTATACTTGCCAGTCAGAGTTTTATATGGTTAGCATGGGTGACATGGATGTTGTGCTGGGAATGAAATGGCTTCATGAGATAGGAGAGTTCACTATCAAGTTGAGGACAATGGAAATGAAGTTTGAAGTGAACGGAGTTAAGCATGTGCTCAGGGGAATTTTAGATGGTGGATTGAGAGTTGTTTCTCTCAAGCGAATGGAGAGATTGATTCGCCATGATTAGGTACAATGGGCAGCAAAGATATTGGTGATGCCTGTATTTGCGAAGTAGTAGAGACGTGAGTATCCACCTGACATACAGGCTCTTCTAACTAAACACACCAAAGTGTTTAGTGATATTCCACTAGGTAGACAGCCCGACAGGGGTATTGAGCATGTGATCGAGTTGGAGGAGGGTGCAAAACTAGTGATCACCACACCATACCGGCACCCAAAGAGGTCCAAAGATGAGATCGAGAAAGCTATCAAAGAGCTTCTCGCCATGGGAAACATAAGACCAAGTAAGAGCCCATTTACATCATCCATTGTGTTAGTAAAGAAAAAGGATGGGACTCTTAGGATGTGCATTGATTACAGGGAACTCAATAAGAAAACAATCAAGAACATGTATCCCATACCTAGGATAGATGAGTTGATTGATGAGCTACACGGGGCCTGTGATTTCTCTAAGATAGAATTGAGATCTGGGTACCATCAAATTCAGGTTAGAGATGAGGATGTGGAGAAGACAACATTTAGGTGTCACTATGGACACTTTGAGTTCCTAGTCATGCCATTCGGCTTGACTAATGCACCAGCTACTTTCCAGTCTTGCATGAATAGAGTCTTCAGAGACTAGTTGAGGAGGTTTGTCCTGATATTTTTTGATGATATCCTGATTTATAGCAAGACATGGGAAGAGCACGTGAAACACGTTGACATTGTGTTGAGTATTCTGGAGAGGGAATCTTTATATGCTAAGATGTCAAAGTGTGAGTTTGGGATGACCGAGTTGCTATACTTGGGTCACATCATCAGTGCTGGTAACGTGAAGGTAGACCCGAAGAAGATTCAGGCAATAGTAGACTGGCCACCACCAAAGAATCTTACTCAACTGAAGGGATTCTTTGGTTTATGTGGATATTACCGCAGGTTCGTTAAGGGGTTTTCTCAGTCAGCTGCTCCCCTCATAGATTTGACTACAAGGATGCATTTAGTTGGATAGGGGGTACATAGGAGTGCTTTGACAGATTCAAACAGATTATGAGTACATGCCCTGTATTGGCCATGCCAGATTTTAGCAAGCCCTTCGAGTTGCAGTGTGATGCTTCAGGGGAAGGCATTGGTGCGATAATTATGCAGGATAAGCACCCTATAGAATTTGATCGTAGGAAGTTGAGGGGTGTGGAACGCAACTATAGTATTTATGACAAGGAGATGTTAGCCATAATGCATGCATTGGCTAAGTTCAGACAATACCTTGTGGGCAGTAAGTTCGTAGTCAAAACAGATCACAATAGTCTAAAGCATTTCCTTGGCCAAAAAGACTTAAATGAGAGGCAACAGAAGTGGGTCAGCAAGCTACAGGCCTACGACTTTGACATTGTGTATGTCAAAGGAAAGAAAAATGTTGTTGCCGATGCTCTATCCGAGAGGCCCCATTTATGTGCACTTGGAGCCATTGCAGATGATTGGAGGGAGCTGATATCAGTTGAGTATGCAAAGGATGCATGGGCTACTGGGATAATTGATGGCACCATCAAGGATGACAAGTATATAGTGGTAAATGATTTAATCATTTACAAGAACATGATCTTCTTGGTGTCAGATTCTCAGATGAAATAGAAGGTTTTGAGGGCATTCCATGACTTGCCAATGGAAGGACACCTAGGATACTTCAAAACTTATAGGTAGGTTAGAGAGAGCTTCACCTGGAAGGGCCTCAAGATGGAGGTGATGCAGTATGTTAGAGAGTGCCCAATATGTCAGCAGAACAAACAGGAGCACTCATTTCCAGAAGGTTTATTGCAGCCCCTACCCATTCCTGAGAGGAAGTGGGATAGCCTTTCTATGGACTTTATCACAGGTTTACCAAAAGTCCAAGGTAAGGATTGCATTTTTGTGGTAGTGGACAGGTTGACAAAGTATGCACACTTCTTTGCCATCCCTACCACTTTTACTGCAACACAGGTTGCATAATTGTTCTTTCGTGAGGTATTTCGACTCCATGGGTTGCCTTGGAACATTGTTAGTGATAGGGACAACAGGTTCCTTAGTGATTTTTGGTAGGAGCTCTTTAGGTTGACAGGGACAGAGTTCACACCCAGTATGAGCTACCACCCTCAGACAGATGGTCAGATGCAGATAGTTAATAAATGGGTGGAAGGATACCTCTGAAACTATGTTTCAGGGCAGCAAAAGGCATGGGTTAAGTAGCTTCACATGGGAGAGTACTGTTACAATTCCACATACCACATGTCTATTTAGATGTCACCATTTATGGCCCTGTATGGGTATGAGGCACCGAGCTTTGTTGATTTGTTGTTTGGTGATAGCAGAGTGCCGAAGGCCAAAGACCTTCTCCAGGAGAGTAGAGAAGTTGAAGCCATGGTACTATGGACCTTTCCGGATCTCCAGGAGGATTGGAGAAGTGGCTTATGAGTTGGAGCTTCCAGTAGGTAGCAGGGTACATGTGTTTCATGTATCTTGCCTCAAGAAGGCGTTGGCACATAAGGTGACACCATCAGCGGAGTTGCCTCCTCTTGATGAAGAGGGGAAGTTGATATTGGTATCTGAGGCTATAATTGATACCAGGGAACGTAATTTGAGGAGGAGGATCATCAGAGAGTACTTGGTTAAATGGAAGAACCTGCCAGTGGAGGATGCTACTTGGGAGAATGAGCAGATATTAGAGCATCTTGACTTGAGATTGCTTGAGGCAAGCAATCTTAGGGAGGGCGGACTGTAATGTCCCCTTCTAGCCTCATGGTTAGTCCATCATAGAATTCCTGTGGACTAGCAGTTTGGTTAAGTGATGAAGAATGAAACATTTAAAAAAAGTCACTTAAGTCATTTTTTGGAGCACTCACATTGGAAAATGTTAAAAAGTGAAATTAAAAGAAATATTTCCCTCCAAAGTAAAACACCCCTCTTGGAGAGTTTAAAAGAGGGAAAAGTGCCTCATTTGAAATATGCTTTCTTTATGACATTTCTCTTTGGGAGCTTTACTAGCGTTTCTGCTTGTGAAGGGTTTGAGGATTCGAACTAGAGGCTTGTGGAGATGGAAACCTCCATAGGTAACAGCATTCTACAAGTGTGAAAGACTATCCAATGGTGCCTTTGTCAGTGGATGTATTCAGCATTCACATTTGTGCTTCATTGGAGTCAATAGTTGATGGATTGAAGAAGAATTTGAGATATTTCATTGCAGATTTATTCTAGTTTGTCAATTACAGCCATGGATTTTAGTTTACCAGTAGAGATAAGGTAGATTTTGTGAGTTTTGGGACTATTAATCTTTGTTTCTACTGGCTGTACTACCCAGCCTAGCCATACCACGTTTGAGGGCATTTTGAGGTTGTTTCTTTGCATATATCTCTTCCAAATCTAAGCATCCCTCCTTGTTGACAACCTACAACACTTCGTAGAGATAATTTTGTGGCTTGTGACATTTCTTTCTATGGTTCTACCCTTCCAGCCATGGCCGTACACCACCAGGTTTGACATGGGGAAGTGCGGAGCTTATTTCTCATTGTGGGCAGTGTTTGTTTTGCATTGTATGAGGCCTCCAAGGCCTATTGTATTGCTGTTAACAATGAATGCATGATACTCTGTGATTCTTGATGATTTGAGCAATATTGTAATATCAAGTGGCTGGTTCGGCAGTAGCCAAAAACTGAAGTTTCAAATCTGCATATGGGTATGTGATAGAACCTCTTTATTTGTTGATATATGAACTGGGTCTTTCATAATTGTCTTGCATTCCTTGTATATTTTATGGGTTTTGGTTATATGCTCTATATTGTATGCTCTAGCAACACATTTGCAAGAAAACAGAAAACCCCTTCTGCATTCTTTTGTCTAGTTTGAAAGAACACAATAAAATAATAAAATAACACATAAAAAGACTTTAAAAATATACAAACAGGTATGACACATTACAATATATATATATATATAATTAATAATTTTCAACCATGATCTCTTTCTCTACATTTACAATTTTTTTTTTTAACAAATAAACAAAGATATATATACTTTTTTTTTTATCAAACTTCTATAAGTAGGAAAATATGAGTTCTTGCATTATTAATATTTTCATTTTTAAGGAGAGGATCAAATATAAATAATAATTTAAAATGCCTCTAATACATATCAACAACCAATTTTCTTTCTTTTCATAATGACACAAAATAAATACAAATTTCTAGTTTTATCACAAATTAAAAACCACAACTCTTCTATTGGACAAATTTTAAAAATTTACATACAAATAAAATGACTTATAAAACAAATTTTCTTCATTCAATTTTTTTTGAATGATAAGAATTAAATCAACAATTTTATAACTTTCAATACAATGAAAATGGCTTACACAACTTAAGAAAATATAATTTTTCAACAAAAGAGAGAACCAAGTTCTCATCTTTGACAACTAACAAATGGTAAAATCTTCTAAGTAGGCCAAGCTCTCTTTCAAGAGCTTAAAGAGTAAAGGAAAATAAAATATTAACTCCAAGAACAAGGAGTTTCTCCAACTTCACACTTAGCTCCAATGAACCTGCATATCACAACATGGGGAAAGAAAACCACACATCTTGCTCTCCTCCCTACCGTAGACCCACAAGAGGGTCACCCCCGAGCTAGGGAGGTCACCCACACACTTGGGAACTCATTCCACTTCACAACAAGACATTCCAAACAACCAAAACACAATTTTACACCCATGGATAATCACAACACATGAACTTAACCAGGGTGAGCTCAAAGGGGTAGGGGAGTGGACACACTCAACTCAAGAGTGCCACTCCTACAAAATGTCCCAATACAAATTCCTCTTATGGTCTCAAGCCAACACATTTAACACAATTTCGATAAGTTTCCATATTTTGGCTCTCAAGCCATGTCTCATATTGCTCAAAATCACATATATTGCCCTCAAGGCTTACAACACCACAAAAACAAGGTAATGACCCCGAGGAGGATCACTCCTCCCCTACCCCAAACTTGTTGAGCATCTTCTCCCAAGTGGGAGAGGCTCTTACAACACACTACAAATTTTCCCACCAATAACAATAAAACTCAAGGAAATAAATCACACACATATGCATCATGCAAGCAAATAAAAATACAAAGGGAAGGCCTTAGCCTTGAAGCCAACCTTTAAAAGCCCAATTATGCAAGAAGGTTGATGTAGAGCTTCTCCAAATCCTCCTCCAACATAAGCCACAAAACTCTCTCTATCTTTTTCCCCAAAGTAAAATTTAAAACAATTAAAATTTTTCAAAAATTCAACAACCCATAACCTTCTCCAAGTGGGATTAAAATAAGCTCAACCCATGAGCTTAGAGGAATGGGGAGGTGACACTTGTCACCTCCTCACTCTTCCTCCCCAATACAAGCAAGACCCATGGGATGGGTGTTGACACATGTCACTCACCCATCCCTAAGTCTCTCTCACCCTTCAGCTTGTCCTCTCTCCAACATGTGGGAGAGAAAAGAGGAGCTTAAGAAGGAATGGGTGACACATGTGTCCCCTTCCTTTCCTCTCAAGAGGGACCACACAACTCCAAGGGTACCCTCACCAATTGTGAGAGAGACTTAGAGTCAACTCTCACAATTGGTGGGTCTTGGAGACATCTCCAACCTTGGGAAGTGGAAAGGGATGGGGTTGAGTGTTGTACCCACTCATCCTCTCCCTCCCATGCCTCCAATTTCATCACTTAACTTCAGGGTGAAGTTAAGGTGACCATATGGAGGTTTACCAAAGGTTTTCCAAGTCAAAAAGGCCCCTAGACCCAAGGGTTACAACCCAGGGTCAAGTTTAGCTCATTTTGAGCACCTAGGGTCAACTTTAAGCACATGAAAAAGGGGTCTCTAAATTTAAAATTTTAAAAATGAAATTCAAAGACAAAATTCTTACAACACAAATTATAATTCAATTTAAAAGAGGGGTAGACTTAACCCGATTAACATCATGAAATCAACATTATAGAATTTCATCATACACAGAGTTGATCTTGGTTTGTTGTGGAACTAGATCGGCTTCACAAGGGATTACATCGTGTGTGGGATGATCTCCAATATCTATGGCTTGTTAGAAATACATGCGCACTTAATTGCAAAGTTAATTTCCACACACACACACACACATATATATATAATAGCTAAAGCAAATTAAAAACATACACTCGCATAAAATATCACAAGTTCACTTAAGCATAAAGGAAGTCACATTACAATCAGATTCTAAATTCTGCATTTCAAACGTCCATTCCCAAGATTGAATGACAAAACAATTTTCTATCTAACATCACCCAATTAGTTTTCCCATAACATCATAATATAAAACATCTATCTAACATCACCCAATTAGTTTTCCCATAATATCATAATATACAACATCTATCTAACATCACAAAGTCTTATAGTTTAAGAATTCGGGATCAACAGTCCCACAAGTCTAAATGTATCAGAAACAGTAAAGTAAATAGTCAAATGTACGAGAATGAAAAAGTTAGGCCTCAATATGATGCCCCAAAGAAATGTCACCTCATGAAGGCACATGAACTATATGGAAAGTGTGGAGGCATAGGTCCAAGGCACATGAACTGTTTGAAATGATGCCTCAAAGAAATGCACAGTCCCATAGAATGCAATGATTGCAAGATACGCACAAAATGGATAATTTGAAAATGATTTATAAACTTTCAAGCAAATGCAATTGGCACGTGTAAAACTAAATTCATGTAATGATAATTGATCATCATATTAAATATTTAATAGACACAGTCATATACATAATGTCATGAACATAACATCTAGTTTATATACAAAGCCATATAGGCATGTCCAAACAAAGCCATACATGCATTTATTAAAAAATATACATCGGTAGTTCATACAAAAGTATGTATACAAGGCCATCTAGCCATACAAAAAATGTCCCAAAAACTAGTTTCTTGTGGACTTTTATGAAATAATCGTTGCTTGACCGTGAAGATGTAGAGCCAATCACTGACTCATCCTCTCTATCATTGAGTAGACCTCTTCGACAGAAGTCGATCTGGCTCCACCTGTTAATACAATCAAATAATATATGCACATTAATATAGAAAATGTATGAAATATATAACCTCACATATGTAATCAATCACTTACTACAACCTGATGATCACTCTCCATCATCTTGTCTCTCTCTATGTCCGTACTTGGACAGACTGGAGTTGTGACCTCCTGTGAGAAGCATCAAGAAGAAAAATTGACTAAACATAAATATCATTTATGTACATGAAATGACATGAGATAAAACAAGAAATACAAAATTATGACATTTTCATGTTATTGGCTCATACCTCAGTCAAAGGATTTGCAGACATCATGGCTAAAGAAATGCCTATCTGCGCTGACTCACGAAGATCAGGAGGAGTCTCCACTGTATTCAGTATCTGAAAATCAAGTTCAAGATTATTCAAATAAAACAAATACATAACATTATTTTAAAAATGCATAATGATTAGAAATGGTTCAATTTGCCTCCTTAAAAGTGGTGGGTTGGCGTCTAAGGGACCAAGGAAACCGTGGAGGTGCCAGTGACTGTTGAAATCATCAAATTGTCACAAACTAATATTACCATTGACATATCTACAATAATTACGATTATGTGATAAATTACATACCTTCAGAGTTGAGCTCCTCTCATAACCCACCAATGGACAGCTAACAGAGATAGGATGAAGACTCTAACCCTGAAATTTCATTGTGCAGACAATTACATACATTAGTTTTGACTTATAGTATAGATAATCATATAAAATTAATTACAAATTTCAAATAACAATATACTAATTCAAAATGAAACTTGTAACAAATTACCTGAGAGTCAATACCAAATGTATGCTGTAAGAGATCATCATTGAGAACAAGTTCATCCAATATGTCATGCCCCTGTGTCACAATATCCTGCCCCTACATCGTAGCATCCTGCTGAGAGTTTTGTCGTGCCTCCCGTGTCCCATAATCACATAGGTTCCCACATGAACTACACAAATGTGGGGACACATGACGCCTACTACTCTCACCCTCATCAGCCTGGGTAAGATCATCAACATGTTGTGATAGAGTTTGGTTGAGAGTAGTCAATGAATGTAATGTCTCCACCTCAACAATCTCCTTCAAAGCCAAATGGAGTGACCTACGTTCTGGCCTCACTTGGGGTACAGGCACACAGTTTTCATCTCGCTGAGCCCCGGGTCTATCTTGGGCAGAGCCACCAGCTTTACCCTGGAACTCACAAATGTCAAAATAATTCAGAATTTTGTTGAGGACGAACTCGTAATGGAGTTTCCTCAAGAAATATTGTGGTACCTCAACATTGTTGCATGGACGCTCATCAAAGACCATGTACCATCTATCCCAAATGTTTTGAAATATTTCTTCATTCCTACACCAATGTATAGGAAACCATTTGTAACTTTATTCTAATCTTTGTCCAGTTTTGGGATTAATAAAGTGTGCACATAATTAAGATTTTGTAATTTTTTCATTCTTGACTTGTTCATATGACAACTTATCGGCATAATATTGCTGACACCTCTCCCTCTAGTCTTGGAATTTAGTGATTTTTTTTGTCACCAAATCCATGTGGGAAATAATCTCCCCTAGTGATTTTGTAAGTGCCCTCTTATGATCAGTGGTTCCACTTGGATTGTTTAGGGTTTGAATAATAGTTTGAAGATGTTTCTTGTTTTCTTCTATTATCTCTAGGTAGTGTTCTTGACTATCCCTTACATTAAAAGGAGGTGAAGGTAGGTTTTGAGGGTTTGGAGGGTTTTGGGGGTTCTTTTCACCCTCCTCAGCTGGATTTAGGTTTTCTCTTTCCCCAATAACTATAGATGCAATATAAAAACAAATTAAACATTGAAAACTCAAAAATTGTTCTCAAACTAACAAAATTCGTCAAACCCTACCTTCATCCTCTGCTGTAGCCTCCAAATTCACATGACGATGTCTTTGGTGGTAAGATGGCATCGTGGATTTATTGTTTTATCTCTTACATTTGATTGGATAGCCTTTTTTTCAATGTGATCGCACTTTCACCTGCGTTTTTGGCTACTAAGCTTGAAATGGTCATGGCTATGAGTGAGGAGAAATGAGTTGTTTTTTGCTTTTATGTAAAGCAAAATGTGAGCATGCTATAATGTGCTCCTGTCTTTCTTTATTTTTAAACATGGTGGCAACTTTTTGGTCCCCCATCTCTTTGCATTTACCCTCGTCCAATGACATATTTTCCTAGATTCTAACAAAACAACATAATCTGAAGTGTGCTACCCATCGAGATTGTACTTTTTGTATGTTATCAATGTATGTACATACTTTTGTATGTTACTAATGTATATTTTTGTATATATGCTTATATGGATTTGTTTAGACATGCCTATATGGATTTGTATTTAAACTAGATGTTATGTTCATGACATTATGTATACGACAGTTTATATTAAATATTTAATATGATGATCAATTATCCTTACATGAATTTGGTTTTACACATGCCAATTGCATTTTGTTGAAAGTAAGGAATGCATAATTGTGTAGGTCTAAATTGGTTGTCTATTGTTTGATGATACCATTATGCTTCTTCATAGAGTATGTGATGTGATGCATAGAGTTATAGTGCTTCAAGACAAGGCATGAGTTGTAGTGCTTCAAGCAGTGGTATGAACTTGACAAGTAGTGGTGGATTGATGTAGAGTAGGGTGGAGGACTTCTACATAACTCATTCAAACAACCTTTACAAATATAGAACCCTAATTTGATGGGTTTCTCTCACAAGCTTCCCATTCTTCTTGTAGTACTCCACAACTGGTTTTTCCAACATAAATTACTAACTAGACCTCATACCCAAAATGTGAATATAGATTTGAGTACCCATTATGGCATTTGACAACATACCAAATTTGTAGGTGAGGTTGTTTTGGAACACTGATGGCTAATTTATGCTTTTACGCTTTAATTTAGGCCTAATTAGGCTTATTCCCCTAGGTCACAATAAGGTTTTCAAAACCTAGACCTTAAACTTTCATGCCAACAACCCAAACATGTCCCAAATAGTCTATCTTAATGTTTCAAATCCCTTAAAACCATTTCCCAAGAGCCTTTCTACAAACCCTAACACCTATGCATCTCATATACCAAAAACAAGAGGTTTTCTACCCAGGGCATCAACTAATTGGCCTCAATCTTCATCCCCTGCTCCTGCCACTTCAAGAACACAAAACACAACATGTCTAACCTTATTCCACTAGGTTTAAAGTTTATTCAATGGTGGAATGAGGAGAAATCCATGATTTTCAGTCAGAACTCACCCTAATGAGGGTTTCAAGCAATCTAGAGAAAAAATGCTCTAATTTACTCAAAACTTAATGAAATCAAATGAAAACAATTGGTTCATTCAATTGGATCATTAGATTTGGTTGTGGTTCTTCATCATAACATGTCATGCTTTCAGGAGTTGGATTGGGTTGTGATTCTTCCTCATGATAGGAGTTTCTTCATCTCTTCATGCTTCTTTGTCCTCCATGTCTTTAGTGTTCTCAGTGTCTTCATGTGTCAAAGATTTATTTAGTGTCCACATGATGTTGATGTTGATCATAAAATAAGGTATTAAGAGCCTCAATCATTTGGGGCAGTAGGCTACCGACAAAGTCCCTTAAGATCCCTAAGACAGAAAAATTGCCAAACTTTGATAAAGGTTTTCTCATAATTTGTGGTAGCTGGGAACACTTCGTTTAGACCTATAGGTACATGTGGGGTCCATCCACAATAATCTCTCTCAGTTTTGGTCAAATACAACTCATTTGACCATGCCAAAATCAAATGCGTTCTTGCAAAATGCTTTAGTTTCATGCAATAGAAAGGTGCTAGGAGTGACATTTTGCATTTGATAGCTCATGGGGCTAAATGGACTATGCCAACATGTCGGGGTGGGTGGGTAAATGCCAGGGGATGTATCATTTCGTGTGTCAATTGCCCCAATCATTCACAGTAGCAGGCTACTAGCAAAGTCCCTTAAGATACCTAAGATGCAAAAAATTGCCAAACTTTGATGGAGCAGTTCTCAGAATTCATGGCAGTTGGGTGTGAGGAAAAGTGTCTCAACCTTGCAACTTCAAAAGATTACTATTCTTCCCAATTTTGGTATTTTTTGAATACCCTTTATCTTGGATAATGGTTTGGAACTTTCAAAGTTTCCAAAAGTTTCCAAGAGAGCTAAAAATAGTGAGATTTACTATTTTTAGTAAGTTCTTCAATTGAGCTCAGGTTGACCTAAAATTTTTCCCAAAAGGTGCGGAATAGCTAAGTGAACATCTCGGGTGAGTTTTGTCTCAAGATCACAGCTGGATCGCGAGATATTAAAGTTTCTATTTTTTGAAACTGCTAGAAAAAGTCTTTGAACTCAAATACTGAAATCAAAACTTCTCTAAACATCCTAAAAATTAGGATAACCAGTGTAGCTTTCTAAGCATAAAATAGTTCATCGATCGGACACCCAGATCAAAAGTTATGGCCTCCAGAAGTTGGACCTTCTATTTTGGGAAATGTAAAAATGTGTTGGACACATAAAAGAGCTGTAAAGGGGAGAGTTACATGTGTTGGTTACATGTAGAATCTTATAGATGTCGAATTACCTCCTAGATCTCTAGTTGGATATACTCCTGTAAAAGCTTGCTCTGCAAGTATATTGTAATCTTCGTGATTTCTGAATTATTTATTGAGTAGCTTTGGAGTGTGGGGTTTTTTACCTGAAAGAGTTTTCCCCACATATATCTTGTGTTGTAAGTTTTTTGTTTGCATTTAGAAGTTGTTGTTATCTTTCTATTAATGTGTGTCTTAATCTATAACTGTAAAAGTAAAAATTTGCATAAGTCTTTCCTCATTAGATCAGTGTAGGAAGCATTTTTCACATACCTTGCTTCCTTTCATTGGGAACATTTCGTTTGGACCTATAGATGCATGTGGGGTCTATCCATAATAACCTCTCTCAGTTTTGGTCAACTCTAGTCTGTTTGACGTGCTGAAATCAAATGCATTCTTGTAAAATGCTTTAGTTTCATGTAGTAGAAAGGTGCTAGGAGTGACATTTTGCATTCCATAGCTCGTGGGGCCGAATGGACTACACCAACATGTCGGGTTGGGCAGGTAAATTCCAAGGGAGGTCTCATTTCATGTGCCAAGTGCCCCAATCATTCGGGGCAACAGGCTACCAGCAAAATCCCTTAAGATCCCTAAGACACAAAAATTGCCAAACTTTGACAGACCAGTTCTCAGAATTCGTGGCAATTGGAAACATTTCATTTAGACCTACAGGTGGACATGGGGCCCATCCACAATAACCTCTTAGTTTTGGTCAACTCTAGTCTATTTGACCGTGCCAAAATCAAATGCATTCTTGTAAAATGCTTTAGTTTCATGCAGTAGAAAGGTGCTAGGAGTGACATTTTGCATTCCATAGCTCGTGGGGCTAAATGAACTATGCCAATAGATTGGGGTGGGTGGGTAAATGCCATGGGAGGTCTTGTTTCGTGTCCAAAGTACCCCAATCATTCGGGGCAGTAGGCTACTGGCAAAGTACCTTAAGATCCCTAAGATGCAAAAACTTCCAAACTTTGATGGAGCAGTTCTTGAAATTTATGGTAGATGGGAACATTTTGTTTGGACCTACAGTTGCACATGGGGTCCATCCACAATAACATCTCTTAGTTTTGGTCAACTCCAATTCGTTGGAGTGTGCCAAAATCAAATGCATTGTTGCAAAATGCTTTAGTTTCATGCAGTAGAAAGATACTAGGAGTGACATTTTGTATTCCATAGCTCGTGGGGCCAAACGGACTGCACCAACATGCTAGGGTGGGTGGATAAATGCCAAGGGAGGTCTCATTTCATGTGCCAAGTGGCTCAATCGTTCGAGGCAGTAGGCTACTAGCAAAGTCCCTTAAGATCCCTAAGATGAAAAAATTGCCAAACTCTGACAGAGCAGTTCTCAAAATTCATGGTAGATGGGAACATTTTGTTTTGACCTATAGATGCATGTGGGATTCATCTACAATAACCTCTCTCGGTTTTGTTCAAGTCCTATCTACTTGACTGTGCTGAAATCAAACACATTCTTGCAAAATGATTCAATTTCATGCAGTGGAAAGGTTGCCAGGTGCCATATTTTTTATTCTGCTCATTGTGGGAATGGACTGCGCTAATACGTTGGGGTGGGTGAGTAAATGGTAGAGAAGGTCTCATTTCGTGTGTCTAGCATCCCAATCATTCCGAGCTGTATGCTATTGATAAAGTTGAAAGTTGCTAACACTAAAATTTTGCATTCCACAGGTCTTGGGTGTGAAACAACTATGCCAACACATTCAGGTGGGTGCGTAAATGATAGGGAAGGTCTCATTTCATGTGCCAAGTGTCCCAGTTGTTCTGGCCTACAAGCTACCGATACCTAGCACCTTTCGTGTTTGCCGGTAGAGTACAACCCGGAACCACTAAGACACTTGGCACACAAAACAAGACCTCCCCTAGCATTTACTTACCCACTCAGACATGTTGGCGTAGTTGGTTCGGCCCCACGATGATTAAAACAAAAAAATATGGCACATAGCAACCTTTCCACTACATGGAACTGAGGCATTTTGTAAGGATGCATTTGATTCCGGCATGGTCAAACAAAGAAGAGTTGAACGAAACTAAGAGAGGTTATTGTAGACAGACCCCACATGCACTTATAGATCTAAAAAAAAATTCCTAGCTTCCATGAATTCCAAGAACTGCTACGTCAAAGTTTGGTAATTTTTTCATCTTAGGGATCTTAAGGGACTTTATCGGTATTCTTCTGCCCTGAATGATTGGGGCACTTGGCACATGAAATGAGACCTCGCTTGGCATTTAACTGCTCACCCTGATGTGTTGGCACAGTCTGTTCAGCCCCACAATCTATGGAATACAAAATGTCAATCCTAACACCTTTCTATTGCATGAAACTGAAGCCTTCTTGAGTGTGTATGATGGTAGGGTTTGGACAGATAGAAATTTATTGTTGAAATTCACAACATCTTGACAGTATTGTGACCATGATCTTCTCATATGACATGAAAAGAGCTATTCCATAACCTTGTTGTCCCATAACCTTGATTATTATGATTAGAAGGATGGAAACAAACCCTACAAGAAATAAAGCAATGATTAGATCTCAATATGATCATGAGATACCCAAGCATTTGTATTAGTCTAAATCATAAAATCTCTACAAATAAAGATTGATCTGAGGGTTTGGTGAGTTTCCATTGTCACCCAAACCCTGGGTCTTCATTAGAAATCCTTGAATGCTAATTATTGCCATTATGCTTCTTTCTTATTAATTCTTACTAATTAGGGTAATCATAAGGAAATATATAGTATCTCTTGTATTCTTACAAAATGCATATGGAAATTTTATCAAATATTGTAGTTGCATTGAATGATGCCTCAAGAAAATGTGGTCTATTGGAATTTTGAAAAATGTTGTAGTTGCCACTGCCCTAGAAGACATGTATGCAAAATGTGGAAGCATAGACAAGGTGAGTGAACTGTTTGACATGACGCCTCAAAGAAATGTGGTCTCATGGAATGGTATGGTTGCAGGATATGCAAATAATGCTTTAGAAACTTTCAAGCAAAACCAATTGGTGGGTGTAAAGCTAAAATTGACAACCTTTGACTACATCCTCTCTGCTAGTGCCAAAGTAAGATCTTTGGAACACAATACATAGACATCCATCAAATCATAAAGGATATGGGAATTTCTTAAGATGTTGTAGTTGCAATTGTCTTAGGAGACATGTATGCAAAATGTGGAAGCATAGAGAAGACAAATGGATAGTTTGACATGATGCCTTAAAGAAATGGAATCTCTGTTGCAAATATGTGCCTAAGTGGGTTGTCATTGATGTCAACGTATCCTTGTTGCCATTGGTGTCAACTGTATCCTGTTTTGTTGTCTGCATAGAAGACCAGACTATTGAGGATATTGAGGAAATTAATGATAATCAATGTTCATGTGGCTGTGTAGAGGATTTTCAGAGATTGCTCCAGTTAAGATTTGAGAAGTCCGCATGAAGATTTGAAGGAGTTATGGTCATCTAAGTAGAACAGGTTCCTGTGATACTCAGGAAAGACAAAGTGACAGAAAAGAGGTTCGGATTGCTCCGGTAATATAAAATTGTGATATGCAGATCTAAAGGCATATTTGGGAAGTCAATTTGTATCATCAACACCAGTGGTTCGTGGTTTGGAGGTTCGTAAGCTATCCTTCTAGTTTGGCAGTCATGGCAGAGAGTGTTCTTGAGGTTCTAGAGGAAGATTCAATTGCTTATGATAATTTGGTTTAGGATGTCTCTAGATCATATGGCTACTATGTTGGAGGTTTGCATTGAGGTTTGAGCTTGTTGATTGAAGATTTCTTTTTGAGGTTGATGTTCTTCCCAATCTTGGCTGACCGGATGTTCCTAGCCTATTACGGATGCCTTAAAAATGGTTTTATGAAGCGTGGAGTGGTTGTAGAAGCAGATTCAAGTCTCAGTTGTGTTTGGCTAACAGTATGATGATCCGTGTCAAGTTTAGCTGACCTTGTTGATCATTCCAAGGTTGATGAAGTATATAAATACTTGTTGAAGAGGTATTGAAATCATCCTTGTACAAAATAGATATAATCTGAAGAAAGGATCAGGAGCAAAGCAGAGAAGAAAAGAAGTGAGAGCAGTGTAGAATGTGAAGAAGAGTTTGAGGCAAAGCAAAAGTTCTTGAGCATTCATTGAAACTGAATCATGCATGAAGTAGATGCTATTTCTCAGTTAATTCTTTCTAACTAAATTCTATAGGCAGTGAGCCTTCTTTTGAGTAGTGAGCTCTAGGCAATGCACCTGAAGGCATGTGCCTTCTATTTTACTAAGTACTTTTAACAGGGTACGCATTTTGTGGGTTAACCCCCACCATGGTTTTTCCCTTAACTGAGTTTCCACGTCAAAATCTTGGTGTCAAGTGTGTTGATTATGTTTCTACTCTTATGATGTTGATTAATGCTTTAATGTTTACATCACTAATCTAATAGTAAGATAATAAAGAAGGTTATAAGTTTTGTGGGACAACTAATTCATCCCCCTCTCAGTTGTCTAGTTCCAACAATTGGTATCAGAGCTAGATCCTCTCATAAAAGCCTAACTGCTTGAGGAGATCTAGGATGTCGACCTACAAGAAGGATAATCCAAGATTTGATGGAACAAATTACTCTGTTTGGAAAGATCGCATGGAGTGCCATTTGCAATGCATGGGTGAGGCCTATTGGGCAATAACTAGTGTTGAGTATAAACCTTCGGAGAAAGGTCCTTCAACTCCTGATCAAGTCAAAGATGCTAAAAATAATCTTCCAGCTAAAGAAGCCTTGTTAAGTACCTTGATTGATTCAGAAATGACAAATGTCTTTGGTCTAAAAACTGCTTATCAAATCTGGAAAAAAATGGAGTATCTATATGAAGGTGATAAATATGTGAAATGTGCAAAGATGCAAAGTTTGAGAGGAAAATTTGAAACTATGAGGATGAGCAAAGATGAAAACATCACAATTTACATGCAAAAGATAAATGAACTTGTGTGTGGCATTAGGTGTGCTGGTGGAACTTTGGAAGAATTAGAAATTATGTCAAACGTACTCAGATATTTACCAGATTCATACAAACATAAGGTTGTAGCTATAGAAGAGATCAGGACAGTCTCAGAGGTTACAAGAGATCATTTGGTTGGCAAAATTTTAGCTTTCAAATTAAGTGAGTTTGGTTATTCTCTTCCCAAGTTTGAATCTACATTCAAGGCCAGTGTGTATGGAAAACAAAGATATGATCTGGGAGAAAGCTCTTTTGCAAGATCAAATAGATTTATCAAGACAAGAAAAGATCTTGAAGATGTTGAAATAGAAACAACAGATCTTGAAGCTCTTATTGCTAGAAGAATGCCAAGAGGATCTGGTAAGTATGAAGGAAAATTATCACTCAAATACTTTGCTTGTAATAAGATTGGTCATTTTGCCTCAAGATGTCTGAAAAGGTTTTCGAAACCAAACCCTAACAGGTATAAAGGTCAGAAGAAATGTTACTATGTCCAAGAAAATGGAGAAGAAGGGGTAACAGATGATGAATCTGATCATGGAGGCTCCTCTAAAAATGATTGGGTGTTTATTGCTATCAAAGAAGAAGATCTGGTGTCTACTGAATCTGCTAGTTGTGAAAATGTGGAAAGTGCCTTGGCTGCTCAAGTTATTGAAAAGGATGAATGGGTGATTGATAGTGGATGTTCTCATCACATGACTGGTGACAAGAGTAAGTTTGTGAACTTTGAAAACTATGAAGGAGGACTTGTGAAATTTGGAGACAACTTAGCTAGTAGAATTCGTGGCAGAGGATCCATCTCTTTTGATGGCAAGAACATCACCAATGATGTTCTATATGTGGAAGGACTGAAACATAATCTTCTCAGTGTTGGACAGTGGGTTGACAAGGGTTATGATCTTCGGTTCAAGGATGGAAAATGCAGAATCCTAGAAAGCTTCGAAACTGAAATTGCATCAAGTACTCAAACCAGAGGTAACATCTTTCACTTAAGTAGTTCTAGGAAAAGTTGTTTGATTGCTCAGATAGATCAAAGTTGGCTATGGCATAGGAGGATGTGTCATGTGAATTTTGACAACATTGTCAAAATACGTTCCACTCAACTTGTAAGAGATCTTCCAAGACTTATAAAACCTAATAACATATGTAGAGAATGTCAATTGGGCAAACAGAACAAAATTTCATTCAAGAGTAAGGAACAAGGTTCAAGTGAGAGACTGGAACTGATACATACTGATCTCTATGGTCATGCTAGAATTAGGAGTGTGCAAGGAGACAGATATTTCATGCTGCTAATTGATGATTACTCCTGGATGATATGGGTAACCTTTCTGAGAGAAAAATCAGAAGCCCTTGACAAGTTTAAGGTGTTCAAGATGATGGTTGAAAATAAGATTGGTAGGAAACTAAAGTGTCTGAGATCTGACAGAGGTGGAGAATTTACCTCCAGTGAGTTTGATGCTTTCTGTGAAAAGCATGCAATAAAAAGATAGTTATCTGCTCCTAGGACTCCTCAGCAAAATGGAGTTATAGAAAGAAAGAACCGAACCATTCAAGAAGCTGCCAAAACCATGATGATGGAAACAAATGTTCCTCAAGTTTATTGGAGAGAAGCCATGAGTACTACTGTCTACACTCTTAACCGGGTGTAGATTAAAGGAAATTTTGGTAAGATTCCTTATGAGCTTTGGTTTGGTCATCCTCCTACTGTGAGATACTTCAGAGTCTTTGGTAGTAAATGTTATATCAAAAGAGATGAAGACTTAGGTAAGTTTGAGGCAAGAAGTGATGAAGGAATATTTTTGGGATACTCAACTCAAAGTAAGGCCTACCGGTGCTTCAATAAAAGATTGAAGAAGATTGTTGAAAGTGTGAATTTTAAAGTTGATGAAAGCAAGGAAGGACACACCAGGTACTCCGAATATGATTCAGATGATCAAGATGAAAGTCAAAATCAAGGAAAGAAAGTTCAAGTTCAGACCCAGATTCAGTTTGAACCGGTGACTCCAGAGGTTATCACAGATGATGAGGAACAAGTTCAAGAAATAGAAGATCAAACAATCTCCAAAACTCCTAGGTATGTAAGATTAAATCATCCTGAAGATCAGATCATAGGAGATAAGAGTAAAGGTGTTTGAACTAGGAGAAAAATGTCTGAAGATCAAGAAGAGATTTGTTTGATTTCAAGGATTGAACCTAAATCAGTAAGTGAAGCTTGCAATGATGAAAAATGGGTCAAAGCAATGGAAGAGGAATTGATGCAAATTGAAAAGAATCACACATGGGATCTAGTTCCTAGACCTGAAGACAAAAATGTGATTGGAACCAAATGGGTCTTCTAGAATAAACTGAATGAAGATGGTGAGGTGGTAAGGAATAAGGCAAGGTTGTTATGTAAAGGCTACTTTCAAGTAGAAGGAATTGATTTTGAAGAAACTTTGACTCTAGTGGCAAGGATAGAGGCAGTTAGATCATTTCTTGCATTTCCTACTTTCAAAGATTTTAAAGTATATCAAATGGATGTAAAATCAACATTTCTGAATGGAGACTTGGAGGAAGAAGTCTACATTGAGCAACCAGAAGGATTTCAGTTGTCTGATTAGGGAGATATGATTTGTAGATTGAGAAAAGCCTTGTATGGACTCAAACAAGCTCCAAAAGCCTGGTATGCTAGATTGGATAAGCATTTGCTTAAGCTAGGATTTAGCAAAGGTACTGCTAATAGTAATCTCTACTTCAAAATTAATCATGAGGACATTCTAATTATTGAAGTTTTTGTTGATGATATCATTTTTGGTGGAAATGAATGCATATGTAAAGCATTTACTGATCAGATGAAAAGTGAGTTTGAGATATCAATGTTTGGTGAGATGAATTTCTTCCTAGGTCTACAAATTGTTCAATCAAATAAAGGTATCTTCATATCTCAGTCCAAGTACAAATCAAAAAATATATAGATCAATGATTGGAGGATTGCTTTATTTAACCCAGACCAGACCTGACATCATGAATGCAGTTGGACTTGTTGCCAGATTTCAAGCTGATCCAAAAGAATCCCATGTTATGGAAGTCAAAAGAATTTTTAGATATCTCAAGGGGACAATTGATTATGGACTATGGAATCCAAAGGATAATAACTTCACTCTTCATGCATATACAGATGTTGATTGGGCAGGAGATGTGGATGACAAAAAAAGTACTAGTGGTGTTGCATTCTTCTTGGGGAGAAGATTGGTCTCTTGGATAAGAAAAAAGCAAGAGGCAATATCCTTGTCTACTGCAGAAGCAAAGTACATAGCAGCAACAAATAATTGCACTTAGGTTTTGTGGATGAAGCAAATGTTGAAGTACATCAGAATTGTGTTTGAGGATCCAGTCACAATTTTCTGTGATAATTCTAGTGCAATAAGCATCTCAAAGAATTTGGTATTGCATTCAAAGACAAAGCATATATCTATCAAGTTTCATTTCTTGAGAGAGAAAGTAAATGAGAATGAAGTCAAGTTAGAGTTTGTGCCTTCCAAAGATCAGATTGTAGACATCTTCACTAAGCCTCTTCCCAAGGATACTTTTGAGTATCTCAGAGAGAAGTTAGGGGTTATTACCCCTCCTGAGAAAAACTAAGATGCACTAAGGTGCATTAGTCCAGTGGAACTCACATTCATATCTTGTGATCCAGATTGATGTTAAGGAGGTACTACTCAAAGGGGGAGTAGTCAATATGTAAAATTTGGGATTAATCTGAAGCAAAAGGGAGAAAAGATAGCAAATATGTGCCCTTTGCCATTGATGTCAAAGGGGGAGAGAAGTCATGTGAAAAACTAGTTGCTGATGTAAGCAGTAAAGAAAGTAGTTGCAGAAGTGAGAAGAGAAAGGGGAGAAGTTCTTGCCTTGATGATTAGATTTAGTTTTTCACATCATATGTTGCCATCAATGACAAAGGGGGAGATTGTTGCAAATATGTGCCTAAGCGGGTTGTCATTGATGTCAACATATCCTTGTTGCCATTGGTGTCAACAGTATCCTGTTTTGCTGTCTACATAGAAGACTGGACTGTTGAGGATATTGAGAAAATTAATGATAATCAATGTATGTGGATCATGTGCCTGTGTAGAGGATTATCAAAGATTTCTCCAGTTAAGATTTGAGAAGTCCGCATGAAGATTTGAAGGAGTTATGGCCATTTGAGTACAACCGGTTCGTGCGATACTCAGGAAAGATAGAGTGATAGAAAAGAAGTCCAGATTGCTCTGGTAATATAAAATTGTGATCTGCAGATCTGAAAGCATGTTTGGGAAGTCAATTTGTATCATCAAAAATAGTGGTTCATGGTTTGGAGGTCCATAAGCTATCCTTCTAGTTTGACAATCATGGCAGAGAGTGTTCTTGATGTTCTGGAGGAAGACTCAATTGCTTCTGATAATTTGGTTTAGAATGGATGTTATTTGTGAATTCAATGTGCTTGTGGAGGTCTCTAGATTGTATGGCTACTATGTTGGAGGTCTGTATTGAGGTTTGAGCTTGTTGATTGAAGATTTCTTCTTGAAGTTGATGTTCTTCCCAGTCTTGGCCGACCGGATGTTCCTAGCTTGTTGCGGATGCCTTAAAAATAGTTTTATGAAGCGTGGAGTGGTGGTAGAAGTAGATTCAAGTCTCAGTTGTGTTTGGATGAAACTATGATGATCTGTGTCAAGTTTAGCTGACCTTGTTGATCATTCCAAGGTTGATGAAGTATATAAATACTTGTTGAAGAGGTATTGAAATCATCCTTGTACAAAACATATATAATCTGAAGAAAGGATCAGGAGCAGAGTAGAGAAGAAAAGAAGTGAGAGCAATGTAGAATGTGAAGAAGAGTTTGAGGCAAAGTAAAAGTTCTTGAGCATTCATTGAAACTGAATCAGGCATGAAGTAGATGCTATTTCTCAGTTAATTCTTTCTAAATAAATTCTGTAGGTAGTGAGCCTCTCTTTTGAGCAGTGAGCTCTTTTTTTGCACCTGAAGGCATGTGCCTTCTATTTTACTAAGTACTTTTAACAGGGTACACATTTTGTGGGTTAACCCCCACCGTGGTTTTTCCCTTAACCGGGTTTCCATGTCAAAATCTTGGTGTCAAGTGTGTTGATTATGTTTTTGCTCTTATGTTGTTGATTAATGCTTTAATGCTTACATCACTAATCTGATAGTAAGATAATAAAGAAGGTTATAGGTTTTGTGGGACAACTGATTCACCCCCCCTCTCAGTTATCTAGTTCTGACAATCGCATGGAATCCATAGTCTAATACATCCAAATATCAGACCTACTGTGCCAACAAATCCTAGGAACAATTCAGGTGCCAACAAAGATTGAAATTAACTCTTTCCTACTCATCCCAACTGCTATAAGACTACAAGAACATTCAAATCACACACCAAAGAAAGCACTAAAATTCAATTGCCAACATGCTAGTGAATGAGCATTGAATGTGACCACATAAAGAAAAATCATACTACTCTTCAAAAAATACCATCTCCTTGGTCCAAAAATTCAAAAGACCTAGAAAGCACATCTCAATGCACATTTAGATGAACAGACACACTTCCAACTTTATTGAGCCAAGTGAAAAAAGAAAATTCATTCCTCGAAAGAAAGCCAGTGATATAATAAGAAAATTAATGGTGCCATTACAAATGCTAAGAGAGAAGGAAAGGCAAAGACAAAACATGTTTGGGTAGGCAATAAGTAACATCTTTGTCAATATCAAGCAACACTATGATGTTGCAACGTGGCACAATTTGAATCAAGTTAAGCATGACTGTCTACAATACAAGCTATGCCTTTATGAAAAAAGGTTAAAGTCTTTCATTGAGTGCTATTTAAAATGCATACAAGTCACATGCATACCAGCTATCAACCTAGTCCATATTGTGTTATTTCTCATAACAGCCCACTCTCGTCACTTAAAACTAATTCCACTAATTATGAACTTTGAAATATGACTTTTAGAGCAATTTTTCTAAAACTGGTTTGGAACCCATTTTTAACTACATTAAAGGCAAGAAAAATGTAAAACCCACCATTCCATCTAGTGAAATCTCATGAAACTTGGTGGAATGGATGGGGTTAGGGTATTTTAGGTGTCTACAATGTTGCAAGAGCAGGAGAGAGTGATAAATGCAAGTTTGGTTGATGTCGTAGGCTAAAAATCTCATGGTTTTGGGAATAGAATGTGCAAATGAGCTGGGGCTTGTAAAAAAGATCTTAGGAAAAGGTTTGTAATGGTTCAAATTATTTGGATAGAACATCTTTGACATGTCTGAGGTGTTGGTTTGAAGATTTGAAGTCTGGGATTAGAAAACCCTATGGTGACCCATTTAAACTAGCATAATTAGGCCTAAATTGCAGCGTAACAGTACTATTTTGACCCTTGTGTTATAAAACACCCCCATCTGGATTTGAAGTATGTTGTGTAAGAGGATAATGGGTATCCAAAACAGTTTTTAGTTCATGGGTTGGAGTTGTTTCCTCCAAATTATGTCAAAAATACCCCTTTTGCTATCCTACAAGGCATATTGGAAGATTGTGAAGAAAATCACTTTTTTTGAGGTGTTAAGACTTTAGCCAAGGATTGATTGAGAAAGTTTGATCTTTGATACCCTGCTCTACATCACTTTCTTCTTTCACAA
Source organism: Cunninghamia lanceolata (assembly GCA_027924645.1). Taxonomy (NCBI): domain Eukaryota; kingdom Viridiplantae; phylum Streptophyta; class Pinopsida; order Cupressales; family Cupressaceae; genus Cunninghamia; species Cunninghamia lanceolata. Next base: position 5,249,866 of record BSBN01000088.1, read on the forward strand.
TATAGGTTGACATAATTTCCACTTCTTAGATAAAAGTTTAATTAGTATGTTATTGTCACCAATGCTATGGTTAACAAAGACCCTTTTCCTAGTGATGCCATGTCTTGCAACACCTCACCCCACCCCTACACCCTCATCCCCACCAAAACAAATCAACCACCATTCATTATGGAGTTATCTTGCATCAAATCCTAAAGGATATAGGAATTTTGTAAAATGTCGTAGTTGTAAGTACCCTGCAAGACATGTATGCAAAGTGTGGAAGCATATACAACAAATGTTCAAACTATTTGACATGATGCCTCAAAGAAATATTGTCTCATGGAATGAAATAATTGCAAGATATGCACAAAATGGATTTGTTGAAAAGACTTTAGAAAATTTTGAACAAGTAAAAGCAATTGGCACGTGTAAAGACAAATTCCACAACCTTTGCCAACATCCTCCCTATCTATACACCAAAATAGAATGTTTGGAACAGCATATGGACATCCATCAAAGCATAAACGATATAGGAAATTGGTCACATGCTGTAATTGCAGCTACCCTTGTAGACATGTATGCAAAGTTTGGAAGCATAGACAATGCACGTGAATTGTTTGGCATGATGCCCTAAAGAAATGTGACCTCATGAAGGCCCATGAACTGTATGGAAAGTGTGGAGGCATAGGTCCAAGGCACATGAACTATTTGAAATGATGCCTCAAAGAAATGGACAGTCCCATAGAATGCAATGATTGCAAGATATGCACAAAATAGATTATTTGAAAATAATTTATAAACTTTCAAGCAAATGCAATTGGCACGTGTAAAACCAAATTCTTGTAACAATAATTGATCATCATATTAAATATTTAATATACGCTGTCATATACATAATGTCATGAACATAACATCTAGTTTATATACAAAGCCATATAGGCATGTCCAAACAAAGCCATACAGGCATATATTCAAAAATATACATTGGTAGTTCATACAAAAGTATGTATACAAAGCCATCTAGGCATACAAAAAATGTCCCAAAAACTAGTTTCCTATGGACTTTTATGAAATAATCAGCGGCCCTTGCTTGATCGTGAAGATGTAGAGCCAATCATTGACTCATCCTCTCTTTATCGTCGAGTAGACCTCTTCGACAGAACTTGATCTTGCTCCACCTGTTAATACAATCAAACAATATATGGACATTAATATAGAAAATGTATGAAATATATAACATCACATATGTAATCGATCACTTTCTACCACCTGATGATCACTCTCCATCATCTTGTCTCTCTCTACATCTGTACTTGGATGGACTGGAGTTGTGACCTCCTGTGAGAAGCATCAAGAAGCAAAATTGACTAAACATAAATATCATTTATGTACATCAAATGACATGAGATAAAACAAGAAACACAAAATTATGACATTTTCATGTTATTGGCTCATACCTCAGTCAAAGGATTTGCAGACATCATGGATGAAGCAATGCCTATCTGCACTGACTAATGAAGATCAGGAGGAGTCTCCACTGTATTCAACATCTAAAAATCAAGTTCAAGATTATTCAATCAAAATAAATACATAACATTATTTTAAAAATGCATAATGATTATATAAATGGTTAAATTTACCTCTGTAAAAGTGGTGGGTTGGCATCTAGGGGACCAAGGAAACTGTAGAGGTGCCAGTGACTATTGAAATCATCAAATTGTCACAAAATAATATTACCATTGACATACCTACAATAATTACGATTATGTGATAAATTACATACCTGCTAAGTTGACATCCTCTCATAACCCGCCAATGGACAGCTAATGGAGGTGAGATGAAGAATCTGACCCTTGAATTTCATTGTGCAGACAATTACATACATTATTTTTGACTTATAATATAGATAATCATATAAAATTAATTACAAAATTTCAAATAATAATATACTAAATCAAGATGAAACTTGTAACAAATTACCTGAGAGTCAATACCAAATGTATGCTGTAAGAGATCGTCACTGAGAATAAGTTCATCGAATATGTCCTGCCCCTGTGTCGCAACATCCTACTCCTACATCGCAGCATCCTGCTGAGAGTTCTGTCGTGCCTCCTACAACCCATAATCACATAGGTTCCCACATGAACTGCACAAATGTGGGGACACATGACGCCTACTACTCTCACCCTCATTGGCCTGGGTAAGATCATCGACATGCTGTGATAGAGTTTGGGTGAGAACTTAGTTAATGAATGTAATGTCTCCACCTCAACAATCTCCTTCAAAGTCAAAGGGAGTGATGTATGTTTTGGCCTCGCTCGGGGTACAGGCACATGGTTTACATCTCGCTGATCCCCGGGTCTATCTTGGGTAGAGTCACCACCTCTTCCATGGAACTCACAAATGTCAAAATAATTTAGAATCTTGTTGAGGACAAACTCGCAATGGAGTTTACTCAAGAAATATTGTGGTACCTCATCATTGTTGCATGGATGCTCATCGAAGACCATGTACCATCTATCCCAAAAGTTTTGAGATATTTCTTCATTCCTACACCAATGTATAGGAAACTATTTGCAACTTTTTTCTAATCTTTGGCCGGTTTTGGGATTAATAAAGTGTGCACATAATTGAGATTTTGTAATTTTTTCATTCTTGACTTGTTCATATGACAACTTGTCGGCATAATATTGCCGACACCTCTCCCTATAGTCTTGGAATTTGGTGATTTGTTTTGTCACCGAATCCATGTGGTAAACAATCTCCTCTAGTGATTTTGCAAGTGCCCTCCTACAATCAGTGGTTCCACTTGGATTGTTTAGGGTTTGAATAATAGTTTGAAGATGTTTCTTGTTTTCTTCTATTATCCCTAGGTAGTGTTCTTGACTATCCCTTACATTAAAAGGAGGTGAAGGTGGGTTTTGAGGGTTTGGAGGTTTTTAGGGGTTCTTTTTACCCTCCTCAGCTAGATTTAGGTTTTATCTTTCCCCAATAACTATAAATGCAATATAAAAACAAATTAAACATTGAAAACTAAAAAATTGTTCTCAAACTAACAAAATCAGTCAAACCCTACCTTCTTCCTATGCTGGAGCCTCCAAATTTGCATGACGACATCTTTGGCAGCGAGGTGGCATTGTAGATTTATCGTTTTATCTCTTACACTTGATTGGATAGCCTTTTTTTCAACACGATCGCGCTTTCACCTGAGTTTTTGGCTACTAAGCTTGCAATGGTCATGGTTGTGAGTGAGGAGAAATGAGTTTTTTTTTTCTTTTATGCAAAGCAAAATGTGAGCGTGTTATAACACAGTCGTGTTTTTCTTTATTTTTGGACATGGTGGCAAATTTTTGGTCCCCCATCTCTTTGCATTTACCCTCGTCCAAGGACGTATTTTCCTAGAGTCTAAGAAAAATAACATAATCTGGAGTGTGCTACCCATCGGGATTGCACTTTTGCAATGAAAAGTTAAAAAAATACTACTATAATCTTAAGCTCTCTGTTACCTATCCAACCATATATTTTTTTTCACATTTTGAGTATTGTTGATGGTGTTTTTAGCACGCAACAACGCAGGTCTGATTGCTGGTTTCACACCTCTCTTGAAAAGTATCTTACTCCAAGTAAGACTACTCCAAGGATAACACAGCTAGGTCTTAGCTTGCTTGGAATTTCTCAATGGTTATGTTCTAGCTGTACCTGCAAGGGGTCTTACATGCAATCTGCAAATCTTCAGGCTTGGGGCAGCAAATACACATAAACCCTATTATGATTTTCAGTTGATTGACAAGGTAAGATGCTGCAGAAACTTTTTATTCTAATAACTAAACAGTGGGTTTTAAAGAAAATGCAAAAGATTTGGGGTTTTAGAGGGAGTCCTAAGTGACATTCACAATGCAAGGGTTATCTTTAGTAGACAAATATTCCAGACTTTTAAACCAGTTTTCTGAGTTACCAAACTGAAATGGGTGTTACAGTGCTGCAGAAAATGGTGCTATCTTCAATGGAAGTCGAAAGATTTTCAGACCATTCGTTAAATACCCAATAAATGGCGCAACTTAACTCATAAAATGAAGTTGAACTTCAGCGCAAAATAATAAGCCCAGACTAACTTTACACAGTTATTTACCATTAGCAAACAACTAAAAGTATGGACTTGGAACATGTTAGTGCCTGAATTGACTGACAATTTTTGAGCAATTTTCATGCAGGCACTTTCCCTAAGAATCCAAAAAATGTTCTAAGTGTTGGACGTCCTCAGTATCTCTCAGCTACAACATCATTTTTTCTTTGAGGAGGAGGTCATCATCATCATATTTTCTTCGATGGTGGTCAGCGTTATCATGTCCTCCGTCGACCGGCTTCTCTTCGTCATCATCATATTTCAATATCGGGTGATGTTTGGTTATTATCCTGATCCTGCTGATGAGCTACAGTGCGCCCCGATCTGCTTGCGAGGGTGATTTTTCAAAGTCTCCGGTGATCTTGCACTTATCACCTTGCCCAGACATGATGATGATGTTGCCCCGATATTCTGAAGGGGTTATTCTCTAAGTTGTTCGACCTTACTTGTTTTTTCTTAAGGGTCGTAGTCATCATCATCATATTTCCAGTTATCACCGTGTTGCTTGCGAGGGTCATCATATTTTTCTGCCTTCATGATATTTCGCCGGGGTGATATTTTTATCATCGGGTGGTCTTGGTTATGATCATCCTGATGATGTTGCTGAAGAGTTCTAAGTGTGACCCGATATTCACCGGGGTCATCATATTTGAACGTCAGGATGATCTTAGTCAATATCATCCTGATGATGTTGTATCACTTCTTGTTCGTTGTTTCTTCATCCTGATGATGCTGACGTCATTCTTATGTCAGGATGATATCTATTTCTCTGCCTATCTGCATCATGATATTTCCGAAGGAGCCCGGGTGTACGTTTGTTCCAGCGTCATGATGACGCTGATATCAAGGAGATATCCGCCTGCTGGCTTCGTGCATTATCTAGTGGGGGGTGATCTTTTCAAGCATCATCATATTCATATTTCACCTGATCTTATAGCGGAGCTACAGTGCAGCATGATATTAGTGCATCAGGATGATATTTCCAAATATCCGGTTATCTTCCGAATATCATCCTGATGTCGATATGATGATGACGTCATCAAGGTCCGGGGGGGGGGTCATATTTCGAACACTGATCATCTTATGGAGATTCCCTGATATTTGCATACATGATGATGACGTCATCCAGATATGAGGAGGTGCGCAGCAGGCGGATATGATGATGACGTCAGCAGGATATGATGATGATGTCATCAGTATGTTCATCGGCCAGACTTTTGGTATAGGCTCAGCAGGAGGATGTTCCTCCGATGGATCAGGTTGTGCCGATGAAGGCGATTATCATGCAGGCTATATTGCGATATGATGATGGCGTCAGGGTGATATTTCAAGCGACAGGATATCATGCTGCTGGAGGATGATGATGATGAAGTCTTATACTAGTGTCATCAGGAGCAAAAGAACCGACATCATATATGCTCATGACCTAGTATATAAAGTGTTAAAGAAGTCGCCGCGGGGTGCATGTGGGATAATTGATATCCTGCATTTTCAAATATCATGATGATGAATCTCGGCGGGAAATGGTTGCGATGCAGAATTGATGTTCTTCCCGAGGCCGCGGGTTGGTGCGCCATTAATGGCGAAGGTTGCAGAGGTATGGGCGATGGCGTGGGCGGATCTGGTACCCGATTGAAGGTGTACATCAGCGGACAGTGGCGCAGGGCTCGAGATGTCTTCCTGTCTCCTCTCCTACCTGCTGCATTCATGTTTGGGCGCCAATCTGGTAATGTGTTTGAGCGCCATTTTTATGATACTGTGTATCTGGCGGGATTTTTGGTCAACCTGGTAGTTAATGCTGAATACACCCTCCTGCTATATAATGCAGACGGTGTTATTCATTCAAGGTTGTTGAAAGTTGAGGATTTTTGGCTCTGTAATCTAAAACCAGCTGATCTGGTTGCTCTGTACAGTCTAACTTGTGAGTTTATGTATCTCCTGTTGTACGATTTGGCATGAATCCACTGATTTCATGGTTGATCTTATATGAGTAATGCTATCTTAGCATGTGTTGTGTTAATTCTGTCTCCAGTATTGCATGTATTCTTCTTCTGAATCTGGATATTTGGGTAATGTTTAGATTCTAGAGCATAGAATTCCTATGTTGAATGTCTGATCTTTTAACTTCTGCTCAAGGAGTAGATTAAACTATTTTCAGGTTGAACATTGGGAAGGGTATACTGCAGTAGGGATGCCATAAGTAGAGATAACTTAACACTCTGTATTGGGAGATATCTGTAAGGCAGATATCATGTGTATCCCCCTGAAATCCAGTTTTAGCTATTTATGCTGATCATTCACAGGTGTATGTCTACCGACTCCAAGCCCTGGATAGGCACCAATCATGCTGTGTTCTTGTGTTATACACCATGTCCAGCTTTGCATCCAAATTCATATCAAAACATTTCATACTTCCACCTGTTAGTTGTAGGAGTAGGATTAGGAACCCCCTGCATGCTCTCATACCCAACCAGACATCATGTCCAAGAATGTTGCCAGCCTTGTGATCTATCATGCAGATCTTGGTCCATACATGAGAGTATTTTGCCTGTTGTTGTCAAGTTAGATCTTTCTATCTTTGAGCTAGTCAAGGTTACATCTTGAGTTATAGGGATACCCCCCTTGGTGCGGCAGAACCAGAAGTGAAGGGGAGGAGCTCACGCAACCTCCTGTATTCAGTTGGCTGAATCTGCCTGTGCATTAGAAGTGGCAAATCCTAATGCTGATTCAAAGAATGTCAACAGAATGGCGACTCTGCTGGGGAGATCAATGTCATATCCATGAAAGTTTGAGTCTACAAGATTAAAAAATTAGACCTGGAAACTGTTTGTTGCAGCAGAGAAAAAAGGTTGTATATGTGACTCTGCTGGTGGATGACCCAGAAAGAAAGAAATCAATTTGCAGCTTCAGCTTGTTAGAAGCTCATTCCTCTTCAAGGAGGTGGCGACTCTGCATCAAAGAACCTGATAAAAGAACAAAATCAGTCAGAGAAGAATTTGCAGCTTCTGCAACATATCCAGGTATTTCATATTATTTGACAGATTCCCTATTTGGTGAGAAAGCACTGGTTAAAAGGGAACATTGGTGAAAACAGAGCTTGCATGCTTTTATTAGAACCTACCCTGTATTTCAAAGGGCATGCAATGTTGTTCAAAAGACTCATTTAAAGGACTTTAGGGAAGTTTGAAAAAACAGTTTGAATTTTGAGTGCCTAAAGTCATTGTTAGTATAAAATCTGAGTAGAGAGGAGGGTTGCAAAAACATAAAGGATGTATTATCTGCCTATGCACCCTTGTGAAGTGTCAAATGCAAAAATGTATAACAGTCAATCCCAACCATGTAATAAAAGAAGTTTCAACATAGATAGATATAAGCCCATAAATTTTAGTGGCATTTGTGGCTATCCAAATGCTTTTCCACCTAAAATCAGAAATTTTTTGCCTAAATTCAAGGGTATAAAGGATGAATCAGCTGAGAGACACTTGCAGCAGTTCATGAATGTGATAGATGACTTTGAGATTGACCATGAGGATGTGGTTATGAGATTATTTGTTCAATCTCTAGATGAAGATGCAAGGGACTGGTTTTCCTACCTTCCAGCTCACTCTGTCAACTCTTGGCATGGTTTTAAATCAGCATTTCTAGTACAGTATGGTGAAAGAGTTTCTGAATATGCAGCTATTAGTGACTTCATGTACATCCATATTAAAGAAGATGAGTTGATCCCAGCCTTTAACCTCAGATTTATGAGGGCATTGAATAGAATTCCAGAATGCATGAGACCTAATGATGCACTGTGCTTAGTTATCTATTTGGGAGCCTTTGATAAGAAAATGAGTTACAGATTAAGAGACAAGGAGCCCACCACATTGCATCAGGCACATCAGTTTGCAACTGATATTGAAAACAATTGGAGGTATGGAATACAAAAGGGTTATTTCTTTGAAAATTTTTGTTGTCCTGCAGCCCCCAGTGTTAATGAAGGATTTAGTTCAGGTATTGACAATGAATGTCATAGCACTCACACCCCTGTTGTCCCAGTTTTTGCATCATTCCAAGTAGATGATGTTTCTATCATAGAGGAGGATGTCCTTTTTTGCCCAGCAGGTGAAGTTGAAAATAATAATTTTTCAAGTAATATTTGCATACCAGTCCTAAACAAAGAGCCTTCATGTTTAAATGATCCAGTTGTGCAGAGTTGTGATCATATGGATCAAGAATCAATATCAGTTTCATCAGGAAGTATTGGAGGGCTGGAAAATGATGCAGATTGTTCAACTTCAGAGTACATTGAGACAGCAAAAATCTTGTATGCGGGGCAATTAGATGATAAAAATGATATCCATGACCAATTCATGGATCAGGTTTGTTCTTCTTATGACTCTGGATCTGATGATAATGAAGAAGAATTGGAGTGTCATGAAGAAGAAGCAGAGGCCTTTGCAGTGAATGTTAATCCCCTTTATGATGAGCCTGCTGATGCATATGATGTTGTGAGTCATGACCTTCATTGGTGCAGGATTAACCCTTTGTTTGAAGATGATGATACTGATTTGCAAACTGTAAATAATGAATGTTCATCATCACCTGATTCAGACATGTGCAACATTGGGTGTGTGGATCAGGATTTGTTTTCAATATCAGTAGATATTAGGGGTCTCATATTTTCTGAGTATTTTGAATTTTTGGATCAGCTGGATGAGTGCCTGATAATGTGCAGCAGCCAGATAAATGATAAAGAATGCCAAGAGCAGTATGATGTACTGTCTGAGGGACATAACATACATGTGTTGCCTAATGTTCAAGAATATTATGTGTATGGTTATATGTCTAATTCTAAAATCCAAAATGACAGAGCTGAAAATGATGGTGGCAAGCTTTCAAAACTGGTGGAATATCTTTTTAAGCAGATGACATTATGGGCAGATTATGCCAATCTTTTCAGTTGGGATTGGGATCTTCCAGTTTGGAACCAGGCATTTGACAAGAAAAAATTATGGTTCTTCCTTTTTGGTTGCCCGGGGCCGCCAAAATGATGTTTAAAAATAATGAGTTTGGTGATGCAGATCAATATAACATCATGACTCTGTGCCCAATGGATAAGGGACTGGTCTGCATCCCAGAGATCTGGGGTTCTCGCTGCAGTCTTGCACCTGCACGTCCCCAGACAGAGCCACTGTTAGTGCCTGAATTGACTGACAATTTTTGAGCAATTTTCATGCAGGCACTTTCCCTAAGAATCCAAAAAATGTTCTAAGTGTTGGACGTCCTCAGTATCTCTTAGCTATAGCATCATTTTTTCTTTGAGGAGGAGGTCATCATCATCATATTTTCTTCGATGGTGGTCAGCGTCATCATGTCCTCCGTCGACCGGCTTCTCTTCGTCATCATCATATTTCAATATCGGGTGATGTTTGGTTATTATCCTGATCCTGCTGATGAGCTATAGTGCGCCCCGATCTGCTTGCGAGGGTGATTTTTCAAAGTCTCCGGTGATCTTGCACTTATCACCTTGCCCAGACATGATGATGATGTTGCCCCGATATTCTGAAGGGGTTATTCTCTAAGTTGTTCGACCTTACTTGTTTTTTCTTAAGGGTCGTAGTCATCATCATCATATTTCCAGTTATCACCGTGTTGCTTGCGAGGGTCATCATATTTTTCTGCCTTCATGATATTTCGCCGGGGTGATATTTTTATCATCGGGTGGTCTTGGTTATGATCATCCTGATGATGTTGTTGAAGAGTTCTAAGTGTGACCCGATATTCACCGGGGTCATCATATTTGAACGTCAGGATGATCTTAGTCAATATCATCCTGATGATGTTGTATCACTTCTTGTTCGTTGTTTCTTCATCCTGATGATGCTGACGTCATTCTTATGTCAGGATGATATCTATTTCTCTGCCTATCTGCATCATGATATTTCCGAAGGAGCCCGGGTGTACGTTTGTTCCAGCGTCATGATGATGCTGATATCAAGGAGATATCCGCCTGCTGGCTTCGTGCATTATCTAGTGGGGGGTGATCTTTTCAAGCATCATCATATTCATATTTCGCCCTAATCTTATAGCGGAGCTACAGTGCAGCATGATATTAGTGCATCAGGATGATATTTCCAAATATCCGGTTATCTTCCGAATATCATCCTGATGTCGATATGATGATGACGTCATCAAGGTCCGGGGGGGGGGTCATATTTCGAACACTGATCATCTTATGGAGATTCCCTGATATTTGCATACATGATGATGACGTCATCCGAATATGAGGAGGTGCGCAGCAGGCGGATATGATGATGACGTCAGCAGGATATGATGATGACGTCATCAGTATGTTCATCGGCCAGACTTTTGGTATAGGCTCAGCAGGAGGATGTTCCTCCGATGGATCAGGTTGTGCCGATGAAGGCGATTATCATGCAGGCTATATTGCAATATGATGATGGCGTCAGGGTGATATTTCAAGCGACAGGATATCATGCTGCTGGAGGATGATGATGATGAAGTCTTATACTAGTGTCGTCAGGAGCAAAAGAACCGACATCATATATGCTCATGACCTAGTATATAAAGTGTTAAAGAAGTCGCCGCGGGGTGCATGTGGGATAATTGATATCCTGCATTTTCAAATATCATGATGATGAATCTCGGCGGGAAATGGTTGCGATGCAGAATTGATGTTCTTCCCGAGGCCGCGGGTTGGTGCGCCATTAATGGCGAAGGTTGCAGAGGTATGGGCGATGGCGTGGGCGGATCTGGTACCCGATTGAAGGTGCACATCAGCGGACAGTGGCGCAGGGCTCGAGATGTCTTCCTGTCTCCTCTCCTACCTGCTGCATTCATGTTTGGGCGCCAATCTGGTAATGTGTTTGAGCGCCATTTTTATGATACTGTGTATCTGGCGGGATTTTTGGTCAACCTGGTAGTTAATGCTGAATACACCCTCCTGCTATATAATGCAGACGGTGTTATTCATTCAAGGTTGTTGAAAGTTGAGGATTTTTGGCTCTGTAATCCAAAACCAGCTGATCTGGTTGCTCTGTACAGTCTAACTTGTGAGTTTATGTATCTCCTGTTGTACGATTTGGCATGAATCCACTGATTTCATGGTTGATCTTATATGAGTAATGCTATCTTAGCATGTGTTGTGTTAATTCTGTCTCCAGTATTGCATGTATTCTTCTTCTGAATCTGGATATTTGGGTAATGTTTAGATTCTAGAGCATAGAATTCCTATGTTGAATGTCTGATCTTTTAACTTCTGCTCAAGGAGTAGATTAAACTATTTTCAGGTTGAACATTGGGAAGGGTATACTGCAGTAGGGATGCCATAAGTAGAGATAACTTAACACTCTGTATTGGGAGATATCTGTAAGGCAGATATCATGTGTATCCCCCTGAAATCCAGTTTTAGCTATTTATGCTGATCATTCACAGGTGTATGTCTACCGACTCCAAGCCCTGGATAGGCACCAATCATGCTGTGTTCTTGTGTTATACACCATGTCCAGCTTTGCATCCAAATTCATATCAAAACATTTCATACTTCCACCTGTTAGTTGTAGGAGTAGGATTAGGAACCCCCTGCATGCTCTCATACCCAACCAGACATCATGTCCAAGAATGTTGCCAGCCTTGTGATCTATCATGCAGATCTTGGTCCATACATGAGAGTATTCTGCCTGTTGTTGTCAAGTTAGATCTTTCTATCTTTGAGCTAGTCAAGGTTACATCTTGAGTTATAGGGATACCCCCCTTGGTGCGGCAGAACCAGAAGTGAAGGGGAGGAGCTCACGCAACCTCCTGTATTCAGTTGGCTGAATCTGCCTGTGCATTAGAAGTGGCAAATCCTAATGCTGATTCAAAGAATGTCAACAGAACATTCATCAAATACTGCAATAAACCATTAACATCATAAAAGCACAACTAATCTAACTACGGGAGAGCAAGAAGCAAACCATGAAAACCACAATGAATCGACACAAGATGCAAATCCTCAGAAATACTGCAGAAACTTGCTTTGTATTTAATTCAAATGGCACAGAGTCAACAATTTGGCATCAAAATCTCTCTTACAAAAAGTGGAAATGGCAGCCCTTTATATAAAAAGCAGCATACCCTAGCTCTTCAAATGGACGGTGGAGATTAACTCAACACCGACGGTTCAGATTACATCAAGAATGACCCACATTAATTCCCGGATTACATTTTGTCTTCTATGAAAAAGACGAAAAAATAGCCCCAGATACATTGAATCTAGTCATTTTGACTAGCCAACTCAATACATTAGTGAAAGGACTCATTTAGGAGGTAAGAAGAAGACAAAAATGAATCACATACTGTCTAGATATATCAAATTTACAACAATGACAGGATTGAATCAATAAAATATTCAAATAATATTAAGATTCTTTATCCAGGTCGATACTATCCCCGCTGGACAGCTTATTCTGATATGTCAACCATGCATCAAGTGCCGGATTGATGTCAGATGGGTCTGGATCTTTCAGATGATGTATTCTGTAATCAAATACCTCTAGCTCCCGACTGAACCTGGTGTATATCCTTTCAAAATCTGTCTCTGCCCTGCGGAATGCTTTGAATTCTGTTCTGAGGTCACTTGCTTTATCCAGCCGTTCTTCCGTACTTAGCACAGTGTCTTTAAATAATATAACATGCAGTTTACCTTTGCATTTTTTGACCTCGAAAGGAGCATAGTCATCAAAAGACTCATCCCTACAGCTCCTCAGAGCGTCATTGATATCATATATGACAGATCTCAGTTCTTCGTCGGCGGGCCTGTATGCCTCCTTAACTTGTTCAAAGGTTTCCTTCCTCAGAAGTAACTGTTGATACCATTCAATAGCCTTTGGGAGCCTATCCCCAGTCAAAATATTTTCCGTAACCAAGGTTTGAGCTGGCAATTCTCGGATACCCCTGATTTGCGGATACATGTGAGAGTAATATCCGTCAAACAAATCACATTCATCACGCAAATCCTTCCATTTCTTAAGCAATTCCACCGTACGTTGGTGGACTTGAGCAGAGGCACTTATGGCGTCGCATTCCGCCTCAAAAACACTCATCAACCAATTCTCAATGCCCTGGGACTTTGATCTTACCTCGCTCAGCTTTGCCATTTCATCTGTATATAGGAAAGTAGGCACAGTCCTTATATCACCCCTGCATCTATTGGTTTTACCAAAAATTGAAGGCATGCCCTGAGCTCCTCGTTTTGGTGCTTTAATTCCCTTTTGGACATCTCGTCCTTATCCAACTGCTTCAAAATTGACATAACTGATCCCTTGAAATCATCCATCCTTTGAGCACGGGTGGTTGGGCCTAAGTCAATTGCAGATATCACATAATCTTCCGCCCTGACCTGATCTCTTGCTACGTCAACTGGAGGGACATCTACCTCCGCAATCCTTGAGCCTGATTCGCTCTGGTAGATCCTTGATTGCACCTTCGCCCTCTTCTGTTTCTGAGGTTTTTGAGCCTGCGATAGGATGGTGCTCAAATCAATTTTCATTACTTCAATCTGGGGTTCTGGGTATACCATCCTATCCTGCAGCCATTCGGGAGCGGAAGATTTGTTCAACTCAGTGGCTCCATCCTTATCTGATACAACCAATTCTTTGGAAGGCTCTTGTTCGGGCTCAAGGCTCTTCTCCTTTTCTCCTTGGGCCAATTCATTTAAGCTTTCGAGCACATTTTCCTGTGCAATTCTCAAAACTTCCTCTGTTGGGTCCTTGCTCAGGGGACTATCAGATATATCAATTATTTCTATACCAACAGACGTGTCGAGGGGGCTTTTATCATTTTCACAGGTCAGTACTTCCTTGCTCTTTTCAGTCACTACTCCATGCTCTTGTAATCCTAATTCCGCGCACACCTTCTCAATACCAGCCAACAAAGGTACTTCCAATGACCCCGCAGGCATTTGTGAAATGGGAACAATAGAAGAAATTGTGAAGGAAGGAGTACTAATTTGAGTCAAATTAGCGAAGGCAGGCAATGGTAAGGGAGAAGAAAGGGTAGGGTACGTAATGGCGAGAGTGGGAGAAATAAGATTGCTGGGATCACCGGAGGAGATTGCCAGTGGGCAGGAAGTGGTAGTAATGTCAGAGGAAGGAGAAGCGGAAGGAGATGATTCCTGCACAATGACGGCTGAAGCGGTGGGAGAAGTAGATGAAACGGAAGGAGGAGGGATAGAAGTAGAGAAGGTGGAAGTCAAAACAACCATTCCTGTATCAGGCATGGGGGTTTGGGAGATTGAAGGAGTTGAATCATCCTTGGTAGTAACACTCTCCTTGCTTGCTGCTTTTGTTTTTACCTTCTTGGCCTTGGAGGCCTCCCCAGCACTACCTGGCATGTCCTTCCTCTTAGAAGCTCTGGCCTTAGGAGGTGGATCTTTCTTACGAGGAGATCTTACAGGAGGTTTTTTCACTTTTCTTGCCCTTGTTGCCAAAGGGGCATGTTCCTCAATGTCTGAATCCTTCTCCCCGGTTGGCTCCGTATCATCTGTCCCCAGTACGGGCTCATCTTCTTCTCCGCCGGAGTCTTTATCTGATTTGACTGCCGTATAGGTCAATTGGACTCCTTGCCCCCTTAGGGCACCCAGTTGCGCTCTGACCCAGGCTTTACTCAATCTAATTGGCTCCTTCATGATCACATCCAAGGAGCTTTCTTCAGCGTTCGCCCAATTGGGTAATGGGATGGGTAGGTGGTATTGTGTCTCCCATGGGCCTCTGACCATGATATTTTCATCATCCTGTAATTGGTCTGGTACTGCCATTATATGAAACTTCTTAATGAAATCCAAGGGTATCCTCGAGTGCGCCCTCTTCATGACCTCGTAGTCATCAGGGTAGTTGGCCCAGAAATCTTCAATATGATCCTTGTGAAACAACTTCCTGCTCACGAACTTCTCCATCACTTGATTTGGGTCAAAGTGAGCCCTGGCATTGTAATAGTGTAAGTTTAGGAGCTGGAGCTCTTTATCCGAATATTCAGCTAAGGCGAGGGAGGGGCACGTGTAGAGTCCTCTGCCAAACTTGATGGGGAACTGGACATTTGTCCTGTGCAGGTGCTTGAGCTTTTCGGCACATGGCACTAGTTGCCTAGACAGTTCTAGGAGCACTGTCTTATCATCGGGATATCTTGGCAACCTATACGCCATTCCAGTGAAGCCTTGTACCCTGATGTATGTAAACTTTTGAAACTGGATATACCACCGGCCATATTGGATTACTTCGTTCATAGCCTCGGCTGAAATCCTCAAGGCCGTATTACCTTGCAACTTCCTCGCTATATACATAGTAAATGCATCGTTGACCCGTTTGAAGTGTATCAATGATTGTGATGAAGTTAACTGAGGATAGCCTTCATATACCTTGACCTGCGTCTTTTCATCATTCCCAATTTCTCCAATCTTGGACAATCCATCATAATGATTCATTCTTGCCAATGCATAGACGACGTAGGATGTCCATCTGAAATACTTCTTCTCATTGAAGTTGCTGAAAGCTTCATGTATATTGTCGCTAAGGATCTGCGACCAATGGAACTTGGTTCCCTTCAGTACTTCTGAGATTATAATGAACATCCAATCTTCAAAAGTGGAAGCAGCCAGTAACCCATACACTTTGCTCAAAAAGGTTACGATATCCCCGATTTCATCGTGGAAATCACTTCTATATAACACTATGGGGAGCTTGACGAGAGCGGATTTCTTGCTCTTGACCCAATGGTCATTTATATGTTTCCTGCATCCCTCCACATCTTTATTATATGCCTCCTTGGATGCTTGCCTGTCGGGCATAGTCATGGTTTTATGCCACGGGATATCTAGCATCTCTGCCAAAGCAGGCGGGGTCAAATCAGCTAGGATTTCTCCACTAGTTGTCTGTACTTGTCTAGATACGATATCATATCTATCTGCACAACTTGCCATCAATTCTGCACACTGAACGGAGGTCAGGAAGGCAGCTGCTTGTCCGAGTCCACTGTCCTTAAGTCTCTTAGCCCGAGGAGTCAGAGTGGGTCTGAAGATTCTGAGTCTGAAATCATCTAGGTCAATATGACCCAGATCGGTGTCTCCCACGTTGCTCCACCCAGAGTGGATTTTGGTCTCTGAGGGTATCCCTTTGAACTCGTACTTCATGGCTTGAGCTCGTGCAGTCATCTAATCTGCAAAACCAAACCTTATAAGCCTGATACCAAGTAAGTTCCTTGATATACTCCTAGGATTAGTAAACCAATCATAAATCCATCATTCATTATAAGCATGCATTTTGAAGGAAGACTAAGTTAACATACACATGGCACTGCATGCAAGGAGATATCAAACGTTGCAAAAAAAATTTCACCTAAACATCATTATTACAGCATTACAACCTTAATCACCCTACCTCGAACAATCTTCCCTAAAGAAACTTTAGCAAATTCGGCCATTTAGAGAGGTTTGCGCTAATATGGAGGTTCTCCGACCTTGAGTAGAAAAAGTGCTATAATTGAGGTTGTCCGACCTTGAGTAGAAAAAGCGCTATAATTGAGGTTGTCCGACCTTGGATCAGGGTCTGTTCTGTGCGTCTCGGAATTTGCACTATTTTTAGGGGTGTCCGACTTGCGCGAAATTTGGAGGTCTCCGACCTCCAATGGTTTACAAGTCGGTTGGTGGACAAACTAGCGCAAAATGATTGCTGGTACAACACGGCTTCTTCCGCGCAGAATTCAGGTGGGTTTGACTTACGTGAGTTTCGACGGGGTCCGACTAAGTCAGATACAGGGTATTTTAGCGCATGGTTGGACGAAGGAGATTGTAGCGCAAATAGTCTAATGAGTCCTCTCAGTGGGTTTTTCGAGCAGCACCGACTTCGCAGGGTTATGGACATCATCCGACTAGGTCAGATACAAGGTATTGTAGCGCAAAGTCGGATAGAGGAGGTTTTAGCGCAAAAAGAGGTTTTCAGAGTTGCGGACTTTTCTAAACCACCCGACCCGATTGGGAATGATGTATTAATGGCGAGGGTCAGATGAGGTCATTTTTGACGCAATTGGGCGCTGGGCTTTGGCGCTAGATCCCGGGTGTCGGACCAGATCAGATGGTTTTAGCGTTTAGAGGTCGATCGAAGGCCAATTCAGCGCCGACTTGGTGCGCGGGGTTTGCAGGGTTTTGACCTGAAAAGGTCCAAATCTACTTATGGCCTCCTGGTTTGTGGTCTTTTACCAGAATCCTTAATCTAGGGTTTGAAAAACTGGAGGGACCAACTCACCAAACCCTAACCTAGAACTATCACATTTCAGCAATTACTCTGTAAAAATGAAAACCCTAACAGTCTCCCTTGACTTGCTTCAAAAAAACCCTAAAGAAACTTAGAACGCAGAGGGTTAGAATCCTACCTGTAAATGGCGGCACAGATCCAACTTGTCGGGAGGTCGCGGGTTCGAGCTCGGGCGATGTTGGCCGTGAAAATTGGAGCTCGAGATGCGCAGTTTGGAAAACGCGATTAATATGAGTTAAACTCACTTAATTTCCCTATTTAAACCACGCCCATCCGCCATTAATTACTCAGGGGTACGGACTGTCAGCGCGGATTTGCAGTTGGTCTGACTTGGCGGGAAAACTGGAGGTCTCCGACCTGGTCGGTTGAGGGAAGAATCAGCGCGAACCCAAGAGATCTGACTTAACCTGTTTGGCGGGGTTTTCAAACTCATCCGACCTGCGGGGTTCGTTTGGGGATCCGACCAAGTCGGCGATTGAGGTTTTTAGCGCAATGTTAGTTGGAACGAATTTTAGCACAGGAGGTCTGACGAAGGGAGAATCAGCGCAAAGGTCGGAGCGACAAGGTTTTGGTGCATAGGTCGGACGGAGGGAATTTTAGCGCTAGGTCCGACAGACTGAAAATCGGCGCAAAAGTCGGTTGGGTTCAGTTTTAGTGCAAAATACTAAATCAAGGACTCCAGAGGGAAAATAACAACCCACCTTAGCAAGTTTGAAGTGATTTTTTCATTGCAATCATTCTATCTAGGGCACAGATACTTTAGACCATACAACCACTCCAAGAGAGAGATCAGAAAACCAAATGACTCACTAGCCAAAGCAAAAAAGAAAGAGGGGGGGGGTCCCCATGTTTAGAATGGGGCGTGTGTGCAAGGCACAACAAGTATGTTAAGGGATTCATCTTTAATTTCTTTTGTTAGTGTATCCGTTTTTTGTCAAAAACCAGTGTTTGGTATTTTTGACTTTTTTTCTAACTGTTTATCAAAATTTCAAATAAGTTACATTTTAGAAACTAGACTCCATTCTACACGTATTAAAAAAAAATCAATTTTTAACTGTTTTTCAAAAATTTTAGGGGGGAGCACGCTCAATTTTCTATTTTTCAGGATGTGTCCACTTTGAAAATTAGTAAAAAATTAATTTTCCATGAAAAACTATTAGAAAACTCAGGGATAAATTACATGGTGTTAGCTAATTTCTCACCGAAGTAATTTTTGAAATACTAAAAAAAGTTAACATTTTAGGGGGAGCACACCAGATGCTATGTTATGTTTTTTTGATAAAAACATGACCAATTTGTGTTCTCCCCCTTTTTGAACCCCTTAATTTCAACCATTTTTGAAAAAAAAAGTAGTTTAGAAACTAGATTCAGAGCAATACGACTCTTGTTTTTATTGTATCTTCAAATTTTGAGTGTAACTATCTTCAATTTCTCATCCATCGTTAGTCTTTCCTAATTTCAAAAAAAAGTTGCATCTTAAGACCCCCTTTTGGTCCCTCATCTTTGTGCACTTACCCAGAAGGCCAATTATGAGTCTTGGCAAAATGGCATCCTGACACACCTCAGATGGCTTAATCTTTTGCCTTATCCCTATGGACTCATGATTGAACTAGACACACCGAGGAGAAAATCTATTTGGAGAAATATAATTGACCATGTAGTAGGTTTGATTTGTCTTAATGTTGATTCTGACACTCTCAGTGTTGTATCAAACATTGAGTGTCCTCGCACACTTTGGACTAGAATATGATATCTCTCCATTCCCAAATGATCCTATTGCAAATTGTCTTGTTCCTCTTCCTAAAGCACACAACATACCCTTTGATGATGATACTTCAGAGGAGTTTGAGTATATTCCCAGTCTTAGACGATCAAATGACATACATGCTTCTCTTCATGCTTCTACACCTATTGCTTCGATAGACTTCAGTGTCATTCCTTAGAGAGCCTCTAGTGATTCTTTGCACTAGGACATCGAGAATTCATCTCTTTCATCTATAGTACATTACCTATTGCTACTTCTAAGTTTAGTGTTGCTCCTTCAAGAGTTTCCAGTGATTCTTTGCATCCTGCTCACATTCGTACTCAAGATTCACTTCATTGGGACACACTTCTACCAGACATCTCTTGGCTTTTTGTAGTGTCTCATATATCGGATCTTGATGACACCTTGGAGGATCTCATATTACTATTTGATGACAGTATACATATATCTGCTACTATTACAGAGTTTAAAGAGGCTTCTCGAAGGGCTTCCAGTGATTCTTCGTAGGACATCTTGTGGGATTTGCTTTGTAGCCACATGGCATGCATTGACATTCCACTTTCATACATCAGTTCTTTGGATCCTATTCTTCATCAGTCTTCACATGTTTTTGAGAGGTCACTTGTTTCAGTTAGGCCTAAGCCTCTTGATTTGATTGTGACTCATTTTGACATCAGCATGACAATATTTGAGCAGTATTTTGAGACAGGGTACTTCATGAGACTAACCACCTCACCTTGCTTCTTTGAGCATTCACCATTGGAGTTGTTTATTCCTAAGAGGAGAAATGTCATTTTCCACAAATGGATCATTTTCATCATTCATACATGAGCATTCTTTTTTGGCATAGGGGCTACTTCATTGTGGGGGGCTACATAGTCTCTTTCACTCTCCTATGGGGGGATCATATCTGCATCATCATAGTCAGAGCGACATGTTTTCAGGATTCATCCAAAATTATCATCTTTGAGTAGGCTTCCTAGTCCTCTTCTTCACTTTCTTTTTCTCTCTTTTAGGGGGTAGTTTTTTCCCACTGGGTTTTCTACCTTTCTCCGCTTTATGATCTAGATTGCATTATACATGGGTACCTAATCAGGCCTAGTTGTCGGGACCCAATCTTCATTTCCTCACCTTAGCTTTTCTTAAAGGGGGGTGTTGGTGTATATTAAGCTTACTTAGGTGTTCACATTAGTCTATATTTAGCCACGAGCTATACTTGGCATGCCTAGATTAGCTTTGTCTAAGTGAAGTGGTTGCTTTTCTTATTCTTGGAGCACCACTATTCTTAGTGAGCTTTTCCTATTATTACTCAACTATTCTTAGTCAATTATGCCCTATATGTACTACCTTTTGGAAGCTAATTCACTATCCCATATTTTTGCATTCCAATTGTCCATTGTTTGTAATACTTATTTTCTTGCAGGTTGAGCGTGCTCTTGTTTGTCTCGAGTGGCTAGATTCGATGCTTGCATTCACTCAATGTTCTTGATTTCTACAAAATCCTTATGGATTATAACATAGTTGAGTATGTAGATTATCTACTAGAGCATTTATGGCCCAAGTTATCCAAACTATATGTGGATTTTAGAGAAATTGAAGTAGTATCTGGATGATGAAATTTATATTTATTATTATGCTTGTGGATTTTTTAATTCTTGAGTTCAAGATTCTTTAAGGGACAAGGAGGTCATTATAGTCCCTAAAATTTGAAGGACAATTTTTTGTGCATTAAACCTTGGTCCCCAACTTCCACTCCTCGAACAAAGCCTTTTTCATATGCTTTTATTCGGGTAAGACTTCCTTAATTAGACTTGAAATATTAGGAAAATTTAACACTTATAGAAAGAGGGAATGGTTTGGAGAAGTTTTATAATTATATTTATAATGAGACTGCTAACAAAACTTGTACTACCTTTGTCTGACTTTGTTTGGATATGGGCATCCCTAAAGGATTTCCAGATGAAATTTCTCTTGAAATTGGAGATAGAAGCTATAGACAAATAGGTGATTATGAAAAATTTGCTTCAAGATATAGGTGGTGTTTTTCCCTTGTGCAATCAACCTCCTATTTCAATAAATTAAATTTCAAGCGAGTTGTTTCTGACCAAGGAGGGAAAGGCTTGATGACACCTTTGAAGCCCATGCATTGAGTTAGTACATCCCCATTCAATCATCTAATTATTCCAAATAAGTAGGTTAAAAATTATTCTCAAGAGGGGCCTCCCACCTAATTTAATCCACCTCCTCCTCTGAAAAATACTCCTAATGAGTCAGAGTTGAATTGGTAGTTTCAATAAAAAATGGTAGATTATTAATAAAAATATGGTCCTGAGCTATCTAAGGGGTTGGATCTAAAATTGTATTTAAAAGTTATGAAGTGTGAGAAGGATTGAGTACCGGGGGGTTGGATGTCAATTTGGATAATAAGTTAATGTCTCCACTTGAGATAGATTAGATTTCAAAGTTAAATGTCAGAAAAGAAACTAAGCTATAAAGTTAGACACCTCTTCAAATGACTTAGATCTTCTTAAGGATATGAAGATGGATTCTCCTATGTGTTAAGGAGTAGGGATTTTTTAGATGGTTTATTTTTCTCTATTATGTTTAGTCGGTTGTTTAGATGGTTGGTAGTTGAACAAATACATAATTATTAGAGGGGTAGGTGTTTAGAGCTTTTTGATCCTTTCCTCTATCACCATTAGTCGGTGACTTCATACTTGAAATGTAAATTATTGAAGGTTAATTTAAAGGGTGAGGTCATACATCTTTCAATTTATTAATAAAAAAAGTGTACTTAGCTAGAACTCTGATATAGATATGGTGTACAAGATGTCTAAAGATGACTTGTTGGTATGCAAAAAAAAATGGATTGACTAGATGAATGCCTAGGATTTATAAAGTCATCATCTATCACTACATGCCACTTCTGTAATTTTAGGACCGACCATGCACTTGCAGATCTAACCTACACAAGTGCAAGTCTAATCTAAATGCAATGATTTGATCTATGTAAATATTTAGATATTTTCCTTTAGCTTGTCTTAAATGTTTGTGTTTGTTTTACGTAAAAATCTTGGTTGTGTGGTTGGGAGTTTGTTAATGCAAGGGAAATGTCTCCCCTTTGTCAAACTCCTAGGATATTGAGTCAAGAACTTTCGGAAATGATCGAAGACAATAGGCAAACATGGCAGAGACACCCTAGATGATGATGAAAGCAGATAATCTTGTAATGAATGCTTTGGTTTAATGCTTGAATGGTTATAGATATGAGAGTCTCTTTTGAGTTTTATGTATTAGATGTGTAAAAATTAACTACGGTTAGTCCTTAAATACAACTCTAAAGGTGGCAAGTGAAGCATTTCGCACTTTGAATCAGCACATAGTGGCTAGTTGGAAGGGTTAGGCCAGCCCTACATTTAAATTTGAAAACTAAAAAAAATTAGGCTCATTTTTGCAAATCACACAATTAACCCATCACAAATTTGGCCTTGGGTGATGAATGGTTGAAATTAATGATTAGGGCTAATCCCTCATAGTAAGTGCAGATGTTATGTACCAACTCTTAGTACAAATCACATCACTTATAATTTGTCATTACATATGAAGTGACTTAATCAAAGTGAGCCCAAAATGAAGGGGAAAGGTGCAAGGTATGCAGTTTTCACTATTACAATAAGATTGTTTTTTTTTCTTTTGCCTACCAATAATTATTAAAAAATATTTATAATTTAGATTAACATAAAAGTGTTGTTTATATAACATAAAGGTCACCTATCCAATATTACTCTTAACACCTATAAATTTTAACTATGAAGCTCCTTCCACAATCAAATCCATTTAAATTAGTGCTTAACCTAGAGTAGTATTAGAATAGATAACCTGCTTTATGTCTGTAAGCATTACCTTCCACATGTTTCATTGCTTTGCGCAATGAGTGTTAAATGAAAAAAGAAATATTCTATTACAATATTCATGAAATATGGGTGGATGTAAACTTAAATCCAAACTAGAAAATCATATCAGGTAATTTATAATTTAAAACCTAATAGTTTGAAATAATTTGGTATGGTGGCGTTTAATGCAATTCAAAGTTATCCTAACTGATTCTGAGCGCCTTAAAAAGATGATTCAATACTGTGGATTAAACTTTAAATTCATCACAATATTCTGGGAATGCTAGTGACATTATTCTGATGGTGGCAGATAAGGATCGTATCATTCAATCTTTATCCATTTGCTTCGAGAGGCCAAGATTCTTAAGGTTTGTAGATAGTCCTGTCTCTAAAATTATAGTTGCTGCTTGATATGAAATTTTCCAAGAGACCACCTTTCAGAGAAACTGCTAAATTTAATCAGTAGCAATGGGAGAGAAATTTGGAAAAGCTCCCCGCGCATTAAATCCACCCAAGACTTTTCGCACTGCCTCAATACTCGCCACCTAAATATATACTCAATGGGCATCCTATGCTTTAAATTAGACTGTCTAAACATGGCTAATAAGAGAGAGTTGTAGATATAGAGATAATTTATATCAAAATTTAAAGGAAATTTTGCGTCGGGGTTGGGATGATATGGTACAAGACATCAATGCAGTATTAACTTTATAGGTGGAAATATTCAAACATTGAGATTTATACAAAACCTAGAATCTTACATATGGCCTGATAGCCTATTTAACAAATCTGGTCTCACTGAAATTGGATGAAATTCATCAGAACTTCTAATCCTCTTTAGAAAATTACCTCCTCTATCTCAAAGCCAAAATGTTACGTGGTAGAGAGTATCTTCCTCTTAGTGAATAGAGAAAACGGAACTCCCTGCATAAATGATAACTTGGGAAATCTTCATAGTAGGCTGACCTTAAATCCGACTCAGACCATATTGATAATGATAAAGTATCCTCTTTATCGAGCGTGTTGCATAATGACATGCAGATTTCTATCACATCACAATCAAGACAGCTCTTCAATACTGCTATAGATGATCCAAAGGATAATATTTAGGAAATTTTGTGCAAGCCCATGGTAGCTACAAAACTTTGATGCAATGGATATAATGTAAGACTTAGTTTGTCAGATTTTGTATACTCAATTAAAGGGTATATGCAGTTATACTGTATCTGATTATTGGTCTAAAATTTGAATGAATTATGCAAGCAGCTCCATGATCCACCGTTTATTTAACTGTTCCAAATTATTCAGACAACTTAAAATCGATGACCTTTAAATTCCTTTTCATGCTTTATCCTTTCTGGACATGAATTCGTCACCCTTGATATGGCATCCAGATTGATCTCATGTTTTTGAGCTCAGAAAATAATGAATATCAAGGCAGACAAGGAAAAAAATTCTTAAACTTCTGCATAGAATGAGAGGTATTGCTATAAATAAGGCAATATGTTAGACACTTTTGCATCATTTCAGTAAGTTCATATAGACAACAATATACTTTCTCAAACTAGTATAATGCATACACATGAATGTGATCAACTTACAAGCTCCAAGAGCTAGAATTTAACCTCGGGAGAATTTTACATGAAAGAAGACAAACCTGTGATGGAAGACAAACTTGAAACTAGCAAACATAAAGGACAAAAACTTCTCAATGGAACTTTTAAACATCTAAAATGTAGAACTTTGACTGTAAGAGGCCAATGTTTTTGTGGGATTGGTATTGTGTAGGAGGTTTGATATGGTAGATGTTAAATTGGAAGCAACTGCACCTCCCATGAAAGATGTCTTGAGGCTCCTCGAGACCTTGGCTACATCCCTCATGGAAAGTCGTTCTCTTGGTGATTCACTAGTACAAAGCAATCAACATAAATGAAAGATAGAAGACATCTATTGTCTTCCATGTTTTCATTCACATCTCTAAATAGCCTGCTATCAACAATATCTGCCAGTCTGTTTGGAAAAGCTGACCTCACCCACTTTTGCAAGTTTATGTCTCCCTCAAACATGTCATCACTTGGTCTCTTCCTAGTAACCATCTCTAATATCAGAATTCCATAACTATAAACATCTCCCTTTATAGAAACACTCCCACCCAATCCATACTCTGCAATCAATTTTATTCATGAAATTCTTAAAAAGCTATTAAAGGAAATGATACTGCCAATATAAAAAAGACTCAAAAAATTTACTTGGAGCAATATAGCCAATAGATCCTTTGAGTGCAAATGTTGTTGTACTCAGTGAATCTACGGAATTTGTAGTAGTTAAATGGGATATACCAAAATCAGTCACAAAGGCTATCATGTTGGCATCGAGGAGAACATTGCTAGGTTTTAAATCACAGTGCACAATTTGCAAAGGGCAATCATGATGTAAATATTCCATGCCATGGGCTATATCTATAGCAATGCTCAAACACTCACTCAATCCCAATTTACAAAAGTCCTGATCATCTCTGTTAGGGTGCAAATGTTTTTCCAAGCTCCCATTAGATGCAAATTGATGAAGCAAACCTTTGAAGCCAGGGTAGGAAAATGCACTTATGATTCTAATGAGGTTACGGTGCCGAATCCTCCCTAACACTTTGCACTCTGTCTTAAAGCTCTTTTGGGCTTCTTCCATCTGTAAATTAAGAGCCTTGATGGCAACTATCTTACCATCCCTCAAAATGCCTTTGTAGACTGATCCAAAATTACCCACTCCAAGCAAGTTTGACTCATCAAATCCAGATGTTGCATTAACAAGATCTTGATAAGAAAATTTTGGATAGCTGAGCCTTTGAAAAATAAAGGTTGAGGGATGGAATAGTTGTCTTGAATGTTTATGCCTCCATAGCATTCCTATAATGAAGGAGCATAAAATAAATGCAATGGTTCCAACAACTGATAAGACTATTTTTTTGAGCAGTGAATGTTTTTCTTGGGTCTGATTTGGGCATGGAGGCAATGAATAATTTGTTGGGCCACATAGGCCAAGGTTTCCCATAAACAATGTTATAACAGTTTTATTTGGAAACAACCCTCCTTGTGGAATCTGCCCTGACAAGTTATTGAAAGAAACATTCATATAGTGAAGTACTTTTAGTCTTTCAAGGGAGACTGGTATTGAACCTGATAAAAAATTGGCAGAAAGATCCATTTCTAGGAGATTTTATAATTTGGAGAGTGAATCTGGTATTGGACCTTCAAAGGCATTGTGGGATAGATTTAGGTGCTCTAATTCTATACAGTCTCCTCGAGAATTTGGAATCACCCCAGTAAGTCAATTTCCAGAGATGTCTATGGCTTGAGCCATTAGAATTTTACTCATCTCCTGAGGCAAGCACCCTTGCATAGAATTCCATGAAAGATTGAGGTAGAATTGCCAGTTTTTAAAGCTGGCAATGACTTCATGAGGTATCCTTCCCCCTAGTCTATTGTAAGACAAGTCAAGCAGTTCCAACTTCTGGCATCCTTGTAAACTAACAGGGATCTCTTTTGATAACTTGTTGTGCTGAAGATGAAGACGCCTTAGCTGTTGGAGGCTACCAAGAGAATCTAGTATTTTTCGAGATAACTAGTTGTGTCCAAGACTTATGAGTCCAAGATGTTGCAGCTGACCTATCTCACTTGGAATGCTTCCTTCTAATTTGTTCCCACCCAAAAACAATCCAAATTACAGAATCTTTTCACTCAAGATGGAAAATTGCCGCTGAAAAGATTATTGCCTAAATCTAAGTAGGTTAAGTTTGTCAGATTGGCAATCTATTGTGGTATGCTTCCTCTTATCACGTTGTCTGATAAACTCAATACATAAAGATTGGAGGACAGTTGGCCTATGGATGGAGGCAAAACCCCAGTCAGATGATTTTCTGACACTGATAATCCTTCCAAGTAGGAGCAGTTTGTGAGAGCAGTGAGAAAAGACATTGTATTACTGCTGTCACTTACAAGTTGATTATGCTGTATGTTAAGCTTGGTAAGGAGTTTCAACTTACCCAGCTCTACTGGCACCACTCCACTGAGTTGGTTTTCGACTAAAGAAATTTTAGTGAGACAGGAACAATTTCCAAGGGAGTTTGGTATGTTTCCACTAAGCTGATTTCCCCATAAACTGAGGAGTTGCAAATTAGAGAGCTTGGTACCAATTTCCCATGGAATATGTCCCCTAAGCTGGTTTTGAGATAAAGCTAATTTATTTAATTTTGAGAGATTTCCTAAAGAGCTGGGAATGGGGCTTGACAACAGATTTGCATAAAGGTATAGCACCTTTAGTTGAGACAGGGCTCCCAATTCAAGAGGAATGGTACCTGTGAGATTATTTTCTCCCAAATCCAATTCAACTAAGGCAGACAGACTTTTTGAAAGAGAGGGGAATGGTACATATTGTGACGTAATCACACATCACCCCATTGCAAATGGGGACCCCCTCTTTTTTCTACTTTTTACTTTCGTTTTGTTTTAGGTTTAGTTTTTCTCTGAGCGTGTAGGGTTTTGGTAGTGATGTTTTGTCTAAGTCTCGACATATTCTGGCTACGGAGTCTATATCTTCCCATCCTAATGTTCTGAGATCCTAAAAATTGACTAAGTCTAAAATCTGGTGGATCCTCAAAAATCTAGAATCTGCATGTTAAATCCCATGGATCTGAGACCTATGTCAAACATCCTGGAAGTATATTTCAAAATATTTAAAGTATTGTTTTGTACATAGCTTGCTTAGAGTAGGTTTTCCTTTATGTTGCTTTAGAGTAGTTTTGTCGTGTTTAGTTGGTCTTTGGTTTTATTTGCTTTCCATAGTTTAGGTTGTTTCTTTAGTGGTTAGTTGCTTTCCGGGGTTCCCAAGTTGTGAAAAGGTGATCAAGCTTCAAGAAACATAATCTGGTATACGTTTAAGTTCATTTCTTTGATAAATATTCATGAAAGTCTTTAGAATCTAATGATGATTTTCTCTAACTTTTTCATAAGGTTAGGATCTGTACTTGACTCGAAAAGGAATTATGAATTGTTTCTTGACACTGATATCTTGCGATTGCACATATTTTTCTATTGAATTATTGATATCTTTCAGTCTTCTTTTGAGAAACTTGGGTCATGAATTGGTAGTTTATTGTGGATTCCGTGGTTAGAGTTGAACAATGTGACTGCTTGTTCCTGGAAGAAGAATCCATTGTTTAGCATGACTTGAAGTATTTAAAGGCCTTATAATTTTACATATCTTAATGATCCTGAGGTTTCTAAGTGAGTCTTGGTGAACTTGAATTAAGTGAAAGTCTTAAGAAAGTTCATGGATTCCATTCCATTTATCGCATTTCTGCATATCTTTGTATCCCATTCTGCTTATCACCCCACATAAATGCAATAAAAGCCTCCATCCACCTTACCATTTCCATTGAATAATGAACTCAAGTCTAATGTCCTAATCATCCATATAGTCTTGTTATTCGTTGCATACTCCAAAAGGACAAATTGTCAAGGTAAAATGTTGAAGTCCTTTATGAACGATGCATTTGGAGTTCATCCATGTCAATATCCATTCATATGACCTTGGTCACTACACAGAAAGCAGGGTCAAAGATCATCCGTTTCGCATAAATCCATTGATTTCCATTTTCCAGCCATTATATATGTATCCATTTCACCTTCGTTACTATGCAAATTCTGAAAGCATATGACTACACATACCTTCCGCCATCCATCTTACCTTCACTTCTCAAACTCCCATCACCATATCCCTTTATCTATTTACCGGTATCCTAATCATGATCAGTGAATGTAAGTGTCGTCTAAATGAGAAGCTTGCAATCCATCCGCCCATCCCATATTTCTATGAAATAAATATTTGGATGCCTTTACCCATGAAACAAAGAAATTCTTGAAAATCTTAAGATCTTTATGCCTTAGCACAAATGCCAGAAATCAAAGCAAAGCATATTCAAAGGTTATTCCATTCCATATTCTCAAATGAAAAGGCAAAAGTTTGGGTACTTAAGTCTAAAAAGCCAAATCCAAAGAGGCTTCTGCATCCAAAGAACTCCACATTCACCTCATCCCATTCCATTTCCATTCCATCCATTGTTTTACATCACTTCATCCCACGAAATAAAATCAAAAGAAAAATTCTAAGTTCGTGAGGTCATGAAGTTACTGCTTCATATATTTAGTAGCCATTGCTGCCGTTCTTAAATACACCTCCCTTCCACTTGCAAGCTTTGAAGTTTAGTTCGATACGTGCAAATGCTGATCGTGATTCCATCCCATTTCATTATACATACCATTCGTTCCACTCCATCTCCCGGTAGCCTGCATATTTCAACACTTGCCTGGTCTATGTTTTGGATGCACTCTCCACCTTTCTAGTTTTGCATAATCCACATCATAGTCCACTGCCTCCATCCACTTTTCTGTCCATTCGCATCATATCTATCATTCCTTACCAGCATCAGTAAGTATAATAAATTGACATGGTTTTGTATGGACTATTATTTTTCATGGAATTAGATGCTTAACTCCCTTACATTCATATCCTTCATCCCATAAAAAAAAGAAAAAAAAATAGTAAAGAGAAATCCTTTCATCCACAGGTGAAAACCACCTCTGGTGGCACCTTGGATAAGTACCATGATGAAAACCTGGCAAACAGACGTCATGCGTAGAGACACACTGTCTCATTCCACCTATCCATTCTGTCATTTCCATTGCCATTATTAGTTCCATTTTATTTCATACCATCACTATCCATTACGCTCGTATATACATACTCCCTTCATTCATCCGCCGTCCAAGAACTTACCTAGCTTAAGACAAGTGAACTCGAATGATCTTAGCTTCTAAGCGATGGAAATGAAAGCAGAAGCACACACTTGGGTCTTTGAATTATGAATAGTTGTACTAAGCTTTTGATTCCAATTTCTTGATCATGCATTCATGTTTGTTCAACCTAACATGTGGGTGTACACAGAAGGTTTCAATTTGTTGATTCTTGTTTATCATTGGAGTACTTGGGAGAATCAATGTTTGTTGAACATTGCACACACGGTGGTAATCAAAGGACGAAGTGTCTTGATCCAATTCATCATTCTTTTCCCTTTTGAGTATATGTCCTAGCTAAGTGATGGAATTAGGGTTAACTATTTGAAGTTTCTAAGTTTGGATTGAGTCTTTTTCTTTGAAATGTTCAGGAACATTTATTCAGATTGGCGCTAGATGTTGTGACATAATCACACATCGCCCCATTGCAAATGGGGACCCCTCTTTTTTTTGCATTTTGCTTTTGTTTTGTTTTAGGTTTACTTTTTCTCTAAGCATGTAGGGTTTTGGTAGTGTTGTTTTGCCTAAGTCTCGACATATTCTGGCTACGGATTCTGTATCTTCCCATCCTGATGATCTGAGATCCTAAAAATTGACTAAGTCTGAAATCTAGTGGATCCTCAAACATCTAGAATCTGCATGTTAAATCCCATGGATCTGAGACCTATAGTTAAAGTAATATCTGAGCATATACTTAAATGTATTTTTAAATATACTTCCATCCAGGACAAGTCAAAATTAGGCGGAAAAAGTTGAAGTCTTGGACCTTGGGTGGAAATTTCCTATGACCATGCAATATGTGCCCAGGATGAGCAGAAATTCCTTGCTCATGAACAATATGTGTCCAAGAAAAAGTAATGAGACTTCCTCAATTCGAGCAACAGAGGAGATTAAAACGTGAAAATTTGGCTAAGTGTTGACAAATGGGGAAAATGTTCTCACACATGCATTATGTGCCCCAGAAGATGAGCTTCAGGGTGGAAAATGTTCTGCACCATGCAATTTGCACCCTAGTTGGAGGTCTCCCTTTGAATGTAGATGATGAACTGTATGATTGTATTAAGACAAATTCTTGAAAATACTTGTGAAAAACATGACAAATTGCTTGAGGAAGTTTTGAGGGATGCTAAAGTTGGGTGAAGTGTCAAAGTCCAAATGGAGGAAAATGTTCTGGACCTTGCATTATGTGCCCAAGAGATGAGGGAGAATGTTCATGAGTAAGGAAAATATGCCTATGGCAAATTACATTCCAAAGCAAATCCTCAACAAATAACCTCCAAGAAGAACCCAATTCAATATGCCAAATGATGGATTTTTGAGACAAAAATGCTTAAGTTAAGAGAAATAAAAGTGAGGAAAATGTTCTACTTCATGTAATATCTATCCTAGAAAATGAGGTTGACATGGGGAGAATGTTCCCCACCTTGCATTATGCGCTCATGTTAGAAGTCTTCTTCTAGAATGAACATGAAACTTGTGTTTGCCTTAGATGATTTTTGAGAATACTTGTTTGACGGCTTGGAGTTTGATGAATTGTTGAAGTGCTAACATGGAGGAAATTATTCACCTATCAACAATACGTGCTCAGTCTGATGAAGTGAAAATTTGACTAAGTTTGGGAAATACAAAATGGAGGAAATTGTTCTAGACCTTGCAATTTGCGCCCTATCTAGAGGATGAGTTTGAAGTGAGGAAACTGTTCTTGGCCTTGCAAAATGCACCCTAGTTGGAAGTCTCCCTTTCAGAGTAAACATGATAAACATTGATTGCCTTATATAAATTCATGAGAATACATGTAAGAACATGGTGAATTGCTTGATGGAGTTGGAAAAAATGTTAAAGTTTGGTGAAGTAAGAAAAGTGCCAAAGTAAGGAAATTGTTCTAGAACCTGCAAAATGCGCCCTACTAGGAGGGCACCAAATGTTCTCAACCCTACAATATGCGCCCAAGGAGGAGGAGAATCCATTGACATACAGGTTGAAGTGACATTCCCAAGTTTCATGAGAATCAATTTTTAAGACACGTCAAACTTAGGAGAATGCAATGAAGCAGTTTGTCAAGAGTTGATCGAAGGTGGTGATGATGTGAAGCAAAATGTTCTGCACCTTACAATTTGTGCCCATGCAAGGAGGAGGAAAATTCACCCAAACAAAAACTTGTTCAAACATCAACGAGATCCAATACCACAATTGAAGTTTGCCAAGAGGAAATTGGGAGGAGAAAACAAAAAAAAAATTCTAAGTGTTGAAATTAAAAACAGGGCAAAATGTTCTAGAGCTTACATTTTGCACCATTCCTAAGGCGCATATTACATGGACCCAAACAATTTCCACTCTTTTTGAAAATTTTCATAGAAAAAAAAATCACTTTGCATAATTGAATAAGTCGGCTTAAATTGAAAATTGTCTTATGGATACGAGGAAATTGTTTTATTTCTCCCACATTCGTGAGGAAGGTGAATTTAGTGCTGAAAATTCCTTTATATCATGTATCATGTTGATGTACTGACTTGAAGTATTTTGCTTGTAGGTTGATTATGCACGTTGAAGGAGCTATGAATGTTAAACGAGAGCGAGATCAAGTGAAAGATCAAAATATGCAAAGGCAACCTATCCAAAGGAACATCCAGAGGATCAAAGTATCATCAAGGTTGTCATTCATCCTACTTCTAGAGGAGAATTTCATCACCGGAGAGAAGGACAAAGTTCATCATCATCCTGCAAGTTTCATCATCCAAGCATCTAGAAGATCATTCTACTTGCATGAACAAGAATCCTACACAAGAACACAATTTCCACAAAAATGAGAATGAGCATGCACATCAAGCAAATCCATGAATTACATCAAGACAACAAGAGGAAATTTGACAAGTTTCAAGTTCAAGAAGCCAAGTTCCACAAGTGAAAAATATGAAATTCAGGAAGTTGTTCCAAGCAATGTGAACACAAAAAGGTTAAACCAATTTGCAAGATGTTGAGTTGGCAACAAGTCATTATCATCCAATCCAAACGCGCGACCTCATCATGTCTAGATACATTGAACTTGAGCATCCAAGATGAGGATAAGGATGGAGCTTTCTAGAATATCATGTTGTAAGCATCTCATTGGTTAAAAGAAAAAGTTGTTGTAACTATCCTGTGTTGTCTAAATCTTGGCCATTGATTTGCAAATCAATCCTAGCTGTTCATGTAATTCTTGAGCTCTATATAAAGCTCATTCTTCTCATTTGTAAAGGGATGATACATTAGAATTAGAGTTGTTGTAAGAGAGTAGGATAGCAAGTAGAGTAGAGGAGATTTCTTAAAGTCATTGAAATTGTTGTAAAAATACTTCCAAGATCAATACAAGCTCATTGTTGGTTGTTTCATGGTGATTTTGTGTGGTTGCAGAATGTCAACATGGTTTCTAATTTCTTGGATGTGAGGGAGAGATGTTTCCAAGTAGAGTAGAATTAGATTAGAAAGTTCATTGATATAATGTTTATATGTTAAGATATATGATGAATTCCTTCATGGTTCATACTTTTTGTGGATTGTTGAAGACAACTCACTTTGCAAAGTTAGCCTGAACCACATTTGCTTTAGTTCAATTGTGAATACTTGTTCAAGTTGTGCCATCTATGGGTGTTTGGATGGAGATTTACAATATGAAAATCCTTGAGTTTCCTTAGAAGATTGCACCAGCTTCGTGTAGTTGTTGGTTCTCATGGCGAAGTGAAGCTAGGTTTCCAAGGAATTTGTCTATCTTTGCATATTTCATTATTTCATTGTCCTTGGAATAGTTTTTTAAACCTTTTCCTTTTACATTTTCTTTCGTATGCGATTAGAAGAAGTTCCATTTGATAAGGAAGCAATAACACATTTGAAGTAAATTAAGGAGCATATTCAGCGTAAGTCCCTTTGTGATTACCAGCATGATCACATCAACTACTGAGTCTATCCATAGTAAAACATGAATAAGGAACCTTGGAGTTGTCTCGATTAATCACATTGTTTAGTATTCAAGAGACTTTGTTCAAGAGAGGATAGAATACTTAGTATTTTATTCTGAGTTTGCATGTGCAAGAAAAACACATCAACAAAATTGGTGCTAGAAGGAGGGCGAGAACAATGAATTTCTCTATTTGTTCCATGCATACAAAAGATATTCTGATGTTTTATCATTCATACCGCTCAACAGAATTTCTCACATCTTAACTCAGGCTAAAAGGGCATGAACAAAGAATTGCATTGCTTCTTTCATTCCAAGCACGCGAATGAACTCCAAATTGTGGAATTGGAACAAGAGTGAGTTTTCAAAGTCAAATTTGAGATTTCAAGATCTCTCTTATGTTAAAAATGCAAAAAAAGTAGAAAAATCAAAACTACTAAAAAAGTAAAAAATCTGAAAAATAAAAATTAGACATGGATTTCTCAAGATCTTCAAGGCAATTCAAGATGGATCATCCTCAAGATGATATTCTTCAGCTCTGGTGGACTTTGAATGCACAACTTCATCCTAAGAGTTTGGACGAGTTTGCATCAAGGAATAGATGTAGAATTCACGACACCAATGGACACGAGGAGTTATATTGCCTAACATTTTTATCAAGAATGGAATTAGCATTGCAAGGAAAAATTCCCTTTTCATAGGTACATGAGCCAATTGTTCTTGCAAAGGTGGTTCCCAATGCCTTATTTGATGAAAGAGAGTTCTTCATAAGCTTCAAAGAAATGATCAAGAAGAGACTAAGCATTGATAAGGACTTGCTTGCTGAAGACTTCTTGATTCCAGGTGGTTGGCACAGGATTTATAACACTGCTCATTCGAAACTCACATGTCCATCTTGTTAGGAAGCTATTCATCAGGTCAAGGAACAATTAAGGTTGGAGGAAAAATCTGAAATACAATTGAGATTGGACAACTTGTGGAACAAATGTATTCAAGAAATCAATTCACCATCCAAAGGAGAAGATACTTCCATGTTATTCAAAAGTGAAGATAGCACGAATAAGATTGCTGATCAGGCGGAGAGCATATTTGCATATCTTCTTCCATGTAAGAAAGAGCCTATTGAAGAAAAAGTTGAAAAGGTAGTGAACGACGTTCAAATGAAGGTAATTGATGAACAAGATGTTGATTCCCCCATCACAAAAGAAAGCAACCCAGGTTCATTGCAAGAAGAAGAATTCCTTGATAAACACTCATTCATGCTACATAGGGAGATCCTTGAAAATGAGTTGCAGGAAGTACAAAAAGAGTTGTTGGAAGATAATCAATTAGATGCATTACAGGAAGCACTTCAAGCCATCATCGAAGAGCCATCAAATGAACAACAATTCGAAGGGGCACTAGATGCTTCTATCCAGGAAATACAAAAGGAGTTCCAACTGAAGTTGTCTCAAGATGAATAAATTGAGGAAATGGAGGTCAGGGACATGAAGCAATTCGAGTTGGTGCTAGGCCCTTTATTGAAGATCCACAACGAGCTAACGGGTGAAATGTTCCATGCTTTCGAAATTCAATTGTTTTCACCTTTTCATTTTGATATGCCCACTATTGATTATAATGTTGATTTGTATATTGCGGACGCAAGTGGGATAATTCATCACCAACTTTGACCTCCTGATGTGTGCATGAAAGATGAAGACCACCAGGTTGTATCTTTCCCTGCTATCAATTGGAAAGATTTTGAATTTGATGATTATGGATTTCCTGATGATGAATTTGAAGAATATGAATTTGACTATGGAAATTTGGGAAAGACAACATGTGTTTGGATTAATCATGGTCCTAATGAATTGCTGCAATTGATAATCTTGTGTGAAATTTCGCTTAAGTATGAGAAGTGTATTGTGAAAGATGTTTTTTCTAAATTCAAAGATAAATTTGCAAAATTTGTATAGTGACTTGCACATTGTTACTCTTGTTCATTCTGAGAAACCATGCTAGTTCTTGTATATATTTGGGTCTTTTGAGTCATGTTTGCTCTTTGTACATAGCTTGCTTAGAGTAGGTTTTACTTTATGTTGCTTTAGAGTAGTTTTGTCGTGTTTAGTTGGTCTTTGGTTTTGTTTGCTTTCATAGTTTAGGTTGTTGCTTTAGTGGTTAGTTGCTTTTTGGGGTTCCCAAGTTGTGAAAAGGTGATCAAGCTTCAAGAAACATAGTCTGGTATATGTTTAAGTTCATTTCTTTGATAAATATTCATGAAATTCTTTAGAATCTAAGGATGATTTTCTCTAACCTTTTCATAACATTAGGATCCGTACTTGACTTGGAAAGGAATTATGAATTGTGTCTTAACACTGATATCTTGCGATTGCACATATTTTTCTATTGAATTATTGATATCTTTCAGTCTTCTTTTGAGAAACTTGAGTCATGAATTGGAAGTTTATTGTGGACTCCATGGTTAGAGTTGAATAGTGTGACTGCTTGTTCCTAGAATAAGAATCCATTGTTTAGCATGACTTGAAGTGTTGAAATTCAAAACAGGGCAAAATGTTCTAGAGCTTGCATTTTGCGCCATTCCTAAGGCGCATATTACATGGACCCAACAATTTCCACTCTTTTTGAAAATTTTCATAGAAAACAAAATCACTTTGCATAATTGAATAAGTCGGCTTAAATTGAAAATTATCTTATGGATATGAGGAAATTGTTTTATTTGTCCCACATTCGTGAGGAAGGTGAATTTAGTGCTGAAAATTCCTTTATATCATGTATCATGTTGATGTACTGACTTGAAGTATTTTGCTTGTAGGTTGATTATGCACATTGAAGGAGCGATGAATGTTGAAGGAGAGCGAGATCAAGTGAAAGATTGAAGTATGTGGAGGCAACCTATCCAAAGGAACATCCAAAGGATTGAAGTATCATCAAGGTCGCCATTCATCCTACTTCCAGAGGAGAATTTCATCACCGGAGAGAAGGAAGAAGTTCATCATCATCCTACAAGTTTCATCATCCAAGCATCTATAAGATCATTCTACCTGGACGAACAAGAATCCTGCACAAGAACATGAATTCCACAAAAATGAGAATGAGCATGTACATCAAGAAAATCCATGAATTACATCAAGACAACAAGAGGAAATTTGAAAAGTTTCAAGTTCAAGAAGCCAAGTTCTGCAAGTGAAAAATTTGAAATTTGAAAAGTTGTTCCAAGAAATGTGAACACAAAAAGGTTAAACCAGTTTGCAAGCTGTTGAGTTGGCAACAAGTCATTATCATCCAATCCAAGCACACCACCTCATCATGTCTAGATACATTGAACTTGAGAATCCAAGATGAGGATAAGGATGGAGCTTTCTAGAATATCATGTTGTAAACATCTCATTGGTCGAAAGCAAAAGTTGTTGTAACTATCTTGTGTTGTCTAAATCTTGGCCGTTGATTTGCAAATCAATCTTGGTCGTTCATGTAATTCTTGAGCTCTATATAAAGCTCATTCTTCTCATTTGTAAAGGGATGATACATTAGAATTAGAGTTGTTGTAGGAGAGTAGGATAGCAAGTAGAGTAGAGGAGATTTCTTAAAGTCATTGAAGAGACGTTGAAATTGTTGTAAAAATACTTCCAAGATCAATACAAGCTCATTGTTGGTTGTTTCATGGTAATTTTGTGTGGTTGCGGAATGTCAACATGGTTTCTAATTTCTTGGATTTGAGGGAGAGATGTTTCCAAGTAGAGTAGAATTAGATTAGAAAGTTCATTGATATAATGTTTATATGTTAAGATATATGATGAATTCCTTCATGGTTCATACTTTTTGTGGATTGTCAAAGACAACTCACTTTGCAAAGTTAGCCTAAACCACATTTGGTTTAGTTCAATTGTGAATACTTGTTCAAGCTGCACCAGCTATGGGTGTTTGGATGGAGATTTACAATAAAAATTATTGAGTTTCCTTAGAAGATTGCACCGGCTTCGTGTAGTTGTTGGTTCTCATGGCGAAGCAAAGCTAGGTTTTCAAGGAATTTGTCTATCTTTGTATATTTCATTATTTCATTTTCCTTAGAATAGTTTTCTAAACCTTTTCCTTTTGCATTTTCTTTCGTATGCGATTAGAAGAAGTTCCGTTTGATAAGGAAGAAGTAACAAATTTGAAGTGGAGTAAGGAGCATATTCAGCGTAATTCCCTTTGTGATTACCAGCATGATCACATCAACTACTGAGTCTATCCATAGAAAAACGTGAATAAGGAACCTTGGAGTTGTCTTGATTGATCATATTGTTTAGCATTCAAGAGACTTTGTTCAAGAGAGGATAGAATACTTAGTATTTTATTCTGAGTTTGCATGTGCAAGAAAAACACATCAACAATACCCGTGAGATTGTTTGCTCCCAAATGAAGGATCTTCAAACTTGCGAGGAGACTCAGCTCAGGCGGAATGCTGGCATTGTTTGAGAGGTCCAGGGATTGAAGAGAGGAGAGATTTCCGAGCAGATGAGAACATATCTATATTTTTACAATATATCTTCATTTTTATAGCGTAATTATTTTGTTTTTATGTATATTTATTATTAAATACTAGCATACCTATATTTATAAAATATATCTAAAGTACGCCGAGAGACATCCTTCTTGAGGCGCCTATTTTATTATTATCAATTTACCATACATAGGTGGAATAGGCACCTTGAGAAAGATATCTCTCGGCATACTTTAGATATATTTTTTAAATATAGGTATGCCAGTATATTTTTAAATTGTGGAATCTTATTTCCTATTTTTAATTTTGTTTACAAATCTTTCAGCTCTTGTTCTCCATCGAATGTAAGAACGTCTCTGGCGCTGTTCTCTACTCTGTATTTAGGAAAAATAAAAACATCAAAACTTTTGGTCACATCAAAATTTTGAAGAGAAAACTAAAAACATCTACAACTTTTGGTCACAGGTTGAACGGAGGCCTTGAACTCCAGTTGCCCCTCAACAGAGAAATGCTTGACAACCAAGTGATCTTCCTAGTCATTGGTCAAGCTCTTGTAGAAGTAGCATACTCTTCTTTCATAATCTCCTCTGCCTTTCTCATCCAGATGGGCTTCTGCTTGTTAACCAGGGTCCATTCATGAGAGACTTCCTTTACTTTCTTCTTCTTATTGTCCATTTCATTATCCTCCTCCACTTCTTCAATATCACCCTCCTCTTACAACTTTTTCTCCTCTTCCTCTTCGTCATCACTCACCTCCTTCTCTGTGGTCTTCTCAGTCCACAGATAAATCAGGTAGCTGATGAACTCTCAGTGCTTCTTTATCAAATCCTTGAGCCTCTCTTCAAGATATTCCATTTGCAAGATCAAATCCTGGTCAAGGCTAAAGCCAGAAACCCTAGAGAATCCAATGAATCTACTCTTAAAACAAACCCTACCTGGTCCTCTTTCATCAAGAGAGTGATCTTGGTTCCTCTGCCGAGGGGCTCACCGCTGACATCCCTGGTAACGGTGAATGGAGTAAAATCCCACTCCAAACTGCCCAATCATGCTTAAATCCGCCCTAGCCTGTAGAGCCTCCATGAATTCCTTCGTTCCCGATCTTGCAATTGTGGCCAGATTGTTCACCAGATCTATGTTGGAAGAATGTCAAAGTTATCAGCCATTAATGAGAAATCATAACATTTTATTTACCTATACTGCCGAAAGAGAGCAATCTCTGACTTATCGGCTTTGGTCATGCCAATTCCGCTGTCCACAATGCTGAGGCACTTGTTAGCCTTGTCGGGAACAATTCGAATGAAAAGCTCTGGTTGAGCATCCAGCTTGCTCTTATCTGTTAGCCCTTCAAACCGAATTTTGTGCAAAACCTGCAAAAAAAAAATATTGAATGACGAAAATATCCCAATCGAACACACACAAAAACATTTTGCTTGTGAATTGCAATTGAAAGAGAAATTCAGTCGTGGATAGGGAATTGAAAACTTACATCAGACGCATTGCTGATAAGCTTGCGAAGAAAAATGTCTTTATTGCTATAAAAAGTGTTAAAAAGTGTTAATAAGGTTGATTAATTTCATCCCGAAATGCAAAGGTTTCCCTCTCTCCTCCCATATTTACATCCGCCATTTTTGACTGTAAAACCGAAGATAGTCGACTGTCGGATCACTTCTGCGACATATGTAGCAGCTCTGAAACACTGCAGAGGCATCGCCAAACATGAAATCCATGGTGCAAGTTGTTGTGTTAAAGTGATCTAAATGCCTTGTAGAGGTGCTGATGATGTTAGGAGATTGATCTTTTTGCTAAGTTTTCAAGTGCTTTTGAAAAAAATTGATTAATATTAGAAACATGTTGCTAAAGAGTTTTCTGTCTTACATAATACTATTCAAGGTTTTGCTCCACATTTCTTTTGTGTTGGATATTTGAGTGTGCAGTTTGGATATATTGTCAAGAAGTGTTTGAAGATGTTAAATTCAGAATTTGGTGCTCTAGATTGCTGTGAAGTGAAAGTTATGTTCACTAGTTTGAGAACAATATTTGACAGTGTTTTTGAGTTGTGCATAAGTGTCTGGGAGAAACTATTTTCCTCTGTATTCCTCTATAGTTGATGCTCCCATTAAACGCAATTGATGCTTTGGCCACATTTGGAAATGAAACACCAGAAATAGGAAATGAAACACCAGAATAGAAAAGTAACCACCAAGAAAAAAGAGCTTCCACTTCTAGTCTTAAATTTTTTTAAATTTTTATTTTATTTTTATTTACAACAAAAAATGAGTGCTCTCATCTCCACCCCCACTGTGACTATAGTTCGCCTCTCGGCTAAATTAATAATTTTACATGTAAATGGCTGTCAATTTTAAAGTAAAAGGTAAGTGTTTTTTTTAATACACTCACACCATTACAATCCACCCTTTGCTACCATTGTAAAATGCCTCTCGGCAAAATTAATAATTTGACATGTAAATAGCTGTCAATTTTAAAGTAAAAGGTAAGTGTTTTTTTTTTTAATACACTCACACCATTACACTCCACCCCTTGCTACCATTGTAGAATGCCTCTCGTATTAATTATTTACTTTATTTTTGTTAATACATTTCTTTTACTTTTGTTTTAAAAAGAATAATATATATTTTATACTTATATATAATTTTTTAACCTACTTTTATAAAATCTGCCATTTGTTATTTCCATAATTGTTTTCTTTGAAAAGTGTAGTACATATTATATATTTATGTAATTTTTAAATAACTCTATTTGTGGGCCTTAATATATATTTTAAAATTAGCTACTATCTATTGATTTAGATCCCTCACTTAATCTTATAGTGCTCGACTAGGATACCTTTGATTTACCAATAGTAAATCTCACATCAATACTTGGTCATGATGCCTCTCTCCTAGATTGTCAATCTCTTACCACTCTTGCTTGCTTAGTTTTGTTTGTTGCATTGTTGGTTGTAGTCCCTCCTACTTCCTCAAAACCTTTAGAGGAGTTCGATGATGCTTCTTGGACATTGGTACAAAGGAGGTCGAAAGCCCCATCTAAAGTCATCCCAAAAATCAAAATTTTCTAAAATAATCTTAGTATAGGGGATCAAAAGGTTGTAGACTAGGTTTAAGGAATGTCTAAGCCTAGTTAGTCTCACCAAGTTGTTAGTTTGTTGCAATCTAGTTGCGTTGTTGCATGTTTTCCCTTGTTTGTCTGTCTATTAGGTTGTATCTTGTTGGGCCTCATGTTTTTCTGTCTCATGTTTGTACAAGGGTGCCCTTTCAAAAACCCACCTTTACCCTTAATAAAATAATATATTTTAAAATTTTGATGGTTCTCCCCTTAGTACTACTATAGATTACATCTAATTAAACAAGAATGGATTAGTTTTCAAAGAGAAATCTATTAACTATATAAACAACATTATACTCAAGAAGAAAAGTCTACCATATCTAATAAACATTTTTTTTTTAATTTTTATAATTCAAAGTTACATTAAATGAATAAATAAATGTGTTGAGTTGAGTCTCACCAACTTTATCATAATAAATAAATTTTTTTTTAAAAAAAAATTGCCACATTAAACAAAAACAATGAAATTATTTTATATCTAGGAGTGGGCCATAAATTATATTTACATGTTTTTTTCCATGTATGACCATTTTTTTGGTAATAAATGGATTCTTTTATCTTATGTTTGTTTTTCTAGGTTCGATTGCCTAAAAGAAGTGGAATGCATGTGAGCACTTATCCCTTTAGTCATCTTC
This sequence comes from Cunninghamia lanceolata, assembly GCA_027924645.1. Classification (NCBI taxonomy): domain Eukaryota; kingdom Viridiplantae; phylum Streptophyta; class Pinopsida; order Cupressales; family Cupressaceae; genus Cunninghamia; species Cunninghamia lanceolata. The sequence goes on from BSBN01000088.1 coordinate 5,291,935, forward strand.
TGGTGTATCCTTTCATATGGAAAATAAAGGAGTTAGCATGATCCCAAAGAATTTATTCATGCCCATTTCTTTTCATGTGAGGCTCATCTAATATGTGCATATTTACACATTATTGTTCTATTAACATTATATGAAGATTTTTATAAGAAGGCCATGCAACAAATGGTATGAATATCCTAATAAAGTTAATGATATAGGAAACAAAATGCGTTTTTAATAATACAAATACAACTAGTATATTTATATTTTAAAATATGTATCTAAAGTACGCCGAGAGATATCCTTCTCTAGGCACCTATTTTTTTTATAATCAATTTACGATACTCACCTCAAATCCTACAATTTGATATGTTCATTCTACATGTGAAAAAAAATTAAGGAAGGAGGCAATATAAATAGATTGAATGTCTTTTCATATGCCATTCGGTAACATTTCTTTCTTTCATCTGACTAGTGCATAGTGATGGCTTCTATGAAACTGCCATCCACCTTTCTTTCCATCCATCATGTATTATTTTTTTTATTCCTTTCACCTTCTTTTTATTTAGTTTTTTTAATTTGTGGAGTGACTATTTGGTTTTTTTAATAAAGATTCTAGATTGGAATCTTATAAATTTACATAGAAATTCTGGAATCTTTCAACTCCCATTCATACTGTGAATGTAGGAATGCCTCTCAGCGTAATAAAAATCTCATACTTTGTTTATCTCCCGGATTCTTCTTTACTGTTAATGTCTCTTCATATTACTAGTATATTTATATTTTAAAAAATATATCTACAATATGCTGAGAGATATCTTCCAATTTGTTGGCATTTATAAATTACTTGCAGTTAGAATATTTGATATGCTCACATGAGTTAATTTAAAGAGACTATGCTGCGACTTTTCATATTCTTCAAATGTAATAAAGAATTTATACATGTCCATTTCTTTTTATGTGTGACCAATTTTCCATTACAAATAGTAATGAATAGAAAATTAAGGTGATGATATAGGAAGGAAGATGACTCCTAATATAACAAATTTGATTGAATAGACATAAAACACTTGAGCTTTAATATTGTTGAGGTGGAACAAAAATGATTTTGTAAACCAATTTATCATTTTTTGACATGGTGTTGCACTAATAAAGGAAAATTTTACCACATTAATTTAAAAATATTCTTGAAAGGGATGCTTATCTATATTTTTTTATGTTGTAAAATGTACCCCTAGGATTCCTACCTCATAAGATTAGCTCCTGGGTCCCTTAGTTTTCATCATGCATGTTATAAATAAATCTCGAGACAAAATGCCCTAAAACCCATGATAAACAGGACATAGGGAACACTATAGAGCTTAACCCTCACCCAAAATAGGTCCTAGGACAAGGGCACCTGCATCCTTGCCCTACCCTATTTTGGCGGGGTCCCAAATTTTAATATCAACAGAATTACCGTTAAGGGTGTTCATTGTCGGCATCTTAAGTATGAATTATGAAATTAAAGCGGGAATGCATATAGAAGCATGTTTAGGATTTCATTTGCAAACTAGAAGATGATTATGATATTTTAGCAAACTTATGATTTTAGAGCATTCAAGGCATTCATTGTGTTGCAGAGCAGTATTGTGTTGTTGTTGTGTTTGTTATTACAGATTTGGCTTCATCTTCTCGGGTAAGTGCACAAATATGGGGAACTAAAAAGTCACCACCATGGGACTTTTTGGTCCAAAATAGAGCAAAATGCAAGCGCGTTATAATGCGCTCGCATTTTCTTTTTTTTTAAAAGTGCAAAAAATGGGCATTTCTACCATTACCCGTGGCCAAAGAGTGAGTTTGCATAAAAACCAGGGATCAAAGCATGAGCGCGTTCAAGGAAGGTGAAACTAAGTAAGTGTAAGAGAGAAATCGACATTTTCATGATGCCACCTCGTCGAACCCACTCCTAAAGATGTCGTGAAGCAAATTTGGAGAGTCTAGCAGCTGAAGAAGGTAAGGTTTGATTAAATTTTGTGAGTTTGAAAAGATTTTTTGAGTTTTGCAATGATTGATTAGTTTTTATATTGTATTTACAGTTAATGAGGTAGGAGAAAACACAAATCCAACTGAGGAGGTTCAAAACAACCCCCAAAACCCTCCAAACTCTCAAAACCCACCTTAATGTCCTCACAATGTAAGAGATACTTAAGAAAACTACTTAGGGCAAATAGAAGAAAACAAAAGACATCTTCAAACTCTTATTGAAATGTTAAACAATCTAAGTGCAAGTACCGATCATAGGAGAGTGCTTGCAAAGTCATTAAAGGAGATTATTTCCAACACTGAATCGGTGACAAAACAAATCATCAAATTTAAAGAATATAGGGAGAGGTGTCGACAATACTATGCTGACAAATTATCTTATGAATAAGTGAAGAATGAAAAAATTATAAAATCTCAATTATGTGCACACTTTATTAATCCTAAAACTGGCCAAAGATTAGAAGAAACTTGTAAACAATTCCCTATTCATTGGTGTAGGAATCAAGATATATTCCAAAATTTTTAGGATAGATGGTACATGGTCTTTGATGAGTTCCCATGCAACAACAATGAGGTGCCACAATATTTCTTCGGGAAAGTCTATTGCGAGTTTGTCCTCAAGAAGATTCCCAATTATTTTGACATTTGAGAGTTCCAAGGTAGAGGTGGTGGCTCTACCCAAGATAGAGATGGGGCTCAGCAAGATGAAAACTATGTACCTAGAACCCTGTTGAGCCCATAATGCGTGTCACTCCCTTTGACTTTGAATGAGAGTGTTTAGGTGGAGACATTACATTCATTGACTACTCTCATGCAATCTCTAGCATAGCACGCTGATGATCTTACCTAGGTTGATGAGGGTGAGAGCAGTAAGCATCATTTGTCCCCACATTTGTGCAGTTCATGTGGGAACCTATGTGATTATGGTACGTAAGAATCATGGCAAGACTCTTGGCAAGATGCTGTGATGCACGGGCAACATCCAATGATGGGCACATCCATATTGGATGACATTGTTCTCACTGATGATGTCTTATAGTGTACATTTGGTATTGACTCTCAGGTAATTTTTTACAAGTTTCACTTGATTTAATATATTCTTATTTGAAATTTGTAATTAATTTTATATGACTATCTATATTATAAGTAAAAAAATTGTATGTAATTATCTGCACAATGAAATTCTAGGGTCAGAGTCTTCATCCTAGCTCCGTTAGCCATCCATTAACAGATTATGAGAGGAGGTCAAGTCAACAGGTATGTAATTTATCACATGATACTAATTATTGTACATATATCAATGGTAATATTATTTTGTGATAATTTGATGATTTCAATAGGGAGCTTCACCAGCACCTCCATGGTTTCCTTGGTCCCCTGGATGCAAAACCACCACTTATACAGAGGTAAATTTAACCATTTCTAATCATTATGCATTTAAATAATGTTATGTATTTATTTTGGTTGAATAATCGTGAACTCTATTTTCAGATGCTGAGTATGGAGACTCCTCATCTTCATGAGTCAGCGTAGGTAGGCATTGTTGCAGCCATGATGACTTCAAATCCTTTGATTGAGGTATGAGCCAATAACATGAAAGTGTCATAATTTTGTATTTCTTGTTTATCTCTTGTCATTTGATGTATATAAATGATATTTATGTTTAGTCAAGTTTTCTTCTTCATGCTTCTCACAGGAGGTCACAACTCTAGCCCATCCAACTACAGATGAAGAGAGAGGAAAGATGATCGAGAGTGATAATTGGATAGCGGTAAGTGATCGCTTATACATATGATGTTATATATTTCATGTTTTCTATATTAATGTGCATATTGTTTGTTTGTATTAATAGGTGGAGCTGCATGAATGTCTGTTGAGGAGATCTACTTGATGGCAGAGAGAGGAGTCACTAATTGGCTCTCCATCTTCACTGTCAAGCAAGGGCCACCAATTATTTGATGAAAGTCCATAGGAAACTAGTTTTTGTGACATTTTTGTATGCATAGATGGTTTTGTATACATACTTTTGTATGTTACCCATGTATATTTCTGTATATGCCTGTATGGCTTTGTTTGGACATGCCTATATGGCTTTGTATATAAACTAGATGTTATGTTCATGACATTGTACATATATGACAGTTTATATTAAATATTTAATATGATGATCAATTATCGTTACAGGAATTTGGTTTTACATGTGCCAATTGCATTTGCTTGAAAGTTTATAAATTGTTTTCAAATAATCCATTTTGTGCATATCTTGAAATCATTGCATTCCATGTGTTGTGCATTACTTTGAGGCATCATGTCAAACAGTTCACACACCTTTTCTATGCTTCCACACTTTCCATATATGTCTACAAGGGTAGCTGCAAATACAATATGTGACAAAATTCCTATATCCTTTATGCTTTGATGGTTTTCCACACTGTGCTCCCTAGATCCCATTTTGGTATAGGCAAGGAGGATGTTGGATAAGGTTGTGCAATTTGGTTTTAGACTTGCCAATTGTGTTTGGTTGAAAATTTCTTTTGTGCATTTGTGAAAGTTTTTAAAGCCTTATGAAAACTCCATTTCATGCATATCTTGCAATCATTGCATTCCATGAGACAACATTTCTTTGAGGCATCGTGTAAAACAGTTCACACTCCTTGTATATGCTTCCACACTTTGCATACATGTCCCACAAGGTAGTTGCAACTACAACATTTGACAAAATTCCCATATCCTTTATGCTTTGATGATGTCAATATTGTGCTCCAAAGATACCATTTCTAAGGATTTGGAATTTGTTACACCTGCCAATTGCATTTGCTTGAAAGTTTCTAAAGCCTTATCAAAAAATCCATTTTGTTCATATCTTGCAATCATTGCATTCTATGAAGTGACATTTCTTTGAGGCATCATGCCAAACCATTCACGTGCCTTGTCTATGCTTCTACACTTTGCATACATGTCTTCGAGGGCAGTTACGATTACAACATCTAACAAAATTCCCATATCTTTTATCCTTTGATGGATGTCCATTTTGGCATAGGCAAGGAGGATACTGGCTAAGGTTGTGGAATTTGGCTTTACACCTGCCAATTGTATTTTCTTGAAAGTTTATAAAGTCTTATTAAAAAATTTCCATTTTTTGCATATCTTGCAATCATTGCATTCCATGAAATGGCATTTCATTTCAAGGCATCATGTCAAACAATTCATATACCTTGTCTATGCTTCCACACTTTGCATACATCTCTATAAGGGCAGCTGCATTTCAGTTGAGATAGGGAGGATGTTGGCAAAGGTTGTGGAATTTGGATTTACACGTGTCAATTGCATTTGCTTGAAAATTTCTAAAGTCTTTTTAACAAATCCATTTTTTGCATATCTTGCAATCATTGCATTCCATGAGAGGACATCTCTTTGTGGTGTTGTATTAAATAATCCACGTGCCTTGTCTACGCTTCCACACTTTGAATACATGTCTACAAGGGCAGTTGCAATTACAACATGTGACAAAATTCCTATATCCTTTATGCTTTGATGGTTGTCCATACACTGTTCCAAGGATTCTTATTTAGGTAGAGATAGGGAGGATGCTAGAAAAGGTTGTGGAATTTGGCTTTACACGTGGCAATTGCATTTACTTGAAAGTTTCTAAAGTCTTTTTAACAAATCCATTTTTTTCATATCTTGCAATCATTACATCCCATGAGAGGACATCTATTTGTAGCGTTGTATCAAACAATCCACGTGCATTATCTATGCTTCCACACTTTGCATACATGTCTACAAGGGTAACTGCAATTACAACATGTGATAAAATTCCTATATCCTTTATGCTTTGATGGTTGTCTGGATACGTTGTTCCAAAGATCCTATTTTGGTATAGATAGGGAGGATGCTAGCAAAAGTTGTAGAATTTGGCTTTACACGTGCCAATTACAATTGCTTGGAAGTTTCTGAAGTATTTTCAACAAATCCATTTTTACATATCTTGCAATCATTACATCCCATGAGAGGACATCTCTTTGTGGTGTTTTATCAAATAGTCTGTGTGCCTTGTCTATGCTTCCACACTTTGCATACATGTCTACAAAGGAAGCTACAATTACAACATGTGACAAAAATCCTATATCCTTTATGCTTTGATGGTTGTCCATACACTATTCCAAAGATCCTATTTTGGTACAGATAGGGAGGATGTTGGCAAAAGTTGTGAAATTTAGATTTACACGTGCCAATTGCATTTGCTTGAAAGTTTCTAAAGCCTTTTCAATAATCCACATGCCTTGTCTATGCTTCCAATTTTCATGGTTTAGTGTTATGTCGAATAATCCACGTGCATCAATGTCTATGCTTCCACACTTTGCATACATGTCTACAAGGGCAGCTACAATTACAACATTTGACAAAATTCCTATATCCTTTATGCTTTGATGGTTGTCCATACCCTGTTCCAAAAATCCTAATTTGGTAGAGATAGGGAAGATGCTAGAAAAGGTTATGGAATTTGGCTTTACACGTGCCAATTGCATTTTCTTAAAAGTTTCTAAAGCCTTTTCAACAAATCCATTTTCTGCATATCTTGCGATCATTGCATTCCATGCCAGGACATCTCTTTGAGGTGTTAGGTCAAACAATTGACATGCCTTGTCTATGCTTCCACACTTTGCAAGATGTCTACAAGGGTAGTTACAAATATAATATTTGACAAAATTCTAGCATCCTTTATGATTTGAGGTGTTAGGTCAAACATTTCACGTGCCTTGTCTATGCTTCCACACTTTGCATACATGTCTACAAGGGCAGCTACAATTACAACATCTAGCAAAATTCATATATCCTTTATGCTTTGATGGTTGTCCATACCATGTTCCAAAGATCCTAATTTGGAGGATGCTAGCAAAGGTTGTGGAATTTGGCTTTACACATGCCAATTGCATTTGATTGAAATTTTCTAAAGCGTTTTCAACAAATCCATTTTTTGCACATCTTATAATCATTGCATTCCATGATAGAACATCTTTTTGAGGTGTTAGGTCAAACAATTGACATGCCTTATCTATGCTTCCACACTTTACATATATGTCTACAAGGGCAACTACAAATACAATATCTAACAAAATTCTAGTATCCTTTATGCTTTGAGGTGTTAGGTCAAACAGTCCATGCGCCTTGTCTATGCTTCCACACTTTGCATACATGTCTACAAGGGCAAGTGCAAATACAACATCTAATAAAATTCTGTTATCCTTTATGCTTCCATAGTTTGCATACATGTCTACAAGGGAAACTGTAATTACAACACATGACAAAAAATCCTATATTCTTTATGCTTTGAGGTGTTCTATCAAACAGTCCACATGCCTTGTCTATGCTTCCATAGATTACATACATGTCTACAAGGGTAGCTACAGTTACAACATATGACAAAAAATCCTATATCCTTTATGCTTTGAGGTGTTCTATCAAACAGTCCACATGCCTTGTCTATGCTTCCACACTTTGCATACATATCTACAAGGGCAAGTGCAAATACAACATCTAACAAAATTCTGATATCCTTTATGCTTCCACAGTTTGCATACATGTCTACAAGAACAACTGTAATAATAACACATGACAAAAAATCCTATATCCTTTATGATTTGAGGTGTTCTATCAAATAGTCCACATGCCTTGTCTACGCTTCCATAGTTTTCATACATGTCTACAAGGGTAGCCGCAATTACAACATATGATAAAAAATCCTATATTCTTTATGCTTTGAGGTGTTGTATCAAACAATCCATGTGCCTTGTCTATGCTTCCACACTTTGCATACATATCTACAATGATAGTTGCAATTACAACATCTGACAAAATTCCTATATCTTTTATGCTTTGATGGTTGTCCATACCCTATTTGCAATAATGGTAGTCAACTTTGTTGGTAGTGAGCTGCCCCCTTGTTAGTGAGGCATTCAACGTTGACCTCGGGATTCGTGACATGGCAGTGACCCTCTCGTGGATCTGGGTTAAGTCTGGCATTTGTAGCGAGCATTGATAGCTTGATCTTTTGGCGCAATGGAAAACGATTCCAACAATTGGTATCAGAGCCATGGGTCATGGGTTTGAATCCCTCGAGTTGCGTTGAGGGGGGATTGTTGGCAATGAGCTGCCCCCTTGTTAGTGAGGTGTTCAACGCTAACCTCGGGATTTGTGACATGGCAGTGAGCCTCCCATGGATTTGGGTTAAGTCTGGCGTTTGTAGCGAGCGTTGAAAGCTCAAGCTTTTGGTGCAATGGCAAATGATTCCAACAAACTTTAGGTCTCTAGATGTGATCCAAGACTAGTGATGAAGTCCTTTTGAAAACTTGAGTTCATGCTAGGAGTTTTGATCAATAGTTTAAGCCTTAAGATTTATGACATCAAAACTATCTCTTGCATCATGGTGACATTTTTGGCACAACATGTCCTTCTTTAGTTATGCATAACTAAAGATATCCAATATCTACATATAATACCATTTTGATGAGGGTTTCAAACAAAAAATGACTTCATAACTGCCCCTAAAACTATGGCAGTCCTTGACTAGCCTCCTATGACTGTCCATTTACTTTCTTTTTCATTATTTATTATAAAGGCTTTTATGACTTGCTTCCATTTTTTAGTTGGTTTCACATCTTCCACTACATGATGACAATTTTACATCTAATGGAATCTTGTACATACTATTCTTGACCTCTTATAATTTTTTATACCTATAGAAACTCTCTAGACTAGGTTGCTCCCTAGTGGACTAGGCTACTAACATAGTGTTAGATAAGGACTAGGCTACCCCTTTGTCCAAAATCAAACAAATCAACTTACACAACCTTCTAAATTCCTAGAAAACTTCATCTTCTAATTCTAAACAATTTAGTATTTTAAACCTTTTAATTTTACTATTGGAACTTTAGTGCATTAATCACCTACATAAAGTTCCTAGTAAGGTTTCTCATGAATGAAGTTGATGGACTTTGTTCTAGGTTTATGTTGATAGTTATTTGGTAGAATAGAAAACAATTGTAGTAAGCTATAGAAGGTAGCAATGAGTTTTAAGTGTTGCATTTTAGCATGGAAACTTACATAAATCTAATGCCTCTATTTTCCAACCTCAAGCCATTTTGATGGAGAACTCACAATTGCATAATTGTAGGTATGTCATTCTAAGTATTTATTATAGTGTAGGTACACTTGTATTTTTGTTGGAGGACACATGGTAATGACCATGAACATGGTGATATTATAGGAGATGCTTAGAGGTACTACAAATAGTATTAGCATGCTTCTCTGTCCTCTGCTCCCTGCCAATAAAAAAGCCTACAAAAAAATAACGAGGCCCATGTAAGAGACATATCACATTCATAAGAATAGGAAATCTATGCAAAGTTGGAGAAATTGTCTTGGAAGATGAAGGCAACATGCTATTTTCTAGATTCAAGGCATTTACTTAATGTTGTGGGAGAGGATAAAAAAATGAATTATTTCTCTGCAATCATAGTGAAATGATGGCAATTGCATTTGGTTGAGAAAAAGTGTGGAAGCATAGAAAAAGCACGTGAACTATCTGACAGATTGCCTAAAAAAAGTTGTGGTAGCGCAAAATGCAATGGTTGCAGGAAATACACAAAATGGATTTTTTGAAAAGGCTTTACAAAACTTTCAAGCAAATGCAATTAAACTATATATGTTTTCAACTTAAAGTTCCACATAAAACAAATAGATCTACATATATTATAGTTGAAAATTACAAGTAAAACAAATAGAGACTATATAACATGTTAATACACTTCTGTCAAATTTTATCATAGCCATCCATAGGTGGTGAAAAGCAAGATTTTGATTTTTAAAAGGTAAGACAGTTGAACTCAAAGCTTGGCTAAAGAAGGACTATCTAGTAAGGCATTTACACCAGTTAGGACATAGACAAGAGAAGCAAAGAACAACAACTGCACAACTCATGCAGTGACACAATGGATCATCCATTTTCAAATAAATTAAACTCAATTTTCCAAAAAAGTCAAGTCAGACATTAAAAAACACATAAAATGCCTATGGTAACACAACATAGAAACTTAACCTAGATCTTTCTAATTTTTCATATCAAAGAAATTTAATTCACTTTCACAATCTAAATTCTTCAGTAGGGTACACGTTAATCAACCAATCAAATCTATATCTGCCAGTATATCCAACACTCTAATATAGCTAATCCCAAAATTTGTTAGATAAACTCAGTAATTCCTAGTATAAGACTTGTATCCAATAGATCCAAGGGATTGTGGTATAAGCTATTATAATGGTAACAATGGGCAACCGCAACAGAGTGAACCTCATTAAAATCTGTTAGTTGCTATAAGGCAGCCAGTAATTCCAACAAGTATGTGGCAAGTTTAACATCACATTGAAGGCCGCGCATAAGCTCACCCAAGATTCATCAATCTAGAAAACATATGTATTCCACAAATCATATTACTTTAACTTAAACCTCTAAATCTATCAACCATGATCTAGTGGTTGAGATGGGGACAACTTTTGTACAAATGGCACAGGTTCAAATGCAATTGCAGTCAGAGCTTTGTGAATATTAAATTTGAACTCTAATAACTCCATTGCTTTTGATCTAGCAATTAACACAAGGCATCGTGCCTTACATAAACAACCCAAGTTCAAACACATATGTGCTTGGAGTCCAATGTGTGTTTACTACAAGAAACAACACTATTCTAATTAGAGATTACCATATATAAACTATAGATAAGCATGGAAGCATGTAAAGTAATAGTGACAATAGGTCATGTCATGAACATGTAAACATATAAAATGATAAGACATGATAAGCATAAATGGGATGGATATAAATCAAGAAACACACAACTACCCTACCATGGACAACAAAAATGTGGTGACATGGCCTTTAATTGCTAGAAAGTCCTGTGTAGGAACATATGACTAGGATACACATATACTCCTAGTGTGGCATCCAAGAACATGCAAAATAATGGTTCACAAGGTAAGACAATGAGTCCTTAATAGATGTAGGTAAAGAACCTTTCATGAGTAGTGAAGACATGACACTACTAGTGTATAAGGGTATGAGCTATAATATGCAATGAATGTGAAAATGATGCAATGAATGTGAAAATGAATATTTCCACGATTATATAAGAGATATAATTGATGTAGGTGGCAGCCATAGAGATGTAGTAGTGTCATTTTATAACCTTAAGGTTTGCTCAAATAAAAGAGAGCTTTGGGACAACACATAAGGAAAGATATAATAAAATGATCATTGAAGGAAACAAAGTCTACTTAGGAGACAAAGTTTACAATTGTATGTTTTGTTCTGATTTACATCTAATTTGTTTGCAAAGTTGTTCCTTTTCCCCCTCATTAGCTTATCTAGGTTGTGGACAAAGATAAGGTCTTGGATGCCAAAATGAATGGATCTTGGAAGATCAAGAAAGTGTGGGAAACTCATAAAATATCATTTCATTTTTTAGGAACATAACATATTGTATCATGTTTGGATAAAGATAATGCAATCATAGATCTAACCTGCAAAAGAATCTGTCATATTATCTCATTTTGCATTCCATAGCTCATGGGGCCAAATGAACTATGCCAACACATCGAGGTGGGTGGGCAAATGCCAGGGGAGGTCTCGTTTCATGTGCCAAGTTCCCCAATCGTTTGGGGCAGTAGGCTACCGACAAAGTCCCTTAAGATCCCTAAGATGAAAAAACTTCCAAACTTTGATGGAGCAGTTCTCAAAATTCGTGGTAGATGGGAACATTTTATTTGGACCTCCAAGTGTATGTGGGTCTGTCCACAATAACCTCTCTCAGTTTTGGTCAACTCTAGTCTGTTTGACCTTGCCAAAATCAAATGCATTCTTGCAAAATGCTCCAGTTTCATGCAGTAGAAAGGTGCTAGGAGTGACATTTTGCATTCCATAACTCGTGGGGCTGAACGGACTAACCAACATGCCAGGGTGAGTGGGTAAATGCAAAGGGAGGTCTCATTTCATATGCCAAGTGGCCCAATCATTTGGGATAACAGGTTACTAACAAAGTCCCTTAAGATCCCTAAGAAGAAAAAACTGCCAAACATTGACATAGCAGTTCTCAGAATTCATGGCAGCTGGGAATGTTTTGTTTTGACCTATAGCTGCATGTGGGATCTGTCTACAATAACCTCTCTCAGTTTTGTTCAAGTCCTATCTATTTGACCATGCCAAAATCAAACACATTCTTGCAAAATGCTTCAATTTCATGCAATGGAAAGGTTGCCAGGTGCCATATTTTTTGTTCTGCTCATTGTGGGGCCTAGCTGACTACACCAACACATTGGGATGGGTGATTAAATGGTAGAGAAGGTCTTATTTCATGTGTCAAGCATCCCAATCATTCCGGGTTGTAAGCTATCGATAAACGAGAAAATTGCTAACACTAAAATTTTGCATTCCACAGGTCTTAGGTGTGAAACAACTGCGCCAACACATCCAGGTGGGCAGGTAAATAGTAGGGAAGGTCTCGTTTTATGTGCCAAGTGTCCCAGTCGTTTTGGCTTGCAAGCTACCGACACCTAGCACCTTTAGTGTTTACTGGTAGATTACAACCTGGAACAACTGAGACACTTGGCGCACAAAACAAGACCTCCCCTTGCATTTACTTGCCCACTCAAACATGTTGGCGCAGTTGGTTGGGCCCCATGATAATCAAAACAAAAAATATGGCACATAGCAACCTTTCCACTGCATGGAACTGAAGCATTTTGCAAGAATACATTTGATTCCAGCATGGTCAAACAGAGAAGAGTTGAACGAAACTGAGAGAGGTTATTGTAGATGGACCCCACATGCACTTGTAGGTCTAAATGAAATGTTCCCAGCTACCATGAATTCTGAGAACTGCTCCATCAAAGTTTGGCAGTTTTTCATCTAAGGGATCTTAAGGGACTTTGTCGGTAGCCTACTGCCTCGAACAATTGTGGCACTTGGCACATGAAATGAGACCTCCCTTGGCATTTAACTACCCACCCTGATGTGTTGGCATGATCCGTTCAGCCCCACAATCTATGGAATGCAAAATGTCACTCCTAACACCTTTCTACTATATTTAATTGAAGCCTTCTTGAGTGTGTACGATTGTAGGGTTTGGACAGATGGAAATTTGTTGTTGAAATTCACAACATCTTGATGGTATTGTGGCCATGATATTCTCAGATGACATGAAAAGAGCTATTCTATAACCTTGTTGTCCCATAACCTTGATTATTATGATTAGAAGCATGGAAACAAACCCTACAAGAAATAAAGCAATGATTATATCTCAATATGATCATGAGATACCCAAGCATCTATATTAGTCTAAATCATAAAATGTCTTTGAATAAAGATTTATCCGAGGGTTTGGTGAGTTGCCATTGGCACCCAAACCCTGGGTCTTCATTAGAAATCCTTGAATGCTAATTATTGCCATTATGCTTCTTTCTTATTAATTCTTACTAATTAGGGTAATCATAAGGAAATATATAGTATCTCATGTATTCTTACAAAATTCATATGGGAATTTTATCAAATATTGTAGTTGCATTGAATGATGCCTCAAAAAAATGTGGTCTATTGGAATTTTGAAAAATGTTGTAGTTGCAACTGCCCTAGAAGATATGTATGCAAAATGCGGAAGCATAGACAAGGTGAGTGAACTATTTGACATGATGCCTCAAAGAAATGTGGTCTCATGGAATGGTATGGTTGCAAGATATGCAAATAATGCTTTAGAAACTTTCAAGCAAAACCAATTGGTGGGTGTAAAGCTAAAATCCACAACCTTTGACTACATCCTCTTTGCTAGTGCCAAAGTAAGATCTTTGGAACACAATGCATGGACATCCATCAAATCATAAAGGATATGGGAATTTTGTAAGATTTTGTAGTTGCAACTATCTTAGGAGACATGTATACAAAATGTGGAAGCATAGAGAAGGCAAGTGGATAGTTTGACATGATGCCTTAAAAAAATGGAATCTCATGGAATCCATAGTCTGATACATCCAAATATCAGACCTATTGTGCCAACAAATCCTAGAAAAAATTTAGGTGCCAACAAAGATTGAAATTAACTCTTTCCTGCTCATCCCAATTGCTATAAGACTACAAGAACATTCAAATCATACACCAAAGAAAGCACTAAGTGAATGAGCATTGAATGTGACCACATAAAGAGAAATCATACTATTCTTCAACAAATACCATCTCCTTGGTCCAAAAATTCAAAAGACCTAGAAAGCACATCTCAATGCACATTTAGATGAATAGACATACTTCCAACTTTATTGAGCCAAGTGAAAAAAGAAAATTCATTCCTTGAAAGAAAGCCAGTCATATAATAAGAAAATTGTTGGTGCCATTACAAATGCTAAGAAAGAAGGAAAGGCAAAGACAAAACATGTTTGGGTAGGAAATAAGTAACATCTCTGTCAATATCAAGCAACACTATGATGCTGCAACATGGAACTATTTGAATCAAGTTAAGCATGACTATCTACAATACAAGCTATGCCTTTATGAAAAAAGGTTAAAATCTTTCATTGAGTGCTATTTAAAATGCATACAAGTCACATGCATACCAACTATCAACCTAGTCCATATTGTCTTATTTCTCACAACAACCCACTCTTGTCACTTAAAACTAATTCCACTAATTATGAACTTTGAAATATGACTTTTACAGCAATTTTTCTAAAACTGGTTTGGAACCCATGTTTAACTACCTTGAAGGCAAGAAAAATGTAAAACCCACCATTCCATCTGGTGAAATCTCATGAACTTGGTGGAATGGATGGGTTTAGGGTATTTTAGCTGTCTACAATGTTGCAAGAGAGGGGGAGAGTGATAAATGCAAGTTTGGTTGATGCCCTAGGCTGGAAATCTCATGCTTTTGGGTATAGAATGTGCAAATGAACTAGGGCTTGCAGAAAAGCTCTTGGGAAAAGGTTTATAATGGTTGGAATTATTTGGATAGACCATCTTTGACATGTTTGAGGCATTGGTGTGAAGATTTGAAGTTTGGGATTAGAAAACCCTATGGTGACCCATCTAAACTAGCCTAGTTAGGCCTAAATTGCAGCGTAACAGTACTGTTTTGACCCTTGTGTTATAAAACACTCCTATCTGCATTTGAAGTATGTTGTGTAATAGGATAATGGGTATCCAAAACAGTTTTTAGTTCATGGGTTGGAGTTGTTTCCTCCAAATTATGTCAAAAATACCCTTTTTGCTGTCCTACAAGACATATTGGAAGAGTGTGAAGAAAATCACTTTGTTTGAGGTGTTAAGACTTTAGCCAAGGATTTATTGAGTGAGTTTGATCTTTGATAGCCTGCTCTACATCACTTTCTTCTTTCAAAATATAGGTTGACATAATTTCCACTTCTTAGACAAAAGTTTAATTAGTATGTTATTGTCACCAATGCTATGGTTAACAAAGACCCTTTTCCTAGTGATGCCAGGTCTTACAACACCCCGCCCCACCCCTACACCCTCATCCCCACAAAAGAAAATCAACCACCATTCACTATGGAGTTATCTTGCATTAAAGTATAAAGGATATAGGAATTTTGTAAAATGTCATAGTTGTAAGTACCCTCCAAGACATGTATGCAAAGTGTCGAAGCATATACAACAAATGTTGAAACTGTCTGACATGATGCCTCAAAGAAATATTCTCTCATGGAATGCAATTATTGCAAGATATGCATGAAATGGATTTGTTGAAAAGACTTTAGAAAATTTTGAAAAAGTAAAAGCAATTGGCATGTGTAAAAAGAAATTCTACAACCTTTGCCAACATCCTCCCTATATGTACACCAAAATAGAATGTTTGAAACAACGTATGGATAGCCATCAAAGCATAAATGATATAGGAAATTTGTCACATACTGTAATTGCAGCTGCCCTTGTAGACATGTATGCAAAGTGTGGAAGCATAGACAAGGCACGTGAACTGTTTGGCATGATGCCCCAAAGAAATGTCACCTCATGAAGGCACATGAACTGTATGGAAAGTGTGGAGGCATAGGTCCAAGGCACATGAACTATTTGAAATGATGCCTCAAAGAAATACACAGTCCCACATAATGCAATGATTACAAGATATGCACAAAATGGATAATTTGAAAATGATTTATAAACTTTCAAGCAAATGCAATTGGCACGTGTAAAACCAAATTCCTGTAACGATAATTGATCATCATATTAAATATTTAATATACGTTGTCATATACATAATGTCATGAACATAACATCTAGTTCATATACAAAGACATATAGGCATGTCCAAAGAAAGCCATACAGGCATATATTCAAAAATATACATCGGTAGTTCATACAAAAGTATGTATACAAGGCCATCTAGGCATACAAAAAATGTCCCAAAAACTAGTTTCCTATGGACTTTTATGAAATAATCGGTGGCCCTTGCTTGACCGTGAAGATGTAGAGCCAATCACTGACTCATCCTCTCTATCATCGAGTAGACCTCTTTGACAGAAGTCGATCTGGCTCCAGCTGTTAATACAATCAAATAATATATGCACATTAATATAGAAAATGTATGAAATATATAACCTCACATATATAATCGATCACTTACTACCACCTAATGATCACTCTAGAT
Source organism: Cunninghamia lanceolata (assembly GCA_027924645.1). Classification (NCBI taxonomy): domain Eukaryota; kingdom Viridiplantae; phylum Streptophyta; class Pinopsida; order Cupressales; family Cupressaceae; genus Cunninghamia; species Cunninghamia lanceolata. The sequence continues at coordinate 5,308,638 of BSBN01000088.1, forward strand.
CATCTTGTCTCTCTCTTCGCCCGTACTTAGATAGATTGGAGTTGTGACCTCCTGTGAGAAGCATCAAGAAGAAAAATTGACTAAACATCAATATCATTTATGTACATGAAATGACATGAGATAAAACAAGAAATTCAAAATTATGGTATTTTCATGTTATTGGCTCATACCTCAGTCAAAGGATTTGCAGACATCGTGGCTGAAGCAATGCCTATCTGCGCTGACTCACGAAGATCGGGAGGAGTCTCCATTGTATTTAGCATTTGAAAATCAAGTTCAAGATTATTCAAACAAAATAAATAGATAACATTATTTTAAAAATGCATAATGATTAGAAATGGTTAAATTTACCTCTGTAAAAGTGGTGGGTTGGCGTCCAAGGGACCAAGGAAATAGTGGAGGTGCCGGTGACTATTGAAATCATCAAATTGTCATGAAATAATATTACCATTGACATATCTACAATAATTACGATTATGTGATAAATTACATACCCGCTGAGTTGACCTCCTCTCATAACCCACCAATGGACAGCTAACGGAGGCAGGATGGATACTCTGACCCTGAAATTTCATTGTGCAGACAATTACATACATTATTTTTGACTTATAATATAGATAATCATATACAATTAATTACAAATTTCAAATAACAATATACTAAATCAAGATGAAACTTGTAACAAATTACTTGAGAGTCAATACCAAATGTATGCTATAAGAGATCGTCACTAAGAACAAGTTCATCCAATATGTCTTGCTCCTGTGTCGCACTATCCTACCCCTGCATCATAGCATCCTACTAAGAGTTCTGTCGTGCCTCCTGTATCCCATAATCACATAGGTTCCCACATGAACTGCACAAATGTGGGTACACATGACGCCTACTACTCTCACCCTCATCGGCCTGGGTAAGATCATCAACATGTTGTGATAGAGTTTGGGTGAGAATAGTCAATGAATGTAATGTCTCCACCTCAACAATCTCCTTCAATGCCAAAGGGAGTGACCTACGTTCTGGCCTCACTTGGGGTATAGGCACACGGTTTTCATCTCGTTGAGCCCCGGGTCTATCTTGGGAAGAGCCACCAGCTCTACCTTGGAACTCACAAATGTCAAAATAATTTAGAATCTTGTTGAGGGCGAACTCGCAATGGAGTTTCCTCAAGAAATATTATGGTACCTCATTATTGTTGCATGGATGCTCATCAAAGACCATGTACCATCTATCCCAAATGTTTTGAGATATTTCTTCATTCCTACACCAATGTATAGGAAATCATTCAAGCAACTTTCTTCTAATCTTTGGCCAGTTTTGGGATTAATAAAGTGTACACATAATTGAAATTTTGAAATTTTTTCATTCTTGACTTCTTCATATGACAACTTGTTGGCATAATATTTCTTACACCTCTCCCTATAGTCTTTGAATTCAATGATTTGTTTTGTCACCGAATCCATGTGGGAAACAATCTCCCCTAGTGATTTTGTAAGTGCCCTCCTACGATCAGTGGTTCCACTTGGATTGTTTAGGGTTTGAATAATAGTTTTAAGATGTTTCTTGTCTTCTTCTATTATCCCTAGGTAGTGTTCTTGACTATCCCTTACATTAAAAGGAGGTGAAAGTATGTTTTGAGGGTTTGGAGGTTCTTTTCACCCTCCTCAGCTGGATTTAGGTTTTCTCTTTCCCTAATAACTGTAGATGCAATATAAAAACAAATTAAACATTAAAAACTCAAAAATTGTTCTCAAACTAACAAAATAAGTGAAACCCTACTTCATCCTCTACTGGAGCCTCCAAATTCGCATGACGACATCTTTGGCAGTGAGGTGGCATCGTGGATTTATTGTTTTATCTCTTACATTTGATTGGATAGCCTTTTTTTCAACGTGATCGCACTTTCACCTAAGTTTTTGGCTACTAAGCTTGCAATGGTCATGTCTGTGAGTGAGGAGAAATGAGTTGTTTTTTGCTTTTATGTAATGAAAAATGCGAGCGTGTTATAATGTGCTCACGTCTTTCTTTATTTTTGGACATGGTGGTGACTTTTTGGTCCCCCATCTCTTTGCATTTACCCTCGTCCAAGGACATATTTTCCTAGATTCTAACAAAACAACATAATCTGGAGTGTGCTACCCATCGGGATTTCTTTTTTGTATGTTACCGATGTATGTACATACTTTTGTATGTTACCAATTTATATTTTTGTATATATGCCTGTATGGCTTTATTTGGACATGCCTATATGGATTTGTATTTAAACTAGATGTTATGTTCATGACATTATGTATACGACAGTTTATATTAAATATTTAATATGATGATCAATTATCCTTACATGAATTTGGTTTTACACGTGCCAATTGCATTTTCTTGAAAGTAAGGAATACATAATTGTGTAGTTCTAAATTGGTTGTCTATTGTTTGATGATACCATTATGCTTCTTCGTAGAGTATGTGATGTGATGCACAGAGTTATAGTGCTTCAAGACAAGGCATGAGTTGTAGTGCTTCAAGAAGTGGTATGAACTTGACAAGCAGTGGTGGATTGATGCAGAGTAGGGTGGAGGACTTCTACCTAACTCATTCAAACAACCTTTACAAATATAGAACCCTAATTTGATGGGTTTCTCTCACAAGCTTCCCATTCTTCTTGTAGTACTCCACAACCAATTTTTCCAACATAAATTCCTAACCAAACCTCATACCCAAAATGTGAATATAGATTTGAGTACCCATTATGGCATTTGACAACATACCAAATTTCCAGGTGAGGTTGTTGTTGGATCTAGGGCATACAACTGAGAGGGGGGGGGGGTGAATCAGTTGTATAAAACTTCTTGTTATTTCAAACACTTGATTCTTTGTTGTTAGTTAGCAGCATATCAAATAATCATCCATGAAAGCATAATACATAAACACAAGAGCAGATAAGTATCAACACATTGAACACCAAGATTTTGACGTGGAAAACCCGGTTAAGGGAAAAACCACGGGGTGATTAACCCAAGAATTATTCTCTGTTAGAAGAATAAAGAAAAATGAATGGCACATGCCAATAAGGGCTCACTGCCCGAGCACACTGCCTACAAAGTGATAAAAATCACAGTCTTGAACTGGAGAATGACATCTCTACCATGTCCGGATCAGTTCCAATTAAGCCCAAAAACCTCTGCTCTGTCTTTCGCACTTCTCTTCGCTATGCCACACTTATCCACACATCACACACTTTGAAATGAACTCACAAACCGTTATTTATACAAGACATCAACTTAGGAACAAACATCTAAGTCGGCAAACAACCATAAGAACATCCGCAGGATGAACAACTCATCCGGTCGGCTAAACAGAGCAAGAACTTCATCCAGAAGAATATCCTCAATTCCGGGTTCTACTATCAATGCGGACCAACACCACAACCTCAACACGATCCAGAAAACTTCACAGGCCTGCCTGAAAGACCGGATACATCCGCACTTCCTTTACTTACTGGAATCTCTTGTCTTCCTCATCCGGAACTTCAAGAACACAGTCTGTCACCATTTTCATAATGCAAGAGATACTTCCGGACCTCCAAATCATACACAAATCAATGCGGACCAACAACACAACCTGAACATGATCTAAGAACCTTCACAAGCTTGCCTGAATGACCAGGTACGTCCGCATTTCATTTTCTTACTGAAATCTCTTATCCTCCTTATCCGAAACTCCAAGAACACTGTCTGTTGCTACTGTTATAATGCAAGAGGTATTTCCGGACCTCCAAATCATACACAACTCGAGATGGCACATCACAAGGACATCTCAAACACTCTTGCCAATCCGCAGATTAGGATTGTACAATTCCGGACCTCACCGGACCTTTCTGTGATCCTTTGTCACCTCTGAACACTTGCCTGAACCGGTTCCATACAGACAGCCATAACTTCTTCAGATCTTCATGCGGACCTCTGAAATCTTGGCTGAAGCATCTCAAGACTCATATCTATAAACCCTTTAATCCGCATCCTCCGGTTCTCAACCTATACAATACATTTGCCTTCTTCTCTTCACTATTTTTCACTGTTCCTGACTGAGGCTAATTTTCTCAATATCCTCAGCATACAGCTCATCAAATCCTTCTTGCCAATGCAATATGAGTATGTTGACATCAATGACAACACTGGATCACCTCATACTTGCAACAATCTCCCCCTTTGTCATTGATGGCAACATATGATGTGAAAAACCATCAAGACAGGAACTTCTCCTTTCTGTCACAGCTCCCCCTATCAACAACAACTTTTCACATGTCTTCTCTTCCTTTACTGCTCCCCCTTTGATCATCAACCACTTGTTTTTCACATGTCTTCTCTCCCCCTTTGACATCAATGGCAAAGGGCTCATACTTGCAATTCTAATACATCAGAATCATACCAGCTGCTCCCCCTTAGTAGCAGCTCCCCATCATCAATCCGGATCACAAGATATGACTGTGATATTCACCGGACTGATGCACATTAGTGCATCTTAGTTCATCACCAGAGGGGCCATGACCCCTAACTTCTCCCGAAAATATTCAAAAGAGTCCTTGGGAAGAGGTTTTGTAAAGATATCTGCAATCTGATCCTTGGAGGGAACATACTCCAATCTGACCTCTTCCTTGTTTACTTGTTCTCTCAAGAAGTGAAATTTGATAGATATGTGCTTAGTCTTAGAATGCAATACCAGATTCTTGGAGATATTAATTGCACTTGAATTATCACAGAAAATTGTGATAGGCTCCTCATATTCAACTTTGATGTCTCTTAGCATCTGCTTCATCTATAAGATTTGAGTGCAACTACCTGCTGCTGCAATGTATTCTGCTTCAGTTGTAGACAGAGATATTGCATCTTGTTTCTTGCTTAGCCAAGAAACCAATCTCTTCCCCAAAAAGAATGCTCCACCACTAGTGCTCTTCCTGTCATCCACATCTCCTGCCCAATCTGCATCTGTGTAAGCATGAAGAGAGAAGTCCGGATCTCTAGGGTACCATAGACCATACTCCACTGTTCCTTTCAAGTACCTAAAAATTCTTTTGATTGCCATAACATGAGATTCTCTAGGATCAGCCTGGAATCTTGCCACAAGACCAACAGCCTGCATTATATCTGGTCTAGTTTGAGTGAGGTACAACAATCCACCAATCATTGATCTATACTTTGTCTGATCTGCCTTTGGAGAGTCATCATCTTTGCTTAACTTACATCCGGTTGCCATAGGAGTGTTCATAGATTTTGAGTCTTCCATACCAAATTTCTTTAACAATTCTTTCACATATTTGGTCTGAGAAATGAAGATCCCTTCTTTTGTTTGAGTAATTTGCAGACCCAAGAAGAAATTCATTTCACCAAGCATAGACATTTCAAACTCACTTTTCATCTGATTTGCAAAAGTTTTGCACATACTATCTCTTCCTCCAAAAATGATATCATCCACAAATACTTCAACAATTAAAATATTTTCATGATCAATTTTGAAATATAAGTTACTGTCAGCAGTACCTTTGTTGAATCCAATCTGCACAAGATGCTTATCCAACCTTTCATACCATGCTCTTGGGGCTTGCTTCAATCCATACAAAGCTTTCTTCAATTTGCAGACCATATCATCATTGTCAGACAATTGAAAACCATCCGGTTGTTCAATGTAGACTTCTTCTTCCAGATCACCATTTAGGAAGGCAGACTTGACATCCATCTGATATACCTTGAAGTCTTTGAAGGCAGCAAATGCAAGAAGTAATCTGACTGCTTCAATTCTTGCCACCGGAGCAAAAGTCTCTTCAAAGTCAATTCCTTCTATTTGAGAGTAGCCTTTGCAGACCAATCTAGCTTTGTTTCTGATTACTTCACCAGCTTCATTTAGTTTGTTCCGGAAGACCCACTTGGTTCCAATTACATTCCTGTCACTAGGTCTGGGAACAAGATCCCAAGTATGATTTTTCTCAATTTGCATCAATTCATCTTCCATAGCTTTTGTCCAGTTTTCATCATTGCAGGCTTCATTTATTGTTTTAGGTTCAATCTTTGAAATCAGACAACATTCATTCTGATTTTGAGCAACATTCCTTCTAGTTTGTACACCTTTGCTTTTGTCACCTATGATTTGATCTTCAGAGTGGTTCAGTTTTACATACCTTGGAATTTTGGGAGTATCCTGTACTGCTGCTTCTTGATCAGGCTCATTTAGACCTATCTCTTCTTCCTGATTTACCGGATCAGGCTGACTCTGTCTCACCGGAGAGGATTGAGGTCCTTGAACACTCTCTTGGTCATCTTCATCAATCTCATAAAATCTTGAAGGCTTCTCAATTCCTTCATCAACTTTCACATTGGTGCTTTCTATCATCTTCCTCAATCTCTTATTGTAACACCGGTATGCTTTGCTTTGAGTGGAGTAACCCAAGAAAATTCCTTCATCACTTCTAGCATCAAACTTTCCTAGATCTTCATCTCTCTTAATATAACACTTGCTACCAAATACTCTGAAATATTTCACAGTAGGAGTGATGCCAAACCAGAGTTCATAGGGGGTCTTACCGGTGTTGTTTCTGATTTGAACTCGATTGAGAGTGTAGACTGCAGTGCTGATAGCTTCCTTCCAAAACATTTGAGGAACATTTGCTTCCAACATCATTGTCCTGGCAGCTTCCTGGATGGTCCGGTTCTTTCTCTCAACTACTCCATTCTGCTGTGGAGTCTTAGGAGCAGACAACTGTCTCCTTATACCCTGTTTCTCACAAAAGTGAATGAATTCACCAGATGTAAATTCACCACCTCTATCAGACCTTAGACACTTTAGTCTCAATCCGGTTTGATTCTCCACCATAGCTTTGAAGGTTTTGAACTTCTCAAAAGCTTCTGACTTTTCTTTTAGAAAGGTAACCCACATCATCCGGGAATGATCATCAATCAACAACATGAAATATCTATCACCCTGCAGACTCTTGATTCTTGTTGGACCACATAGATCAGTATGTACTAATTCCAGCAATCCGGTAGAAGACTGATCTTTGCTTTTGAAAGAGACTCTGCTTTGTTTACCTAGCTGGCATTCTTTGCACAAACTATTTGTAGGTTTCATCAATTTTGGAAGATCTCTTACAGCCTGAGTATTGCTTATCTTGATGATGTTATCAAAATTTACATGACACATTCTTCTATGCCATAACCAACTCTGATCAATTTGAGCAAACAAACAACTTTTGTTTGAACCAATTAGATGAAAGATATTACCTTTTGTCTGAGTACCGGATGCAATTTCAGTTCCGGAGCTTGTAAAGATTCTGCATTTTCCATTCTTGAACCGGAGATCATAACCTTTGTCCACTAACTGACCAACACTGAGAAGATTGTGCTTCAATCCTTCAACATACAGTACATTTCCTGTTTTGCTCTTACCATCAAAGGAAATAGTTCCCCTACCTCTGATTCTGCCAGCAGAATTGTCACCAAACTTTACCATTCCTCCTTCATATCTTTCCAGATCTAAGAACTTATTCTTGTCGCCAGTCATATGGTGAGAACATCCACTGTCAATAACCCAATCATCCTTTTCTTCCACTTGAGCAGCCAAGGCTTTTTCAACAACTTTGTGATTGACAGATTCAGAGAGTATTGAATCTTCTTCCTTGATGGCTATAAACACCCACTCAATTCCAGATTTGCTTCCTAGTTCTGATTCATCATCTGTTACTCCTTCATTGTCATCTTCTTCATGAACATAATAGCAATTCTTTTGAAACCTTTGTCTGTGAGTATTAGATCTTGCAGATCTCTCCGGACATCTTGAGGCAAAATGACCAATTTTATTGCAGTTGAAACACTTAAAGGGTAGTTTTCCTTCATACTTACCGGATCCTCTTGGCAGTCTCTTTGCAATGAGGGCTTCAAGTTGAGCTGTTTCTGCTTCTTCTTCTTCCATGTCTCTTCTTGCTTGATCATACCATGACATTCTCCTTGATGAGTTTTCACCCGGATCAAATCTCTGTTTGCCTTTCACATAGGCACTGGCCTTGAAAGCGGATTCAGTCTTGGGAGGATCATCTCCAAACTCGGTCATTTCAAATGCAGCTAGTTTGCCAGCCAGTTGTTCTCTTGTGACAGTTGTGTGGGCTCTGAATTCATCAATGGCAGCAACTTTGATTTTGTAGGCAGCAGGAAGGGATCTTAGGATTTTGCAGACAATCTCATTTTCATCTAAAGTTCCACCAGCATTTCTGATTCCACATACCAGCTCATTTACTCTTGGCATGAAGGTAGTGATGTTTTCATCATCTCTCATTTTCAATCTTTCAAATTTCCCTTTCAGGCTTTGTAACCTTGCACTTTTGACAAACTCATCTCCTTCATACAGAAGTTCCAGCTTAGTCAGGATCTCATATGCAGTTGGTAGGTCAATAACATTCGAGAGATCTGAGTCATTCAATGCGCTTAGAAGAGCTTCCTTGGTCCGCAGATTGTTTTCAGCTTCTGTGATTTCATTCAGAGTTGTCGGACCACCTTGTGGAGGTACATATGGTTTTGAAACCATATCCAAGTATGCTTTTCCCATACATTCCAAGTGACACTTCATGCGACCCTTCCAGAGAGTGAAGTTGGTTCCATCGAACTTCGGACTATCCTTCTTGTATGACGACATCCTGGATCTCCTCAAGCGGTTAAGCTCCTGTCAGAGGAACTTGGCTCTGATACCAATTGTTGGATCTAGGGCATACAACTGAGAGGGGGGGGGTGAATCAGTTGTATAAAACTTCTTGTTATTTCAAACACTTGATTCTTTGTTGTTAGTTAGCAACATATCAAATAATCATCCATGAAAGCATAATACATAAACACAAGAGCAGATAAGTATCAACACATTGAACACCAAGATTTTGACGTGGAAAACCCGGTTAAGGGAAAAACCACGGGGTGATTAACCCAAGAATTATTCTCTGTTAGAAGAATAAAGAAAAATGAATGGCACATGCCAATAAGGGCTCACTGCCCGAGCACACTGCTCACAAAGAGGCCCACTGCCTACAAGGAGACACACTGTCTACAAAGTGATAAAAATCACAGTCTTGAACTGGAGAATGACATCTCTACCATGTCCGGATCAGTTCCAATTAAGCCCAAAAACCTCTGCTCTGTCTTTCGCACTTCTCTTCGCTATGCCACACTTATCCACACATCACACACTTTGAAATGAACTCACAAACCGTTATTTATACAAGACATCAACTTAGGAACAAACATCTAAGTCGGCAAACAACCATAAGAACATCCGCAGGATGAACAACTCATCCGGTCGGCTAAACAGAGCAAGAACTTCATCCGGAAGAATATCCTCAATTCCGGGTTCTACTATCAATGCGGACCAACACCACAACCTCAACACGATCCAGAAAACTTCACAGGCCTGCCTGAAAGACCGGATACATCCGCACTTCCTTTACTTACTGGAATCTCTTGTCTTCCTCATCCGGAACTTCAAGAACACAGTCTGTCACCATTTTCATAATGCAAGAGATACTTCCGGACCTCCAAATCATACACAAATCAATGCGGACCAACAACACAACCTGAACATGATCTAAGAACCTTCACAAGCTTGCCTGAATGACCAGGTACGTCCGCATTTCATTTTCTTACTGAAATCTCTTATCCTCCTTATCCGGAACTCCAAGAACACTGTCTGTTGCTACTGTTATAATGCAAGAGGTATTTCCGGACCTCCAAATCATACACAACTCGAGATGGCACATCACAAGGACATCTCAAACACTCTTGCCAATCCGCAGATTAGGATTGTACAATTCCGGACCTCACCGGACCTTTCTGTGATCCTTTGTCACCTCTGAACACTTGCCTGAACCGGTTCCATACAGACAGCCATAACTTCTTCAGATCTTCATGCGGACCTCTGAAATCTTGGCTGAAGCATCTCAAGACTCATATCTATAAACCCCTTTAATCCGCATCCTCCGGTTCTCAACCTATACAATACATTTGCCTTCTTCTCTTCACTGTTTTTCACTGTTCCTGACTGAGGCTAATTTTCTCAATATCCTCAGCATACAGCTCATCAAATCCTTCTTGCCAATGCAATATGAGTATGTTGACATCAATGACAACACTGGATCACCTCATACTTGCAACAGTTGTTTTGGAACACTGATGGCTAATTTCTGCTGCTACGCTTTAATTTAGGCCTAATTAGGCTTATTCCCCTAGGTCACAATTGTAGGAGTACAATCAACACTGAGAGGGGGGGTGAATCAGTGTTGTGTGAATTTTCAAATCTTTTTACACACTTTACCTTTCAGAGCACAAGGAGAGAAAGATAGCATTGATCTGTCAAATACATATGCACATGACTGTGAATACAGAAAGAGAACAAAACTTCATACACAGAAAAGATTATGACACAAGAATTACATGAGTGGAAAACCCTCCAGGGGTAGAAAAACCACTCTAAACTGCCTCACTGGCTTAACTGATCAAACATGCCTCACTGGCTACAAAGAAGCCTCACTGGCTACAATATGTGTCTCACTGACAAATGTTAAGGTCTCACTGACCTACAAGCCTCACTGGCATACTGTTTAGAAGCACTAGCTTCAAGGAGCACCAACCCCTATTACAGAACAAACTGAAAACACAAATTCAGAGGGTTTCTCTATTTCAATACATAACATTTATTCTCTCTCATGTGTCTGTCAAATGATCATTCCCAACTCATATACAAACTCAGATATTTCAATCCTGTATCATGATCCACTCTACAACACCAACATTGCTTGATTCTCAACAACATTGCTTGATTTTCAACAACACTTCACAACTCTGTATATTTCATCTCTATCCTTCTTAATTTATACATCAATGCACCTGAAAAACAACTTTATACAAGTTGAATATCTTTTCACCTTTCCTCTTCTGTATGAACATTTTCATCTTCTCTCAATGAAGAACCTGCAAAAACTTTTCACCTTCTCTCTGCAATTTTTTTATTTCAAAAAATCAATCTCTTGTAATAAAAAATATTATTTCTCTGTCCATTTTAGAACCATTTCATATTATTTGACATCTCAAATTATCCCTTGCAAAAATATGTAAATCTTCTTCAAAAATTTTGAAACCTTTCACTTACTCTGCACAGACAAATCATCTAAAACAATAATTAAGAAAAATCTTTAATTGAAATAAGATTTTTCAATTTGCTCAAGAAAGAGAAAATAAAATCTCTTTCTGATCTCCATGTGCAAGAAGTCAAACCCCTTCATTGAAACCATTTAATCCTGCAAAGAAAATATATTCTCTGTATAAACAAAATCTCTTTATATTCCTTCGAAGATGACTCTTCAATCTCTTCAATCTGCATAAATAGCTCTAATTTCTCTGCAACATTATTGACAAGATCATTTCATATTCTCTAACATTTCAATCAGGACCTGTAGGAGAAAAAATAAAATCTCTTTGAATATTTAGTCTTTTCATTTTTTTAATCTCCTTCTCTGCAAATCCTGCATTCAAATTCTTTATCCAATCCGCCTTTCAAAAGAAAATCACCTCAAATTCTTCTCTGCAATTTTTCATAAAAAAACTTTGCTAAATTCTTCAATAGTTAAAAAAAATTGCTTTTAAAAAGCAATAACCATCTCCTCATAAACTTCCTAATTTGAACTCATGCCTTTTTTTTTTTTTTTAAATAGAAATTTTAAAAGATTTCCAAAAATCTTTTATAAAAAACATGCCCACTTATATCGGGCTCCCTCCTTATACCATGCACCTTTTATTTAAATGTCATAAAAATATGATATACCAAAGTTTCTAAGTTTAAACAAAAAAATAAACCTCCCATTTTAGAATATATCGCGGGCTCTCCACAAAGCATTTTCAATTGTTTTAAACTCATAAAGAAAACTCTAAGAAAATCCCACTCCACTTTTGGCGGTGATAAAATTTTAAATTGAAAGCCCGCCCAAATTCATAACCGACACATTCGGTGAAAAGAAAGATGGGGCTGGTGGTCACAATGTGTCTCAACCCTTTGGCCGGTCATCATTAGTTGTATGACTTGCACTTGCAAGTCACCGACTGTTTATAACAAAAGGTCATTTCTTTATATGACAGTCTTAACCAAATATGTTCTAGGATATCTTGAGAGTATTAAGACATACAATACTTTTTTATGTCATGTAATGTGTTGAGACCCTTTGTTATGCAACTCCTAGCAATAACAAGCATGCCTTGAGGAACTCCTAACAACATAGATGAACACATCCTGAGATGACTTCTAAGCATATTATGTCCAAACATAAATGATAAACATTTGTCAACATTTGACAACCCTAAACAAATCACCTTGTGACTTCATAAGAAAACACATTGAAGGCCAAACCTGATCAACCAAGTCCTGATGACATCAAACAAACTGAGGACACCTTTTTGACATCAATGACAACCTAACTCCATCAACAATAAGGTTTTCACAACCCAAACCTTAAACTTTCATGCCAACAGCCCAAACATGTCCCAAATAGTCTATCTTAATGTTTCAAATCCCTTCAAACCATTTCCCAAGAGCCTTTCTACAAACCCTAACACCTATGCATCTCATATACCAAAAACAAGAGGTTTTCTAACTAGGGCATCAACTAATTTGCCTCAATCTTCATCCCATGCTCCTGCCACTCTAGGAACATAAAACACAACATGCGTACCCTTATTCCACTAGGTTTAAAGTTTATTCAATGGTGGAATGAGGAGAAATCCATGATTTTCAGTCAAAACTCAACCTAATGAGGGTTTCAAGCAGTCTAGAGAAAAAATGCTTTAATTTACTCAAAACTTAATGAAATCAGATGAAACCAATTGGGTCATTCCATTGGATCATTATATTTGGTTTTGGTTCTTCATCATAACATGCCATGCTTTCAGGAGTTGGATTTGGTTGTGATTCTTCCTCATGACAGGAGTTTGTTCATGTCTTCATGCTTCTTTGTCCTCCATGTCTGTAGTGTTCTCAGTGTCTTCATGTGTCAAAGATTTATTTAGTGTTCTCATGATATTGATGTTGATAAAAAAATATGGTTTTAAGAGCCTCAATCATTTGAGGGAGCAGGCTACCAGTAAAGTCCCTTAAGATCCCTAAGAAAGAAAAATTGCCAAACTTTGATAGAGGTTTTTCTCAGAATTTGTGGTAGCTGGGAACACTTCGTTTGGACCTACAGGTGCACGTGGGGTTCATCCACAATAATCTCTCTTGGTTTTGGTCAACTAAAGCTCATTTGACCATGCCAAAATCAAATGTATTCTTGCAAAATGCTTTAGTTTCATGCAATAGAAAGGTGCTAGGAGTGACATTTTGCATTCTATAGATCATGGGGCAAAACAGACTGTGCCAACATGTCGGGGTGGGTGGGTAAATGCTAGGGGATGTATCGTTTCATGTGCCAAGTGCCCCAATCATTCACGACAGTAGGCTATTAGCAAAGTCCCTTAAGATCCCTAAGATGCAAAAACTGCCAAACTTTGATGGGGTAGTTCTTAGAATTCCTAGCAGTTGGGTGTGAGGAAAAGTGTCTCAACCTTGCAACTTCAAAAGATTACTATTCTTCCCAATTTTGGTATTTTTTGAACACCCTTTATCTTGGATAATGGTCTGGAATTTTCAAAGTTTCCAAAAGTTTCCAAAAGAGCTAAAAATAGCAAGACTTACTATTTTTAGTAAGTTCTTCAATTGAGCTCGGGTTGACCTGAAATTTTTCCTAGAAGGTGCGGAATAGCTAAGTGAACATCTCAGGTGAGTTTTGTCTCAAGATCATATCTGGATCGTGAGATATTAAAGTTTAAACTGTTGGAAAATGTCTTTGAGCTCAAATACCGAAATCAAAACTTCTCTAAACATCCTAAAAATTAGGATAACTGGCGTAGCTTTCCAAGCATAAAACGGTTCATTGATCAGACACCCAGATCAAAAGTTATGGCTTCCAGAAGTTGGACCTTCTATTTTGGGAAATGTAAAAATGTGTTGGACACATAAAAGAGCTGTAAAGGGGAGAGTTACACATGTTGGTATGTGGTTTGGCACATCACAAGGCATCTTTGATTGGAGATAATTTGGGTGCCACTTTTTGGGTGGTTTTGGCTCATGGTTTTTTAATTACCATTAGCTGTGTGATGTATTATATCTCCTATATATCAGGAACTTGAGATGGAGGTTACATGTAGAATCTTATAGATGTTGAATTACCTCCTGGATCTCTAGTTAGATATACTCCTATAAAAGCTTGCTCAGCAAGTATATTGTAATCTTTGTGATTTCTGAATTATATATTGAGCAGCTTTGGAGTGTGGGGTTTTTTACCTGAAAGAGTTTTCCCCACATATATCTTGTGTTGTGAGTTTTGTGTTTACATTTAGAAGTTGTTATTATCTTTATGTTAATGTGCGTCTTAATCTATAACTGTAAAAATAAAAATTTGCATAAGTCTTTCCTCATTAAATCAGTGTAGGAAGCATTTTCCACATACCTTGCTTCCGTTCATTGGGAACATTTTGTTTGGACATACAGGTGCATGTGGGGTCTGTCCATAATAACCTCTCTTAGTTCTGGTCAACTCTAGTCTGTTTGACATGCCAAAATCAAATGCATTCTTGCAAAATGCTTTAGTTTCATGCAGTAGAAAGGTGCTAGGAGTGACATTTTACATTCCATAGCTCATGGGGCTGAATGGACTATACCAACACATCAGGTTGGGCAGGTAAATTTCAGGGGAGGTCTTGTTTTGTATTCCAAGTGCCCCAATCATTCAGGGTAGCAGGCTACTAGCAAAATCCCTTAAGATCCCTAAGACACAAAAATTGCCAAACTTTGAAAGAGCAGTTCTCAGAATTTGTGGCAGCTGGGAACATTTCATTTAGATCTACAGGTGCACATGGGGTCCGTCTAGAATAACCTCTCTTAGTTTTGGTCAACTCTAGTCTTTTTGACCGTGCCAAAATCAAATGCATTCTTGTAAAATGCTTCAGTTTCATGCAGTAGAAAGGTGCTAGGAGTGACATTTTGCATTCCATATCTCATGGGGCTAAATGAACTACGCCAAAACATTGGGGTGGGTGGGTAAATTCCATGGGAGGTCTCGTTTCATGTGCCAAGTGCCCCAATCATTCAGGGCAGTAGGCTACCGGCAAAGTACCTTAAGATCCCTAAGATGCAAAAACTTCCAAACTTTGAAGGAGCAGTTCTCAAAATTCATGGCAGATGGGAACATTTTGTTTGGACCTATAGTTGTACATGGGGTCCATCCACAATAGCCTCTCTCGGTTTTGGTCAACTCTAGTCCATTTGACTGTGCCAAAATTAAATGCATTCTTGCAAAATGCTTCAGTTTCATCTAATAGAAAGATGCTAGGAGTGACATTTTGCATTCCATAGCTCGTGGGGCCGAATGGACTACACCAACATGTCGGGGTGGGAGGGTAAATGCTAGGGGAGGTCTCATTTCATGTGCCAAGTGGCCCAATCGGGGCAGTGGGCTACCAGCAAAGTCCCTTAAGATCCCTAAGATGAAAAAACTGCCAAACTTTGGCAGAGCAGTTCTCAGAATTTGTGGCAGATGGGAATGTTTCGTTTTGACCTATAGTTGCATGTGGGATCCATCTATAATAACCTCTCTCAGGTTTGTTCAAGTCTTATCTGTTTGACCGTGCCGAAATCAAACACATTCTTGTAAAATGCTTCAATTTCATGTAGTGGAAAGGTTGCCAGGTGCCATATTTTTTGTTCTTCTCATTGTGGGAATGGACTGTGCCAACACATTGGGGTGGGTGAGTAAATGGTAGAGAAGGTCTCATTTCGTGTGTTAAGCATCCCAGTCATTCTAGGTTGTATGCTATCAATAAAGTGGAAAGTTGCTAACACTAAAATTTTGCATTCCACAGGTCTTGGGTGTGAAACAACTATGCCAACACATCCAGGTGGGTGGGTAAATGGTAGGGAAGGTCTCATTTCATGTGCCAAGTGTCCCAGTCATTTCGGCCTGCAAGCTATCGACACCTAGCACCTTTCATGTTTGCCAGTAGCGTGCAGCCTGGAGCCACTGAGACACTTGGCACACAAAACAAGACCTCCCCTAGCATTTACTTATCCACTCAGATGTGTTGGTGTAGTTGGTTTAGCCCCACGATGATCAAAACAAAAAATATGGCACATAGCAACCTTTCCACTGCATGGAATTGAAGCATTTTGCAAGTATGCATTTGATTCCGAGATGGTCAAACAAAGAAGAGTTGAATGAAACTGAGAGAGGTTATTGTAGATGGACCCCACATGCACTTGTAGATCTAAAAAAAATTCCTAACTTCCATGAATTCTGAGAACTGCTCCATCAAAGTTTGGCAGTTTTTTCATCTTAGGGATCTTAAGGGACTTTACTGGTAGCCTGCTGTCCCGAATGATTGGGGTACTTGGCACATGAAACGAGACCTCCCCTGGCATTTAACTGCCCATCCTAACATGTTGGCATAGTTCATTCAGCCCCATGATCTATGGAATACAAAATGTCACTCCTAACACCTTTCTATTGCATGAAATTGAAGCCTTCTTGAGTGTGTACGATGGTAGGGTTTGGACAGATGGAAATTTATTGTTGAAATTCACAGCATCTTGATGGTATTGTGGCTATGATCTTCTCATATGACATGAAAAGAGCTATTCCATAACCTTGTTGTCCCATAACCTTGATTAGTATGATTAGAAGCATGGAAACAAACCCTACAAGAAACAAAGAAATAATTAGATCTCAATATGATCATGAGATACCCAAGCATTTGTATTAGTGTAAATTATAAAGTCTCTTCAAATAAAGATTGATCCGAGGGTTTGGTGAGTTTCCATTGGCACCCAAACCCTGGGTCTTCATTAGAAATCCTTGAATGCTAATTATTGCCATTGTGCTTCTTTCTTATTAATTCTTACTAATTATTGTAATCATAAGGAAATATATAGTATCTCATGTATTCTTACAAAATGCATATGGGAATTTTATCAAATATTGTAGTTGCATTGAATGATGCCTCAAGAAAATGTGGTCTATTGGAATTTTGAAAAATGTTGTAGTTGCAACTGCCCTAGAAGACATGTATGCAAAATATGGAAGCATAGACAAGGTGAGTGAACTATTTGACATGATGCCTCAAAGAAATGTGGCCTCATGGAATGGTATGGTTGCAGGATATGCAAATAATGCTTTAGAAACTTTCAAGCAAAACCAATTGGTGGGTGTAAAGCTAAAATCCACAACCTTTGACTACATCCTCTCTGCTAGTGCCAAAGTAAGATCTTTGGAACACAATACATGGACATCCATCAAATCATAAAGGATATGGGAATTTTTTAAGATGTTGTAGTTGCAACTGTCTTAGGAGACATGTATGCAAAATGTGGAAGCATAGAGAAGGCAAGTTGATAGTTTGACATGATGCCTTAAAGAAATGGAATCTCTATTGCAAATATGTGCCTAAGTCGGTTGTCATTGATGTCAAGATATCCTTGTTGCCATTGGTGTCAATTGTATCCTATTTTGCTGTCTGCATAAAAGACCGGACTGTTGAGGATATTGAGAAAATTAATGATAATCAATGTATGCAGATCATGTGGCTGTGTAGAGGATTGTCAGAGATTACACCAGTTAAGATTTGAGAAGTTCGCATGAAGATTTGAAGGAGTTATGGCCATCTGAGTAGAACCAGTTCCTACGATACTCAGGAAAGACAGAGTGATAGAAAAGAGGTCCGGATTGCTCCGGTAATATAAAATTGTGATATACGGATCTGAAGGCATGTTTGGGAAGTCAATTTGTATCATCAACACCAGTGGTTCATGGTTTAGAGGTCCGTAAGCTATCCTTCTAGTTTGATAGTCATGCTAGAGAGTGTTCTTGAGGTTTCAGAGGAAGATTCAATTGGTTCTAATAATTTGGTTTAGAATGGATGTTATTTGTGAATTCAATGTGCTTGTGGAGGTCTCTGGATCGTATGGCTACTATGTTGGAGGTCCGCATTGAGGTTTGAGATTGTTGATTGAAGATTTCTTCTTGAGGTTGATGTTCTTCCCAGTCTTGGCTGACTGGATGTTCCTATCCTGTTGCGGATGCCTTAAAAATAGTTTTATGAAGCATGGAGTGGTTGTAGAAGTAGATTCAAGTCTCAGTTGTGTTTGGTTGATAGTATGATGATCCGTGACAAGTTTAGCCAACCTTGTTGATCATTCCAATGTTGATGAAGTATATAAATACTTGTTGAAGAGGTATTGAAATCATCCTTGTGTAAAACAGATATAATCCAAAGAAAGGATCAGGAGTAGAGCAGAGAAGAAAAGAAGCCAGAGTAGTGTAGAATGTGAAGAAGAGTTTGAGGCAAAGAAAAATTTCTTGAGCATTCATTGAAACTGAATCAGGCATGAAGTAGATGCTATTTCTTAGTTAATTCTTTCTAAATAAATTCTGTAGGCAGTGAGCCTCTCTTTTGAGCAATGAGCTCTGGGCAATGCGCCTAAAAGCATGTGCCTTCAATTTTACTAAGTACTTTTAATAGGGTACGCATTTTGTGGGTTAACCCCCACCATGGTTTTTCCCTTAACCAGGTTTCCACATCAAAATCTTGGTGTCAAGTGTGTTGATTATGTTTTTGCTCTTATGCTGTTGATTAATGCTTTAATGTTTACATCACTAATCTAATAGTAAGATAATAAAGAAGGTTATAAGTTTTGTGGGACAACTGATTCACCCCCCATCTCAGTTGTCTAGTTCCAACAATTGGTATCAGAGCTAGATCCTCTCATAAAAGCCTAACTACTTGAGGAGATCCAGGATGTCGACCTACAAGAAGGATAATCCAAGATGTGATGTAACAAATTACTCTATTTGGAAAGATCACATGGAGTGCCATTTGCAATGCATGGGTGATGCCTATTGGGCAATAACCAGTGTTGAGTATAAACCTCCGGAGAAAGGTCCTTCAACTCATGATCAAGTCAAAGATGCTGAAAATAATCTTCGAGCTAAGGAAGCCTTGTTAAGTGTCCCGACTGATTCAGAAATGACAAATGTCTTTGGTCTAAAAACTACTTATCAAATCTAGAAAAAATTGGAGTATCTATATGAAGGTGATAAATATGTCAAATGTGCAAAGATGCAAAGTCTGAGAGGAAAATTTGAAACTATGAGGATGAGCGAAGATGAAAACATCACAATTTACATGCAAAAGATAAATGAACTTGTGTGTGGCATTAGGTGTGCTGGTGGAACTTTGGAAGAATCAGAAATTGTGTCAAAAGTACTCAGATCTTTACCAGATTCATACAAACATAAGGTTATAGTTATAGAAGAGATCAGGACAGTCTTAGAGGTTACAAGAGATCATCTGGTTGGCAAAATTTCAGCTTTCAAATTAAGTGAGTTTGGTGATTCTCTTCCCAAGTTTGAATCTGCATTCAAGGCCAGTGTGTATGGAAAACAAATATATGATCCGGGTGAAAGCTCTTCTGCAAGATCAAACAAATTTGTCAAGACAAGAAAGGATCTTGAAGATGTTGAAATAGAAACAACAGATGTTGAAGCTCTTATTGCCAGAAGAATGCCAAGAGGATCCAGTAAGTATGAAGGAAAATTACCACTCAAATGCTTTTCTTGTAATAAGATTGGTCATTTTGCCTCAAGATGTCTGGAAAGGTTTTCAAAACCAAACCCTAACATTTATAAAGGTTAGAAGAAATGTTAGTATGTCCAAGAAAATGGAGAAGAAGGGGTAACAGATGATGAATCTAATCATGGAGGCTCCTCTGAAAATGATTGGGTGTTTATTGCTAACAAAGAAGAAGATCTGGTGTCTACTGAATATGCTAGCTGTGAAAATGTGGAAAGTGCCTTGGTTGCTCAAGTTATTGAAAAGGATGAATGGGTGATTGATAGTGGATTGTCTCATCACATGACTGGTGACAAGAGTAAGTTTGTGAACTTTGAAAACTATGAAGGAGGACTTGTGAAATTTGGAGACAACTCAGCTGGTCAAATCTGTGGCAGAGGATCCATCTCTTTTGATGGAAAGAATAGCACTAATGATGTTCTGTATGTGGAAGGACTGAAACATAATCTTCTCAGTGTTGGACAGTGGGTTGATAAGGGTTATGATCTCCAGTTCAAGGATGGAAAATTCAAAATCCTGGAAAGCTCCAGAACTAAAATTGCATCTGGTACTCAAACCAGAGGTAACATCTTTCACTTAAGTAGTTCTGGGAAAAGTTGTTTGATTGCTCAGATAGATCAAAGTTGGCTATGGCATAGGAGGATGTGTCATGTGAATTTTGACAACATTGTCAAAATAAGTTCCACTCAAGCTGTAAGAGATCTTCCAAGAATTATAAAACCTAATAACATATGTAGAGAATGTCAATTGGGAAAATAGAACAAAATTTCATTCAAGAGTAAGGAACAAGGTTCAAGTGAGAGAATGGAACTAGTACATACTGATCTTTGTGGTCCTGCTAGAATTGAGAGTGTGCAAGGAGACCTCTATTTCATGCTGCTAATTGATGATTACTCCCAGATGATATGGTAACCTTTCTGAGAGAAAAATCAGAAGCCCTTGACAAGTTTAAGGTGTTCAAGATGATGGTTGAAAATGAGATTGGTGGGAAACTAAAGTGCCTGAGATCTGACAGAGGTGGAGAATTTACCTCCGGTGAGTTTGATGCTTTCTGTGAAAAGCATGGAATAAAAAGACAGTTATATGCTCCTAGGACTTCTCAGCAAAATGGAGTTGTGGAAAGAAAGAACCAGACCATTCAAGAAGTTGCCAGAACCATGATGATGGAAACAAATGTTCCTCAAGTTTATTGGAGAGAAGCCATGAGTACTGTTGTCTACACTCATAACCGGGTGCAGATCAAAGGAAATTCTAGTAAGACTCCTTATGAGCTTTGGTTTGGTCATCCTCCTACTGTGAGATACTTCAGAGTCTTTGGTAGTAAATGTTATATCAAAAGAGATGAAGAATTAGGTAAGTTTGAGGCAAGAAGTGATGAAGGAATATTTTTGGATACTCAACTCAAAGTAAGGCCTACCGGTGCTTCAATAAAAGATTGAAGAAGATTGTTGAAAGTGTGAATGTTAAAGTTGATGAAAGCAAGGAAGGACACTCCAGGTACTCCAGATATGATTCAAATCATCAAGATGAAAGTCAAAATCAAGGAAGGCAAGTTCAAGTTCAAACCCAGATTCAGTTTGAACCGGTGACTCCAGAGGTTATCACAA
Source organism: Cunninghamia lanceolata (assembly GCA_027924645.1). Taxonomy (NCBI): domain Eukaryota; kingdom Viridiplantae; phylum Streptophyta; class Pinopsida; order Cupressales; family Cupressaceae; genus Cunninghamia; species Cunninghamia lanceolata. The sequence goes on from BSBN01000088.1 coordinate 5,329,966, forward strand.
ATGATGAGGAACAAGTTCAAGAAATAGAAGCTCAAACAATCTCCAAAACTCCCAGGTATGTAAGATTAAATCATCCCGAGGATCAGATGATAGGAGATAAGAGTAAAGGTGTTCGAACTAGGAGAAAAATGTCTGAAGATCAAGATGAGATTTGTTTGATTTCAAGGATTGAACCTAAATCAGTAAGTGAAGCTTGCAATGATGAAAACTGGGTCAAAGAAATGGAAGAGGAATTGATGCAAATTGAAAAGAATCACACATGGGATCTAGTTCCTAGACCTGAGGACAAAAATGTGATTGGAACTAAATGGGTCTTTTGGAATAAACTGAATGAAGATGGTGAGGTGGTAAGGAATAAGGCAAGGCTGGTATGTAAAGGCTACTCTCAAGTAGAAGGAATTGATTTTGAAGGAACTTTTGCTCCGATGCCAAGGATAGAGGTAGTTAGACTATTTCTTGCATTTGCTGCTTTCAAAGATTTTAAAGTATATCAAATGGATGTAAAATCAACATTTCTGAATGGAGACTTGGAGGAAGAAGTCTACATTGAGTAACCAAAAGGATTTCAGTTGTCTGATCAGGGAGATATGGTTTGTAGATTGAGAAAAACCTTGTATGGACTCAAACAAGATCCAAGAGCCTAGTATGCCAGATTGGATAAGCATTTTCTTAAGCTAGGATTTAGCAAAGGTACTACTGATAGTAATCTCTACTTCAAAATTAATCATGAGGACATTCTAATTGTTGAAGTTTTTGTTGATGATATCATTTTTGGTGGAAATGAACACATGTGTAAAGCATTTGCTAATCAAATGAAAAGTGAGTTTGAGATGTCAATGTTTGGTGAGATGAATTTCTTCCTAGGTCTGCAAATTGTTCAATCAGATAAAGGTATCTTTGTTGCAAGTATGAGGTTAACCAATGTTGTCATTGATGTCAACATACTCATATTGCATTGGTAAGAAGGATTGGATGAGTTGTGTACTGTTGTTATTGAGGAAATCAGTCTCCATCCAGAATAGTAAAGAACAGTGATGAGAAGAAGGCAAAAGTACTCTATGGGTTGAGGATTAGAGGATGCGGATTAAAGGGTTTGAAGATATGAGTCTTGAGATGTTCTAGTTAAGATTTCAGAGGTTCGCATAAAGATTTGAAGAAGTTATGGCTGTTTGTATGGAACTGGTTCCAACAGGTATTCAGAGGTGACAGAGGGTCACAGAAAGGTCCGGTGAGCTCTGGAAATGAATTATCTCACTCTACGGATTGGAGATAATGTTTAAGAGGTCAGTGTGTAGTGACAACCAGATTGGTAAATGGTTTGGAGGTCCAGAAGTACCTTTTACATTATGACAGTGGTGGTAGACTATGTTCTTGAAGTTCTAGATGATGAAGAGAAGAATTCTGATAAGCTGATGAAGTGCAGATGTTCTTGGTGATTCAGGGAAGGTTATGATGATTGTTGGATCATGTCCAGTTCGTGTTGGTGGTCCGCATTGAAGTTAGAGTTTGGATTTGATGTAATGACTACTGGTTGTTGGTGTTCTTCCGGAGACAGGCTGACTGGATGTATTACACGCCTTGTGAATGATCTTGTAGATGTTTGCTGACTTAGATGATTGTTCCTAAGTCGATGCCTTGTATAAATAAGAGTTTATGAATTCATTTTGAAGTGTGTGTGGTGTGGATGTGTGTGGCATAGCGAAGAGAAGTGCGAAAGGCAGAGCAAGTATTTTTGGGCTTAAATGGAACTGATCCGGACATGGTAAAGATGTCATTCTCCAGTTCAAGATTGTGATTCTTATCACTTTGTAGACATTGTGTCTCTTGTAGGCAGTGTGCCTCTTTGTGAGTAGTGTGCTCGGGTTGTGAGCCCTAATTGGCTGGTGCCATCTTTTTCTTATTCTTCTAATAGAGAATAATCATTGGGTTAATCACCCCGTGGTTTTTCCCTTAACCGGGTTTTCCACGTCAAAATCTTGGTGTCTCATGTGTTGATGTTTATCTGCTCTGATGTTTATGTTTTATGCTTTCATGAATGGTTAAATTGCTATGCTAATAAATAACACAGTGGATCTGATTGTTTGAGTTGAGAAGAAAGTTTAGGATAACTGATTCACCCCCCTCTCAGTTATCAACAATTGGTATCAGAGCCAAGTTCCTCTGAAGAGAGCTTAACCGCTTGAGGAGATCTAGGATGTCATCATATAAGAAGGACAGTCTGAAGTTTGATGGAACCAACTTCACTCTCTAGAAAGGCCGAATGAAATGTCACTTGGAGTGTATGGGAAAGGCATACTTATCCATGGTCACAAAACCCTATGTACCTCCGCAGGGTGGTCTAACAACTCTGAATGAAATCACAGATGTTGAAAACAATCTGCGGACCAGAGAAGCTCTTCTAAGTGTTTTAACTGACTCAGAACTCTCAAATGTTATTGACCTACCAACTGCATATGAGATCTTGGTTAAACTGGAACTTCTACATGAAGGAGATGAGTTTGTTAAGAGTGCAAGATTGCAAAGTCTCAAAGGGAAATTTGAAAGATTGAAGATGAGAGATGATGAAAATATCACTACCTTTATGTCAAGAGTAAATGAGCTGGTGTGTGGAATCAGGAATGCTGGTGGAACCTTGGATGAAAATGAGATTGTTTACAAAATTATAAGATCTCTTCCCGTTGCCTACAAAATCAAGGTTGCTGCCATTGATGAATTCAGAGCCCATACAACTGTCACAAGAAAGCAATTGGCTGGCAAACTGGCTGCTTTTGAAATGACCAAATTTGGAGATGATCACCCCAAGACTGAATCTACATTCAAGGCTAGTGCCTATGTGAAAGGCAAACAGAGATTTGATCCGGGAGAGAACTCTTCAAGGAAGCTGTCATGGTATGAACAAGCAAGGAAAGATATGGAAGAGGAAGAAGCAGAAATAGCTCAACTTGAAGCCCTCATTACAAAAAGACTGCCAAGAGGATCCGGTAAGTATGAAGGAAAATTACCTTTTAAATGCTTCAACTGCAATAAGATTGGTCACTTTCCCTCAAGATGTTCAGAAAGATCTACAAGGTCAGATTCTAACAGACAAAGGTTTCAAAAGAATTGTTATTATGTTCATGAAGAAGCTAATAATGAAGGAGTAACAAATGATGAATCAGAGATAGGAGACAAATCCAGAAATGAATGGGTGCTTATTGCTATCAAGGAAGAAGATCCAATATCTATCAATCATAAGGTTGAAGAAAGAGCTTTGGCTACCCAAGTTCAAGAAAAGGATGACTGGGTTATTGATAGTGGATGCTCTCACCATATGACAGGTAACAAGAACAAGTTCTTAGAGTTGGAAAGATATGAAGGAGGAGTGGTAAAGTTTGGTGATAATTCAGCTGGTAGAATCAGAGGAAGAGGAACTATATCTTTTAATGGAAGAAACAAAACTGGTAATGTGTTGTATGTTGAAGGTCTGAAGCACAATCTTCTCAGTGTTGAATAGTTGGTGGACAAAGGCTATGATCTCCGGTTCAAGGATGGAAAATGCAAAATCTTGGAAAGATCCGGAATAGAGATTGCATCCAGTACACAAACTAAAGGTAATATCTTTCACTTGGATGGTGCTGATAAAAGTTGTCTGCTTGTTCAAGTTGATCAGAGCTGGTTATGGCATAGAAGGATGTGTCATGTTAATTTTGATAACATCATTAGGATAAGCAATACTCGGGCTATTAGAGATCTTCCAAAATTGGTAAAACCTACAAATGGTTTGTGCAAAGAATGTCAGCTAGGTAAACAGAGAAGAGTTTCTTTCAAAAGAAAAGATTAGTCCTCTACCAGATTATTAGAATTAGTTCATACTGATCTATGTGCTCCGACAAGAGTCAAGAGTATGCAAGGTGATAGATACTTCATGTTACTAATTGATGATTATTCCCAGATAATGTGGGTCACCTTTTTCAAAGAGAAGTCAGAAGCCTTTGAAAAGTTTAAAATCTTCAAAGCTATGGTAGAGAATCAAACCGGATTAAAACTGAAGTGTCTGAGGTCTGATAGAGGTGGTGAATTCACATCTGGTGAGTTCATAGACTTTTGTGAGAAGCATGGTATAAAGAGACAGTTGTCTGCTCCTAGGACTCCACAGCAGAATGGAGTAGTTGAGAGAAAGAACCGGACCATCCAGGAAGTTGCCAGGACAATGATGTTAGAAGCAAATGTTCCTCATATGTTTTGGAGAGAAGCTATCAACACTGCAGTCTACACTCTCAATCGAGTTCAAATCAGAAACAATACCGGTAAGACCCCCTATGAACTTTGGTTTGGCATCATTCCTACTGTGAGATATTTCAGAGTATTTGGTAGCAAGTGTTATATTAAAAGAGATGAAGATCTAGGAAAGTTTGATGCTAGAAGTGATGAAGGAATTTTCTTGGGTTACTCCACTCAAAGCAAAGCATACCGGTGTTACAATAAGAGACTGAGAAAGATGATAGAAAGTACTAATGTGAAAGTTGATGAAGGAATTGAAAAGCCCTCAAGATTTTATGAGTTTGATGAAGATGATCAAGATGGTGTTCAGGTTCAAGGAGCTCAATCCTCTCCAGTAAGTCAGAGTCAGACTGATTTGGTAAATCAGGAAGAAGAGATAGGTCTGAATGAGCCTGATCAAGAAGCAGCAGTGCAAGATACTCCCAAAATTCCAAGGTATGTAAGACTGAACCACTCTGAAGATCAGATCATAGGTGACAGAAGCAAAGGTGTGCAAAATAGAAGGAATGTTGCTCAAAATCTGGATGAAAGTTGTTTGATTTCAAAGATTGAACCTAAGACAATAAATGAAGCCTGCAATGATGAAAATTGGACCAAAGCTATGGAAGAAGAGTTGATGCAAATTGAGAAAAATCACACTTGGAATCTTGTTTCTAGACCTAGTAACAAGAATGTGATTGGAACCAAATGGGTCTTCCATAACAAACTAAATGAAGATGGCGAAGTAATCAGAAATAAAGCTAGATTAGTCTGCAAAGGCTACTCTCAAATAGAAGGGATTGATTTTGATGAAACTTTTGCTCCGGTGGCAAGAATTGAAGCAGTCAGACTATTTCTTGCATTTGATGCCTTCAAAGATTTCAAAATGTATCAGATGGATGTCAGATCTACTTTTCTGAATGGTGATCTAGAAGAAGAGGTGTACATTGAACAACCGAATAGATTTCAGTTATCTGAGCATGGTGATATGGTCTGCAAATTGAAGAAGGCACTGTATGGTCTAAAGCAAGCTCCAAGAGCATGGTATGAGAGGCTGGACAAACATCTTTTGAAGATTGGTTTCAACAAAGGTACTGCTGACAGTAATCTATATTTCAAAATTGATCATGAAAACATCTTGATTGTTGAAGTATTTGTAGATGATATCATTTTTGGAGGAAGAGACAGTATGTGTAAAACTTTTGCAAATCAAATGAAAAGTGAGTTTGAAATGTCAATGCTTGGTGAAATGAATTTCTTCTTGGGTTTGCAAATTACTCAGACAAAGAAAGGAATCTTTATCTCTCAGACCAAGTATGTGAAAGAACTATTGAAGAAATTTGGAATGGAAGATTCAAAGCCAATGAACACTCCTATGGCTACCGGATGTAAGTTGAGCAAAGATGATGACTCTCCTAAGACAGATTAGACAAAGTACAGATCAATGATTGGTGGATTATTGTATCTCACTCAGACTAGACCGGATATAATGCAGGCAGTTGGTCTTGTGGCAAGATTCTAGGCTGATCCCAGAGAATCTCATGTTATGGCAATCAAAAGAATTTTTAGGTACTTGAAAGGAACAGTTGAGTATGGTCTATGGTGTCCCAGAGATCATGACTTTTCTCTTCATGCATATACAGATGCAAATTGGGCAGGAGATGTGGATGATAGGAAGAGTACAAGTGGAGGAGCATTCTTTTTGGGAAAAAGGTTGGTTTCTTGGCTAAGCAAGAAACAAGAAGCAATATCTCTGTCTGCAACAGAAGCAAAATATATTGCAGCAGCAAGTAGTTGCACTCAACTTTTGTGGATGAAGCAAATGTTAAGAGATATTCAAGTAGAGTATGAGGAGCCTATCATAATTTTCTGTGATAATTCAAGTGCAATAAATATTTCTAAGAATCTGGTATTACATTATAAGACCAAGCATATATATATCTAATTTCACTTTTTGAGAGAACAAGTGAACAAGGGTGAAGTCAGATTGGAGTATGTGCCCTCCAAGGATCAGCTTGCAGATATTTTTACTAAACCTCTTCCCAAGGATTCTTTTGAGTATCTCAGGGAGAAGTTAGGGGTCATGGCCCCTCTGGTGATGCATTAGGATGCACTGTTGTGCATCAGTCCGATGGATATCACAATCATATCTTGTGATCCAGATTGATGATGTGGAGCTGCTACTAAGGGGGAGCAGCTAGTATGATTCTGATGTGTTGGAATTGTAAGTATGAGCCCTTTGCCATTGATGTCAAAGGGGGAGAGAAGACATGTGAAAAAAAAGTGGTTGATGATCAAAGGGGGAGCAGTAAAGGAAGAGAAGACATGTTGCTGATAGGGGGAGTTGTGACAGAAAGGAGAAGTTCTTGTCTTGATGGTTTTTTACATCATATGTTGCCATCAATGACAAAGAGGGAGATTGTTGCAAGTATGAGGTTAACCAGTGTTGTCATTGATGTCAACATACTCATATTGCATTGGTAAGAAGGATTGGATGAGTTGTGTGCTGTTGTTATTGAGGAAATCAGTCTCCATCCAGAATAGTGAAGAACAGTGATGAGAAGAAGGCAAAAGTACTCTATGGGTTGAGGATCACAGGATGCGGATTAAAGGGTTTGCAGATATGAGTCTTGAGATGTTCCAGTTAAGATTTTAGAGGTCCGCATAAAGATCTGAAGAAGTTATGGCTGTTTGTATGGAACCGGTTCTGACAGGTATTCAGAGGTGATAGAGGGTCACAGAAAGGTCCGGTGAGCACCGGAAATGAATTATCTCACTCTGCGGATTGGAGATAATGTTTAAGAGGTCAGTGTGTAGCGACAACCAGATTGGTAAATGGTTTGGAGGTCTAGAAGTACCTTTTACATTATGATAGTGGCGGTAGACTGTGTTCTTGAAGTTTCAGATGATGAAGAGAAGAATTCCGGTAAGCTGATGAAGTGCAGATGTTCTTGGTGATTCAGGGAAGGTTATGATGATCGTTGGATCATGTCCAATTCATGTTGGCGGTCTGCATTGAAGTTAGAGTTTGGATTTGATGTAGTGACCACCGGTTGTTGGTGTTCTTCTGGAGACAGGCTGACTGGATGTATTACACGCCTTGTGAATGATCTTGTAGATGTTTGCTGACTTAGACGATTGTTTCTAAGTCGATGCCTTGTATAAATAAGAGTTTGTGAATTCATTTTGAAGTGTGTGTGGTGTGGATGTGTGTTGCATAGTGAAGAGAAGTGCGAAAGGCAGAGCAAGTACTTTTGGGCTTAAATGGAACTGATCTAGACATGGTAAAGATGTCATTCTCCAGTTCAAGATTGTGATTCTTATCACTTTGTAGACAGTGTGTCTCTTGTAGGCAGTGTGCCTCTTTGTGAGCAGTGTGCTCGGGCTGTGAGCCCTAATTGGCTGGTGCCATCTTTTTCTTATTCTTCTAACAGAGAATAATCATTGGGTTAATCACCCCGTGGTTTTTCCCTTAACTGAGTTTTCCACATTAAAATCTTGGTGTCTCATGTGTTGATGTTTATCTTCTTTGATGGTTATGTTTTATGCTTTCATGAATGGTTAAATTGCTATGCTAATAAATAACACAATGGATCTGATTGTTTGAGTTGAGAAGAAAGTTTAGGATAACTGATTCACCCCCCCTCTTAGTTATCAACAATCTTTATATCTCAGTCCAAGTATGTAAAAGAATTGCTAAAGAAATTTGGATTGGAAGACTCAAAGCTAGTAGGTACACCTATGGTAATTGGATGCAAGCTAAGTAAAGATGATGACTCTCCCAAGGTAAATCAGAAAATATATAGATCAATGATTGGAGGATTGCTTTATTTAACCCAGACCAGACCTGACATCATGAATACAGTTGGACTTGTTGCTAGATTTCAAGCTGATCCAAAAGAATCCCATGTTATGGAAGTCAAAAGAATTTTTAGATATCTCAAGGGGACAATTAATTATGGACTGTGGTATCCAAAGGACAATAACTTCACCCTTCATGCATATACAGATGCTGATTGGGCATGAGATGTGGATGATAGAAAAAGTACTGGTGGTGGTGCATTCTTCTTGGGAAGAAGATTGGTCTCTTGGATAAGCAAAAAGCAAGAGGCAATATCCTTGTCTACTGTAAAAGCAGAGTACATAGCAGCAGCAAATAATTGCACTCAAGTTTTGTGGATGAGGAAAATGTTGGACATTAGAATTGTGTTTGAGGAGTCAGTCACAATTTTCTGTGATAATTCTAGTGCAATAAGCATCTCAAAGAATTCGGTATTGCATTCAAAGACAAATCATATATCTATCAAGTTTCATTTCTTGAGAGAAAGTAAATGAGAATGAAGTCAAGTTGGAGTTTGTGCCTTCCAAAGATTAGATTACAGACATCTTCACTAAGCCTGTTCCCAAGGATACTTTTGAGTATCTCAGAGAGAAGTTAGGGGTTATTACCCCTCTTGAGCAGAACTAAGATGCACTAAGGTGCATCAGTCCAGTGGAACTCACATTCATATCTTGTGATCCAGATTGATGTTAAGGAGGTACTACTCAAAGGGGGAGTAGTCAATATGTAAATTTTGGGATCAATTTGAAGCAAAAAGGGAGAAAAGATAGCAAATATGTGCCCTTTGCCATTGATGTCAAAGGGGGAGAGAAGTCATGTGGAAAACTAGTTGTTGATGTAAGCAATAAAGAAAGTAGTTACAGAAGTGAGAAGAGAAAGGGGGAGAAGTTCTTGCCTTGATGGTTAGATTAAGTTTTTCACATCATATGTTGCCATCAATGACAAAGGGGGAGATTGTTGCAAATATGTGCCTAAGCAGGTTGTCATTGATGTCAACATATCCTTGTTGCCATTGGTGTCAACTGTATCTTGTTTTGCTGTCTACATAGAAGACTGGACTATTGAGGATATTGAGAAAATTAATGATAATAAATGTATGCAGATCATGTGGCTATGTAGAGGATTGTCAAAGATTGCTCTAGTTAATATTTGAGAAGTCCGCATGAAGAGTTGAAGGAGTTATGGCTATCTGAGTAGAACTGGTTCTTGCGATACTCAGGAAAGACAAAGTGACAGAAAAGAGGTCCGGATTGCTCCGGTAATATAAAATTGTGATCTCCAAATCTGAAGGCATGTTTGGGAAGTCAATTTGTATCATCAACACCAGTGGTTCGTGGTTTGGAGGTCTGTAAGCTATCCTTCTAGTTTGACAGTCATGGTAGAGAGTGTTCTTGAGGTTCCGGAGGAAGATTCAATTGCTTCTGATAATTTGGTTTAGAACGGATGTTATTTGTGAATTCAATGTGCTTGTGGAGGTCTCTGGATCGTATGGCTACTATGTTGGAGGTCTGCATTGAGGTTTGAGCTTGTTGATTGAAGATTTCTTCTTGAGGTTGATGTTCTTCCAGGTCTTGGCTGACTGAATGTTCCTAGCCTGTTGCGGATGCCTTAAAAATAGTTTTATGAAGTGTGGAGTGGTTGTAGAAGAAGATTCAAGTCTCAATTGTGTTTGGCCAACAATATGATGATCCATGTCAAGATTAGCCAACCTTGTTGATCATTCCAAGGTTGATGAAGTATATAAATAATTGTTGAAGATGTATTGAAATCATCCTTGTGCAAAACATATATAATCTGAAGAGAGGATCAGGAGTAGAGCAGAGAAGAAAAGAAGCAAGAGTAGTGTAGAATGTGAAGAAGAGTTTGAGGCAAAGCGAAAGTTCTTGAGCATTCACTGAAACTGAATCAGGCATGAAGTAGATGCTATTTCTCAATTAATTCTTTCTAAATAAATTTTGTAGGCAGTGAGACTCTCTTTTGAGTAGTGAGCTCTTGGCAGTGCGCTCGAAGGCATGTGCCTTCTATTTTACTAAGTACTTTTAAAAAGGTACGCATTTTGTGGGTTAACCCCCATCGTGGTTTTTCCCTTAACCGGGTTTCCACGTCAAAATCTTGGTGTCAAGTGTGTTGATTATGTTTCTGCTCTTATGTTGTTGATTAATGCTTTAATGTTTACATCACTAATCTGATAGTAAGATAATAAAGAAGGTTACAAGTTTTGTGGGACAACTGATTCACCCCCCCCCCTCTCAGTTATCTAGTTCCAACAATCTCATGGAATCCATAGTCTAATACATCTAAATATCAGACCTACTGTGCCAACAAATCCTAGGAACAATTCAGGTGCCAACAAAGATTGAAATTAACTCTTTCCTACTCATCCCAATTGCTATAAGACTACAAGAACATTCAAATCACACACTAAAGAAAGCACTAAAATTCAATTGCCAACATGCTAGTGAATGATCATTGAATGTGACCACATAAAGAAAAATCATACTTTTCTTCAACAAATACCATCTCCTTGGTCCAAAAATTCAAAAAACCTAGAAAGCACATCTCAATGCACATTTTGATGAACAGAAACACTTCCAACTTTATTGAGCCAAGTGAAAAAAGAAAATTCATTCCTTGAAAGAAAGCTAGTCAAATAATAACAAAATTAATGGTGCCATTACAAATGCTAGGAGAGAAGGAAAGACAAAGACAAAACATGTTTAGGTAGGCAATAAGTAACATCTTTGTCAATATCAAGCAACACTATGACATTGCAATGTGGCACTATTTGAATAAAGTTAAGCATGACTGTCTACAATACAAGCTATGCCTTTATGAAAAAAGGTTAAAGTCTTTCATTGAGTGCTATTTAAAATGCATACAAGTCACATGCATACCAGCTATCAACCTAGTCCATATTGTTTTATTTCTCATAACAGCCCACTCCCATCACTTAAAACTAATTCCACTAATTATGAACTTTGAAATATGACTTTTAGAGCAATTTTTCTAAAACTGGTTTGGAACCCATGTTTAACTGCCTTGAAGGCAAGAAAAATGTAAAACCCACCATTCCATTTGGTGAAATCTCATGAAACTTGGTGGAATGGATGGGGTTAGGGTGTCTTAGGTGTCTACAATGTTGTAAGAGCAGGGGAGAGTGATAAATGCAAGTTTGGTTGATGTCGTAGGCTGAAAATCTCATGTTTTTGGGTATAGAATGTGCAAATGAGCTAGAGATTGTAGAAAAGCTCTTGGAAAAAGGTTTGTAATGGTTGGAATTATTTGGGTAGAACATCTTTGACATGTCTGAGGTGTTGGTGTGACAATTTGAAGTCTTGGATTAGAAAACCCTATGGTGACCCATTTAAACTAGCCTAATTAGGCCTAAATTGTAGTGTAACAGTACTATTTTGACCCTTGTGATATAAAACACCACCATCTACATTTGAAATATGTTGTGTAAGAGGATAATGGGTATCTAAAATAGTTTTTAGTTCATGGGTTGGAGTTGTTTCCTGTTAATTATGTCAAAAATACCCCTTTTGCTATCCTACAAGGCATATTGGAAGATTGTGAAGAAAATCACTTTGTTTGAGGTGTTAAGACTTTAGCCAAGGATTGATTGAGTGAGTTTGATCTTTGATACCCTACTCTACATCACTTTCTTCTTTCACAATATAGGTTGACATAATTTCCACTTCTTAGACAAAAGTTTAATTAGTATGTTATTGTCACCAATGCTATGGTTAACAAAGACCCTTTTCTTAGTGATGCCATGTCTTGCAACACCCCACCCCACCCCTACACCCTCATCCCCACCAAAACAAATCTACCACCATTCATTATGGAGTTATCTTGCATCAAAGCATAAAGGATATAGGAATTTTGTAAAATGTTGTAGTTGTAAGTACCCTGCAAGACATGTATGGAAAGTGTGGAAGCATATACAACAAACGTTCAAACTGTTTGACACAATGCCTCAAAGAAATATTGTCTCATCGAATGAAATGATTGCAAGATATGCAGGAAATGGATTTGTTGAAAAGACTTTAGAAAATTTTGAACAAGTTAAAGCAATTGGCACATGTAAAGACAAATTCCACAACCTTTGCCAACATCCTCCCTATCTGTACACCAAAATAGAATGTTTGGAACATCATATGGACATCCATCAAAGCATAAACGATATAGGAAATTGGTCACATGCCGTAATTGCAGCTGCCCTTGTAGACATGTATGCAAAGTTTGGAAGCATAGACAAGGCACGTGAACTATTTGGCATGATGCCCCAAAGAAATGTCACCTCATGAAGGCCCATGAACTGTATGCAAAGTGTGGAGGCATAGGTCCAAGGCACATGAAATGTGTGAAATGATGCCTCAAAGAAATGCACAGTCCCATAGAATGCAATGATTGCAAGATATGTACAAAATGGATTATTTGAAAATGATTTATAAACTTTCAAGCAAATGCAATTGGCACGTGTAAAACCAAATTCCTGTAATGATAATTGATCATCATGTTAATATTTAATATACGTTGTCATATACATAATGTCATGAACATAAGATTTAGTTTATATACAAAGCTATATAGGCATGTCCAAACAAAGCCATACAGGCATATATTCAAAAATATACATTGGTAGTTCATAGAAAAGTATGTATACAAAGCCATCTAGGGATACAAAAAAGTCCCAAAAACTAGTTTTCTATGGACTTTTATGAAATAATCGGCGGTCCTTGCTTGACCGTGAAGATGTAGAACCAATCATTGACTCATCCTCTCTCTATCGTCGAGTAGACCTCTTCGACAAAAGTCAATCTGGCTCCACTTGTTAATACAATCAAACAATATATGCACATTAATATAGAAAATGTATGAAATATATAACATCACATATGTAATCGATCACTTACTACCACTTGATGATCACTCTCCATCATCTTGTCTCTCTCTACGTCCGTACTTGGATGGACTGGAGTTGTGACCTCCTATGAGAAGCATCAAGAAGCAAAATTGACTAAACATAAATATCGTTTATGTACATCAAATGACATGAGATAAAACAAGAAATACAAAATTATGACATTTTCATGTTATTGGCTCATACCTCAGTCAAAGGATTTGCAGACATCATGGATGAAGCAATGCCTATCTGCGCTGACTCATGAAGATCAAGAGGAGTCTCCACTATATTCAGCATCTGAAAATCAAGTTCAAGATTATTCAATCAAAATAAATACATAACATTATTTTAAAAATGCATAATGATTCTAGAAATGGTTAAATTTACCTCCGTAAAAGTGGTGGGTAGGCGTCCAGGGGACCAAGGAAATTGTAGAGGTGCCGGTGACTATTGAAATCATCAAATTGTCACAAAATAATATTACCATTGACATATCTACAATAATTACGATTATGTGATAAATTACATACCTGCTGAGTTGACATCCTCTCATAACCCACCAATGGATAGCTAACATTGGTGGGATGAAGACTCTGACCCTAGAATTTCATTCTGTAGATAATTACATACATTATTTTTGACTTATAATATAGATAATCATATAAAATTAATTACAAATTGCAAATAACAATATACTAAATCAAGATGAAACTTGTAACAAATTACTTGAGAGTCAATACCAAATGTATGCTGTAAGAGATCATCACTGAGCACAAGTTCATCCAATATGTCCTGCCCCTGTGTTGTAACATCCTACCCCTGGATCGCAGCATCCTACTAAGAGTTCTGTCGTGCCTCCTGCATCCCATAATCACATAGGTTCCCACATGAACTGCACAAATGTGGGGACACATGACGCCTACTACCCTCACCCTCATTGGCCTGGGTAAGATCATCAACATGCTATGATATAGTTTGGGTGAGAACTTAGTCAATGAATGTAATGTCTCCACCTCAATAATCTCCTTCAAAGCCAAAGGGAGTGACCTACATTTTGGCCTCGCTCGGGGTACAGACACATGGTTTACATATCGCTGAGCCCCGGGTCTATCTTGGCTAGAGCCACCACCTCTACCCTAGAAGTCACAAATGTCAAAATAATTCAGAATCTTGTTGAGGATGAACTTGCAATGGAGTTTACACAAGAAATATTGTGGTACCTCATCATTGTTGCATGGACACTCATCGAAGATCATGTACCATCTATTCCAAAAGTTTTGAGATATTTCTTCATTCCTACACCAATGTATAGGAAACTGTTTGCAACTTTCTTCTAATCTTTGGCTAGTTTTGGGATTAATAAAGTGTGCACATAATTGAGATTTTGTAATTTTTTCATTCTTGACTTGTTCATATGACAAATTGTCAGCACAATATTGCTGACACCTCTCCCTATAGTCTTGGAATTTGGTGATTTGTTTTGTCACCGAATCTATGTGGGAAACAATCTCCTCTAGTGATTTTGCAAGTGCCCTCCTACAATCAGTAGTTCCACTTGGATTGTTTAGGGTTTGAATAATAATTTGAAGATGTTTCTTGTTTTCTTCTATTATCCCTAGGTAGTGTTCTTGACTATCCCTTACATTAAAAGGAGGTGAAGGTGGGTTTTGAGGGTTTGGAGGGTTTTGGGGGTTCTTTTCACCCTCCTCAGCTGGATTTAGGTTTCCTCTTTCCCCAATAACTGTAAATGCAATATAAAAAAAATTAAAAATTGAAAACTCAAAAATTGTGCTCAAACTAACAAAATCAGTCAAACCCTACCTTCTTCCTGTGCTGGAGCCTCCAAATTTGCATGACGATGTCTTTGGCAGCGAGGTGGCATTGTAGATTTATCGTTTTATCTCTTACACTTGATTGGATAGCCTTTTTTTCAACACGATCGCGCTTTCACCTAAGTTTTTGGCTACTAAGCTTGCAATGGTTGTGGCTGTGAGTGAGGAGAAATGAATTTTTTTTTTTGCTTTTATGCAAAGCAAAACATGAGCGTATTATAACACACACGCATTTTTCTTTATTTTGTGACATGGTGTCAACTTTTTGGTCCCCCATCTCTTTGCATTTACCCTCATCCAAGGACGTATTTTCCTAGATTCTAACAAAAACAACATAATCTGGAGTGTGCTACCCATCGGGAGTGCACTTTTTCAATGAAAAGTTGAAAAAAATACTACTATAATCTTAAGCTCTCTGTTACCTATCCAACCATATAATTTTTTTCACATTTGAGTATGTTAAAGGTTTCATCTTTAATTTCTTTTGTTAGTGTATCTGTTTTTGGTCAAAAACTAGTGTCTGGTATTTTTGACTTTTTTTCTAACCGTTTATCAAAATTTCAAATAAGTTACTTTTTTAGAAACTAGACTCCATTCTACATGTATTAAAAAAATCAATTTTTGATTGGTTTTCAAAATTTTTAGGGGACAACATGCTCAATTTTCTATTTTTTAGGATGTGTCCACTTTGAAAATTAGTAAAAAATTAATTTTCCATGAAAAACTATTAGAAAAATTAGGGATAAATTACATGGTGTTAGCTAATTTCTCACCAAAGTAATTTTTGAAATACTATAAAACCAAAGTAATTTTTGAAATACTATAAAAAAGTTAACATTTTAGGGGGAGCACACCAGACACTATGTTATGTTTTTTTGATAAAAACATAACCAATTTGTGTTCTCCCCCTTTCTGAACTCCTTAATCTCAACCATTTTTGAAAAAAAATAGTAGTTTAGAAACTAGATTCAGAGCACTACTACTCTTATTTTTATTGTATCTTCAAATTTTGAGTGTAACTATCTTCAATTTCTCATCCATCATTAGTCTTTCCTAATTTCAAAAAAAAGTGGAATCTTAAGACCCCCTTTTGGTCCCTCATCTTTGTGCACTTACCCAGAAGACCAATTATGAGTCTTGGCAAAATGGCATCCTGACACACCTCAGATGGCTTAATCTTTTGCCTTATCCCTATGGACTCATGCTTGAACTAGACACACCGAGGAGAAAATCTATTTGGAGAAATATAATTGACCATGTAGTAGGTTTGATTTGTCTTAATGTTGATTCTGACACTCTCAGTGTTGTATCAAACATTGAGTGTCCTCGTACACTTTGGACTAGAATCTAGGAGATTCACAGAGATCTTGATATCTCTCCATTCCCAAATGATCCTATTGCAAATTGTCTTATTCCTCTTCCTAAAGCACACAACATACCCTTTGATGATGATACTTCAGAGGAGTTTGAGTATATTCCCAGTCTTAGATGGTCAGATGACATACAAGCTTCTCTTCACACTTCTACACCTATTGCTTCGATAGACTTCAGTGTCATTCCTTAGAGAGCCTCCAGTGACTCTTTGTACTAGGACATTGAGATTTCATCTCTTTCATCTATAGTACATTACCTACTGCTACTTCTAAGTTCAGTGTTGCTCCTTTAAGAGTTTCTAGTGATTCTTTGCATCACGCTCACATTCGTACTTAGGATTCACTTCATTGGGACACACTCCTACCAGACATCTCTTGGCTTTTTGTAGAGTCTCATATATTGGATCTTAATGACACCTTGGAGGATCTCATCTTACTATTTGATGACGGTATACATATATCTGCTACTATTACAAAGTTCAAAGAGGCTTCACTAAGGGCTTCCAGTGATTCTTCGCAGGACATCTCGTGGGATTTGCTTTGTAGCCACATGGCATGCATTGACATTCCACTTTCATACATCAGTTCTTTGGATCCTATTCTTCATCATTCTTCACATGTTTTTGAGAGGTCACTTGTTTCAGTTAGGCCTAAGCCTCTTGATTTGATTATGACTCATTTTGACATCAGCATGACAATATTTGAGCAGTATTTTGAGATAGGGTACTTCATGAGACTAACCACCTCACCTTGCTTCTTTGAGCATTCACCATTGGAGTTGTTTCTTCCTAAGAGGAGAAATGTCATTTTCCACAAATGGATCATTTTCATCATTCATACACGAGCATTCTTTTTGGCATAGGGGCTACTTCATTGTGGGGGGCTACATAGTCTCTTTCACTCTCCTATGGGGGGATCATATTTGCATCATCGCAGTTAGAGCGACATGTTTTCAGGCTTCATCCAGAATTATCATCTTTGAGGAGGCTTCCTAGTCCTCTTCTTCACTTTCCTTTTCTCTCATTTAGGGGGTAGTTTTTTCCCACTGGGTTTTCTACCTTTCTCCGCTTCATGATCTAGATTGCATTGTACATGGGTACCTAATCAGGCCTAGTTGTCGGGACCCAATCTTCATTTCCTCACCTAAGCTTTGCTTAAAGGGGGGTGTTGGTGTATATTAAGCTTACTTAGGTGTTCACATTAGTCTATTTTTAGCCTCGAGCTATACTTGGCGTGTCTAGATTAGCTTTGTCTAAGTTAAGTGGTTGCTTTTCTTATTCTTGGAGCACCACTATTCTTAGTGAGCTTTTCCTATTATTAGCTCAACTATTCTTAGTCAATTATGCCCTATATGTACTACCTTTTGGAAGCTAATTCACTATCCCATATTTTTGCATTCCAATTGTCCATTGTTTGTAATACTTGTTTTCTTGCAGGTTGAGCATGCTCTTGTTTGTCTCGAGTGGCTGAATTCGATTCTTGCATTCACTCAATGTTCTTGATTTCTATAAAATCCTTATGGATTATAACATAGTTGAGCATGTAGATTATCTACTAGAGCATTTATGGTTCAAGTTATCCAAACTATATGTGGATTTCAGAGAAATTGAAGTAGTATCTGGATGATGAAATTTATATTTATTATTATGCTTGTGGATTTTTTAATTCTTGAGTTCAAGATTCTTTAAGGGACAAGGAGGTCATTATAGTCCCTAAAATTTGAAGAACAATTTTTTGTGCATTAAACCTTGGTCCCCAACTTCCACTCCTTGGACAAAGCCTTTTTCATATGCTTTTATTCGGGTAAGACTTCCTTAATTAGACTTGTACTATTAGGAAAATTTAACACTTATAGAAAGAGGGAATGCTCTGGAGAAGTTTTATAATTATATTTATAATGAGACTGCTAACAAAACTTGTACTACCTTTGTCTAACTTTGTTTGGATATGGGCATCCCTAAAGGATTTCTAGATGAAATTTCTCTTGAAATTGGAGATAGAAGCTATAGACAAATAGGTGATTATGAAAAATTTGCTTCAAGATATAGGTGATGTTTTTCCCTTGTGCAATCAACCTCCTAGTTCAATAAATTAAATTTCAAGTGGGTTGTTTCTAACCAAGGAGGGAAAGGCTTGATGACACCTTTGAAGCCCATGCATTGAGTTAGTACATCCCCATTCCATCATCTAATTATTCCAAATAAGTTGGTTAAAAATTATTCTCAAGAGGGGTCTCCCACCCAATTTAATCCACCTCCTCCTCTAAAAAATACTCCTAATGAGTCAGAGTTGAATTGGTAGTTTCAATAAAAAATGGTAGATTATTACTAAAAAATATGGTCCTGAGCTATCTAAGGGGTTGGATCTAAAATTGTATTTAAAAGTTGTGAAGTGTGAGAAGGATGGAGTACCTGGGGGTTGGATGTCAATTTGGGTAATAAGTTAATATCTCCACTTGAGATAGATTGGATTTCAAAGTTAAATCTTGGAAAAGAAACTAAGCTATAAAGTTAGACACCTCTTTAGATGACTTAGATCTTCTTAAGGATATGAAGATGGATTCTCCTATGTGTTAAGGAGTAGGGATTTTTTAGATGGTTTATTTTTCTCTATTCTATTTAGTCGGTTGTTTAGATGGTTGGTAGTTCAACAAATACATAATTATTAGAGGGGTAGGTGTTTAGAGCTTTTAGATCCTTTCCTCTATCACCATTAGTTGGTGACTTCATACTTGAAATGTAAATTATTGAAGGTTAATTTAAAGGGTGAGGTCATACATCTTGCAATTTATTAATAAAAAAAGTGTACTTAGCTAGAACTCTAATATAGATATGGTGTACAAGATGTCTAAAGATGACTTGTTGGTATGCAAAAAAAATGGATTGACTAGATGAATGCCTAGGATTTATAAAGTCATCATCTATCACTACATGCCACTTCTGTAATTTTAGGACTGATCATGCACTTGCAGATCTAACCTACACAAGTGCAAGTCTAATCTAAATGCAATGATTTGATCTATGTAAATATTTAGATATTTGCCTTTAGCTTGTCTTAAATGTTTGTGTTTGTTTTACGTAAAAATCTTGGTTGTGTGGTTGGGAGTTTGTTAATGCAAGGAAAATGTCTCCCCTTTGTCAAACTCCTAGGATACTGAGTCAAGAACTTTCAGAAATGATCGAAGACAATATGTAAACATGCCAGAGATACCTTAGATGATGATGAAAGCAGATAATCTTGTAATGAATGCTGTGGTCTAATGCTTGAATGGTTATAGGTATGAGAGTCTCTTTTGAGTTTTATGTATTAGATGTGTAAAAATTAACTATGGTTAGTCCTTAAATACAACTCTGAAGGTGGCAAGTGAAGCATTTCGCACTTTGAATCAGCACATAGTGGCTAGTTGGAAGGGTTAGGCCAGCCCTACATTTAAATTTGAAAACTAAAAAAAATTAGGCTCATTTTTGCAAATCACACAATTAACCCATCACAAATTTGGCCTTGGGTGATGAATGGTTGAAATTAATGATTAGGACTAATCCCTCATAATAAGTGCAGATGTTATGTACCAACTCTTAGTACAAATCACATCACTTATAATTTGTTATTACATATGAAGTAACTTAATCAAAGTGAGCCCAAAATGAAGGGGAAAGGTGCAAGGTATGCAGTTTTCACTATTACAATAAGATTGTTTTTTTTTCTTTTGCCTACCAATAATTATTAAAAAATATTTATAATTTGAATTAACTTAAAAGTGTTGTTTATATAACATAAAGGTCACCTATCCAATATTACTCTAACACCTATACATTTTAACTATGAAGCTCCTTCCACAATCAAATCCATTTAAATTAGTGCTTAACCTAGAGTAGTATTAGAATAGATAACCTGCTTTATGTCTGTAAGCATTACCTTCCACATGTTTCATTGCTTTGCGCAATGAGTGTTAAATGAAAAAAGAAATATTCTATTACAATATTCATGAAATATGGATGGATGTAAAATTAAATCCAAACTGGAAAATCATATCAGGTAATTTATAATTTAAAACCTAATAGTTTGAAATAATTTGGTATGGTGGCATTTAATGGAATTCAAAGTGATCCTAACTGATTCTGAGCGACTTAAAAAGATGATTCAATACTGTGGATTAAACTTTAAATTCATCACAATATTCTGGGAATGCTAGTGACATTATTCTGATGGTGGCAGATAAGGATCGTATCATTCAATCTTTATCCATTTGCTTCGAGAGGTCAAGATTCTTAAGGTTTGTAGATAGTCCTGTCTCTAAAATTATAGTTGCTGCTTGATATGAAATATTCCAAGAGACCACCTTTCATAGAAACTGCTAAATTTGGGAAAGCTTCCCGGGCATTAAATCCACCCAAGACTTTTCGCACTGCCTCAATACTCTCCACCTAAATATATACTCAATGGGCATCCTATGCTTTAAATTAGACTGTCTAAACATGGCTAATAAGAGAGAGTTGTAGATATAGAGATAATTTATATCAAAATTTAAAGGAAATTTTGCCTCGGGGTTGGGATGATATGGTACAAGACATCAGTGCAGTATTAACTTTATAGGTGGAAATATTCAAACATTGAGATTTATACAAAACCTAGAATCTTACATATGGCCTGATAGCCTATTTAACAAATCTGGTCTCACTGAAATTGGATGTAATTCATCAGAACTTCTAATCCTCTTTAGAAAATTACCTCCTCTATCTCAAAGCCAAAATGTTACGTGGTAGAGGGTATCTTCCTCTTAGTGAATAGAGAAAACTGAACTCCCTGCATAAATGATAACTTGGGAAATCTTCATAGTAGGCTGACCTTAAATCCGACTCAGACCATATTGATAATGATAAAGTATCCTCTTTATCGAGCGTGTTGCATAATGACATGCAGATTTCTATCACATCGCAATCAAGACAGCTCTTCAATACTGCTATAGAAGATCCAAAGGATAATATTTAGGAAATGTTGTGCAAGCCCATGGTAGCTACAAAACTTTGATGCAATGGATATAATGTAAGACTTATTTTGTCAGATTTTGTATGCTCAATTAAAGGGTATATGCAGTTATACTGTATCTGATTATTGGTCTAAAATTTGAATGAATTATGCAAGCAGCTCCATGATCCACCGTTTATTTAACTGTTCCAAATTATTCAGACAACTTAAAATCGATGACCTTTAATTCGTCACCCTTGGTATGGCATCCAGATTGATCTCATGTTTTTGAGCTCAGAAAATAATGAATATCAAGGCAGACAAGGAAAAAATTTCTCTGCATAGAATGAGAGGTATTGCTATAAATAAGGCAATATGTTAGACACTTTTGCATCATTCCAGTAAGTTTATATAGACAACAATATACTTTCTCAAACTAGTATAATGCATACACATGAATGTGATCAACTTACAAGCTCCAAGAACTAGAATTTAACCTCGGGAGAATTTTACATGAAAGAAGACAAACCTGTGATGGAAGACAAACTTGAAACTAGCAAACATAAAGGATAAAAAATTCTCAATCGAACTTATAAACATCTAAAATGTAGAACTTTGACTGTAAGAGGCCAATGTTTCGGTGGGATTGGTATTGTGTAGGAGGTCTGATATGGTAGATGTTAAATTGGAAGCAGCTGCACCTCCCATGAAAGATATCTTGAGGCTCTCCGAGACCTTGGCTACATCCCTCATGGAAGGTCGTTCTCTTGGTGATTCACTGGTACAAAGCAATCCAACATAAATGAAAGATAGAAGACATCTATTGTCTTCCATGTTTTCATTCACATCTCTAAATAGCCTGCTATCAACAATATCTGCCAGTCTGTTTGGAAAAGCTGACCTCACCCACTTTTGCAAGTTTATGTCTCCCTCAAACATGTCATCACTTGGCCTCTTCCTAGTAACCATCTCTAATATCAGAATTCCATAACTATAAACATCTCCCTTTATAGAAACACTCCCACCCAATCCATACTCTGCAATCAATTTTATTCATGAAATTCTTAAAAAGCTATTAAGGGAAATGATACTGCCAATATAAAAAAGACTCAAAAAATTTACTTGGAGCAATATACCCAATAGATCCTTTGAGTGCAAATGTTGTTGTACTCAGTGAATCTATGGAATTTGTAGTAGTTAAATGGGATATACCAAAATCAGTCACAAAGGCTGTCATGTTGGCATCCAGGAGCACATTGCTAGGTTTTAAATCACAGTGCACAATTTGCAAAGGGCAATCATGATGTAAATATTCCATGCCATGGGCTATATCTATAGCAATGCTCAAACACTCACTCAATCCCAATTTACAAAAGTCCTGATCATCTCTGTCAGGGTGCAAATGTTTTTCCAAGCTCCCATTAGATGCAAATTGAAGAAGCAAGCCTTTGAAGCCAGGGTAGAAAAATGCACTTACGATTCTAATGAGGTTACGGTGCCGAATCCTCCCTAACACTTTGCACTCTGTCTTAAAGATCTTTTGGGCTTCTTCCATCTGTAAATTAAGAGCCTTGATGGCAACTATCTTACCATCTCTCAAAATGCCTTTGTAGACTGATCCAAAATTACCCACTCCAAGCAAGTTTGACTCATCAAATCCAGATGTTGCATTAACAAGATCTTGATAAGAAAATTTTGGATAGCTGAGCCTTTGAAAAATAAAGGTTGAGGGATGGAATAGTTGTCTTGAATGTTTATGCCTCCATAGCATTCCTATAATGAAGGAGCATAAAATAAATGCAATGGTTCCAACAACTGATAAGACTATTTTTTTGAGCAGTGAATGTTTTTCTTGGGTCTGATTTGGGCATGGAGGCAATGAATAATTTGTTGGGCCACATAGGCCAAGGTTTCCCATAAACAATGTTATAACAGTTCTATTTGGAAACAACCCTCCTTGTGGAAACTGCCCTGACAAGTTATTGAAAGAAACATTCATATAGTGAAGTACTTTTAGTCTTTCAAGGGACACTGGTATTGAACCTGATAAAAAATTGGCAGAAAGATCCATTTCTAGGAGATTTTGTAATTTGGAGAGTGAATCTGGTATTGGACCTTCAAAGGCATTGTGGGATAGATTTAGGTGCTCTAATTTTGTACAGTCTCCTAGAGAATTTGGAATCACCCCAGTAAGTCGATTTCCAGAGATGTCTATGGCTTGAGCCATTACAATTTTACTCTTCTCCTGAGGCAAGGACCCTTGCAGAGAATTCCATGAAAGATTGAGGAAGAATTGCTGGTTTTTAAGGCTGGCAATGACTTCAGGAGGTATCCTTCCCCCTAGTCTATTGTAAGACAAGTCAAGCAGTTCCAACTTCTGGCATCCTTCTAAACTAACAGGGATCTCTTTTGATAAATTGTTGTGCTGAAGATGAAGACGCCTTAGCTGTTGGAGGCTACCAAGAGAATCTGGTATTTTTCCAGATAACTAGTTGTGTCCAAGACTTATGAGTCCAAGATGTTGCAGCTGACCTATCTAACTTGGAATGCTTCCTTCTAATTTGTTCCCACCCAAAAACAATCCAAATTACAGAATCTTTTCACTCCAGATGGAAAATTGCCACTGAAAAGATTATTGCCTAAATCTAAGTAGGTTAAGTTTGTCAGATTGGCAATCTATTGTGGTATGCTTCCTCTTATCACGTTGTCTGATAAACTCAATACATAAAGATTGGAGGACAGTTGGCCTCTGGACGGAGGCAAAACCCCAGTTAGATGATTTTCTGACACTGATAATCCTTCCAAGTAGGAGGAGTTTGTGAGAGCAGTGAGAAAAGACATTGTATTACTGCTGTCACTTACAAGTTGATTGTGCTGTATGTTAAGCTTGGTAAGGAGTTTCAACTTAGCCAGCTCCATTGGCACCACTCCACTGAGTTGGTTTTCGACTAAAGAAATTTTAGTGAGACAGGAACAATTTCCAAGGGAGTTTGGTATGTTTCCACTAAGCTGATTTCCCCATAAACTGAGGAGTTGCAAATTAGAGAGCTTGGTACCAATTTCCCATGGAATATGTCCCCTAAGCTGGTTTTGTGATAAAGCTAATTTATTTAATTTTGAGAGATTTCCTAAAGAGCTGGGAATGGGGCCTGACAACAGATTTGCATAAAGGTAGAGCAACTTTAGTTGAGACAAGGCTCCCAATTCAGGAGGAATGGTACCTGTGAGATTATTTTCTCCCAAATCCAATTCAACTAAGGCAGACAGATTTTTGAAAGAGAGGGGAATGGTACCTATTGTGACGTAATCACACATCGCCCCATTGCAAATGGGGAACCCCTCTTTTTTCTGCTTTTTACTTTCATTTTCTTTTAGATTTAGTTTTTCTCTGAGCGTGTAGGGTTTTGGTAGTGTTGTTTTGCCTAAGTCTTGACATATTCTGGCTACAGAGTCTATATCTTCCCATCCTGATGTTCTGAGATTCTGAAAATTGACTAAGTCTGAAATCTGGTGGATCTTTAAAAATCTAGAATCTGCATGTTAAATCCCATGGATCTGAGACCTATCTCAAACATCCTGGAAGTATATTTCAAAATATTTAAAGTATTGTTTTGTACATAGCTTGCTTAGAGTAGGTTTTCCTTTATGTTGCTTTAGAGTAGTTTTGTCGTGTTCAGTTGGTCCTTGGTTTTTTTTGCTTTCCATAGTTTAGGTTGTTGCTTTAGTGGTTATTTTCCTTTCCGGGGTTTCCAAGTTGTGAAAAGGTGATCAAGCTTCAAGAAACATAATCTGGTATATGTTTAAGTTGATTTCTTCGATAAATATTCATGAAAGTCTTTAGAATCTAAGGATATTTTCTCTAACTTTTTCATAAGGTTAGGATTCGTACTTGACTCAAAAAGGAATTATGAATTGTGTCTTGACACTAATATCTTGCGATTGCACATATTTTTCTATTGAATTATTGATATCTTTCAGTCTTCTTTTGTGAAACTTGAGTCATGAATTGGAAGTTTATTGTGGACTCCATGGTTAGAGTTGAACAATGTGATTGCTTGTTCCTGGAAGAAGAATCCATTGTTTAGCTTGACTTGAAATATTTAAAGGCTTTATAATTTTACACATCTTAATGATCCCGAGGTTTCTAAGCGAGTCTTGGTGAACTTGAATTAAGTGAAAGTCTTAAGGTTTCTGCTTATCACCCCACATAAACGCAATAAAAGCCTCCATCCACCTTACCATTTCCATTGAATAATGTACTCAAGTCTAATATCCTAATCATCCATATAGTCCTGTTGTTCGTTGCATACTCCAAAAGGACAAATTGTCAAGGTAAAATGTTGAAGTCCTTTATGAACGATGCATTTGGAGTTCATCCATGTCAATATCCATTCATATGACCTTGGCCACTACACAGAAAGAAGGGTCAAAGATGTTGGTATTTTCATTTGTTTTGCATAAATCCATTGATTTCCATTTTCCAGCCATTATATATGTATCCATTTCACCTTTGTTACTATGCAATTTCTGAAAGCATATGACTACACATACCTTCTGCCATCCATCTTACCTTCACTTTTCAAACTCCCATCACCATATCCCTTTATCTATTTACTGGTATCCTAATCATGATCAGTGAATGTAAGTGTCGTCTAAATGAAAAGCTTGCAATCCATCCGCCCATCCCATATTTCTATGAAATAAATATTTGGATGCCTTTACCCATGAAACAAAGAAATTCCTAAAAATCTTAAGATCTTTATGCCTTAGCACAAATGCCAAAAATCAAAGCAAAGCATATTCAAAGGTTATTCCATTCCATATTCTCAAATGAAAAGGCAAAAGTTTGGGTACTTATGTCTAAAAAGCCAAATCCAAAGAGGCTTCTGCATCTAAAGAAATCCACATTCACCTCATCCCATTCCATTTCCATTCCATCCATTGTTTTACATCACTTCATCCCACGAAATAAAATCAAAAGGAAAATTCTAAGTTCATGAGGTCATGAAGTTACTGCTTCATATATTCAGTAGCCATTGCTCCCGTTCCTAAATACACCTCCCTTCCACTTGCAAGCTTTGAAGTTTAGTTTGGTACGTGCAAACACTGATCGTGATTCCATACCATTTCATTATAAATACTATCCGTTCCACTCCATCTCCCAGTAGCCTGCATATTTCACCACTCGCCTGGTCTATGTTTTGGATGCACTCTCCACCTACCTAGTTTTGCATAATCCACATCATAGTCCACCGCCTCCATCTACTTTTCCATCCATTCGTATCATATATGTCATTCCTTACCAGCATCAGTAAGTATAATAACTTGACATGGTTTTGTATGGACTATTATTTTTCATGGAATTAGATGCTTGACTCCCTTATGTTCATATCCTTCATCCCTTAAAAAAAACAAAAAAATAGTAAAGAGAAATCCTTTCGTCCACAGGTGAAAACCACCTCTGGTGGCACCTTGGATAAGTACCATGATGAAAACCTGGCAAACATGCATCATGCGTAGAGACACACTGTCTCATTCCACCTATCCATTATGTCATTTCCATTGCCATTATTAGTTCCATTTTATTTCATAGCATCACTATCCATTATGCCCATATATACATACTCCCTTCATTCGTCCGCCGTCCATGAACTTACCTAGCTTAAGACAGGTGAACTTGGATGATCTTAGCTTCTAAGGGACGGAAATGAATGCAGAAGCACACACTTGGGTCTTTGAATTATGAATAGTTGTACTAAGCTTTTGATTCCAATTTCTTGATCATGCATTCATGTTTGTTCAACCTAACATGTGGGTGTACACAGAAGGTTTCAATTCGTTGATTCTTTTTTATCTTTGGAGTACTTGGGAGAATCAATGTTTGTCGAACAATGCACACATGGTGGTAATCAAAGGACGAAGTGTCTTGATCCAATTCATTGTTCTTTTCCCTTTCGAGTATATGTCCCAGCTAAGTGATGGAATTAGCGTTAACTATCTGAAGTTTCTAAGTTTGGATTAAGTCTTTTTCTTTGAAATGTTTAGGAACATTTATTCGGATTGGTGCTAGATGTTGTGACGTAATCACACATTGCCCCATTGCAAATGGGGACCCCTCTTTTTTTTGCTTTTTGCTTTTGTTTTGTTTTAGGTTTACTTTTTCTCTGAGCATGTAGGGTTTTGGTAGTGTTGTTTTGCCTAAGTCTCGACATATTTTGGCTACGGAGTCTGTATCTTCCCATCCTGATCCTCTGAGATCCTGAAAATTGACTAAGTTTGAAATCTAGTGGACCTCAAAAATCTAGAATCTGCATGTTAAATCCCATGGATCTGAGACCTATAGTTAAAGTAATATATGAGCATATACTTAAATATATTTTTAAATATACTTCCATCCAGGACAAGTCAAAATCAGGCGGAAAAAGTTGAAGTCTTGGACCTTGGGTGGAAATTTCCTATGACCATGCAATATGCGCCCAGGATAAGTAGAAATTCCTTGCTCATGAACAATATGCACCCAAGAAAAAGTAATGAGACTTCCTCAATTCGAGAAACAGAGGAGATCAAAACGTGAAAATTTGGCTAAGTGTTGACAAAAGGGGAAAATGATCTCACACATGCATTATGCGCCCCAAAAGATGAGCTTGAGGGTGGAAAATGTTCTCCACCATGCAATTTGCACCCTAGTTTGAGGTCTCCCTTTGAATGCAGATGATGAAACGTATGATTGCGTTAAGACAAATTCTTGAAAATACTTGTGAAAAACATGACAAATTGCTTGAGGAAGGTTTGAGGGATGCTAAAGTTGGGTGAAGTGTCAAAGTCCAAATGGAGGAAAATGTTCTGGAACTTGCATTATGCGCCCAAGAGATGAGGGAGAATGTTCATGAGTAAGGAAAATCCGCCTATGGTGAATTACATTCCAAAGCAAATCCTCAACAAATAACCTCCAAGAAGAACCCAATTCAATATGCCAAATGATGGATTTTTGAGACGAAAACACTTAAGTTAAGAGAAATAAAAGTGGGGAAAATGTTCTACTTCATGTAATATCCGCCCTAGAAAATGAGGTTGATATGCGGAGAATGTTCCCCACCTTGCATTATGCGCTCATGTTAGAAGTCTTCTTCTAGAATGAACATGAAACTTGTGGTTGCCTTAGATGATTTTTGAGAATACTTGTTTGACAACTTGGAGTTTGATGAATTGTTGAAGTGCTAACATGGAGGAAATTGTTCACCTATCAACAATATGTGCTCAGGCTGATGAAGTGAAAATTTGACTAAGTTTGGGAAATACAAAATGGAGAAAATTGTTCTAGACCTTGCAATTTGCGCCCTATCTAGAGGATGAGTTTGAAGTGAGGAAATTGTTCTTGGCCTTGCAAAATGCACCCTAGTTGGAAGTCTCCCTTTTGGAGTAAACATGATAAACATTGATTGCCTTATATAAATTCATGAGAATTCATGTAAGAACATGGTGAATTGCTTGATGGAGTTGGAAAAAATGTTAAAGTTTAGTGAAGTAAGAAAAGTGCCAAAGTAAGGAAATTGTTCTAGAACTTGCAAAATGTGCCCTACTAGGACGGTGCCAAATGTTCTCAACCCTACAATATGCGCCCAAGGAGGAGGAGAATCCATTGACATACAAGTTGAAGTGACATTCCCAAGTTTCATGAGGATCAATTTTTAAGACTCTTCAAACTTCGGAGAATACAATGAAGTAGTTTGTCAAGAGTTGATTGAAGGTGGTGATGACGTGAAGCAAAATGT
This sequence comes from Cunninghamia lanceolata, assembly GCA_027924645.1. Taxonomy (NCBI): domain Eukaryota; kingdom Viridiplantae; phylum Streptophyta; class Pinopsida; order Cupressales; family Cupressaceae; genus Cunninghamia; species Cunninghamia lanceolata. Next base: position 5,358,897 of record BSBN01000088.1, read on the forward strand.
TCCGCACCTTACAATTTATGCCCATACAAGGAGGAGGAAAATTAGCCCAAACAAAAACTTGTTCAAACATCAACGAGATCCAATACCACAATTGAAGTTCACCAAGAGGAAATTGGGAGGAGAAAAAAAAAATCTAAGTGTTGAAATTAAAAACATGGTAAAATGTTCTAGAGCTTACATTTTGCACCATTCCTAAGGTGCATATTACATGGACCCAAAGAGTTTCCACTCTTTTTGAAAATTTTCATAGAAAACAAAATCACTTTGCATAATTGAATAAGTCAGCTTAAATTGAAAATTGTCTTATGGATATGAGGAAATTGTTTTATTTCTCCCACATTCGTGAGGAAGGTGAATTTAGTGGTGAAAATTCCTTTATATCATGTATCATGTTGATGTACTGACTTGAAGTATTTTGCTTGTAGGTTGATTATGCACGTTGAAGGAGTGATGAATGTTGAAGGAGAGCTAGATCAAGTGAAAGATCAAAATGTACAGAGGTAACCTATCCAAAGGAACATCTAGAGGATCGAAGTATCATCAAGGTCATCATTCATCTTGCTTCCAGAGGAGAATTTCATCACCAGAGAGAAGGACGAAGTTCATCATCATCCTACAAGTTTCATCATCCAAGAATCTAGAAGATCATTCTACTTGCATGAACAAGAATCCTGCACAAGAACACAAATTCCACAAAATTGAGAATGAGCATGTACATCAAGCATATCCATGAATTACATCAAGACAACAAGAGGAAATTTGAAAAGTTTCAAGTTCAAGAAGCCAAGTTCCACAAGTGAAAAATATGAAATTCGGGAAGTTGTTCCAAGCAATGTGAACACAAAAAGGTTAAACCAATTTGCAAGATGTTGAGTTGGCAACAAGTCATTATCATCCAATCCAAGCGCACCACCTCATCATGTCTAGATACATTGACCTTGAGCATCCAAGATGAGGATAAGGATGGAGCTTTCTAGAATATCATGTTGTAAGCATATCATTGGTTGATAGCAAAAGTTGTTGTAACTACCTTGGGTTGTCTAAATCTTGGCCATTGATTTGCAAATCAATCCTGGTTGTTCATGTAATTCTTGAGCTCTATATAAAGCTCATTCTTCTCATTTGTAAAGGGATGATACATTAGAATTAGAGTTGTTGTAAGAGAGTAGGATAGCAAGTAGAGTAGAGGAGATTTCTTAAAGTCATTGAAATTATTGTAAAAATACTTCCAAGATCAATACAAGCTCATTGTTGGTTGTTTCATGGTGATTTTGTGTGGTTGCAGAATGTCAACATGGTTTCTAATTTCTTGGATGTGAGGGAGAGATGTTTCCAAGTAGAGTAGAATTAGATTAGAAAGTTCATTGATATAATGTTTATATGTTAAGATATATGATGAATTCCTTCATGGTTCATACTTTTTGTGGATTGTCGAAGACAACTCACTTTGTAAAGTTAGCCTAAACCACATTTGCTTTAGTTCAATTGTGAATACTTGTTCAAGCTGTGCCATCTATGGGTGTTTGGATGGAGATTTACCATATGAAAATCCTTGAGTTTCCTTAGGAGATTGCATCGGCTTCGTGTAGTTGTTGGTTCTCATTGTGAAGCGAAGCTAGGTTTTCAAGGAATTTATCTATCTTTGCATATTTCATTATTTCATTGTCCTTAGAATAGTTTTCTAAACCTTTTCCTTTTACATTTTCTTTCGTATGCGATTAGAAGAAGTTCCATTTGATAAGGAAGAAGTAACACATTTGAAGTGGAGTAAGGAGCATATTCAGCATAAGTCCCTTTGTGATTACCAGCAAGATCACATCAACTACTAAGTCTTTCCATAGAAAAACATGAATAAGGAACCTTGGAGTTGTCTCGATTGATCACATTATTTAGCATTCGAGAGACTTTGTTCAAGAGAGGATAGAATACTTAGTATTTTATTCTGAGTTTGCATGTGCAAGAAAAAACACATCAACAAAATTGGCACTAGAAGGAGGGCGAGAACAACGAATTGCTCTATTTGTTCCATGCATACAAAAGATATTCTGGTGTTTTATCATTCATACTGCTCAACAAAATTTCTCACATCTTAACTCAGGATAAAAGGGCATGAACAAGGAATTGCATTGGTTCTTTCATTCTAAGCACACAAATGAAATCTGAATTGTGGAATTGGAACAAAAGTGAGTTTTGAAAGCCAAATTTGAGATTTCAAGATCTCTCTTATGTCGAAAATCCAAAAAAAAGTAGAAAAATCAAAACTACAAAAAAAGTAAAAAATTAGAAAAATAAAAATTAGACATGGATTTCTCAAGATCTTAAAGGCAATTCAAGATGGATCATCCTCAAGATGATATTCTTCATCTCTAGTGGACTTTGAATGCACAACTTCATCCTAAGAGTTTGCTGACTTTGCATCAAGGAATAGATGTAGAATTCACGACACCAAAGGACATGAGGAGTTATATTGCCTAACATTTTTATCAAGAATGGAATTAGCATTGCAAGGAAAATTCCCTTTTCACAGGTACATGAGCCAATTGTTCTTGCAAAGGTGGTTCCCAACGCCTTATTTGATGAAAGAGAATTCTTCATAAGCTTCAAAGAAATGATCAAGAAGAGACTAAGCATTGAGAAGGACTTGCTTTCTGAAGACTTCTTGATTCCAAGTGGTTGGCACAGGATTCATAACACCGCTCATTCGGAACTCACATGTTCATCTTGTTAGGAAGCTATTCATCAAGTCAAGGAACAATTAAGGTTGGAGGAAAAATCTAAAATACAATTGAGATTGGACAACTTGTGGAACAAATGTATTCAAGAAATCAATTCACCATCCAAAGGAGAAGATACTTCCATGTTATTCAAAAGTGAAGATAGCACGAATAAGATTTATGATTAGGTGGAGAGCATATTTACATATCTTCTTCCATGTAAGAAAGAGCCTATTGAAGAAAAAGTTAAACGACGTTTAAACGAAGGTAATTGATGAACAATATGTTGATTCCCCCATCACAAAAGAAAGCGACCCAGGTTCATTGCAAGAAGAAGAATTCCTTGATAAACACTCATTCATGCTACATAGGGAGATCCTTGAAAATGAGTTGCAAGACATACAAAAAGAGTTGTTGGAAGATAATCAATTAGATGCATTACAAGAAGCACTTCAAGCCATCATCAAAGAGCCATGAAATGAACAACAATTCAGAGGTGCACTAGATGCTTCTATCCAGGAAATACAAAAGGAGTTCCAGCCAAAGTTGTCTCAAGATGAACAAATTGAGGAAATGGAGGTCAAGGACATGAAGCAATTCGAGTTGGTGCTAGGCCCTTTATTGAAGATCCACGACGAGCTAATGGGTGAAATGTTCCATGCTTTCAAAATTCAATTGTTTTCACCTTTTCATTTTGATATGCCCACTATTGATTATAGTGTTGATTTGTATATTGCGGACGCGAGTGGGATAATTCATCCCAACTCTGACCACCTGATGTGTGCATGAAAGATGAAGAGCACCAGGTTGTATCTTTCCCTGCTATCAATTGGAAAGATTTTGAATTTGAAGATTACGAATTTCCTGATGATGAATTTGAAGAATATGAATTTGACTATGGAAATTTGAGAAAGACAACATGTGTTTGGATTAATCATGGTCCTAATGAATTTCTGCAATTGATAATCTTGTGTGAAATTTTGCTTAAATATGAGAAGTGTATTGTGAAAGATGTTTTTTCTAAATTAAAAGATAAATTTGCAAAATTTTATACAGTGACTTGCACATTGTTACTCGTGTTCATTCTAAGAAACCATGCTAGGTCTTGTATATATTTGGGTCTTTTGAGTTGTGTTTTCTCTTTGTACATAGCTTTCTTAGAGTAGGTTTTCCTTTATGTTGCTTTAGAGTATTTTTGTCGTGTTCAGTTGGTCTTTGGTTTTGTTTGCTTTCGTAGTTTAGGTTGTTGCTTTAGTGGTTAGTTGCTTTTTGGGGTTCCTAAGTTTGGAAAAGGTGATCAAGCTTCAGGAAACATAATCTGGTATATGTTTAAGTTCATTTCTTTGATAAATATTCATGAAAGTCTTTAGAATCTAAGGATGATTTTCTCCAACTTTTTCATAACGTTAGGATCCGTACTTGACTTGGAAAGGAATTATGAATTGTGTCTTGACATTGATATCTTGTGATTGCACATATTTTTCTATTGAATTATTGATATCTTTCAGTCTTCTTTTGAGAAACTTGAGTCATGAATTGGAAGTTTATTGTGGACTCCATGGTTAGAGTTGAACAGTGTGAATGCTTGTTCCTGGAATAAAAATCCATTGTTTAGCATGACTTGAAGTATTTAAAGGCCTTATAATTTTACACATCTTAATGATCCCAAGGTTTCTAAGTGAGTCTTGGTGAACTTGAATTAAGTGAAATTCTTAAGAAAGTTCATGGATTCTATTCCATTATATCACATTTCTACATATCTATCTATCCCATTCCACTTATCACCCCACATAAATGCAATAAAAGCCTCCATCTGCCTTACCATTTCCTTTGAATAATGAACTCAAGTCTAATGTCCTAATCATCCATATCATCCTGTTGTTCGTTGCATACTCCAAAAGGACAAATTGTCAAGGTAAAATGTTAAAGTCCTTTATGAATGATGCATTTGGAGTTCATCCATGTCAATATCCATTCATATGACCTTGGCCACTACACAGAAAGCAGGGTCAAAGATGTTGGTATTTTCATCCATTTTGCATAAATCCATTGATTTCCATTTTCTAGCCATTATATATGTATCCATTTCACCTTCGTTACTATGCAAAGTCTGAAAGCATATGACTACACATACCTTCCGCCATCCATCTTACCTTCACTTTTCAAACTCCCATCACCATATCCCTTTATCTATTTACCCATTTCCTAATCATGATTAGTGACTGTCAGTGTGGTCTAAATGAGAAGCTTGCAATCCATCTGCCCATCCCATATTTCTATGAAATAAATATTTGGATGCCTTTACCCATGAAATAAAGAAATTCCTGAAAATATTAAGATCTTTATGCCTTAGCACAAATGCCAAAAATCAAAGCAAAGCATATTCAAAGGTTATTCCATTGCATATTCTCAAATGAAAAGGCAAAAGTTTAGGTATTTAAGTCTAAAAAGCCAAATCCAAAGAGGCTTCCGCATCCAAAGAAATCCACATTCACCTCATCCCATTCCATTTCCATTCGATCCATTGTTTTACATCACTTCATCCCATGAAATAAAATCAAAAGGAAAATTCTAAGTTTGTGAGGTCATGAAGTTATTGCTTCATATATTCACTATCCATTGCTCCCATTCCTAAATACACCTCCCTTCCACTTGGAAGCTTTGAAGTTTAGTTCGGTACATGCAAATGTTGATCATGATTCCATCCCATTTCATTATACATACCATCCATTCCACTCCATCTCCTGCTAGCATGCATATTTCACCACTCGCCTAGTCTATGTTTTGGATGCACTATCCACCTACCTGGTTTTGCATAATCCACATCATAGTCCACTGTCTCCATCCACTTTTCCATCCATTCATATCATATATGTCATTCCTTACCAGCATTAGTAAGTATAATAAGTTGACATGGTTTTGTATGGACTATCATTTTTCATGGAATTAGATGCTTGACTCCCTTCTGTTCATATCCTTCATCCCATAAAAAAAAAGAAAATAGTAAAGAGAAATCCTTTCATCCACAGGCGAAAACCACCTCTGGTGGTACCTTGGATAAGTACCATGATGAAAACCTGGCAAATAGGCATCATGTGTAGAGACACACTGTCTCATTCCACCTATCCATTCTGTCATTTCCATTGCCATTATCGGTTCCATTTTATTTCATACCATCACTATCAATTATGCCCGTATATACATACTCCCTTCATTCGTCCACCGTCCATGAACTTACCTGGCTTAAGACAAATTAACTCGGATGATCTTAGCTTCTAAGGGATGGAAATGAATGCATAAACACACACTTGAGTCTTTGAATTATGAATAGTTGTACTAAGCTTTTGATTCCAATTTATTGATCATGTATTCATGTTTGTTCAACCTAACATATGGGTGTACATAGAAGGTTTCGATTCGTTGATTCCTATTTATCATTGGAGTACTTGGGAGAATCAATGTTTGTCGAACACTACACACAGGGTGGTAATCAAAAGATGAAGTATCTTGATCCAATTCATCATTCTTTTCCCTTTCGAGTATATGTCCCAACTAAGTGATGGAATTAGGTTTAATTATCTAAAGTTCTAAGTTTGGATTGAGTCTTTTTCTTTGAAATTCTCAGGAACATTTATTCGGATTGGCGTTAGATGTTGTGATGTAATCACACATTGCCCCATTGCAAATGGGGACCCCTCTTTTTTCTACTTTTTGCTTTCGTTTTGTTTTAGGTTTAGTTTTTCTCTGAGCGTGTAGGGTTTTGGTAGTGTTGTTTTGCCTAAGTCTCAACATATTCTGGCTATGAAGTTTGTATCTTCCCATCCTAATGTTCTGAGATCCTAAAAATTGACTAAGCCTGAAATCTGATGGATCCTGAAAAATCTAGAATCTGCATGTTAAATCCCATGGATCTGAGACCTATCTCAAACATCCTGGAAGTATATTTCAAAAAATTTAAAGTAATATCTGAGCATTTACTTAAATATATTTTTAAATATACTTCCATCTAGGACAAGTCAAAATTAGGTGAAAAAAGTTGAAGTCTTGGACCTTGGGCAAAAATTTCCTATGACCATGTAATATGTGCCCAGGATGAGCAGAAATTCCTTGCTCATTAACAATATGCGCCCAAGAAAAAGTAATGAGACTTCATCAATTTGAGCAATAGAGAAGATCAAAACGTGAAAATTTGGCTAATTGTTGACAAATGGGGAAAATGTTCTCACACATGCATTATGCGCCCTAGAATATGAGCTTGAGGGTGGAAAATGTTCTCCACCATGCAATTTGCGCCCTAGTTTGAGGTCTCCCTTTGAATGCAGATGATGAAACATATGATTGCCTTAAGACAAATTATTGAAAATACTTGTGAAAAACATGACAAATTGCTTGAGGAAGTTTTGAGGGATGTTAAAGTTAGGTGAAGTGTTAAAGTCCAAATGGAGGAAAATGTTCTAGACCTTGCATTATGCGCCCAAGAGATGAGCAAGAATGTTCATGAGTAAGGAAAATCCGCCTATGGTGAATTATATTCCAAAGCAAATCCTCAACAAATAACCTCCAAGAAGAACCCAATTCAATATGCCAAATGATGGATTTTTGAGACAAAAATGCTTAAGTTAAGAGAAATAAAAGTGGGGAAAATGTTCTACTTCATGTAATATCCGCCCTAGAAAATGAGGTTGATATGGGGAGAATGTTCTCCACCTTGCATTATGCGCTCATGTTAGAAGTCTTCTTCTAGAATGAACATGAAACTTGTGGTTGCCTTAGATGATTTATGAGAATACTTGTTTGACGGCTTGGAGTTTGATGAATTGTTGAAGTGCTAATATGGAGGAAATTGTTCACCTATCAACAATGTGTGCTCTGGATGACGAAGTGAAAATTTGACTAAGATTGGGAAATACAAAATGGAGGAAATTGTTCTAGACCTTGCAAATTTGTGCCCTAGCTAGAGGATGAGTTTGAAATGAGGAAATTGTTCTTGTTCTTGCAAAATGTGCCCTAGTTGAAAGTCTCCCTTTTGGAGTGAACATGATAAGCATTGATTGCCTTATATAAATTCATAAGAATACATGTAAGAACATGGTGAATTGCTTGATGGAGTTGGAAAAAATGTTAAAGTTTGGTGAAGTAAGAAAAGTGCCAAAGTAAGGAAATTGTTCTAGAACTTACAAAATGCGCCCTACTAGGAGGGCGCCAACTGTTCTACAACCCTACAATATGCACCCAAGGAGGAGGAGAATCCATTGACATACAAGTTGAAGTGACATTCCCAAGTTTCATCAGGATCAATTTTTAAGACACTTCAAACTTAGGAGAATGCAATGAAGCAATTTGTCAAGAGTTGATCGAAGGTGGTGATGACATGAAGCAAAATGTTCCGCACCTTACAATTTGTGCCCATGTAAGGAGGAGGAAAATTTGCCCAAACAAAAACTTGTTCAAATATCAACGAGATCCAATACTACAATTGAAGTTCGCCAAGAGGGAATTGGGAGCAGAAAAAAAATTCTAAGTGTTGAAATTCAAAATAGGGCAAAATGTTCTAGAGATTACATTTTGCACCATTCCTAAGGCGCATATTACATGGACCCAAACAGTTTCCACTCTTTTTGAAAATTTTCATAGAAAACAAAATCACTTTGCATAATTGAATAAGTTGTCTTAAATTGAAAATTGTCTTATGGATATGAGGAAATTGTTTTATTTGTCTCACATTCATGAGGAAGCTGAATTTAGTGGTGAAAATTCCTTTATATCATGTATCATGTTGATGTACTGACTTGAAGTATTTTGCTTGTAGGTTGATTATGCATGTTGAAGGAGTGATGAATGTTGAAGGAGAGCGAGATCAAGTGAAAGATCAAAGTATGTGGAGGCAACCTATCCAAAGGAAGATCCAGAGGATCGAAGTATCATCAAGGTCGTCATTCATCCTGCTTCCAGAGGAGAATTTCATCCCCAGAGAGAAGGAAGAAGTTCATCATCATCCTACGAGTTTCATCATCCAAGCATCTATAAGATCATTCTACTTGCATGAACAACAATCCTGCACAAGAACATGAATTCCACAAAACTGAGAATGAACATGTACATCAAGAAAATCCATGAATTACATCAAGACAACAAGAGGAAATTTGAAAAGTTGCAAGTTCAAGAAGCCAAGTTCCGCAAGTGAAAAATTTTAAATTCGGGAAGTTGTTCCAAGCAATGTGAACACAAAAAGGTTAAACCAGTTTGCAAGATGTTGAGTTGGCAACAAGTCATTATCATCCAATCCAAGCGCGCCACCTCATCATGTCTAGATACATTGAACTTGAGCATCCAAGATGAGGATAAGGATGGAGCTTTCTAGAATATCATGTTGTAAACATCTCATTGGTCGAAAGAAAAAGTTGTTGTAACTGTTGCAAGTATGAGGTGAACCAGTGTTGTCATTGATGTCAACATACTCATATTACATTGACAAGAAGGATTGGATGAGCTGTGTGTTGAGGATATTGAGAAAATTACCCTCAGTCAGGAACAGTGAAGAACAGTGATGAGAAGAAGGAAAATATATTGGATAGGTTGAGAACCGGAGGATGCGGATTAAAGGGTTTGCAGATATGAGTCTTGAGATGCTTCAGTCAAGTTTTCAGAGGTCCGCATGAAGACCTGAAGAAGTTATGGCTGTCTGTGTGGAACCGGTTCCGGCAAGTGCTTAGAGGTGACAGAGGATCACAGAAAGGTCCGGTGAGGTCTGGAATTGTACAATCCTAATCTGCGGATTGGAAAGAGTGTTTGGGATGTCCTTGTGATGTGCCATCTCGAGTTGTGTATGATTTGGAGGTCCGGAAGTACCTCTTGCATTATGACAGTGGCGACAGACTGTGTTCTTGAAGTTCCGGATAAGGAGGATAAGAGATTTCAGCAAGTAAAGGAAATGCGGATGTACCTAGTCATTCAGGCAGGCTTGTGAAGTTTTCTAGATCGTGTTGAGGTTGCGTTGTTGATCTGCATTGATAGTAGAGCCCGGAATTGAAGTTATTCTTCCGGATGAAGTTCTTGCTCTGTTTAGCCGACCGGATGAGTTGTTCATCCTGCGAATGTTCTTGTGGTGGCCGACCGGATGTGTTATTCATCTTGCGGATACTTTTATGATTGTTTGCCGACTTAGATGTTTGTTCCTAAGTCGATGTCTTGTATAAATAACGGTTTGTGAGTTCATTTCAATGTGTGGTGAGTGTGGATGAGTGTGGCATAGCGAAGAGAAGTGCGAAAGGCAGAGCAGAGGTTTTGGGCTTAATTGGAACTGATCCGGACATGGTAGAGATGTCATTCTCCAGTTCAAGACTGTGATTTTTATCACTTTGTAGACAGTGTGTCTCCTTGTAGGCAGTGGGCCTCTTTGTGAGCAGTGTGCTCGGGCAGTGAGCCCTAATTGGCATGTGCCATTCATTTTTCTTTATTCTTCTAACAAAGAATAATTCTTGGGTTAATCACCCCGTGGTTTTTCCCTTAACCGGGTTTTCCACGTCAAAATCTTGGTGTTCAATGTGTTGATGCTTATCTGCTCTTGTGTTCATGTATTATGCTTTCATGGATGATTAATTGATATGCTGCTAACTAACAACAAAGAATCAAGTGTTTGAAAGAACAAGAAGTTTTATACAACTGATTCACCCCCCCCTCTTAGTTGTATGCCCTAGATCCAACAATTGGTATCAGAGCCAAGTTCCTCTGATAGGAGCTTAACCGCTTGAGGTGATCCAGGATGTCGTCATACAAGGATAGTCCGAAGTTCGATGGAACCAACTTCACTCTCTGGAAAGGTCGCATGAAGTGTCACCTGGAATGTATGGGAAAAGCATACTTGGCTATGGTTTCAAAACCATATGTACCTCCACAAGGTGGTCCGACAACTCTGAATGAAATCACAGAAGCTGAAAATAATCTGCGGACCAAGGAAGCTCTTCTAAGCGCATTGAATGACTCAGATCTCTCGAATGTTATTGACCTACCAACTGCATATGAGATCCTGACTAAACTGGAACTTCTGTATGAAGGAAATGAGTTTGTCAAAAGTGTAAGGTTGCAAAGTCTGAAAGGGAAATTTGAAAGATTAAAAATGAGAGATGATGAAAACATCACTACCTTTATGCCAAGAGTGAATGAGCTGGTATGTGGAATCAGAAATGCTGGTGGAACTTTAGATGAAAATGAGATTGTCTGCAAAATCCTAAGATCCCTTCCTGCTGCCTACAAAATCAAGGTTGCTGCCATTGATGAATTCAGAGCCCACACAACTGTCACAAGAGAACAACTGGCTGGCAAACTAGCTGCATTTGAAATGACCGAGTTTGGAGATGATCCTCCCAAGACTGAATCTGCTTTCAAAGCCAGTGCCTATGTGAAAGGCAAACAGAGATTTGATCCGGGAGAAAACTCATCAAGGAAAATGTCATGGTATGATCAAGCAAGAAGAGACATGGAAGAAGAAGAAGCAGAAACAGCTCAACTTGAAGCCCTCATTGCAAAGAGACTGCCAAGAGGATCCGGTAAGTATGAAGGAAAACTACCCTTTAAGTGTTTCAACTGCAATAAGATTGGTCATTTTGCTTCAAGATGTCCGGAAAGATCTGCAAGGTCTAATACTAACAGACAAAGGTTTCAAAAGAATTGCTATTATGTTCATGAAGAAGATGACAATGAAGGAGTAACAGATGATGAATCAGAACTAGGAAGCAAATCCAGAAATGAGTGGGTGTTTATTGCCATCAAGGAAGAAGATTCAATACTCTCTGAATCTGTCAATCACAAAGTTGTTGAAAAAGCTTTGGCTGCTCAAGTGGAAGAAAAGGATGATTGGGTTATTGACAGTGGATGCTCTCACCATATGACTGGTGACAAGAATAAGTTCTTGAATTTGGAAAGGTATGAAGGAGGAATGGTAAAGTTTGGTGACAATTCAGCTGGCAGAATCAGAGGTAGGGGAACTATTTCCTTTGATGGAAAAAGCAAAACAGGTAACGTACTATATGTTGAAGGATTAAAGCACAATCTTCTCAGTGTTGGTCAGTTAGTGGACAAGGGTTATGATCTCTGGTTCAAGAATGGAAAATGCAGAATCTTTACAAGCTCCGGAACTGAAATTGCATCCGGTACTCAGACAAAAGGTAATATCTTTCATCTGGTTGGTTCAAATAAAAGTTGTTTGTTTGCTCAAATTGATCAGAGTTGGTTATGGCATAGAAGAATGTGTCATGTAAATTTTGATAACATCATCAAGATTAGCAACACTCAGGCCGTAAGAGATCTTCCAAAATTGATGAAACCTACAAATAGTTTGTGCAAAGAATGTCAGCTAGGTAAACAAAGCAGAGTCTCTTTCAAAAGCAAAGATCAGTCTTCTACCGGATTGTTGGAATTAGTACATACTGATCTCTGTGGTCCGACAAGAATCAAGAGTCTGCAAGGTGATAGATATTTCATGTTGTTAATTGATGATCATTCCCGGATGATGTGGGTTACCTTTCTAAAAGAAAAATCAGAAGCATTTGAGAAGTTCAAGATCTTCAAAGCTATGGTAGAGAATCAAACCGGATTGAAACTAAAGTGTCTAAGGTCTGATAGAGGTGGTGAATTTACATCTGGTGAGTTCATTGATTTTTGTGAGAAGCAGGGTATAAGGAGACAGTTGTCTGCTCCTAGGACTCCACAGCAGAATGGAGTGGTTGAGAGAAAGAACCGGACCATTCAGGAAGCTGCCAGGACAATGATGTTGGAAGCAAATGTTCCTCAAATGTTTTGGAAGGAAGCTATCAGCACTGCAGTCTACACTCTCAATCGAGTTCAAATCAGAAACAACACCGGTAAGACCCCCTATGAACTCTGGTTTGGCATCACTCCTACTGTGAAATATTTCAGAGTATTTGGTAGCAAGTGTTATATTAAAAGAGATGAAGATCTAGGAAAGTTTGATGCTAGAAGTGATGAAGGAATTTTCTTGGGTTACTCCACTCAAAGCAAAGCATACCGGTGTTACAATAAGAGATTGAGGAAGATGATAGAAAGCACCAATGTGAAAGTTGATGAAGGAATTGAGAAGCCTTCAAGATTTTATGAGTTTGATGAAGATGACCAAGACAGTGTTCAAGGACCTCAATCCTCTCCGATGAGACAGAGTCAGCCTAATCCGGTAAATCAGGAAGAAGAGATAGGTTTGAATGAGCCTGATCAAGAAGCAGCAGTGCAGGATACTCCCAAAATTCCAAGGTATGTAAGACTGAACCACTCTGAAGATCAGATCATAGGTGACAGAAGCAAAGGTGTACAAACTAGAAGGAATGTTGCTCAAAGTCAGGATGAATGTTGTCTGATTTCAAAGATTGAACCTAAAACAATAAATGAAGCCTGCAATGATGAAAACTGGACCAAAGCAATGGAAGATGAATTGATGCAAATTGAGAAAAATCATACTTGGGATCTTGTTCCCAGACCTAGAGACAGGAATGTAATTGGAACCAAGTGGGTCTTCCGGAACAAACTAAATGAACCTGGTGAAGTAATCAGAAACAAAGCCAGATTGGTCTGCAAAGGCTACTCTCAAATAGAAGGAATTGACTTTGAAGAGACTTTTGCTCCGGTGGCAAGAATTGAAGCAGTCAGATTACTTCTTGCATTTGCTGCCTTCAAAGACTTCAAGGTATATCAGATGGATGTCAAGTCTGCCTTCCTAAATGGTGATCTGGAAGAAGTCTACATTGAACAACCGGATGGATTTCAATTGTCTGATAATGATGATATGGTCTGCAAGTTAAAGAAAGCTTTGTATGGATTGAAGCAAGCCCCAAGAGCATGGTATGAAAGGTTGGATAAGCATCTTGTGCAGATTGGATTCAACAAAGGTACTGCTGACAGTAACTTATATTTCAAAATTGATCATGAAAACATTTTGATTGTTGAAGTGTTTGTAGATGATATCATTTTTGGAGGAAGAGATAGTATGTGCAAAACTTTTGCAAATCAGATGAAAAGTGAGTTTGAAATGTCTATGCTTAGTGAAATGAATTTCTTCTTGGGTCTGCAAATTACTCAAACAAAAGAAGGGATCTTCATTTCTCAGACCAAATATGTGAAAGAGCTGTTAAGGAAATTTGGTATGGAAGACTCAAAGCCTATGAACACTCCTATGGCAACCGGATGTAAGTTAAGCAAAGATGATGATTCTCCAAAGGCAGATCAGACAAAATATAGATCAATGATTGGTGGATTGTTGTATCTCACTCAAACTAGACCAGATATAATGCAGGCTGTTGGTCTTGTGGCAAGATTCCAGGCTGATCCTAGAGAATCTCATGTTATGGCAATCAAAAGAATTTTTAGGTACTTGAAAGGAACAGTTGAGTATGGTCTATGGTACCCTAGAGATCCGGATTTCTCTCTTCATGCTTACACAGATGCAAATTGGGTAGGAGATGTGGATGACCGGAAGAGCACTAGTGGTGGAGCATTCTTTTTGGGGAAGAGATTGGTTTCTTGGCTAAGCAAGAAACAAGATGCAATATCTCTGTCTACAACTGAAGCAGAATACATTGCAGCAGCAAGTAGTTGCACTCAAATCTTATGGATGAAACAGATGCTAAGAGACATCAAAGTTGAATATGAGGAGCCTATCACAATTTTCTGTGATAATTCAAGTGCAATTAATATTTCTAAGAATCCGGTATTGCATTCTAAGACTAAGCACATATCTATCAAATTTCACTTTTTGAGAGAACAAGTAAACAAGGAAGAAGTCAGATTGGAGTATGTTCCCTCCAAGGATCAGATTGCAGATATCTTTACAAAACCTCTTCCCAAGGACTCTTTTGAGTATCTCCGGGAGAAGTTAGGGGTCATGGCCCCTCCGGTGATGAACTAAGATGCACTGATGTGCATCAGTCCGGTGGATATCACAATCATATCTTGTGATTCAGATTGATGATGGGGAGCTGCTACTAAGGGGGAGCAGCTAGTATGATTCTGATGTATTAGAATTGCAAGTATGAGCCCTTTGCCATTGATGTCAAAGGGGGAGAGAAGACATGTGAAAAACAAGTGGTTAATGATCAAAGGGGGAGCAGTAAAGGAAGAGAAGACATGTGAAAAGTTGTTGTTGATAGGGGGAGCTGTGACAGAAAGGAGAAGTTCTTGCCTTGATGGTTTTTCACATCATATGTTGCCATCAATGACAAAGGGGGAGATTGTTGCAAGTATGAGGTGAACCAGTGTTGTCATTGATGTCAACATACTCATATTACATTGACAAGAAGGATTGGATGAGCTGTGTGTTGAGGATATTGAGAAAATTACCCTCAGTCAGGAACAGTGAAGAACAGTGATGAGAAGAAGGCAAATATATTGGATAGGTTGAGAACCGGAGGATGCGGATTAAAGGGTTTGCAGATATGAGTCTTGAGATGCTTCAGTCAAGTTTTCAGAGGTCCGCATGAAGACCTGAAGAAGTTATGGCTGTCTGTGTGGAACCGGTTCCGGCAAGTGCTTAGAGGTGACAGAGGATCACAGAAAGGTCCGGTGAGGTCCGGAATTGTACAATCCTAATCTGCGGATTGGAAAGAGTGTTTGGGATGTCCTTGTGATGTACCATCTCAAGTTGTGTATGATTTGGAGGTCCGGAAGTACCTCTTGCATTATGACAGTGGCGACAGACTGTGTTCTTGAAGTTCCGGATAAGGAGGATAAGAGATTTCAGCAAGTAAAGGAAATGCGGACGTACCTAGTCATTCAAGCAGGCTTGTGAAGTTTTCTAGATCGTGTTGAGGTTGCGTTGTTGATCCGCATTGATAGTAGAGCCCGGAATTGAAGTTATTCTTCCGGATGAAGTTCTTGCTCTGTTTAGCCGACCGGATGAGTTGTTCATCCTGCGAATGTTCTTGTGGTGGCCGACCGGATGTGTTATTCATCTTGCGGATACTTTTATGATTGTTTGCCGACTTAGATGTTTGTTCCTAAGTCGATGTCTTGTATAAATAACGGTTTGTGAGTTCATTTCAATGTGTGGTGAGTGTGGATGAGTGTGGCATAGCGAAGAGAAGTGCGAAAGGCAGAGCAGAGGTTTTGGGCTTAATTGGAACTGATCCGGACATGGTAGAGATGTCATTCTCCAGTTCAAGACTGTGATTTTTATCACTTTGTAGACAGTGTGTCTCCTTGTAGGCAGTGGGCCTCTTTGTGAGCAGTGTGCTCGGGCAGTGAGCCCTAATTGGCATGTGCCATTCATTTTTCTTTATTCTTCTAACAGAGAATAATTCTTGGGTTAATCACCCCGTGGTTTTTCCCTTAACCGGGTTTTCCACGTCAAAATCTTGGTGTTCAATGTGTTGATGCTTATCTGCTCTTGTGTTCATGTATTATGCTTTCATGGATGATTAATTGATATGCTGCTAACTAACAACAAAGAATCAAGTGTTTGAAAGAACAAGAAGTTTTATACAACTGATTCACCCCCCCCCTCTCAGTTGTATGCCCTAGATCCAACAGTAACTACCTTGTATTGTCTAAATCTTGGCCGTTGATTTACAAATCAATCCTGGTCGTTCATGTAATTCTTGAGCTGTATATAAAGCTCATTCTTCTCATTTGTAAAGGCATGATACATTAGAATTAGAGTTTTTGTAGGAGATTAGGATAGCAAGTGGAGTAGAGGAGATTTCTTAAATTCATTGAGGAGACATTGAAATTGTTGTAAAAATACTTCCAAGATCAATACAAGCTCATTGTTGGTTGTTTCATGGTAATTTTGTGTGGTTGTAGAATGTCAACATGGTTTCTAATTTCTTGGATGTGAGGGAGAGATGTTTCCAAGTAGAGTAGAATTAGATTAGAAAGGTCATTGATATAATGTTTATATGTTAAGATATATGATGAATTCCTTCATGGTTCATACTTTTCGTGGATTGTCGAAGACAACTCACTTTGTAAAGTTAGCCTAAACCACATTTGCTTTAGTTCAATTGTGAATACTTTTTCAAGCTGCTCCAGCTGTGGGTGTTTGGATGGAGATTTACAATAAAAATCATTGAGTTTCCTTAGAAGATTACACCGGCTTCGTGTAGTTGTTGGTTCTCATGGCGAAGCAAAGCTAGGTTTTCAAGGAATTTTTCTTTGTATATTTCATTATTTCATTTTCCTTAGAATAGTTTTCTAAACCTTTTCCTATTGCATTTTTTTTTGTATACGATTAGAAGACGTTCCATTTGATAAGGAAGAAGTAACACATTTGAATTGGAGTAAGTAGCATATTTAGCATAATTCCCTTTGTGATTACCAGCAAGATCACATCAACTACTGAGTCTATCCATAGAAAAACATGAATAAGGAACCTTGGAGTTGTCTTGATTGATCACATTGTTTAGCATTCAAGAGACTTTGTTCAAGAGAGGATAGAATACTTAGTATTTTATTTTGAGTTTACATGTGCAAGAAGAACACATCAACAATACCCGTGAGATTGTTTGCTCCCAAATGAAGGATCTTCAAACTTGCGAGGAGACTCAGCTCAGGCGGAATGCTGGCATTGTTTGAGAGGTCTAGGGTTGAAGAGAGGAGAGATTTTCGAGTAGATGAGAACATATCTATATTTTTACAACATATCTTCATTTTTACAGCGTAATTATTTTGGATTTATATATATTTATTATTAAGTACTAGCATACCTATATTTAAAAAATATATCTAAAGTACGCTGAGAGACATCCTTCTTGAGGTGCCTATTTTTTTATTATCAATTTACCATACATAGGTGGAATAGGTGCCTTGAGAAAGATATCTCTTGGCATACTTTAGATATATTTTTTAAATATAGGTATGCAAGTATATTTTTAAATTGTGGAATCTTATTTCGTATTTTTAATTTTGTTTACAAATCTTTCAACTCTTGTTCTCCATCAAATGTAGGAACGCCTCTCGGCGCTGTTCTCTACTTTGTATTTAGGCAAAATAAAAACATCAAAACTTTTGGTCTCATCAAAATTTTGAAGAGAAAACTAAAAACATCTACAACTTTTGGTCACGGGTTGAACGGAGGCCTTGAACTCCAGTTGCCCCTCAACAGAGAAATGCTTGACAGCCAAGTGATCTTCCCAGTCATTGGTCAAGCTCTTGTAGAAGGAGCATACTCTTCTTTCATAATCTCCTCTACCTTTCTTATCCAGATGGGCTTTTGCTTGTTAACCAGGGTCCATTCATGAGAGACTTCCTTTACTTTCTTCTTCTTATTGTCCATTTCATTATCCTCCTCCACTTCTTCAATATCACCCTCCTCTTACAAATTTTTCTCCTCTTCCTCTTTGTCATCACTCACCTCCTTCTTCGTGGTCTTCTCAGTCCACAAATAAATTGGGTAGCTGATGAACTCTGAGTGCTTCTTTATCAAATCCTTGAGCCTCTCTTCAAGATATTCCATCTGCAAGATCAAATCCTCGTCAAGGCTAAAACCATAAACCCTAAAGAATCCAATGAATCTACTCTTAAAACAAACCCTACCTAGTCCTCTTTCATCAAGAGAGTGATCTTGGTTCCTCTACCGAGGGGCTCACTGCTCATCATCATTGTGCTTTGTAGTCATAATTACTTTCTCTGCCACTAGATAAGTAGAGTAAAACCCCACTCCAAACTGCCCAATCATGCTTACATCCACCCTAGACTGTAGAGCCTCCACGAATTCCTTCATTCCCGATCTTGCAATTGTACCTAGATTGTTCACCAGATCTAGGTTAGAATAATGTCAAAGTTATCAGCCATTAATAAGAAATCATAACATTTTATTTACCTATACTACCGAAAGAGAGCAATCTTTGACTTATCGACTTTGGTCATGCCAATTCCGCTATCCACAATGCTGATGCACTTGTTACCCTTGTCGTGAACAATTTGAATGAAAATCTCTAGTTGAGCATCCAATTTTCTCTTATCTGTTAGCCCTTCAAACCAAATTTTATCCAAAACCTGCAAAAAAAAATATTGAATGACGAAAATATCCCATCGAACACACACAAAAACATTTTGCTTGTGAATTGCAATTGAAAAAGAAATTCAGTCGTGGATAGGGAATTGAAAACTTACATCAGACACATTGCTGATAAGCTCGCGAAGAAAAATGTCTTTATTGCTATAAAAAGTGTTAATAATTAGGCTGAGAAGTTGATTAATTTCATCCTGAAATGCAAAGGTTTCCATCTCTCCTCCCATATTTACATCCGCCATTTTTTACTGTAAAACGGAAGATAGTCGACTGTCAGATTGTTGGCAACAGGGGGAAGTAGGGCAGGTAGACCACTGACCTAAAAATAAATGCTATAGCAATATAGGACAGCTTGAAACAAATACACAGAAACAAATGGAGAAGAGAGACAAGGCGCAAGAGACAACAATATATATTTTATATTTACCTCTTTTAAGATTACATACAAAACCTCTTACAAAACTTATGCAGAGTTGCTGCTCTGTCTTCCTGTTCTGCCCCAATCACTAGAGCTACAAACTACTTGATTTTGGAGCTGTCTGTAGGAACTCCGTAGTTTACAGTGCATCATTGTTGCTGCTGCAATATTTCCTTCTGCTATATTCTCTCTGCTGTTCTCTTTGCTATTCTCCTCCTTCACATTCCTCTGTTGCTGCAGGCTTCACTCTTATGTTCTATGTTCTGTCTGCGGTCAACTGCCTTTCCCTCTCTTTTGTCTCTTCTTTCCTTTCCAGAGAATTGGCGCTCAAAAACATTTGAAATTCAATCTTACCTACCTCAATAAATTCTGGCAGGGGCAAACGGTACTGGGACTAAATTTTGAGATTCCCAGGTCTGACGTGAGGGCAAACTGAAATTAATATACTGACAGAAGATTAAATTCTTCCAACACTCCCCCTTAATCTGAAGTCAGACGTTACTCTACAATTTTCTTTCTGGAACTGAACTCCGAAGTTATACCTATCCATTTGCATTTCTGGAACAGATCTCTGAAGCTGTTTCTACCATTCTGCTTCATCTCCGAAGCTGCTCTCTGCATCTTCAGAGCACCCTGTCTGCATCTCCGGAGCTAACTTCCTGCATCTCCGAAGCACTGTTTCTGCATCTCCAGAGTTCTGTTTCTGCATCTCCGGAGCTACACATACATTCCAGAGTTGGATCTCTGGAGCTCTCCTGCTGTCTTTCCGGATCTGAACCTTCAAAGCTGCCTTCTTTGTAGGACTGCACACCTCTGGAGCTGTCCTCTTTTTGGGGCTGCACACCTCCGGAGCTATCAACAATGCCTAGCCTATCTCTTAGGCGTTCAAAAGAATCTTTTGGCAATGCCTTTGTGAAAATGTTAGCGAGCTGCTGCTCAGATTTGCAATACTGTAACTCAATCTCTCCTTGTTCTACCAACTCCCTTATGAAGTGATAACGGATCTCAATGTGCTTGCTTTGTCCGTAAAAGACTGGATTCTTTGTTAGGGCTATTGAAGAAACATTGTCACAATGAATGGTTGTACCATCTTCTTGCTGCTCATACAAGTCTGCAAGGATCCTTCTCAACCAAATAGCCTGACATGTTGCTACATTTGTTGCAATATACTCAGCTTCTGCTGTAGGGATAGAGACAATGGGTTGTTTCTTGGAAGCCCATGATATCATGCCTGAACCCATGTGAAATACATAGATGGATGTGCTCTTTCAGTCATCTACATTTCCTGCCCAATCACTATCTGTGAAACCAACCAACATAAACTCATTAGAAACACCATACAGAATGCCAAAACCTATTGTGCCATTCACATACCTCAGGATCCTCTTTCCTGCTTGCTAATGTGTGTCCTTAGGCTTCTCCATGAACCTAGAAATTAGACTTACAACATACATCAAATCAGGCCTAGTAGCTGTCAAGTACATGAGGCTTCCAACCATACTCTTGTAGAGGGTTGGGTTTACTTCCTTGCTGCTATCCTCTTTACTCAATTTCAAACATGTAGCTATTGGTGTAGGGGCAGGTTTACTATTCTCCATTTTAAATCTCTTCACAATTTGTTTGGCATAGTTAGTTTGCAAAATAAATATGCCATGCTCTATTTATTTGACCTCAATGCCAAGAAAATACTTTAGCAGACCTAAGTCTATCATCTCAAACTCATTCTTCATTGCCTCTTTGAAATCAGCAATGAAAAGATCACTATTGCCAGTAAAAATTAGATCATCTACATACAAAACAACAATTAAAATTTTACCTTCAACTGCTTTGATGTAAAGAATAGGCTCACTGCTGCTTTTGCTAAAGATATTACTCACTAAATATGAGTCTATTCTGCTGTACCATGCCCTAGGAGCTTCTTTTAGCCCATAGAGGGCTTTCCGGAGCCTATACACTTTGTCCTCTTGCCCTGGGACTTCATAGCCAGGTGGCTGCTCCACATACGCTTCCTCTTTCAGCACTCCATTCAAGAAAGCTAACTTTACATCCATTTGAAACACCTTCCACTTGTGTTGGGCTGCTATTTCTATGATTGCCCGAACTATTTCCAACCTTGCAACTGGTGCATATGTCTCATCATAATCTCTTCCAGGCTGTTGTTTGTACCCTTTGACAACTAGCCTTGCCTTATGTCTTTCAATCTTTCCTTCAACAGTAGACTTGGTCTTATAGACCCACTTAACTCCAATCACTTGTTTACCCTTGGGTAAATCAGTTAGTTGCCATGTGTCATCCTCTCTATGGTACCCAATTCTTCATCCATGGCCTTACACTATTTCTCTTCTTCCACTGCTTCTTCAAAGTAGATTGGATCATTGTAAGAAAATAATGCAAAATTCAAATTCTCATCATCATCAGCATACCTTGTGTTGTCATAAATGTCCTTCACACTCCTTATCCTCCATGGAATCATTGATACAAGTGTGCGGTCTGAATTACCTCCGGAGCTGCTACTGTTCTGACCTCCGGAGCCACTGTTCTGTCAACCTCCGGAGCTGCTGCCCTGACCTCCGGAGCTGCTGTACTGACCTTCGGAGCTGCTGCACTGACCTCTGGAGCTGCTGCACTGACCTCCGGAGCTGTTGTTCTGTCAACCTCTGGAGCTGTAGATCTCCAGAGTTGCAGACCTCCGGAGCTGCTGATCTCCAGAGCTGTAGTTCTGTTGTCCACCTCTGGAGTTGCTTTGTTGAACACCTCCGGAGCTGCTATTATTCTCCAATGCTCTACGATAGTTTCTTCCCGAGTTGCTGCTCTTCGTAGTTCTTCCAGAGTTCCTATCCTCCAGAGCTTCTTCATCTTCTAGGGGTATTGTAACTAAAATACCCATAGTGTTGTCCACCGTTCCATCCCATGCTTCATTTTCAATTAACTCAATGTCTCTATTGATCACAACCTTTTTGGTGATGGGGTTATACAGTCTATAGGCTTTTGACTCTTCACTATAACCTGTGAAGATACATTTCTCACCTCTGTCATCAAATTTCTGCCTCTTCTCTTTAGGTACGAATGCATATGCCACACCCGAAGATTTTTAGGTGTTTAAAACTCCATTTGTTGTTTGTCCATGCCTCTTGTGGAATCCTATCATGAATAGCCTTTGTAGGACACCTATTCAATAGGTAAACTGTTGTTGCTACAGCCTCACCCCAATAATCATTTGACAGTCCCTTTGCCTTCAACATGCTTGCTGCCATCTCTGTGATGGTTCTGTTTTTCCTTTCAGTAACTCCATTTTACTATGGAGTATACCTTGTTGTGAACTGTTTATGAATGCCTTCATTCCTGCAGAAATTCAGAAATTGTTTGGAGATATACTCTACCCCTCTATCTGTTCTTAGGGCCTTGATATAGCAACCACTTTGCTTTTCAGCTGATGCCTTAAACTCCTTGAATTTCTCAAAGGCCTCTGATTTGTTTTTCAAAAAATAAATCCAGATTTTTCTGCTGTAATCATCAATGAAGGTCATGAAATATACATTCCCACCTAATGTGGGGGTCTTCATGGGGCCACATAAATCTGAATGCACCAATTCCAATGGTGCTATTGCCCTTCTAGAATACCCTGATTGAAAGGGTTGTCTATGCTACTTTCTTAAAATGTAGGCTTCACATTTTCCATCAGGCTCTACAATGTTTGGTAGCCCTCTAACCATGCCTTTCTTGGACAATAAACTCAAACCAGAAAATCTTAAGTGCCCATACCTCAAATGCCACAATTTGGATGGGTCTTTGATGACTGTCCTAAAGGCTTTTTGTTGTCCCACTGCTGTGAGCACCAGAGATAGTGCTGAAACTGCACCAGAGATTGCGCCAGAGATCACGTCAGAGATGGCACCGGAGACTCTATGTGTATCCTAAGAGGAAACATTTTGTTCCTCATCATCTGCACTGCTGCAATGACTTTCTTACTGCCTCCTTTATCAAATATTATGCACTCTCCATTTTCCATCAAGATTCTATAACCATTTTGGACCATCTGTCTAATGCTCAATAGGTTATGTTTTATGCCAGGGGCATAATAGACATCCTGGATCTGCATTTTCTCACCTTGCTTGCTAAGGACTGTGATGATGCCTCTTCCTATGATAGGGACCTTTTGATTGTTCCCCATCATGATCTCAGACTTGACATTTTTGTCAATGGAGGCAAACAAGTTTTCATTACCACTCATGTGGTTGCTACACCCGCTGTCCAAATACCAGACTTCAGGGCTGCTCTTTTCAGCAAGGTTGCACACAATAAACACCTTAGACTGATTTTCATTTTCAGCCTTGTTCTCATTTGCTATATTAGCATTTTGGCCTCCATGATCACGTTGTTTCTTTCTACACTCACTAGCATAATGACTAAACTTATGATAGTAATAGCATTGAACATTGCTTTTGTCATACCTCTGATTAGAACTGTTGTTCTTCATCTTTTCTTGATAGCTTGGTTGTGAGCTGCTTGCCTCTTCTTGGATGTTTGAAACTCCTCTTCCAGAGTTGCTTCTTCCTCTACCTCTTTGACCTCTACTTCTACTATTTCTTCCTCTTCCCCTACCTCTTACATAGGTTTGAGCTTTGAAGGCTTGCTCAAGGGAAGGAGCGGATCTATTCAACCGCTGCTCATGGCTTTGTAGAGAGCCCATCAACTCATCCACTGTCATCTTGGACAGATCCTTAGTCTCCTCAATGGCTATGACGATAGGGTCAAATCTAGAAGGTAGACATCTTAGGATTTTTTCAACAATCCTTTATTCATCCATGGTTTCTCCATTTATCCTCAGCTAATTTAGCATGGTAGAAACCCTAGTGTGAAAGTTTGAAATAGACTCACTCTCCTTCATCTGAAGGGTCTCAAAATCTCTTCTAAACAACTAGAGTTTGACTGATCTCACCTTGTCAGTTCCCTTATAGCTATTCTGCAATATTTCACATGCCTATTTTTAGTTTGCTGCTGCAATGCAGGCGAAAATAGCCTTTGTCAAGGCTGCCTCTATTAGACTGAGGGCTTTTGCATCCTTCATTCTTGTTTCCTTCAACTGGTTTCTTTGAGCATTAGTTAGGGTTGCATAGGCTGCTGGGTCTGTGGTGTCTGTGAACCCATTAGTGACCAAATTTCATAGGTCATTAGCAACTAGAATAGTCTTCATCTTCTTAGCCCAGATGTCATAGTTCTGCCCATCAAAGTTCGGTGGTTGCTGCCATCCTTTGTTGTCCCCACCTGCCATGCTCCTCAAATCTGAGAAGGCTGATAATGCCTAGACAAACTAGGGCTTATATGGAACACCTGCAAAAATCTAATCTGCCCAGAAAAATAGGGCTCTGATACCAATTGTTGGCAACAGGGGGAAGCAGGGGAGGTAGACCACTAACCTAAAAACAAATGCTACAACAATATAGGACAGCTTAAAACAAATACATAGAAACAAATGGAGAAGAGAGACAAGGCACAAGAGACAGCAATATATATTTTATATTTTCCTCTTTTAAGATTACATAATAAACCTCTTACAAAACTTATGCAGAGCTGTTGCTCTATCTTCCTGTTCTACCCCAATCACTGGAGCTACAAACTACTTGATTTTGGAGCTGCCTGTAGGAAATCCGTAGTTGTCAGTGCATCATTGTTGCTACTGCAACATTTCCTTCTGCTATATTCTCTCTATTGTTCTCTCTGTTGTTCTCCTCCTTCACATTCCTCTGCTACTGCAGGCTTCACTCTTACATTATATGTTCTATCTACAGTCAACTGCCTTTCCCTCTCTTTTGTCTCTTCTTTCCTTGCCAGAGAATTGGCGCTCAAAAACATTTGACATTCAAACTTACCTACCTCAATAAATTCTGGCAGGGACAAACGGTGCTGGGGCTGAATTTTTAGATCCCCAGGTTTGACGTGGGGGCAGGCTGAAATTAATATACTGATGGAAGATTAAATTCTTCCAACACGGATCACTTCTACCTTGTGCCATAATAACATTCTTCTTGTTCTGCTTCTGCAACAATATGTAGCAGCTCTAAAACACTGCAAAGGCATCACCAAACATGAAATCCATGGTGCCAGAGATGTCGCTATCTGTAGAATTGGCGTTGAGAGTAGGCATATAGGGTATTGATGCTCCCATTAAACGCAATTGATGCTTTGGTCGTGTTTGGAAATGAAACACCAAAAATAGGAAATGAAATGCCAGAGTAGAAAAGTAACCACCAATAAAAAAGAGCTTCCACTTTTAGTCTTAATTTTTTTTTAATTTTTTTTTTCTTTTTTAAAATTTAGTTTTTATATTTTTTTCATTTTTATTTACAACAAAAAATGAGTGCTCTCATCTCCACCCCCACTACAAATGTAGTTCACCTCTCGGTGAAATTAATAATTTGACATGTAAATGGCTGTCAATTTTAAAGTAAAAGGTAAGTGTTTTTTTTAATACACTCACACCATTACACTCCACCCCTTGCTACCATTGTAGAATGCCTCTCGACAAAATTAATAATTTGACATGTAAATGGCTATCAATTTTAAAGTAAAAGGTAAGTGTTTTTTTTAATACACTCACACCATTACACTCCACCCCT
Source organism: Cunninghamia lanceolata (assembly GCA_027924645.1). Taxonomy (NCBI): domain Eukaryota; kingdom Viridiplantae; phylum Streptophyta; class Pinopsida; order Cupressales; family Cupressaceae; genus Cunninghamia; species Cunninghamia lanceolata. The sequence continues at coordinate 5,384,658 of BSBN01000088.1, forward strand.
TGCTACCATTGTAAAATGCGTCTCGTATTAATTATTTACTTTATTTTGTTGAAAGTTTATTTTTGTTAATACATTTCTTTTACTTTTGTTTTAAAAAGAATAATATATATTTTATATTTATATATAATTTTTTAACCTACTTTTATAAAATCTCCCATTTGTTATTTCCATAATTTTTTTCTTTGAAAAGTGTAGTACATATTATATATTTATGGAATTTGTAAATAACTCTATTTGTGGGCCTTAATATATATTTTAAAATTAGCTACTATCTATTGATTTAGATCCCTCACTTAATCTTATAGTGCTCGACTAGGATACCTTTGATTTACCAATAGTAAATCTCACATCAATACTTAGTCATGATCCCTCTCTCCTAGATTGTCAATCTCTTCCCACTCTTGCTTGCTTAGTTTTGTTTGTTGCATTGTTGGTTGTAGTCCCTCCTACTTCCTCAAAACCTTTAGAGGAGTTCAATGATGCTTCTTGGACATTGGTACAAAGGAGGTCGAAAGCCCCATCTAAAGTCATCCCAAAAATCAAAATTTTCTAAAATAATCTTAGTATAGGGGATCAAAAGGTTGTAGACTGGGTTTAAGGAATGTGTAAGCCTAGTTAGTCTCACAAAGTTGTTAGTTTGTTGCAATCTAGTTGCGTTGTTGCATGTTTTGCCTTGTTTGTCTGTCTATTAGGTTGTATCTTTTTGGGCCTCTTGTTTTTCTGTCTCATGTTTGTACAAGGGTGCCCTTTCAAAAACCCACCTTTACCCTTAATAAAATAATATATTTTAAAATTTTGATGGTTCTCCCCTTAGTACTACTATAGATTACATCTAATTAAACAAGAATGGATTAGTTTTCAAAGAGAAATCTATTAACTATATAAACAACATTATACTCAAGAAGAAAAGTCTACCATATCTAATAAACATTTTTTTTTTCATTTTTATAATTCAAAGTTACATTAAATGAATAAATAAATGTGTTGAGTTGAGTCTCACCAACTTTCTCATAATAAATAAAAAATTATTTTAAAAAAATTGCCACATTAAACAAAAGCAATGAAATTATTTTATATCTAGGAGTGGCCATAAATTATATTTACATGTTTTTTTCCATGTATGACCATTTTTTTTGGTGATAAATGGATTCTTTTATCTTATGTTTGTTTTTCTAGGTTCGATTGCCTAAAAGAAGTGGAATGCATGTGAGCACTTATCCCTTTAGTCATCTTCTGGTGTATCCTTCCATATGGAAAATAAAGGAGTTAGCATGATCCCAAAGAATTTATTTATGCCCATTTCTTTTCATGTGAGGCTCATCTAACATGTGCATATTTACACATTATTGTTCTTGTTATCCCATTTTTCTCTGTCCAGAGTCAAATGGTTAACCTGGTATTTTCCTTGAAAATCCTTCTTTAAATGCTCCTATAAAGCTTAAAGTGCCAAATTTCCCAAAGAACCTTGCCTAAGAAACCCTACCATTGGAAAGAGGATGAAAACATAGGTAGGTTTGCTTTTTACATCATTCTGAAATTCGGCCAAATAAAGAAGTTATCCATGGTCAAAGTTTTGGTCAAACATACAGTTTAAAGGTTCATGGCAGGCTTACAAATCTCTATCAGCTTTAGGAAATATTCAAAAAAGTGAGTTATATACATTTTCTGAATGTATATCGGGCCAAGGAAATGCATATACATTTAGGGAATCTTCCACAGATTCTCAAAATATTCGCTAAATTTATATCAGGTCTACATGTATATAGGGGCTTGTATATTTAGATATACAAATGGAGATACAAAGGAATATGCAGTGCAAATATACAAGGCCGGCAGACATACATGTGCTACAGTGGATGTACATTCGCCAAAAATAGAAAGGCTAAAATATACAAGGTAATATACATTGAAGATTCCTCAAAATATTCCACGCTTGTATGCATAAAAAGGCTTGTATATTGCTTTGTATGTTCGCACATACAATCAGCTATATACAAATGAAGATATGCATCGCGGGTATATTCCATCAAAGATACCCTACTTGTATGTGAGACAATTTGTATATTGCGTTTGTATATCCGCATATACAAGGCTGACGGACATACATATGCTACAGTGAATGTACATTCGCTGAAATGTACAAGGCCAAAATATACATTTGATACAGTACAAGAGTGGAGATACAAAGGATCACATGAATAGTGCTTTGTATATCGGCTTGTATGTTCGCACATACAAACCAATATACAAAGCTGATATACAATCTGGACCTGAATATAGGTTTCAATTGGTTCTATAAAGCTTTCAGGTCCACCTTGTATGTATGGGTGTTTGTATATTTCGCACATGCAAGGAAACATACAAACTGAAAGATACATTGCGGGCATATTCCATAAAGATTCCCTGTTTGTATGTAAGGGAGTTTGTATATTTGCATATACAAGGGTGCAAATGTACATTTGCTACAGTGTCGGCAAGACATGCAAGAGGTGGGGCCCACAGGTTTACAAATGAGATTGCATGCAAGAAGTGCTGCAGGAAAAATATACAAAGGCATTTTTATATCGCCAACATACAAAAGGTGGGGCCCACGCATATACAAGGAGGATTGTATGTTTCGACATACAAAGGATCTCATGAATAGTGGCTTGTATATCGTGCATATACAAGCAAATATACAAGCCAATATGCAAGCCGGATTTCAAATGGATATCATTTTTGCCTCATTCAGGCTCTGGGTCCATTTTGTATGTATGAGGCCATTTGTATATTACGATATACAAGAAAAAATACAAAGAGTAGGAGATGCAAGCCGGACCCGACAGGTAATCAAATATACTTAAAGGTCATTTGGGGTCCAACTTGTATGTATATGGCGCTTGTATATTGCGATATACAAGTCAAAGATGCATTGCAATATACAAGGCGGATTTGAATCAAGGATTAGTTTTGGCACATAAGAGTTTGGAGTCCGCTTTGTATGAATAGGTGTTTGTATATTTTGCATATACAAAGAAATGTACAAGGAGAAAATATACAAGCTGGATCTGGCAGAACAATGAAAAGCAGCTAAAGGTTATTTGGGGTCCGTAGCTAGTATGATTGCTTATGCAGAAGGAGACATACAAGTGCTAGGGCCCGCATATACAAGGGGTAATTGTATGTATATGCAATTTTTGAAATACAAAGGGATGTACAGGGGCCGATATGCAAAGCGCCATGTATGTACAGAAGGAGATGCTGGATGAGTTTTTGAATGTCGATTCAGGCGCCAAGATGTAGCGATATACACAGAGATGTAAAAGCGATATATATAGGTAGTTGATTGAAAGTTTGACCGCCTGTATCTCCTTCATTTTGGTGAATTTCAGCATGCTGTAAGAGGCAAAGTTGCATATTTTGGTCCCCTCTTTCATTTGGCAGGGTTTTTCAGGAGCTTTGTCACTTTTCAAATTTTAGATCTGGAAATGCATGTTTTGAAAGATGAATATTTCAGAGACGACTTTTAGCAGATGGAGATATTTTTGGGCATTCATTGCAGCAGACAGAACAAGCAGCTCGCATTAACGACAAAGAATATCTTTCCACCTCTTCATCTCCAGATTGACGATGAGTAAGCAACTACAATAAAGACTCTAAATATCTCCCCATCCACCCAGTTCCAGATTTCGACACCATAACTGATGCAACTGGACAGTCATCGATTGAGATATTTTTCTATGATAGCTCTTTGAGCAAATTTTTGTAACTGACTTAGGATAGTTTTGGAATGCTATAAGTATGCATTCGAATGTTGTAAATAATGTTGGAAACTTTTTAGCATATAGGCTTTTTCTATTTCCAAATAGAGTTTCCATATACTGCAACCTTGTCTCTCTGTCAAATATATGCAAGTTATTTTTACCTCTTTACTGATTTTTCTAGTTTTGTGTGAATCTGCATATGGTTTGTCTGTGAATGTTTTATCCCTCTCAATCATATTGCTTCTCACCTCTGCTAGAGTCATCTAACCTATGTATGCCTACTTGCCATATTCTGATTGTATTGTGCATCCTTCAGTTCTGTGGAAGCTTCTTTAAATCTGTTTGGTGTATCACCCTTTTATGTTTTCAAGATTTTATTCATTTTCATTACAAGCATTCCCTCTCCCTTTTCCCCCTCAAAATTCAGTAGTTTTAGGTGATAACTAGACAAGGAAGCCGGCCTTCTCCAGAGGTTTGGTCTCATTTAGCAAAGTCCCACACTTACAGATCATTCACATGTTATTCCAGTTTGCAGAGGTTTCACAACTGTATGCAAGGGTGCAAAACTGGGTGATAACAGTTCTATTAACATTATATGAAGATTTTTATAAGAAGGCCATGCAACAAATGGTATGAATATCCTAATAAAGTTAATGATATTGGAAACAAATACATTTTTAATAATACAAATACAATTAGATTTTTAAGCTAGCCTTACATTGAAGATAAGAAGTGGCATACATGTGGGAATAGTCATTCTCTTTTTATGGATATTAAAGGAGTGGACCCCTGAAAGAATTTATACATGTCCATTTCTTTTTATGTGTGACCAATTTTCCATGACAAATAGTAATGATTAGAAAATTAAGGTGATGATATAGGAAGGAAGATGACTCCTAATATAACAAATTTGATTGAATAGACATAAAACACTTGAGCTTTAATATTGTTGAGGTTGAACAAAAATGATTTTGTAAACCAATTTATCATTTTTTGACATGGTGTTGCACTAATAAAGGAAAATTTTACCACATTAATTAAAAAATATTCTTGAAAGGGATGCTTATCTATATTTTTTTATGTTGTAAAATGCACCCCTAGGACTTCTACCTCATAAGTTTAGCTCCCAAGTCCCTTAATTTTCATCATGCATGTTATAAATAAATCTCGAGACAAAATGCCCTGAAACCCATGATAAATGGGACATAGGGGACATTATAGAGCTTAACCCTCACCCAAAATAGGTCCCAGGACAAGGGCACCCGCGTCCTTGCCCTACCCTCTTTTGGCGGGGTCCCAAATTTCAATATCAACAGAATTACCGTTAAGAGTGTTCCTTGTTGGCATCTTAAGTTTGAATTATGAAATTAAAGCGAGAATGCATATATAAGCATGTTTAGGATTTCATTTGCAAACTAGAATATGATTATGAGATATTGGCAAACTTATGATTTTAGAGCATTCAAGGCATTCATTGTGTTGCAGAGCAGTATTGTGTTGTTGTTGTGCTTGTTATTATAGATTTGGCTTCATCTTCTCAGGTAAGTGCACAAATATGGGAACCAAAAAGTCACCACCATGGGACTTTTTGGTCCAAAATAGAGGAAAATATGAGTGCATTATAACGCACTCGCATTTTCTTTTGCTTTAAAAGTGCAAAAAATGGGCATTTCTACCATTACCCGTGGCCAAAGAGTGAGTTTACATAAAAACTAGGGATCAAAGCATGAGCGCATTCAAGGAAAGTGAAACTAAGCAAGTGTAAGAGAGAAATTGACATTTTCATGATGCCACCTCACCGAACCCACTCCTAAAGATGTCGTGAAGCAAATTTGGAGGGTCTAGCAGCTGAAGAAGGTAAGGTTTGATTAACTTTTGTGAGTTTGAAAAGATTTTTTGAGTTTTGCAATGATTGATTAGTTTTTATATTGTATTTATAGTTAATGAGGTAGGAGAAAACACAAATCCAACTGAGGAGGTTCAAAACAACCCCCAAAACCCTCCAAACTCTCAAAACCCACCTTAATATCCTCACAATGTAAGAGATACTCAAGAAAACTACTTAGGGCAAATAGAAGAAAACAAAAGACATCTTCAAACCCTTATTGAAATGTTAAACAATCTAAGTGCAAGTACCGATCATAGGAGAGTGCTTACAAAGTCATTAAAGGAGATTATTTCCCACACTGAATTAGTGACAAAACAAATCATTGAATTTAAAGAATATAGGGAGAGGTGTCGGCAATACTATGCCGACAAATTATCTTATGAATAAGTGAAGAATGAAAAAATTACAAAATCTCAATTATGTGCACACTTTATTAATCCTAAAACTGGCCAAAGATTAGAAGAAACTTGCAAACAGTTCCCTATTCATTGGTGTAGGAATCAAGATATATTCCAAAAATTTTGGGATAGATGGTACATGGTCTTTGATGAGTTCCCATGCAACAACAATGAGGTGCCACAATATTTCTTCAGGAAAGTCTATTGCGAGTTTGTCCTCAAGAAGATTCCCAATTATTTTGACATTTGAGAGTTCCAAGGTAGAGGTGGTGGCTCTACCCAAGATAGAGATGGGGCTCAACAAGATGAAAACTGTGTACCTAGACCCCTGTTGAGCCCATAATGTGTGTCACTCCCTTTGACTTTGAATGAGAGTGTTGAGGTGGAGGCATTACATTCATTGACTACTCTCACGCAGTCTCTAGCATAGCACACCGATGATCTTACCTAGGCTGATGAGGGTGAGAGTAGTAGGCATCATTTGTCCCCACATTTGTGTAGTTCATGTGGGAACCTATGTGATTGTAGTATGCAAGAATCATGGCAGGACTCTTAGCAAGATGTTGTGATGTAGGGGCATCATCCAATGATGGACACATCCATAATGGATGACATTGTTCTCATTGATGATGTCTTGTAGCGTACATTTGGTATTGACTCTCAGGTAATTTTTTACAAGTTTCACTTGATTTAATATATTCTTATTTGAAATTTGTAATTAATTTTATATGACTATCTATATTATAAGTAATAAATAATGTATGTAATTTTCTGCGCAATGAAATTCTAGGGTTAGAGTCTTCATCCTAGCTCCGTTAGCCATCCATTGACAGATTATGAGAGGAGGTCAAGTCAACAGGTATGTAATTTATCACATGATAGTAATTATTGTACATATATCAATGGTAGTATTATTTTGTGATAATTTGATGATTTCAATAGGGAGCTTCACCAGCACCTCCACGATTTCCTTGGTCCCCTGGACGCAAAACCACCACTTATATAGAGGTAAATTTAACCATTTCTAATCATTATGCATTTAAATAATGTTATGTATTTATTTTGGTCGAATAATCTTGAACTCTATTTTCATATGCTGAGTATGGAGACTCCTCATCTTCATGAGTTAGCGTAGGTAGGCATTGTTGCAGCCATGATGATTTCAAATCCTTTGACTGAGGTATGAGCCAATAACATGAAAGTGTCATAATTTTTTATTTCTTGTTTTATCTCATGTCATTTGATGTATATAAATGATATTTATGTTTAGTCAAGTTTTCTTCTTGATGCTTCTCACAGGAGGTCACAACTCTAGCCTATCCAACTACAGATGAAGAGAGAAGAAAGATGATCGAGAGTGATAATTGGATAGCGGTAAGTTATCGCTTATATATGTGATGTTATATATTTCATGTTTTCTATATTAATGTGTATATTGTTTGATTGTATTAATAGGTGGAGCTGCATGAACATCTGTTGAGGAGGTCTACTTGATAGCAGAGAGAGGATGAGTCACTAATTGGCTCTCCATATTCACTGTCAAGCAAGGGCCACCAATTATTTGATGAAAGTCCATAGTAAACTAGTTTTTGTGACATTTTTTGTATGCCTAGATGGTTTTGTATACATACTTTTGTATGTTACCCATGTATATTTTTTTATATGCTTGTATGGCTTTGTTTGGACATGCCTATATGGCTTTGTATATAAACTAGATTTTATGTTCATGACATTATACATATATGACAGTTTATATTAAATATTTAATATGATGATCAATTATCGTTATAGGAATTTGGTTTTACAGGTGCCAATTGCATTTGCTTGAAAGTTTATAAATCGTTTTCAAAATCTTGCAATCATTGCATTCCATGAGATTGTGTATTACTTTGAGGCATCATGTCAAACAGTGCACACGCCTTTTCTATGCTTCCACACTTTCCATACATGTCTACAAGGGTAGCTGCAAATACAATATGTGACAAAATTCCTATATCCTTTATGCTTTGATGGTTTTCCACACTGTGTTCCCTAGATCCCATTTTGGCATAGGCAAGGAGGATGTTGGATAAGGTTGTGCAATTTGGTTTTAGACTTGCCAATTGCGTTTGGTTGAAATTTTCTTTTGTGCATTTGTGAAAGTTTTTAAAGCCTTATGAAAACTCCATTTCATGCATATCTTGCAATCATTGAATTCCATGAGACAACATTTCTTTGAGGCATCATGTCAAACAGTTCACACTCCTTGTATATGCTTCCACACTTTGCATACATGTCCCACAGGGTAGTTGCAACTACAACATTTATCAAAATTCCTATATCCTTTATGCTTTGATGATGTCTATATCATGCTCCAAAGATAACATTTCTAAGGATTTGGAATTTGTTACACCTGCCAATTGCATTTGCTTGAAAGTTTCTAAATCCTTATCAAAAAATCCATTTTGTTCATATCTTGCAATCATTGCATTCTATGAGGTGACGTTTCTTTGAGGCATCATGTTAAACCATTCACGTGCCTTGTCTATGCTTCCACACTTTGCATACATGTCTTCAAGGGCAGTTGCAATTACAACATCTAACAAAATTCCCATATCTTTTATCCTTTGATGGATGTCCATTTTGGCATAGGCAAGGAGGATACTGGCTAAGGTTGTGGAATTTGGCTTTACACCCGCCAATTGTATTTTCTTGAAAGTTTATAAAATCTTATAAAAAAAATCCATCTTTTTGCATATCTTGCAATCATTGCGTTCCATGAAATGGCATTTCATTTCAAGGCATCATGTCAAACAATTCACGTACCTTGTCTATGCTTCCACACTTTGCATACATCTCTATAAGGGCAGTTGCATTTCGGTTGAGATAGGGAGGATGCTGGCAAAGGTTGTGGAATTTGGATTTACACGTGCTTGAAAATTTCTAAAGTCTTTTTAACAAATCCATTTTTTGCATATCTTGCAATCATTGAATTCCATGAGAGGACATCTCTTTGTGGTGTTGTATTAAATAGTCCAAGTGCCTTGTCTATGCTTCCACACTTTGCATACATGTCTACAAGGGCAGCTGCAATTACAACATGTGACAAAATTCCTATATCCTTTATGCTTTGATGGTTGTCCATACATTGTTCCAAAGATTATTATTTTGGTAGAGATAGGGAGGATGCTGGCAAAGGTTGTGGAATTTGGCTTTGTACGTGGCAATTGCATTTACTTGAAAGTTTCTAAAGTCTTTTCAACAAATCCATTTTTTTCATATCTTGCAATCATTGCATCCCATGAGAGGACATTTATTTGTAGCATTGTATCAAACAATCCATGTGCCTTGTCTATGCTTCCACACTTTGCATACATGTCTACAAGGGCAACTGCAATTACAACATGTGATAAAATTCCTATATCCTTTATGCTTTGATGGCTGTCTGGATACGTTATTCCAAAGATCCTATTTTGGTATAGATAGGGAGGATGCTAGCAAAAGTTGTAGAATTTGGCTTTACACGTGCCAATTACAATTGCTTGGAAGTTTCTGAAGTATTTTCAACAAATCCATTTTTACCTATCTTGCAATCATTGCATCCCATGAGAGGACATCTCTTTGTGGTGTTTTATCAAATAGTCTGTGTGCCTTGTCTATGCTTCCACACTTTGCATACATGTCTACAAAGGAAGCTACAATTACAACATGTGACAAAAATCCTATATCCTTTATGCTTTGATGGTTGTCCATACACTATTCCAAATATCCTATTTTGGTACAGATAGGGAGGATGTTGGCAAAGGTTGTGAAATTTAGATTTACATGTGCCAATTGCATTTGCTTGAAAGTTTCTAAAGCCTTTTCGATAATCCACATGCCTTGTCTATGCTTCCAATTTTCATGGTTGAGTGTTAGGTCAAATAATCCACGTGCATCAATGTCTATGCTTCCACACTTTGCATATATGTCTACAAGGGCAGCTACAATTACAACATTTGACAAAATTCCTATATCCTTTATTCTTTGATGGTTGTCCATACCCTGTTCCAAAAATCCTAATTTGGTAGAGATAGGGAAGATGCTAGAAAAGGTTATGGAATTTGGCTTTACACGTGCCAATTGCATTTTCTTAAAATTTTCTAAAGCCTTTTCAACAAATCCATTTTCTGTGTATCTTGCAATCATTGCATTCCATGCCAGGACATCTCTTTGAGGTGTTAGGTCAAACAATTGACATGCCTTGTCTATGCTTCCACACTTTACATGATGTCTACAAGGGTAGCTGCAAATATAATATTTGACAAAATTCTAGCATCCTTTATGATTTGAGGTGTTAGGTCAAACATTCCATGTGCCTTGTCTATGCTTCCACACTTTGCATACATGTCTACAAGGGTAGCTGCAATTACAACATCTAGCAAAATTCCTATATTGTTTATGCTTTGATGGTTGTCCATACCATGTTCCAAAGATCCTAATTTGGAGGATGCTAGCAAAGGTTGTGGAATTTGGCTTTACACATGCCAATTGCATTTTCTTGAAATTTTCTAAAGCATTTTCAACAAATCCATTTTTTGCATATCTTATAATCATTGCATTCCATGATAGAACATCTCTTTGAGGTGTTAGGTCAAACAATTGACATGCCTTATCTATGCTTCCACACTTTACGTACATGTCTACAAGGGCAGCTGCAAATACAATATCTGACAAAATTCTAGTATCCTTTATGCTTTGAGGTGTTAGGTCAAGTAGTCCATGTGCCTTGTCTATGCTTCCACACTTTGCATACATGTCTACAAGGGCAAGTGCAAATACAACATCTAACAAAATTCTGTTATCCTTTATGCTTCCATAGTTTGCATACATGTCTACACGAACAACTGTAATAAGAACACATGACAAAAAATCCTATATCCTTTATGCTTTGAGGTGTTCTATCAAACAATCCACATGCCTTGTCTATGCTTCCATAGTTTTCATACATGTCTACAAGGGTAGCTGCAGTTACAACATATGATAAAAAATCCTATATTCTTTATGCTTTGATGTGTTGTATCAAACATTCCATGTGCCTTGTCTATGCTTCCACACTTTGCATACATGTCTACGATGGTAGTTGCAATTACAACATCTGCCAAAATTCCTATATCTTTTATGCTTTGATGGTTGTCCATACCCTATTTGCAATAATGGTAGTCAGCTTTGTTGGCAGTGAGTTGCCCCCTTGTTAGTGAGGTGTTTAACGCTAACCTCAAGATTCATGAAATGGCAGTGAGCCTCTCGTGGATCTGGGTTAAGTCTGGCGTTTGTAGCGAGGGTTTATAGCTCGAGCTTTTGGTGCAACGGCAAATGATTCCAACAATTGGTATCAGAGCCATGGGTCATGGGTTTGAATCCCTTAGGTTGCGTTGAGGGGGGTGATTGTTGGCAATGAGCTGCCCCCTTGTTAGTGAGGCGTTCAATGCTAACCTCAGGATTTGTGACATGACAGTGAGCCTCCCATGGATCTGGTTTAAGTCTGGCGTTTGTAGCGAGCATTGAAAGCTCAAGCTTTTGGCATAATGGAAAATGATTCCAACAAACTTTAGGTCTCTAGATGTGATCCAAGACTAGTGATGAAGTCCTTTTGAAAACTTGAGTTCATGCTAGGAGTTTTGATTAATAGTTTAAGCTTTAAGATGTATGACATCAAAACTATTTCTTGCATCATGGTGACATTTTTGGCACAACATGTCATTCTTTCGGTATGCATAACCAAAGATATCCCATATCTACATATAATACCATCTTGATGAGGGTTTCAAACAAAAAATGACTTCATAATTGCCCCTAAAACTATGGCAGTCCTTGACTAGCCTCCTATGACTATCCATTTACTTTCTTTTTCATTATTTATTATAAAGGCTTTTATGACTTGCTTCCATTTTTTAGTTGGTTTCACATCTTCCACTACATGATGACAATTTTACATCTAATGGAATCTTGTACATGCTATTCTTGACCTCTTATTATTTTTTATACCTATAGAAACTCTCTAGACTAGGTTGCTCCCTAGTGGACTAGGCTACTAGCATAGGTGTTAGATAATGACTAGACTACCCCTTTGTCCAAAATCAAACAAATCAACTTACACAACCTTCTAAATTCCTAGAAAACTTCAACTTCTAATTCTAAACAATTTAGTATTTTAAACCTTTTAATTTTACTATTGAAACTTTAGTGCATTAATCACCTACATAAAGTTCCTAGTAAGGTTTCTCATGAATGAAGTTGATGGAATTTGTTCTAGGTTTATGTTGATAGTTATCTAGTAGAATAGAAAACAATTGTAGTAAGCTATAGAAGGTAGCAATGAGTTTTAAGTGTTGCATTTTAGCATGGAAACTTACATAAATCTAATGCCGCTATTTTCCAACCTCAAGCCATTTTGAAGGAGAACTCACATTTGCATAGTTGTAGGTATGTCATTCTAAGTATTTATTATAGTGTAGGTACACTTGTATTTTTGTTGGAGGACGCATGGTAATGACCATGAACATGGTGATATTATAGGAGATGCTTAGAGGTACTACAAATAATATCAGCGTGCTTCTCTATCCTCTGCTTCCTGCCAATAAAAAAAGCCTACAAAAAAATAACGAGGCCCATGCAAGAGACATTTCACATTCATAAGAATAGGAAATCTATGCAGAGTTGGAGAAATTGTCTTGGAAGATGAAGGCAACATGCTATTTTCTAGATTCAAGGCATTTACTTAATGTTGTGGGAGAGGATAAAAAAATGAATTATTTCTTTGCAATCATAGTGAAATGATAGCAATTACATTTGGTTTAGAAAAAGTGTGGAAGCATAGAAAAAGCACATGAACTATTTGACAGATTGCCTAAAAAACGTTGTTGTAGCACAAAATGCAATGGTTGCAGGAAATACACAAAATGGATTTTTTGAAAAGGCTTTACAAAACTTTCAAGCAAATGCAATTAAACTATATATGTTTTCAACTTAAAGTTCCACATAAAACAAATAGATCTACATATATTATAGTTGAAAATTACAAGTAAAACAAATAGAGACTATATAACATGTTAATACACTTCTCTCAAATTTTATCATAGCCATCCATAGGTGGTGAAAAGCAATATTTTGATTTTTAAAAGGTAAGATAGTTGAACTCAAAGCTTGGTTGAAGAAGGACTATCTAGCAAGGCATTTACACCAGTTCTAGGAGTTAGGCAAGAGAAGCAAAGAACAACAACTGCACAACACATGCAGTGACACAATGGATCATCCATTTTCAAATAAATTAAACTCACTTTTCCAAAAAAGTCAAGTCAGACATTAAAAAACACATAAAATGCCTATGGTAACACAACATAGAAACTTAATCTAGATCTTTCTAATTTTTCATATCAAAGCAATTTAATTCACTTTCACAATCCAAATTCTTCAGTAGGGTACACATTAATCGACCAATCAAATCTATATCTGCCAGTATATCCAACACTCCAATATAGCTAATCCCAAAATTTGTTAGATAAACTCAGTAATTCCCAGTATAAGACTTGTATCCAACAGATCCAAGGGGTTGTGGTATAAGCTACTATAATGGTAACAATGGGCAACCACAACAGAGTGAACCTCATTAAAATCTGTTAGCTGCTATAAGGCAGCCAGTAATTCCAACAAGTATGTGGCAAGTTTAACATCACATTGAAGGCGGTGCATAAGCTCACCCAAGATTCACCAATCCAGAAAAAATATGTATTGCATAAATCATACTACTTTAATTTAAACCTCTAAATCTGTCAACCATGATCTAGTGGTTGAGATGGGGACAAAGTTTGTACAAATGGCACAGGTTCAAATGCAATTGCAGTTAGAGCTTTGTGACTATTAAATTTGAACTCTAATAACTCCATTGCTTTTGATCTAGCAATTAACACAGGGCATCGTGCTACATAAACAACCCAAGTTTAAACACATATGTGCTTGGAGTCTAATGTGTGTTTACTACAAGAAACAACACTATTCTAATTAGAGATTACCATATATAAACTATAGATAAGCATGGAAGCATGTAAAGTAATAGTGACAATACGTCATGTCATGAACATGTAAACATATAAAATGATAAGACATGATAAGCATAGATGGGATGGATATAAATCAAGAAACACACAACTACCCTACCATGGACAACAAAAATGTGGTGACATGGCTTTTAATTGCTAGAAAGTCCTATGTAGGAACATACGTCTAGGATACACATATACTCCTAGTGTGGCATCCAAGAACATGCAAAATAATGGTTCACAAGGTAAGACAATGAGTCCTTAATAGATGTAGGTAAATAACCATTCATGAGTAGTGAAGACATGACACTACTAGTGTATAAGGGCATGAGCTATAATATGCAATGAATGTGAAAATGAATATTTCCACGATTATATAAGAGATATAATTGATGTAGGTGGCAGCCATAGAGATGTAGTAGTGTCATTTTATAGCCTTAAGGTTTGCTCCAATAAAAGAGAGCTTTGGGACAACACATAACGAAAGATATAATACAAAGATCATTGAAGGAAACAAACTCTACTTAGGAGACAAAGTTTACAATTGTATGTTTTGTTCTGATTTACATCTAATTTGTTTGCAAAGTTGTTCCTTTTCCCGCTCATTGGCTTATTTGGGTTGTGGACAAAGATAAGGTCCTGGATGCCAAAATGAATGGATCTTGGAAGATCAAGCAAGTGTGGGAAACTCATAAAATATCATTTCATTTTTTAGAAACATAACATATTGTATCATGTTTGGATAAAGATAATGCAATCATAGATCTAACCTGCAAAAGAATCTGTCATATTATCTATCTACAATTAAAGCACCAATACTAAATAGTAATAAAGGCTACTCTTATGCCACTCAACCAATAAGATGCCCAATCATGCACAATTTTAAGCAACATTATTGTTCTTTGAATATTAATATATGTAGAATTTTGGTGTCATCAATTACAAAATCTATGAGATTGTACCAGAGTAGATAAGAAATGAATTTCAACTAATATTGTGTATATGATCTTAGTAATAGGTCTATTTACACCAATCTAGCTTATGCATAAGGCTTACTACTCAAACATACTACCTTATAATAAATAATTGTATATAATTGGTAGAATACACATTGCTACATTTTCTAGAAAATTTGTGCAGGATTAGCACACATCCTAGTGGTAAGATTTTGTCTACATTTTGTTCTTAATAACACTGGCATGCCATTTTCTAATTATAGGTATAATTATTTATAACTTCAAAGAAAAAATGTATGCCAGTTTGAGAAAATAGTCCATGAAATACAAAGGTCCCCGTTATAAGTTTCGGGTTGGTTAATGAACATTCTACTAAAGGCTAAGGATAGCTTCATGCAATTTTAGTAGTTTGTATTGCACTATATTAGTTTTGGTCCTACAATGAGTTTGATCCTTACCATACATGTTTTAGATGGTGAACATGGATTAACCTAAAAGAGTCTAAACTTATATGATTGATTTACATTAAAATTGTAGCATCTAATTTTGTTATTAATTAATTAATCCACTATATTGCTCAGAAAAGTTTAATGGTTGTTTCAACATATTTTTTGCCATGCAGATAGTTTCCCTTTTATGAGCCTAAGGTTAGATAAATTGTTCTAGCTTGATACCATTGTCTCCATAATCATAAAAATTGAATGAAAATACCTATGAGATCCAACCAATGCATGACCAACATAAGAGATTCATGAGGAAGCCAGATTGTAGCAAAACTTATCTCCAAGATTGTTGCAAGAGAAAATGTTGTGAGAGATGTGAACCATTTCCATCATTTTAAATTAGGAAGGTTTTAACGTAGAGATTATGGGTGATGCTAAATGAAACAAACTGAAAAACATACTTGTACTCTAATAATGTGCAAAGAAAATTTTTGTCAGATGTTGTAGTTGCAAGTGCCCTAGTAGACATGCATGCAAAATGTCTAAGCATAGACAAGTCTTGTGATATGTTTCACAATCTGCCTAAAAGAAATGTGTTCTCATGGAGTACCATGTTTGTAGGATATGTTTTAAATGGGTTTGTTGAAAAGTCCTTAGAAACTTTTATGCAAATGCAATCAACAAGTGTAAATCTAGATTCCACAACCTTTTCTAGTGTCCTCTCTTCTTGTGCCAAAATGGGAGCTTTGGAACATGTTACAGACATCCATCAATGCATAATGGAAGGAAGATTTTAGTCAGATATTATAGATGGAAATGCTCTTGTAGACATATATGCGAAATGTGGACGGACAGGAAAGGCACAAAAACTATTTGACATAATTTTAAAGAGATGTCATCTCATGGAATGAAATGATTGCAAGACTGCACAAAATGTATATGTTGAATAGGCTTTAGAAACTTACAAGAAAATGCGATTGGTTGTGTAGGATCAAAATCCACACTCACACCAGCATTCTCCACAACGCTCCCCGCCTTTGCTGCCACCCCCTTCTACCTTCCCCTGCAAAGCCTCTAAACTTTTCCAGGGACAAAACCCTAAAAATTGTTAGGGAAGCTATGTATTTTCTATGTTCAACTTCTTTTCCACCCACTAGGGTTCCCAAGCCTTAGCCACCCCTTTCTCATCTTGAAGAATATGAAACAAGTTAGGGTTTGTCCATACATTCTGGTTTACGCACATTGGGAGTTTGAGATAGGTTGAAGACATAAATTTAAGCAATGGATTTTATATCAGATGTTGAAGTTGCAAATGACAGTGGTGAACCTTTCCTCTAGATTCTTCATGTTTGAAATCATTCAACTGGAGGAAATTCCAATGGTGAATATTATGTTGAAACGACTCCATTTTATTTTCCCTTCCTCTTCTTTCGTTTTCTTCCCTTCCTCCCCTGTGCAACTAGAGAGGTTGAGGAAAAGCTTCTTCCTTGTGCAAGCAGCACAAGCCCTCTCTTTTCCAAATATTTCATGGTATTTGATGGGAACCTAAATGACAATGAAGATGAAGCCAAAGTCCCCCCAACGAGACACATACTCTTCAACAATGAAAACACGCGTGGCCCTCTACCATGGACACCTGTTGTTTGATAAACCTTCGAGCCCACAACCCTGACACGCCCAAAGCCATGTAGAATATTAGATATTGGATGAAATTTTTCTATAGATGATTTTTCATTGGACAGGGAAAACCTTGCCTGCTACTTTGAGAATTAAAAAAAGGGGTTAAATATGTGCCCAATCAAAAAAATGGGAAAAGTCAGCAAAAAAATTCTTAAAAAATTCTCAACCTTTACAACTGGTTTAATATTTTGACTTGACACGGTTATCAAGGAGAACAAATGCAAATTTAGTTAGCTAAAAACAATAGTCTCCTGCTAAGGAGGGACAAAAAGAAAAAAGAAACATCTAAGGGGGTAACATCGTTAGTGGATGAAAGAAAAAAGAAACATCTAAGGGGGTAACGCCGTTAGTGGATGACATTTTAAATGGCAAAGAGTGGCGGTTAAGAATTGACATTTAAGGACAGCCCATAAATTAGACCATGGGATTGGAATTGGTAAAAAATAATGATTATGACCTTGATTCTTGGAAATAAGTGTAGATGGAATCAAGTAAAGTTCAAGTTATATGCAAACTCTTAATATAAATGGCATCAATTGTAAAGTTTTCATTACATATGGAATCAATGAGTCAAAATGAGCCTAAAATGAAGGGGAAAGGTACAAAGTATGTAGTTTTCACCATGACAATAAGATTGTATTTTTCTTTTGCCTACCAATAATTATTAAGAAAAATATTTATAATTTGAATTAACATAAAAGTGTTGTTTACATAACATGAAGGTCACCTATCCAATATTACTCTAACACCTATGTATTTTAACTATGGAGCTCCTTCCACAATCAAGTCCATTTAAATTAGTGCTTAAACTAGAGCAATAATAGAATAGATGACCTGCTTTATGTCTGTAAGCATTACCTTCCACATGTTTCATTTCTTTGCCCCTATGGCATCCGTAAGGCAATGAGTGTTAAATGAAGAAAGAAATATTCTATTAAACAATATTCATGAAATATGGGTGGATGTTGTTGGAGTACAGGACCAATGAGAGGGGGGGTGAATCAGTGGTCTATAAACCATAAAAACTTCTTGCACCCATTGAAAGGACAAGAGACCTCAAGGTTTCATTAAACACATATACACAGGACTAATGATGATAATAATGAACAAGACCATCATAAAACAATCATTACGACATACAGATAGACACAATCAAAAATCATAACACCAGTTTTGATGAGTGGAAAACTCTTAAAAGGGATAAAAAATCACTCTTAAATTCCTTCACTTTATTGAGCCTCATTGGCAAAAATGTTTCTAGGAGCACCAACTCCAATAACAAATAAGAGCACCAACTCAAAACACCAACAAGAGAACCAACTCCAATATCAATAGGAGCACCCACTCCTTGACACAACCTCACTGGCAATAAGTTTGCAAGAACACCAACTCTCTGCACATAGAAATAAAAAAAATTAATTCAGAGGATTACCCTGATTCTCAATAGCACAAAACCTTATAAATCCTTTTGTTTTCACTCAACAAGGTCTCCTTCTCAAACTTAACCTACAATTATGACAAGCAACCTCACCACTTTTTTTTTCATCTGCAATTATTGCAAGAAACATCACCACATGTATATCCTTCTGTTCTATTGTAGAAAGCTCTTACATAACATTGTGTTTACTCTTTCCATAAGCATTGTCTTAATGTCAATTTCAATTCCATTCTCTTACACTACGGGCTCCATAAGCACTTTTCCTTTTGATCTGATAGATACACATCCAAATCATCAACCCTCACACACTCAAACATCACACACTTCTCATAATGAATTTTCCTGGCCCTCTACATCATTAGAAGTTTCAAAAGACTATTTTAGGGATTTTTATATCCTTCTACCCATGAATTTTAGATAACCTTGAAGGACCGTTGGCATTCAAAAAGCAAACAAAAGGCAACCATTTGATCTCCTTTTCACGCCAACTAAAGCATTTAATTAGGGTCATCGATATCCATTTTGGTGCCCAAGTCTTAAAACATAATCGAATGACCGGTTCTACTAGGTCGAGGGGCCGAGGTTCCCACGATCTTAAGACCCTTAAGTCATTACTTAAGTTATGACTATACCTGTTTAGTAAGTCACTTTTTAATTAGAACAAAAGATAATAAGGGTAACACAACCTAACTTAAATATTACATTTAGGGTTTTTGTTCCCTAAGAAGGTTAAACCAATAAACCTTAATCTCAAAAAATGAACCCTAAAGCAAGAACCCCTAATTAGCAATTCCATATCAACAACTCCATA
This sequence comes from Cunninghamia lanceolata, assembly GCA_027924645.1. Classification (NCBI taxonomy): domain Eukaryota; kingdom Viridiplantae; phylum Streptophyta; class Pinopsida; order Cupressales; family Cupressaceae; genus Cunninghamia; species Cunninghamia lanceolata. The sequence goes on from BSBN01000088.1 coordinate 5,404,072, forward strand.
TGACACTAGATCAACATAGTATTGGCAACAGACACCTTGAGAACAAACATATTATTAACATCATAGAAACAAACCCTTTGCCAACTTTGTGAAAGAAGATGAAAACCACTCCACTCCAATCCTATTAAACTTGTCAATATTATGAAACATATGAAGAATATGAAGTGTCTTATACAAGATGAACCTAATCCTGAAAGCATTAATGTCCTAATCTTGACTTAAAGATAATAACATGGGGCAACAAACTATAATGCCACTGTTCAACACTGCCACTATGAAGATAGGATAAGTGTGAAGATAGCATGACAACTAAGGTAAGAACAACAAACCAACAATCCAAACACCGTTACCAAGGATCACATCACTAAACCATATAGAGGCATAACATCCTGATTCCCATGTGCGTCACACCAATGTCACTAATGAAAAACATGCAACATCAACTCCACAACTCCATCAACACATCCAACACTATCACTGCATGCACAACATGAACAACACACTCAACATCTCTGCAACTAAGACTCAGCATCAGCAACTTCAAACCAATATAGAGAATGAAGCATTGAATGAAAGCATCTTGATTCTTGATCAAACACTTCTAATGATTTCATCAAGGTGATCCAACTCCAAACAATAGGACCTGCTCATACCTTGAAATATGTCACACACTGCAACAACATCCTGAGGACATACATCCTGATCTTTGTCACATATTGAATACTGAACAAGACAATAAACTAGTCAATCAACGCCATATGACAACACTCCTTTTGACATCAATGATAACAACATTCATCAATCTCCTCCTACAACACTCCTTTTGACATCAATGACAGCAACATTCATCAATTTCCCTCTTTGTCATTGATGGTAAAACCAAACTATTCCATGTGTAATTTCTCACTCCCCCCTTTTTGACATCAGATGACAAAGTAGCTCCCCTGTCTAAAAACATTCAATTCTACACTGCATCATATATGATAACCACTGTAAGAAAAAAGTCTACTACTTCAAAAATCTCTATACTACAAATCATTACTGCACTCCTGTACTTCCCCATAACAAGAACAATGTCATAAGTTTGAGAATGTGACAAGAAATTGTCTTATCACCTTCCTTTCTACATTGAGCATCCATGTTTTCTTCAGTACTTGATCAAAGCCTTCTCTTTTACCATGAGGAATGCCACACCATCATAAATATGAGTGAAAGTATTGTCATCTCAAATACTATCAAGGATTGTTCAACATCACTGTTGCAGATAGTGTTAACTTTGAATAGGGAATCACTTCTCTCAACCACTTGTATCAACATCAAGGTCCTTGAAAGATCACTTCACTCAAGTATTATTACAACTGTGAAGTTTTACTTGAAGCACACTACACCAACGCTATCCTGATCATATCATAGTTCTTACTGTACACATATAAAGGGTTGTTTACTAAATATTTGTTAAACACACAAATCTCATGAAAGTCTACACTTCTCTGTACAACCAAGTTTGCATTCCATGATTTTCACTCTACACTGATTCACATCAACACAAAGTCTGATCAATCATAATAAAGTCTGCATTGCTCTATCATGTAAACAATGCTCTGACTTTCAAAAGTCTAATGACATCTACCAAGAATGTAGGAAGGCATTATTCCTAATTGTCCAATACAATAAACCAACACTAAAGGTATTGTTCTATTAGCATTATGCATGTCTAACTCGGCACTTGCAACTGCAACCAAACTCTTGTATCAAGATTATCAAAGCTAACCAAGCACTATAATGATCTTGAAGCATACTAACTTAAACCATGTAACAAGTCAAACCTCTTCATGATGTATCATAGAGATATGAGCACAAACAATGGATCACTGCCTACTGATCATCTCAATGCATTACAAAAACACTACAAAAATACTATTATCAAAGAGAGATCATTGCATTGTGAAAGCCAACATCACTATCAGAGAGTAGCATCATTGTGACTAAACATAAATGAGAATTAGAGAGATGTATAAACATGAGAGAGAATTTAGAGAGTAGTATCACTTATCACTGAACTCCCATAATATCATGCAAACACCATACTAATGAATTGAGACTATGTAAATGAATAAGCAATTGTCATAACTAACTCTCATCACTTGACAAACAATCAACTCCACTCATACAAAGCAACAAATTTGAATCATGTATTTGTGACTATGCATGGAACACTCTCATAAACATTACACTCAACTTGTTCCTCTATTAGCAGATAATAAAGTCATGTCAATAGCAAAAATGCAGAAAACATTGCTATGTTTCATTGCTAGGATAGAAAACAGATCAAATACTACCATTACTATTCCTGTGTTTGTTTGTCTTTCCTTGCATCTTCATTGCCTTAGCAATCTTGTGTGCTAAGCAAGTAAACTTTGAGTTGAAATAAACCTTGTAACAAAAGATAACAATGTCTACCATCCAACTCTTAACACCATCACATGGATAAATCATAGTATGAAGGTGAACATGAAAACCTTCTGAGATTCAGTTATGACATGGAAACATCAAACCAAATGTCATCATCTTACAACACCTCTACAAACTATGACACCACCTAAACACCATATCAGCACAAGATCCATAGCACTTTCACCTTGTCATATACAAAGTTAAACACTATCTGCAAGAAGACATTGTGACACCTCTGTTCAACTACAAAACATTGTTAAGCATATCACAAAGTCAACATTGTGATCACTACTTTAAAAGCAAACACTACCATCACTGGTAATAGAGATTGAAACACATTGATTTCACTTGTTTCAAAGCATCAAAAGTGCCACCATAGGGTGCAGATTCTATTGTTCTACCCTAATAGCTCTTGTCAGAACCCCATTTTTTGAGGCACTTATGATAATGTTATTGCAAACACCTAATTCACTATCCCTCATCAGATTTTTGTAACACTGTCAACAAATAGTACTGATTGACTATGCTTGCATCTAACTAATAGACTATCCCTTGATATTGACAACATCTTGATGATAGTACTATTTCTTTTTACTGATTTCTTTAAAGGGGTTAAATGATAATACCTTAATTTGCTCCCCCTGAGGTCCTGCTTCCCCTTAAGCACTTATAGATGTCACTTGTGCAGTATGCACAAGCTCATATTATTTCTTCTCTTTTTCTTGTTTCCTTCTCCAAACTGTCACAGGTTCTTTCTTCCTTTTACTCAATGTATTTGTCTTCTTGACATGTCTAGGTGGTTCCATAAATCTATTTCTACAATAATATGCTCTATGCCTAGGGGAGTTGCACTTATAACATATGATATTGTAATAAAATGAATGATAGTTTCCTTTTGACATCCTATGACCACTTCTATTGTGATTTCATGCATGATCATATCTTCCATGCATTCTATAATTTCTTTTTATATGACCAACATTGTTGCACTTGAAACACACTAGATCAACATTCCTTATTGAAGGAGATTGACTTCTTCTACAATTAACTGCTTTGTGTCCAAAATGATTACAAGTAAAACAATAACCAAAAAATAAGTAATTGTACTTGTACATATATGCTTTCCTTGTTGGAGCAGCTCTTCTTAGATTTCTTCTTTGGTTGTGCATTTTGATAAACTCATCTTTAGTTTTCACCTCAGCTTCAATCTTCTTTTTGCCTTTAGGAGCAGCAGCATGATAACTTAAATCAATTTTCTTTCTAGGAGTCTCTCTAACCTTAGATGTCTGCCCCTTTTCATAGCCTAATCTTGTAGTGTCCCTATGTTGTTTTTGTTTACCTAGCATCTCATATAACTTGGTGGTGCTCTCTTCAAACTCCTAATTTCTCTTTGACATACTCTTGAGATTTTCAATATCTTTTCTCAAGGTGACAATTTCAGCATCTAGTTTTAGGCATTTAATAGATTTGATTTCACATTCAGACTTAATAACTTATGTTATTCTCTTGGCCTCTTCAATCTTAGTATTTAGGCTGATAATCAATTTGTCTAATTTATCAACTTGTGGGTAAGTGCAAGAAGATGGGGGGCCAAAAAGGGGTCTTAAGTAGCCACTTTTTTTCTGAAATCAGGAAATACTGGCCTTGGATGAGAAATTGAGCATAGTTACACTCAAAATTTGGAGATGCAACCAAAACAATGTTCGTAGTGCTTCGAGTCTACTTTCTAAACTACTATTTTTTTTTAAAATGGCATAGACTAAGGGTTTCAAAAGAGGGAGCCACACAAATTGGTGTTGTTTCTGTAAAAAAAAACATAACATAGCATGTTTTGTGGCTCCCTCAAAAGGTCAGCGTTTTTTTGGAATTTTTAAAATCACCTTATTGAGAAATTAGCTAATAGTATATAGTTTATGCCCGATTTTTCTAATATTTTTTTGATGAATATTTGATTTTTTACTAATTTTCAAAGTGGACACATCCTAAAAAATAGAATTTTGGCCATGCTACCCCTATAAATTTTGAAAAGTAATTGAAAATCATTTTTTCTCTTTTTTTAATATTTGTATAATGGAGTCTAGTTTCTAAATATGTAATTTTTTTGAAATTTCAATGAATAGTTAATTTACAATGAAAAAAAGACCAAACAGTGGTTTTTTGCCCAAAAAAGGACACACAAACAAAAGAAATTAAAGATGAAAGGATTAAAATTGTTAAAATGTGAAAAAAATCACATCGTCAAATAGCTAAGAGAAAGCCTAACATTACCCAAGTGTTCGATTTGTTCAACCTTGAAACACATGCAAATCTGAGGGTTAGCATGAACGAAATTATGTGAAATCTTGAAGAATATGGAAAAACACGTCTGTGGATGTTCAAAAGGAACTCCAAGCCTTTGGGTTGGAAATCCAAAGCAAATCCCAAGCCCAAGGCTTGGGATTCCCAAAGCAAGACATAATGTGAGCGCGTTATAGTTTTGCTTTGTATTTTTCCTTTTCCACAAAAGTTTGTGCAGTTTGTCGTGTTTGAAATAATGCGAGCACGTTATAACACGCTCGCGTTATGTTCCCCTTAAAATTTTTTATGTTTAAGGCTATTAATCATGTATATATGTATATATGCCAATATGTATGTATGTATGTATGTATGCCTATATGTATGTATGTATCTATGTATGCCTATATGTATGTATGTATGTATGTATGTATAGTGTCGAGGGTGGAGGAGGAGAGGGGTGGATAAGGATTGAGTGATTAAGGTTTAAGGTTGAGGGTAGAGTGTTTAGGGATAGGATTTAGAGTTTAGGGATAAGGGATTAGAGTTTAGGACCTTGATGGATTAGGGTTTAGGGTTGAGTCTTTAGGGATAGCGTTTAGGGTTAAGCATCGAGGGATTAGGGTTAAGGTAGAGTGTTGATGGTAGAGGGATTAGGGATAGGGTTTAGGGTTGAAAGTTTAGGGTTGAGGGATTAGGGTTAAGGTATAGTTTAGTAGTTCTTGTGGATAGAGTCGGTAAACAATAGGAGATTATTTGCCTGTTTCATAACAATATACTCCCCTAAGTGCGAGGTGGACAACAAGAAACATAGATGTACCCCAATGCAAATCTTTTCTCATAATGATCATCCTTCTGATTTCAACTGTTAATTACTCACTGTGGATGTACCATACACAAAGCTTTTCTCATAGTGTGTACACCTACTGGCATAATGAACCCCAGATGGGCCAGAAAAATATGCCATATAACATTAAAAACGTTCATAGCCATTTTTCTGACATATTCTTGCAACTCAAATATCTTTAAGAGAAGAGTGTCAAAAATGATGGGTTTAACAACCTAACATAATGCAAAGCAGTTTTGTTGGGTTTAGGGATAGGGTTTAGGGTTTAGGGTTGAAGGATTAGGGTTTAGGGTTGAGGGATTATGGTTTAAGGTATAGTGTTGAGGGTTGAGGGTTTAGGGTTGAGGGATTAGGGTTTAGGGTTGACGGATTAGGGTTTAGGGTTGACAGATTAGGGTTTAATGTTGAGAGTTGAGGGTTGAGGGTTGAGGGTTTAGGGATAGGGTTGATGGTCAAGTGATTAGGGTTAAAGTAGAGTGTTGAGGGTAGAGGGATTAGGGATAGGGTTTAGGTTTGAAGGTTTAACGATTGAGGGTTGAGGCTTTAGAGCTGAGGGTTAAGGGATTGGGGTTTAAAATATAGTGTTGAGCGTCGAGGGTTTATGGATAGGTTTTAGGGTTTAATTTTTAAGGGTTAAGGGTTGAGGGATAGGGTTTAGGGTTTAGGGATAAGGGATTAGGGTTTAAGTTATAGTGTCAAGGGTTGAGGGTTTAGGAATAAGGATAGCGTTTAGGGTTTAGGGATTAGGGATTAGGGTTGAGGGTTGAGGGATTAGGTTTTAGGGATGAGGGATTAGGGTTTAGGGTTTAGGGTTTAGGGATGAGGGATTAGGGTTAGGGTTTAGGGTTTAGGGTTTAGGGTTAGGGTTTAGGGTTTAGGGTTTAAGGTATAGTGTCGAGGGTTGAGGGTTTATTGATAGTGTTTATGGTTGAGGGTTGAGGGATTAGGTTTTAGGGTTGATGGATTAGGGTTTAAGGTATAGTGTTGAGGGTTGAGGGTTTAGGGATAGGGTTTAGGGTTGACGGATTAGGGTTTAGGGTTGACAGATTAGCATTTAATGTCGACGTTAGGGTTAGAGTGTCGAGGGTAGAGGGATTAGGGATAGGGTTTAGGGTTGAAGGTTTAAGGATTAAGGGTTGAGGCTTTAGGGATGAGGGTTTAAGGCTTAAGATATAGTGTCAAGTGTTGAGGGTGTAGGGATAGGGTTTAAGTTTTAAGGCTTAAGGGTTGAGGGATAGGGATTCAGGTTTAAGGTATAGTGTTGAGGGTTGATGGTTTAGGGATAGGGTTTAGGTTTGAGGGATTAGGGTTTAGGGTTGATGAATTAGGGTTTAATGTTGAGAGTTGAGGGTTGAGGGTTGAGGGTTGAGTGATAGGGTTAATGGTCAAGGGATTAGGGTTAAATAAGAGTGTCAAGGGTAGAGGGATTAGGGATAGGGTTTAGGGTTGAAGGTTTAAAGATTTAGGGTTGAGGCTTTAGGGATGAGGGTTAAGGGATTAGGGTTTAAGATATAGTGTTGAGTGTCGAGCGTGTAGGGATAGGTTTTAGGGTTCAAGTTTTAAGGGTTAAGGGTCAAGGGATCAGAGTTAAGGGTTGAGGGATTAGGGTTTGACATTGAGGGTTGAGTACATTGAGGTTCAAGGGTTAAGGGTTTTGAGATAGGGTTGAGGGTCGAGGGATTAGGGTTAAAGTAGAGTGTCAAGGGTATAAGGATTAGGGATAGGGTTGGAGGGTTTAGGGATAAGGGATTAGGGTTTAAGGCATAGTATCGAGGCCGTTGAGGGTCTAGGAATAGGGATAGCATTTATGGTTTAGGGATGAGGGATTAGAGTTAAGGTATAACAGATTAGGGTTGAGGGTTGAGGGATTAGGGTTTAGGGATAAGGTTTAGGGTTGAGGGTTGAGGGATTAGGGTTTAAGGTATAGTGTTGAGGGTTTAGGGATAGGGTTTAGGGTTGAGGGACTAGAGTGAAGGGTTGAGGGATTAGGATTTGACGTTGAGGGTTGAGGGTTGAGGCTTTAGGGTTTAGGGTTTAGGGATAGGGTTGAGGGTCGAGGGATCAGAGTTAAGGGTTGACGGATTAGGGTTTGACGTTGAGGGTTGAGTACATTGAAGTTTGACGGTTGAGGGTTTCAGGATAGGGTTAAGGGTCGATGGATTAGGGTTAAAGTAGAGTGTCGAGGGTATAAGGATTAGGGATAGGGTTGGAGGGTTTAGGGATAAGGGATTATGGTTTAAGGTATAGTATCGAGCCCATTGAGGGTTTAGGAATAAGGATAGCATTTAGGGTTTAGGGATGAGGGATTAGAGTTGAGGGGTGATGGATTAGCGTTGAGGGTTGAGGGATTAGGGTTTAGGATAAGGTTTAGGGTTGAGGGTTGAGGGATTAGAGTTAAGGTATAGTGTTGAGGGTTTAGGGATATGGTTTAAGGTTGAGGGTTTAGAGTGAAGGGTCAAGGGATTAGGATTTGACGTTGAGGGTTGAGGGTTGAGGCTTTAGGGTTTAGGGTTTAGGGATAGGGTTGAGGGTCGACGGATCAGAGTTAAGGGTTTAGGGATTAGGGTTTGATGTTGAGGGTTGAGGTTCGAGGGTCGAGGGTTTAGGGATAGGGTTGAGGGTCGAGGGATTAGGGTTAAAGTAGAGTGTCAGGGGTATAAGGATTAGGGATAGGGTTGGAGGGTTTAGGGATAAGGGATTAGGGTTTAAGGTATAGTATCGAGCCTGTTGAGGGTTTAGGAATAGGGATAGCATTTAGGGTTTAGGGATGAGGGATTAGAGTTGAGGGATGACAGATTAGGGTTGAGGGTTGAGGGATTAGGGTTTAGGGATAAGGTTTAGGGTTTAGGGTTAAGGGATTAGAGTGAAGGGTCGAGTGATTAGGATTTGACGTTGAGGGTTGAGGCTTTAGGGTTTAGGGTTTAGGGATAGGGTTGAGGGTCAAGGGATCAGAGTTAAGGGTTGAGGGATTAGGGTTTGACATTGAGGGTTGAGGGTTGAGGGTTTAGGGATAGGGTTGAGGGTTGAGGGATTAGGGTTAAAGTAGAGTGTCGAGGGTATAAGGATTAGGGATAGGTTGGAGGGTTTAGGGATAAGGGATTAGGGATTAGGGTTTAAGGTATAGTATCGAGCCTATTGAGGGATTAGGATTTGACATTGAGGGTTGAGGCTTTAGGGTTTAGGGTTTAGGGATAGGGTTGAGGGATTAGGGTTTGACGTTGAGGGTTGAGTACATTGAGGTTTGAGGGTTAAGGGTTTCAGGATAGGGTTGAGGGTTGAGGGATTAGGGTTAAAGTAGAGTGTCGAGGGTATAAGGATTAGGGATAGGATTGGAGGGTTTAGGGATAGGGTTTAGGGTTGAGGGATTAGAGTGAAGGGTTGAGGGATTAGGATTTGACTTTGAGGGTTGAGGGTCGAGGGATCAGAGTTAAGGGTTGAGGGATTAGGGTTTGACGTTGATGGTTGAGTACATTAAGGTTCGAGGGTTAAGGGTTTCAGGATAGGGTTGAGGGTCGAGGGATTAGGGTTAAAGTAGAGTGTCGAGGGTATAAGGATTAGGGATAGGGTTGGAGGGTTTAGGGATAGGGTTTAGGGTTGAGGGATTAGAGTGAAGGGTCGAGGGATTAGGATTTGACGTTGAGGGTTGAGGCTTTAGGGTTTAGGGTTTAGGGATAGGGTTGAGGGTTGAGGGATCAAAGTTAAGGGTTAAGGGATTAGGGTTTGACGTTGAGGGTTGAGTACATTGAGGTTTGAGGGTTAAGGGTTTCAGGATAGGGTTGAGGGTCGAGGGATTAGGGTTAAAGTAGAGTGTCGCGGGTATAAGGATTAGGGATAGGGTTGGAGGGTTTAGGGATAAGGGATTAGGGTTTAAGGTATAGTATTGAACCCGTTGAGGGTTTAGGAATAGGGATAGCATTTAGGGTTTAGGTCTGAGGGATTAGAGTTGAGGGATGATGGATTAGGGTTGAGGGTTGAGGGATTAGGGTTTAGGGATAAGGTTTAGGGTTGAGGGTTGAGGGATTAGGGTTTAAGGTATAGTGTTGAGGGTTTAGGGATAGGGTTTAGGGTTGAGGGATTAGGATTTGATGTTGAGGGTTGAGGGTCGAGGGATTAAGGTTAAAGTAGAGTGTGGAGGGTATAAGGATTAGGGATAGGGTTGGAGGGTTTAGGGATAAGGGATTAGGGTTTAAGGTATAGTATCGAGCCCATTGATGGTTTAGGAATAGGGATAGCATTTAGGGTTTAGGGATGAGGGATTAGAGTTGAGGGATGACGAATTAGGGTTGAGGGATTAGGGTTTAGGGATAAGGTTTAGGGTTTAGGGTTGAGGGTTGAGGGTTTAGGGATAAAGTTTAGGGTTGAAGGTTTAGGGATAGGGTTTAGGGTTGAGGGATTAGAGTGAAGGGTTGAGGGATCAAGATTTGACATTGAGGGTTGAGGGTTGAGGCTTTAGGGTTCAGGGTTTAGGGATAGGGTTGAGGGTCGAGGGATCAGAGTTAAGGGTTGAGGAATTAGGGTTTGACGTTGAGGGTTAAGGTTCGAGGGTCAAGGGTTTAGGGATAGGGTTGAGGGTCGAGGGATTAGGCTTAAGGTAGACAAGAAGCGACTGAGAGACATAGAGAGGGGAGAGGTAGAGAGGTGAGGGGGAGAGATAAGTGAGATATAGAACATGAGCTAATGGAACTAGAGGTGAGATATTGTAAAGGTGCTATCGAAGGTGAGATAGGTAAAATATTAATGGATCAATCTATTGCAAGCCAAAATGTGAGCGCATTTTATCATGCTATAGAAACGGTAAAAAAAGTGTTGACCCCTGTGATCCAGGCCCACATGCTCTATTTTCATACTGATTCTACGCATGCTCTGACAAAAAAGAAGTGCTTTCATGCTATTAGGAAGTTCACATGCACATTTGACACATTCTACCACCTTTGCATGATCTTTCCACCACCTTTTCTGCTTTGCCAATTTGAGAAGGAGGAAATAACATAGTTTTCACACCAAGTTTGATATATATCTATTCAAGTTTCAATTTTTGTAGTGTTGCATTGCTAATTATGATTCAATTTAGGAATTTAACATTATAGATTGGTTAATAGTATTGTTGTTAGTAATTATATTTGAGTGTTATTCAATTTAACATTGAAAAGGAAGCAAGTGGTGAAAAACTAAAATTGTTGAGGAGTTTGATGCAAGAAGAAAAAAACACTACATAATTGGGTACTCTCTCCATTCGAATCTTTATTTTTTAGGTATGTCAAGTCTTTACATGCATGTTCTTTACATTTTCCTTAATTTTATTTCAATTACTTTATCAGGATTTATCATACACGTTTAAAATAGACACATTCCCAATCAAGAAAGCAACCTACAATCTCACATGATGCCATGTATATTTTCTACACTTGGGCTCTTTAATAATTATGTGTAATAAACAGACCTTAACATACCATGATGTCAAACTATACAAGAATAAATCCTTACAACATAATAAAAATACAATCCCACTATTATCTTGTATTCATTTCTTAGGAAGTAATATTGGTCTCTTTATCATGCTACAAACAAATTCTTCGTCATGTCGAGGAAACGATCAAGAATTACACCAACACAAGAAGAGATAGAAGCTAAGAATGCAAAGAAAGCAGTGGCTATGAGGGAACTTCGTGAGAAGAGGAAATTGGACACGATAAATGAAGACATGCCAATTGAAGAGGAACCACAACCATCACAAAGAGATATGGTATTGGCGGCACAAAGAGAACGAATGCAAAAACTTCGTGCTACGAGAGATTTGAATACCATAGTTGGAGACACATCCTCTACCGCAAGTCAACATGTAGGGACACCATCTACCACATCTCAAGTTGAGAGTACATCATCACTCACATGTGATGAAGGAGGTACGCCATCGTTCCCACCTCAACCTCAAGGTATGTCATCTATTCCATCTTCGATTGAAGGTATGCCATCTAGCCCATCTCATTTAAATATTGATGAAATTCCTAATGTTGAGATGAATTTAGCTAACTTAACACCACCTAGAATTTTGCATAGAAAGCCAAAGTATTTGATTGATATTGATGAGAATATTTTGCAGTCAATGGAAGGTAAGATTCCAAAATGCACTTGTAGAAGATATGCTCATAAGATTTGGAGATTGTTCTTTGAAAAGTTAAATGAGACTGTAAGATGTCAACTATTCATTGAAATGATGCGAAGTATAAAGTATAGGTCCATCATGAAGATTCTTGGGTTGAGAACATCAGAGGCTTCAAGTGAAAAATCTATTGTCAAGAATCTAATGAGTGCATATGAGAGTGTGGGTAACACCTCACGCACAAAAGATAGTAATGCAATACGGCGTGTGATTACATCGACTATAGTAAGTAGTCAAATGAGGAAAGCTCGTCTCATTAGAAAGATGAGTCAAGAATTGAGAATTAATAGGAAAAATTTATTAAGAGCCATTGGAAGACGCCAAAGAATTGAGGACACTAATGCCAATGAATTATGGGCGTTCTCAGGGAGACTACCACGAAAATATAAACCAATTGTTGAAGCATTGAGATCACTAATTGAAGACTTTTGGAAGAATTGCACAAGGGTATCTCTGAATCAAAGGGATGTGGTAAGAAGGAGAATCAGTAGTCAAAACCGTGAGCCACATCCAAAGCATTTTTTGGATGAAACTCAAACACAGTTTTATGGTAAATTTCTAGAGAAGTATCCTCAAATTAAAATTTGTCAAAGATATTTTGAAATACTAAAACCTTTCTATGTCAAGATAAATCACACACACACTACTTATTGTTGTAGATTACATATTGAATTTTCTAACCATTTTGATGCTTATAGGTCTATATGTTTAGATATGCATACTAATAATGTTTTGCAGGGTTGTGCCATATGTGCCCCACCAACATCTTCAAGAGACTTCATATCAAGAATTTTATGTGAAAGAGAGGAAAGTCAAATATTCTACAAGAAATTATGCTTGGATGGCACATGTCATTGTTGCAGTGGCTTGCAACATTTGCCAATATGTGAACATATGGAAAGAACACATGCGGTTGGAAATGAACTAGTAGAGTTTGGAAAGTATAAAACAGTGGCATACAATACAAAAGATGGTAAAGAAGCCAAGAGGTATGAATTGGTTATGGAAAAGATTCTAGTGTATCAGTTTATGCCTATATTTCGTGACATCATAGAGCTCGATGGTTGGACTTGCAATTCAAGTTATGGAAGGACACATTTCCAGTTGGTAGCATTGTTTCAGTTGTCAACTTTGCAGAGAACTACAGTCTATAGCTATAGCGTGAGGTGCAATCACATTATTACAACTCCACACAGGTTTCTATATTTGTGCACATCGCATTCATTCATGCGAATGATAGTATAGAGGATGACAGAAAGATCATAAGGGAGTATAATTTCTATATTAGTGATGATCGCACGCATTCTATGGAGTTCGTACAAGGTTGCTTTCAGATGTTCTACAATGATTTGTCTAGAAGAGGCATATCGTTTAGTCAACATATCATATGGTCAGATAACTATGCGTCACAATTCAAGAATTCACAGAATTTCTATTGGCTGAGTAGGAGACATAATTTTACAGGTATTCAGCATATGTGGAACTTTTGTGAGGCTGGGCATGGAAAGGGGGAGCATGATGGTGCAGGAGCATGTATCAAAAGAGCCATAGCATGAGAGGAGTTAAAGTATAAAGACAATGCAAAGTTGACAGATGTAAAATTAATTGTCGAGTGGTGTAATGCTTCCATGGGTCCAGGTAATGAAGGTAAGTCTTCAGTTTGTAGATTTTTTTGGTTGATAGATGATACTAACATTGCACCATATGAGGACTATTGTACACTGACAAGATCAATTAAGATGCACTCTTTTAGAAGCTCAATTGCAAGTTCATGGAGTATCCATATGCGAAAGACGTCATGCTTTTGTTCTTCCTGTACAATTCAAGTCTGGGATGAGTGGGAGTCAAAGGAGTGGGTTGACGAATGGTAGTTAAGTTATCTTAGCCCACTTGACATGTATCGACCCCCGACGGCACTGAACTAACACAGATGGAATTATCAGTTGACTTTGACCACATATCAGATTTAGTTCAACCAGGTAATATAGGGCACATATATGCATCTAATTTCATCTAGTTTAACCAGGTAATGTCATCTTACTTTGTAGTGTTTTTGTAATGTTGACTAATTTCATCTAATTTGCTACACATATCAATGTAGGGCACGTAAATATAGTTATTGCAGATGAAGATAATGAAGAGGGAATAGATTATTACTTATGTCGTTGTGTTGAGGCCAAAAAGAAAATGGAGGCCCTTGTTACAAATGGAGAAAATATCGAATACCCTATAGGCTCAGTGGTTATTACTGGAACATGGCTTAGAAGGTACCCACATAAGAGTGTTAGTATTTGGTTGTTTCAGGACTTTGACACACATCAGAAGATTCTTCATTACTTGAACCTTGTCGTGCCATCCAATGTTTATTTGATAAAGTATCGGGGTAGACCTTTGAACAAAATTTTGTGGAAGGTGCGTGAGTCTGACCATGAAACAATACTTGACACAATAAAGAGTAGAGCAAATCCGGATGGTTCATTGGATTAATTTGTAAGTATTCACATTGATTTTGTAAAGTCATGTTACATTGAGTTGTAAGTATGCACATTAATTTGTAAGGTTTGTCTTTTTTTATTTCCTGCTGCATTTTTACACATACACATTTTTACAACATCATGGTATGCATTTTTGATGTCCTACTCCTGATGCAACCAAACTGATAGTTCCAACACATCCGGATGGGTACGTTTAGGCTAGCCATTGTTTTGTTTTTCACCCAAACATGTCGAAACAGTTCGAGCTACATTGTACCGACGATATCCCTGAAGAGTCCAAAGTGCGAAAAGGAAGCAATCTTTGACGAGAAGTTACTCAAAAACTGTGTCACTTAGAAACATTCTGTCTAAGGCAACATGATCACGTAGAGTGCCTCTACAATAACCTCTCTCAATTTTTATATCTTTGAGGCATTTGCCCGTGGTGAAAGGTTTTCTGCTGCCCCAAAAATTGTCAGAAGGAGGCAGTGTAAAGTTGCAAAGGGGTGTAACTTTCATCCTGCTCTTGATGTGACCAAATTGACTATTCCAACACATCTAGATGGGTACATTTACACTAGGCATGGTCCTGTTTTTCACCCAAACATGTCGAAACAGTCCGAGCTACATTGTACCGACGATATCCTTGAAGAGTCCAAAGTGCAAAAAGGAAGCAATCTTTGACGAGATGTTACTCAAAAACTGTGTCACTTAGAAACATTCTGTTTGAGGCAACAAATCATGTAGAGTGCCTCTACAATAACCTCTCTCAATTTTTTATATCTCTGAGGCATTTGCCCGTGGTCAAAGGTTTTTTGCTGCCCCAAAAATCATCAGAAGGAGGCAGTGTAAAGTTGCAAAGGGGTGTAACTTTCGTCCTTCTCTTGATGCGACCGAACTGACTATTCCAACGCATCTGGATGGGTACATTTACGCTAGGCATGGTCCTTTTTTTCACCCAAACATGTCGAAACAGTCTGAGCTACATTGTACCGACGATATCCCTAAAGAGTCCAAAGTGTAAAAAGGTAGCAATATTTGACGAGATGTTACTCAAAAAATGTGTCACTTAGAAACATTCTATTTGAGGCAACACGATCACGTAGAGTGCCTCTACAATAACCTCTCTCAGTTTTTTATATCTCTGAGGCATTTGCCCGTGGTGAAAGGTTTTCTGCTGCCCCAAAAATCATCAGAAGGAGGCAGTGTAAAGTTGCAAAGGGGTGTAACTTTCGTCCTACTCTTGATGTGACAAAACTGACTATTCCAACACGTTTGGATGAGTACATTTACGCTATGCATGGTACTTTTTTGCACCCAAACATGTCGAAACAGTCCGAGCTACATTGTACTGACGATATCCCTGAAGAGTCTAAAGTGCAAAAAGGCAGCAATATTTGACGAGATGTTACTCAAAAACCATGTCACTTAGAAACATTATGTCTGAGGAAACGTGATCATGTAGAGTGTCTCTACAATAACCTCTCTCAGTTTTTTATATCTCTGAGACATTTGCCTGTGGTGAAAGGTTTTCTGCTGCCCCAAAAATCGTCAGGAGGCAGTGTAAAGTTACAAAGGGGTGCAACTTTCATCCTGCTTCTGATGCGACCAAACTGACTATTCCAACGTGTCCAGATGGGTACATTTACACTAGGCATGGTCCTATTTTTCACCCAAATATGTCGAAACAGTCCGAGCTACATTGTACCGACGATATCCCTGAAGAGTCCAAAGTGCAAAAAGGTAGCAATCTTTGACGAGATGTTACTCGAAAACTGTGTCACTTAGAAACATTTCTTCTGAGGAAACATGATCACATAGAGTGCCTCTACAATAACCTCTCTCGGTTTTTTATATCTCTGAGGTGTTTGCCCGTGGTGAAAGGTTTTATGCTGCCCTAAAAATTGTCAGAAGGAGGCAGTGTAAAGTTGCAAAGCATTGCTAAGAAATCCTCAATACTCAAACACTCCAATGAACTGAAGCAACTTCTTCTTAGGCGCAAATGTAAGGGTAGACAAGGGGAAAATAGTGCCTAGATGACTTAGTGCATTTCTATGTCTTCATTCACATGTTTAAATGTTTGAGAAACTCTCCTTTACTAAGCGCTTGTCCTCATGTCAATGTTAAGCTTTATACCTCCTAGGCGCTGAATTAGGTGATGTCATTAGATACAACTTACCCTTAGGCGCCAATGTAACTTCTTCAATCCATCACACTTCTAGGCACTCAAATTTGAGGTCTTGGACTTGTATCTTATTCCTAGGTGCAATTGGATGATCTTCCTAGATCTGGGCGCTCATGATGGTGGGAAATTACATGAAGGGGCACCTAAGTCCAATTTGACTTTGTATTTGATATTTTATGACTCCAATTGACTAGGAATGGCTCAATTTCTAAAGTGCTGACTCAATAATGTAAGTTTAAGGTCTTTTCCTCCTAGGCGCCAATTAATGAGTTCACTAGATGCAATTTCTCCTTAGGCGCCAAAACTAGATAGTAGAGACAAGAGGAGGCGCCTAGCATCAATTTAGGCTCATTTCATTATTTGTAAGACCTTGAATGATTAAACATGCTTGAAGTAAGCCTTTCTCTCTTGGAACTTACTCAATGATATAGATTTGTGATACTTTATCTAAGGCGCCAATCTAGATCTATATGGAGGTGAAAGAGCGCCCAAAATCATGAAGCTTTATACTTGGCATTTTTATGCTTTAAATAATTATGAAGGTCTTAGGATGACTTTTCCCCTCTAGGTGCCTACTCTTAGATGTCCTTGGATGCAATTTCAATCTAGGCGCTCATGGAGGTATTGAATGACAAGCAAAGGCGCCTTAGCTTACTTAGCCCATTTCTTTGGATTTTGATGATCTTGACTCTTAAATGCCATCTAGTCTCATGCTCTTAGGCTCTCCTCTTACAAGGTGCCATATTGAATAGATTTAAACTCTCTTGTTTTGCTTAGGCACCAATTTAAGGTCATTTTGAAGGCAAAGAGTGCCTAGAATCCATTTGACTTAGCTTTTAACATTTCAACAAGTTTAAGCAATGGGAGAGATCTCATCAAGGAGTCCACTCAAAGGATTGTTTCATGTCAACTCTTCCTAGGCGCCAATGTGTGATTAGATGACAAGGAAAGTGCGCCTAAACTCCAAACATTCAATCAATCTTCATATACATACTTATCTCCTTCAAGGCGCTCAAAGTGGTTAACTCATTCTTCAATTCCTTATTCTAGTTGGTTCTAAGACCTTTAGGTGCTGTTATTCACCAATTCAAACCTTCAAACACTTTTAAGGTGCTCAAAGTGATGTCCATCACCAATCCACTCCTTAGGCGCTCAAATTTGATTGTAGAAGCAAGAAATTGCGCCTAAGGTTTATGTTGTTCAAGACCTCCTTTGCAAGGTGCCTTAGATGACGATCAAGGTGTGAAAGTGTGCCTTACTTGAATTTGGATTATTCCTTGATATTTTAAGGCTTTTAACACTTGTTTGCACCCTTGTATGATTACATCACCCTTAGGCACTCATTTTGAGGTGTTATTCATCTACTATGTTGCCAAGGCACCAAAATTGGTGATATGAAGCATGAAGGGTGCCTAAACTCATAATGTGTTTTCCTTGTCAAATTTTCAATGCTTAAGGTCATTTGTATCAATTCCATTCAAGGCACCATAACTTGGGATGATCAGGCTATCAGACTTAGTCTTTTTCAGGATCTCAAACATAAAGAATAACATGATGATTCATTTTTTTGTATTGCATATAGTTGACATTGTATGCTACTCATAAAGAATATTAATATTTTTTGTTCAACATGATGATTCATTTTTTTTTTAAATACAACTTTTATCTTTTAGTTCCAAAATGAGGTTTAGGTGATACTTGAATAACAATAGCTAGCTTATTGGATCAACAAACATCCTATGTAATACAATTGGACTTTAAATATTTGAAGTAGCCATCTACAAATATCCATTCAAACGTAGATTTATAATGCAAGTATGGATGCCATCAATAAAAAAGATTTGTATTAACCAAATATCTATATAGGCATACATCAATATCTGTCAATATAAGTATAACATATATACAAAATATCCATATAGGCTTTCAAGAATGCCATATAGGCATACAATGTCAACTATATGCAATACAAAATATATCACCACAAATGCCATATAGGCATACAACAAAGGAACACAATAAAAAGTCATTCCCCTCTAGCTGGTGAAGAGAATAGATCATGGGCAGCCTTTGATCTTCTAGGGGATGGAGACGCGCATGTGGGTGGTCTACTACGAACTCGAGGGCTGCTCCTCCTATTTAGTTCTTCTTGCATCTTTAGATGTTACAATAAAAAGTATAGACATTAATATATAGAAATTACATGTTATAAAAAATGAAACATTTAATAAAATAATCACTTACCGCTACCATATAATATGTCTCCTCACTTGCCTCAGTAGCAGGAATAGGCTATGGTGATGTCATGTCCTATAGAAACCATCCAGATAGAAATTAAACTTTAAATCAATAATCTTTTGATTTTTCAAAAATAAACAACTATAACAATGAATGTAAATTGAAATTTACTAATCTGCCTCATACCCCTATCAATGCCATGGAGCTATGAATCGCAGAGGTCACACAATGCTCCATTGCCCTATGAACATCGGGAGGTGTCTCTGCAGCTTGCATCATCTAGAAATAAAACAACATTATTCAATTACGAAAACTATAATAGTGATGCAAATCATGGCTCCTAACATACACACACATTCATCTAAACATGGAAGTACACACAATAAAGCACACAAGTCACATACAAAAATCTAGTAAGTACAATTCATTCATTAAACTATTTATTTTATTACCTCTGTGAAGCTTTGAAGTCCACCACCGCTAGCAGGTGTTGTCGTGAAATTTCTAATATTAACCTATTCAACATCCAAAATCAGATATTAGAATACCATTCATATAACGATGCTATTCACATGTAAAATTTATAATTGTTTACTAGTTACATACCCCGACAGTAGATGATCTAGTGTAATATGCAGGTGGAGAACCACTGAAAACTGCATCAACGCTATGACCCTAAAATTTCATTAAAATCATCAAACTAAATTAGTTAGTCTTGCATTTCAAAAATGAAATTTAATAAACTTGCTAATATTTACCTGAGTATCAAGGCCGAAAGTCTCACTCGGGAGGGTATCTGTCATCACCATCTGCTCAGCTACAGATGTATCTTGTGCACCTATGTCTTGACTATCCATGGGGTCATAACCACAGGTTGACCCGCAAGCCTGACAAGCATGGGGTGGGACCCTACTCCTCGTACTATCTCCCAACCCACTCTATGCTACTGGACTGGCATGCTCTATGATGCTCTGGGTCAAGGTACTAATGGACTGAAGTGTATCGACTTCAACACTCTCCTTCACAATGGAAGGGATAGAAACATGCTCATGGGCTGGTCTACTGATTACTCGTCTCACTACCCACTGTGGGTCAACATGTGCCCCTGGTCTATCTTGTGCCGACCCCCCAACTCTACTCTGGAAGTCCCGCATATCAAAATAGTTTGGCACTTTATTGAGGACAAACTCGCAGTAGAGTTTCCTCAAAAAGTATTGTGGGACCTCATTATTATTGCATGGAGGATGGTCAAAAACATCCACCACCTCTGCCCAAAATTGTCTCTTATCACTTGGTTGTTGTACCAATGGATAGGGAACCTCTTGCATGTAATGGGTGGAGGTTGATTTGTTTGTGGGTTTGTGAAAATCGAACACAAGTCTAATTTTGTAATTTGTAATTTTTTCACATCTTGGTATGACAGCTTGTCTGCATAATAGTCTCTAAACTCTCTCCTTTTATCCGTCCAACTAGATATTTGCTTGCTAATTGAATCTACATTTGACAACATAGATTCAAGAGATTCAGCAAGCATGGACCTATGCAAGGTTGAAGTGGAAGGATCTTTCAACCTTGCAATTATATCTTCAATTTCTTTTTTGTTATTTTCAATTTGCCCCATTATATTTTCTTGTGTTCCAGGGGCATGTTGAGGAATGGATGGAGGAGGTTGTTGTTCTGTAGGATTTTGTGGATTTTGAGGAGGAGGAGGAGGAGGTGCATTAACATTTCCTGACAATTAACAAAATACACATCAAAAATCAACTCAAACCTACCTATTTAGAAACAAATTCAAATAAAAAACAAATAAAACTCACTCATTTGGCGTACTCGACATCGTGGCGGCATTTTGGTGATGAATTAGCAATATTTTGGTGTTGAATTATCTTTTCCAAAATGTGAGCACGCTTCCTAGGGTTTGCAAGCCGCGGGGATAGAGGAGAAAAATAGAAATAAAATGAGATGACAAGCTTTATTTATTTATTTATAATAGTTCATAACGCGCTCGCATTATAACATGCTCGCGTTATGCATTATTTTTTTTTAAAAACCATTTGGCCACTTTTTGGCCCCCCATCTTTTTGCACTTACCCTTGTGTCCTTAAATTCACAATCTGATTTCTTGCCTCTTCAAGATCAGAAGATACTCTTTCAAGATCTGAAAATGCTTTGTACTTTGATTCTTTTTCTTGTTGTAGCTGCAACTCTAATCTTTGCTTCTCCTTTTTGTATTTCTTGATCTCACCCAGAGCACACATGAGTTCTCCTTCTATATCAACTTCACACTCCTGTTCATCATCACTCATAATGTGATTTCATTCTTGTGAATCAGATTAGACCTCATTTCCTTCATGTGAATGTCTCCTTTCATTGTCACTTTCCTCAAACACCAAGCTGACCTCTCCTTCAAGTGCATCACCTTGATAGATTCTAATCAACTCCTTCCACACATCCTAAGCTATTTCGAAAATGCATAACTTTACAAGAAACTTCATTAGATAATCCATACAGAATAGCCTTCTTTGTTGTATGATTGCATTCATAAGCCTTTTTGTTACTTGTAGTATTAGGTGATTGAGAGGAAATGAAATACCCATTCTCAACTGACATCCACACACCATACCCTAAAGAAGATAGATAGGCTTGCATTTTAATATACCAAATAGAGAAATATGAACCATTAAAGAAAGGAACTCTAGAAAACTCTTCCTCTAATTGAATACCTGACTCAACTTGTGAGACCTTTCTATCAACCGATTTTAGATCACCATTTGAGTTTGGTATAGATGGTACCTTTTGACCAGTATGTAACTTGGCATTTTTCTTTTCTCTATTTCTTTTGTACTTTCCCATGGTACTCCACTATCAGGACCTACCCAAGCCTATTAGACTTCCACAGGGAACCTATGCTTTAATACCACTTGTTGGAGTACAGGACCAGTAAGGGGGGGTGAATCAGTGGTCTATAAACCATAAAAACTTCTTGCAACTTTTAATTCACTGAAAGGAAAAATACAAGAGACTCAAGGTTTCATTAAACACATATACATAGGAATAATGATGATAAGAATGAACAAGACCATCATAACACAATCATTAAGACATACAGATAGACATAATCATAAAGCATAACACCAGTTTTGATGAGTGGAAAAACCGTTAAAAGGGATAAAAAACCACTCTTAAATTCCTTCACTTTATTCAGCCTCACTGGCAAAAATGTTTCTGGGAGCACCAATTCCTTATGGAGCACCAACTCCAATAAAAAATAAGAGCACCAACTCCAATATCAATAGGAAAACCCACTCCCTGACACAGCCTCAGTGGCAGTAAGTTTGCAAGAGCACCAACTCTCTGCATACAGAAATTAAAAAAAATTAATTCAAGGGATTACCCTGATTCTCTACAACACAAAACCTTATAACTCCTTTTGTTTTCACTCAACAAAGTCTCCTTCTCAAACATAACCTACAATTATGACAAGCAACCTCACCACTTTTTTTTTTCCATCTGCAATTATTGCAAGCAACATCACCACATGTATATCCTTCTATGCTATTGTAGAAAGCTCTTACATAACACTCTATTTACTCTTTCCATAAGCATTGTCTTAATGTCAATTTCAGTTCCCTTCCCTTACACTACGGGCTCCATAAGCACTTTTCCTTTTGATCTGATAGCTAGACATCCAAATCATCGACCCTCACAAACTCAAACATCACACACTTCTCAGAATGAATTTTCCTGGCCCTCTGCATCATTAGAAGTTTCAAAAGACCATTTTAGGGCTTTTTATATCCTTTTGCCCATCAATTTTAGATTACCTTGAATGACCGTTAGCATTCAAAAAGAAAACAAAAGGCAACTGTTTGATCTCTTTTCAAGCCAACTAAAGCATTTAATCAGGGTCATCGATATCCTTTTTGGCACCTAAGTCTTAAAACATAACCAGATGACCAGTTCTACTAGGTCGAGGGGCCAGTGTTCCCACAATCTTGAGACCCTTAAGTCGTTACTTAAGTTATGACTATACCTGTTTAGCAAGTCACTTTTTAATTAGAACAAAAGATAATACGGGTAACACAATGTGACTTAGGTATTACATTTAGGGTTTTTGTTCCCTAAGAAGCTTAAACCAATAAACCTTAATCTCAAAAAATGAACCCTAAAGCAAGAACCCCTGGTTAGCAATTCCATATCAACAACTCCATATGACACTAGATCAATATAGCACTGGCAATAGACACCTTGATCAGCATTGGCAACAAACATCTTATTAACATCATAGCAACAAACCCTTTGCAAACTTTGTGAAAGAAGATGAAAACCACCACTCCAATCCTGTTAAACTTGTCAATATTGTGAAACATATGAATCACATGAAGTGTCTTATACAAGATGAACCTGATCCTGAAAACATTAATGTCCTGATCTTGACTTGAAGACAATAACATGAGGCAACAAACTGTAATGCCACTATTCAACACTGCCACTATGAAGATAGGATAAGTGTGAAGATAGCATGACAACTGAGGTAAGAACAACAAACCAACAATCCAAACACCATTACCAAGGATCACATCACTGAACCATATACAAGCATAAAATTCTGATTCCCATGTGTGTCACACCAATGTCACTAATGAAAAACATGTGACATCAACTCCACAACTCCCTCAACACATCCAACACTGTCATTGCATGCACAACATCAACAACACACTCAACATCTCTGCCACTAAGACTCAGCATCAACAACTTCAAACCAGTATAGAGAATGAAGCATTGAATGAAAGCACCCTAATTCTTGATCAAACACTTCTAATGATTTCATCAAGGTGATCCAACTCCAAACAATAGGGCCTCCTCATACCTTGAAATATGTCACACACTGCAACAACATCTTGAGGACATACATCCTGATCTTTGTCACATACTGAATACTGAACAAGACAATGAACTAGTCAATCAACACCATATGACAACACTCCTTTTGACATCAATGACAACAACATTTATGTCTGTAAGCATTACCTTCCACATGTTTCATTGCTTTGCCCCTATGGCATCCGTAAAACAATGAGTGTTAAATGAAGAAAGAAATATTCTATTAAATAATATTCATGAAATATGGGTGGATGTAAAATTAAATCCAAACTAGAAATCATATCAGGTAATTTATAATTTAAAACTTAATAATTTGAAATAATTTGGTATGGTGGCGTTTAATGGAATTCAAAGTTATCCTATCTGATTCTGAGTGCCTTAAAAAGATGATTCAATACTGGGGATTAAACTTTAAATTCATCATAATATTCTGGGAATGCTAGTGATATTGTTCTGATGGTGGCAGATAAGGATCCTATCATTCAATCTATTATCCATTTGATTCGAGAGGCCAAGATTCTTAAGGTTTGTAGATAGTCTTGTCTCTAAAATTATAGTTGCTGCTTGATATGCAACGCTGGTGCCCTTTGAAATATTCCAAGAGACCACCTTTCATCAGTAGCAATGGGAGAGAAATTTGAGGAAGCTCCCTACGCATTATATTAGACTATTTCAAATCCACCAAAGACTTTTCTCACTGCCTCAATACTCTCCACCTAAATATATACTCAATGGGCATCCTATGAATTAAATTAGACTGTCTGAACATGGTTAATAAGAGATAGTTGTAGATATAGAGATAACTTATATCGCAATTTAAAGGAAATTTTACCTCCTTCATAAATATCCATTGGGGTTGGGATGATATGGTACAAGACATCAGTGCAGCATTAACTTTGTAGGTGAAAATATTCAAACATTGAGATTTATACAAAACCTAGAATCTTACATATGGCCTGATAGCCTATTTAACAAATCTGTTCTCACTGAAATTGAATGAAATTCATCAGAACTTCTAATCCTCTTTAGAAAATTACAACCTCTATCTCGAAGCCAAAATACTACATGGTAGAGAGTATCTGCCTCTTAGTGAATAGAGAAAACTGAACTCCCTGCATAAATGATTACTTAAGAAATCTTCATAGTAGGCTGACCTTAAATCAACTCAGACCACATTGATAATGATAAATTATCCTCTTTATCGAGCATGTTGCATAATGACATGCAGATTTCTATCACATCGCAATCAAGACAGCTCTTCAATACTGCTATAGAAGATACAAAGGATAATATTTAGGAAATGTTGTGCAAGCTCATGGTAGCTACAAAACTTTGATGCAATGGATATACTGTACGACTTATTTTGTCAGATTTTGAATGCTCAATTAAAGGGTATATGCAATTATAATGTATCTGATTATTGGTCTAAAAACTGGATGAATTATGCAAGCAGCTCCATGATCCATCGTTTATTTAACTGTTCCAAATTATTCAGACAACTTCAAAAATCGATGACCTTTAAATTATTTTTCATGCTTTATCCTGTCAGGACATGAATTTGTCACCCTTGATATGGCATCCAAATTGATGTCATGTTTTTGAGCTAAGAAAATAATGAATATCAAGGCAGGCAAGGAAAAATATTCTTAAACTTCTGCATAGTATGAGAGATATTGCTATAAATAAGGCAATATGTTAGACATTTTGCATCATTTCAGTAAGTATATATAGACAACAATATACTTTCTCAAACTAGTATAATGCATACACATGAATATGATCAACTTACAAGTTCCAAAAGCTAGAATTTAACCTAGGGAGAATTTTACATGAAAGAAGACTAACGTTTGATGGAAGACAAACTTGAAACTAGCAAACATAAAGGACAAAAACTTCTTAATGGAACTTATAAACATCTAAAATGTAGAACTTTGACTATCAGAGGCTAATGTTTCTGTGCGATTGGTATTGTGTAGGAGGTCTGATATGGTAGATGTTAAATTGGAAGCAGCTACACCTTCCATGAAAGATGTCTTGAGGCTCTCCAAGACCTTGGCTACATCCCTCATGGAAGGTCGTTCTCCTGGTGATTCACTGGTACAAAGCAAGCCAACATAAATGAAAGACAGAAGATATCTATTGTCTTCCATGTTTTCATTCACATCTCTAAATAGCCCGCTATGAACAATATCTGCCAGTCTGTTTGGAAAAGCTGACCTCACCCACTTTTGCAAGTTCATGTCTCCCTCAAACATGTCATCACTTGGCCTCTTCCTAGTAACCATCTCTAATATCAGAATTCCATGACTATAAACATCTCCCTTTATAGAAACACTCCCGCCCAATCCATACTCTGCAATCAATTTTATTCATGAAATTGTTAAAAAGCTATTAAGGGAAATGATACTGCCAATATAAAGAAGACTTAAAAACTTTACCTGGAGCAATATAGCCAATAGATCCTCTGAGTGCAAATGTTGTTGTACTTAGTGAATCTATGGAATTTGTAGTAGTTAACCGGGATATACCAAAATCAGTCACAAGGGCTGTCATGTTGGCATCCAGGAGCACATTGCTAGGTTTTAAATCATAGTGCACAATTTGCAAAGGGCAATCATGATGTAAATATTCCATGCCATGGGCTACATCTATAGCAATGCTCAAACATTCACTCAACCCCAATTTACAAAAGTCCTGATCATCTCTGTCAGGGTGCAAATGTTTTTCCAAGCTCCCATTAGGTGCAAATTGAAGAACCGAACCTTTGAAGCCAGGGTAGAAAAATGCACTTATGATTCTGATGAGATTACGGTGTTGAATCCTCCCTAACACTTTGCACTCTGTCTTAAAGCTCTTTTGGGCTTCTTCCGTCTGCAAATTAAGAGCCTTGATGGCAACTATATTACCATCCCTCAAAATGCCTTTGTAGACTGATCCAAAATTACCCACTCCAAGCAAGTTGGACTCATCAAATCCAGACGTTGCAATAACAAGATCTTGATAAGAAAATTTTGGATAGCTGAGCCTTTGAAAAATAAAGTTTGAGGGATGGAATAGTTGTCTTGAATGTTTATGCCTCCATAGCATTCTGATAATGAAGGAGCATAAAATAAATGCAATGGTTCCAACACTGATAAGACTATTTTTTTGAGCAGTGAATGTTTTTCTGGGGTCTGATTTGGGCATGGAGGTAATGAATAATTTGTTGGGCCACATAGGCCAAGGTTTCCCATAAACAATGTTATAACAGTTCTATTTGGAAACAACCCTCCTTGTGGAATCTGCCCTGACAAATTATTGAAAGAAACATTCATGTAGTGAAGTACTTTTAGTCTTTCAAGGGACATTGGTATTGAACCTGATAAAAAATTGGCAGAAAGATCCATTTCTTGGAGATTTTGTAATTTGGAGAGTGAATCTGGTATTGGACCTTCAAAGGCATTGTGGGATAGATTTAGATGCTCTAATGCCGTGCAGTCTCCTAGAGAATTTGGAATCACCCCAGTAAGTCGATTTCCAGAGATGTCTATGGCTTGAGCCATTACAATTTTACTTATCTCCTGAGGCAAGGACCCTTGCAGAGAATTGCATGAAAGATTGAGGTAGAATTGCAGGTTTTTAAGGCTGGCAATGACTTCACCAGGAATCCTTCCCCCTAGTCTATTGTAAGACAAGTCAAGAAGTTCCAACTTCTGGCATCCTTCTAAACTAACAGGGATCTCCCCTGACAACTTGTTGTGCTGAAGATGAAGACGCCTTAGCTCTAGGAGGCTACCAAGAGAATCTGGTATTTTTCCAGATAACTGGTTGTGTCTGAGATTTAAGAGTCCGAGATGTTGCATTTGACCTATCTCACTTGGAATGCTTCCTTCTAATTTGTTCCCACCCAAATACAATCTTTCCAACTTATGGAGTCTTTTCATTTCAGACGGAATATTACCGCTAAAAAGATTACCCCCTAAACTTAAGTAGGTTAAGTTTGTCAGATTGGTGATCTGTTGTGGTATGCTGCCGCTTATCATGTTGTCTGTTAAATGCAACAAAGAGAGACTGGAAGACAGTTGGCCTATGGATTGGGGTAGTACACCAATGAAATGATTTCCTGATACTGCTACTTGTTCCAAGGAGGAGCAGTTTGTGAGAGCAGTGATAAAAGACAATGTGTTAGTGTTGTCACTAACAAGTCGATTGGTATGTAGGTAAAGCTTGTTGAGGAGGTTTAACTTACCTAGCTCCATTGGCACCATTCCAGTCAGTTGGTTTTGACCTAAAGAAAGTCCTGTGAGACTGGAACAATTTCCAAGGGAGTTTGGTATGTTTCCACTAAGCTGATTTCCCCATAAACTGAGGAGTTGCAAATTGGAGAGCTTGGTACCAATTTCCCATGGAATATGTCCACTAAGCTGGTTTTGATATAAAGCTAATATATTCAATTTTGAGAGATTTCCTAAAGAACTGGGAATGGGGCCTGACAATAGATTTGCACAAAGGTTGAGCTTCTTTAGCTGAGACAGGGCTCCCAATTCAGGAGGAATGGTGCCTGTGAGATCATTTTGTCCCAAATCTAATACAACTAAGGCGGACAGATTTTTGAAAGAAAGAGGAATGGTACCGGTGAGATTGTTTGCTCCCAAAAGAAGGATCTTCAAACTTGCGAGGAGACTCAGCTCTGGCGGAATGCTGCCATGCAGTTGGTTAAAGGAGAGTTGCAGGTACTACAAACTGCGGCAAGCGGAGAGAGAGGGGGGAATTGTTCCTTGTAATTGATTGTCGTTCAGCCAGAGTTTCTGCAGATGGGGAAGTTGGCCTAGTTGAGGTGGAATGGTACCAGTGAGGGCATTGTTTGAGAGGTCTAGGGATTGAAGAGAGGAGAGATTTCCGAGCAGAGGAGAAATGGTGCCGTCCAAATTCATGAGGGATAAGTTGAGGGCGAGGACGGAATGAGAAGAGCAGTCGCAGGTAAGGGCGGTCCAATTGCAGAGGGGGAGAGAGGGAGTCCAGTCGGGTAGCAAAGTGGTGTTAGTAGAAATGGCAGCTTTGAATTGCAAGAGCAAATGTTGTTGTTGTTGATGATGAGAGTGAGGAAAAGCAGAGATTGAAAAGAAGTAAAGCACGAAAGGGAAGAAGAAAAGAGGAGCCACGGTAGAGCAAACAATAGAATGGAATGGAATGGGGATGGAGGAATAAATAGTGGACGTCCAAGCATTTAGTTGTCATTTAGTGGACGTCCAAGCTTCTTAATATATTATTGTTTTCAAAGCATTTTGTTGGAAAATATGTTTTAAGAAATAATGTATGTGTACAAATGATATGAATAGTCAATCCTATCTAAAATGTGATTTCCATTTCTTATAAATTATTGGTCAATAAAAATTATTAACTTCAAAAAGCTTTGAGGTGTGTAATAGATTACAAATATTAAATATTAAATAAATGAATAATGAAGAAAGATGAATTTTCAATGGAAAAATAAATTGAGCTTTCATGTTAATTTTATATTATTTTTGACTTATAAGAAAAGTAGATTTATTGAATAACAATTTTTTTAAATATATTTATTTATTTTTTACATGGTATTATATTAATTAAAAGAAAATAATTATTTTCAAATACACTTATCCATTTTTTTTATAGTATAGTGTTTTATTAAGTGAAAAAAGTCTATTACATTAGTATAAATATTTTAAATACATTTATTTAATATCTCTCTACATCTTTTAAATATATGTACTTAGAATATCTATGTTAATATCTTAAATACGTAACTATATTTTTAAATAAAAGATTTATTTATTTAAGAGTTATTTTATATTACTTTACACACATAAATTTTTAATTTTAATTTAAGATTTATTTTATTTGATTTATTTTTTTGATAGTGGTCAAAGAGGTCACTCCCATTGTATTAATTTCAAAAACAAGTTGTATAGAGGTCACAAGAAGAGCAGAAGTCTTCAATACAAACAAAGAGTCTAGACTGCACAAATAATAAATTGAAAACATGTCTTCAGCCTATGGGATAAGTTACTCAGTGATAGTTCCTTCACTTGCAGACTTTCATGGATTTACTTGAGACAAGGATCTTCTACACAACTTCCTATATAGTCTACATGCTAGCCCAAACCTTGCCTTTCCTTGGGTTGACTAGGCTTGGAAATGTTGGGCATGTTGCTAGTGAGTATAAGGTCTATGATTGCTATCCTTAGTTGCAAAAGGATAATTCCTTGGCACACTTCAAGAGAGTGAATGATGAATTTACTATGCACATTATAAGGATGTTGCAAGGGGACTTGAGTAGAAGACTATCAATCCAAGCTATGAATCTAGTTAGGAAACATGGGCCATATTGGTTTATTCAATTCCCTAGGTTTACATATTTGAGAATCTAAGGCTTCATAGGAATGCCTTACTGATTGCCAAAATGTCCCACAGATATAATTGTGTTGCTAGAGCTTACTAGGCAAATTTGCACAGCACACAAATTGTTAAAAGGGCTACACAAAGATTTGGTACCATTTCCCCTCATTGAAGGGGTTTATTGTCTTGTCCTACTCCCAATGTTGTTGAAGAGTCAGATGTTGAGTTGCAGATGTATCATATTCTCTTCTATAGATATATAAAGCATTTTGATCTATTTCATAAGATGAAGAAGCATGTAAGAAAAAACTATTTTCATGAGGAACAATTGGAAAATTTATGGGCTAATTGCAATGATGAACATGAGGTCAGAAAGAAGAAATTCTCTAGGCGCCCACTTGATTTTATTAAGATGTTTTAGATCTCTATAGTACCACACCAGGTAGTGGTTGATGGAGAATTGGTTCAAGAGACTGAATGGAGGGTAATCTTTGAACAACTAATTCTTCCTCCAAACTGGGCTGAAGAAGAAGTTATATCGTTGGATGAAATAATGAAAGACAATATCAGGTATAGTAAAAGGTGGGTAGATGTACAGGTGGCTCAATTGGTTGCTCAACATATACCTTTGACATACACTCCACTACAACCCAAGAATAGAATAATAGTTGAAGATTCTACTAGAGTAGGGCCTTCTGGAGGAGAGGACACATCAGGTCCAAAAGGAAAAGTAGTGGATTTGGATGGTGAAGAAATTGAAGATGAGGTTGTGGCATCTCCTACCAAATATAAAGGGAAAGTAAAAGAGAAAAAGATGAGGGGGAGTCAGAAACCTCCTCCCACTGGGCAATTCTACAAGAGGAAAGAAAATGAGAAGGCTAAGGGCCAAGGACCAAAAAGATCTAGGAGGAGTAAAAAAGATCAAACCTCTCAGGCACCTTCTAGACTGTCACCTCCTCCTCCTTACATTTCTTCTGCTACCATTGTTTCCACTGCATCCATTCCAATCTCTTCTACCATCCCCACTGAACATCTTCCATTGTCGTAACTGCTTCTTCCCCTTCTATTCTTCTACCTTCCACAATTGCTTCCTTTCTAAGATATGCTAACACCTTGCCCTCAGATGTTTTCACTTGTCTTTCTTTGGGATCATAGTTCTTGGCACATTCCAACACTAGCTCAGAGAAATGCATTGTAGGCGGGAAACATGCAACTTGCACAATGCCATTTTAGACCATTCTCTTGGCTAATGCTGAAGCATCAGGTGCATACAATCTCCTCTTGACCTCCTCCAAGTCGATGTGGCCAAAGTTTGTGTTGGTTAGATTCCTCCACTTTGAAGTGATCTTCATTTCAGGCAGAAATCCTTTGAATTCCCTCCTCATTTGAGCTCTCCTTGTGTTGCTGCTACCTTTAGCCTTCGTCTCCTCCATTGACATTTACCTAGCACGTGAAAACACTCCAAGTTAGACAATAAAATAGTAATTTCTCCTTAAACAAAAGTCACATGTTATGATAGCTTCCTATACCCTAGTGCATGTGGGAAATTAGCAAAAGGAACAATCCACTCATGCACCATATCTTTCACCTTGATTTGCAAGAGTAAATCCTTTAAATTGGACTCAATAAAATGAAAGAGAAAACAATAAAGAGCACCACTTGCAGCACTATGTCTTGAAAATTTGACTCCAAGCTTGAAGAATTTTAATGCAAATTTTATTTTTTGCTATAGGTCACCTCATTTCTACTGGAATTCGCCTTGACTGCTATAATTTACTTTGGTTATTTGTTTTTGAAGTGTTGTCTTTGAAGTGATCATTGATTTGTCTCTTATACCAACTCCCAGCGCCACCTTTACTTAGGTTGGCCTACTTGGCAACCTTTCTTTTTGTTCTAAATTTTAATTTTAAAATATTCTAGTTAGAACTCCTTTCCATTTTGGCTGACCTGACCCAGGTCTGAGCGCATTTTAGGCATGCTAAAGAAATTTCATCTTTGGGAGTGTGATTTCAAGTGTGAAAGGAAATTTTCTTGAGGTTAGGACGCATATAAGACATGTTGAAGAAACTCCTCTTAGGGGCACATATGATGGATGTTAAAGAAATTTTGCTTTGGTTGAGTGCATATAAGGAAGGTTAAGAGATTTTCTGGTGCATTTCATGATGTATGAAGAAGTTTTTTATGAAGGTGCATGTGATGGGTGTTAGAGAAGTTTGCAATAGGGTGGCGCATATGAATGATGTTAAGGAAATTTCTTCCAAAGGTGGAGCGCATTTTAGGCATGATGAAGAAATTCTTCTTTCTTTTTGCCAGGCGCATACAAGAGGTTATAAGGAATTTTTCCTTGCTGAGAGCGTTTGAGGAGTGTTAAGGAAATTTTCCAAAGACATGGCACTTATGAATGATGTTAAGGAAATTTCTTCCAAAGGTGGAGCATATTTTAGGCATGATGAAGAAATTCTTCTTTCTTTGTTAAGTCATTTCACAATTCTTTGCGGGCATTTTTTGATGTCTTGGGCAAAGTTGAGTGCAAATTAATTGTATTCATTCACAATGCTGGAACATTTTTCCTGGGTGTTTGCACAAAATAAAGTCATTTTTCATTAAGTCTTTCACAACCCTAGTCACACTTTTGAGGTAATCATTCACAAAGCAAGTGGGGATTTCTAACAAGTCATTCACCATTTCCTAGGCGGACATCACATGCATTACTTCACAAATCAGGCGGAATCTCCATTGTTCCTTCCACAACGTTGAGTGCAAACTGCACAAGCTTGAACGCATATTAGGCCTAGTAAAGAAATTTCATGATGGGGGCGCATTTGGCTAGGTAAAGAGAAATTTCATGCTAGAGGGCACATTCAACTAGGCAAGGAGAAATTTTCTTCAATGAGGGCGCATGCCTAGAGTGCCAAAGAAATTTCTTATACTTAGCCAAATTTTCAACTTTTCTCCCATTTACACAATGTCTTAGGTCACACTTTATGAATTTTACAAATGATCACTCCATGTTTTCTCCTGAAAAGGGTCCAAGTTGTAGCTTCACTCCTCTGATTGCCTCAAACTGGATCAAGATTGCCAAGATTCTGCAAGCTCAAAATTTGAAAGAGGGGGCCCCCATTTGCAATGGGGTGATGTGTGATGAGGTCACAACATCTGGTGACACCACAAGAGAAATGTTCCT
The DNA here is from genome assembly GCA_027924645.1 of Cunninghamia lanceolata. Lineage (NCBI taxonomy): Eukaryota > Viridiplantae > Streptophyta > Pinopsida > Cupressales > Cupressaceae > Cunninghamia > Cunninghamia lanceolata. Next base: position 5,437,132 of record BSBN01000088.1, read on the forward strand.
GAACATTTTAAGGATAAAGATCCATTCAAAACCCAAAATCATCAAATAACTTCTTCAAACTCATCAACCGGTTAAGAAACATACTCAAAAGGAGAAAAGAGTCATAAATTGTATCAGGACACTTCATCTTTGTTGTTTCATAAGATAAGCATTTTGTTTAAAGTTCTTCAAGCATTCCAAAGATAAACAAGAATCAAAATTTCAAAATCCTTGTGCACACCCACACGTTATGCCAAACAAACCTAAATAATTGATCAAGGAAGCAAAATCAATGGTTTAGCACAACCATCCATATCTCGAAGATCCAAGTGTGTGCATGTGAGTTCATTCCCATCCATCGGCAACTAAGGTCATCTAAGTTCCTTTACATTAAGCTACATGATTAGTACACACCTCATGAACTACCTGGACATTGCCCTGCTGCCAGCGAGCGTCTATAGCCCCGATGGGTTTGTCTCAAAATTCCACTCGAGTAGAGCCCACCTGCCGGTTAGGCGTCCATAGCCCTGGTAGACATTACTCGATCGTCCATCTAACTGAGTTATAGTGTGTGAACGTGTGATTTTTCTTTTCTTTACTTTTCTCTTTTTTTTTTGATTTTCAACTAAGCTTGAAATTTGGCAGAGTACAATGCAGTACTGCTACCCTTGCAACACATGCTTTTTGATGGCATGGGTTACGTTGATAACTCAGCTCGCTGGATGTGGAATTCTGATAGCGGCAAAGGTGGACCTTAGATTTTTCACTTAATGCAAGCTCACAGAGACTCCCTTAGGTACTTCAAGATTATTAAAAGTGTAAGGTATAAGCTCTTAAAATACTTCAAGTCATTCTAAATAGTCGATTTATCCTCCAAGAACAAGCAACATGTTATCTAGACACTAACAATGGAGTGCACAATGAATCCATCCATCTGATGCAGGTTTCTCAAAGGAAAACAAGAAGTGTTCATTCTAAGATTAAGCATTTTAAACGTATAATCAAAGATATCCATGTCAAGATAAGTAATGTATGGTTCCATTTCTAGGATATTTTATAATTTGGAGAGTGAATCTGGTATTGGACCTTCAAAGGTATTGTGGGATAGATTTAGGTGCTCTAATTCTATGCAGTCTCTTAGAGAATTTGGAATCACCCTAGTAAGTCAATTTCCAGAGATGTCTATGGCTTGAGCCATTACAATTTTACTCATCTCCTAAGGCAAGGACCCTTGCAGAGAATTCCATGAAAGATTGAGGTCGAATTGCAGGTTTTAAAGGCTGGCAATGACTTCATGAGGTATCCTTCCCCCTAGTCTATTGTAAGGCAAGTCAAGAAGTTCCAACTTCTGGCATCCTTCTAAACTAATAGGAACCTCTTCTGATAACTTGTTGTGCTGAAGATGAAGACACCTTAGCTCTAGGAGGCTACCAAGAGAATCTGGTATTTTTCTAGATAGTTGGTTGTGACTGAGATTTAAGAGTCTGAGATGTTGCATTTGACATATCTCACTTGGAATGCTTCCTTCTAATTTGTTCTCACCCAAATATAATCTTTCCAACTTATGGAGTCTTTTCATTCCAGATGGAATATTGCCGCTCAAAAGATTATTGCCTAAATCTAAGTATGTTAAGTTTGTCAGATTGGCAATCTGTTGTGGTATGCTTCCGCTTATCATGTTGTCTGATAAACTCGAGTAATAGAGATTGGAGGACAGTTGGCCTATGGATGGAGGCAAAACACCAGTAAGATGATTTTGTGACAATATTATTGCTTCTAAATGGGAGCAATTTGTGAGAGTGGTGAGAAAAGCCCGTGTATTACTGTCGTCACTAACAAGTTGATTTTTTTTAGGTTAAGCTGGGTAAGGAGGTTCAACTTACCCAGCTCCAATGGAACTATTCTACTGAGCTTGTTAATGGCTAACCGAAGTTCTGTGAGACTAAAACAATTTCCAAGGGAGTTCAGTATTGGTGCAGGGGCACCTAGATACCTTAATTAATTTCATGTTCTTTTGATGTTTTGGAGTTGTATAAGGTCCACGTGATCAATTGTAAGGCCTAGTGCCACGTGTGAGTCCGAGTGGAATAGGACAAGTCATAGGGTATGGTAGTGGAAGAGCAAACACATTGTAACTAAATAGGTTGACAGTTGCAGAACGGTTGGCATTCCCACCGATGCAAACTGTCAAGAACAACAACATGTATAAATAGTTCAGTGAACAAACGAAGAGGAGTAATATAGAAATTGGGTGTGATTTGTGGTAGAAGAATAGTAAGAAGATAGAAGAATTGTTTTCAGTGCAGAAGTTCCCAAGATAAATAAAAGATCCTATTTTATTTGTGTTCTTTCACCGTGTCACTGTAGTTAGTTCCATTTTGTCACTCAGATGGGTTACTGAGCCATTCCACCGACGAGATTTCTTCGAAATTGGTGGAATGGGTCTGTTTGTACAGTTAGTGTTCTTTTTGTTTTTGTTTATGTTTAGTGTCAGATCGAATGTGGGATGTGTTGATCGAGCCTAGCATATCCATGTGCTAGGATTCGGCGAAGGCAGAGAGTGTCCGCGTTGCAGAGTTTGTCTCCGATAGAACAATAACTATCAGAGAAGGCCCAGACGATGGTTATCTGGCTAGAAAAACAAGAAGAGCTAAGTCGGAAGCAGTAGTCTGCCCGAAGGGTAGTCAGAGTAACCCAGTGCATCGACATAAGATTTGTGTTGTTTCACCGGATATACTTTATGTGAGTATATCGCAGTTGTATGTTCATGTGTATGCCACAAAATTACATCAGGTGAGATACAAGGAAGGTCAACGGTCAATTTCTGAATGCATGTTCTGAATGAATCTCCCGAATGTGTATTGAAAATATACATTGCGCATATACATTATGTTGGATGCAAGAGGCGATCGGCAGCGACGCCAAAGGAAACTAGTGATCACAAGTCGATGGAAGTATATACAGTCTTTTGTTAAGTTTTTGACACTTCCTCTGTGCACTCTGCATCAGGTATGTTTCCGGTCAGCTGATTTCCCCATAAACTGAGGAAATGCAAGTTGGAGAGCTTGGTACCAATTTCCCATGGAATACGTCCACTCAGCTTGTTTTCATCTATAACTAATTCATTCAATTTTGAGAGATTTCCTAAAGAGATGGGTATGGGCTTGACAACATATTTGCATCAAGGTAGAGCACCTTTAGTTGAGACAGGGCTCCCAATTCAGGAGGTATGGTACCTGTGAGATCATTTTTTGCCAAATCCACTACAACTAAGGTAGACAGATTTTAGAAAGAGAGGGGAATGGTACCGGTGAGATTATTTTCTCCCAAGTAAAGGAACATCAAACTTGCGAGGAGAGATCCAGGTAATTCAAACTGCGGCAAGAGGAGAGAGCGGGTAGAATGGTACCAATGAGGGCATTGCTGGAGAGATTTAGGGATCGAAGAGAGGACAGATTCCTGATCACAGGAGAAATGGTGCCGTCTAAACTCATGAAGGATAAATTGAGGGTGAGGACGGAATGAGAAGAGCGATCGCAAGTAAGGGCGGTCCAATTGCAGAGGGGGAGGGAGGGAGTCCAGTCGGGTAGCAAAGTGGTGTTAGTAGAAATGGGCTGTTCTTAAATATCATCCACTTCAACAAGCAAAGGTTAATTCTGGCCAATAAAAATAGGACAAATATTTACCATTTTTTGTTGTGAATGATGTGTAAAATCCCTATTGATTGTTTGACCATTGAAGTGGATAATATTTAAGTAGAGTGGTAGAAATGCGAGCTTTGAATTGCAAGAGCAAATATTGTTGTTGTTGATGATGAGAGTGAGGAAGAGCAGAGATTGAAAAGATGTAAAGCACGAAAGGGAAGAAGAAAAGAGGAGCCATGGTAGAGCAAATAGAGAAGGCAAACAGAGAAGAAAAGAGGAGCCATTGTAGAGCAAACAGGGATGGAGGGATAAATAAAGGAGTGGAGGTCCTCAAAGCATTTAGTTGTCATTATTATTGTATGTGTGACCTCTCTAATATATAATTGTTTTAGAAGCATTTAGTTGTGATTATGTGGGAAATATGTTTTAAGAAATAATGTATGTGTACAAATGGTATGAATGGTCAATCCTATCTAAGCTTTTTTTTAACGTGTGATTTCCATTTCTTATAAATTATTGGTCAACAGAAACTTTTCTCTTTTAACTTCAAAGTTTTGTGGTGTGTAATAAATTACAAATTATATTTTTTCAATGGAAAAATAAATTGAACTTTCATGTTAATTTTATGTTATTTTTGAGTTATAAGGACAACATTATATATATATAACATGGTATTATACCAATTAAAAGAAAATAATTATTTTCAAATATATTTATTCATTTTTTTAATGTAGTGTTTTATTAAGCGAAAAAAAAAAGTCTATTACATTACTATAAATATTTTAAATACATTTATTTAATATCTCTCTACATCTTTTAAATAGATGTACTTAAAATATCTATGTTAATCTCTTAAATACATAACTATATATATTTTTAAATAAAGATTTATTTATTTAAGAGTTATTTTATATTACTTTACACACAGTTTTTTAATTTTAATTTAAGATTTATTTTATTTTATTTATTGTATTAATAGTGGCTAGAGGGGTCACTCCCATTGTATTAATTTCAAAAACAAGTTGTATAGAGGTCAAGAAGAGCAAATGTCCCCAACACAAACAAAGAGTGTAGAATGCACAAATAGTAAACTAAAAACATATCTTCAGCCTATTAGTTACTAGATCACTGGAGCTGGACACTCCTATCTCCCAAGGGGTGGCTCCTTAGTTTATTTTATCTACATTATTTACCTTTTTTTTCTTGAAAGTTGTTTTTTGGTACTACATTTCTTTTACTTTTGTTTTGAAAAGAACTTTATATTTATATATAACTTTTGATCCTACTTTTAGAAAAGTCACCATTTGTTATTTCCATATTTTTTGTTTTTGAAAAGTGTAGTACATATTATATATTTATGTAATTTTAAAATAATTTTATTTGTGGGCCTTAATATATATTTTAAAATTAGCTACTATCAATTACTTCAAAGCCTTCTCTTAATCTTTCAATGTCTGACTCACTTTAGATAAGAAATTTATTCTTCAAAGAGATGTTTATCCACTATATAATTTTGTAAAGGTGAAAATTCCATACCCATGATCTTTTCCCTTATGCTTTGGGCCCACTTTCACTAGAGTATTGTAACTACAATAACTACTTTACAAGTGGAATAATCTTGTGTAAAACTAGCTCATTACATAGGTATCTTGATCACCCTTTATCATTGGTCGTTAGATTTTCATTCTTTATCCCTAGAATTATTTTTCATCACCCTAGATTATACCCATAGATGCATAATTGACCCAAGTCACTTTTGTAGTCTTGGACATGAACCCCACAAGTTTTAAAATTAAAATTTCAAATTTATCAATTGTTTGTCACTTTACTAGCCATTGTGAGTTAACTTAGCACACGATCTGTTGATTTTTGTGCTTAATTGTTGTATCTAAAAACATTAACTAATTCGTTTAGAAATCACATAGGAATCTATAAAGCACATATATAGTTTGATCAAAGAAGAGAATAAAAGGAATTTAGGACATGCTAAGAGCATCAGATTAGAGTACTTCATTCTAGGCTCACGGTTTGTTTGCCTATTGTCCTCAATCTTGTCACTCAAACTTTTAAGTCAATCTGCTAGGGGTCTAGACAACTAAGAAGTGTATGACCCTCACAGTTTAGTAGATTCCTTAAAGGTGTTTATAAACATTGACCATGTAATGAGCCAAAATAAGATTTTATCATGAGATCAGATATGAAAATAAATTTTAATAATCTCCACTAAAAATTGCAACAAAATCAACAAGACTAGCTAACTAGTCAAATAAGAAATTACACCAAATATACCGAAAACACCACAAACTGATTTTATTTTATTTTTCTACTGTAAATTACATAAGATCAGGTGTGAAACACTAATCACAACAGCACAAACATCTGCAACACAAATCACTCAAAATCCACTGTAAACTACATAAACTATGCAAACCACATTATTGGAAATTGCCAAATACATCCCCAGATCAAACCTTACTGACAAGAACAACTCCTGGATGCTTGCAATGGATTCCAAATGACCATGCAACAACAACACACTCCACAACACTACAAAAACATTGCACAACACACTGGAATCACCAAAAACTGCAACAGAATAACCTGCAAACACAATACTGCCAAACTACTGAAACTGTTTAATCCATTGAATCCCAATGCAATCCCTGAATGGAATTACTCACTATGACCAAAGGATTTTCATCATTTGATCATATAAAACTCATGGTTTTTCATCCACAAGCTTCCATCTCCAATGGGTTTTCGTCCACTGAAGTTTGAAGATGCAAATCTACAAATATGAGAAAAATGTGAAATTGTCAACAACCCCAAATGAAATGTTTTGCAAATTAAATATCCCATAGCCATGAAAATGGGTACCCAAGATTCCTAATGCCTCTTTGGAGATGCTCATGCTAAAAATAGTTTATGATAGTTGTCATAGTTGTCATAGATGTGTCATAATTGTCATAGATGCTCCAAGCCCAAAATAGGAGTCAAATATGCCCAAATCCTTCTTGAGATTAATGCCCGTGATGCTCTAGAATCCCATGCCCCTCTTGTTCTCTTAATTCATTTAATTTAATAGTTATTTATCAGAAAATATAAAATATACCATGAGAAAATAAGTATTAATTGAATATTTTCCTTAATTTTCCCAATTAACCCATAGGAAAATGTGATGGGTTAACGGTGCTCCTATTTACTATTTTTGGAAACTTACTATTTTTGGAATGGGGACATGACAAGTCCTCCCTCCCAAAAATTGTGTGTCCTCAAGATGTAGATTTGGATGCTCAAGTATCTCGGGCCCTTCCCATGTTGCATCCTCAACTGGTAAATTTTTCCACTTGATCAAATACTTTTTAATGCTCTTGTTCCTCAATCCTTTCTCCCTTGTTTCCAAAATATTTTTAGGAATTAGAATCAATTTCCCTTCATCATCCAAGGGTGCTAAATCGGTTGAAGGCACAATTTGTTGTCCAAGAACCTTCTTCAAACAAGAAACATGAAATACATTATGTATTCTATTGTTTGGAGGAAGCTCCAACTCATAAGCTACCTCACCAATTATCTTGATGATCCTGTAAGGCCCAAAGAACTTAGGTTTTATCTTTTCAGCCCTACTCTTCTTCAAGGAACTTTGTTTATATGGATGTAATTTGGTGCAGGAGCATCCCAAGTTGCAGAGCAATCTTGCATCAACCAAAAAAATATTTGCATTCTTTTTATTTCTTTCATTTATGTTGCAGTTCAGTAATTTACAGTTTATAATTTTCTACTGCATTTTACCGCATCTTCTTATCAAAGCTCACAGAGTAGGACTTAGCATTTACATAGTGTCATATACATCATATCAAGATTTCAAGTGATTTGGACTTGTTTCTTGAGAGTTATCACTATCAGAAGATCATCAACTTTCATAAAGTAGAGCATTCAGGTAGACAGTTGAGAGGAGAAGGTTTGTGGAGCACTTTCATGACTTGTGGAGCCTAATGGAACATCATACATGACACATAAGGACTAGATAGACTTTCCTTGAGGTCCGCACCATATTTCATTCACTTGTGGAGTAATACCATATGTTGGAGGCTGACCTGCATGTTTTTACACATTTCATCATTCATTGGAGTTTGTAACCTCTTATGGCTGACACAAAGGATTTTATGAGCTTGAATATGATATATATACATATATTAGAGGCTCTAGGAAGGTAGTTCATTAGATTTGACAAGATAGAGTGTAAAATTATTTCTGGAAGGCACTTCAATGCCATATCTTTCATTTATGTTGTAACCCGGAAAGCAAGCTTGTAAGCCCTTTGATTATAGCTTGCATGTTGCTGGCATATAAGTATTTTGATCATCTGATATATTGAGTTTTTGAATCTTCCATTGCATTATATATTTGTGTTGTCTCTGTTGTGTTTATTCTAGATGCATGGTTTGGACAGTCCCTTCTTAGGACCCTCCATCCTTGACTACACCAAGTGGTATCAGAGCAAAGTTTTAAATCCTTTGGGAAGTGAAGGCATTCTATAAGATCTTGTGGTGAGCAGATCACCAACCTGAGGTATTCTACTTGTGTTTTTAAATAGAGTGTTGATTATGAGGTAGTTGCTACCTTGTAGTCAGATCGCTGAATTGAGGTAGTTGTACTAGATACGAGGAAGAGATGCTGCCAAGGAGGACGCCTACTATGGCCAACGTTGCTGGAAGAATGGAAGAAATGATAGAGATGATGAGGACAATGAAGGTTAGATTAGATGATGTAGAAGAAGATATAAGAAGAGGACTAAACCCTAGACATGAAGATGAAAGTGATGATGATGAATTTCAAGCTACTGACCAAAATGAAGAAGCCCTAGAAGAAGAAGAATCATATTAGGTGAAGATGTTGAAATTTATTTCTAAGATGGGAAAGAGACCTAGAGTGGAAGTATCAAACTATACCAAAAATTTGAACCTTGAGGAATTGATTGACTGGATAAATGTCTTGGAGGAATTCTTTGAATATGAGGAAATTAAAGATCTGGAGAGAGTGAGATTTACAAAAACAAATTTGAAAGGACACACTACTATTTGGTGGAAAGAAGTTCAATTGGATAGAAATAGGAGGGGAAAAGAGAAGATCAATGGGATATAATGGTGACAAAGTTGAAGAATCAGTTCATACCTACTGAATATGAGTTGGAATTGTTGAAGAGATTACAAAACCTAAGACTAAAGAATTTTATAAGATGATCATAAGGATAGGACATAGTGAAGCAAGCAAGGAGAAAGTGGCAAGATACATAAATGGATTGAGAATGAATATTCAAGAAGAACTAAGTTTGGTGAGGATGACAACAGTAGAAGAAGCATATCAGTTTGCATTAAAAGTTGCAGACAAGTTGAATAAGAGGCATGAGAAAAGGCAGAGAGGTAGAGGAGGTAAATTTCAGACAGGTAGAACATATTATGGAAGAGAAAGACCTTATGTGGAGCAAAATAAGGAAAGTAATCCATACAAGAAGGAAGACATAGATAACAATTCATATCAGAGGGATGATAGGAGTTTCTACCACAATAGCAAAGGGAATCATAATTCTTACCGCAATGAAGGATATAGGAGAGATGAAAGAGGGTTTGACAAAAGAACATTCAAAAGAACTTGTTTTAAGTGTGGAGGTGGACACAAAGCATTTGAATGTCATCAAGGGAGTACAAGAAAAAGGATAGAGAACAATGTAAGAGTAGCTTATGTGGAGGAAGAACCTATTGGATCAATTAGTTCAATTGGAAAGATAAAGAAAGGAGAGTCATTAGTCATGAGGAGAGCATTATTTCAAGCAGAGACAACTGAGGAACCACCGCAAAGGAAAAGTTTGTTTTGGACACGATGTAAATCAGGAGGTAAATATTGTAAGGTTATCATTGATAGTGGTAATACTGATAATTTGGTTTCAGAGGAGATGGCGACTAAGCTGAACTTGGAGAGATTGAATCATCTAAATCCCTACAAGATAGCATGGATTCATGATGAGCACAAGGTACTGGTGAGTGAACAATATTTGGTGAAATTTCATATAAGATCTTATAATGATGAGGTATTATGTGATATTATGCTGATGGATGTATGTCATATATTGTTGGGGAGTGTTGTGACCTAATCACACATCGCCCCATTGCAAATAGGGACCCCCTATTTTTTCAGCTCCAATGCCTTGCCTTGAGTTTTGGATAATGTCTAGGGTTCGTTTCATGATGAAGTCGGTAATAATGGAAAGATAAGTTACATCTCAAGCAATTGAATGACAATCTCATGCTCTGGACTTGGATGAAAGATGAAGTTCTTGACTTAGAAAGTTTTGAAAATCACCCAGAAAGTCTAGGCGCCAATATGCTCCTGTAGAATCACTTTCTGGCACCTTCACATGAAATGAGTGTATAAGCTTATATAAGATAGCGCCTTGATGAAAATGACTCTCTTAGAGATCCCAAGGTTGATTCAAGTCCACAAGTGCACATCATAAGTCTAGGCACATCTTATCACCTGAGCAATCTCAAATATGCGCCTTGGTAAAGAGAAGCTTGAGATCATCATAAATGCCTAAGAACAAGCCAAAGAGGTCTAGGTGCATTTCAACCTTTGAAGAGTCCATTTTAGCACCTAGGGAGAAAGCATGCTTGAATCTATAGACCTTGAGGGTATTGAGTTTGACAATCTCACAAGAGCACATACAAGTCCTAAAGTTCATGAAATTCTAAAGTGAACACCAATTCAATGTTAGGCACAATTTCATACATTGATCATCATTAAAGGATGCCTTGCAAAAGAGGCTTGTGAGCATCATTAAGATAGGGCGCAATTCCTTGCTTCTATAATCACCTTTAAGCACCTAGGAGATAGAGTGTTTGTAAAGATGAGCATGAGCGCCTAACACTCAAATGACATTCATCATCCAATTTGAAGGAAGTATAAGTCTCAAAACACATTTGTTGAACCTCCACAATGGTTTGGATCCATGAAAATTGGAGTAAGTATCCATTCAAGACAAGGCACACTTTCTTGTCTCTACTATCCACTTTTGGTGCCTTGAATGTAAAGAGTTTGAAACTATGAAATTTAGCATATAAGTGATGGGAGGATCTCTTGGAAGTTTGGATAAGTGATTGAAGGTGTCAAAAGGCCAAGAAACAAGTTAAGTGTAGCTAGGCGCACATTTTCACCTATGTAACCTAGTTCTAGTGCCTAGCCTTGAAAGGCATGATTCATTGACACCTAAATGAGCGCCTCATTAGAAAGAACATCAAATTTGACATAAGGATGGAACCTAAGATGAAGAAGAGTTTCTTAAACATTTAAGCATGAAGTGGAAATCATTGAATGTCAAACAACTAGTTAAGTGTAAAGTGTATCAAGACGCAATTTTCAGCTCCTCCAACCTCAAATATGCACCTAAGTTGAAGAAAGCACTCATCCAATTCAAGGCGCTAATTCAAATTTGTAAAACTCCCTCAAGTTGCACCTAATAATGAGGAATCCTTAGAGGATTTAAACAAGTACTTAAAATCATTAAAATGTCAAGAAATAGCTTATAAAGCTAGGCTCACTTTCATGCATCCACAACTCCATTTTGGCACCTAAGGAAAAAGAATGTTTAGATCCACAAATTTGGGGAGTATTGAGTTTGGTAAGTCTTCAAGAACATGCACAATGACTTGAATGCATAAGAAGTGAAGTAAACACCTATTTGAAACCATCAAGTTGAACATGTTTAGCATCTACATGTCTTAGGTGCAATTTCACACCTCTACAATCATCTTCTGGCGCCTTCAAGGCAAAGTGTTTGAAACCATGTCATGATTAGCGCCTTGATGAAGTGTCCTCCTGAAAGTGCAAACAAGAGTTTAAAATCAATAAGATCTCAAAAGGCAAGCCTAGATACGCTAGGCGCACTTTTCCTCTTCCTCAAACCAAGGCACCAATTTCCCTTTGTTCAACCTCATTTTTACACCTAGGTAAAGGGAGGTTTAAAATATTGAAAATTGATATCACCTTGAAGTAAGAAGTTCTTTGGAGCCAATACACTTGCTTGAAATCATTTAACTGAGTTTGCAACCATTAAAATTAACTAAGTGTTCTAGGTGCACTTTCTCGCCTCCAGAGATCAATTTTGGCACCTAAGTGATGTCAAACAACAAACTAAGTATCAAGGTACCAATTTCTATTTGTACAACCTCAGATGTGCGCCTTAGGAATAATGCATGAATTTACATTAGGTAGTGAGCGCTTGAAAGATAGAAGCCTTCTAAGTAGTTTTCAGTTGTTTGAGATCATAGAAATTATGAATATAAGGCCAATAAATCTAGGTGCACTTTTACCTCTCTACACACCTGAATGTGTGCCTAGATTGAGAAAGGATTAATAAATGTTCAAGATGATCCTTATGTGTTATGAAATCAAGTATTATCAAAAGGATTGATATTGTTTCTTTCTTTGTATTGTAGGAAGATTGAAGGAACTGAGATGACATTAGAGCAAGGTGCCTGGAGTCACCTTCAAGTGAGGAGTGAAGTTGAAAGGAAGTCATTGAAACATCATGCTACCACTTCAAGTTCATCATGCCAGTACACTTCATCATATGCATCGAAGAAGATATCCATCCATTAAACCTTCAAGTTCTTTCAACTTCAAGTCTCTGAGAGGTCTCCTATTCCATGAAGCATCATCATCTACACTACTCTCTACAAAGAAGCATTCAAAGAAGATCTACATCTTGCCAAAGAAGAAAGAATCACAGTGTTAAGAAAATGAGTAACATGTATCATACACATTCAACTTACAATGAACAAGGCAAAGTTAGCAAGGATATCTTCCCAAATGTTCAAGTTCAAAGCAATCATGTTCGAAGACATCACACAGATGATGCAATTTGGGAATATGCTAAAAGTAAATTGAATAAACTGATGAAATCCATAAGGCTTTCTAAGATGGCACCTACATGGTAGATATACATATTATTCGCCAATCACAATTTGCCACATCATTCAACAAGAAAGGACCCAAAGATGACGCCCATGTGGAAGATGCTCTAAAGATTCCATTTCATCCTTATCTTCTTGGAAAATGTGCCTTCATTGCCTCTCTTATGTACTAAAAATAGCAAGTTGTTGTAACTAATTGTTGAGATGGCATGATCTAGACCCTTGGCTATTTGAATTGATCCAGGCCATTCATTGTAATTCTGGAACTCTATATAAAGGCCTTGTTGCCTCATTTGTAAATATAATAGTTAGTGCAGTACAGTAGTGGAGTAGAGTAGGAAGAGACTCTCAAAATTCTCTGAGAGTACTTGGAGATTGTTGTAAGTATTTCTCAAGATTAATGCAATGACATTGGAGTTCACTTGGTGTTAAGTGTTGTCTTGTGGAATGACATGGTTTCTTGTATCTTGATGAAATGGAGAGATGTTTCGAAGTAGATTAAAAGTAGAATAGTAGCTCATTGATGTAATGCATGTATGTATTGAATATTTGATCAACTCCTAGCTCATGCTTTTGACATTCATTGTTGGTGAAGTGTTATGTAAAGCTAGTCTAAGCTTCATCATCATTTGCTTAAGTTCGATTGTGGATGCTTGTTTGAGCTACGTTGTTTAATGGGTGCTTATATAAGCTTTCATAATTTGAAAACCTTTCACTATCCTTAGGAGATTGCACCTACTCCATGTAGTTGTAGGCATTCTTGGCAAAGTGGAGTTAGGTTTATTAAGGAGTTTGTCTATTTATGCATCATCATTGCTTCATTGACCTTAGATTAGTTTCTTTAAACCCTCATCTTTTTCCTTTTCTTTATCATGATTTGAAAACCTTTCACTATCCTTAGGAGATTGCACCTACTCCATGTAGTTGTAGGCATTCTTGGCAAAGTGGAGTTAGGTTTATTAAGGAGTTTGTCTATTTATATATCATCATTGCTTCATTGACCTTAGATTAGTTTCTTTAAACCCTCATCTTTTTCCTTTTCTTTATCATTGAGACATAGCACATTGCATCATCCACACTAAAAGGAGAAGTAAGCTGAATGAAGTAAGAAGGAGTCTACGTAAGTCCCTTTGTGATTACCAGCAAGATCACATCAAATCATTGGGTCTATCCAATGCAAATCATGAATAAGGAACCTTGAAGTTGTCTCACTGGATCACATAGCTTAGCCTTTGAGAGACTTTATTCAAGAGAGGATAAGATACTTGGCATTTTATTCTATTGTTGTTGTTGGCACAAAAACATCATCAACAGGGAGACCATGGCAATATGATAGAAAGGCTATACATGATGGGAGAAAGAATACTTATACTATAACATCTAATGGAAAAAACATATCTTGATTCCTTTGGAAGATGAGCCTAAAAGTGAAGTATGTAGGAATGCTAGAATCTGTTTGGTTGATGGAAGGAAATTTTTGGGTGGATTGAGAGATGAGAATATGTGTTTTTCTTTGATTCTGAAGAAGTGTGGAACCCTAAATGCAGAGATTGTTACTGGAAAAGAAGAAGAACCACCGCCAGATGAAATAACTAAATTGTTGACAGAGTACCAAGATATAATATCAAATAATGTGCCTGAAGGATTGCCACCAATATGGAGTATCGGTCATCATACAGACCTTGTACCTGGAATAAGTTTGCCTAACAAATAAGCACACCAAATGAGACCAGCAGAGAATGTGTACATGAATTGTTGAGGAAAGGATTGATTAGAGAAAGTTTAAGCCCATGTGTAGTACCTACAATACTAGCACTGAAGAAAGATAGAGAATGGAGGATGTGTACAGACTTTAGAGAAATCAATAAGATCACAATTAAGTATAGAATTCCATTGGCAAGGATGGATGACATCATGGACTATTTGAGTGGAGAAAAGTATTTTACAAATTTCTTAGCCAATTGTTGTTTTAACTTGTTAACTACAACCATGCTAGTTTCTATCACTAGCATATCGTCAACATACATTAATAGTTTAGTACAAATTCACCATTATCTGAAATCTTATAATGAACACAATGGTCAGATTCACATCTAGAGAAATTTTGTGCAACCATAAATGAATCAAATTTTAAATACCATTACCTTGGAGCTTGTTTCAACCCATACAAACTTCAATTCAATCTGTAAACTAGAGCCTCTTTACCTTCTTCCTAAAATCCTTCTAGTTGCTTCATGTACAACTCTTCCTCCATGTCACCATGTAGAAAGGTTGTCTTGACATCAAGCTATTCCAATTTTAGATCATAAACATCTACTAAACCCAATACTACTCTGATAGAGGTCATTTTCACAGCTGGTGAAAAAATCTCTGTGCAATCAATGTCATTCTGTTGATCATAACCTTTGACAACCAATCTGGCCATGTATCTCTTAGATTACACTATGTGTGTTTTTGTCTCAAAGTTTCAGATCACACTCAGTGATCCATCATCAGGAAGAGGATACAATTGAATAGAATTGCAGATCTTTGCCCTATAAAAAGGAGAGAGTGGGGGGATTGAAGGGACATCAACTCATAATTACCAGTCAAGAATTACTACAAGTTAAAAATTAGGAGATTAAAAAACAAGGTAGTAAATATTATAAAAAGAATAGTATCCTTAAACCAATAAATCTGAAAAATAACACTCAATATGATAACACAATAAATTATAGTAAAAAATATAAGAACTGTAGAGAAAAAAGGTCAAAAGACAAATTAAGAATAGAAAGGAAAAAGAAAAATATATAATAATTATAATATATTTTTCTTTTTCCTTTCTATGCTTAATTTGTCTTTTGACCTTTTTTGCTCTACAGTTCTTATACTTTTTACTATAATTTATTGTGTTATCATATTGAGTGTTATTTTTTAGATTTATTGGTGATACTATTCTTTTTATAATATTTACTACCTTGTTTTTTAATCTCCTATTTTCAACTTGTAGTAATTCTTGACTGGTAATTATGAGTTGTTGTCCCTTCAACCATCCAACCCTAATCCCCCCACTCTCTTCTTTTTATAGGGCAAAGATCTGCAATCCTATTCAATTGTATCCTTTTCCTGATGATGGATCACTGAGTGCGATCCGAAATGTTGAGACAAAAATACACACAGTGTAATCCAAAAACAAATTTCTCTATCACTATGGACTATGGAAAGCTCATGCCTACCATGTATCTCTTGTTCCCACCTTCTTCTTTCTTCAAAAAATATACCCATCTATTTTTCAACGCTTTCTTGTTGGGTGGAAGAGAAACTAAATCCCATGTGTGATTGGCCATCAAAGATCCCATCTCACCTCTCATAGCCTCCATTCACTGTTTGTTGTCTTTATCTACACATGCTTCTTCAAACATAGTAGGTTTAGATTCATCAAAAATTAATAAATGTTGAAGGAAATATTTATATCTTGTTGAAGGCCTACACTCTCTAGTAGATCTTCTAACCTGAGGAATCAGTTCTTGTGGAGTACCCTCCTCAGAAGTACTAGTGGGATGATCATGCTCTTCATTATCGTGGAGATTCAGAGGTAGAACTTGTGGTAGTATTTGTGGATGAACTTGCTCCTGTAGTTAGTTTACAATCACCTTTTATTCAAACGCATCACTCTCATTTGTGATGTCTTCTAATGGAACATACTCCTTAGCTGATATGCCTTGTTCTTGTAAATTTTATGTTACCCTTTCATTAAAGATCACGTCTCAGCTTCATGTGACTTGCTTGGAAACTAGATCCCATAACCTGTAACCATATTTTTCGTCTCCATATCCAATGATGATACACCTTTTAAAAACTTCATGTCAAGCTTTGTTCTTTTTTCTAGTGGAACATGAATGAAAGCTTCACACCGAAATACTCATAGATGATCATATGAAATCCTCTTTCCCAACCACTTCTCTTATGGGACTTTAAAATCTAATCAAGAGGATGGTCCTCTATTGATTAGGTACACTATTATACTTACGGCCTCCACCCAGAACTATTTTTCTAATCCTGCATTTGAGAGCATGCTACACGCTCTTTCCAAAATGTTTATGTTTAATATTTCTGTTGCACCATTCTCTTGTGGTGTAAAAGGAACAATCTTGATTCTCTGAATGTCATTTTCTACATAATATTAGTTGAATTTTTTTGAACAATATTCACCCCCATTGTTAGTTTTTAAATACTCAATCTTGCTAGTGGTTTGATTTTCTACAAGAGCCTTGAAAGTTTTAAAAATACCAAAAACTTCAGACTTCTTTTTCATCATGTAAACCCGAACCTTCCTAATTGGTGCAGGAGCACCTCGAAGACATTGAGAATCTGAGGATTCTATACATTTTATGTTATGTCCAAAATACCACATTGTAAGGCCTTAGTGCCATGTCGAACCTTAGTTGGCCGAGTAACGGCATAATATTGAAAGATTGCATATGTGTCAAGAAAAGATCTAAAGAATTGTAACCGAACAAGAAAGAAGTAGAATGTAACCGATTGGCAGGGTGGTTGAGGAACGGTTTCGCCTTCCACCTTCTGTAACTGCCAATGTATGAGTCTTTAAATAGTTATCTCTGTATTCGTAGAAGACGAGATAGGGGGAGCGAACGAACAGAAAGAGAAAAGAAAACAATTTGTATGTAAAATCTCTGGAAGGAATAAAATAATTTTGTTCTTGGTCTAATTACTAGAACATCGATTTGGAGTCATTCCACTGGTGGGTTTCTTCAAAACCAGTGGAATGACCTCTGTGATAGTTAGATCTATTTATGTTCTGTTAAGTTTTTAGTTATTTTTGTGTGTTCTGTTCGGTTACAATGTGCAGAGAAGGAATTAGCACTTCATGTGTATACAAATGTATGTGAGATCAATCGGTGTGTATACGTCAGTCGTATGACAGAATAACTTGTATGTATTTGTCCTTTGTATTTAGTAAGACATACAACCGGTTGGGTCAAAGACTGTGGACCCCACAGTTTGCAGAACAAATTATAGGTATGCATCAGTGTGAGATAACCCATCGGAGAAGAAGAAGCAAGTGTGGCCGAAGAAACAAGTCCTGCCGACGACGAAGTTGCTATGTAGCCCGTCGGTGTGAGTAATGCCATCGGCATAAGAAAGTCACTTTGGACCGACGGAAGGAACTCTCACCGATCGGGGTGAGAGGTGAGAAGTCTTGCCAATGGATGGCTCATCGGTGAAAGGTGTGTTGTCGGGGGATGCAGAAAATGTGCCGCCGATAGTTAGAGTCTTGCCGATATGCAAGAATATGTATTTTTCGGTGTGACATTTCAATAGTCTTGCCGATATACTCTATAATGGCTATTTTGTGGGCCTTCCAAGGATTCCACAACCTGTGTTAATGTTCAACTGGGAACCCCTCTGCATCAAATTGGTATCAGAGCTCAGAAGATTATGAGCGTGTAGATAGAGCGCCGAAGGAGGCAATCTACACCAGGAAGCATTGGTTTTTTCTATTTGATTCTGTTATGAAGTTTTATGGTTGCAGATGCATGTCCACAAGCTGCAAGCAGGCAGATAAGAGATCTGTCATGGAACCACAGAAGATGGTTCAAGGGCCTGAGAAGGAGGTCCAGTGGGTGTCGCCAAAAGTCCTGGGGAGAGAGGCAAGAGAGGACTCCTAGGTGAGGGACAGAAGTGTTGGTGCAGCATTGAGGTTGGACTTATAGCAACATCTGGAGGAGCAGCCAGTCAAACTCCATTGATAGGAGTCACAGTTGGAAGATAAAGAAGAAGTAGAGGAGGTATCCAGACAGAGTTGAAGACATAAAGAGGCGTAGGTCGTTTGAAGCAGACCACATAACTCTTGGGACAAGAGTTTTCTTCATGCTGGGGAGTATGGTGCAGGAGCACCTCGAAGACATTGAGAATCTGAGGATTCTATACATTTTATGTTATGTCCAAAATACCACATTGTAAGGCCTTAGTGCCATGTCGAACCTTAGTTGGCCGAGTAACGGCATAATATTGAAAGATTGCATATGTGTCAAGAAAAGATCTAAAGAATTGTAACCAAACAAGAAAGAAGTAGAATGTAACCGATTGGCAGGGTGGTTGAGGAATGGTTTCGCCTTCCACCTTCTGTAACTGCCAATGTATGAGTCTTTAAATAGTTATCTCTGTATTCGTAGAAGACGAGATAGGGGGAGCGAACGAA
This sequence comes from Cunninghamia lanceolata, assembly GCA_027924645.1. Taxonomy (NCBI): domain Eukaryota; kingdom Viridiplantae; phylum Streptophyta; class Pinopsida; order Cupressales; family Cupressaceae; genus Cunninghamia; species Cunninghamia lanceolata. The sequence goes on from BSBN01000088.1 coordinate 5,455,923, forward strand.
CAGAAAGAGAAAAGAAAACAATTTGTATGTAAAATCTCTGGAAGGAATAAAATAGTTTTGTTCTTGGTCTAATTACTAGAACATCGATTTGGAGTCATTCCACTGGTGGGTTTCTTCAAAACCAGTGGAATGACCTCCATGATAGTTAGATCTATTTATGTTCTGTTAAGTTTTTAGTTATTTTTGTGTGTTCTGTTTGGTTACAATGTGCAGAGAAGGAATTAGCACTTCATGTGTATACAAATGTATGTGAGATCAATCGGTGTGTATACGTCAGTCGTATGACAGAATAACTTGTATGTATTTGTCCTTTGTATTTAGTAAGACATACAACCGGTTGGGTCAAAGACTGTGGACCCCACAGTTTGCAGAACGAATTATAGGTATGCATCGGTGTGAGATAACCCATCGGAGAAGAAGAAGCAAGTGTGGCCGAAGAAACAAGTCCTGCCGATGACGAAGTTGCTATGTAGCCCGTCGGTGTGAGTAATGCCATCGGCATAAGAAAGTCACTTTGGACCGACGGAAGGAACTCTCACCGATCGGGGTGAGAGGCGAGAAGTCTTGCCGATGGATGGCTCATCGGTGAAAGGTGTGTTGTCGGGGGATGCAGAAAATGTGCCGCCGATAGTTAGAGTCTTGCCGATAGGCAAGAATATGTATTTTTCGGTGTGACATTTAAATAGTCTTGCCGATATACTCTATAATGGCTATTTTGTGGGCCTTCCAAGGATTCCACAACCTGTGTTAATGTTCAACTGGGAACCCCTCTGCATCACTAATGCAATCGTCCAAAAAAGTAACAAAATAAGTCGACCCACCAATAGATGCTACCTTTGAGGAGCCAAAAATATCCAAATGTACTAGCTTCAATGGTCGTGACTTCTTCTCATGTTCCTTGGTAGAAAATCTTGTCCTCTTCTGCTTTTCATATATGCAATGCTCGCATAACTCCAAATCTACTACTTTTAGACTTGGAAGATGATTCTTCTTCTGGAAGATCTCAAGACATTTCTTGCTTATGTGACTGAGCCTTTTATGCCAAAGCTTTGTTCTGCTATTTGTGACTACCATTGTAACTCCCAATTCTATCTCACCTTCTAGCACGTACAATGTACTCGATTTGCGTGCTCTAGCAATCACCAATGCTCCTTTTGTCACCTTCCATGCACTTGCCTCAAATGTAATACTGCATCCGTGAGCATCCAACTACCTAGCTGAGATCAGGTTCTCCTGAGTTGAGGAACATGTCTAACATCCTTTAGCAGCCAATTGTTGCCATTTTCCATCATTAGTAGAACATCTCCATTGTCAATGATACTACAAGGCTCATCATCACCAAGGTAAACCTTGCCAAAATTACTAGCTTGATAATTTTTGAAATAATCTCTGCATGATGTTGCATGAAATGATGCTCCTGAGTCAAGTACCCAAACATTTGCAATGGATTCTCCTATAGACAAAACAAGAGCACCTGTGTCTTCTTCATAAGTTGTATTAGCCTCATTTTCTTTTGACTTGTGCTCAGCCTTCTTGTTCTTCAGTGACCAACAATTTTCTTCATGTGGCCTTCCTTACCACAATGCCAACAACTAACTTTTTTGCCTCTTGATTTTGATCTTTTGTTGGACCTATGATCTTCCCCTCTAATTATCCTTCCCTCATTACCAAAGTGTCTCCCGATGAAGTACCTTGGTTTTTCCTTCTCACATCCTCACTGAGAAGAAGCCTAACAACATCATCGAATTTTAGCATGCTTCCCTTCTTACTAGAACCAGAACTTGAGCTAGATACCAAATTGCTAACAACCATAACAATTCCTTCCCAACTATCAGGGAATGAACACAACAACAAGAGGGTAACTGTTGATCGAAAAGTCCTTTTGGATTAATAAAGTTTCGAGTTGCAACTTCCACATTCCAAGATTATGTCATTAGAATTTCTCGATTCTCCATTTGTCTGACTACTCCATTTCTCCTTCTATGCAAGTGGCTTTCCCAATTCTCTTTGGCTTTGATACCAATTGTTAAAGAAAAGGTAGATAATTGAACATATAAAACTTGTAGAGAAATAAACACAAAATTGCATGCATACATCCAGTGAAAAAGTGGGTTTTTCTTTCGCTTAACTAATCGCAGCAATACATGAAAAATTCTCATTGGAGAGTAATGTTTCTTCCCATCAATTTATACAGAGCTCGTTAGAGAAGACGAAGTGTTCAAAAGAAAAGTCTTTTTTGTCATTTGTTTCACATCCCCAGAACAGGGGAGATGAAACATTAGCTGGAACTGAAGCGTAGGACTTCACATCCGAACAGCTTTAACCCTTATCTGTGTCATTTTTGACCAGAAGCAAGGTCTGGAAATTTGTATTTTGCCATGATAACCAGAGGGTAACTGTTTTTTTTTTTTTTGCTGCTCCAAATGTAATACTTGATTGTGCAGTTGCACATGCTGAAAGAGTTCTGTGTTGTTTTTAACTTCAGAAATTGTATTGGATTTTGGTCTTTGTCATGTGAATAAGTTCAATAGTCAGGCTTACATCTCTTTGTCTGCTTGCTTGTTTGTAATTATGTGATTGGGTGTTTTTGTGTGAGCTACCTGGTGGGTTTGCCTGTTCAGTTGGGTCACCCACCTGGTCTTGCATCATTAATTCAGATCAGACAGACAAGCAAAACTGGATGCAGCATACAGAAAGATTTACGGCAGAAAATAATACACATGCAACATCCATAATCTTCTCTAGGTATATAGGAGGAAAATTTCTGAACTGTCTAACTCCTCATTTTACAATTATGCATTCTATTTACAGCCCCAAACGCCTCCTAAGTAAAAGACTCCTAGTTTGACTCTTAACTCTACAAATAGTTGTAAATAACAGCTGTTTCTCTAATCCCATTATCCCACAAAGACTCGGCAGTTACAAACAACTGCTAAAATTAGTAAACAAAATTTCCCTAAATTCTCAACAAAGTCAGCAATATGGGAAGAAACATTCAGTTAACCCCTTACTCAATGATGAATCGGTTTTCTCAATGGTGAATGATGAATCAGTTTACATCAGTTTCTGAATTCCAAAATCATATCACATACTTTATATTTTAAAATTTTATAGTTTGAAATAATTTGGTATGGTGATATTTAATGAAATTCAAAGCTATCCTGACTGATTTGCAGTGCCTTAAAAAGACTATTCAATACTGGGGATTAAACTTTAAATTCACCACAATATTCTCGGAAGGCCAGTGACAATATTCAATGCTGTGCAGTCTCCTAGAGATTTTGGAATCACCCCAGTAAGTTGATTTCCAGAGATGTCTATGGCTTGAGCCATTACAATTTTACTCATCTCCCCTTGCAAGGATCCTTGCAGAGAATTCCATGAAAGATTGAGGTAGAATTGCAGATTTTTAAGGCTGGCAATGACTTCACGAGGTATCCTTCCTCCTAGTTTATTGTAAGACAAGTCGAGGAGCTCCAATTTCTGACACTCCTCTAAACTAACAGGGATCTCTCTCGAGAGGTTGTTGTGCTGAAGTAAAAGACGTCTTAGCTGTTGAGAGCTACAAAGAGAATCTGGTATTTTTCCAGATAACTGGTTGTGACTACGATCTAAGAGTCCAAGATGTTCCATTTGACCTATCTCACTTGGAATGCTTCCTTCTAATTTGTTCCCACCCAAATCCATTCTCTCCAACATACGGAATCTTTTCATTCCAGATGGAATATTGCCGTTGAAAAGATTATTGCTTAAATCTAATAAGGCTAAGTTTGTCAAATTGACAATCTGTTGTGGTATGCTTCCATTTATCATGTTGTCTGATAAACCCAAGGACTGGAGATTGGAGGACAGCTGGCCTATGGATGGAGGCAAAACACCAGTCAGATGATTACCTGACACTTTTAATTCTATCAAGTAGGAGCAGTTTGTGAGAGCAGTGAGAAAAGTGTTGAGATTAAAAACAGAGTGAAACAGAGAAATAAGGACACACATTTGGAATGAAACACATACACCAGATATATCGTGGTTCACCTGCATAGCAGGCTATGTCCACACTGAATGGGATATCCCCAGATATATATATATTGACTCTCTGTTATAAGTTTACATACACAGCCTTACTATGGCTGTTCCTACGAAGCCAGAGCCAAAATACACTTTCAGCTTCAACATGCTACCCAGAAGAGAAGCGACCTCCAACAGATAGGAGAAGCAGTTACAAACAGTTTGTAAGTTACTTTATAAGTTACAACAGATTCCATTACACTTCATAGAGAAGAGACCACGTGGTGTGGTGAGTGGGCTTCACCGCCTAACAAAAAGACAATGTGTTACTGCTGTCACTAACAAGTTGATTATAGTTTAGGTAAAGCCGGGTAAGAAGGTTCAATTTACCCAGTTCCATCGGCACCATTCCACTGAGTTGGTTGCGTCCTAAAGCAAGTATTGTTAGATTGGAAAGATTTCCAAGGGAGTTTGGAATGTTTCCACTAAGCTGATTTCCCCATAAACTGAGTAATTGCAAATTGAGGAGCTTGGTACCAATTTCCCATGGAATATGTCCACTAAGCTGGTTTTCAGATAAATCTAATTGAGTCAATCTTGACAAATTTGTTAAAGAGCTGGGAATGGGGCCTGATAAAGTATTTATATAAAGGAAAAGATACGGTAGGTGAGTGAGCATGCCGAATTCAGGAGGAATGGGGCCTTCGAGATTGTTTTTTGACAAATCTAAAACAGTCAAGCCGGACAGATTTCCTAAAGAACTGGGAATGGGGCCTGATAACCAATTCTTAAAAAGAGAGAGCTTCTGTAGATGAGGCAGGGCTCCTAATTCAGGAGGAATGGTACCTGTGAGATCATTTTCTCCCAGATACAATTGAACTAATGAGGTCAGATTTTTGAAAGAGCAGGGAATGGTCTCTTTGTTCCATAATTCTCCCAAAATATTTTGGGTTCAACATTCAATCGATCAAATGGAACATCTTTGTGAGAAAAATTATCTACTCCATTGATGTATTTTGACATCTCTTCCTTGATTCTAGTACGGTCCTCTCTTATCAGATAAACTTTATCCATATAGGTTGTCCACCCCATGGAAACCTCATCATCCAACCATGGTTTTTTGTGAAACCATTTTGGATTAAGTAGAAATCCAACAGAATGAAGAGGACTATGAAGCATCTTCCACCTTTTTCAACTGTATTCCCAAACTACATCTTGTGTCTCTTGATCAAATAATGGTGCCCCAACACTAAAACTATCTTGTAGTCTCTCCCTCATCTGATCTAACTTCTCAAACACATCTCCCATGCATGGTTTGTCACTATCAAAAAGGCGGAGAACTTCACAAATAGGCCAAGAAAGTGTCAAAAGATCATGTGCATGTTGCCAGAATAAAATTGATCCACTATCAATAATGAGATTAGAAATTTCATCACATGCTAAGGTGCTACTACTTGGTCCATCCCTCCATCTCTCCCATTCAATGGACACCACCATTTGCTTTAATGATTGCTTTACCTTCACAATTCGATCAACCATGATAAAATTAGAAGCAAATCGTGTATCTGCACATCTAAGTAGCTGCAAAGAAGCATATTTCCTATAGATCGCATGTGACATAGAGTGATTTACAATAAAATGTTGTATTTTTTTTGTATCTGCAACTACCTCACTGATCCAAAGAAGCTTATTGTGCAAATCTTTAAGAAGTAAATTCATGCAATGAACTGCACATGGTGTCCAGAAAATGCTTGGATATTCATCTTCAATTCTCCCTCCTGATAACACATTACTTGAAGCATTGTCAGTTATGATTTGCACAACATTGTTTTTCCCTACCTGCTCAATTACTTCTTAAAAAAGACCTACCAAATACTATGCATCTTTCACATGACCTGAAGTATCATGTGACTTGATAAATATTGTACCTTTAGATGAAGAAACAAGAATATTAATTAAAGGCCTACGTGCAATATCAGTCCAACCATCTGAAACTATAGAGACACCTGTATATGACCAACTATCTTTAATGTCTTTTAGCCTTTCCTCTATGTGTTTCTTCTCATCATCTAAAACAACAGTGCGAAGTTTTTCAAAACTTGGAGGCACATAACCTCTAGGAGCATTGTTGACCATCCTTATAGCCTCTTTCCACAAAGGAGACCTAGCTATGTTGAATGGCATTCCACAACCAAAGAAAAGTCTTCCAATTGCAGCATCTACATTCTTTTTGTCAGTAGCATCAAACATTTTTCCAATTTGAGATTCAGAAATGGAGTTAGAAGTAGCTGAAAGAGCTGGCCTCCCTAAATGGACTCCAAGATTAGATTGAGACTCTTTTGATTGCTCCTGTGGTGATTCAGTAGATTTCAAAGACTCTACCATATTAAACTCCTTGATCAAATCATGTCTTTCTCCCTTTGGAATTTTATTACACACAACTATCTATTTAAAAAATATTTGGTTTATTTTATTTTAGAATTATTTTATTTGACATCCATTTATACATTTTTAATAATAAATTCTTAATGGTAGAGTGTAATGGTGTGAGCATGTTAACAAAAACTCTTACCTTTTACTTGAAATTTGACATCCATTTACACATCAAAGTATTAATATTTTATAATAAACATAATATTTAATAAATATAAATATAAATATACGAAATACAAATGAAATAAGTTTTTTTGTTTCTGTCCATTGAAATATTTTGCTTTTTGATCTAATGATTTTAAATTGTATTGAAAAAACAAGTTTTCAAAACTAAATTAGTTCCAAAGTAAAATAAAATAGGGTTGTAAATATCTATTTATGTATTTGTAATGGTCTAAAGAAATAAATCTCTTATTTAAAAAAACAGCTAAACATATGAAGTAAATAATGTGTTGTTTTTCATTTAACATTTTGAAAACTATAGAAACAAAAAACTCTTCAATCAAAAATAAAGCAATGCTGGAATTTGGCTCTACTAGAATTTCTTCTCTTTGCTTGCATCTGTGTCATACTATTGTAGACAACAGGAGTTTTTTGTGTTATCTTCCATGCATTGCAACATGTTTTACATTACTATGCCCGCAGATGACTCCTGCCCCCTTTAAATGGCCTCGACCTTTCATTCCTCCATAGTTGTTGCTATTGGAGTTGAAGGTTCAACATCAACAATCAATGGTATCCCCTCTCAAGTGAGCCAATAAGTTTGTTCTCAAGATGTTCCATGAGGTACATCCCCTAAAACACCATTGAATGTTGTTCTTTTATTCTTATATTTGATAATGCATGTCATTGGTTAGAAAATTTTACCTTAATAGGATATTTTGTTGGTAAGGTCCCCCTCTAAAAGCATGCACAAAGATTGGGTCAACGGGGCATGGAACTTGCATGGGATCTACCTTGATGCCATTTAAAACCTCACCAAGGGGTTTTTGTTGTTTCACTTTGTTGAAGCCAACCACATTGAGAATATCCTTATATGTGGCCCTTGGCTTATCTGTTCCTTACTATTTGTCTTCAAACCCTAGACTCGAGACTTTGTCGTCTCGATGAAAAGTCTTTTCGAGTTCCCTAGGTTACCCTTGCCATGTTGGAACCATTTGAGCCAGATAGCCTCTTCCTTAGGCTTTATGGTTTGTGTTGAACTTGAACAATTCTATTCATCTCATCCTTAGTGGTAGGTATGTGTTGAGGTGGACCTATCCAAGGACCTCAAAGAGTTTTTTGACATCCAAGTTGGCCAAACTAGATATATGTAACATGTGCAATATATCAACCTTCTAAATACTTGTTATCAGTGTCAACCCTTAAAGTAGAAGAGTCAGGACTGCCCTTTAGCATCCCTGCAACCAAAGCCTTCTATACAACCCTCTTCTAGGTCGCCACCTCCTACAAAAGAAGAGGAAGGCTAGTCTATAGTTTTTAATCACAAAGCCAAGAACTCTGGCAACCTGTAACATACACCCCTGGCATATGTTTTGCTCTATATGTTTTTTGTGTTTTTCAAGTTGTTTGATGTTTAAGGTTTCATGGGTTTTGCTTGTATGTTTGTTTTTGCATAAAATACATAGAATATATAGCATATACTGAAAACCCAGAAAAACTAGAAGGAATATCAATGAAATAACAATGACCCAGATAATAATGAGCGCAAATATGTAACATACCCATTTTGAGTTTTACAACTTCGTTTCAGTCATGTCACCTGGCCAACACTATGAACCTCAATGAATAGCTTCTACAATCAGCAAAGGCATAGATTTTTGCATACAATGGATGGAGGATGATATAACTGCCCTAGACACCTAGAATGATCCTTTTTGCAGCCATGAACAAGGATGAAATACCATTAATTAATGTTGTTGTCCTAGACTATACGACCTCAGCTGTACCTTCAAATCAATGACTAAACCAAATGCCACTCCAAAACCCTCTATTGTGAATTGATATTGATATCAGCTGATAGGCGATCAGATTGAAAGTGTTTCACAGCCAAAATTATGTACCAATACTCCTCTAAATTTGCCTCACAACTAGTACAGCCCTGTTGTACATGTACGACTAGGAATGGGAAGTACAACCCAGTAATAAGAAGGGAATAACAGTCGGAAACCCTTCTAAAACTCACTCAAAATCTCTGTCCAAGATGGTCTCACAAGTCTGCAATGAGAAAGTCTTTGAAACCCTGTCCAACTCTATCAAATGAACTAGATGAAAGCTTAGGTGAAGCTCCAGTATGAAGCCTCCAACTATCCTCTCATGATGCAATCTTTCATAAACAAAAAAAGGGACTAATGCAGGGGTTTCTGTCCCAACACAGACAAGAACAAACCCTAGAGCCAAGCTCCAAAGCCAAAGCACAAGAAACTCACAAAGAGAGCAATTTTCATAAACTTCACATATGCAAATGAGCTCACTTTTCCCCTTTTTGTTTCCTCTCCTTCCCTAACACGCAAGAATGAATTCTTTTTTATTATTTTATTTCATAACTTAAAGTCCCTTATGACTCCCCATGGGCGCCCATCTCCTAGGTAGTTACTTTAAGTTACAACTTTATTTTATAAAGTGACTTTACCTTATAACATAAAGTTATATTATGTCTATTAAAAATAACATAAGTTAAATCTTTTATTTAACTTATATTATGTCCAATGAAGCTCTAGACATCTCGAGACCATGAACTCTTGTGCTATGACCATCTGCAATTGCCCTGCCAAAAATAGCCAGTGCTCAGCTCCAACTTACTATAAATAGTAAGTTACCCAAATTGACCCCCTAATCACCTCCATTAGCCTACGGGAGTCTGATCATAGGTTAATCTCTGTCCACTGATGCAATGGGCTAGATGGGGGACATTACACAACACCAAGCCTACTCCCAAACCTTTTGGCTATGGGATTCATGCTTCACCTGATTGTTTCAATACCTCTAGATGTGAACAAAGCTACAATTTTCTCCCATGAGGAGACTTTTGGTGAGGTGAAAGTTGTAAGAACCTCACTTGCGGCATTAGCCTTGGCTTAGCTACTAATTGTCAATGCTCAACATGCTTCCCCTCCTACTAGGAAAAGGAGATCTTGTAGCCCACTAGGGCGATTGGAAGAGGGAGAGTTTGTGCCAAAGAAATGGAAACAAGCCTAGTTAAGCTTCCAGAATGGAATCTTTAATTCTAATGAAGTCATGTTCCATACTAATTATTCCACTCTAGATGAGATGGATAATGAGGAGATGACTCTCAACACTCGTCTAGGAATTATATTTCTTAGAATGTCTAAGGTCTAATGGACCTCCCATGGAAATATTTCATTCCTGATGCTTGACTTTAATATCTAGGTTTATAAATTTGTTGTTCTCAAAATCAGCAACACTCGTTTTTGTAGACAACCCCACGAAACTTGTCCGTTTCGTGAATCTACACTCTAAGATCGCGAATCGAGAAAAGATGTTCTTGTTCTCGTGCGAGGTCATTTGACATTTTAAAACTCGTTTACGACGTTTCCTTGAATTGATTTCTTAATATTTGCGAAGAATATTCAAGTCGTAAATTGGTTAAGGTGTTAATTTTAGTCATTTTTGAGTGTTACGTAAATTTTGACTCTTGATATGCAAGAGCGGCAAAAAATGCCGCTCTTACATATTATTTTAAGTTTGTTTTTTGGTTTTGATGTAATGTCGGCAAAAAATGCCACTATTACATCGTTTTAAGCTCAAACGTGCGAGAGCGGTTAAATTCACCGCCATCGCATGTCTTTCATTGAAGTCACTCGCATGTAATGACGGCCTTTTTCGCCGCCGCTACATGCTTTCTTTTGGTTTAATGTGAGGTCGGCAATTTTCGCCGCCTTTACGTGTTTTCCTTTTCCCTTTTGCGCATGAACGGCCGAAATCTCCGCTCAAGCAAGATTTTGTAAATCTCGGTCACGCAGTGCCATTAATGGCCACTCGTGCCACTCTTTCAGCGTTTATACGCAGGTTATATATTGTATTTTGACATTTTGTTTATTCATTTCGTTTTCTCTGCCGAGCTACTCTCCAAAACCCTTCCTCATATCGCTGGATCGCGCCATTGAGGAGATCAATCCGCATTCAACGCCACCGAACGTAGGGTTTTCAAAGTCTCAGAACGGGTAAGTTTCTCTCTTGTTTTCCGTTCTCCTCCTTCCCGGGTATATCATATACGCTTTGTGTTTCATTTTTTGTTTTGGTTTGTTCTTTAAGTTTGTTTTTGTTTTGTTGTTGTTCTTGGTCTGTGGTTTTTGTTTTATGTTGTCGCCTAGGTTTTGCCCTAGGTTTTCACCCTAAAACCCGATCAACGCCACTCTAGGTTTCGACCCTAGATTTCCCAAACCCTGGCTATATGCCATTGTTATCTAGTCGGCCGATTTCGCCTAACCTTCAGTTGTTTCAGGTGACCCTTGCCGTGTCTAAGCGGCGAATCCCGGACTTCACTTCACCTTGCAATGCAACAGCGGCCGAAATCGCCGCCCGGACTTCACTTCACCTTGCAATGTAGTAGCGGTAAAATTTGCCGCTTGAACTCCACACCTATCAAACATGCATTGTCGGTGAAATTCGCCGCTCGGACATGTATGGAACTTCCCTCGTGATAGCGGTGAAATTCGCCGATCAAACATGGAAAGCGACGAACACAACCTAGTCATCAAATGCAGCATCGGCATTTTTCGCCGCCCGGGCATAAAAACCTTTCGTTCCTTTTGCATGTAGTAGCGGTAAAATCCGCCGCTCCTACCAACTCAAATTTTCCCAACACATGCAAAGGCAGCAAAATTCGCCGCCGATGCAAATAATACAAAACCCCCATATGCAAGGCCAGCGAATTTTGCCGCCCGTGCAAAAAATATCTCAAATTTTCCTAACACTGGAAAATTTCCAATTTTATTTTCCCGAACCCGCTTCTCCTCTGATTCTTGGCCAGCTCGCACTATAGCCCCTTTTCAAGCGCATTCCCATGTCGTGATCGCTCAACATGCAATTTTCCCAGATTGCCCATATTTTCCCTGATTGCATGATCATGATTTTTGTTGCAGTTTCTCTTGCGGAGCTCCGTTCAACGTCAGACTTCTTCTCAGTGAAAGCTCATCCAAATGACTGACTTGTCTCCGAAGAAGGCAAAAGCGTTGAAATACAAATATCAAGGTGTTTTTCCAATCACCTCAGTCCACTCTAATGTTGAGGACATTAGAGATACGGAGATTGGCCATGTTGATATGGCTGAGTTTGTAGAAAGAACCAAGTCAAGCAACCCCAGTGCCATGATGAGGAAGATAGTGGAAAGTAATATTCATCTGGTATCCTCCTTCCCAGTGGCGGCTCACAATACAGAATTTGTCCTTCAGTGTGCCCATTTCTACAACAAAGATATCAGAGTTGTGGTGGACGCCAGTGGTAATGTAATAATCAGGTTGGATCCTGAGTTCATTGACAAGGTGTTCATGTGTCCTCCTGCGACAGAGGTATTGAAGCTTGATTTCATTGAAGCTCAAAAGGAATATGACAAGAATCCAGAGAAGGCAAAGAAAGTGATCAACAACAAATGGTTGAAAACTGCAAGGTCAGGTTTGTCAAGGTGGCCACGCAGTTTTCCTCGAAGTGATTTTGTGGAAGAAGTCGGTGACTTAATTACCCTCCTCAGCAGGATAAGAGGTTTGTCCTCCTCTTCACAATTTCATGAATGGATGTATCCTTTCATTAAGGTCATACTCCAAGGCAAGCAGGTTATTTTCTGGGGAGAGCAAATCAATAACGCTTTGCATGATCAGCTGACGAAGGTATCCACTACTTCCAAGTTCTTCATGACTTCCTACCTGGTATACATTGCAGCCTCCATGAGGATTTTTCCAGGATTATCATCAGAAGGGGATAGGAGAATAGTCCCAGTATACCAGTATTATTCTCAGCTAACTCTGAAAGGTTCCATTCACCATTTCAGGAGAGTGAATGATGCATTCTTTGCTGTATTCTTGTGTCTTTTTGATCCCCAGCTGGAACAGAGAAGAATTTCAGACGAGGAATGGTCAGTGGTTAATGGTTTTGGTTGTATGTTTTTGCAATTTCCATCTTTTTCATACTTGAGGGTTGGCTTTTTCCAAGGCTACCCTTATATGCTTCCGAGGTTTCCTTCAGATAGACTGGTCTTGATGGAGTTGTGCAGACAGATGATTGTCGTGCATAACAAGCAAATGGAACTCAAGAAGCCTGGCTTTAGATTTCCAGTAGAGATCGGCAGATATTCAGTGTTGACTGCCACAAAGGCAAGGGCTATAGAAACGGAAATGCAGTTGGTCACCATGAAGCAATTCAAGAGGAGGCCAAAATTTGACTACCGGGGTGTGAAGGATAAAATCAAGAGGAAAACACAGTTTCACGAACCCATGGTGGAAGATGTCTGGATAGATTTAAGGACAGAGGAAGACATCAGGAAACTGGACTATAGCAGGCTGTCTCTAGATCAAATTGAATATCTGGGACTTACTGATATTCCAGAAGACCTTGTGGATGATGGCAAAATGGTTGATGCCAAGTATGAAGCAGAATAGATAGCTGGTACTCCTCTACCTCCAATTCAATGGTCCCAAAAGGAGCTAACTTCGCTAAGGAAGAGATTTGAGCCCATATTGACTAACACCAATAAGTGGCTGGAAGATAAAGGAATTACGCTGAAGGAATTCCTCATTGGTTCAGAAACTGAAGTTCAAGAGCAGACTGGTAAGAAGGTTGAAAACAGAACGAAGAATAAGAGTGATGCTCCATCATCCTCTAAAACACATAAACCTAAAATCAGATTTGTGACGAAGAAAGCAAAAGTTGTTGAGGAGGAACCTGAACCAAAAGAAATGGAAGTCGAAGAGCCAGTGACTGAAGATCCGGCAACTGAAGAGCCAGCTACAGAAGAGATGGATGTCGAAGACAAGGATTCAGAGCAACAAGATAAAGAGGCTTTGTCTCCACAGGACAATACATCTGTTGCACCCCCTGTGCCTGCTTCCCCCATTATCATTCCTTCCTCTGAATCCCCCTCTCCTCCTAAAATAATCTTTGATAATCCCCACAGCACTTTTGAAAATGTTCTCCGTTCTTCTGATTCCATTCCTAGTTTGTCATCTTCATCTTTTGATATTGGTGACACATCTATGTTTGATCATTTTGTGATGCATACTGAACAAGTTTCAAGTGCCAATGTAACAGGTGCGGTTTTTACCAACACCCCGCCTATTGTTTCCACCACCAGTACAAGCACCGTTCCAGTAACACCAGTGGTAGGAATGGACTCCAATGTGAGTACTTCTCTGCTTCCACCTTGGTTGTCAGCTTACACGCCAAAGAGAAAAAAGCAAGTCATCTCTCCAGATGATTTTGATTTCACCAAGCTAGTACCTGCAAAACCTAAGGCTCCGAAGAAACCAAAGATCCTTTCAAGGGTACTTGAAGATAAGGGGTAGAAAGTTTTGGAGATAGCAAAACCCCCACAGGATGCAACTGTTGAAAATTTTGATATGAATGACTACTCAATTTCTAGGGTTGAATTGGGCAAAATCACCCATGAAAGCGCTAAAAATGATATGCAGTCAGCCATGGACATCCTGATCCAGAAGTTTGACAGGGAAAAAGAAATGAAAGATTACTATAAGGCAAAGGTAGAACAGCTGACTGCGGTGGTAAGAAAGATCACTTTGAACTCAGAAGCAGTTACTCCAGAGGCCGTATCTATAGAAGACCCTGTCATTCTGAAGGCAGAAAAGACTCACCTCCGAGGAAAAGTACTTGAAGAGTACTTAGACAGGATGCGAGCCCAGGGAATCTCTTTGCTCACGGAGGTATTTGAGAAAACGGATAAGATGAGGAAAGTAAGGGCAGAACTCAATGATCTCATTGATGCCATCTCTCATGATATTGAGCGCACAGAGGATACTCATGATAAGTGGGTGGAAATGAGGAAGCTGAAAATAAGTACCTTGATATCCATTGGTGCCATTTCTAACAGGGATTCATACACTGAAACAAAGGAAGCTCTGATGTACAGGAGCAGTATGCTAAGGAATTTGATCAAGGATCTTGAGGCTGCAAAAGAGATCAGCGAAGAAAATGATGTCAACCTTTTGCATAAGTTGGAGGAACTGCCTTGTAACTTGGTATCACAAGATAACCAATTCCTGTCAGCAAAAGAAATGGTCAAAGAATTTGAAGACATGTTCCAAAAAGAATTCGAAGATAAAGTATTTTCAATAACTTCTGTGGACAACCTCTTGGACAACCAGTTAACCTTGGACAATCTGAAAACTAGGTTAACCAATCATTCCAAGTCAATCACTACAGTAAGGGATGCCATAGTGAGGGCCAGGATGATCTTCAAAAACACATTCAACCCAGATAGCATTGAAATGCAGGCGACCTTCACTATGTATGATGACCACGTGAGAAAAGGTGGTGACACAAATTGAAGCAGCTGGTTTTCCCTTAGTTTATTTTCTGATTTTCACATGTACTTTCAAAACAATTTTGGACATTTTTACATGTACATTTTCAATATGTAATTACATGTAAAAATATAGGAAGTCCCAGGTCAATAAGGACTCCTATTTTTGAATAAGTCAAAGTAGTTGTAGATTTCCTAGATTTTCTCAAGGTCTTTCCCTATAAATAAAGGGGACCTCTTTTGTAAATTTTTTATCTTTTGTCTATTGCAAGAAAACTCTGACGAATTGAAAATCAAATCAAGACTTTGTGCTTATTTGAAAATCAATATTCAAATATTTATCAATACAAGAAAGCAGGTTCAATTCCAATCTTTGTCTTGGGATTATTTGTGTTGTGATAGTTTTGTTCTTATGTCTTGCTATCATAATCTTATTTGATAATAATTGAAGTGTGGAGTTTGTTTCAAGTGATTGAAGAGCGCTCTTAATTTGATTCTAATAAACTTTGTGTTATCAAATCGGTTGTGGGTTATATGTTCATGTTTGTGAGAATACAACAGTTTGGGGACTTTGTGCTGCAAGTTGTTATATTTGAATTACTTTTATCATATTGAAGAGGAGTGAAGACTTTGGGCTGCATTCTACTTCAAATAGTTCCGGTTACAAGTAGTGAGTGAGGTAACAGAAAACTTGGTGTTTCTGTGATATTGTGATAATTTATAAGTTTTATATCAAGAGTTTGAAATATAAACATCTATTCTGAAAAAAGAGAATGAGATGAGATGGAACCACCACAAACATAGTTTTTAGTGTACATAAATTTGATAAGTGTTTGATTTACAAAAGTTAAGTAATTAGAGGGAACCTCCCCTTGCTGAGAGGAGAGACTTTGTCTCATCATAGCTGTGGCTGATAAACCCATTTTGCCGTTAGCGAGTTAACGACAAAATATTCACCCAACAGTTTTTTGGCGACTCTACTAGGGAAGAATGCGCAACTTGAAGCCTCACGCTTCGAGTTGAAGCATTTTCAGTTCTTTTCCGTTTTCTTGCAATATTGTGTTTAATATAATACAGTCTGGCAGATTCCCGGTACACCAGAAGTAAGAGGGCTCAGGGTATTATTGATCCTGCATTTGAGTTGATGCAGCAGAATAATTTTGGATTCTTAACTCCACTGCCTCGTCTTCAGCGCACCAGGAGTTTTCCCCCTACAAACACCAGGTCCCCAATACCAGGTGAAGTTTCTATTGCTAGTGCTAACAGAGTTTTGGTTGTTCATACGCCACCAAGATTTGTTATACCACCTTTCAATCGGCGCGTCATGGCAGCCCAAGGTCCTTGGGGTAATACCTTTGGTCCTCTAAATTTGACCCCACCATTACATGAACTACCTCGTAGTTCAAGAAAGAATTTCCCCAAATTCTATGGTGATGGAAAAGTTCATCCTGATGAGCATATTGCAGCTTTCTGTATAGCCTGCGGTGTGATAGGTGTCGAGCACGAAGATGTGGCTGTGCAACTCTTTGTAGAAACACTACAAGGCGCTGCCGCAGATTGGTTCTATCACCTCCAAGCCCAGACCATAACAAACTGGGCTACTCTCAAAACAAAGTTCAAAGCCAGGTTCAAACTTGCGGAAGATGCTCATGCATTGTTGGCACAGCTGACACAGATGAAAAAGGAACCTCATGAACCAATGAGAGATTTCATTGCTAAGTTCAACAAATTGAGAAACAGGATTCCCACCGCCGCTGAACCCACAGCGGAGAATCTCAAATGTTTCTTTATCAACACACAGCTTCTGGAGGTGAGTTTCCTATTGAGGCGAGCTGCTCCTACTGATCTTGCTGCGGCTCAGATTCTGGCAACTGAGGTAGAAGATGATCTTATCCTGGCAGGTAAGATAAGAAGGGACACTAATAGAAATAAAAGCTCCTCTTCTACTGAGAACCATTCCACAAGCACCACGGATCCCATGGTGCAAAAGCTAGCAAATGAATTGCTAGCTCTCAAAAGACAAATGTCCCAAGGTATATCTGCACCTCCTTCTTACCGAGATATACCAAGGAGGACATTCCCAAACAATTCATATCAAGGCAATGCTGCTAGGAATCAAGGACAGCAAAATCGTCTTCCGCCTACTCAGGGGAAGCTTGCTATTGAAGCAGCACCGGTCAACTCTGCTGTTGGATACTATGAAGGGGAAAATGAACTTTCTTTCCAACCCGAGTTGGAATATGAAAATGGTGCTAATCTCTTCACAGAAGGAGAAGAAGAGATAGCTGGCGACTCTACCATCAACTTTCTGAACTACCAGGACAAAGCTGAAAAAGGAAAAGTGAGTGAAGGAGCATATGTTGTTTTCACTAGGTCTCAAAATCAGTCAGCTCTTCAAGCTGATAAAGGGAAAGCCAGGGAAGAATCTCAACTGGCGATTTCGATCGCTAAACAGGGGACTCCTCTACCTTTCTAGTCAAAAGACCCGGTGGTCAATAAACAAGTAAGTGCCTCTAATGAATTTGTACCTTCCACTTCTACTCCTCAGACTAGTGTTGTCACTACTAAAAATCAAAATGATGGTTTTTCTTCCTCCGTATCTAATTCTTTTCAGCAGTTCGATATAATAGACCATGCTAGGAGAACTAAGATACAAATGTCTGAAGTTGAATATTTACAGGCTAATCTTGAACAATTTGATAGATTAGCCAAATATGTCAAAAACAAGGCCGTCCCTGTAGGACAAGAGTTTCCTAAAGCTACTCATGACTCCTCCAAAAGTAAACCTACCCAAAACAATCTTGTTACTACTCCTCCTGCGGTTTCTAGAAAAATTGACCCCTTCTATGTTTCCCTACTAGTGAATGGTCACAAGTTGAGCAATTGCGTAATAGATTCTGGAGCCTCAGACAACGTTATGCCTGCTAAGGTAGCAGATGCCCTTGGCCTCACCTTAACCAAAACTTTTGGGAGGTGTTTCTCTATGGAGAATAAGCAAGTTCCACTTTTGGGTCAAATCAAGGATGCCCAATTTGCATTTGCAGCTTTTCCGGATAAGAGAATCAAGATGACAGTCTTGGTAGCTGATGTTCCAGCTTCATACGGCATTCTCCCTGGACGTAATTTTTGCAAGGATGTGGGTGGAGAGTTAAACATGGATTTGTCTGAAGCTAGGATACCTGTTAAAGGTGTCATGCAGAAGTTGCTTCCTGAGAAGGAGGCGAAATACATTGTTACTCAAACTTCAAACCCCAAAGCTCAAATTTTGTTTGAGTCCTCGGGAATGGGTAACTATTTTCTATCTACTAAAGATTGTTCCGATTCATCAGATGAGGCTACGTCGGGTGATAGCTCCGATATGTCAGATGGAGACTCAGAAGAGTTTTCAGACGAAAGTTCAGGTAAGGGTATAGCAATTCCAGATTCTTCCCTCATCGATGAAGAGGAATCTTCTGACCAGAGGAAGTCTAAGAAATCAAATTCTGATGGAGTTTGGATTTTAGAATTTGATGGCAGCTGTTCTTCTACCAGTTCTGGAGCCGGAGTGGTCTTGATATCACCACAAGGTGATATTTTACCTTTTTCATATAAGCTATAGTTTGACAATACCAATAACACCGCTGAATACGAGTCCTTGTTGCTCGGATTGGAAGCGGCGTGTGCCAGAGGTGTTAAGATCCTGCATGCTCAAGGAGACGCCGAATTGGTAGTTTGTCAAGTAAGAAATTTGTACCAAACAAAAAATGAAAGATTGAGACACTATCGCAATCGCGTATGGGATTGCATTGAAGATTTTGATGCTTTCAATATTTCAGCTGTGCCAAGAGAGTTCAATGACCGTGCAGATTCATTGGCTGTTTCTGCCACTCTCATGGTGCCTCACAAGGATTTCAAAGGAAGCAAGTACACTATTGAGCTGGTTTTCAGACCAAGTGTACCTGATAACGCTGATCATTGGCAGGTGTTCAATGGCGATAATCAAATCATTGCTTTCCTAGAAAAGATGGATAGTTTTGACGAGCTTTACTTTGAAGGAAGCGAATCGCCACCTCGTGAATATGTTTCTGAGGTAGATTCGCAGACTGGCGAAGAATTTCTACAGTTGAAAGGAAATAAAATCCCAAAAGGATTGGTTTCCCTTGAGAGACTCTTTGATAAACATGACAGGTATATCAAGCAGCGGCAACAACAGCAGGATTTGAGTTCTTCCATGGAGTTTGAGCAGGTCAATTTGGGTACAGAAACAGATCCTAAGATGGTCAACATCAAAAAATGTTGCACTGCTGATGAAAGATTCAAATTCATTACCCTCCTTCGCCATTACATTGATGTTTTGGCTTACTCCTATGATGATCTGAAGTCTTTCAGGCCTAAGGAGGTTCGACACGAAATTCCCCTCAAAGCTGGATCGTTGCCTTACAAACAGAAGCAGAGGCAATACAATCCAAAGATATCAGGTACGATTCTTTCTGAAATTTAGAAGATGCTGAATGCAAGGATTATTTTTCCAATTCATCATTCCACATGGGTTTCAAACATAGTACCTGTAAGGAAGAAGAACGGAGAAATCCGTATCTGTGTTGACTTCAGAAACCTCAACCAGTCTTCCTTGAAAGATAACTACCCTTTGCCCATCATGGACCAAGTTTTGCAAACAGTGACAGGTTCAGAAATGCTATCTATGTTAGATGGTTTTTCAGGGTATAACCAAGTGGAGGTAAACGAAGCTGATCAGTTCAAAACTGCCTTCACCACACCACGAGGCACATTTGCGTATCGCAAAATGCCTTTCGGTCTGATCAATGCTAGCGCAACATTTCAGAGAGCGATGGATCTTGCCTTCAGAGATGAAATGGGTAAGTTTATCATGGTGTACCTCGACGATTTGACTGTTTTCTCCAAAAACCGTCATGATCATGCGCATCATTTGCGACAAGTGCTGGAACGTTGTCGGCAAAATGGTATTTCCCTCAATCCCAAGAAGTCAGTTTTTGGGGTGACGGAGGGTAAGCTTCTTGGGCACATTGTATCCCGGGAAGGTACTAAGATTGACCCGGAGAGGGTTAAATCTATTCAAAGTTTGACTCTGCCAGCAAGTAAGACTGCCGTTCATTCTTTCTTCGGAAAGGTGAATTTTCTGCGAAGGTTCATTCCTGAGTTTGCAGAAAAAACCCGTCACATTGTTAATATGATGAAGGGTAAGGCCACTTTCCGTTGGACCGCGGAAGGTAAGGAAGCGTTCGAGGACATCAAGAGAGCTATTGCTCGTGCTCTAGTTCTTATTTGTCCCGATTACACTAAGGATTTTGTAGTCTATAGCTACGCTTCAGAACACACACTTTCAGCTATTCTGGTTCAGCAGAATGAAGAAGGCATTGAATCCCCCATATCATTTATGAGTTGTCCTCTCAAAGCTCATGAATTGAAGTATTCGAGTATGGAGAAGCATGCCTATGCCGTAGTCAAAGCGGTTAAGCATTTCAGGTTCTATATTTTAAACTCACACACTGTTGTCATGGTGCCTGATACAACAGTCAAATCCATCCTAACTCAACAAGAGTTCGGAACAAAGAGAGGTAATTGGATCGCTAAGATCCAAGAATTTGATCTGGATATCAAGCCTACTAAGCTTGTGCGGGGTAAAGGTTTGTGTCAATTGATCGCAGACCCAAAAGAGACAGGGGACGAAGAAGAAGAAGTTGTGGACACGCCAACTGTCCTTTTTGTTACTACAATTGATGAGTGGTATTCCAATATCGCTCATTTCCTTACCTATGGTGAGTGACCTTCTCACTTGTCTTATAAGGAAAGGAGAACTGTCAAGTTAAAAGCTGCTAACTACGTCCTTTGGGACAATGGTTTGTACAAGAGAAGTCTTGACGGTGTATTTCTTCATTGCGTGGATAAAGCACAACAAGGTAGACTTTTAGAGTCCTTCCACAATTTGGCTTGTGGTGGACATTTTTCAGCACCTGTAACGGCTCACAAGATTCTGCGAGCTCGATACTATTGGCCTACATTATTCCAAGATGCGTACAATTGGGTACGCAGGTGTGAGTTATGCCAGCAGTTTGTTGGGAAACCAAAATTGGCAGCCTTACCTCTAAAACCAGTGGTGATTGAGGAGCCCTTTCAACAATGGGGTATTGACTTCATTGGCGCAGTGAATCCATCATCAAGTGCCGGACATAACTATGTCCTCACAGCAACAGACTATTTTACCAAATGGGTGGAAGCTATTCCAGTCAAACACGCCACTTCTGAGGTGGTATGCAGTTTTCTTAAGGAGAACATTATTTCCAGGTTTGGAGTTCCAAACAAGATTGTAGCGGACAATGCTACTTGTTTTTCCTCTTATGAGATTACTGAGTTTTTCTACGAACATGGGATCACCCTTTCCCATTCTTCAGACTATTATCCGCAAGGGAATGGTCAAGCAGAATCAAGCAATAAGAATCTGGTCACTATCGTCAGGAAGCTAGTAGATGAGAATCATAGAACTTGGCATAAGGCATTGTTTGATGCTTTATGGGCAGATAGAATTACACCCAAAAGGGCAATAGGCATGTCGCTATTTCAGCTTTTATATGGTCTGAATGCGGAGATACCGATCACCTTGGAATTGCCAGCATTGAAGTTGGTAAAGGCACTGGAAGATAGAATGTTTGATAGTTCTATCGATAAAAGGATCATGTATTTGACCGAACTTGAGGAGCAGCGCACTGTTGTGGTGGACCGTATTGCTGAGCACCAAAATCAAGTAAAGAGACTCTTTGACAAGAAGGCTAAGGCTCGTGAGTTTCAGGTTGGAGATCAAGTCTTGCTGTGGGACAAGAGGAGAGAACCAAAAGGAATGCACAGAAAATTTGATTCCTTGTGGAGAGGTCCATTCACCATTCATCAGTTCTGTGGTGAAAACAGTTTCTTGCTGGAGTATCAGGATGGGACACCGTTCTTGTTGCCTCACAGTGGACAACATCTGAAGCACTTCAATCCTTGAAGTTTCAGATAAGTTAAATTGTACATTTGTATAGTTTTGTGTTTTATTTTTGCGTTTTCGTTTAGTCTTTTGCGTCTTTTTCTTTTTAGCTTGACTCTATAGCCCAATGGCATGGATGAAGGCACTTAGAGACTAGATTCTACTCCCCTCAATCGTTTTAAAGTTTGATTGAAGGAAGTTCCCCAGTTAGAGCCAGCTGTTGTTCTCAAAATCAACAACACTCGTTTTTGTAGACAACCCCACGAAACTTGTCCGTTTCATGAATCTACACTCTAAGATCGCGAATCGAGAAAAGATGTTCTTGTTCTCGTGCGAGGTCATTTGACATTTTAAAACTCGTTTACGACGTTTCCTTGAATTGATTTCTTAATATTTGCGAAGAATATTCAAGTCGTAAATTGGTTAATGTGTTAATTTTAGTCATTTTTGAGTGTTACGTAAATTTTGACTCTTGATATGCAAGAGCGGCAAAAAATGCCGCTCTTACATATTATTTTAAGTTTGTTTTTTGGTTTTGATGTAATGTCGGCAAAAAATGCCACTATTACATCGTTTTAAGCTCAAACGTGCGAGAGCGGTTAAATTCACCGCCATCGCATGTCTTTCATTGAAGTCACTCGCATGTAATGACGGCCTTTTTCGCCGCCGCTACATGCTTTCTTTTGGTTTAATGTGAGGTCGGCAATTTTCGCCGCCTTTACGTGTTTTCCTTTTCCCTTTTGCGCATGAACGGCCGAAATCTCCGCTCAAGCAAGATTTTGTAAATCTCGGTCACGCAGTGCCATTAATGGCCACTCGTGCCACTCTTTCAGCGTTTATACGTAGGTTATATATTGTATTTTGACGTTTTGTTTATTCATTTCGTTTTCTCTGCCGAGCTACTTTCCAAAACCCTTCCTCATATCGCTGGATCGCGCCATTGAGGAGATCAATCCGCATTCAACGCCACCGAATGTAGGGTTTTCAAAGTCTCAGAACAGGTAAGTTTCTCTCTTGTTTTCCATTCTCCTCCTTCCCGGGTATATCATATACGCTTTGTGTTTCATTTTTTGTTTTGGTTTGTTCTTTAAGTTTGTTTTTGTTTTGTTGTTGTTCTTGGTCTGTGGTTTTCGTTTTGTGTTGTCGCCTAGGTTTTGCCCTAGGTTTTCACCCTAAAACCCAATCAACGCCACTCTAGGTTTCGACCCTAGATTTCCCAAACCCTGGCTATATGCCATTGTTATCTAGTCGGCTGATTTTGCTGAACCTTCAGTTGTTTCAGGTGACCCTTGCCGTGTCTAAGCGGCGAATCCTGGACTTCACTTCACCTTGCAATGCAACAATGGCCGAAATCGCCGCCCGGACTTCACTTCACCTTGCAATGTAGTAGCGGTAAAATTTGCCGCTTAAACTCCACACCTATCAAACATGCATTGTCGGTGAAATTCGCCGCTCGGACATGTATGGAACTTCCCTCGTGATAGCGGCGAAATTCACCGATCAAACATGGAAAGCGACGAACACAACCTAGTCATCAAATGCAGCATCGGCATTTTTTGCCGCCCGGGCATAAAAACCTTTCGTTCCTTTTGCATGTAGTAGCGATAAAATCCGCTGCTCCTACCAACTCAAATTTTTCCAACACATGCAAAGGCGGCAAAATTTGCCGCCGATGCAAATAATACAAAACCCCCATATGCAAGGGTGGCGAATTTTGCCGCCCGTGCAAAAAATATCTCAAATTTTCCTAACACTAGAAAATTTCCAATTTTATTTTCCCAAACCTGCTTCTCCTCTGATTCTTGGCCAGCTCGCACTATAGCCCCTTTTCAAGCGCATTCCCATGTTGTGATCGCTCAACATGCAATTTTCCCAGATTGCCCATATTTTCCCTGATTGCATGATCATGATTTTTGTTGTAGTTTCTCTTGCGGATTCAGAGCAACAAGATAAAGAGGCTTTGTCTCCACAGGACAATGCACCTGTTGCACCCCCTATGCCTGCTTCCCCCATTATCATTCCTTCCTCTGAATCCCCCTCTCCTCCTAAAATAATCTTTGATAATCCCCACAGCACTTTTGAAAATGTTCTCCGTTCTTCTAATTCCATTCCTAGTTTGTCATCTTCATCTTTTGATATTGGTGACACATCTATGTTTGATCATTTTGTGATGCATACTGAACAAGTTTCAAGTGCCAATGTAACAGGTGCGGTTTTTACCAACACCCCGCCTATTGTTTCCACCACCAGTACAAGCACAGTTCTAGTAACACCAGTGGTAGGAATGGACTCCAATGTGAATACTTCTCTGCTTCCACCTTGGTTGTCAGCTTACACGCCAAAGAGAAAAAAGCAAGTCATCTCTCCAGATGATTTTGATTTCACCAAGCTGGTACCTGCAAAACCTAAGGCTCCGAAGAAACCAAAGATCCTTTCAAGGGTACTTGAAGATAAGGGGCAAAAAGTTTTGGAGATAGCAAAACCCCCACAGGATGCAACTGTTGAAAATTTTGATATGAATGACTACTCAATTTCTAGGGTTGAATTGGGCAAAATCACCCATGAAAGCGCTAAAAATGATATGTAGTCAGCCATGGACATCCTGATCCAGAAGTTTGACAGGGAAAAAGAAATGAAAGATTACTATAAGGCAAAGGTAGAACAGCTGACTGCGGTGGTAAGAAAGATCACTTTGAACTCAGAAGCAGTTACTCCAGAGGCCATATCTGTAGAAGACCCTGTCATTCTGAAGGCAGAAAAGACTCACCTCCGAGGAAAAGTACTTGAAGAGTACTTAGACAGGATGCAAGCCCAGGGAATCTCTTTGCTCACGGAGGTATTTGAGAAAATGGATAAGATGAGGAAAGTAAGGGCAGAACTCAACGATCTCATTGATGCCATCTCTCATGATATTGAGCGCACAGAGGATACTCATGATAAGTGGGTGGAAATGAGGAAGCTAAAAATAAGTACCTTGATATCCATTAGCGCCATTTCTAACAGGGATTCATACACTGAAACAAAGGAAGCTCTGATGTACAGGAGGAGTATGCTAAGGAATTTGATCAAGGATCTTGAGGCTGCAAAAGAGATTAGCGAAGAAAATGATGTCAACCTTTTGCATAAGTTGGAGGAACTGCCTTGTAACTTGGTATCACAAGATAACCAATTCCTGTCAGCAGAAGAAATGGTCAAAGAATTTGAAGACATGTTCGAAAAAGAATTCGAAGATAAAGTATTTTCAATAACTTTTGTGGACAACCTCTTGGACAACCAGTTAACCTTGGACAATCTGAAAACTAGGTTAACCAATCATGCCAAGTCAATCACTACAATAAGGGATGCCATAGTGAGGGCCAGGATGATCTTCAAAAACACATTCAACCCAGATAGCATTGAAATGCAGGCGACCTTCACTATGTATGATGACCACGTGAGAAAAGGTGGTGACACAAATTGAAGCAGCTGGTTTTCCCTTAGTTTATTTTCTGATTTTCACATGTACTTTCAAAACAATTTTGGACATTTTTACATGTACATTTTCAATATGTAATTACATGTAAAAATATAGGAAGTCCCAAGTCAATAAAGACTCCTATTTTTGAATAAGTCAAAGTAGTTGTAGATTTCCTAGATTTTCTCAAGGTCTTTCCCTATAAATAAAGGGGACCTCTTTTGTAAATTTTTTATCTTTTGTCTATTGCAAGAAAACTCTGACGAATTGAAAATCAAATCAAGACTTTGTGCTTATTTGAAAATCAATATTCAAATATTTATCAATACAAGAAAGCAGGTTCAATTCCAATCTTTGTCTTGGGATTATTTGTGTTGTGATAGTTTTGTTCTTATGTCTTGCTATCATAATCTTATTTGATAATAATTGAAGTGTGGAGTTTGTTTCAAGTGATTGAAGAGCGCTCTTAATTTGATTCTGATAAACTTTGTGTTATCAAATCGGTTGTGGGTTATATGTTCATGTTTGTGAGAATACAACAGTTTGGGGACTTTGTGCTGCAAGTTGTTATATTTGAATTACTTTTATCATATTGAAGAGGAGTGAAGACTTTGGGCTGCATTCTACTTCAAATAGTTCCGGTTACAAGTAGTGAGTGAGGTAACAGAAAACTTGGTGTTTCTGTGATATTGTGATAATTTATAAGTTTTATATCAAGAGTTTGAAATATAAACATCTATTCTGAAAAAAGAGAATGAGATGAGATGGAACCACCACAAACATAGTTTTTAGTGTACATAAATTTGATAAGTGTTTGATTTACAAAAGTTAAGTAATTAGAGGGAACCTCCCCTTGCTGAGAGGAGAGACTTTGTCTCATCATAGCTGTGGCTGATATACCCATTTTGCCGTTAGCGAGTTAACGACAAAATATTCACCCACCAAAATTCTTTGTTTACAAGAGGTCAAAGTTTCTATTTTTTTTCTTTCTATTGTTTGTCATGTTATAAATGGTCATCAAGCCATTTTATGTGTAGCAACCATGAAGCAAGTCAGAGTGGTGTCATCACCTTTCTCTCTCCCATGTGGCACCAACACTTGGTTGATCAGGGATGTGCTCCTACTAATCATGCATTGTGTTAGGGTTAGCCGGCAGAAGATATCAATTAAATGCAAATAAAGATTAAACAGAGAAATGGAAATACACAGAAATAATAATAGCAAGAGACAAGTTTTAACGTGGTTCACCTAAACTCGGGCTACATCCACCAAACAGAGAGTCCAATATTATTATCCAGTAAATCAAACCGATTACAATCAGCAATCCCTGCAACTCAATACCGCTGCAAAATGCTACAATACAATGTCAAAACCCTAACCCTTAGCCGCTTTTTATCAAGCTTTTTGTCAGTTATAAAATAGGGTTTTCTTATGTCGGTCAATGAAAAAATTAACTCCCGGTGCATTATAAAATAATAAAAAAATCGTGTGAGGTTTCGGGGGCGTTGCCCCTGAGCCCCCACTGGGGCGCTGCTCCTTGACCCCGCCCTGTATCGCGACAGGGAACGCGCTAGGGGCGCTGCCCCTGGACCCCGCAAGGGGCGCTGCCCCTTGACCCCGTGGGAATTTGGGGGGAAACCACGCTGATAAAAGTGGGGTAAATATAACCTCCGAGTCTGATTTGGCTCCATATAACAACACATTGTGGCCTCTTTTCAAAATTAATAATCATTCCTTTAGAGTTAAAAATTTCTTCATGATCATGATGGTGTCACCATAAGAAGCTGATAGAACATGAGACCGGGGATCAAGACTCTAGAAGGATCAGTGACCAAAGATGAAAGGGGTCAGGTTGGGAAAAAGTTTTGTCCCAGACCGTCTGCTTATCCCTTAAAAATCCAAAAACCCAAAAGGCTCAAAAATGAAGAAAACACTCCCCAGACAGAAACTTTGGATTTTACGCAACTTTAGGACTCAATTAAGGCATGGAAAATGAGAAAAACACAAAGGGGCACATGACTTAGGAATTTTGTAGATTTTAATAGGAGTTCCAGATCAATTAAAAAGGGGTCCCAACAATTTACATGTCAAAATATTAATGTGATAATAAACATAATATAAATCCAAAAAACAAAAATATGAGAACCTTGGATAGTCATCATTCTTCTCCTTTTCAAAATGTAACAAGAAAGAGAAAATAAAATTCAAGAGGCCACAACATGGGGGACCTCATCCCTTGGCATGAATGCCTACATCAACGCTAGAGGTTCAAACCTGCAAGCTCATTGGCCTAGCAAACGCTCAAAGCCTGTGAGCTCTTTGGCCCAGCAGCGGTTTGAACCCTGATGGCCACCACTGCAACCAGGCGACTTAACCACTAAACCATGCCCTTAATGACATTATTTTATATTATATTAAATGATAGGAAAGGGTGTATTTTTTTGGGTAGTGGTAGAAATAATTTACATTTGAAGCAGCCCAAAATTTTATATGAAGATTTAAGTTTAAAGGTTAATCATTTTTAAAAAAATGTTTAAATGTTAAGAAAGAAAATATTTTGATTTTTTAATTAGAGATTTTTTAATTTGTTAATTATAGCTGAAAATTTGATAGACATAAGGTTTAGTGAAGATATAGACCTTAAACAATTAAATAATTAATACAAAAACAAAACACAAAATTTTATAATTGAACTATAATTTTTTTAGTATATCATATTCAATACACATAAACTAAACAATTTTAAATAAGAAATTTATGTGTCAAAAAAATCTATAATAAAATAATTCAAATTGACATCTCCCAATAATTTTTAGATAAATTTGTTTAAAATATCTATACTAATATTATAACATTATTACTTTTAACACCTTGTGAGAGACTTCCCCTTGCTAGGTATATAGATCTGATAAAACATCTAACTAAACAAGTTTGTGTTCACTATCCCTTGTGTTCATAAAAGCCTCACTCACAATGACATAGGCCCTGATGATGTGAAAGATATAAAAAAGGTTGCTCTTGTCTCAAAATGAGTGGTGCCAAATCTAACGCTTTAAGGAAAATGGCTTTGGGCTAGTTGAATACAAATTTACAAGTCTTTTAATAAGTTGACTCACTTTCTGGCCTCCCTCAAGTTTGAGATCGTACGAATTCATTGGAGATGTCATAGGGGAAAAGACCCAATTCTTGAGATAGTTCCAATGGCTGAGAGAGTATATGTGCATTTAAGGCCTAATATTTTTTAAGTTTAGTACTAGTATATGTGCATTTAAGCCTAATATTTTTAAAGTTTAGTACTAGTAGTTGTGATTTTAAGGTTGTTAGTGTTACTATAAGTACTAATAATTGAATGAAATGTGCCCTTTAAATTTAAAAAGCAACCAATCATGTGATGCCACATCAGCCCACCAATAAAACATGACTTAATGCACACCTATTGGTCCAACCTTTTTTTGGGGAACTATTTGACACCTCAAAAAAAAGCATGCTAATGTGGCATCATATTTGATGATGTGGCCCTGAAACCTTAGTTATAAGTAGGGGCGTTGCCAAGTAAGCTACTGTAAAATTTTTGGAGTGATCTGAAATTGCCACGTATGATTTTGAGAGGCGTGAAGTTAGGGTGCACCATTACTGGGTCCTCTCCCCTATCTAGTTTGGAAAGAATCTAACGGCGTTCACTTAAAATAAACAAAGACAAGACAATAGACAATGAAAGGGGTATATCATTCCAATAGCTTGAACTACATGTACGTTATTAACAATTATTTTCGCTTTTTAAGGGAATTTCTTTATAAACAAAATTAGGGGTTTAAGTTTTTCAAGCGTAGTTCTAAAGCTATTAAAGAAGGTTGCCAAAGATTTAAAATACTTAGGGTGGTTTTTATATCCTACAATTTTAGGATTTTAAGTTTAGTATTTGAATTGTGTCATATTATTTTAGTGAATCATTTTAAGGTATTTTTAGTTTTTTTCGTTATTGATTCTATTATTAGGGTTGATTAAAGTTTTAAATGTGGTTCTTGTTTGGTTTTTTGTAATTTTTGAATAACAAATATATGGAATAACACCTATATTGATCATTAAGAATGACAGTCGAACCACTATTAGAGGTAAAAAGGCTCTCATTGACTTTAAAACTATAGGTAACCCAAAACCCATTATTTAGACCAATCAGTATGTCTATAGGTAAAATGGACCAATTTCCTCAACCTTCAAAGTTAATCCATCAAATTTTTTTAATCTTAAAGCCATATTTCAAATGTTGGCACATCCAAAATGATTAATCAAACCTCCAAGTAATTACATAGACTACCTCATAGTGACGACAGTTTTAAATGTGGATATAGTGGATCCTAATGGTAGTTTATTCATTTTTTTATTTTTGTTTCTATTTTTGTTGGTTTTAGAAAGAAGGATCCTAAAGGCTATGTAAGTGTTATTGAGTTCACCAAAATGACATGTAAAAATAGAGCTCTATTTTTTATTACTTGTCTTCTTTTTCTTTAGAATCTAAATCTCAACATAATCAAATACCAAAATTACTTTTCAAACTCTAAAGTAAAGAATGTCAAGAAGAGGATGAGATTGAACTATGATGAGAAATGTGGTAAAAGAAAGAGGGTACAAAAGAGAGCATATTTGTTTTCAATAGCTAATGATATTCTTAGCGACTAAAGATAAGAGGGATGGCACTACTAGAATTAAGTTATGTTCTCTACATTCTAGCTTTGTGTCATTTGGGATAGGACCATGCGAGGTGTTCTCCTATAAAGTGTGGACATGTTTGTATGATTGCAATATATATTCCATGTGTCAATGTCTTGTATGGTCATACTCATGTATGACTAGAGTATTGGTGTCTTGTATGGCCACATCAACATCCTCTACAACTTCTAAGAATAAGTTTTGCAACCTCTGACAACTTCCTTTTTTTTATTTTTGGATAATTTGGTACCTATGGAACATTTGGAGATTTTCCTCAATCAAATCGCTAGGGTGATTCATTAGTGGTATTGAAAACACAGGGTGAGCACACTACTACAACAATGTATGTCGCAATGAGGTACTTATTGTATGAAATGGTTGCTTCTTGTGTGTGGGTGTGTGTGTATGTGTGTGTGTTCTCTTGGATGCCCCAAGTGCTCATGTGCATACTAAATTCTCATTATTGTCCTTTCTCATTGTTATGTCATAAAATGTCCCCCTAGGACTTTTACCTCCTAAGTTTAGCTCCTGGGTCCCTTGTTTTGCATCTTACATGTTCATTTTAACTCTCAAAAGAAAATGGCCTGAAACCCATATCACATGGGACTTAAGGGACATTGTGGCATTTGACCCTGCCCTAAAATAGGACTTGTGGAATTGGGAGCTCACGCCCTCATCTTGCCCTATTTTAGGCAAGTCCCAAATTTGAATGTCAGTTAAGTGACCATTAGATAGGTCCCATGCTGAAATCTTAAGTTTCAATTATGAAATTTGTAGTGGGAATGAATATATAAGCATGTTTAGGGATTCATTTGTAAACTAGAAGATGATTATGAACTTTTGGTGCACTTATGATTTTGGGTAAGTGCAAAAAGTTGGGGGGCCAAAAAGTGGCCAATTTTTTTTTTTTAAATTAATACATAACGTGAGTGTGTTATAACGCGCTCGCATTATGACTTGTAATGACAAGCCTAAGACTCGGCAAAACCAAGCCATAACGCACTCACATTATAACACGAGCATGTTATGTTTAACTATAAATATTAAAAAAAGAGCATTTTTGCTCATTTGATTTCTTTTGTTTTCCTACACCTGCGGCCTGCAAACCCTAAGGAGTGCGCTCGCATTTTGGAAAAAGCCAATTTGACACCAAAATCTCACTGATTCATCACCAAAATGCCGCCACGACGTCGAGCAAGCTAAAGGAGTGAGTTTTATTTGTTTTTTTGTTTGAATTTGTTTCTAAATAGGTAGGTTTGAGTTGATTTTTGATGTAAATTTCTTTAATTGTCAGGAAATGTTAATGCACCTCCTCCTCCTCCTCCTCAAAATCCACAAAATCCTGAAGAGGAAATATCTGCCGAACAACAAACTCCTCCATCCATTCCTCGACATGCTCCTGGAACACAAGAAAATCTAATGGGGCAAATTGAAAACAATAAAAAAGAAATTGAATACATAATTGCAAGGTTGAAAGATCCTTCAACTTTAACCTTGCATAGGTCCACGCTTGCTCAATCTCTTGAATCTATGTTATCAAATGTAGATTCAATTAGCAAGCAAATATCTAGTTGGTCGAATAAGAGGAGAGAGTTAGAGAGTATTATGCAGACAAGCTATCATATGAAGATGTGAAAAAGTTACAAATTACAAAATTGGATTTGTGTTCCATTTTCACAAACCCAAAAACAAATCAACCTCCACCCATTACATGCAAGAGGTTCCCTATCCATTGGTGCAACAACCAAGCGATAAGGGAAAATTTTGGGCAGAGGTGGTGGATGGTTTTTGACCATCCTCCATGCAATAATAATGAGGTCCTGCAATACTTTTTGAGGAAACTCTCCTGCGAGTTTGTCCTCAATAAAGTGCCAAACTATTTTGATATGCGGGACTTCTAGGGTAGAGGTGGGGGGTTAGCACAAGATAGACCAGGGGCACATGTTGACCCACAGCGGCCAGTGAGATGAGTAATTAGTAGACTATCCCATGAGCATGTCTCTATCCCTTCCATTGTGAAGGAGAGTGTTGAGGTCGATACACTTCAGTCTATTAGTGCCTTGACCCAGAGCATCATAGAGCATGCCAGTCCTGTAGCACAACGTGAGTTGGGAGATAGTGCGAGGAGTAGGGTCCCACCCCATACTTGTTAGACTTGTGGGGCAGCCTATGGTTATAACCCCATGGATAGTCAAGAGGCTACATCTGTAGCTAAGCAGATGGTGATGACAAATACCCTCCTAAGTGAGACTTTCGGCCTTGATACTCAGGTAAATATTAGCAAGTTCATTGAATTTAATTTATTAAATTTTATTTTTGAAATACAAGACTAAATAATTTAGTTTAATGATTTTAATTAAATTTCAGGGTTATATTGTTGATGCAGTTTTCAGTGGTTCTCCACCTGCATATTACACTACTGTTGTCTCTTAGATTTGCACCCTTGCTGAGTTGTAAAACTTGGCAATCTGGAGAAACATGGGATCTTTCCAGGTCTGTGGGTCACCTATGTTGGAAAGAACCTCTGGAGAAGGCCAGCTTCCTAGCTGGCAATCACCTAAAATCTACTCGATTTGTAGAGGAAAAAGGAGAAGGAATGCTTTTAAAATTGAAAGATAAAACTAGAAAACTTGAAAATAAGGGTGATTCACCGAACTTGATAAGGTAAAATGAAACTCAAACCTACATACACTTGGCCACAGACAACTGAAAATAAAAACCTGCACAACCTATCACTGTATGTTTGCAAAAGTACTTCACAAAGAGGCCTAACTACATTAAAATCTTCAAAAAAGGAAGCTAAACTTCACAATTTTAAGTCTCATAACACTCTAAGACATAATTTGCAACCTACATAAACATAGCTTCTACAGAAAAAGGATATTGAAAAACATAAGACAGTCACAAGGAAATAAATTACCTCACAAATGACTTGTTCAAACACTTAATAACACCCAATACTACAACACAAGAAGGGAAAATCTGACTGTCCATGGTATCCAAGGTGCTCTCTGTATTTCATATGCCCAAAAGAGTTACAAAAAATACTCAAACTGAGTAGGATTCAAAAAAAATCACTAACTCTAGAATGTATATGGAAAGAACTCCCAAAAAAGAGTCAAATGAATGACTATATACTCTCCAAACAACTGTAATGAGATAAGGATGAGCCATCTCCATTTTTGTGTATCTCATAAATATCTCAAAAATATCTGTCCAAAGTCCTCTAAAGTGTGCTCACAATACAGAAAAAGTCAAGGCATGCCATCAGCTATCATAAAGGCACCTGAAAATGACTTTGAATGCCTTTAAATGATCTTTAAGGCCACTGAAATAAGTCAAATCTGTGCAATAACTTCTGCCCATGTTTGTCAACTCCACCCTGCAGCGTCATAAATGTCTGATATTTTCCAAATAAATGACATAAATACACATTTTCTACATTTAATTAACATTTAACTAAGAGGTTTATAATTACACCACCTTAGTTAATGTTTTACAATCCAATTTTATACAAACCTATGCAGGAAAATGGCATTTAAGACATAACATTTAATTCCCTGATTTTGCATGATTTAGGGTCAATTAAATATCGTGAAAGGACGACAAAGTAATCAATGGGACTTACTTTGTCGTTTGTGATAAACTACCTAATGTTGCCTCTTTGCATTTTTATTACAAACGATAAAGTAATTCTAATTCATTACTTTATCGTTTGTTCACAATGTTTAATCTATCTCTAGATTATGCAAGAAATGACATAAAAAATGTCCATAGCTCCTAGGCAAAATAGCATGACTCACCATACACTTGCATCATATCTCGCATCTCATAGCATCAAAAACATCTCATGGCTTGTCAAAAAACCCTACAATCCCTAACCACTCACATGTTTCCCAACACGCACCATAACACAAGTCATGCCTACAAGGTTCTAAGCAATACATTTTAAAATGACCCTTATGCCTCTCTATACATTTACAAAGCCTCACATGCATATCACCACCTTATAGCTCCCAACACACATCACCATGCCTTAGCTTCTACTTCATCTATCTTGTAACTCCCTCACCAACATGCCTTAGCAAAATATAAGACTGCCAACCCATATGCTATTGCAATGTTTCATAATGATTCGACTTGCCTATGAAAAAGAAACAAAAGGCAGACAAAAGGTTGTCACGGCCCATGTGGAATGTGATTAGGTTTTAATACTTTCATAAGTCTTCACCACGGGCACAATAGATAGAAATGATGTTTCAAAATAAAAGTAAAAAAAAAACATGAATGAAAATTAGGTCTATTCGACCCAAAAAGGAGAAAAAACCTAAAAAACCTTCATTTTGCATTCTATTCTCTTCTGATGTTTGCTTGTTGCCGCTTGACCATTGTCGCCTGTAGGGTTTAAAGCTCCTCCATTATCCTCTGCCATTTCAATGGCCTTCTTAGGCATTTCTCTCTGGATTTATGACAGGGAAATCAAGGTAAGCAATTTGTATGTTCGAATGAGCTATCTTTTTGCCTCTATTCACTAGTTTCTGAGCATTATGGCCGTGGCCCATCATTTTTTGATGTATTTCTTCTATTTTTTTATCATGGCCGACCACCTGTATTGCACTTGCTGTGTTTTGAGGTCGTATGAAAGTCGATTGAGGAGAAGAAAACATGATTTTCCATAGTAAATGGCAGAACCATAGAGGTAATTCCTCACTGTCAACTTTCTCTCATTTTTTCTAAAATTTTCTCTAGCATTTTCGCTGCCTCGGGCCGCGATTGAGGGGTTTCTGTGTAATTGTTGTTTGAAATGAGCTCAAAAGTCTTGAATTTACCTCCGTATTTTTCATTCTGCTATTTGTTATTGCTCTTGACAGCTAATGACAAAACGAGCCCACAAAACTAATGACAAAACTTGCAAAAAATGAAAATTTGTGCATTCTGTTTGCTTTATTAGCTGTAGAAAATTCTCATTTTATGTGGTTATGTCAGAGGATTCTATAAGCATTTTGAACTCAAAAAACAAAAAAAACTATATTTTTCTTGGAAATCTGCATTTTTTTGTAGCTCTCTGTAGAGGGTTCTGTAAGCATTTGAACTTGAAAAATTTGCATTTCTTTGTATATTCGCTGCTGGGTTTAACTGGAAGAAAATCTGAGCATATATTTCTTGAAAATCTACATCTTCTCTACTTGGAAAAATGTATTTCTGTATACAATTGATACATAAGATTGCACCATACATGTTTCACCTTAAAAACTAAAGAAGAACTTTTTTATATGAAAATCCATGCCCAATCTTCATTATTTTTGCATATAAAAAGCTCACTGATTTGTGTTCACATTCGTCAGTCAACAACCTTGTTGCATTGCATAGATTACTCTTCCTTGCTTGGATACTCGGTGCCTCTATGGTGAAACATTCCTTAAATCATCTTGAAAGATGAGATGGACTTTTCAATCTTTGCTTTATACTTGTCTGCGTCCTCCTCCAAATACTGTCCAGTAACAGTATAAAGCCTGTTGTACCAACCACTGAATGTTATACCAACTGTGGAGAGTAGATGGATTTTACTTTGACCAGGTTTTTGCAATGAATATTCCACATAATAAATGCAATTTTTAGACTTTGCATTGAGAAGCTTTGCTGCTTGCCCAGGTGGTCTTTTCTAGCTTCTATCTAGAGTGTTAACTAATGTCTCCGCAATTGCATTGACAGTTCCAAATGATTCCATTCTTGTGTAGTCAGCCCCAACTCCTGTTATTATGACATTCACATTGGAGACTTCATCATTTTCAGGGAAAAAAGTAGTCACCATTCTCTATTCATCTACCTTTCCCTTGCCCTTTACCCAATCTCTGTTTCTTTGCTTTAGACTGTTATGGTCTATCACTGTCCATGTTGGGTTTGTAAGTCGTCTCTTCTAGCCCAATAAAAAAACTTTTTCAGTCCCTTTTATAATGAAATACCCTCTGATGTCAAATGAACAAACTCCCTCTTCAAGTAACTCTTTACAAGGTAGACTGCTCAAGTAGCAAGGATGCGATTTCACCATGATAGGAATTCGTCCAATAAGAAAGCTTTTATGTTCCTCACTGATAACTGTTACATTCTTTGTATCTTTCATTATTGAACTTGATGTGCTTTTTGATTTGTCATTTGCTTTCATCCCTTCCTGAATGTAAACTTTTGATGTGATTTCTGCATAGATGGGGAATGAATATGTCATGTTGCGGAGACGGGCCTCAGCAAGTTTCAATAACAGCTTCTTTCCTTCCTTGGTGCAATAGGAAGGCTTCTCCACAATGACCTTATCAAAAGTAATGGATGCCCAATAGCATAACCCATCTGATCTCTTTTTTTGTATCAGGTTCTACATCAAACATACCAACATCATCAAACACCTTTTGCAACCCATAACACATAAAATGGTTAAATGAATTCAGCTGATGGCTAATCAGTCCCCATTCATCAAAGAATGCTTTGGAAGCATCCCTGCAGAAGGTTCCTAGTTCTTTATCAGACAATTCACTTTCAAATTTGTTGTATATATCTTGTTCCTCTTCACTGCTTTCTGTTTCTTCTGCAACTGATGCCACTTCTATGTTGCTTCCTAGTTCTCCTACTTGCTCTGTAATTTCTATATCCATGCTCTTGCCACAATTCTCTATTTCTTGTTTGCCATAATGCTTTGACTGTCACCTACTTTTGGATGGCTACCTTGAGTGTTTCTCTGATTAAAGAAGTGTTAGTGAGTAAATTGTACAAAGTCTGAGTTTTTTTCAGCTATCCTTAAATTATCAATCCCACAAGCTATTTGAGCATCTTCTTCTTCGGACTGTCATGATACTCTTGCATTTCATAGGGTTTGATGACTATGAACCTTGATGTTGCTTGATTGTCACCACCTTGCATGTCATGGTCCGCATGGATTTTGCTTCTCCTTTGTCCTACATGATTGCTGTCCATTTATTATGACAATCTGTTGTTCCATATGATCTCTTTCTATGACTGTCTTTTTGCTGATGTGCTTGAAACCAGTTTGTTGCTCCATTGTGCCTTGATGTCCTACTATGACTGAAACATTTTGACAGCTATGATCTACCTTCTGAATATGCTCCTTGAGCTATACTTTTGCATTTGTATATTGCATATGAGATGTTCTATAAGGATTATGAGCTGGGCTCAACCCTTGTGGGAGCCACATTTCCTCCACTCATAATGTAACTGATGAATCAAACAGAAACATAATTACATCTGTATCTGCACATGAAGTAAACTTGTTAGAAAATAAATGCATGTTTTGGATGTGTTTGATGACTGATTGTTCTCTAGGACATCCAAGGTATACATTTCTTGTTTAATGAAAATTGAGGATCAATTTATACATGTATGGTATTTGTTCATGTATGGTTTATGACCATTCATTGCTTAGAGCATTGCTCTAACACCAATGTTTTTCGCCAGATGCAGGAACAAGGGACGACATGAAACTAGGAAGGACAAAGATGACTCAAGGCGACAGGACAACATGCCAAAGCTAGAACCAGTCATTCTCAGGCAATGACTGGCCTCTGACCCTACATGTACATTACTTTATTTACTTATTCATGTATAGATTGTTCTTCTATTTCATTGAATAAGGCATTTAACCTCATGGCTTGTGTGAGATGATGAACATTTTACATTCAATAAAGATTATTTATTTTTTGGAAAGGATTTTGGATAAACCTTTCTTACGTTACATGCACTTGGATAAATGTAATAAACTAATAAATATAATCTCCTGAATTATTTCATTTATGCACTTGAATGTAATGTATGAAGGACTAGACGAGATGTACCTTAGAGTTTTGAATCAAAACTCTACCTGAATGAGCCGTAGTGAAATTTAGGTAACAACTACATCATCTACTATCGGGGTATGTAACTAGTAAACAATTATAAATATTACATGTGAATAGCATCATTATATGAATGGTATTCTAATATCTAATTTTAGATGTTGAATAGGTTAATATTAGAGATTTCACGGCAACACCTGCCAGTGGTGGTGGACTTCAAAGCTTCATGGAGGTAATAAAATAAATAGTTTAATGAATGAATTGTACTTACTAGATTTTTGTATGTGACGTGTGTGCTTTATTGTGTGTACTTCCATTTTTGTTTTATTTCCAGATGATGCAGGCTGCAGAGACACCTCCCGATGTTCATAGGGCAATGGAGCATGGTGTGACCTCTGCAATTCATAGCTCCATGCCATTGACAGGGGTATGAGGCAGGTTAGTAAATTTTAATTTACATTCATTGTTATAGTTGTTTATTTTTGAAAAATCAAAAGATTATTGATTTGAAGTTTAATTTCTATCTGGATGGTTTTTATAGGACGTGACATCACCACAGCCTAATCCTGCTACTAAGGCAAGTGAGGAGACATATTATATGGTAACGGTAAGTGATTATTTTGTTAAATGTTTCATTTTTTATAACATGTAATTTCTATATATTAATGTCCATACTTTTTATTGTAATAGCTACAGATGCAGGAAGAACTAAATAGGAGGAGCAGCCCTCGGGTTCATAGTAGACCACCCACATATGCGTCTCCATCCCCTAGAAGATCAAAGGCTGCCTGTGATCTATCCTCTTCATCAGCCAGAGGGGAATGACTTTTTATTGTGTTCCTTTGTTGTATGCCTATATGGCATTTGTGGACATATATTTTGTATTGCATATAGTTGACATTGTATGCCTATATGGCATTCTTGTAAGCCTATATGGCTATTTTGTATATATGTTATACTTATATCGACAGATATTGGTGTATTCCTATATGGATATTTGGTTAATAAAAATCTTTTTTATTGATGGCGTCCATACTTGCATTATAAATCCACGTTTGAATGGATATTTGTAGATTGCTACTTCAAATATTTAAAGTCCAATTGTATTACATAGGATGTTTGTTGATCCAATAAGCTAGCTATTGTTATTCAAGTATCACCTAAACCTCATTTTGGAACTAAAAGATAAGAGTTGTATTTAAAATAAAAATGAATCATCATGTTGAACAGAAAATATTCATATTCTTTATGAGTTGCTCAATTGAAAATATTCAAATGAGTATGTTGATCCATATTCTTTATGAGTTGGTTAATTGAAAATATTTCTTAATTTCTTGTTATTATACCATATTGGGATGTAAAGAGTATGTTTGTTGTTTTGAATAAGATAGTCAAAATCATATGCTTATGAGCACCTATTGACCATTGCGGTTATTAAATGTAATTCCTCTTACATATAAGGCGAGGTTATGAGATTACATTGAGTCTTACCTAATTTTAGTATGCAACATAACATTGGGGCTATAGGCTTCCATAAGTCATCAACAATCAAGGTTCGAGGTTGTCATTGAAGTTAAAGGGTCAAGGTTGTTTGTCATTGATATCAAGGTTGATGCCATGATGTTGATAAGGTGATACAGTGATTCAAGGTAGGTGATGGTCATGAGGTGCATGATGTTGTGAATATGGTTTTCATGATAAGGTCTCTCAATTCATGTTGATGTTGCACAATACAAACATTGATGTAGAGGACTTAGGATAGGTTGAGGATACCTTCTTCTGACAAGGTTTCCTTCCCACACTCAAAACCTGAATTCAAGGATCATCATGCAAAAGTCAAAAAATAGTAGGTTTTCTTGAAATCATCATGTTGAGGCTCATTTGGCATCCCATATGACACATTCCAATCATTGGTTAAGGTTAGACAGGATTCGAGTTGGGATTTCCTTCTTTACGCCACTAAACTCCTTGTAGCCCTTGAAATAGGAATAGTCTATTATAACTCTTGATATAGGTCTGTAAACTCAAAACTTAGACAATCCTAAGATACCTATTTAGATTCCCTACAACATATCCCAAATTGGGTATGGGTTGTTTTGGACAATATAGTCTAACCTATAACCCCTCCTAGTGCCCTAGAGCCCCAATTAGCCCTTTTTTGTGAAGAAACCACCCTCCAATTTGATTATAGTGCTTAATCAATCATTTGGACATCTCAAGGAAATGATAAAACTAAGGATTTCTTAGGTTTTGGGTCCCCAAAATGGACTGCAACTGATTGGTCTTATGTTGCTCCCTTACTAGGCTTCTATGCACCACCTAACACATGAGGATGTTAGGTTTCTTCAATAGAATCTCCTCCTTCTCAGATCCCCTGCCCAAACCTCTTCATAATACATTAAAATAGACACCAACAAGTCCATTCCATTGATCAGAAATGAGTCAAACTAGTGGAATGGAGAACAAAAGCATAGTTTCTGTCAAAAACCCTAAGTTAGGTTTTGGTAACCAAATTTCAGAAAGGTGTAGAGAACTCAAACACAAATATGTTTCAATACTTCTAATCACTTGTAATAAGGACTTAACTCATACCTCTAACATTGCACAAACACTTGCCTTATGACACCCCTATACAGAGAAGTACCACAGACAAGAACAGCGTAATACACATGAAGTTACAGGAAAATTGAGTTCTTCTTATTGATTACTTCCACCAATTCACTTCTTCTCCTTCAAGGAACATCTACAAGGCTTTAAGAAGCCTACCACAATAGCTTGGAATAGTTGGAGGGCAATTGGGGTTGATGGGAAGGTATGTCAACCATCGAACTACCCTATTCTATTTTGAAACTGCAACTAATTACATGGTTTAACATAGGCATCAGTTGTTTTGAGACTTGACAATGCCTTCAAACACCTTTATAATGTAATTAAGCTTTTGACAAGGTCTAACACTCCTTGACACATGCCAAAAGGCTTACAATGTATGACTGCCCCTATT
This sequence comes from Cunninghamia lanceolata, assembly GCA_027924645.1. Classification (NCBI taxonomy): domain Eukaryota; kingdom Viridiplantae; phylum Streptophyta; class Pinopsida; order Cupressales; family Cupressaceae; genus Cunninghamia; species Cunninghamia lanceolata. The sequence continues at coordinate 5,496,831 of BSBN01000088.1, forward strand.
ACAATTTATGACTCTATGACCGCCTCTTGCAACCATGGCAGTAACATGATGAAGTTTGGACATAGTCCTTATTACAAACAAGAGAATGGTCTTCCAAGACCTTATTGAATCAACAAAACAACATGAACAACATGAAGACAAGACATAAATCATATGATCTCCTTGGTGCTCCTGCACCATACTCTCGGGGTGGGAAAGAAACTCAAGTCTCTTGAGGAATCAGATTAGCAACTGTGACACCATGCTTCAAGATGTCTTCTTCACTCATCAAAGTGGAATCTTCAATGGGTAAGCCACTCCATTTTACAAGGAACTTCTTGTAGGTCTTCTTTCTAGTCCTTTTGATGACCTTGGTATCAAGAATGCATTCCAACTTCAATGGTTGGCTGGAAGGTAGATCTTTTATCCAATCTTCATCTTCTTGGGCTGCATCAAGACCTACAATATTATCACCCTTGTATGGAAACAAGTCAACAACATTGAAGATGGGAGAAATTTCCAAGCCTTGAGGAAGCTCAATCTCATAGGCATTGGACCCAAACTTGTGCACAATCCGGCATGGACCTATCTTCTTCATGAGGAGTTTGGTTGGCTGCCCTTTTGGAAGTCTCTCCTTCACTCTCCTCTGCTGACATATAATAGGTCTTACACAACCAACAATAGAACCTTTTATGGCTATAATACCACTATGATGTAGAGGACTTAGGATAGGTTGAGGATACCTTCTTCTGACAAGGTTTCCTTCCCACACTCAAAACCTGAATTCAAGGATCATCATGCAAAAGTGGGAACAACAGTAGGTTTTCTTGAAATCATCATGTTGAGGCTTGTTTGGCATCACATATGACACATTACAATCATTGGTTAAGGTCAGACAAGCTTTGAGTTGGGACTTTCTTCTTTAGGCCACTAAACTCCTTGTAGCCCTTGAAATAGGAACAATCGGTTATAACTCTTGATACAGGTCTGCAAACTCAAAACTTAGACAATCCTAAGATACCCATTTAGATTCCCTACAACATATCCCAAATTGGGTATGGGTTGTTTTGGACAATATAGTCTAACCTATAACCCCTCCTAGTGGCCTAGAGCCCCAATTAGCCCTTTTTTGTGAAGCAACCACCCTCCAATTTGATTATAGTGCCTCAGACGGAATGTATCTAAGTGACATGGTTTTCGAGCAACAACTCGTCAAAGATTGCTTCCTTTTTGTACTTTGGACTCTTCAGGGATATCACTGGTACAATGTAGCTCAGACTGTTTCGGCATGTTTGGGTGCAAAACAGGACCATGCCTAGCCTAAACATACCCATCCTAATGTGTTGGAATAGTCAGTTTGGTCACATTAGGAGAAGGACGAAAGTTACACCCCTTTGCAACTTTAAACTTCCTCCTTCTGATGATTTTTGGGGTAGCAGAAAACCTTTCACCACGAGCAAACGCCTCAGAGATATAAAAAACTAAGAGAGGTTATTGTAGAGGGACTCTACATGATCGTGTTTCCTTAGACGGAATGTTTCTAAGTGACATGATTTTCAAGTAACATCTCGTCAAAGATTGCTGCCTTTTTGTACTTTGGACTCTTCAGGGATATCGTCGGTACAATGTAGCTCAAACTGTTTCGACATGTTTGGGTGAAAAATAGGACCATGCCTAGCATAAATGTACCCATCTAGACATGTTGGAATAGTCAGTTTGGTCGCATCAAGAGTAGGACGAAAGTTACACCCCTTTGCAACTTTACACTGCCTCCTTCTGACGATTTTTGGGGCAGTAGAAAACCTTTCACCACGGGCAAACACCTCAGAGATATAAAAAACTGAGAGAGGTTATTTTAGAGGGACTCTACATGATCGTGTTACCTTAGACAGAATGTTTCTAAGTGACACATTTTTTAAGTAACATCTCATCAAAGATTGCTGCCTTTTTACACTTTGGACTCTTCAGGGATATCATCGGTACAATGTAGCTCAGACTGTTTCGACATGTTTGGGTGAAAAAAAGACCATGCCTAGCATAAATGCACCCATTTGAAGGTGTTGGAACAGTCATTTTCATCACATCAGGAGCAGGATGAAAGTTACACCCCTTTACAACTTTACATTGCCTCCTGACGATTTTTGGGGCGGTAAAAAACCTTTCACCGCGGACAAACGCCTCAGAGATATAAAAAATTGAGAGAGGTTATTGTAGAGGGACTCTACATAATTTTGTTGCCTCAGACATAATATTTCTAAGTGACACAATTTTTGAGTAACATCTCATCAAAGATTGCTACCTTTTTGCACTTTGGACTCTTTAGGGATATCATCGGTACAATGTAGGTCGGACTGTTTCGACATGTTTGGGTGAAAAAAAAGACCATGTGTAGCATAAATGTACCCATCCAAATGCATTGGAATAGTCAGTTTGGTTGCATCAGGAGCAGGACGAAAGTTACACCCCTTTTCAACTTTACACTACCTCCTTCTGATAATTTTTGGGGCAGCAGAAAACCTTTCACCACGGGCAAACGCCTCAGAGATATAAAAAACTGAGAGAGGTTATTGTAGAGGGACTCTACATGATCATGTTGCCTCAAACAAAATATTTCTAAGTGACACAGTTTTTTAGTAACATTTCGTCAAAGATTGCTGCCTTTTTGCAATTTGGACTCTTTAGGGATATCATCGGTACAATGTAGCTCAGACTATTTCGACATGTTTGGGTGAAAAATAGGACCATGCCTAGCATAAATGTACCCATCTGGATGCGTTGGAATAGTCAGTTTGGTCGCATTAGGAGCAGGACGAAAGTTACACCCCTTTGCAACTTTACACTGCCTCCTTCTGATGATTTTTGGGGCAGTAGAAAATGTTTCACCATGGGCAAATGCCTTAGAGATATAAAAAACTGAGAGAATTTATTGTAAAGGCACTCTATGTGATCGTATTACCTTAGACGAAATATTTCTAAGTGACAGTTTTCGAGTAACATCTTGTCAAAAATTGTTGTCTTTTTGCACTTTGGACTCTTCAGGGATATCGTCGATACAATGTAGCTCAGACTGTTTCGACATGTTTGGGTGAAAAATAGAACCATGCCTACCCTAAACATACCCATCTGAACACGTTGGAACTGTCAGTTTGGTCGCATCAGGTGAAGGACACCAAAAATGCAAAAGTTGCTTTGTGCAACTTGATAACATTGACACTTTTTTGCAACAGGACTCAAAGACTCAAACTGACCCCAAATGACTCAAAGTGACTTAAAAACAAATGAAATAGTCTTAGAAGACCTTATTACATACAATTGACTCAATCAAAACAAAATTTTATTTTTTGACCCCTCTTGGAGGCATGACAACCTGGGTGCCCCTGCAGTGCAGCTGAAGTCGATAAAGTTTTCCTATTAAGAAAAAGAACTTCCCTTATATTCAAGAAATATAAATATTCTATACTGACAAGGCCAACCACGTGAAGGTGGAAGCTCATGTGGCCTCACCTAAGACCTAAGACACATGTAGTCTAGTAGACGTAGGACACCTAAGACACCTATTGTATAGTATGTACATCTAGATTTTATAGACATAGTAGACCTAAGACACCTAGTCTTTATACCTTATCATAGTCTAGACCTAAGTCAACTAGACACCTAGATTATAGTTCTACCTAAGACACCTATTATGGTAGACCTAGTTGACATATAGTACCTACCTAAGACACCTATATTTTATACATTACCTAGATTTTATACATTATTCTCGGGATCAACTTCATCCATCACTTAGGTCTAACCCCATGAAGCATAACATGATGTAAAAATGTGTATATGTGTAAAAATGCAACAGCAAATAAAAAAAGACAAACCTTACAAATTAATCCAATGAACCATCTGGGTCTGCTCTACTCTTTATTGTGTCAAGTATTGCTTCATGGTCAGACTCACGCACCTTCCACAAGGTCTTGTTCAAAGGTCTACCCTGATACTATATCAAATGAACATTGGATGCCACGACAAGATTCAAGTAATGAAGAATCTTCCGATGCGTGTCAAAGTCTTGAAACAACCAAACATTAACACTCTTACGTGGGTACCTTCTAAGCCATGTTCCAGTAATAACCACTAAGCCTGTAGGGTATTCGATGTTTTCTCCATCTGTAACTGGGGCCTCCAATTTCTTTTGGGCCTCAACACAATGACATCAGTAATAATCTATTCCCTCATCATTATCTTCATCTACAATAACTACATATATGTGCCCTACATTGATATGTGTAGCAAATTAGATGAAATTAGTCAACATTACAAAAACACTACAAAGTAAAATGACATTAGGAATTTCAAAAACTATGCAAATAGATATATTACCTGGTTGAACTAGATCTGATATGTGGTCAAAGTCAACTAATGATTACATCTGTGTTAGTTCCAGTGCAGTCAAGGGTCGATACGTGTCAAGTGGGCTAAGATAACTTAACTATCATTCGTCAACCCACTCCTTTGACTCGCACTCATCCCAGGCTTGAATTGTACAGGAAGAACAAAAGCATGACATCTTTCGCATATGGATACTCCATGAACTTGCAATTGAGCTTCTGAAAGAGTGCATCTCACTTGATTCTGTCAGTGTAGAATAGTCCTCATATGGTGCAATGTTAGTATCATCTATCAACCAAAAAAATCTACGAACTGAAGACTTACCTTCATTACCTGGACCCATGGAAGCATTACACCACTCGATGATCGATTTTGCATTTGTCAACTTTGCATTGTCTTTATACTTTAACTCTTCTCATGTTATGGTTCTTTTGATACATGCTCCTACACCATAATGCTCCCTCTTTCCATGACCGGCCTCACAAAAGTTCCACATATGCTGAATACCTGTAAAATTATGCCTCCTACTCAGCCAATAGAAATTCTGCGAGTTCTTGAATTGTGACACACAGTTATCCAACCATATGATATGCTGACTGAACGATATGCCCCTTCTAGCCAAATCATTGTAGAACACCTGAAAGCAACCTTGCATGAACTCTGTAGAATGTGTGCGATCATCACTAATATAGAAATGATACTTGCTTATGATCTTTCTGTCATCCTCTGTACTATCATTCACATGAATGAATGTGATGTGCACAAATATAGAAACCTGTGTGGAGTTGTAATATTGTGATTGCACCTCATATTGTGGTTGTAGACTATAGTTCTCTAAAAAGTCAATGACTGAAACAATGCTACCAACTAGAAATGTGTCCTTGCATAGCTTCAATTGCAAGTCCAACCATCGAGCTCTATGGGCATGTCTTGCATACTCATACACTATGTTGTCACGAAATACAGGCATAAACTGATACACTAGAATTTTTTCAATAACTAATTCACACCTCTTTGCTTCTTTACCATCTTTTGTATTGTATGCCACTATTTTATACTTGTTGAACTCTACTAGTTTGTTTCCAACCGCATGTGTTCTTTCCATATGTTCATATATTGGCAAACATTGCAAGCCACCGCAACGATGACATGTGCCATCCAAGCATAATTTCTTGTAGAATATTTGACCTTCCTCTCTTTCACATAAAATTCTTGATATGAAGTCTCTTGAAGATGTTGGTGGGGCATGTATGGCACAACCTTGCAAAACATTGTTAGTATGCAAATCTAAACATATAGACCTATAAACATCAAAATGGTTAGAAAATTTAATACGTAATCTACAACAACAAGTAGTGCATTTGTGATTTATCTTGACATAGAAAGGTTTTAGCATTTCAAAATATCTTTGACAAATTTTAATTTGAGGATACTTCTCTAGAAATTTACCTTAAAACTGTGTTTGAGTCTCATCCAAAAAATGCTTTGGATGTGGCTCATGGTTCTGACTACTGATTCTCCTTCTTACCACATCCCTTTGATTCAAAGATACCCTTGTGTAATTCTTCCAAAAGTCTTCAATTAGTGATCTCAATGCTTCAACAATTGGTTTATCTTTTCGTGGTAGTCTACTCGAGAATGCCCATAATTCATTGGCATTAGTGTCCTCAATTCTTTGGCGTCTTCCAACGGCTCTTGATAAAGTTTTCCTATTAATTCTCAATTCTTGACTCATATTTCTAATGAGACGATCTTTCCTCACTAGACTACTTACTATAGTCAATGTAATCACACGCCGTGTTGCGTTACTATCTTTTGTGTGTGAGGTGTTACCCACACTCTCATACGCACTCATTAGATTCTTAACAATAGATTTTTCACTTGAAGCCTCTGATGTTCTCAACCCAAGAATCTTCATGATGGACCTATATTTTATACTTCGTATCATTTCAATGAATAGTTGACATCTTGCAGTCTCATTTAACTTTTCAAAGAACAATCTCTAAATCTTATGAGCATATCTTCTACAAGTGCATTTTAGAATCTTACCTTCCATTGGCTACAAAATATTCTCATCAATATCAATCAAATACTTTGTCTTTCTATGCAAAATTCTAGGTGGTGTTAAGTTAGGTAAATTCATCTCAACATTAGGAATTTCATCAATATTTAAATGAGATGGGCTAGATGGCATACCTTCGATCGAAGATGGAATAGATGACATACCTTGAGGTTAAGGTGGGAACGATGACTTACCTCCTTCATCACATGTGAGTGATGATGTACTCTCAACTTGAGATGTGGTAAATGGTGTCCCTACATGTTGACTTATGGTAGAGGACGTGTCTCTAACTATGGTATTCAAATCTCTCATAGCACAAAGTTTTTACATTCATTCTCTTTGTGCCGTCAATACCATATCTCTTTTTGATGGTTGTGGTTCCTCTTCAATTAGCATGTCTTCATTTATCATGTCCAATTTCCTCTTCTCACGAAGTTCCCTCATAGCCGATGCTTTCTTTGCATTCTTATCTTCTATCTCTTCCTGTGTTGGCTTAATTCTTGATCATTTCCTTGGCATGATGGAGAATTTGTCTGTAGCATGATAAAGAGACCAATATTAGTTCCTAAGAAATGAATCCATACAAATAACTAAAATATATGTCATTCAACCCTTCATAGTAAATGTACATACAATCATCATGTAAAAGAGTAAATGTCACTCAACCAAAATAGGTACAAAGCATACAAAGCAAATTATTGCAGCCATTCAAAGCATTATTGCACAATGTTATTGTCGCCATACAAATCATTATGGTACAAAGTTCACTTCAGTCCTAGATGAGGATAAGGTCAAAGGAGAGTCACTTATTGAGGCTACAAGTGAAGAGTACATTGGACTTTATTCTTGAAAAGGTTGAAGCAAACCCAATTTGATGTGTTTGTTGTTACTAGGGCTACTATTGAAACTATTGGTATGATCCCTTTGGATTGAGTTGAACCCTACCTTTGCATCACATACCTAGGATTGTCATAAAAATCATTAGACTAATCTCTATAATTTAGGGTATTGAATGGTATATAGTCTATCAAGGTAACCATCATCATGAATAGGTGCATAAGGAATGTCCTAGCCTAAGATATGTGCATACAAATCATTATGTCATGTGCACACTTGTATGATCGTGGCACCTATTCATTTGTATTTTAACTTGTTAATATGACAAGATAATAGTGGGATTGTATTTTTATTATGTTGTAAGGATTTATTCTTGTATAGTTTGACATCATGGTATGTTAAGGTCTATTTATTACACATAATTATTAAAGAGCCCAAGTGTAGAAAATATACATGGCATCATGTGAGATTGTAGGCTGCTTTCTTGATTCGGAATGTGTCTATTTTAAACATGTATGATAAAACATGATAAAGTAATTCAAATAGAATTAAGGAAAATGTAAAGAACATGCATGTAAAGACTTGACATACCTAAAAAATGGAAATTCAAATGGAGAGAGTACCCAATTATGTAGTGTTTTTTTCTTCTTGCATCAAACTCCTCAACAATTTGAGTTTTTCACCACTTGATTCCTTTTCAATGTTAAATTGAATAACACTCAAATATAATTAGCAACAACAATACTATTAACTAATCTATAATGTTAAATTCCTAAAATTGAATCACAATTAACATTGCAACACTACAAAAATTGAAACTTGAATAGATATATATCAAATTTGGTGTGAAAACTATGTTATTTCCTCCTTCTCAAGTTGACAAAGTAGAAAAGGTGGTGGAAAGATCATGCAAAGGTGGTAGAATGTGTAAAATGTGCATGTGAACTTCCCAACAGCATGAAACCACTTCTTTTTTGTCAGAACACTCTGCATGAAAACAGAGCATGTGGGCCTAGATCACGGGGGTCAACACTTTTTTACCATTTCTATAGAAGGACAAAATGTGAGCACATTATAACGCGCTCGTGTTATAACGCGCTCACGTATTTTGTCATGCTATAGATTGATTCATAAATATTTGTGCCTATCTCACCTTCGCTAGCACCTTTACAATATCTCACCTCTAGTTCCATTAACTCATGTTCTATATCTCACTTATCTCTCCCCTCACCTCTCTACCTCTCTCCTCTCTATGTCTCTCAATCACTCCTTGTCTACCTCTCCATCCATCCTTAGCCATCTAGGTCTCAATAAATCCTAAACCCTAAAGCCAGCTATCCCTATTCCTAAACCCTCAACGGGCTTGATACTATACCTTAAACCGTCAACCCCATCCCTAAGCCCTAATCTATCAACCCTCAACCCTAATCCATCAACCCTCAACCCTAATCCCTCATCCCTAAACCCTAAACACTATCCCTATTCCTAAACCCTCAATAGGCTCGATACTATACCTTAAACCCTAATCCCTTATCCCTAAAGCCTCCAACCCTATCCCTAATCCTTATACCCTTGACACTCTACTTTAACCCTAATCCCATGACCCTCAACCCTATCCCTAAACCCTTGACCCTTGAACCTCAACCCTCAACCCTCAATGTCAAACCCTAATCCCTCAACCCTTAACTCTAATCCCTCAACCCTCAACCTATCCCTAAACCCTCAACCATAAAACCTCAACCCTCAACCCTCAACGTCAAACCCTAATCCCTAAACCCTTAACTCTAATCCCTCGACCCTCAACCCTATCCTTAAACTCTCAACCCTAAAACCTCAACCCTCAATGTCAAACCCTAATCCCTCAACCCTTAACTCTAATCCCTCAACCCTAAACCCTAAACCCATCCCTAAGCCCTAATCCGTCAACCCTCAACCCTAATCCATCAACCCTCAACCCTAATCCCTCAACCCTCAACTCTAATCCCTCATCCCTAAACCTTAAATGCTATCCCTATTCCTAAACCCTCAACGGGCTCGATACTATACCTTAAACCCTAATCCCTTATCCCTAAACCCTCCAACCCTATCCCTAATCCTTATACCCTAGACACTCTACTTTAACCCTAATCCCTCGACCCTCAACCCTATCCCTAAACCCTTGACCCTCGAACCTCAACCCTCAACCCTCAACATCAAACCCTAATCCCTCAACCCTTAACTCTAATCCCTCAACCCTCAACCCTAAAACCTCAACCTTAACCCTCAACGTCAAACCCTAATCCCTCAACCCTTAACTCTAATCCCTCGACCCTAACCCTATCCCTAAACCCTCAACCCTGAAACCTCAACCCTCAACCCTCAACCCCCAACGTCAAATCCTAATCCCTCAACCCTTCACTCTAATCCCTCAACCCTAAGCCCTATCCCTAAACCCTCAACACTATACCTTAAACCCTAATCCCTCAACCCTAAACACTAAACCTTATCCCTAAACCCTAATCCCTCAACCCTCAACCCTAATCCCTCAACCCTCAACTCTAATCCCTCATCCCTAAACCCTAAACACTATCCCTATTCCTAAACCCTCAACAGGCTCGATACTATACCTTAAACCCTAATCCCTTATCCCTAAACCCTCCAACCCTATCCCTAATCCTTATACCCTTGACACTCTACTTTAAGCCTAATCCCTCGACCCTCAACCCTATCCCTAAACCCTCAACCCTCGAACCTCAACCCTCAACCCTCAATGTCAAACCCTAATCCCTCAACCCTTAACTCTAATCCCTCGACCCTCAACCCTATCCCTAAACCCTGAACCCTAAAACCTCAATCTTCAACCCTCAACATCAAACCCTAATCCCTCAATGTCAAACCCTAATCCCTCAACCCTTAACTCTAATCCCTAAACCCTTAACCCTATCCCTAAACCCTCAACCCTCAACCCTAAAACCTCAACCCTCAACCCTCAACATCAAACCCTAATCCCTCAACTCTTAACTCTAATCCCTCAACCCTCAACCCTAAACCCCATCCCTAAGCCCTAATCCATCAACCCTCAACCCTAATCCATCAACCCTTAACCCTAATCCCTCATCCCTAAACCCTAAACACTATCCCTATTCCTAAACCCTCAACATGCTTGATACTATACCTTAAACCCTAATCCCTTATCCCTAAACCCTCCAACCCTATCCCTAATCCTTATACCCTTGACACTCTACTTTAACCCTAATCCCTCGACCCTCAACCCTATCCCTAAACCCTCGACCCTCGAACCTTAACCCTCAACCCTCAACGTCAAACCGTAATCCCTCAACCCTTAACTCTAATCCCTCGACCCTCAACCCTATCCCTAAACCCTCAACCCTCAACCCTCAACGTCAAACCCTAATCCCTCAACCCTTAACTCTAATCCCTTGACCCTCAACCCTATCCCTAAACCCTCAACCCTCAACGTTAAATCCTAATCCCTCAACCCTTCACTCTAATCCCTCAACCCTAAACCCTATCCCTAAACCCTCAACACTATACCTTAAAACCTAATCCCTCAACCCTAAACCCTAAACCTTATCCCTAAACCCTAATCCCTCAACCCTCAACCCTAATCCCTCAACCCTCAACTCTAATCCCTCATCCCTAAACCCTAAACGCTATCCCTATTCCTAAACCCTCAACATGCTCGATACAATACCTTAAACCCTAATCCCTTATCCCTAAACCCTCCAACCTTATCCCTAATCCTTATACCCTCGACACTCTACTTTAACCCTAATCCCTCGACCCTCAACACTATCCCTAAACCCTTGACCCTCGAACCTCAACCCTCAATGTCAAACCCTAATCCCTCAACCCTTAACTCTAATCCCTCGACCCTCAACCCTATCCCTAAACCCTCAACCCTAAAACCTCAACCCTCAACCCTCAACGTCAAACCCTAATCCCCCAACCCTTAACTCTAATCCCTCGACCCTCAACCCTATCCCTAAACCCTCAACCCTAAAACCTCAACCCTCAACCCTCAACGTCAAACCCTAATCCCTCAACCCTTAACTCTAATCCCTCGACCCTCAACCCTATCCCTAAACCCTCAACACTATACCTTAAACCATAATCCCTCAACCCTAAACCCTAAACCCCATCCCTAAGCCCTAATCCATCAACCCTCAACCCTAATCCATCAACCCTCAACCCTAATCCCTCAACACTCAACTCTAATCCCTCATCCCTAAACCCTAAACACTATCCCTATTCCTAAACCCTCAACGGGCTCGATACTATACCTTAAACCCTAATCCCTTATCCCTAAACCCTCCAACCCTACCCCTAATCCTTATACCCTTGACACTCTACTTTAACCCTAATCCCTCGACCCTCAACCCTATCCCTAAACCCTCGACCCTCAAACTTCAACCCTCAACTCTTAACGTCAAACCCTAATCCCTCAACCCTTAACTCTAATCTCTCGACCCTCAACCCTATCCCTAAACCCTCAACCCTAAAACCTCAACCCTCAAACCTCAACATCAAACCCTAATCCCTCAACCCTTAACTCTAATCCCTCGACCCTCAACCCTATCCCTAAACCCTCAACCCTAAAACCTCAACCCTCAACCCTCAACGTCAAATCATAATCTCTCAACCTTTCACTCTAATCCCTCAACACTATACCTTAAACCCTAATACCTCAACCCTAAACCCTAAACCTTATCCCTAAACCCTAATCCCTCAACCCTCAACCCTAATCCCTCAACCCTCAACTCTAATCCCTCATCCATAAACCCTAAACGCCATCCCTATTCCTAAACCCTCAACGGGCTCGATACTATACCTTAACCCTAATCCCTTATCCCTAAACCCTCCAACCCTATCCCTAATCCTTATACCCTCGACACTCTACTTTAACCCTAATCCCTTGACCCTCAACCCTATCCCTAAACCCTTGAACCTCGAACCTCAACCCTCAACCCTCAACGTTAAACCCTAATCCCTCAACCCTTAACTCTAATCCCTCGACCCTCAACCCTATCCCGAAACCCTCAAACCTAAAACCTCAACCCTCAACCCTCAACGTCAAACCCTAATCCCTCAACCCTTAACTCTAATCCCTCAACCCTAAACCCTTAACACTATACCTTAAACCCTAATCCCTCAACCCTAAACCCTAAACCCTAAACCTTATCCCTAAGCCCTAATCCATCAACCCTCAACAGGATTGATATTATCCCTCAACCCTTAACCCTTAAAACTTAAACCCTAAAACCTATCCCTACACCCTCGACGCTCGACACTATATCTTAAACCTTAATCCCTTAATGCTCATCCCTAAAGCCTCAACCCTAAATCCTTAAACCTTCAACCCTAAACCCTATCCCTAATCCCTCTACCCCCAACACTCTACTTTAACCATAATCCCTTGGCCATCAACCCTATCCCTAAACCCTCAACCCTCAACCCTCAACTCTCAACATTAAACCCTAATTCATCAACCCTAAACCCCAATCCCTCAAACCTAAACCCTATCCCTAAACCATTAACCCTCAACACTATACCTTAAACCTTAAACCCTATCCCTCAACCCTTATCCCTTAAAACTTACACACTATCCCTACACCCTCAACACTCGACACTATACCTTAAGCCTTAAACCATCATCCCTAAAGCCTCAACCCTCAATCCTTAAACCTTCAACCCTAAACTCTATCCCTAATACCTCTACCCTCGACACTCTAACCCTAACCTCGACATTAAACGCTAATCCATCAACCCTAAACCCTCAACCCTCAACACTATACCTTAAACCCTAATCCATCAACCCTAAAACCTAATCCCTCAACCCTCAACCCTAAACCCTATCACTAAACCCCCAACCCTCGACACTATACCTTAAACCCTAATCCCTCAACCCTCAACCCTAATCCCTCAACCCTCAACCCTAATCCCTCATCCCTAAACCCTAAATGCTATCCCTATTCCTAAACCCTCAACCCTTGACACTATACCTTAAACCCTAATCCCTTATCCCTAAACCCTAAACCCTATCCCTCAACCCTTAACCCTTAAAACTTAAACCCTAGAACCTATCCATAAACCCTCGATGCTCAACACTATATCTTAAACCCCAATCCCTTAACCCTCAACCCTAAGCCTCAACCCTTAATCATTAAACCTTCAACCCTAAATCCTATCGCTAATCCCTCTACCCTCAACACTCTACTTTAACCCTAATCCCTTGACCATCAACCCTATCCCTAAATGCTCTACCCTCAACCCTCAACTCTCAACATTAAACCCTAATCCATCAACCCTAAACCCTAATCCCTCAACCCTAAACCCTATTTCTAAACCCTCAACCCTCAACAATATTCCTTAAACCCTAATCTATCAACCCTAAACCATAATCCCTCAACCCTAAACCCTATCCCTAAACCCTCAACCCAACTTTAAACCCTAATCCCTCAACCCTAAACCCTAAACCCTATCCTTAAACACTCAACCCTTATCAAGTTATTCCTTAAACCTTAATCCCTCAACCCTCAACCCTCAACCCTAATCTCTCATCCCTAAACCCTAAATGCTATCCCTATTCCTAAACCCTCAACCTAAGACACTATACCTTAAACCCTAATCCCTTACCCCTAAACCTTAAACCCTATCCCTCAACCCTCAACCCTTAAACCTTAAACCCTAAAACCTATCCCTAAACCCTCAACCCTATACCCTCAACAATATACTTAAGCCCTAATCCCTCAATCATCAACCCTATACCTTAAACCTGAAGCCTACACCCTCAAACCCTCATCCCTAGACCAGATAACCTCACCCTTATATCCTAAACCTCGAATATTATGCCTCAACCCTATACTTAAATTAAACCTAAACCATACATGCTCTCAACTCAAGTCACCCTATGCCTTGTATACCCTCAATCCATATCGTAAACCCTAAACCCTAATCCCCGCGCCTTACACACTTAATCTTATACACTCAACAACCTGGATATTAACCCTCAACTGTAACCCTCAACCCTCTACCCTCTACCTATTACTTAAGCCCTAATCCCTCAACCCTCAACCCTCAAAACTATACAGGCTCAAGTCCTTATATACACTAAACCCAAAACACTTACATACATACATACATACATACATACATGCATACATACAAACATACATACATACAAAGATGCATACATACAAGCATGCATACATACCTACAAGAATAGATATAAAAATCCATGAAACATACTTATGAAATTTGAACATATCTCATTCAAAGGAAGACATAACGCGAGCGCGTTATGATGCACTCGCATTATGTCAAACTGGGAAAACACCGACAAACATGAAAAAAGAAAAAAAAGCACAACATAACGCACTCGCGTTATAATGCGCTCGCGTAATAACGTGCTCGCGTTGTGTTGTGCTTTGGGAATCCCACGGCTTGGGCTTGGGATTTGCTTTGGATTTCCAACCCAAAGGCTTGGAGTGCCTTTTCAATATCCACAGACGTGTTTTTGCAAATTCTACAAGATTTCACATAATTTTGTTCATGCTAACCCTCAGATTTGTATGTGTTTCAAGGTCAAACAAATCAAACACCTAGGTAATGTTAGGCTTTCTCTTAGGTATTTAACGATGTAATTTTTTTCACATTTTGACAATGTTAAGCCTTTCATCTTTAATTTCTTTTGTTTGTGTGTATGCTTTTGGGCAAAAACCACTGTTTGGTCTTTTTTTCATTGTAAATTAGCCATTCATTGAAATTTCAATAAAATTACATATTTAAAAACTAGACTTCATTCTACACATATTAAAAAAAAGAAAAAATGATTTTCAATTAGTTTTCAAAATTTATAGGGGTAGCACGGCCAAAATTCTATTTTTTAGGATGTGTCCACTTTGAAAATTAGTAAAAAATCAAATATTCATCAAAAAATTATCAAAAAAATCGGGCGTAAACTATATGCTGTTAGCTAATTTCTCACTGAAGCAATTTTAAAAATACTAGAAAAAAAAGTTAACCTTTTGAGGAAGCCACAAAACATGCTATGTTATTTTTTTTGACAGAAACAACACTAATTTCGGTGGCTCCCTCTTTTGAACCCCTTAATCTATACTATTTTTTAAAAAAATTAGTAGTTTAGAAAGTAGACTCAGAGTACTACAAACATTGTTTTGGTTGCATCTCCAAATTTTGAGTGTAACTATGCTCAATTTCTCATCCAAGGCCAACATTTCCTGATTTTAGGAAAAAAGTGGCCACTTAAGACCCCTTTTTGGCCCCCCATCTTCTTGCACTTACCCTTTTGGAGCATTCAAGATATTCATTGTTGCAGAGTAGAGTATTGTTATTGTGTTTGTGATTACAGATTTAGCTTCATCTTCTCATGTGTTGAAGGATTTTCATCTACATGCAAGATACACCTCTGTGGTGATATCTATATGTGTTTGAATCATTTATCAATTTGTTTTGCCTCTATGCCACATGGATACACACTCTTTATCTGAAAAGGATGTTTGGAAGACTTGAATGCCCTTCTGGGGCTTGATTGAGGCAAGCTCCTAAACACCACAACCCCCAACCAAATTCCTTGTGATTGCAGGTTACATGTATTGGATTTCACATAGTGGAGTTGCAAAGGAAAGTTGTAGAAGATAAAGATTCTGGATCTGATGGAAAGAAGTAGTCTAGTGCACTTTCGAGACAAGCGCACTAGGGGTAGTGTCCTCTGAGGTTGCAAACACAGAAATCTCTGTGACGGTGATAATTAGCATTTGAAGAAGTCCTGACATCTTGAGGAACATCCTGCCTTGGACTACGGGGTAAGCTCTAGTGTCCACATCTTTTGTGACAGAAACAGACAGAACAATGATCATCAGTGCCAGAAGGAGTTCGGAAGCCCCTGAAGAAAATTGTACCTTGGACTTAGGTGCCTTACACCAATGTCCCGAATATTCCAAATCATGAACTTCAAAAAGTGGTTAGTAACTAATCTCTGTCTACTGTCTTGGTCTGTGAGCATGTGTTGTAGTTTATTAGTTTGCTTACATATTTGCATAATTAGGGTTTTGAGCATACTTGAACATTAAATTAATACATTAATTGATAATTTCTAAATTTCCACATCGTTCCAAGTGACACCCAACTTGTAGGTGAATCCTCTTGCAAAAGTTGTGATTCAACTCAGTTGAAATGTCCTTGAATGTTTGTAGTGAAAGGAGGATCTAGCCTATTTACCCATTTCCCCTTTTTCCTATAAAACACTAGTTAAGTCCCATTTTATAAGTAGAATCTATGAAATGAAATATGCCATGCATGAACTATCGGTACCTTTAGCTTCTAGACAAAACTTTGATACAAGAGCAAAAGAAACTATGCCCATAAAGTAGAAACAATACACATACATTTCCTAGATTAACCCTATGAGGAAAGGCTTGAAGATGTGTGATCTAAGATAATTTTAGCAGCATATATCAACACTTAGAAATGAACAAGAATGAGAAAGAGAAATATAGAAAGAAATGCCATAAATATACCCTAGGAAAAACCTTTTGATAAAAACACAACCTCTAAAACACTAACCATATTTTTAGAAACAACACAGTCACAATACAACATCAGACTCAAAGCCGTAACATGGAGATTAACATTCCTACAATAATGGATAATAAACCAACAAGATAACCCCTACCATACATGTGTATAATGCCTCCACCTTAGTCTCTTAATTTATAAACTTTAGTAGGCCTAAAACACCACCAAAAGGTACTACCATGGGCCTAAACAAGGTCCAAATATACCATGGTAAGAATTTTCACAACCCACACTCCATTTTTGACTCACTATCTTCATTCAAAGATGCTCTATAATGTGTCATTGTCCATTAATGTCAAAGTCAACACTCCATAATTTACTTTGTTCCAAATTTCTATACCATCATTTTTCAATCACTTTCTTACAAATAGATTGTGTGACTTGGAGGTGAACATATTTGAGAATCCAAAGGTTTTGAGATTGTCCGTTAATGTCAAGGTCAACACTCCAAATTTTACTTTGTTCCAAATTTCTATACCATCATTTTTCAATCACTTTCTTACAATTAGATTATGTGATGGAATTGAAAATATTTGATAATCCAAAGGTTTTGATATTGTCCATTAATGTCAAGGTCAACACTCCATAATTTACTTTGTTCCAAATTTCTATACCATCATTTTCAGTCACTTTCTTACAATTAGATTGTGTGAAGGAGGTGAACATATTTGAGAATCCAAAGGTTTTGAGATTGTCCATTAATGTTAAGGTCAACACTCCATAATTTACTTTGTTCCAAATTTCTATACCATCATTTTTCAATCACTTTCTTACAATTAGATTGTGTGAAGGAGGTGAACACATTTGAGAATCCAAAGGTTTTGAGATTGTTCGTTAATGGCAAGGTCAACACTCCATAATTTACTTTGTTCCAAATTTCTATACCATCATTTTTCAATCACTTTCTTACAATTAGATTAAGTGACTTGGAGGTTAACATATTTGAGAATTCAAAGGTTTTGAGATTGTTCGTTAATGTCAAGGTCAACACTCCATAATTTACCTTGTTCCAAATTTCTATACCATCATTTTTCAATCACTTTCTTACAAATAGATTGTGTGAAGGAGGTGAACATATTTGAGAATCCAAAGGTTTTGAGATTGTTTGTTAATGTCAAGGTCAACACTCCATAATTTACTTTGTTCCAAATTTCTATACCATCATTTGTCAATCGCTTTCTTACAATTAGATTGTGTGAAGGAGGTGAACATATTTGAGAACCCAAAGGTTTTGATATTGTCCATTAATGCCAAGGTCAACACTCCATAATTTACTTTGTTCCAAATTTCTATACCATCATTTTTCAATCACTTTCTTACAATTAGATTGTGTGAAGGAGGTGAACATATTTGAGAATCCAAAGTTTTTGATATTGTCCATTAATGCCAAGGTCAACACTCCATAATTTACTTTGTTCCAAATTTCTTTACGATCATTTTTCAATCACTTTCTTACAATTAGATTGTGTGAAGGAGGTGAACATATTTGAGAATTCAAAGGTTTTGACATTGTCCATTAATGCCAAGGTCAACACTCCATAATTTACTTTGTTCCAACTTTCTATACCATCATTTTTCAATCACTTTCTTACAAATAGATTGTGTGACTTGGAGGTGAACGTATTTGAGAATCCAAAGGTTTTGAGATTGTCCGTTAATGTCAAGGTCAACACTCCAAATTTTTCTTTGTTCCAAATTTCTATACCATCATTTTTCAATCACTTTCTTACAATTAGATTGTGTGATGGAATTGAAAATATTTGATAATCCAAAGGTTTTGATATTGTCCATTAATGCCAAGGTCAACACTCCATAATTCACTTTGTTCCAAATTTCTATACCATCATTTTTCAGTCACTTTCTTACAATTAGATTATGTGAAGGAGGTGAACATATTTAAGAATCCAAAGGTTTTGAGATTGTCCATTAATGTTAAGGTCAACACTCCATAATTTACTTTGTTCCAAATTTCTATACCATCATTTTTCAATCACTTTCTTACAATTAGATTGTGTGAAGGAGGTGAACACATTTGAGAATCCAAAGGTTTTGAGATTGTTCATTAATGGCAAGGTCAACACTCCATAATTTACTTTGTTCCAAATTTCTATACCATCATTTTTCAATCACTTTCTTACAATTAGATTATGTGACTTGGAGGTGAACATATTTGAGAATTCAAAGGTTTTGAGATTGTTCGTTAATGTCAAGGTCAACACTCAATAATTTACTTTGTTCCAAATTTCTATACCATCATTTTTCAATCACTTTCTTACAAATAGATTGTGTGAAGGAGGTGAACATATTTGAGAATCCAAAGGTTTTGAGACTGTTCGTTAATGTCAAGGTCAACACTTCATAATTTACTTTGTTCCAAATTTCTATACCATCATTTGTCAATCGCTTTCTTACAATTAGATTGTGTGAAGGAGGTGAACATATTTGAGAACCCAAAGGTTTTGATATTGTCCATTAATGCCAAGGTTAACACTCCATAATTTACTTTGTTCCAAATTTATATACCATCATTTTTCAATCACTTTCTTACAATTAGATTGTGTGAAGGAGGTGAACATATTGAGAATCCAAAGGTTTTGATATTGTCCATTAATGCCAAGGTCAACACTCCATAATTTACTTTGTTCCAAATTTCTATACCATCATTTTTCAATCACTTTCTTACAATTAGATTGTGTGACTTGGAGGTGAATATATTTGAGAATCCAAAGGTTTTGAGATTGTCCGTTAATGTCAAGGTCAACACTCCATAATTTACTTTGTTCCAAATTTCTATACCATCATTTTTCAATCACTTTCTTACAAATAGATTGTGTGAAGGAGGTGAACATATTTGAGAATCCAAAGGTTTTGAGATTGTCCATTAATGTCAAGGTCAACACTCCATACTTTACTTTGTTCCAAATTTCTATACCATCATTTTTCAATTACTTTCTTACAAATAGATTGTGTGAAGGAGGTGAACATATTTGAGAATCTAAAGGTTTTGAGATTGTCCAAATTTAATGTCAAGGTCAACACTCCATAATTTACTTTGTTCCCAATTTCTATACCATCATTTTTCAATCACTTTCTTACAATTAGATTGTGTGAAGGAGGTGAACATATTTGAGAATCCAAAGGTTTTGATATTGTCCGTTAATGCCAAGGTCAACACTCCATAATTTACTTTGTTCCAAATTTCTATACCATCATTTTTCAATCACTTTCTTACAATTAGATTGTGTGTAGGAGGTGAACATATTTGAGAATCCAAAAATTTTCAGAGTGTAATTTATTTAGATTAGATTGTACGCTGCACTCCAAAAATTTTGGGATTCTCTATCAATGTTAAATGCCAATGTCAAAACCTCATATTTTTCTAATCTATCTAATTTAATTTTGTCTCGCTTTTATAAAATTAGACGCTTCAAGATTGTAGTCTTGTTGATGGGATGGGATGAATGGCAAGCAAGATATTGGTAGATATCTTACTAATCATCGGCTGCCCCACCGGTCGTTTCTTTCATATCTTCCACTGTCCCCACACTACACATATCGTTCTTAACCTCAACTCGCTATTCCGTCCACTCATTTTTTATTGTCACAAGACATTAAATAACAGTGAAAATACCCTCTCTTCAAAATATTAAAGAATTCATCTAATTAATAACTCCTTAAGCTATATTTTATTCAATAAAAAAACATAACACGAAAATCACAACTCCCTTTGCAATTTATCAACACGTCCTTCTAATGTCTTTGACTATCCTCACACAGTCCACCAATTGAGATTTTAATGCTTTCACCGCCTCGAGCAATTTGAGTTTAAACTAAACCAGAAACTGTACATACAAACAGAATGGCAGGACATGACGCGTATCAAATGCTGTGTAGTTTTAACATTGACAATTGTAGATATTAAACCTAGGCTTCCAAACATCTAAAGGAGTGCGTGTAGATGTTCGAACTGCTTCCGTTACAGATAATTCCCTGTCAAATAATTGTACGGGACGGTGTACATGCAGTGCGAGCTCTATGGATGGAATCTCCACCTTACCTCATGTCCCCATGCTGCGGCTGGATTTAAACAGCACACTCTAAGCTTTGACTTAGACGTCTGCTAGTGGGCCCTCTCCAAAGCTCCGTTCCTATCCCAACAAAATCCGTTAAACATCAACCGCCCCGGTCCGCGCGTTTCCACAAACCGTGACTGTCCCGACTCCCAGTTGCTGCCGCGCGGTTAGTTTTAAATTAGGATAACTTTAATTTGAATGTTCCGTCCCGCTCAATTAATCCGGGCTCTGTTTATTGGATGCTTTTTGATGTAGACAGTTGCATTGTTTCACCATATACAACAAACAGATCTCCAACATCAGTGAACATTTGCCAGCGTACTACCAGCCTGCTGCAAAAATGGGAGCTTTGAAACTATTTAACCCAATGCCACAAGGAAATGTGGTCTCACGAAATACCATGACTGCAGGATATCCATAAAATGGATTTGTTGAAAAGGCTTTAGAAACTTTCAAGCAAATGCAATTGGCAGGGGTAAAGCCAAACTCCGCAACCTTTGCCAGCATTCTCCCTGCCTGTGCCAAAATGGGAGCTTTGGAACAGGGTATGAACATCCATCAAAGCATAATGGAAGGGGGATTTTTGTCAGATATTATAGTTGGAAATGCTTTGGTAGACATGTATGGAAAATGTGGAAGCATAGACAAGGAACGTGAACTGTTTGACAAAATACCTCAAAGAAATGTGGTCTCATGGAATGCAATGATTTTGGGATATGCAAAAAATGGATTTTGCAAGGATGTTCCCAAAATCATTGAATTAATGAAGCACTTTGGAACATATCCTAACATTACAAGTTTTGCTTGTGTTCTATGTGCATGTAGCCATGAGGGTTTAGTGGATGAGGGCTGCACATGCTTCAATCATATGAGTAACCATTATTGCATTACACCTACAATTGATCAGTATGTGTGCATGGTTGACCTTCTTGCCCATGTTGGCTATCTTGAGGATACCCTAAACTTTATCATTAAGATGCTAGTTAAACCTGTGTTGTTTTTATGCATGTGTTTTCTTGGTGCTACAAATCACATATGAATATAGGCTTGGGAGTATTTATGGTGACGTTGCTTTTTTATTTGGAACCTAAAAATATACCGTGACTTATGTTCTCTCAAACATCCATGAAGAAGTGGGCAGGTGCTGTGAGGTTCAAATGGGAAGGAGATTCATGAAAGATAAAGGAATTACAAAATTGTGCATGATCAGATTTATAAATTACTATTAATGAGATGAGGGTTTGAAGGTGGTTAGGAGATAGCTAAATAGGGCATTTCATAAGTGTTTGAAGTGACAATACGATTGAAAACAAGAGAAAATCAAAGGGATGAGGGGAATTTTAGAGAAACACAATGGAAGACATCATAGGTTTGAAAGGAATATTATAATTATATTCATAATATGGTCAAAATGACTACTTTATTCACTTGTGCAAACCTAATAAATGGTAGTAAAGTTAAATTTCATTTGGTAAGATAAGAATTGAATGACTTTGCACCAGTCACATATCTAGCAAATGCTAGTGAAGACTAAATTCCATATGCCACATCTAATGTTTGTTTACAATCCTTAATCACAACTGCATTAAGAATCTTGAATTCTTGTACTTGATTCATGCCAATTTAATAATGAGGGATTCATTTCATAATGTTGAAAGACTTATGATATGTGGCTAACATTTTTTGTTTAGTTGATTTAAAAATGGAGTGTTATCATAGCATACATGTTTATATACAATGGAAGCAAGAAAAATAGCCTTTTTTGGAAAGAATCTAGAATGATGAACTTTAATTCTTCATCTCATGCAAATGCATTTGACGACTTTTTTATTATAAGAAAACATACATTTCTAAGTTATTATAAGTCTTTATACTGAGTGTATTCTTAATGTTTACAATAGAAGGGGATTTGTTATGAAGCACCTTGTATTCTTATAAAAGCTAGATCACTTTGTAACTATCACTGATAGTATTACACAAGAGGTCCCCAAGGACATCTAAAATTATAAATGAATGTTTTTGTGTATGCATTATAATAGTAGGTGACATTTGAATGGAAGCAACTCCATTGTCATTAAAAATAAAAATAATTATAAAATAATCCCATAGATCACATTACAGAAGTGGGAAATATGGTAGTGGTTCTTGAAATCATGTGTCATAAAATGATCCCATAGATTGGATCTTGCATCACAAGGGACATGTTCAATAATTATTTTTGCATGATGACATGAAGCACATTGACTAAGAGCCTTGCTGGATAGGTTGGATTGAGCTCTTAGCGACGGATTTTGGGACACTATAATGCCTTCTCGCTATGGCTCTCCATTTTTGTATTGTGTCTATGCTCTATCTAGAATGGTGAAATTTTCCCTCTTCATTATTGGTGAGTGCTTTGGTCTCAATGCAATGGCCTTTGGAAGTAGCTTAAGGACGAGGAAATGCTAGGATTGTAGGGTGGAGACATCCAAACAAAAGGGTAGTGATGAGGTATAAATAACCTCATTTTTATCATTAACCAAATGACCCTTTCTATGCCATTAGACTACCTTGAGCCATGCCAATTTATTAGTCTTATATGCAATAATTGTTTATTTTTGAAAGAATCTTGTACAAATCTTTGTTCTTGAATTGACTAGATTTCGTCACTAATGTTGACATGATTTTGTGAAAAGATCTGTGTATTGATACAAGTGTTTGAGTATGGCTTAGTGGGAGGAATAATCATGAATGCCAACTGGAGTCAGCAATGCCGGAATAATAGGGCACTGAAATCTCAGGAGATACATGATCGTGGACTTTAGTCTTTTATTATCATCCGACCACCTAGTAGATTCTATCACTTTTTTGTTGTTTAAGAGCACTTAAGACATTTTATAGCTCCACTCAGAGCCTTTGATATGTTGTATTTAAAAGATAGCTAGTTCAATTAAATTCTATTTTTTATCTTGTTGAAGACTTTTTTAGTGGCATTAATGACCCTCCCTAGTATCTAGGATTTTGGTAGTGATATAGATTATCTTGTTATTTTTAAAGCGATGATGCTATGGATGAATAGAATCAGATTTTGCTCTGCAAAAAGATAAATGTTATTGAGTAATGAATGTGGAATGAAATTTGAGCTGTGAATGGTAAATGTGATTTGAATCAAGAAGAAATCTCCAGAGAGCTGGCCACTCGAAGGAATTAGGGATAGATAAGTATTTTAATGTTTTGTGAATGTGTTGTTTATGTTATGTTCTGTGATTGCTTTGTTCAGAACTTTATAACTTTCTATTTCATGGTAATATGGTAGAGTAATTATTGATGTTGACCTACAGGATATTGTGTTCAATTATTTTTAGCATAGTAAAATCTTCAGTTGTAGTTTCCAATGTTTTGTGTGTTGTTTTGTGATTTCCAAAGCTCTTACTTAAGTACAGAAGTTCAATACTAATTGATAGTGCAAGTTTGGATTTAAAGAATTTCCTTCTTTCTTAGATTAGAATGTTTCTTTCAAATTCTTAGTTAAGAGTTTATGTGTTGATTCATAGTTTACAGTTCATATGCTTTATAGGTTAAGTTCAAATGCTTTGTAGACTAAGTTTGTATGCTTTCTAGTTTAGATTTACATTATCAAAAGCTTTCTTAAAAATTCAGAAAACCATTACTCAGTTGAGATGTCCAAACCAATCCCCTATTGCATACAGCTTTGGACACTACCCGGTTGATAAAAATGATACATTTTCAACTAAAGTGTTAGGACTTAATGATAACTTGTCAGGTAGGAGGTAAAAGGAGAGGGTGGAGAGCACCAAGATGGTGGAGAATTTTATCTATGTCTAGAAAGGGAGATTACAAATCTTGATCTCTGCTCCTAGTTCTATGTATCATAGTTGAATAATAGCTTTGACAGAGCATTTGGTTACATAACTTTTCGACTAGTACAACCACATGAAATAGATGATCATAGTGGATCATTTGATATTAGTGGACCGTCCTCATCCACACATGTTTGTGTGCCTCATCTTTGCATTATGTATAATAATTTGTGCTTGGGTCCTCTTGGAGTGACGACTGAGCCAACCCTGAACACATTAGAATATTCAATGTCCCTCATATTTCAGCTACACAAACCAAGGCATTAGGGACTAGAACACAAGACGAGGCATAACAAATTAGTGCAAAAGAGGAGCAAGGCTAATCTTTCTTTGAGGTAAAATTTAAAATTATTTCGTGATACTGCCATTTAAATTTAATATAAATAAAGAGTCTAGTACTAATATATCTAAGTGGGATAACAATTGATGATAAACGAGGATCTTATAGAAGTTCATTAGGGTATTCTTTCTACCATTTAATTTGGCTAAGACTTGATGGTATAAAATTTTCTACACATCTAACCTTTTCTTATTGTATGCATTTCCTTTTTTCCAATAATTAAATATATTAATTTATATAAATTTTTCTTTACTGTTACAACCTATTCCAAATGTGAGTGATGTGCCACCTTTCTCAGCATACTTTAGTAGGACTTTTGATCATCCAATAAGACCATTTTTCACCAAATGACTCTTTGACATCAGCAACAAGTCAAAGTAATTGAATTGGATTTTTCTTTAATTGATAGTTTAGATTTTATAGTTGAATATAATGATTTAGATGTTAATAATTTTTTCTACACATGTAACTTTTTTTATTCTGTGCATTTCCTTTTTTGTCAGTAATTATATATTAATTTATATCAATGTTATTTTACTTTTATAGTCTATTCCAAATGTAAGAGATGTGCTAACTTTCCCGGCGTGATTTAGTAGGACTTCTGATCATAAAATAAGACCATCATTCATCGAATGCCACTTTGAATGTTAGAAAAGAGTCAAAATAATTAAATTGAATTTTGCTTTAATTGATAGTTTATAGTTTATATTTGATTATAGTGATTTAGAGGTTAATTGAATTTATTATGATTATGTACA
Organism: Cunninghamia lanceolata; assembly: GCA_027924645.1. Lineage (NCBI taxonomy): Eukaryota > Viridiplantae > Streptophyta > Pinopsida > Cupressales > Cupressaceae > Cunninghamia > Cunninghamia lanceolata. The sequence goes on from BSBN01000088.1 coordinate 5,522,717, forward strand.
TGCAATCTTACTTTGGACTTGTCATTTTTCATATAAGAACTCTTAGTTGGTCCACCCATGATGATTCCTTCTTAGTTGATGCCAGAGGCCTCATTAGTGGTATATGTTTGTTTTGTCATGAAATAAAATGAGTTAAAGGGACTAACCTATCAACTAAACCAAGAAACATGTCACTAAATATTTTAATCACTAAAAGGACCATTAGTCATACCATGCCAACAAGGATGTTACCTTGCAAGAAAGTGGTCGTCTTGTAGCATTAAGATAGTCTTATTATCTTTATATATATTAAATTTAGTGTAAGGGTGTTGAAATAGTCATATTTTTAATTTTGTACATTGTGGGACTAAATTGACGGTGCCAACATTTCAATTGACGTAAGGGTGAATGCTAGTGGAGGCCTCATGTTTCATTCTCTAGGTGTCCCAATCCTTTTGAGCTACATTAGATTGAGAAAGTCTCTTAAGAGCTCTAAGAGCAAAAATGTGTCAACTTTGGCGCAATAGTTCTCAGAATCTATGGCACCTAGGAATGTTCTATTTGCACCTATAGGTGGATGTCAGGTCTATCTACAATAACCTATCTCAAGTTCCAACAACTCCAAACCATTTGACCATGTTGATGATAAATGCATTCTTGCAAAATGTTGGAATTATGTTTAGTGTAAGGGTGCCAATAGTCATGTTTTCTATTGCACACCTTGTGGGACCAAATCGATGGTTCCAACATGGTGGTGATAGTGGAATTATTGGAGTGCTATCCTAAGGATACCTTGTTAATCTTGTGACTTTATGATAGTCTTTCTAATCATCTATTACTTGTTTTGTGGGACATACATGTGAATGTTTTGGCCTTCAACATACTTTTTTAAAAAGATCACTTTTGTACATCCTATACAAAACCAACTTTTATCATCTAGGTGTTAAATTAAATTTACATATTTGCAAACTAGAAATAAAATCCTAGATGTCATATTTTTAGACCATGTTAATATTCTATGTATAAATTCTTCAAATTTTTACCCCAACTATGACAAAATTTGATTTTCAAGAAAAAAATTGCCACTTTTTGGCCAAAAAGTAGACCCATTATCTTGCATTGACCCATTGATCCTAGTATTAAAATGGTTTGTACTAAGATTTAGATCCTTAAATTGAGAAGTTAGTGTTAACAACTCCTCAAATCCATCTACTATTTTGAATTTTGGATAAAACAAGTTAGAATCATCTTTCACAACTAGTCCTTGAGTTAATAATATAACCTCTAGTTGTGCCTCCCTACTCCTAAGTTCTCTCTTCGCTACCACTATAGTGCCTCTCCTCCATGACTCCAACTCATCCATACTTACTAATGCCTCATATTCTCTTAACTATTCCATCATTCTTTTTATACTTTTCTTGTCGATTCTCATGAGGGTAATTGACCTTTTAGGTTTATTTAGATTTGTAAGTGGTGTGTCATTTGATAATCTAACTCAAAAACTCATGGAGATTTTACTACAGCCTCTAGTATGATACTTAGATGGCTCTTGCACCTTTCCAATTCTTTTCTCATACCTTTCCTCTTGTTTGATGCAGGAGCATCCAGGTTCACTGGCAATCCTGTGTCACCAAAAATATATTTCATTTTCTAAGTTAGTTTTTGGCTTTGTTTTCTTTGTAGTTTTGTATTTGGAGAAAATGTAGATTTATTTTGGCCAAGTAAGAGCATCATCTTGTTGAAGAGCCTAATGGGTATCCCCAGTTCCAATTTGGTGAAATTTGGATGAAAATTGACAAAGTTATGGCTAGTCAAAAAAATCTCCAGTTCGCGAACTTTTTAGTTCGTCAGTTTTGCAGTTTGCCAATTTCCTGATTTCCTGATGGCCCCCGCATTTTCCTCGACTAAAGCCTTCAAGGAAAATTTGAAATTTTTCTAGGTCTTTCTTCTTCTGTTAGGCATTTGAATTTGGATGAAGTTCCTTCGTGGTCAGTGAAGTTCTAGGATTTCGAACTTGGTCAGTAAAATCACTAGTTTTTGAACCTGTAGGTTTGCTGACACATCACTTCATTGATAAGAGCTTTGAAGGCTAGAGCCAAGGCTTCTGTAGTTCATGGGATTGAAATATTGCCAATAGAATAACATTTCCTAAGTCTTCGGCTAGTTTGCGGATTCATAAAATTGTCGATATGCCGACAAGGTTTTGGAAAGGCCAATTTTGTCGATAAGAGGAAAATGTGAAGTCTTTTTTCAGTTCAAGATCGGGAGAATTCGTCGATAGAAAATCAAAATTGAGGTTCCAAATAATCACATTTTGCCGATAGAGTGGATAGAGAACAAGTTTGAACAATGACCAAATTGCCGATAGAAGTGAAGGCACAAGAGATAAAGTATAAGTTTCAAAAAGTAAGTTTTCGCCAATTATGACTAAGGTTCAAAAACAAGAACATTTGCTAATGGGCAATTATCACTAAGGTTAGCGAAACAACACTTTTACTAATAGGAATTTGTGATTAGATTGGTCAAAGTTTGGAAAAAGGCAACATTTGTCGATAGCTTGAGAAGGCAAACTTTTAAAGTTCGCAAAGTACACCTTTTGTCAATAACTGTTGGAGTTTTGAAACATGAAGGAATGTCGATAATAAACACAATGATTGTGGAAAGGCATTTTTGCCAACAAACTGTTATAAGGATGAGTGTGTATCGATTGTCAAATATACACGGTGGTGACTATCATATATTAATAAGAATGTTTTGAAGTGACGATTCTGTTTTATAATTGTTCAACTGCTTGATGGTTCATTTCCAGTTGTGGCCATTGGAAGTACAATGCCTATTCAATTCCTTAACCAATGAAGGACGGTTATGTTGCAAGTATGAGGATAACCAGTGTTGTCATTGATGTCAACATACTCATATTGCATTAATGAGAAGGATTGGATGAGCTGTGTGCTGAGGATATTGAGGAAATTAGTCTCAATCAAGAATAGTGAAGAACAGTGATGAAAGTAAGGTAAAAGTCCAAGATACGATGAAGATCAAAGGATGCGGTTTAAAGGGTTTATAGATATGAGTCTTGAGATGATCCAGTCAAGTTTTCAGAGGTCCGCATAACGATCTGAAGAAGTTATGATTGCTCTAGTAGAATCAGTTTCGGTAGATGTTCAGTGGTGACAGAGTGTCACGGATTGGTTCGGTGAGCTCCGAAATTGCATTATCTCATTCTGCGGATTGGAGGTAGTGTTGAAGAAGTCCATGTGAAGTGACAATTAGATTTGTTCATGGTTTGGAGGTCTAGAAGCACCTTTTTCATTGTGACAGTGATGATAGATTGCGTTCTTGAAGTTTCGGATGAAGAAGAGAAGAATTCTAGTAAGCTGATAAAGTGCGAATGTTCTTGGTGACTCAGGAAAGATTTTGGTGATCCTTGGATTGTGTACAATTCTTATTGGCACTCCGCATTGAAGTTAGAGTTTGGATTTGATGTAAAGACCACCGGTTGTTGGTGTTCGTCCTGAGATAGGCCGACCGGATGTACTACATGTGTTCCAGATGATCTAAAAGTGTTTGCTGACTTAGATGATTGTTCCTAAGTCGATGCCTTGTATAAATAAAGGATTGTGAAGTCATTCCAAAGTGTGAAGTGTGCGGATGAGTGTGGCATAGCGAAGAAGAAGAGTGAAAGGTAGAGCAGGCATTTTTGGGCTTAAATGGAACTGATCCAGGCATGGTAAAGATGTCAATCTCTAGTTCAAGTTTGTAATACTTGATTACTTTGTAGACAATGTGTCTCTTGTAGGCAGTTTGCCTCTTGTGAGCAGTGTGCTTGGGCAGTGAGCCCTAATTGGCATGTGCCATCTATTCTTCTTATTCTTCTAACAGAGAATAATCCTTGGGTTAATCAGCCCGTGGTTTTTCCCTTAACCAGGTTTTCTACATCAAAATCTTGGTGTCTCATGTGTTGATGTGTATCTGCTCTGGTGTTTATGCTTTATGCTTTCATAAATGATTAATTGCTATGCTATTGAATAACAAAGTGGATTTAAGTGTTTGAATTGAAAGCAAGTTTAGGATAACTAATTCACCCCCCCTCTTAGTTATCAACAATTGGTATTAGAGCCAAGTTCCTCTAAAAGGAGCTTAACCACTTGAGGAGATCCAGGATGTCGTCATACAAAAAGGATAGTCCGAAGTTTGATGGAACCAACTTCTCTCTTTGGAAAGGTCGCATGAAATGTCACTTGGAGTGTATGGGAAAGGCATACTTGTCCATGGTCACAAAAGCATATGTACCTCCACAGGTGGTCCGACAACTCTAAATGAAATCACAGATGCTGAAAACAATCTGCGGACCAAAGAGGCTCTTCTAAGTGTTTTAACTGACTCAGAACTCTCAAATGTTATTGACCTACCAACTGCCTATGAGATCTGGGTCAAACTGGAACTTCTGCATGAAGGAGATGAGTATGTTAAGAGTGCAAGGTTGCAGAGTCTCAAAGGGAAATTTGAAAGACTGAAAATGAGAGATGATGAAAATATTACTACCTTTATGCCAAGAGTAAATGAGCTGGTGTGTGGAATCAGGAATGCTGGTGGAGTTCTGGATGAAAATGAGATTGTTGGCAAAATTCTCAGATCCCTTCCTACTGCCTATAAAATCAAGGTTGCTACCATTGATGAATTCAGAGCCCATACAACTGTCACAAGAGACCAATTGGCTGGCAAACTGGCTGCATTTGAAATGATCGAGTTTGGAGATGATCCCCCCAAGACTAAATCTGCATTCAAAGCCAGTGCCTCTATGAAAGGTAAACAAAGTTTTGATCCAGGAGAAAACTCTTCAAGGAAGCTGTCATGGTATGATCAAGCCAAAAGAGACATGGAAGTAGAAGAAGCAGAAACAGCTCAACTTGAAGCCCTCATTGCAAAGAGACTGCCAAGAGGATCCGGTAAGTATGAAGGAAAATTACCCTTTAAGTGCTTCAACTGCAATAAGATTGGTCATTTTGCCTCAAGATGTCCGAAAAGATCTACAAGGTCAAATTCTAATAGACAAAAAAGAATTGTTATTATGTTCATGAAGAAGATGATAATGAAGGAGTAATAGATGATGAATCAGAAATAGGAAACAAATCTGGAAATGAATGGGTGTTTATTGCCATCAAGGAAGAAGATCCAATGTCCTCTGAATCTGTCAATCATAAGGTTGTAGAAAGAGCTTTGGCTGCCCAAGTTGAAGAAAAGGATGATTGGGTTATTGACAGTGGATGCTCTCACCATATGACAGGTGAAAGGAATAAGTTCTTAGATTTGGAAAGGTATGAAGGAGGAATGGTAAAGTTTGGTGATAATTCTGCTGGCAGAATTAGAGGTAGGGGAACTATTTCTTTTGATGGAAAGAATACAACCGGTAATGTACTGTATGTTGAAGGATTGAAGCACAATCTTCTCAATGTTGGACAGTTGGTGGACAAAGGTTATGATCTCTGGTTCAAGAATGGAAGATGCAGGATCTTTGAAAGCTCCGGAACTGAGATTGCATCCGGTACTCAAACAAAAGGTAATATCTTTCATCTAGTTGGTACTAATAAAACTTGTCTGTTTGTTCAAGTTGATCAGAGTTGGCTATGGCATAGAAGGATGTGTCATATAAATTTTGATAACATCATCAAGATAAGCAATACTCAGGCTGTAAGAGATCTTCCAAAATTGGTAAAACCTACAAATATTTTGTGCAAAGAATGTCAGCTAGGTAAACAGAGCAGAGTCTCATTCAAAAGCAAGGATCAATCCTCTACCAGATTATTGGAATTAGTTCATACTGATCTATGTGGTCCGACAAGAATCAAGAGTATGCAAGGTGATAGATACTTCATGTTATTGATTGATGATCATTCCCAGATGATGTGGGTTACCTTTTTGAAAGAGAAATCAAAAGCTTTTGAGAAGTTCAAAATCTTCAAGGCTATGGTAGAGAATCAAACCGGATTAAAACTAAAATGTCTGAGGTCTGATAGAGGTGGTGAATTCACATCCGGTGAATTCATAGATTTTTGTGAGAAGCATGGTATAAAGAGACAATTGTCTGCTCCTAGGACTCCATAGCAGAATGGAGTAGTAGAGAGAAAGAACCGGACCATCCAGGAAGCATCCAGGACAATGATGATGGAAGCAAATGTTTCACAAATATTTTGGAGAGAAGCTGTTAGTACTGCAGTCTATACTCTCAATCGAGTTCAAATCAGAAGCAATACCGGTAAGACTCCTTATGAACTTTGGTTTAGCATCACTCCTACTGTGAGATATTTCAGAGTATTTGGTAGCAAATGTTACATTAAAAGAGATGAAGATCTAGGAAAGTTTGATGCTAGAAGTGATGAAGGAATTTTCTTGGTTTACTCCACTCAAAGCAAAGCATACCAGTGTTACAATAAGAGACTGAGGAAAATGATAGAAAGTACAAATGTGAAGGTTGATGAGGGAATTGAGAAGCCCTCAAGGTTTTATGAATATGATGAAGATGATCAGAATGGTACTTTGGTTCAAGGAGCTCATTCCTCTTCTAAAAGTCAGATTCAAACTGATCCGGTAAATCAGGAAGAAGAGATAGGTCTAAATGAGCCTGATCAAGAAACAGAAGTGCAAGAAACTCTCAAAGTTCCAAGGTATGTAAGACTGAACCACTCTGAAGATCAGATCATAGGTGACAAAAGCAAAGGTGTGCAAACTAGAAGGACAATTGCTCAAAATTCAGATGAATATTGTCTGATTTCAAAGATTGAACCTAAGACAATAAATGAAGCCTGCAATGATAAAAACTGGACCAAAGCAATGGAGGAAGAGTTGATGCAAATTTTAAAAAATCACACTTGGGATCTTGTTCCCAGACCTAGAGACAAGAATGTGATTGGAACCAAATGGGTGTTCCGGAACAAACTTAATGAAGTTGGTGAAGTAATCAGAAACAAAGTCAGATTGGTCTGCAAAGGCTACTCTCAAATAGAAGGAATTGATTTTGAAGAAACCTTTGCTCCGGTGGCAAGAATTGAAGCAGTCAGACTGTTTCTTGCATTTGCTGCCTTTAAAGACTTCAAGGTATATCAGATGGATGTCAAGTCTGCCTTCCTAAATGGTGATTTGGAAGAAGTATACATTGAGCAACCAGATGGATTTCAATTGTCTGATCATGGTGATATGGTATGCAAGTTGAAGAAAGCACTGTATGGATTGAAGCAAGCCCCAAGAACTTGGTATGAAAGATTGGATAAGCATCTTGTGCAGATTGGTTTCAACAAAGGTACTGCTGACAGTAACTTATATTTTAAAATTGATCATGAAAACATCTTGATTGTTGAAGTATTTGTTGATGATATCATGTTTGGAGGAAAAGATAGCATGTGTAAAGCTTTTGCAAATCAAATGAAAAGTGAGTTTGAGATGTCTATGCTTGGTGAAATGAATTTCCTCTTGGGTCTGCAAATTACTCAAACAAAGAAAGGGATCTTCATTTCTCAGACCAAATATGTGAAAGAATTGTTGAGAAAATTTGGGATGGAAGATTCAAAGCCAATGAATAATCCCATGGCAACCGGATGCAAGTTGAGCAAAGATGATGACTCTCCTAAGGCAGATTAGACAAAGTATAGATCAATGATTGGTGGATTGTTGTATCTCACTCAAACTAGGCCAGATATTATGCAAGCTGTTGGTCTTGTGGCTAGATTCCAGGCTGATCCCAGAGAATCTCATGTCATGGCAATTAAGAGAATTTTTAGATATCTAAAAGGGATAGGGGAGTATGGTTTGTGGTATCCTAGAGATCATGATTTCTCTCTTCATGCATACATAGATGTAGATTGGGCAGGAGATGTGGATGACCGGAAGAGTACCAATGGTGGAGCATTCTTTTTGGGAAAGAGATTGGTTTCTTGGCTAAGAAAGAAACAAGATGCAATATCTCTGTCTACAACTGAAGCAAAATACATTGCAGTAGCAGGTAGTTGCACTCAAGTTTTATGGATGAAGCAGATGCTAAGAGATATTAAAGTAGAGTATGAGGAGTCTATCACAATTTTCTGTGACAATTCAAGTGCAATAAATATTTCTAAGAATCCGGTGTTGCATTCTAAGACTAAGCATATATCTATCAAGTTTCACTTTCTGAGAGAGCAAGTGAACAAGGATGAAGTTAGATTGGAGTTTGTGCCCTCAAAGGATCAGATTGCAGATATCTTTACTAAACCTCTTTCCAAGGAATCTTTTGAATATCTCTGGGAGAAGTTAGGGGTTGTTTCCCCTCCGGTGATGAACTAGGATGCACTGATGTGCATCAGTCTGGTGGATATCACAATCATATCTTGTGATCCGGATTGGTGATGGGGAGCTGCTACTCAGGGGGAGCAACTGGTATGATTCTGATGTGTTACAGTTGCAAGTATGAGCCCTTTGCCATTGATGTCAAAGGGGGAGAGAAGACATGTGAAAAACAAGTGGTTGATGATCAAAGGGGGAGCAGTAAAGAAAGAGAAGACATGTGAAGAGTTGCTGCTGATAGGGGGAGCTATGATAGAAAGGAGAAGTTCTTGTCTTGATGGTTTTTCACATCATATGTTGCCATCAATGACAAAGGGGGAGATTGTTACAAGTATGAGGATAACCAGTGCTATCATTGATGTCAACATACTCATATTGCATTAATGAGAAGGATTGGATGAGCTGTGTGCTGAGGATATTGAGGAAATTAGTCTCAATCAGAAACAATGAAGAACAGTGATGACAATAAGGTAAAAGTCTAAGATAAGATGAAGATCAGAGGATGCAGTTTAAAGGGTTTGCAGATATGAGTCTTGAGATGATCCAGTCAAGTTTTTAGAGGTCTGCATAACGATCTGAAGAAGTTATGATTGCTCTAGTAGAACCGGTTCTGGTAGATGTTCAGTGGTGACAGAGTGTCACAGATTGGTCCGGTGAGCTCCGGAATTGCATTATCTCATTCTACGGATTGGAGGTAGTGTTGAAGAAGTCCATGTGAAGTGACAACTGGATTTGTTCATGGTTTGGAGGTCTGGAAGCACCTTTTTCATTGTGACAGTGATGACAGACTGCGTTCTTGAAGTTCCAGATGAAGAAGAGAAGAATTCTAGTAAGCTGATAAAGTGCGGATGTTCTTGGTGACTCAAGAAAGGTTTTGGTGATCCTTGGATCATGTACAATTCTTATTGGCAGTCCGCATTGAAGTTAGAGTTTGGATTTGATGTAAAGACCACCAGTTGTTGGTGTTCTTCCTAAGACAGGCTGACTGGATGTACTACACGTCTTCCGGATGATCTAAAAGTGTTTGCTGACTTAGATGATTGTTCCTAAGTTGATGCCTTGTATAAATAAAGGATTGTGAAGTCATTCCAAAGTGTAAAGTGTGTGGATGAGTCTGGCATAGCGAAGAAGAAGAGTGAAAGGCAGAGCAGGGGTTTTTGGGCTTAAATGGAACTGATCCAGGCATGGTAAAGATGTCAATCTCTAGTTCAAGTTTGTAATACTTGATTACTTTGTAGACAGTGTGTCTCTTGTAGGCAGTGTGCCTCTTGTGAGCAGTGTGCTCGGGCAGTGAGCCCTAATTGGCATGTGCCATCTATTCTTCTTATTCTTCTAACAGAGAATAATCCTTGGGTTAATCACCCCGTGTCCCTTAACCGAGTTTTCCACATCAAAATCTTGGTGTCTCATGTGTTGATGTGTATCTGCTCTGGTGTTTATGCTTTATGCTTTCATGAATGATTAATTGCTATGCTATTGAATAACAAAGTGGATTTAAGTGTTTGAATTGAAAGAAAGTTTAGGATAACTGATTCACTCCCCCTCTCAGTTATCAACAGGTTAAACTTCCTTTTTTTCTGGGGAGTATAAATGTCCTTTTTTCTGGCCGGATTGGGATTCAATTTTACTCACATAACATAAGTGGATAATTGATTGGGGGCGATCGAGATATGCTGTAGAAAGTGGTTTGGTGTTGTAAGCACATGGTAGATTGTATTGCAGTGTAATGTTGAAAGGCCAATAAATTTGTCAATGCTAATGTTTTTGAAATTAATAAAATAATTTTAGATTTGTGAATGCATTTGTATTTCTTTTGTGTGTTATGGCTACACATGACTGGGTAGTTTGACAAAACCTGTGGTCGTGACTGCACCATTGTTCTTATCTTTGTTTCGATTTCCTTCCTTCATTTTCCTTCTCAATCAAATCCATTATCTTGCTTTCTTCAACCCCCATCTCATTCTCTGCAATGATCTCTCTTAGGTTGTTGTTATCTCCTTTGGCCATACTAATTTAATTTATCTTTTCTTAATCCCTTTTATATATCTCAAATAGTTAGACATGTTTTGACGTAGTGGTCACATCTTTTCAAGCTCACCTCCTATTCCATAGCCATCTTACAGGGGTCTAACCCCCTTTAAGGGCTAGAATTTAATGTGCATTACTACACATCGTCAACATGGCTAAATTCTCTCTATATAAATAAAATTGTCAAATGTCCTTATCTTTGTCTATGTTATCATAAATTCTTTCCTTAAATTTGTTCTTCCTCCCTTTGCACCAACAATTGAAACCTATGGATTAGATTTGTATTATGTTGTGGTATACTTTAATGTGATACAATAAGGAAGAACAACATGCATTTGTGGTAAGATATGGACCAAATCAAAATAAATAATAGACACATGCATCCATAGACATCATAAGATGGAACCATATATACAATTCCTTTGATATTGGATACAACATCTGTTATATAGTCATTATGCTCTTACATTCATATCTCTCTCATACATGCTTATAATCTTCTCTATTTTGTACAATATTACATGTTATCCATTACATTCATATCATATCCCTATATATTTTACATGCTCCTTTTACAATGTAGTAAGTGCTTCTTACTATATAGCTTTATGAGATGTTGGGGGATGCTTGCAGCACTGTTCTCATACAGTTGTGACCTTCTATGGATACCCTAAAGTATTTGCTTCTATCATACAATTGGTTCTTGGGGTCTACATCATCTCTTGTGTGTCCTTGCAACATAATGTTGGGTATGAGATTTTTGGTATAAACTTTTCTTATGGCACCCTTGCAGGTTTTCACCATAAGCCTCTATTGGGATCCCCTTTAGGTTTTCAACCTATCAGGGGGTGAGATTAGTCCATCTAAAGGGTTCTCAACTTGATCCATCAAAGTCTTCAATTTGGTTATGGTCTTATTGATAGTTAGGAAGCACAAACGTGTTAATAATTGTTTGATCTATATGTGATAATGTATCTCACAATCTCTAAAGTGTGTAATCTTTTTAAATGAAAATTTTAAAAATTATAAAGTTTAAACACTTTAATAAATGAAATTTAAATTAGGTACAAATTTAAAAATTAAATAAATTTTTAAAAAATAATTTTAGAAATTTAACTTTACATTTTTAAATATATCAAATATATCATTTAAATATCAACTAATTTATATAAAATTTATATCAATTTATAATCTTATACTATATATATTTTAGATCAAATTTTATATAAAATTTGGATCAATTTTAAATAAAATTTAGATTTTTTTAAAAATAATAAAATTGATATAAATTTTATACAAAATTTGATGTAAATTGATATTTTTTTGTTTATATACTTGGATTAGACACCAAAAGACACAAAAAATGAACATTAAAAGCCTAGGTTCATTGTATAAATGAGCTCACTAGATCTATCCAAATTTGAAATTATTCATCCTAATCTTATCATTTAAAGATCTAGCTAACTAAAATAAAATCTTCAATCTAGAGCTAACCTCACACAATAGAACACATGATGCCCCTCCTCACCAACTTCAAGTGCCATCAAATTTAAGCAAAAGAAAAGACTTACACTAATTACACTAATACCCAGCCAAGAGTTGAATTAGGTTATAACATGATAAATCATTTCCATACAATCACTTGAGACCTACATAGAAAATGATAATCCATCATGCAACAGTACCCTCTAAGACCTTTTATGCCACACAGGAAGCCTCATCCATCTCCTTGGCCAATTCATTGATACATAGAACTAGGAGCAGAGATCAAGATTTGTAATCTCCCTTTCTAGACATAGATGAAATTATCCACCATCTTGGTGCTCTCCGCCCTCTCCTTTTACCTCTTACCCTTTTGTTTTGATGCCTCCACCCTACAATCCTAGCATTTCCTCTTCCCTAAGCCACTTCCAAAGGCCATTGCACCAAGACCAAAGCGCTCACCAATAATAAAGACGGAAAAAATTCACCATTCTAGATAGAGCATAGCCACAAAACAAAAATGATGAGCCATAGCGAGAAGATATTATTGTGTCCTAAAATATGTTGCTAAGAGTTTAATCCAACCTATGAAGCAAGGCTCTTAGTCAATGTGCTTCATGTCATCATGCAAAAACAATTATTGTTGTCCCTTGTGATGCAAGATCCAATCTATGGGACCATTTTATGTCACATGATTTAAAGAACCACTACCATATTGCCCACTTCTATAATGTGATCTATGGGATTATTTTATAATTATTTTTATTTTTAATGACAATGGAGTTGTTTCCATTCAAATGTTGCCTACTATTATAATGCATACACAAAAATATTCATTTATAATTTTAGATGTCCCTTGGGACCTCCAGTGTGATACCATTAGTGATAGTTACAAAGTGATTTAGCTTTTATAAGAATAGAATGTGCTTCATAACAAATTCCCTTCTTCTATTGTAAACATTAAAAATGTAGTCATTATAAAGACTTAAATTAACTTATAAATGTGTGTTTTCTTATAATCATGAAGTTGTCAAATGCATTTGCATGAGATGAAGAATTGAAGTTAATCATTCTAGATTCTTTCCAAAAAACTATTTTTCCTGCTTTCATTTTATACAAACATGTATATTTATGATAACATTCCATTTTAAATCAACTAAACAAAAATTGTTAGCCATGACTCATAAGTCTTTGGACATTATGAAATAAATCCCTCATTATTAAATTGACATGAATCAAGTACAACAATTCAAGATTCTTAATGGAGTTGTGATTAAGGATTGTAAACAAACATTAGATGTGGCATATGGAATTTAGTCTTCACTAGCATTTGCTAGATATGTAACTGGTGCAAAATTATTCAATTCCTATCTTACCAAATAGAATTTAACTTTACTACCATTTGTTAGGTTTGCACAAGTGAATAAAGTAGTCAGGTTGACCATATTATGAATATAATTATAATATTCCTTTAAAACCTATGATGTCTTCTATTGTGTTTCTCTAAAATTCCCCTCATCCCTTTGAGTTCCTCTTGTTTTAAATCTTATTGTCACTCCAAACACTTATGAAATGCCCTATTTAGCCTCTCCTAACTACCTTCAAACCCTTGTCTCATTATTATTAATTTATAAATCTCATCATGCACAATTTTGTAATGCTGTGAATGTGCAATTACAATGCAATATAAATCATTATTTTATTTTTACATATACAAATGTTACTCTTTTCTCTCTAACATCAATCTATACACCTCGTTATGAGAGTTTTTCAAGTGCCATGCATAACCACTAATTACAACATAAACACACTTGTAATTTTTCTTTTTACTTCATTATAAATTATAGTGGTTTCTTTCTAATTGAAATCAAACTAAATTAAAAAATATCTATGAATTCACAAATCTATTAGATATCTCATCAAACAAAGGGATGTAAAACATTATAAATATCTAACCATAAATGACATACACTTATTAAAATAATTACATATTGAATCTAGAATGTGTAATTAAATGCTTAACCTAACATAGGCAAAAGACAATATGATTAATCGAAACAAAAGAACTATACAAAATGGCAAGGGTAATTGTGAGCCCTCCTCTCCCATGTCCTGTTGCTCAAGCATCTTTCATTTACTTGAAATGTTCCTCACCTTTTATTTTCACTCTGTCTCCACCACCTCCTCCATCTTTTCATTTCATACATATGTAGGTTTGAAAACAATTCAATTAAACGTCCATGCTATCATAAATTAAGTCTTTGACAAATACCCCAATAGTGTATATAAGTAATGATCTCCATTGCACTCTATGCATCTAATTTTATGAAGGCAACATCATAGTCTAGACTGCCAAATACTCAAAACAAAAAACAAAATTATTTTTTCCCTAGTAACTGAAAATACAACCTTGTTCCTTCATTATTAGTGGAGGTCTAACATGGTGCATATTATTATAGTGTGAGCCTATTTGTTAGATCACTTCATTTAGTGTCACCAATAGTCTCCACAAGAACATTCTCCTAGCCTTAAATGATGCAAACAATTTGCATCTCTCATAACAATTTCTCTTGCAACAATCTTGGAGATAAACTTCATTGCATTGTGACAATCAACACATACTTGAAGATTCTTAACTCTAATAGTTGTTCAAGGGGGGTGTCTAACAAACCAAAAGCAATTGCCATTTTTCACTATGGTGGTAGATAAATAATTATTTTTCCTCCTTTTCCACATCACTAAGTAAATGTCTTAATTATGGAAAATACCTTGCTGCCTTCATCTCCCAAGCCAATTTCTCCAACTTTGCATAGATCTCCTATGTCTATGTATGTGATATATCTTTGACACAAAAAGCATGTACCATTTTATGGCCTTCAATCCAACTACATCGAGGGATCTTTATAATTCCTTTATCTTTCATGAATCTCCTTCCCATTTGAACCTCACAGCACCTGCCCACTTCATGGATGTTTGAGAGAACATAAGTCATAGTATATTTTTAGGTTCCAAATAAAAAAGCAATGTCACCATAAATACTCCCAAGCCTATATTCATATGTGATTTGTAGCACCAAGAAAACACATGCATAAAAACAACACAGGTTTAATTGGCATCTTAATGATAAAGTTTAGGGTGTCCTCAAGATAGCCAACATGGGCAAGAAGGTCAACCATGCACACATACTGATCAATTGTAGGTGTAATACAATAAGGGTTACTCATATGATTGAAGCATGTGCAACCCTCATCCACTAAACCTGCATGGCTACATGCACATAGAACACAAGCAAAACTTGTAATGTCAGGATATGTTCCAAGGTGCTTCGTTAATTCAATAATTTTGGGAACATCCTTGCAAAGTCCATTTTGTGCATATCCCAAAATCATTGCATTCCATGAGACCACATTTCTTTGAGGCATTTTGTCAAACAGTTCACATTCCTTGTCTATGCTTCCACATTTTCCATACATGTCTACCAAAGCATTTCCAACTATAATATCTGACAAAAATCCCCCTTTCATTATGCTTTGATGGATATTCATACCCTGTTCCAAAGCTCTCATTTTGGCACAGGCAGGGAAGATGCTGGCCAAGGTTGCGGAGTTTGGCTTTACCCCTGCCAATTGCATTTGCTTGAAAGTTTCTAAAGCCTTTTCAACAAATCCATTTTATGGATATCCTGCAGTCATGGTATTTCGTGAGACCACATTTCTTTGTGGCATTGGGTTAAATAATTTCAAAGCTCCCATTTTGGCAGCAGGCTGGTAGTACGCTGGCAAATGTTCACTGATATTGGAGATTTGTTTGTTGTATATGGTGAAACAATGCAACTGCCTACACCAAAAAACATCCAATAAACAGAGCCTGGATTAATTGAGCCGGAGGGAACATTCAAATAAAAGTTATCCTAATTTAAAACTAACCACGCGGTACCAACTGGGAGTCAGGACAGTCACGGTTTGTGGAAACACGCAGACCAGGGCGGTTGATGTTTAACGGATTTTTTTGGGACAGGAACGGAGCTTTGGAGAGGGCCCACTAGCACACGTCTAAGTCAAAGCTTAGAGTGTGCTGTTTAAGCCCAGTCCCATGCTGCTGCTTAAGCTATTTTTCTGAGCAGTTGGAATTTGGCCCCATGGAAATTTAAATTATGAGAAAAGGATAATATAGAATCTTTTCCTATTTTCATGGAGCTGCTTAGGAATTGCAAATAACCCCATGTCCCCATACTGCTACTTAAGCTATTTTTCTGCTTAAATTTAAGCAAATTTAAGCAGTTGGAGTGGCCCCATGGAAATTTAAATTATGGGAAAAGGATAATATAGAATCTTTCCCTATTTTCGTGGAGCATCTGCTACTTAAGAATTCCAAATAAGGGGTAGAAAAAAGGGGAGTTGGAAATAAGCAGCCACTGCATAATGAAAAATATGCTATGTGGCTGCATATATTTCCTTCTCCCCCTTTTTAAAAAATTTTTCTTCTGAATTAAAATAATTAAAATAACTTATTTTTATTTTTTAATATAATAAAAATTACAAATTAAGATAACTGCTTAAGATAAGCAGAAAAAAAATATTCATGGGGTCACCAGCTCCACAAATTTCTCCTAAAAAAATTGAGCAGTGGCTGCTAGCCAAAATAAGCTAAGCAGTAGCATGGGGACATGCCCTAAGGTGTATAAAAAAGGGGGGCTGGTAGCCACTGATGCCATGTGGCTGCATATATTTCCTTCTCCCCCCTTTTATTTAATTTTCTTCTGAATTAAGATAATTAAAATAACTTATTTTTATTTTTTAATATAATAAAAACTACAAATTAAGATAACTGCTTAAGATAAGCAAAAAAAAAAAAAAATTTAGGGGTCACCAGCTCCAAAAATATTTCCTAAAAAAATTGAGTAGTGGCTGCTAGCCAAAATAAGCTAAACAGCAGCATGGGGACATGCCCTTACACATTTGGTAATGTGTGCAACATTACAAATGTCGCTACTTGTGAATGCCACGTGTTGTACCACTACCAATTATAAGAATTATTTTAAAAGGGACATTTATTAGTACTTTCCTGCCTTTCTCAGTATTATTGTAATTGAGTTTTTAATATAATATTGTAAAATAAATCAATCGGAAGCAATAATTTTTTTTATACTAATCTTGTACAAAAGTGTATATGAAAATTTTAAATGTGGATTTTTTTTAAGATATTATATTTCCGTTTTTAAGGGCTCGAATGCCCAAATTTAGAGGCAGACAAAAAACTAAAATAAAATATTTCTGAGCGATTTGGGTTTCTAGCCAATTGTAGTGCACGATGTGAAACCACTTTAGAATACCGCTTGAAAGCTTAAGAAACAAGGGCTGTAGTGCAGCTACAGTCCCTGCCAAGGGCTGCCAGGACAGGTGCAAAGAAATTGTATAAAACAACATTTCTGCTATGTTTATTTTCTCTCTGGCTAGGCTAGTTTCATTGTCAAGGGCTTTCATAGGGCAGTTGTACAATTCAAGCAAGGAGGATATAAGCAAGGGGCATTGAAACACTGCAAATGTGAAACACATCCATTATGAATGCCATGATGTAATGTTGTCAATACTTGTTAGGAGAGAATGTGGCCGCATGATTTTACAAACTTCAATGATCATGAGCCAGAGATGACAAATAGGAGATGTTGATGAAACTACAGAGATGCTGCAATAAATGTGCATTTTGAATTACATGTGTTATAGATTGATGTCTAAAAATTGATAAAAGCAGAAAATTTATAGAAATGTTACTTTGCTTTGGCTTTACAGTTGGACATATAAAATATGAAATACTAAACAATAGAATAAATATGATGGGAACCACAACTATCCTAATATCTTCAACATCAATTCATATTGCATTTCATCCAAATGCTTTTCCAGCATCTTGAATCCTAATATCAAGTTGGGAGAGCATATTTGAGGCACTAGCAAATTAATGTATGCAATTAGAGAATGATTCCATATGAGTAGTTTAGAAAAGTATGACGACTAAGGATGGAATCTCATCTCAGAGTTGAGTTGTGTGTATATAATTAATGTCACATCACCCACAAAACAAGGGGGACAAAAGTCAACACGGATTGACAGGATCAAAAGTTTTCCTCGGCATGGTAAGCATGCAAAGTCATTTAAGTATTGACACCGGCCTCTACTCCCTAGTTACAATTTGAAAAAGAACCTGTCTGTTCCTGTGACAAGCTATGAGTACACCACTATGATTCAGATTTGTCCTTCCTGAAGATAGGCCCTAACAATTAACTACGATGCCATGATCCTTTCAGTTATAACTTATAAAATATTGGTACATATAAACAAGCCATTTTGACTAGGTGAGGTGTTCCCAGCATGAAAACAAGGTCTTAATCGCTTGCATAACATGTACTCCTGGTTCACAGATTACCCAGGTGGAAAGAACAGATATTACGGACAAGGTTCGGTGGTATCTTGTACATGGCTGATTCAAACTAATGTGATTGTATGTACATAAATTGGCTGTCTGTTAAGATGGCATGTAATAAATAGCCAATTACACAATTTAGAGCCATGCATCAACCAAGAAAACTTTGACCTTTGCTAAACTAGATAAAAAGGTGCCTTTTCTCCAAATAGTTAAAAAACTAGTAGCTATTGAGGCATACTGCTCAAGCCCAATTACATACAGGAACAATGTTTAAAGTTCACCAGGTTTAACTATTCCTTGAAAACAAACATGCCTTTCCCGTTATCAGACTTATGTAATCATTTGAACGTTTGTGGTTTAATTTGTTATTCCATGGAAACAAGCTATACAGGGTATTTCACAAGACTAGAGTTACTAACTTGACCATTCTTCTCATTGAAGAAATATGTTCTCTCAGGAGATTCAGAGTTATGATCATATACTTTTGACAGAGTTGCATGCATTCTATCTCATATGGAAAAAGTAAACCTCCATGGGTTTAATTGTATGAGATGAGAGTGCTAGATTAACTAGAAATTTCTACTTAAGGCTGAACTAAAACAAACTTTACATAGAGAGTTCTAAGACCTATCCATCTCTAGAAGCAATAAAAAGTAATGGGTGCTAGCCAAAAGAACTTTAAGTTAATCTTCAAGGATGGTTGCTCGTTAATACGGTCCAGACAAAGCATTTTTTGAAATATGTGAATGCATTCAAAGTTGTGTGAAAAAAACATTAACCTTCCATGCACTCAATACCATGAGATAGAAATGCCAGAATAATGATTTTTTTAAACTTGGAGCTGAAGTAAAACTAGCTTTGCAGAAGTAGTTCTCTAAACTATCCAAATCTAGCAGCAATAAAAATTAATGGGTACAAGGTAAAACAGCTCTAGATCATCTTCAAGGATAGTTGATCTTATTTGAAACTAAATTTTGATTACTCTTAGCCTTCAGAAAAGCTACAGTTTAAAGAAGCCTAAAACACTTTAGTTAAATAGAAAGTGTATGAAGAAATCCAATGTGAAAGCCATCCAGTTATTGACACCAGCCTTGCTTCTCAACTACAGTTTGAATGAGATCCTCTTTGTTTCTTTGAGTACATCCACTAACATTTGAATATGTCCTTCCTAAAGATAGCCCCTCACAATTAACTACAACATCAAATACTTTCACTAATAACATTTTGGGATAGACAAACAAGCCAAATTTCATTAA
This sequence comes from Cunninghamia lanceolata, assembly GCA_027924645.1. Classification (NCBI taxonomy): domain Eukaryota; kingdom Viridiplantae; phylum Streptophyta; class Pinopsida; order Cupressales; family Cupressaceae; genus Cunninghamia; species Cunninghamia lanceolata. The sequence goes on from BSBN01000088.1 coordinate 5,542,198, forward strand.
GTTCTTAACTGGCCAATAGAGACTTATGTCATTGTAAAACCAAGAAGAGAGTAGTTGTTAAGAATTGGACTGGCTAAAAGGAAAAGGAAATTAGATGACCAAGCAATCTAGGGGCCTTCCTTATTCTTACTAATCCAATTGAAAAGATGATTAAACTCTCGAAACATTTAAAAATTGTTAGTCAGATGTCTTGAAACCAAGAGTTTGTAGTGACACAAGTTATAGTGCAAGCAATCTGAAGTAAATTTGGTTATACATACATAGATACAGTTTTGGTACATTCACTGAGATTACATGTTATAATCAAATGAGATTATATGTTATAAAGAAATAATTTGTTGTTCACTTAGTAGCACACACAAAGGAAGTATTTGATATTTGATATACTAGTCTCTAATTTCTAATACAATGATAGATGAAAGTATTAGTTTTGCTTGCTATCAAGTCCACTAAAAGTTTCTGACTCATGGCTATAAAACAAAAGGAATTGCAAACAACACTACAAGTCGACCAGTATGATATGTTTGCTAAAGGCCCAATCTATCCAAAAGGAGACAAAAGGCAGCCATAGGAATAGCCCAACCAACTGTTTCTTTTGCCTCTATTTTCTTCAAACACAGGTAGAAGATCGTTCCTGCACTACAACATGACGAATATGTAATCGATAAGTAGGAGGTATTTTTCGCAGCGTGTCAAATTATGATATTTTATTTCAGGGTTTAATTGCGTAGTTTTTGAGTCAAACACATGACCCATATTTCATGAGTAGTGGTTCACATGAACTCATCTCTCATGTTAATGAATGATCCACTTAGCACTCATTGCATCTAGGTGATGCCATGTTTTGAATTATCGCATGACCGATGCTTCACCCATGTGAGCATCACCTAGATGCAATGAGTGCTAAGCGGATCATTCATTAACATGAGAGATGAGTTCATGTGAACCACTACTCATGAAATATGGGTCATGTGTTTGACTCAAAAACTACGCAGTTAAAACCTGAAATAAAATATTAGAATATGTAATCAACAACAATATGCATTGTCCACATATAATAACATGAGGCTATCTCAACACTTAAAAATATGTATGAATATCAATACATAGCATATGAGGCAAACAAGATAATTCCAAAATGATAGAGATAATTAAGGCAAAGTTTGTTATGAAACAATATAGTAGTGTGTTTCTATTGGGCAATGCCATCAAAAACAAGAATATATGATCATCTTCTGTTGCATATAAGCAATGAAAAAGAAGACCATTCCATACGGTGAACAAGAAAGAAAAACTATTATATTATATGTTCCATACGAAGAACAAATCGAAGTAGAGCAATCAAAGTAGAGTAAGATGTTGGCTTGTAGCTCTATTACCCTAGTACAAGGGGGCCCTTATGCAACTACTAGGACACCGTGCAGGCCTTGTATTTAAAGGTTGTTCTTAAATATTATCAACTTCAATAGTCAATTATCAATTTTGGCCAATTTTATAAAAATTTCAAACATGTTATGCAAGTAACACCATCATTCACAAGTCGCAACAATACATTTGGGATTTGAAATATAGCCATGTACCCAAACCAATGAAATGTGAAATGTGAAACTTTGTCAGTCATTAATATATGATTGAAAAATAAATTTCACTTTATTTTAGAACATATGAAAAATTCAACACCAATTTGACTGATGGCAACTTACAAACCTTGCCAATGTTAGTAAACTAACCACTATGCCATGTTTTGAATGTAAACTCTAAAAATCATTTTCACATGGAAGGTCATTCCCACATGTTGGATGGTAACATTAATAATAGCTGTGATTTTGGAGAAATTTTCATGGCATTGAATATGTCAACTTATTGTCATCACATTTGAGAAAGCAAACATAATGCAATGGTGTTATGGTCACTTATGCCTAAACAACTTGAAAACACCCATAATCTAACCAACTAACAATGTTCATGATATAAATATATGTTGTTTTCCTTTGAATTTATTCACAAACGTCCTGTGAGAAGAGGACTGAAAAAAAGAAATGTGGTAAAATGTTAATGAAAACACTTGTTTTTAAACATAGGAATTATTTAGAACAAAGATTTTAGCAGGGAAACATTTTCTGCATTTCTTATAGTCTATAGATAGTATACAAGTTATTTATCCAGAAAACATCTACACAGGTTCTCCCGAAGAGATTTGACAAAAGATATGAATTTTGCAAAGGCAAATATTTTAAAATCTTGATTCATGAAATCTAGCCCAAATATGTTGCGATTCCAACAGAAAATGTGACAATCAACTTGCCAAAAGAAACAAAGATTGTAGTGCAGACTGCAGAGGGGAATCTTTATTGATGAGATTACAAGACTAGTTCACCAGTTGCCAGATACAGTCACTTGACATGCAGGCATATTTACAGTTTAACATCTGGAGTACACAATACATTTGCATTGAGAATAGGAACCCAGTACACGATACCGCACTACTGGAGTGCCCAATAGTTTTGATAGAAGTAAGTTTCTCATGAAGGCCCTACTCAGGCCTTTTGGTGTGGAGACTAAATCACAAATAAAAGGACCAATGTTCTAGAATTGGTTAATGCAACAAGAAAACGAAGTTTATTTTCTTAACTTGAGCTAGAACACTTTAAATTATTTCCCTTTCTTCATGTATTTTTTCTGCGTTACTTATTTTCGTCATCAAAAGTGAGAAATAGAAAACTTGCAGGCTAAAAAATAAGTCAAGCTTTCAAATGTATAGTAAAAAAACAAATAAGACATCTTTTTAAACTCACTGTCAGGACCGCCCAATTGAGTAATTGCATCAACAAAACGCTCCTGAAGCTCTGCAGTCCATCGGAGATGTGGCTTGGGATCTGTGGTTAAAACCAGGAAGGCATCTACATGAAGACTTGTTCCTTCGAGAGATCTTCCCTGTGAGTCCTCAAAAGATTGGGGTTTCTCATGGGAAAATATGCTTGAATTGTTTACCTGATACATCTTCTGCAAAAAGCCCAAAACTACACAAGATGGTAAGAGCACATCACCGGATAACGCCAAATTTGTTTTAGGAATTTCCACAAACAATGTCGACTCTCACTTGCACGTCTTCAACTCACGTAGGCTGAGCAGAAGGGCTTTTCCTGAAACCTCACCTTAGGTTTTCTTTTCTGCGACAATCTTCTAGTTCTGGCTACACCTATTGGCAAAATAGTTTGCAGTTATGCTCAGTGAGGGGATCTGGAGCTTATTATTGCAACTTTTGTCAAATGTTAAGAAAAATTTCCAAGGGTTTCAGTAAACTTAGCGTTTAGGATTACTATTCCTCTGACCCTGTTATTTAAAAGTTTGGGGAAAGTCCCAGCGCAGATATATTTTCTTATTTTTGGATTCAAAGGTTAAGTTTGCAACGCTCATTTCTAAAGAAGACAAAAGCCTGTGTTAGAAAACTACTGCCACTTTTAAATGTTATCAAATGTACAAGAACAAAATGAGAAAGTAGTGATTGACCTGAAAAGCAACTGTAGCCAGAGGGAGACCCATGCCCTTATAGAAAGCAGAAGAGCCTTCTTTGCTGACAATATTCTACACCAATTGCAAAGCAGAAGGCCTTGTTGAATTCATGGGTTGCTGCAAACAAATTCTAAGAGTATCAAGTGGGTGCCCTAGAAGAACACTCGCCATCCCTCCAAACCCACCAGCAACAAACTCTCTTCCCTAGGTGCCTGTAAGAAACTCTGGCCAAAACTCCATTTTGAGTTATAAGTGACAAGTCATACTATTGTTATTGCTCTCCCCCACCCACCTGAACTTTTCGTCACCATTCTCCACTCTTTCGACCCAGTTTGTTCTACCATTAATCCTTCCATTACAAAGCCATTTTTTCCTCTGTGCCCTAAATCAGAAACCCTGGCTTATTTTACCATCAATAGATGGAATTAAAAATAATAATTACTCAATTCGACAGATATTGAGAGTCGATGTGAGAAATGTGACTGTAGATAAAGGACAAAGAAAGAATACACAAAAAATACATAAAGGGCATCAAATGATGAAAAATTTAAGTGTCAAATGATGGGAATTAAATGGTTAGTCAGAGGTGTTAAGGGATTAAATTTGCCTTGGTTGGATTCAAAACGAGGGCCAGGCTATCACTTGTCTGAGCTTCTAATTCATAAGTTAGAATATTAAAAAAACAAATTTAAATGATATGAGATGCCCAATTGACATGTTCAGAAAATATGATTTTTTGAGCCAGAGGCAAAACCACAGATGCCATGAAGAGAAGCCTTAAGAGCCACTATCTCCATGAGAGCCTGAATAGTAAGTGTAACCACCATTAAATCACTCTTGCCTCGTGTAATTATGAATGACTGTATAGCTAATTAGAAAATGTAAACCAAACTCTGCAAATTTTATCCACACCCTGCAAATGCGAGCTCTGGAACAAGGCATGGACTTCTATCAAAGCGTAAACCAATTTACATGCAAATTTTTACCCCGTGTTCAAGCATGCAAACACGTGTTTATTTGGAAGAAAAGGAAACAGAGCAGCAAAAACCCCATAACCCCGCAATTTTTTATTCTCTTGCAAATAAAAAAACCCAAGTTTATATGGCGACCAATCATCATACAGGAAAGTGCTAATTGTTTATTCTTTTTTATTCTCTTGCAAATAAAAAAGCCCAAGTTTATATGGCCGCCAATCATAATACAAGAAAGTGCTATTTGTTTAATCATCATACAAGAAAGTGCTAATTGTTTATTCTCTTGCAAATAAAAAACCCTAGGTTTATATGGGCACCAATCATCATACAGGAAAGCGCTGCAACCGAGAGGAAAAACAAAGTAGACTATAGTTAACTGTTTAATATTTGTCCCCGACTCCCAAGGGAAAGAAATACAGTTTTAGTGACATGAAAACTAGTCTCTTGCTTATGGCAGGGACTAATAAGTGGGGTTGGAGAGTGGGCTGCGGGAGTTAATTTATTTTAACGATTCGAGATAAAAGAAATGTTTTCTGTAGGCATGGTGAAACACAAGCCATTAACAATTTTGTTGCTAGTCAGGTAAAGCTAAACCCAAAAAAACAGAGTCAGGTCGAGTCTAAGATTTTCTTTTATCATCTTGCAATTCCACTTGGTGAATACCTGAAACCAAAAATATATCAATTTGTTTGCGATCAGATCGGTGTTGGATTTCTTCTCTGAGTTAATGGTTGCAACAGAGGTTGGAGAAGAAAGGGGTTTTGTGTGTGTAGAAGCTTGGAAAAGACTAGGTTTTGGAGTAGTTGATGCACACCCCATTAAAACTCTCTACGAACATTCTTTAAAGAGGGGGTTGAGTTGAGCTTGGAGAGCCCATTCATTCACTCTTTTGTTTTCTTTTAAAAATTTGGCTTATTTTTGAAAAATAACCAATAGAATATTACTTGTTTAGACCCTAGCTAAGCATGTATTTATTATACTAATATATGGGAACTAGCACTTATTATTCTAACATATTTGAAGGGGGAAGAGGGGCTTACCCAAAATTTTAGACCCAGTCAGTATGGTCATATTAGTTCATAGAAATGATGGCTTGACAAAGTTGTTTCTAGTAATTTTTTTGAACTTGTAACACTTATCTCTAGGATGTTTTTTTTTGAGCTAGTGACACTTCCATTTTAGAAGTCATGTCTATAGACTGTGGGTATCTATGCCATCAAAATAATCTATACTAATGGGGTTTGAATCGAGATCATCATCATGGCAATTGCTCTCCCTTACCAATACGCCATAGCTCTATGGATTGTCTATTCAAATGTTTGAAATCCTTGGCACAAAATGGAAGAACTAACTTGATGCCTTGACATAGCTTTGAGCATTTTCTCTTTGAATGATTTTACATTGTGTTTCATTTGGATAACTTTTTCAGTCTTCATCTTCCTTTATCCATCTATGGATTTCTCTGGCCCATTACTTTGTTCTCGCTCTTGTTTTGCATCTCCTATATGTTCTATTTTCTACTGTGACATAAATGTACCAAGTACTTCCTAGCTTTCTTGGATCTTTTTAGTTAAGCTAAATTAAATTATCATTGTATGGATGCCAGGTTTATCATCTTCATCTTCTTTTTTCTTACTAATTGTCCACCTAGACTTAGGTTTATTGGATTTTATTAGTGGATTACAACTTAATTCATTTATAATGAGGTCTTATTGTCAAGGATCTCTAACATTAAATTCCCTAGTTCATTGATCTTGACTTTTAGTTGTTGAACAAAAGCATTTATTGGTTATTGTGTTACTTGTATTTGGTTTCATTTGTTTTTGCATACATGTTGTATGGACGCTATATTTTGAGACTCACTATGTGTGCATTGTGTAGTCTACCAAAATATATAAAAATGTGTTACCTTATGATTTTGAACCTATAATTTTTCCCTTTATGTGTTGTTTGCATTTTCCTTTTATCTAAAAAATTCTATACATGCTTCATTCCATTTTCCTAAACAAAGCATGTAATTGTTAATGGTGGCCATTTATGACCATGTTTCTAATTCTATTTTGCAGCTAGGTTCTGTGAAAGAGAAAAGGGTGAGTGTAAGAAGTTGGGTCCACCTTTTAGTTAAAAAGTGTATGTGTTTTTCCTATTTTTTAAATTTTGTCATAGTTGGAGCAAAAATTTGAAGCATTTACACATAGAATTTAATATGCTATAAAAATATGAAATGCAGGATTTTGTTTCTAATTTTCAAATATATATATTTTTCTAGTATCCAGATGATAAAGGTTGGTTTTGTATAGGATATACAAAAAGTGGCTTTTAAAAAGTCCCCTGTTTTGGGCTAAAGCATGCACGTGTACGTCCAACACAATTTGACCTAAATGAAGGTATTTTTCTAATTTCTTTTTTGGAAATATTCATATGATGAATTTTGGTCAGGATTTTTTTTCTAATTTTTTGATAAATATTTTTTTATTAATTTTCTCTAGTTTCTATTTTTTAAAACCCCTCATGTATGACCAACATAATTTGAACTAAACTAATCATAGCATTAATGTTTTTTCATCATATAGAGAATGATGTATTGGTTAGACATTTTTTTTTTAAATTTCAAAATCAAAAAATTATAAAAAAAATAGTAATGCATGCCATTTTCAACTTTATGAGTCTCTTTGTTTAAAAATTAATTAGTTAAAAATTATGTCCAATTGTAAAAAAAATTGCATATTTAAAAATTAGACATTATGATCTGAGATGGATTTTAATATGGTCAAAATTTTTTGAAAAAAGTCATCAGCTGTATTGGTGAAATCAATTTTTTCTCAAGTGCTATTAACATGACCTTGTACTTGTAGGTCCAAGGCTTAGGGTTGGGTTTCTAAGTCTTTTCCAAGCTTAAAAATAATGCAAACTCGAGAGTTTCAAAATTCAAATTTGAAGTAACGGGCACCTACTTAGAAATGGGTGCCCGTTCTTAAATAAAATGGGCACCCATTCTAAAACGATATGGGTACCCGTTCTATAATGAAATAAGCACTCATTATAAATTCCTATCATTAGAAAAAGGAAAGAGCACCCATTTCTTATTTATCCATTATGTTTTTTAAATAAAAACATAGTACGACTAAATTCTATAACTTTTCTTTTTGTATGTACGACCCAACAATGACTATTTTTATGATTTTTTTGTATGCAAGTGTCATTACAATCTCTCAAGAAGTCATATTATATTCAATTTTTGTAGGAATTAAATCATAAAGAACATTTTAAAATGGAATGAAGTACAAGAGCTATTTTAAAGAGATCAAACATAGGAATTATTTTTTAGAGAAATCAAGCACATGTGATATATAAAACAATTTATGTCTAGTGTTGCTAATGTTATTGATTCTATTGGAAAAATGAGTCAATCTAAAGATAGGAATGTAGCACGATGAGAAATAACAACTGCTTTAGTCAATAAATTAGTTGTGAGCAAAAGAATGATAAGTAAGACAAGTGGATATTTAAATGTGTATGCTAAAACTTTGAGAAGAGTGGCAAACAGAAGAGTAAATATTGAAGATGATCCAATTAACCAATGTTGGACTTTTAGTGGTAGATTCTCAAGGTCTAACATGAAATTAAATAATGAAACTAGGTTTTTGATTGAAAAATATTGGCATGATAATATAAGGGTTTCATCAAATGCTAGACATGTTTTACAATTAAAGGTGAGGTCAAAAAATCATAATCCTCATCCAAAACATCTTTTAGACATGACTCAAACATATTTATATAGAAAATTTCTAGATGATTTAGCTATAGAAAATTTTAGCATAAGTCAAAGATTGTTTGAGAAATGTAAACCTTGGTATGTTAAGATTAATAAGCAACAAATCTCGTATTGCAAAACTCATGTGCAATTACATTATTATTATTATTATTATTATTATTATTATTATTATTATTATATTTTTCAATATATATGTTGTGCTTTGCATACTAACCAAATAATGTAGGAATTTGGTATTATATGTCACCTACAACAATTAAGGAATTTATAACAAGTTTACTTTGTGAAACACCTGATGAAGAATTATTTTTTTCAAAACTATGCATTTATGGACATGTAATAGATGTGGTAACCTTTCATTATTAGGAAAACGCATGCATGAAAGTAGTTCACATGATTTTGGATAAAAATTAGATGTGAAAAGGTTCAACAATGTTCAATATTCATTAAAGGATGGAAAAACTAGAAAGCATTGTGATTTATTCATAGAAAAAAGTAGTGTTATACATTCATCACAGAGTTCAAGAATAAGATTGTGTATAAATATATGAAACACTTTCAATATACTAAGTGGTTTGATGGACAATTTTATAGATGTAAAAACACATTTCCAATTGGAACTATACTTTCAATGGCCGACTTTGTAAAAAACTATACCCTTGGTCCACAAGAGGATATTCAATCTCAATACTATAACTCAATACAAGTGGCCATCTTTTTTCATATTGTATACAGATATATAGTTAATAGTAAATAAGATAATAGAAATTTTTTGAGAGAGTACCATTTCTATGTGAGTGATAACTGGTTACATTAATTAAAGTTTGTGTAATATTGTTTCAAAGTATTTTATGACAATTTAAAAGAAAGAGAAATCCAAATGACACATCTCATATGGTTAGACAAATGTACATGATAATTAAAAAATGCTTGAATGTTTTATTGGTTATGTAGGACCCATCAAGAAAACAATATCCAACATATGTGGAGTTTCTTTGAACTTGAACATGGTAAAGGAGAACATGATAGAGATGGAACATGTATGAAAAGAGCTCTTTCTAGGGAGCAACTAAAATTTGTGGATGCAACAAAGTTTAAGATGCATGTGCAATTGTGGATTAATGTAATGAAAAATTAACTAGATGATCAAGTGAAAACTCTAAAGTTCAACGGTTCTTTTGGTTAGGTGAACAAGAAAACATTCTTCCTCGATATGATTGTGAGACAATTAGTGGATCAACAAAATGACATTCATTTAAGAGTTCAAATGCAAACACATGGACTATATGGACTAGGGAGCTTGCCTATTTTTGTCATTTTTGTATCTGAGGTGAGTGGGAAGCATATGAAAATATAGAATGGGTTGAAAGATGGAAACAAAGATCCCTAACACCTATACAAACACATGATTGACATGAGACAATGTTTGAAGAGGATAATAAATTTTTTGCATCAGATGACTATGGTCATATTTCAAACCTTGTATAGAAAGGTACATTAATTCAATATTTAGTTTCATTACATTGTTTTGTAATATATAATTCTATACATGCATGTACTTTTGTGACTTATATATCATGTCCTACTTCATTGAATTTGTAAGTTTTTTCACAAGACATGTGTATGTTGTTGTTTCACCTAAGGGAAATGAAGAGAACAAAGTATTGGTTGGCTCAATGTGTTGAGGCAAAACATAAGTTGTTATAGCCTAAATTAGATGATGATAACTTCAAGTATTCAATAGGTTCTATGGTTGTTGTTAGCACTTGGCTATGCAAATAATTGATAAGAAAGAATGGTATACCTACATTTGAAGAACATGAAAGACATAAGAAAATTATGCACTACTTGCATTTGGTTGTGGCAACAAATATAAAATTAGTGAGATATCAAGGGAAACTTGTCACAAAAGAGTTATGGACACTTTCTATGGACGAGCATGAGGCAATCATATATGCATTGCAAAAAATAGAGGATGTAGATGGCACAATGGAGTAAATTATTTTTTAAATGGTTTTTATGTACGTAGAAAATTTTAAACTTTTAATCTTTATTTTTTGACTAATGTATAATTATATATATTTACTTGATATAACTAATTGATTTATTATCATTGATAATATGTAAGTTTAGGATTAAGAAGATTAATAGTTAATTGATTGCATCTCCCCTTAAGCCATCCTCTTAACTCCCCTTAAGACATCCCCTAGCTATGTTCCATAAGTTAGGTAACTACGATTTAGTTTAATAACTTCAATGAATTGGGTTTAGGATGTGAGTTTATGATTAAGTATATTTATAGTTAATTGATTTACTAGCACACAATTACCAAAATAGTAAATGATTGCATCTCCCCTTAAGCCATCCTCTTAACTCCCCTTAAGCCATCCCCTAACTAAGTTTAAAAAATTAAGTAGGATTTAGTTTAATAACTTCAAAATTTGGTCAAAAATGCGAGTTTAGGATTAAGAAGATTGATTGTTAACTTATCAAGCATCTCCCCTTAAGCCATCCCCTAGCTATGTTCCCTAAGTTAGGTAACTACAATTTAGTTTAATAACTTCAACAAATTGAGTTTAGGATGTGAGTTTAGAATAATTGATTTACTAGCACACCCTTATCAAAATATTAATTGATTGCATCCCCCCTTAAGCCATCCTCTAACTAAGTTTAAAAAATTAAGTATGATTTAGTTTAATAACTTTAGAATTTGGTCTAGGATGTGAGTTTAGGATTAAGAAGTTTGATAGTTAATTGATTTCATCTCCCCTTAAGTCATCCTCTTAACTCCCCTTAAGCCATCCCCTAATTAAGTTTCAAAAATTAGGTAAGTTTAATTTACTTTAATAACTTTGGGATTTGGTTTAGTAATGTATTTAAGATTAAGTAAATTGATAGTGGAATTTTAATTCAAGTCTCCTACAACTAGTTGGCATGACTGTCACTACTAGTGCATTCAACGTGTGACATTTGCCTATGCTATGCATCACTTGAATGTAAGGAATTTCCATTATAATTTTCCAACATGATTTATTACAATTTTCTCACCTGATTTATGGTTATGACTCATGTATTTATAGTTAATTTATTTACTTACACTAATTGTACGCATACTCATTTGTTCATTGTATTTTTTATCATTTTTGTTTCAAGTCTCCTACAACTAGATGACATGATTGCCATTACTTGTACATTCTATGTGTGATGCCATCACTTGAAATCAAAGAATTTTTTTATATTTTACAATTTACTATAATCTAGAAATCTAAAACCTTGAATTAGGAGTCATGTAATTGTAATTTTGACTATGTATTTTGACTTAGAATTATGTCTCCTATAATTGTAATTTTCATTCTTGTAGAATGTTATAATAGTAGTGTTGGTACTTTGATAACATATAGTTTTTGCCCATTCATATTTCTTTCTTAATTAACTTGTTCAAGGACTTGAAATTAGTACATTAGTTAGGAGATGAAATTAGGACTTTATTTAAGACTTGCAATTAGGAGATGAAATTAGGGCTTTGATCAAGGTTTATAATCATGAGATGAAATTAGCACTTTAATTAAGACATTAGATTAGGACTTGCATTTATAGGACTTGCAAATAGGAGATGAAAATAGGATATTAATTAAGAGATGAAATTAGGAGTTTAATTAAGACTTCCAATTAGGACATGAATATATAGGACTTGCAATTAGGAGATGAAAATAGGACATTAATTAAGAGATGAAATTAGGATTTTAATTAAGACATAAATTAGGACTTTCATTTATAGGACTTGCAATTAGGAGATGAAAATAGGACAAATTAAGAGAAGAAATTAGGACTTGCATTTACAAGATGAAAATAAGACATTAATTAAGAGATGAAATTAGGATTTTAATTAAGACATGAAATTAGGACTTTAATTAAGAGATGAAATTAGGACTTCAATTAAGACTCAAGCAATGAGGAGATGAAATTAGCACTTTAATTAAGACATGAAATTAGGACTTGCAATTAGGAGATGAAATTAGGACAAGTTAATTAAAACATGAAATTAGGACTTTAATTAAGACTTGTAATTACGACTTGCAAGGACATGAAATTAGGACATTAGTTAAGAGATGAAATTAGGACTTTATTTAAGACATGCAATTAGGAGACGAAATTAGGACTTTAATTAAGATTTGCAATTATGAGATAAAATTAGCACTTTAATTAAGACATGAGATTAGGACTTTAATTATGACTTGTAATTATGACTTGTAATTATGACTTGCAAGGACATGAAATTAGGACATTAGTTAAAAAATGAAATTAAGACTTTATTTAAGACTTGCAATTAGGACTTTATTTAAAACTTGCAATTAGGATATGAAATTAGGACATTAACTAAGATTTGCAATTATGAGATGCAATTAACACAATTAATTAAGACATGAGATTAGGACTTGCATTTATAGGACTTACAAGTAGGAGATAAAAATAGAACATTAATTAAGAGATGAAATTAGGATTCTAATTAAAACATGAAATTAAGACTTGCATTTATAGGACTTGCAATTAGGAGATGAAAATATGACATTAATTAAGTGATGAAATTAGGACTTTAATTAAGATATGAAATTAGGACTCGCTTATAGGACTTGCAATTAGGAGATGAAAATAATACATTAATTAAGAGATGAAAATAAGAATTTAATTAAGACATGAAATTAGGACTTACATTTATAGGACTTGCAATTAGGAGATGAACATAGAACATTAATTAAGAAATGAAATTAGGAATTTAATTAAGAGATGAAATTAGGACTTTAATTAAGAGATGAAATTAGGACTTTAATTAAGACGCAATAGATTAGCAAATGAAATTAGCACTTTAATTAAGAGATGAAATTAGGACTTTATTTAAGATTTGCAATTAGGAGATGAAATTAGGACTTTAATTAAGATTTGCAATTATGAGATGAAATTAGCACTTTAATTAAGACATGAGATTAGGACTTTAATTAAGACTTGCAATTATGACTTGCAAGGACATGAAATTAGGACATTAGTTAAGAGATGAAATTAGGACTTTATTTAAGACTTGCAATTAGGAGATGAAATTAGGACTTTATTTAAGATTTGCAATTAGGAGATGAAATTAGGACTTTAATTACGATTTACAATTATGAGATGAAATTAACACAATTAATTTAAGACATGAGATTAGGACTTTCATTTATAGGACTTGCAATTAGGAGATGAAAATATAACATTAATTAAGAGATTAAATTAGGACTTGCATTTTTAGGACTTGTAATTAGGAGATGAAAATAGGACATTAATTAAGAGATGAAATTAGGACTATAATTAAGATATGAAATTAGGACTTGCATTTATAGGACTTGCAATTAGGAGATGAAAATATGACATTAATTAAGAGATGAAATTAGGCCTTTAATTAAGACATGAAATTGGGACTTTAATTAAGAGATAAAAGTAAGACTTTAATTAAGACTCAAGCAATGAGGAGATGAAATTAGCACTTTAATTAAGACATGAAATTAGGACTTTAATTGAGACTTGAAATTACAACTTGCAAGGACATGAAATTAGGAAATTAGTTAAGAGATGAAATTATGACTTTATTTAAGACTTGAAATTAGGACTTTAATTAAGATTTGCAATTTTGAGATGAAATTAGCACTTTAATTAAGACATGAGATTAGGACTTTAATTAAGACTTGCAATTATGACTTGCAAGGACATGAAATTAGGACATTAGTTAAGAGATGAAATTAGGACTTTATTTAAGACTTGCAATTAGGAGATGGAATTAGGACTTTATTTAATATTTACAATTATGAGATAAAATTAACACAATTAATTAAGACATGAGATTAGGAGTTGCAATTAGGAGGTGAAAATAGAACATTAATTAAGAGATGAAATTAGGACTTTAATTAAGACATGAAAGTAGGAATTGCAATTAGGAGATGAAAATAGGACATTAATTAAGAGATGAAATAGGACTTTACTTAAGATATGAAATTAGGACTTGCATTTATAGGACTTGCATTTATAGGAATTGCAATTAGGAGATGAAAATAGGACATTAATTAAGAAATGAAAATAGGAACTTAATTAAGACATGAAATTAGGACATGCATTTATAGGAGTTGCTATTAGAAGATGAAAATAGGACATTAATTAAGAGATGAAATTAGGACTTTAATTAAAACATGAAATTAGGACTTTAATTAAGAGATGAAATTAGGAATTTAATTAAGACTCAAGTGATGAGGAGATGAAATTAATACTTTAATTAAGACATGAAATTAGGACTTTAATTAAGACTTGCAATTACGACTTGCAAGGACATGAAATTAGGACATTAGTTAAGAGATGGAATTAGGACTTTATTTAAGACTTGCAATTAGGAGATGAAATTAGGACTTTAATTAAGATTTGTAATTATGAGAGGAAATTAGAACTTTAAAATTAAGACATGAGATTAGGAATTTAATTAAGACTTGCAATTATGACTTGCAAGTACATGAAATTAGGACATTAGTTAAGAGATGAAAATTTGACTTTATTTAAGACTTGCAATTAGGAGATGAAATTAGGACTTTATTTAAGACTTGCAATTAGAAGATGAAATTAGGACTTTAATTAAGATTTGCAATTATGAGATAAAATTAACACAATTATTTAAGACATGAGATTAGGACTTGCATTTATAGGACTTTTAATTAAGAGATGAAAATAGAACATTAATTAAGAGAAGAAAATAGAACATTAATTAAGAGATGAAATTAGGACTTTAATTAATACATGAAATTAGGACTTTAATTAATACATGAAATTAGGACTTGCAATTAGGAGAAGAAAATAGGACATTAATTAAGAGATGAAATTAGGATTTGCATTTATAGGCAATATTAGGCAATTCATTTACTCTATAACTTTTGCTTAAATGAACAAAGTTGTGTTTGTTAGGAATATTAAACAAATTGTGCCAACATGTATTGCAGTAGATGTTTAAACCCTATCAAACATCTCCTTCCAATATACATTACTCAAGTGGCATCTTTTAAGAGCCCTAGGACCTAAAATGAGACAAACTTTGTGCAAGAGTTATGCACAAACCTTGGCATGTATGAACGTATTATTATCCCTTGTTGGTGCAACCTACATTTGTTATGAAATATTATGAATGTTTTGGCCAAATTGGATTTCACTACTCACATTGTAAGTATTTGACCAAATTCCTTCTATTTGTTTTCTCTCTTGATATACTACCTCTTTCGGTATTTTAAGTTATTTTTCCTCTTCATAAGACACCTATTTGTATGATTTTTCTATTTCAACTTATCTCACAAAACTTTGAGTGTTTATTGCCATACACATATCTCTTTAATCCTTTCAAGTTTGTTCATTGATTTAAATTTGGAATATCATCTTTTTTCCATTATTATCAGGCATATAGTCACTTATATGCCTATTTACTCACATATTGTTGCTCCTGGTTATAAGCCTAGATCCCCTTAGCTTCATTATCTCATTTTCTAGGTCTAAAACTTTTTATCTACATCACTCTTACTCTCATTAATAAGATGTTGTTTCCAATCATATTACATGTTTTAGATATCCCTCTTACACTTGTTGTTTGACCAATTTTACAATAATTTTGTGAACTTTGGAAACCTTAGGGAAACCACTTCAACCATTTCAACCATCAATATTGTTATATATAACATAATTTCTTAAGCCTTATTAAATTGTAACCACTAAAACCATTTTAAAACTTCAATGTTAGATATTATTGAACACGAACATATTCAAACCATTTACAAAGAGATATTAGAGGTGAATTTAACCATTCCAAAGTCACAAAAATAAGTTGTCATAAGAACATGTGCATGGATCAGAGTTGTTACCTTGGGACTCTATGGAAAAACATAATTAGTATAGAATAGTAAATAGTACATCATTTTTGCATTAATTAATGTTAATTAGGATGATAAGTTCATTCTTATATATTAACATTATGACCTTATACTTAAACATGTAATTGTATGTTCGTCTTACAATTAGAATTTTAACTTACAATTAGAATTATTACTTCGAATATTACAATTAAAAGCATGGGTTTAAGTAAATACTCTATGAAATAAAAGTTCATATAGATGCATAGTTCATTCAATAAATACTAAAATAGTCTATGAAATAGTCTATGGGATAAATACTTAAATAATAATAGTCCATGAAAAAATATTGAAATTTAGTCATAATCGATGAAATCATCATGAATTTGAAGAGGCCTTTCGGTTCCACATGACACAGAGAGTGGCTCATGCCGTGTACAAGAAAACAAAAGCTTCAAATAAATTAATGCCAAATTTGCATGCATATTATTTAAACCAAATATTTACAACCAAACAGTGAAATTAAATTTTTAAATCTAGACTTGAAAGTGTGTAAGCATACCATAATGTGCTCATCATCTCTTGCATCTTGTTGGCCTACCATAGATATCGATTATGTAGCACCAAAAGTCTCTATTTCCAAATCTTATATGTAAATAAAACATGAATTTTGCTAGTGTATTTACAAAATGCAACCATCATAAAATACCTAGAAATTGCATAGGATTTAACTATAGGACCTAAAATCTAGTAGATGACTCATGAATCTGTGTAGGCTCATCAATGGTAGGATTTGTTGAGCCTGCACCAATATTTATCTCATCTTGCACATATATGCACATGAATATATATAAACTCAACTCAAGATGAATTTAAAAATTGTGAAGTTATACTTCAAGTGAATTTCAAGTAAAAATGTATAAATTTAAGCTACACACCAGGTAATATGACTCAGGCACAACAGATGATGCTAGGGACCAAATATCACGACACCTTCTGGTTGATTCAACACAGAAGTACCAGGACCTCCCAGTTGATATTAAAAGCAACCACATTTTTAAATTATTAAAATCTATCTAATTTTAATCTAGATCAATTTTTAAAAACACATTATATTTAATGAACGAGCTAGATCCAGTTAAGGGCAATATATTTGTCTAACATATAAGGTGTGTTGAGATGTATAGTTGTCAACACCAATTGGTCTAACCAAGATGTAGTGGCCGAGCCAGTCATCTATATCAAACAACACATTATATAAAATTTATTGAATAAATTGATAATTGATATTTTAAAATAGATCTATATTTATTAAATTTAATATGTACAAATCAACACGTACATAAAATGTGGCATGTAACTCTATAGGAGCAAATAATGTGGCTAATAAAGACTCATCCTCTGCAGATGCAGGAATAGGACCAAAACATGGCTGATTACAATTTTGACAAAAATGTGTAGACCGCAATGGTGTCGATGATCGTGAGGTGCTGAGACCAATACCATCTCCTCTAGGCTCTCGAGGATTGACTACATCTACCAAGCGGGTAGTTTGGTCAGCTAAGTTTCCTAAGAGTGTACATAAAGCTCCAAGTGCTGAGACCACCGTATGCTGGTGAATGGGTACATGAATAGAGGGAGATGACGGAACAATGGGTAGAGGGGCATATGTTGATTTGGATCAATACTTGCCTCTGGATTTTGTTGTGGCATGCCACCACCCACACCCTAGAATGATCTCATGTCAAAATATTTGGGCTTTAATTCCATTTCAAACTCAGCCCATAATTTTTCAAAAAATATAAAGGAACCTTAAAATTGGCATGTGATGGATGGTCAAAGACCATCCACCATTGCTCCCAAAAGTTAGCTACTATATGAGGATATGTACACCATTTAATTGAAATTCTTTTTTTATTTGGTGCTATTCACTAGTTTGTTGAGGGATCAATAAAATATGGGTTTAAAGTATGTGGGTCAATGCACAAATATGGGGGACCAAAAAGTGGCCACAACCACTTTTTGGTCCCATAGGATCTATAACGGGAGCATGTTATAATGTGCTCCCATTTTAGGTTAGGCAAAATTACAAATATAAGATGTCAAAGTGAAACCTATGGCTCATTTGCAAAATTTGGCTGCAAGTTTCACATCTACTATCATGGGCACGTTATAAGAAAGGGGGAATCAACAATTTCACCATGCCACCTCACCAATCCCGCTCCTGGGGATGTCATGTACAAGGTGTAGAGAGTGTAGTAGCCGATCAAGGTAGGGTTTGCTAGTTTTTTGTGAATTTTTTTTAAAAAAATTAATTTTGTAATGTTTTGATTGCATTTTTATCTTGAATTTTCAGCCAATGAGGCACTACAAAAACCTAATCTAGTAGAGGAGGCTCAAAAAAACCCCTCTCAAACTGAGGAGAACCCTCAAAACCCCCCACCTTCACGTCCTCACCATCAAAGAGACACAAGAAAACTATTTAGGGTGAATTGAAGAAAAGAAAAAACAACTTGAAACCCTAATTGAAACATTAAATACTCCAAATGCAAGCACCGACCATAGGAGAGCCCTTGCCAAGTCATTAGGTCATTGTTTCTCATATTGAATTAGTGATAAACCAAATCACAAAATGAAATAACTATAGAGAGAGGAGTAAACAATACTATGCTAACAAATTATCTTACAAACAAATTAAGGACAAAAAATTATGAAATATCAATTATGTGCATATTTTATGAATCCTAAAACTAGTCAAAAACTAGAAGAGTGTTGCAAACGGTTCTCGATTCATTGGTGTGTGCACAATGGTATATCCCAAATCTTTTGGGATAGATGGTACATGGTCTTTGATGAGCGTCCTTATAATAACAATGAGATGCCACAATATTTCTTGAGGAAAGTCTATCGTGAGTTCATCGTCAACCATATTCCTAGTTACTTTGACATTTAGGAGTTCCAAAGTAGAGGTGGTGGCTCTATCCAAGATAGATAGGGGGCACATTGAGACAAAAACTACATACCTAGATCCCTCATGAGGCCAACACATATCTCACTCCCTTCGAATTTGAAGGAGAGTGTTGAGGTGGAAGCACTGTATTCATTGAGTTCTCTCACCTAGTCTCTAGCACATAATGGTGATGATCTTACCCAAGCCGATGAGGGTGAGAGTAGTAGGCATTGTTGGTCCCCACATCTTTGTAGTTCATGTTGTAATTTTTGTGATTATAGGACCTCGGACTCTCACCATGTGGGCAATCCAGATGATGCTTTAGGGTATCAAGACACTGCAATGCAGGGGCAGCAACTAGTTATGGACACATCCATATTAGATGATATTGCCCTCATAGATGTCGTCTTATAGGAAACATTTGGTATTGACTCCCACCTATAATTTTTTACAAGGTTGAGCTTGATTTAATATATTTGTATTTGAAATTTCTAATTAATTATATGAGTATCTATAGTCAAAATTAATTTATGTAATTGTCTGCACTATAAAATTCCAGGGTCAAAGTATTCATCCTGCATCTGTTAGCCATCTAGTATAGGGTTGTGAGAGGAGGTCTAGTCAACATGTATGTAATTTATCACAAGATCATAAATATAGTACATATATCAATGATAATCTTATTTAGTGACAATTTGATGATGAACAGGGAGCTTCACCACCACCACCATGATTTCCTTGGTCCCCTCCACGCAAAAGCACTTTCACTGAGGTAAATGTTACCATTTGGAATCATTATGCATTTAAATAATGTTATGTATCTATTTTGGTCAAATAACCTTGAACTCTATTTTTAGATGTTGAATATGGAGACTTCTCATCTTCATCAATTAGCAAAGGTGGGCATTGATGTAGTTATTTTGTCTGTAGATCCTTTGACCGAGGTATGAGCTAGTAACATGTAAATGCCATTTTGTATTTCTTGTTTTATCTCATGTCATTTAATGTACATAAATGATATCCATGTTTACTCAATTTTACTTTTTCATGCTTCTCACAGGAGATCACAACTCCAACCCATCCAGCTATGGATGAAGAGAGACAAAAATTATCGAGATGGATCACTAGCTAGCGGTAAGTGATTGATTACATATGCCATGTTATATATTTCATGTTTTCTATATTAATGTGGATATTGTTTGATTGTATTAATAGGTGGAGCTTCAAAAATATTTGTCGAGGATGTCTAGTCAATGACAGAGAGGATGAGTCACTGATTGACTCTCCATCTTCATGGCCAAGCAAGGGCCGTTGATTATTTCATAGAAGTTCATAGGAAATTTTATTTTGGGCATTTTTTTGTATACCTATATGGCTTTGTATACATACTTTTGTATTTTACCAATATATATCTATGTATATGCTTGTATGGCTTTGTTTGTACATGCCTATATGGGTTTATATATACACTATATGTTATTTTCATGACATTATGTATATGACATTTTACATTAAATATATTATGATGATCAATTATGATTAGAGGATAGATATTGTATCATGCTTAAAAGTTTTGATATTGGGTACGTGTTCTTCAATGCTTCCATGAAATGATATTATGTTCAATTATAGTTCAATCTATGTGTCAAGTATGGTTTTATTAATTCAAATTTTTGACAGTATCCTTGCAAAATACATTTTGTGGATATCTTGCAATCATTGCATTCCATGAGACTACATTTGTTTGAGGCATCATGTCTGTTGGTTAACAGATTTGTCTTTTCTGAAAATAATCTATTCTGACTCTATACCCCTCTTTAAAAGAACAAATGAGTTAAACAACAAATGGGTGAACCCTTTGTATTGGTGCCCCTCTGAATTTTTTAGGTACAGCTCCCTTTGTGATTTTCAATGAATTTAACCTATTCAATTAATCAAATGCATTTTTAACTAGAAAACGCTTAAGGCAGACTAACATTCATACATAGCCATGTCATGAATGCGATAATTTATACAACAACAAGGTAGAATATTTAGATTTTGCTTTGATATTTTCGAATATGTGAATACATTCATAGAAACATGCTTAACCAATAAAGAACTGAACACATATGATAAATTGTCCAAATAAAGAGCAATTACCCAGTGAAAGGGGATTTCACACAGAAAATCTGATTCCACACATTCAGACGCACAGATCCAAATAAGCAGCAATTGTTCTTTTCTCATTCACAGATGAAGATTTACTCAAACAATCATCATATAATGCAAAGTTAAGTACAGTATTTTTTGAAAATTCCCCTCTTTTCTAACTTCTCTCTCTCTCCCTACTTAAAAAGAAAAACATATATATATGAATATCTTAACCAAGTCTTTGAGCAAATTAAACCCAGAGTTAACATAACTCTGACCCGTACGGGATATAGTTTCAACAACTGATTATAAAAGATTAAAGATGCTGGAAATAACATAAATTGAATAACAGAAAAAGAACGAGCTGGCATGGTTATGACTGGGGCGATGAATCAGCATCTCCTGATTTGCTGTCGGTAGCCTGGGAAGTATGCTGGGCTTTCCACTCCTGAAAGGCGGCCACAAACTCCTAAATTTTAGGGAAGTTTGGTATACCTATGTGTTTCATCCTTAATTTCTAGACCTCCTTTTCCCTTCGCATCCTCCCGAATTTTTCCTTGTGCTCAGGGAGTGCGTCGATGCAGAGATAGAGCAGAGATTCGACTTTGGAGACCCTAGAGAAATCCTCGATCAGAATATTATCATTTTCTTTAATAAAGTGGATTTTATCTCTGAAGGATTGGATTACTGCTTCAACATCCTCCACAGGCTTTCCGTCATCCTTTAAGTATTTTACATCGATACATTGCAAATCATGCTGTAGTGATTGAGTAAATTCTGTTATTTCTTTAATCAGCTTTGAGAGTTCAAAGCGCCCTTGTCTGGATATGGAGTTCCTCCATTCGATATTCTTCTTGTTCATGTACAACAAATCTTCGTCTACTCCTGCCAAGTTCTTTTCTGCCAAAAACTTTTCCAGTCCATATTTTTGGACTTCCTCTATTTGATTTATCACACTTGTCCACTTACCTTCATCCTTAGCCCAGACAGCAACCTGTGTTTTAAGATCTTCAATGGTAGTGGTGGTCAGATCATATATGCCTTTGAGTTCATAAATATATTCAGTTCCCTTTTGCTCTATGCTGTCTAACCAACTGTCAAAAGTTTTTGAAACCATTTTGCTTCGATGCACTTGATCTAACATTTTCTGATTGATAGGCGACTTTGGGTCGAAAGACAAGGGGACTTGTGAGATTGGCTGTGGGTTAGGATTGTTAATGGCTTCAATATATTCTGCCATTGCACGCAGAGCTTGTTTTAACTCTCTTTTGTCCTTTTTATCTTTCATCGTTCGATTGACCATTCTTTTAGTGGAAGCTTCGAGATGGTGTACATCTGCAGCTCTGGAGGCAGTACCGAGATCTATCTTCTCCACAGTGAAGTCATGCACTGTAGGATCTTGAACCTCTCCCTCGGTCACTGGCTTGGCTATTTCTGCACTCTAGTTACCAGTGCTTGGGTCAACATCTATCCTAGACACTGTTTTAAGTCTCTTGGACTTGGGGGTCTTCCCCAGACATTTACTTACCATGTCCTCCAGAGGGAGAACAAAAGGAATCACCTTCTTTTTGTCAGATATAGAGCTTTCCAGCCATTTCGGTGCAGGGTCCAAGACTGTCTTCCTAGGCTTCTCTCCGTCAGAAGGTTCATTTGAAATCATCAACACCTCAGGGACATCTAGAAAGGTCTCTGACTGTGAACCAGTGTCAGCTGTCTCTGTTCTGTTTGGGCTTGGCTCTTTGTCCCCCATAGGGTCCTCTGCTTCTTCCTCTGAATTTAAGTCGACAATTATTGTCTCAGAAGTCTGCTTTTTCCTCTTCCCCTTTGTCCTCAATCTGGTAACACGAGATGGCAGAATGTCCGTGAGGACCCTTCTAGACCTCTTGGAGGAAGGGTTTTTCTCAGCCGATGTCTTGGATGCACCTGCACCACAGATAGCAAGGGGTTGATTAGAAGAGACCATGGGAAGTGATGATGCGGCCACTGAAGAGAATTGTTGGATGGTTTTACTCTGCAGCCCTTCCTGCCTTTTTTCTTTCAACCATTTTTTAGTCCTCCTTATCACAAGAAGGGTTTTAATTTCAATTCTGTCCTCTTCTTTCTTGCTCCAGTCCACCTCAGGGATGGGCAAGTGTTTTATTTTCTCAAATTGTGGATCAACCACTTGTTCATCATCAGCAAAAATTCCAGAAATGTCCATTTTTAAATTAAGAGTAATTATTTGCCCCAAAGAAAATCTGCACCATAACCTTCTCCTCACTTCGAACTCATCTGGGCAGTCCTCCCAGTAATCCTCCAGCTTAGGAAGATGCAAGTGCCCTGTCCCGGAATCTAGGTTATCTTTAACAAAACATTTACTATCAAATTGAACCCTGGCAGTGAAAAATTGAAAATTGAACCTTTTGAGGTTCACCTCCAGATTTAAAGCATCAGATTTTGAGTGGCATGAATAATGCCCAAGTTCAATAGGAAAAGCAATACCACAACCCTTTTTTGATGGGAATTTATTATCAACATGTGCCAATTGCCGACATACCTCCATCAATACAAAACGATCGAATACATATCTAGGCAACTTCAGGGGTTCACCATCAAACCCTCCAACTCTGATATAAGTAAATTCAGAAAACTGGATGAAAAAGCTGCCGTAGATACTGATCAGTTGCATTGCTTCACTGGTCAGTCTCTTACCTGGATTGCCTGCCAGTTCATAGGTTATTTTTCTAGTAAAGACGTCATTAATTCTTTTATAATTTTCGTAACAATTTCTTCTTTGCAACTGTGAGTAATATTGATAAATTTTGCTACTCTCATCTAAAGGCTCATGAGGCAGGTCAAACCAATCTCTTGTGGATGCTAAACAGTAAAACAGATAAGAAGACATAAAGAAATCCCTATTACCCAGACGATTATTTAAACTCTGATGCAGACAGTCAGCTATTATCTCAGCCCAATCCAAGTATTGTTCACCCTAAAGGACGACTTGTATAAAAAAATACATCCAGTCTTCCCAGTAATAGGCATGTTGATTGCCTCTCAATCTGTTTAATAACACCACAATATCCCTTACTTCCTATATTAAATGATCTCTAGTAAGGGGTCTGGGCAGCCTTGAACCGCCTTTTTGAAATTTTAGCAGCCAATTTCTTGCTATCACACTTCTGTACGTTGGTCTCTTTTCTGAGAAATACCCATTGGAGGAAGTAATGTCAAGATTAGAATACGCCTCCTTAGGCGGTATCTTCATCACAGACATGAGGGTTTGTCTGTCAATGTGAAATAACACATCCCCGTTTGCTTTTCTGACACACCTGTGTTGGGGATCATATTTGTTTATACACTCATGAACCAACTCTAGGCAGAATATAGCTTGAGGGAAGGCTGTAGCTTCAACTAAACCAGTGTCCACAATTTTCTTCATGGTGGGGGTTTGGACATGATTTCTAGTTCTTCCCATGAATTCCTCTAAGTCATATTGAACTAAAGCAGTATCCCCAAATTTTGAGTGAGAGTAAGTGAGACCAGGGCCATGTTCGTCTCCCAAACATGTAGATTTCAAAGACATATTTGGGCAATTATAATAATACACTTCAAATTTTGAAAATAACAGAAATTTTGGAGGCTTTTCTTTCCAGTATAAGAATTCAGAATAGCATAGGGGAAACAAGACTCACCTTCAGGATATTTGAATTTACTGCGAAAACTTGAAAAACGAGAGCCTTACACTTCCAGCGCTATCCTTCTCCGCAACGCACAGTATATTTTCTTGCTAAAATTAGCTTGTTCTTGGTTAATAATGGTGCTTACCAGAATGAATAATCATCGCTTGAAACAATACGTGCCAAAAATATTCGAAAAGACGTGAACTCTGATTTCTTCATTAATAGCAAGTAAGATCCGTGTGCCATCATGAAGTATAATGATTATCCATGGTCTCCGCCAAATTAGAGCTTTTTGTTTCATGATGGGTTCCTGACAAAATTTCCTCCAACTCTCCTGCTAAGTTTGACTTAGAAAGCTGCGGGAGCCAACGGGACCAAAATTGCCAAATCTTTGAACTTATTGAACCATTGAACCTATGGGACATGGTTCAACGCGATGGTTCAATGTGATGGTTCAAGCATGTCAATTGGACTTTGTAGGCAGGCAAAAGATTGACTTATCGAAACAGAGACTTGAACTTTGAACCGTTGAACTTATGAAGACGCGGTTCAACATGAAGGTTCAACGACGCAAGGGTTATGTGGACCAACAAAAAGTTACACGGCTTCGGTAAAAGGTTGCTGATTATAAACAGTGAACTATTGAACTTTGAACCGTTGAACCCCGCGGGAGAGTACAAGTGGGAGGTTCAACGAACGATACATTAATAGACACGGGAACTGTGTGACCCGACTCATAGGAAGACAATGTGTTGAACCTTAAAATCGTTGAACCATTGAACCTTGAACCTCTTTATGGGGTACGCGCGGAAGGTTCAAGTTCAACCCGAAAGTATAAAGACGCTTAAGACAAATAGTAAGATAGCTTGCTTTATATGAAACTTCAGACATATTGAACCGTTGAACCTTGAACTTTGAGAATGTTTCAGGTTCAAAGGTTCAAACCTTTTATACAAAGATGACACAAGGGTAAAAATTGAAGGACTAGAAGTCGATTTACAAAGCGTAGATATGACCAAAAACACAATACGGTAAATCAACTTTTGCTTAAGAAAAATTACCGATATATGAATAAACAAGGGCGACTCAAAAGGTAACAATGGCTCTGACTGGGGACTGCATTTTATGGCAAAATGCAGAGAACTCAGAGGTTTTGGTTTCGCAGAAGATGAATAAAGAGAAGAAAAGAGACAGAAAAGAGACAGCCCGGGGCAAAACAAAAATGGGAAAGGAAAACACAAAATTGAACAAGAGGGAAGACTATGTACAAAGCAGGGGACCCTGCTTACAGGCGATACAGTTTGAGATCCTGTCCATTATAGGACAGGGGTAAAACAGTTCCATCAGGATACTCCAGTTTGAAAGAATTCGGACCCAGTACCTGGTGAATCTTGAAAGGCCCACTCCAGAGCGAGTCAAATTTGCTATGTGCACCTCTAGGCTCTCTCCTTCTATCCCACAATAATATTTCATCCCCTTCCATAAACTTCCTGGGTCTTGTCTTCTTGTCAAAAATTTCTTTGACCCTGGCTTGATGCATAGTAATTCGGTCAACCAACTCGTTTCTTTCTTCTTCAATTTTGGCTAAATACATAATCCTCTTCTCCAGGGAATCTTGGAAATATTGATCCTCAATAACACTTTGCAGTTTGGCTATAGATAGCTCCAGGGGTAAAGATAATTGGGCACCTATCCCATAAACTAATTCAAAAGGCGCCATCCCAATTGCTCTTTTAGGAGTTATTCTGTTGGCCTAGAGTGCTTCATACAACCTCTTATGCCAATCTCTGGGGTTATCATTCACCAATTTCTTCATGATAGCAATAAGGTTTTTGTTACTGGACTCAGCTTGTCCATTCCCCTGTGGATAATAATCTGATGAATGGGAGAGAGAAATACTATGCTCATAATAGAAAGAAGTCATTTCGACTAAGGAGAAACTGGAAGCATTATCTGTTACAATCTTCTGAGGCACACCAAAACGTACCAAGATATTCCTTTGAAGAAAATCACAAACCACTCCGGAAGTTGTTCTTTTTACAGGGGCTGCCTCAACCCATTTTGTGAAATAATCTGTTGCTGTTAAAATGTGAGTATGCCCTGCACTTGATGGTGGTAAGATAGGCCCAATAAAATCCAATCCCCACTGTTTAAAAGGGTCTTCAACAACAACAAGCCTCAAAGGTAGAGCTGCAAGTTGTGGCCTACCTGAGAACATTTTACATTTCTCACAACTGGCCACCCACCTATATGCAT
The DNA here is from genome assembly GCA_027924645.1 of Cunninghamia lanceolata. Lineage (NCBI taxonomy): Eukaryota > Viridiplantae > Streptophyta > Pinopsida > Cupressales > Cupressaceae > Cunninghamia > Cunninghamia lanceolata. Next base: position 5,569,362 of record BSBN01000088.1, read on the forward strand.
CTTTAAACATTCCTGGCCAGTAGTAACAATTTCTGAGGATTTTGAAAGTTGTAACTGAAGAAGAAAAGTGTCCACCGCAAGCTTCGTTATGAAAAACTTCCAAGAGTTTCTCTTGCTGTTCTTTGTCTACACACCTCAAGAAAGTTCCATCTAACCCTTTCTTGTAAATGATATTTCCCCAGATAACATATTTTGCAGCTTTTAGCTTCAGATTTCTTCTCTCTTTAGGGGTCAGGTGATCAGGACAATCCCCATATGTAAGATAGTGTGCTATATCCAGAAACCATGGATCCTGCAAGCTTACCAATAAGACTATGGGGAGTTCTTCTCCTTCTTGTTCTTTGTTCTCATCAATCAACTTACATAAGCCTTGACCCCTGATCAGTTTAGTAGGCTTAACTTCTAGATCATATTCCTGAATCTTAGCAACCCACGTTGCTCTATTGTTTAATCCTACTTCTTGCTGAGTCAAAATACTTTTCACGGCTGAATTTGGAACAAATACAACTGAGTGGGAATGAAGTATATAATATCTGAATTGTTTAACAGCCTTAACAACTGCAAAGGCCTGTTTTTCAACTAAAGAATACTTCAGCTCATGTTTCTTGAGGGGGACACTCATAAAAGCTATGGGAACCTCTTCGTTCAATTCATTTTTCTGCAGCAAAATACCTAACATGGTATGTTCCGAAGAGTAACAATAAATGATAAAATCCTTTTGAAAATTAGGATTTACCAAAGTGGGAGTGTTTGCAATCGCCTTCTTGATATCCTCAAACGCCTTCTTAGCAACTTCATTCCATTTGAAAGGTTGCTTCTCACTCATCATCCCAACAATGTGTTTTGTGATTTCAGCAAAGTCGGGAATGAACCTTCTGAGAAAGTTGATTTGACCAAAGAAGGATTTGACTCCAGTTCTGTTTGAAGGGAGGCTAAGTTGTTGAATTGCCTTGACCCTTTCTGGATCAATTCTGATTCCATCCTTTGAGACTAGGTGTCCTAACAATTTTCCCTCAGTCACACAGAAAATTGACTTCTTGGGATTGAGTGAGATGCCATGGCTTCGACACCTTTGCAAGACAGACTCCAGATTCTTCAAGTGATCTTCTCTCTTCTTGGAAAATACAGTCAAATCATCAAGGTAAATAACAATAATCCTGTTCTTCAGGTCTCTAAAAGATGAATCCATTGCTCGCTGAAAAGTTGCTCCCGCATTAATTAAGCCAAAGGGCATTCGACTATAGGCAAAAGTCCCTCGGGGTGTGGTGAAAGTGGTCTTGTGTTGATCTTCAGCAGCTACACCTATCTGATTATAACCTGAGAAGCCATCCAACATAGACATCATTTCAGACCCAGCAACTGTCTGTAAGATGTGGTCCATCACAGGCAAGGGATAGTTATCTTTCAGGCTGGCTTGGTTTAAATTTCTAAAATCGACACAAATCCTTATTTCTCCATTCTTTTTTCGTACTGGGACAATATTTGCCACCCAAGTGGAGTGATAAATTGGATATATAATCCTAGCTTTTAGCATCTTATCGATCTCCCTGAAAATGGCTTCAGCAACTTTTGGATTATAATTCCTCAGCTTCTGTCTAAATGGAGCTGTATTTGCTTTCAAAGGAATATGATGTTGAAACTGTCCATGTCTAAAATTTTTGAGATCATCATAGCACCAGGCAAAAACATCTTTATATTTGATCAGCAATTTGATCAATTTGTTCTTCTCTTCCGACGAGCAGCACCTACCAATGGATACCCATTTAGGATCAGTTTCATCTCCAATATTTATCTTCTCATAATCCTCTGCTTTATCAGAAACATAGGAAGGTTTGTCTTTAACATATTCATCTTTTCGAGAAAACAGATGTTCCAAAGAGACCAGCCCTTTAGGGATTTTGTTCCCCTTCAATTGAATTATATCCTCTTTTGGATTAATCCCAGGGTCAGGACTGAATTCTTTACACTCTGCTTCGGAACCTTCAAAGTAGGCCCCCAGAAACATTTCTGCATTTTCTAAAAACTTTCTGATTTGATTATCACTTTCAAAAACCTGCCAGTTTTCGGCATTATCAGGGACATTAGGATGATATATCATTTCTATCCTATAAGAATTTTTCTTGAAATCTGGATGTGGTAAAAGGAGTGAAGCTGATACTGCTAGAGAATCTGCTCGGGAGTTTTGATCTCTGGGAATTGCTTCTATAGAGAAAGCATCAAAATATTCGATCTCATCCCATACCCTATTTCTGTAATGCCTTAATCTTTCATTTTTCACAGAAAAGATCCCTCTTACCTGTTTCACAATCAGTCCGGCATCACCCTTCACCTTCAGTACCTTCACACCCTTTTTTTTGGCTTCAAATAATCTGAGCAATAAAGCTTCATACTCTGCAGTATTGTTGGTGTTCTTAAATTCTAGCTTAAAAGAATAAGAAAACAACTCACCTTCAGGTGAGATTAATACGACCCCAGCCTCTGAACCAGCTATAGCACAGCTGCCATCAAATTCCATAACCCATAGATCATTAGAATGTACAAGTTTTTGCATTAATTCTTCTTTGGGTTCTGCCTCATAGCTCTGTTCAGAAGAGAAGAAATAATTGCCAAATTCACATTCCTCAAATAAAATCTGTGCCTTGGGATCATCAGAGGGATAGACAGTGAATTTGCACTTGGGTTCAGGTTCCAATTTCACTCTCTGCTTCCCCACCAGGATTGTGGCCTCTGACCAATCCAGTTTGATTTGTCCACCTAAATCCTTGCAAAATGTCCTGCTCAAAAGCATTCCATAACTGGCAGGAATATCTGCTACCAGAATAGTCAATTTCACCCTCTTGTCAGGATAAGCTGCAAGTGCGACTCGTGCATCTTTAATCTGCCCAAGCAAGGAAACCTATTTTCCATCCATAGAATAACATCTTCCAAACATTTTTGTGAGTGATAATCCTAGGGCTTTAGCCACAAAGGAGGGCATAATGTTATCAGAGGCTCCTGAATCTATAATGCAGTTACTAAGTTTATGACCATTGATAAATAGGGACACATAAAAAGGATTAGGCTTCAAATCAGTATATGGGGCACTATTGGATGAATTAGGAGTTGTTTTGGGGGAAGACAAGGGTGATTCAGATGAGGAAGCAAATAACCTAGCAATGGGGGATTCAGTCTCAACATCCAATTGATTCTCAAATTCAGTTTGTGCAGGACTGCCTTTAACATGTTTGACTAATTTATCAAGTTCAGTAGGTTTCAACTTGAGATACTCAATGGGGGAAATTTGAATTTTTGTAGACTTACAGAAATTTACAATATCAAAAGGGGCATCTAGATCATTTCTATGTAATAATCTATTTTCTTGAGCCTTCAAATTAGCATCATAAGTTCTGGTTAAAGGTTCCTTACCTTTGCCAGGTACTTCTTGAGTATTAGAGGATTTCATATTTCTCTGACCCCTGGTGAGCACGACGCATGAAGGATCTTCAAGGGTTACCAATATTTCACCCCTCCTTTATGAATCAGATTCATACTCCAGGAAGTGTATCTTAGAGCCGCCTGGTTCCTGGAAGTTCCTTTCTTCTTCTGTGGCTTCCCCTAACATGTCTTGAGTAGCAGTCATCTGAGTATACCTGAGCATTTCTGGGCAAGAATTTCCATCATGGTCGGTAGTTAAGTGAAATATACACATGTTTCCTCTCCCAGGAGCAGGTTCAATAGCCAGTCTTGGCTGTGCTGCCATCAGGGGTAAAACTCTACCAGTGTTTGCTTGTTGATTCGAATTCCTTCTGCTTATATCCTGATAGGGTTGTTGGAAGGGAGCACCAGTTTTGGGTAGTTGCCTCTTTAAGGCAATCATATCATTCACCAACCTTTGCACTACGGGGTCTGTAGATGATGAGGGCTGGGCATTTGGCACCTGAACCTCTCTTTTCCATTTACCGGCCATAATGAGATCATCCTCCAATCCAACTACTAAGGCTTGTGCAGCTGGCAAGTCAGCAATTACACCTCTCCTGAGATGGAAGCTAATATCAGGAGGCATAGAATTAATAAAGAAACATTTTTTATTTTCACCAGACGGTCTTTTAGTAGCAGGGATTTTATTCACAATTCTATTAAACTTAGCCACAAACTCCCTCATAGGTTCATGAATCTCTTTCTTTAGCTGAGTCAGCTGTGCAAGGAGGTAATGTTCATCCTCTGCACTTTTGAACCTATTTTCAAAAGCAGTCTTCATTTCGTTCCAATTTGTAATTGAGGAATTAGTCAGGTGGTAGAACCATTATGCAGCAGTGTCAGTCAAAGTCTGTACAAAGAGTCTTATGGTAACGTCTTGGTGTTGGACACCCAGTACACTGCATGCTGCTGCAAAAGCACACAAATGTTCTTCTGGTGATTGTTTGCCGTCTCCATTGAACCTGGGCAAATTTTCTCTTGCATTTTTAGGTAATGGATTTAGTTTGGCCCCTAGGTTCAGAGGCCCTATGGCAGCTCCCCAAGGTTGAGCCATGGGTAGAAAATTTATGGCTAAAGGGATAGCAGTGCCTGAAAGGACTAAAGCTTGACAAACAGAGGAAGTAGAAGATTTAGGAGGACTAGGGGGTCTACTTCTTGCTCTTCTTGCACGAGTAGGGATATAAGGGAAATTAAGACTTTGCAGTGTTTGAAAAATAGGGTCCTCAACTCCCTCTCTTCTCGAAGACCTGGTGTATGGTCTAGAATCCAGCTTAAAATATTGAAACTGGATAGGCAGTTATTGATTTCTTTGTACCTCAAGGGCTTGGTTTCTTGCAGCGTTTCGTGCCTGCCTCCTTCTCTGCCTGAGTAACAGCACTCTCAGGTTATCAGCCAATTCTTCTTCTTGTTCTAATACTCTACTTGCTCTTCTGTAATCTTCACTATTACGACAAGTACGCCAGGCAAGGGTATTCAGTTGGCCAATAATATCTTCCTGCTCGTCTTGAAATCCAAGGTTGGGTTGCAGAACAGGAATTATGTTTTCATGTGGAATCACCATTATTGCTTCATATTCAGGTGACCAATCCTTAATTAATGATTTTATCAAAATGTCCCCAGTAGAGTCGCTAAAAACTGTTGGTTAACAGATTTGTCTTTTCTGAAAATAATCTATTCTGACTCTATACCCCTCTTTAAAAGAACAAATGAGTTAAACAACAAATGGGTGAACCCTTTGTATTGGTTCCCCTCTGAATTTTTTAGTTACAGCTCCCTTTGTGATTTTCAATGAATTTAACCTATTCAATTAATCAAATGCATTTTTAACCAGAAAACGCTTAAGGTAGACTAACATTCATACATAGCCATGTCATGAATGCGATAATTTATACAACAACAAGGTAGAATATTCAGATTTTGCTTTGATATTTTTGAATATGTGAATACATTCATAGAAACATGCTTAACCAATAAAGAACTGAACACATATGATAAATTGTCCAAATAAAGAGCAATTACCCAGTGAAAGGGGATTTCACACAGAAAATCTGATTCCACACATTCAGACGCACAGATCCAAATAAGCAGCAATTGTTCTTTTCTCATTCACAGATGAAGATTTACTCAAACAATCATCATATAATACAAAGTTAAGTACAGTATTTTTTGAAAATTCCCCTCTTTTCTAACTTCTCTCTCTCTCCCTACTTAAAAAGAAAAACATATATATATGAATATCTTAACCAAGTCTTTGAGCGAATTAAACCCAGAGTTAACATAACTCTGACCCGTACGGGATTTAGTTTCAACAACTGATTATAAAAGATTAAAGATGCTGGAAATAACATAAATTGAATAACAGAAAAAGAACGAGCTGGCATGGTTATGACTGGGGCGATGAATCAGCATCTCCTGATTTGCTGTCGGTAGCCTGGGAAGTATGCTGGGCTTTCCACTCCTGAAAGGCGGCCACAAACTCCTGAATTTTAGGGAAGTTTGGTATACCTATGTGTTTCATCCTTAATTTCCAGACCTCCTTTTCCCTTCGCATCCTCCTGAATTTTTCCTTGTGCTCAGGGAGTGCGTCGATGCAGAGATAGAGCAGAGATTCGACTTTGGAGACCCTGGAGAAATCCTCGATCAGAATATTATCATTTTCTTTAATAAAGTGGATTTTATCTCTAAAGGATTGGACTACTGCTTTAACATCCTCCACAGGCTTTCCGTCATCCTTTAAGTATTTTACATCGATACATTGCAAATCATGCTGTAGTGATTGAGTAAATTCCGCTATTTCTTTAATCAGCTTTGAGAGTTCAAAGCACCCTTGTCTGGATATGGAGTTCCTCCATTCGATATTCTTCTTGTTCACGTACAACAAATCTTTGTCTACTCCTGCCAAGTTCTTTTCTGCCAAAAACTTTTCCAGTCCATATTTCTGGACTTCCTCTATTTGATTTATCACACTTGTCCACTTACCTTCATCCTTAGCCCAGACAGCAACCTGTGTTTTAAGATCTTCAATGGTAGTGGTGGTCAGATCATATATGCCTTTGAGTTCATAAATATATTCAGTTCCCTTTTGCTCTATGCTGTCTAACCAACTGTCAAAAGTTTTTGAAACCATTTTACTTCGATGCACTTGATCTAACATTTTCTGATTGACAGGCGACTTTGGGTCGAAAGACAAGGGGACTTGTGAGATTGGCTGTGGGTTAGGATTGTTAATGGCTTCAATATATTCTGCCATTGCACGCAGAGCTTGTTTTAACTCTCTTTTGTCCTTTTCATCTTTCATCGTTCGATTGACCATTCTTTTAGTGGAAGCTTCGAGATGGTGTACATCTGCAGCTCTGGAGGCAGTACCGAGATCTATCTTCTCCACAGTGAAGTCATGCGCTGTAGGATCTTGAACCTCTCCCTCGATCACTGGCTTGGCTATTTCTGCACTCCAGTTACCAGTGCTTGGGTCAACATCTATCCTAGACACTGTTTTAAGTCTCTTGGACTTGGGGGTCTTCCCCAGACATTTACTTACCATGTCCTCCAGAGGGAGAACAAAAGGAATCACCTTCTTTTTGTCAGATATAGAGCTTTCCAGCCATTTCGGTGCAGGGTCCGAGACTGTCTTCCTGGGCTTCTCTCCGTCAGAAGGTTCATTTTAAATCATCAACACCTCAGGGACGTCTAGAAAGGTCTCTGACTGTGACCCAGTGTCAGCTGTCTCTGTTCTGTTTGGGCTTGGTTCTTTGTCCCCCATAGGGTCCTCTGCTTCTTCCTCTGATTTAAGTCGACAATTATTGTCTCAGAAGTCTGCTTTTTCCTCTTCCCCTTTGTCCTCAATCTGGTAACACGGGATGGCAGAATGTCTGTGAGGACCCTTCTGGACCTCTTGGAGGCAGGGTTTTTCTCAGCCGATGTCTTGGATGCACCTGCACCACAGATAGCAAGGGGTTGATTAGAAGAGACCATGGGAAGTGATGATGCGGCCACTGAAGAGAATTGTTGGACGGTTTTACTCTGCAGCCCTTCCTGCCTTTTTTCTTTCAACCATTTTTCAGTCCTCCTTATCACAGGAAGGGTTTTAATTTCAATTCTGTCCTCTTCTTTCTTGCTCCAGTCCACCTCAGGGATGGGCAAGTGTTTTATTTTCTCAAATTGTGGATCAACCACTTGTTCATCATCAGCAAAAATTCCAGAAATGTCCATTTTTAAATTAAGAGTAATTATTTGCCCCAAAGAAAATCTGCACCATAACCTTCTCCTCACTTCAAACTCATCTGGGCAGTCCTCCCAGTAATCCTTCAGCTTAGGAAGATGCAAGTGCCCTGTCCCGGAATCTAGGTTATCTTTAACAAAACATTTACTATCAAATTGAACCCTGGCAGTGAAAAATTGAAAATTGAACCTTTTGAGCTTCACCTCTAGATTTAAAGCATCGGATTTTGAGTGGCATGAATAATGCCCAAGTTCAATAGGAAAAGCAATACCACAACCCTTTTTTGATGGGAATTTATTACCAACATGTGCCAATTGCCGACATACCTCCATCAATACAAAACGATCGAATACATATCTAGGCAACTTCAGGGGTTCACCATCAAACCCTCCAACTCTGATATAAGTAAATTCAGAAAACTGGATGAAAAAGCTACCGTAGATACTGATCAGTTGCATTGCTTCACTGGTTAGTCTCTTACCTAGATTGCCTGCCAGTTCATAGGTTATTTTTCTAGTAAAGACGTCATTAATTCTTTTATAATTTTCATAACAATTTCTTCTTTGCAACTGTGAGTAATATTGATAAATTTTGCTGCTCTCATCTAAAGGCTCATGAGGCAGGTCAAACCAATCTCTTGTGGATGCTAAACAATAAAACAGATAAGAAGACATAAAGAAATCCCTGTTACCCAGATGATTATTTAAACTCTGATGCAGACAGTCAGCTATTATCTCAGCCCAATCCAACTATTGTTCACCCTGAAGGACGACTTGTATAAAAAAATACATCCAGTCTTCCCAGTAATAGGCATGTTGATTGCCTCTCAATCTGTTCAATAACACCACAATATCCCTTACTTCCTGTATTAAATGATCTCTAGTAAGGGGTCTGGGCAGCCTTGAACCGCCTTTTTGAAATTTTAGCAGCCAATTTCTTGCTATCGCACTTCTGTACGTTGGTCTCTTTTCTGAGAAATACCCATTGGAGGAAGTAATGTCAAGATTAGAATACGCCTCCTTAGGCGGTATCTTCATCACAGACATGAGGGTTTGTCTGTCAACGTGAAATAACACATCCCTGTTTGCTTTTCTGACACACCTATGTTGGGGATCATATCTGTTTATACACTCTTGAACCAACTCTGGGCAGAATATAGCTTGAGGGAAGGCTGTAGCTTCAACTAAACCACTGTCCACAATTTTCTTCATGGTGGGGGTTTGGACAGGATTTCTAGTTCTTCCCATGAATTCCTCTAAGTCATATTGAACTAAAGCAGTATCCCCAAATTTTGAGTGAGAGTAAGTGAGACCAGGGCCATGTTCGTCTCCCAAACATGTAGATTTCAAAGACATATTTGGGCAATTATAATATTACACTTCGAATTTTGAAAATAACAGAAATTCCGGAGGCTTTTCTTTCCAGTATAAGAATTCAGAATAGCACAGTGGAAACAGGACTCACCTTCAGGATATTTGAATTTACTGCGAAAACTTGAAAAATGAGAGCCTTACACTTCCAGCGCTATCCTTCTCCGCAACGCACAGTATTTTTTCTTGCTAAAATTAGCTTGTTCTTGGTTAATAATGGTGCTTACCAGAATGAATAATCATCGCTTGAAACAATACGTGCCAAAAATATTCGAAAAGACGTGAACTCTGATTTCTTCATTAATAGAAAGTAAGATCCGTGCGCCATCATGAAGTATAATGATTATCCATGGTCTCCGCCAAATTAGAGCTTTCTGTTTCATGATGGGTTCCTGACAAAATTTCCTCCAACTCTCCCGCTAAGTTTGACTTAGAAAGCTGCGGGAGCCAACGGGACCAAAATTGCCAAATCTTCGAACTTATTGAACCATTGAACCTATGGGACATGGTTCAACGCGATGGTTCAATGTGATGGTTCAAGCATGTCAATTGGACTTTGTAGGCAGGCAAAAGATTGACTTATCGAAACAGAGACTTGAACTTTGAACCGTTGAACTTATGAAGACGCGGTTCAACATGAAGGTTCAATATGAAGGTTCAACGACGCAAGGGTTATGTGGACCAACAAAAAGTTACACGGCTTCGGTAAAAGGTTGCCAATTATAAACAGTGAACTATTGAACTTTGAACCGTTGAACCCCACGGGAGAGTACAAGTGGGAGGTTCAATGAACGATACATTAATAGACATGGGAACTGTGTGACCTGACTCATAGGAAGACAATGTGTTGAACCTTAAAATCGTTGAACCATTGAACCTTGAACCTCTTTATGGGGTACGCGCGGAAGGTTCAAGTTCAACCCGAAAGTATAAAGACGCTTAAGACAAACAGTAAGACAGCTTGCTTTATATGAAACTTCAGACATATTGAACCGTTGAACCTTGAACTTTGAGAATGTTTCAGGTTCAAAGGTTCAAACCTTTTATACAAAGACGACACACGGGTAAAAATTGAAGGACTAGAAGTCGATTTACAAAGCGCAGATATGACCAAAAACACAATACGGTAAATCAACTTTTGCTTAAGAAAAATTACCGATATATGAATAAACAAGGGCGACTCAAAAGGTAACAATGTCAAACAATTCACATGCCTTGTTTATGCTTCCACACTTTGCATACATGTTTACAAGGGCAGTTGCAAATACATGTGACAAAACTCCTATATCAGTTATGCTTTGATGGATGTCCACACATTTTTTGAAGATCCCATTTTGACATAGGTAAGGAGTATGTTGGATAAGGTTGTGGAATTTGGCTTGACACCTACCAATTCCATTTTCTTGAAATTTTCTTTAAAGCCCTATCAAAACCAATCATTGCATTCCATGAGACAACATTTCTTTCAAGCATCATGTCAAACTGTTGACATGCCTTGTCTATGATTCCACACTTTGCATACATGTCTACATGGGTAGTTGTAAATACAACATCTCACAAAATTCCTATATCCTTTATTATTTTATTGTTGTCCATACCCTGTTCCAAAGATCCTAATTTGGCACACACAAGGAGGATGCTTGCAAATGTTATAGAATTTGGTTTTACACATTCCAATTGCATTTGCTTGAAACTTTATAAATATTTTTCAAAAAATCCATTTTGTGCATATCTTGCAATCATTTCATTCCATGAGAATGTGCATTTCCTTGAGGCATCATGTCAGATAGTTCATGTGCCTTGTCTATGCTTCCACACTTTGCATACATGTCTACAAGGGCAGCTACAAATACATGTGACAAAATTCCTATATCCTTTATGCTTTGATGGTTGTCCATACCTTGTTTCAGAGATCCCATTTTGCCATAGGCAAGGAGGATGCTTGCAAAGGTTATGGAATTTGGTTTTACACGTTCCAATTGCATTTGATTGAAAGTTTCTAAAGCCTTTTTGAAAAAATCCATTTTGTGCATATCTTGCAATCATTGCATTTCGTGAGACAACATTTCCTTGAGGCATCACGTCAAATAGTTCATGTGTGTTGTCTATGCTTCCACACTTTGCATACAAGTCTCCTATGGTAGTTGCAACTACAACATCTATCAAAATTCCCATATCCTTTATGCTTTGATGGATGTCCATACCCATTTTTGAAGACCCCATTTTGGCATAGCCAAGGAGGATGTTGGCTAAGGTTGTGGACTTTCGCTTTACACCCACCAATTGTATTTTCTTGAAAGTTTCTAAAGCCTTATCAAAAAATCAATTTTATGCATATCTTGAAATAATTGCATTCCATGAGATAGCATTTATTTGAGTCTTTTGCAAGTATGTATTATCGGTGTTGTCATTGATATCAACAAGCTTGTGTTGTCATTGGTGTCAACTGATTGAGCAGAGATGAGGTTGTTGCAGTGGTATGAGTTTTTTCGTTAAGATGCTTTGCTAATTATGATTTGGTTTCTTTGTAGATGTGCTGAAGATGTTGAGAATATGGCTCTGTTGGTTGGTTTCCAAGTGCTTTTGAGAAAATTTAATTAATAAAGGAAACAATGTGTTGATGTAGCATTTTGGCTTCCAAAGTAGTGTTCTGGTTTTGCTCCGCATTTCCTCTATGTTGAAGACCTATCTTTGTGGTTTGGATATATTTTTTAGAGGTGGTAAGAGATGTTATATTCCAAATTTGGTGCTCTAGTTTGTTGTGCATAAAAAGTTGTGTTCACCAATGTGTGGACTATGTTTCTGAGTTGTGTAGAGGTGTTTGGGAGAAACTATTTTTCTCCACATTTCTCTACAAATTTGTTTCAAGCTTTACAGTTTTGGACTTGTGCTTATAATGCTTATATGATACTTCAATTCAAGTTGTTCATATTTTGGTGCTTCGTAAGTTGATTTCCTGAGTTATAGTGTATGACAGAGTTGTTTGAATGCTCCGGTGTGAACTTCAGTTAGGTGAAATTCATTGTAGAGGAATTTGTTGGATTTTAGGATGTCTCAAGATGTTTGTGGAATACTCTAGATTGTGTTGAAGCCTTGCATGTGATCTAGAAGTCATCTTTGGGTTTGAGGAAGCATGTACTTAAAAGTTTATTGTGTTAACACAGGTTTGGCCAACCTTGGGTGTTTACACTAATTGCGAAGTTTCTTTGGTGATTGTAGTAGTGTGGAGTGGCAAGCTTGGATGAATTTAGATCTGAGCTAAGGTGTGTTGTGGTCCACCTTCATTCCTTTCCACCACAAGAATGTTTAGGTCCAGACCTAATTTGAATCTTTGAAGTTGAGGTGATTTCCTGACCTTGGAGAATGCTCTCAAGGTTGAAGACAATATAAATAAGTTTCAAGGGATCATGATCAGTGGTGCACATGATGAATATGATGTGAATAATAGAGTAGTTGAATGTTTTGTGCAGTACAAACTTTCATGTGTTAGACTATTGGATGCAGTGAACAGAAGGTGTCTACTATTCTTTAGTAATGCTTCAGAGATGATGTTGATGTTGTGGTGAATATTGAGCTTCATTGGAACTGTACTCCATGCATATGTTAGATGCAATTATAATAGTTCAACTCTGGTAGTGAGCCATCTCTTCTATCTCTTTCATTCTGGGCAGAGAGCCCTTTGGCAGTGAGCCTTTCTTCTGGGCAGTGAGCCTTTCTTTTGGGCAGTGACCCCTCTAGGCAGTGACCCCTCTGAGCAGTGAGTCCTCTGGCAGTGAGCCTTTTGTAATTTGGTGTTGATACTAATTTATATTGTGAGATAATCCTCACCGTGGTTTTTCCCTTCTTGGGTTTTCCACATAAAATCTTGTGTTCTCTTGTGTATGATGTTGTTGTGATTAAGTTTCTGTTATTTGGTTTTCATGCTTAAGCATCATAACAGTTTAAAGGTTAAGTGAATTAATGTGGATTTGAATGTGTGAGAGGGTTTTGGAATTTTAAGCTACAACTAATTCACCCCCTCCCTCTCAGTTGTCTTGTGCATTCAATAATTAGTATCAGAGCAAGGAAGAGAGCTTAACCGCTTAAGATAGATTTGGAATGGCGCACAAGAAAGATGTTCCCCAATTTGATGGATCTGACTATGCTTTATGGAAAACAAGGATGGAAGGTTATTAGATTTCTCTTGGATATGACATCTAGAGGTCTGCAATGAATGCATATACAATACTTGAAAATGGTCCGAGTACTACAAATGAGGTCAAGGCCTATGAAATCGATGGTAAAGCAAGGTATGCTCTTTTAAGTGGTCTTTCTATTTTTGAATTGGAAAAAGTCATGGATTTGAAAACTACTAATGAAATCTAGAAAAAATTAGAAAGTATTCATGAAGGAGATGATAAGGTCAAGAAAGCTAAAATGCAGAATAGAATGCAAAATTTAAAGCTCATGTTTGAGACCATGCAAATGATTGAAGATGAAGTTGTCAATGGCATCAAAGGACTTGGTGGAAAAGTGGATAAAAAATAAGTGGTATTGAAGGTACTCAGAACTCTTCCTAAAGCTTATACTCATTAAGTTTTTGCTATTGAAGAATTACAAAATCTGAATCAATTTACCAAAGATCAGTTGCTTGGAACCTTAACTGCTTTTGAAATAAGAGAATTTGGTTCAAGTAGTGCAAAGATTGAGACTGCCTTCAAGGCTGGCAAATTTGAGAAGACTGTGGAATTAGATCAGGAGGATTCAAATGATTTGGAAGCTAATTTTTCCAAGAGAATGAAATTGGGTACTGGTAAGTAGAGTGGTAAGTTTCCTTTCATGTGTTTCAGTTATGGCAAGATAGGTCATTATGCTTCAAGATGTCCAAAAAGAATTTTGAGGAGCAAGAATAGGAAGAACAAAAGTAGAGTGCCTAAGAAAAGCTACTATGCTAGAGAAGATGCAAGCATATCTAATAACGAATCTAATTATGAGAATGATGAGGATAGTGAATGTATGTTCCTAGCTTTAAGAGGTGATACTATTTCTACTAACTCTGGGAAATGTGTGAAGGAAAAGGCTTCAGAGGTAAGTCTTAATGCTGAAAGCACTTTGATATATGCTTTTCATACGGTAGATTTGGAATGGCACATGAGAAGGATGTTCCCCAATTTGATGGATCTGACTATGCTTTATGGAAAATAAGGATGGAAGGTTATCAGATTTCTCTTGGATATGACATCTAGAGGTCCACAATGAATGCATATAAAATACTTGAAAATGGTTCAAGTACTACAAATGAGGTCAAGGCGTATTAAATCGATGGTAAAGCAAGGTATGCTCTTTTAAGTGGTCTTTCTATTTCTGAATTGGTGAAAGTCATGGATTTGGAAACTGCTAATGAAATCTAGAAAAAAATAGAAAGTATTCATGAAGGAGATGATAAGGTCAAGCAAGCTAAAATGTAGAATAGAATGCAAAATTTAAAGCTCATGTTTGAGACCATGCAAATGACTGAAGATGAAAATATTACAAGCTACTTATAGAGGGTGGATGAAGTTGTCAATGGCATCAAAGGAGTTGGTGGAAAAGTGGATAAAAAATAAGTGGTATTGAAGGTACTTAGAACTCTTCCTAAAGCTTATACTCATTAAGTTTTTGCTATTGAAGAATTATAAAATATGAATCAATTTACCAAAGATCGGTTTCTTGGCACCTTAACTACTTTTGAAATAAGAGAATTTGGTACAAGTAGTGCAAAGACTGAGACTACCTTCAAGGCTGGCAAATTTGAGAAGACTGTGGAATCAGATCACGAGGATTCAAATGATTTGGAAGCTAATTTTTCCAAGAGAATGAAATTGGGTACTGGTAAGTATAGTGGTAAGTTTCCTTTCATGTGTTTCAGTTATGGCAAGATAGGTCATTATGCTTCAAGATGTCCAAAAAGAATTTTGAGGAGCAAGAATAGGGAGAACAAAATTAGAGTGCCTAAGAAAAGATACTATGCTAGAGAAAATGCAAGCATATCTAATGACAAATCTGATTATGAGAATGATGAGGATAATGAATGTATGTTCCTAGCTTTAAGAGATGATACTATTTCTACTAACTCTGGGAAATGTGTGAAGGAAAAGGCTTCGGAGGTAAGTCTTAATGATGAAAGCACTTTGATATCTACTTTTCATAAGGTAGATTTGGAATAGCATACAAGAAGGATGTTCCCCAATTTGATGGATCTGACTATGCTTTATGGAAAATAAGGATGTAAGGTTATCAAATTTCTATTGGATATGACATCTAGAGGTCCGCAATGAATGCATATACAATACTTGAAAATGGTCCGAGTACTACAAATGAGGTCAAGGCCTATTAAATCGATGGTAAAGCAAGGCATGCTCTTTTAAGTGGTCTTTCTATTTTTGAATTGGCAAAAGTCATGGATTTGAAAACTACTAATGAAATCTAGAAAAAATTAGAAAGTATTCATGAAGGAGATGATAAGGTCAAGCAAGCTAAAATGCAAAATAGAATGCAAAATTTAAAGCTCATGTTTGAGACCATGCAAATGACTGAAGATGAAAATATTACAAGCTACTTATAGAGGGTGGATGAAGTTGTCAGTGACATCAAAGGACTTGGTGGAAAAGTGGATAAAAAATAAGTGGTATTGAAGGTACTCAAAACTCTTCCTAAAGCTTATACTCATTAAGTTTTTGCTATTGAAGAATTACAAAATCTGAATCAATTTACCAAAGATCGATTTCTTGGCACCTTAACTGCTTTTGAAATAAGAGAATTTGGTACAAGTAGTGCAAAGACTGAGACTGCCTTCAAGACTGGTAAATTTGAGAAGATTGTAGAATTAGATCAGGAGGATTTAAATGATTTGGAAGCTAATTTTTTCAAGAGAATGAAATTGGGTACTGGTAAGTATAGTGGTAAGTTTCCTTTCATGTGTTTTAGTTATGGAAAGATAGGTCATTATGCTTCAAGATGTCCAAAAAGAATTTTGAGGAGCAAGAATAGGGATAACAAAAGTAGAGTGCCTAAGAAAAGCTACTATGCTAGGGAAGATGCAAGCATATCTAATGACAAATCTGATTATGAGAATGATGAGGATAATGAATGTATGTTCCTAGCTTTAAGAGATGATACTATTTCTACCAACTCTGGGAAATGTGTGAAGGAAAAGGCTTCGGAGGTAAGTCTTAATGCTGAAAGCACTTTGATATCTATTTTTCATACTACATAGGAAAAGAACTATTGGGTCATTGATAGTGGATGTTCAAATCATATGACCGGTGATAAAAGTAAGTTTTTTAAACTTGAAAAATATGATGGAGGACTAGTTAGATTTGGTGATGATATAGCTGCTAAGATATGTGGAAGAGGCTCAATTAGTTTTGATGACAAGCATAATACTAATGATGTTCTTTATGTTAAGGATTTAAAGCATAACATCTTGAGTGTTGGACAAATGTGTAGCGAAGGATACAATCTTGTGTTTTAGGATGGTGGTTGTGAGATCAGAAAAGATAATGGAACTGTGATAGCTATTGGAAAGAGGATAGATGGAAATATTTATCAACTCAAAGGTGGTGATGGTTATTGCTTCATGACTTAGATTAGTAAGAGTTGGCTATGGCATAGGAGATTGTGTCACATCAATTTTGATTCTTGGTACAAATTAGTTCTACTCAAGCTATGAGAGACTTGCCAAAGATTAGAAAGCCTATCAATGTTGTTTGTAAAGAATGTCAAATTGGAAAGAAAGCAAGAAGTAGTTTCAAAGTCAAGGATCAATCTTCTATTGGACTATTGGAATTGGTGCATACAAATCTTAGTGGTCCTACCAAGATAAGGAGTCTTCAAGGCGACATGTATTTCATGCTATTGATTGATGATTATTCTAGGATGACATGGGTTACTTTTCTCAAAGAAAAATATGAAGCCCTAGATAAGTTCAAAGCATTCAAAGTCATGGTTGAAAATGAAATGGATATGACAATCAAATGTCTGAGGTTTGACAGATGTGGAGAGTTCACCTCCAATGAGTTTAAAATGTTTTGTGAGAGTCATGGAATAAAGAGGCACTTATCTACCCCTCCTTAGTAGAATGGAGTGGTTGAAAGAAAGAATAAGACTGTTCAAGAAGCTACAAGAACAATGATAAAAGAAGCAAACCTATCAGAGGTATACTAGAGAGAAGCAATTCATACTATTGTTTACATACTAAACAGAGTACAAGCAAAGGTAAACAATATTAAGACTCCTTATGAGCTATGGTATGGAAGGATTCCTACTGCTAAGTACTTCAGAGTGTTTGGAAAAAAATGTTATATCAGAAGGGATGAAGAAAACCTAGGAAAGATTGATGCAAGCTCTAATGAAGGTATCTTCCTTGGGTATTCTACTAAAAGCAAAGCTTACCGGTGCTACAACAAGAGGTTAAGAAGGATTATTGAGAGTGCAAATGTCAAATTTGATGAAGATCTACAAAAGAGCCTAGAAGTTAATGGCTATGAATTAGATTAAGATGAGTCCTCTTGTAGAGAAGAAGAAAATGCTAATGAAAAGGAAGTATAGATTGAAGAAGAAGAAGCTCTAGAAAAGACTCCTAAAACTCCCAAGTATATGTAGAAGCATCATTCTGAAGATCAAATCTTTAGTGACAAGAACAAAGGTGTGCTAACAAGAAGTATATCTATGTTTACTCTCTAAATTTGAACCTAAAACAGTGACTAAAACATGCAAGGATGAGTGTTGGATCAAGGCTATGGAAGAAGAACTAATGCAAATTGAAAAGAATCAGACTTGGGAACTTGTCCCAAGACCAGGAAGCAAAAATGTGATTGGAACTAAGTGGGTATTCCATAACAAACTAAATGAGAATGGAGAAGTGGTAAGAAACAAGGCAAGACTTGTGTGCAAAGGTTACTCACAAGTAGAAGGAATAGACTATGAGGAAACTTATGCTCCGATGGCACGAATGGAGGCCATTAAGATGGCTTTTGCAGCACGTAAGAATTTCAAAGTATATCAAATGGATGTGAAGTCTGCTTTCCTAAATGGTGAACTAGAAGAAGAAGTCTACATAGAACAGCCAGATGGATTTCAATTGTTACATAAACTAGATATGGTTTGCATATTAAAGAAGGAACTGTATAGATTGAAGCAAGGCCCCAGAGTTTGGTATGCAAGGTTAGTCAAGTATTTATTACAACAAGGTTTAAGTAAAGGTTTTGCAAACAATAATCTGTACATCAAAGAAGGTAAATATCAAATTCTAATTATTGAAGTATATGTGGATGATATAATCTTTGGAGGAAATGAAGGTATGTGTAAGAGCTTTACAAATGAGATGCAAAAAGAATATGAGATGTCAATGTGTGTAGAAATGAACTTATTCCTTGGGCTATAGATCAATTAGACAGATAAAGGTATTTTCATTTTGCAATCAAAGTATGTCAAGGAAATGTTAAAGAAGTTTGGAATGGAATATTCTAAACCAATATGTACCCTGATGACAACTGGTTGCAAGCTAAGGAAGAATGATGAATCACCTAAGGCTGATTAGAGCAATTATAGGTCAATGATTAGAGGATTGTGATACTTAATTCCTACTAGACTAGATATTATGCATGCAATTTGTCTTGTGGCTAGATTTCAAGAAGATCTTAGAGTCACATGTTGCAGCAGTGAAGAGGATATTCAAATACTTAAAGGGCACTCCAGATCATGGCTTGTGGTATCCAAAGGATAATGACTTTACTCTAAGTGCTTATAAAGATGTAGATTGGGCTAGATGTGTAGATGACAGGAAAAATACAAGTGGTGGTGTATTTTTTCTTGGAGACAGAGTGGTGTCATGGCTAAGTAAGAAGACATATTCAATATCTTTATTTACTACAGAGGCAAAATATATTGCAACAGCATCTTGCTGCACACAAGTGTTGTGGATAAAACAAGCTTTGAAGGATATCAGTGTTTTATATGATGAGCCAATTCCTATCTTCTATGATAATGCCAGTACTATTAACATTTCAAAGAATCTGGTAATGCACTCAAGGACAAACATATCTCAATCCAATATCACTTTCTAAGAGAGAAGGTTGCAGAGAATGAAGTGAAGCTTGAGTATGTGCCTACAAAGGATCAGGTTGATGACATATTCACCAAGGCTCTTCCTAAGGATACATTTGAGTATCCACGAGAGAAGTTAGGGGTTATTGCCCCTCCTTCTTTGAACTAGATTTATAAGGAGATGCATCAGTCTAGTGGATTTCAAGATTCATTCCATATTTTGGACTGATGTTGGAGGCTACCTCTTAGGGGGAGTAGGTAGCAGTCATGATGATTGTTGTAGTAAGGGGGAGTAAGTCCTAATGTTTGGTTGCTTCTAAGGCGGAGTATGATAAATAGTGAAAGAAATGATGTTGCAGAGCAATAGTGAGTGGATACAAGTTTGAATAGTTGAGAGAAGTATATCCCTTTGCCATTGATGTCAAAGGGGGAGAGAGAGAAATGTGAAAAAGGAAAGAGTCAATTGCTAAGAAGAGAATAGCAAGCTGAGGGGGAGAAAGAAGGAAAAAGGAAAAGAGCTGACCTATGGAGCATAATATTGAGAATGATGATGTACTGATGTTTTTTCACATTATGTGTTGCCATCAATGACAAAGGGGGAGATTGTTGCAAGTATGTGCTATTGGTGTTGTCATTGATGTCAACAAGCTTGTGTTGTCATTAGTGTCAACTGGTTGAGTAGAGATGAGGTTGTTGCGTGATATGAGTTGTTTGGTTAAGATGCTTTCCTAATGATAATTTGGTTGCTTTGTAGGGGTGTTGAAGATGTTGAGAATATGGCTTTGTTGGTTGGTTTCCAGGTGCTTTTGAGAAAATTTGATTAATAACAGAAATAATGTGTTGAAGTAGCATTTTGGTTTACAGAGTAGTGTTCTAGTTTTTCTCTAAATTTCCTCTATGTTGAATATCTATCTTTACGGTTTGGATATGTTGTTCAAGGTGATAAGAGATGTTATTGTTGCAAGTATGAGGTGAACCAGTGTTGTCATTGATGTCAACATACTCATATTACATTGACAAGAAGGATTGGATGAGCTGTGTGTTGAGGATATTGAGAAAATTACCCTCAGTCAGAAACAGTGAAGAACAGTGATGAGAAGAAGGCAAATATATTGGATAGGTTGAGAACCGGAGAATGCGGATTAAAGGGTTTGCAGATATGAGTCTTGAGATGCTTCAGTCAAATTTTCAGAGGTCCGCATGAAGACCTGAAGAAGTTATGGTTGTCTGTGTGGAACCAGTTCCGGCAAGTGCTTAGAGGTGACAGAGGATCACAGAAAGGTCCGGTGAGGTCCAGAATTGTACAATCCTAATCTGCGGATTGGAAAGAGTATTTGGAATGTCCTTGTGATGTGCCATCTCGAGTTGTGTATGATTTGGAGGTCCGAAAGTACCTCTTGCATTATGACAGTGGCGACAGACTGTGTTCTTGAAGTTTCGGATAAGGAGGATAAGAGATTTCAGTAAGTAAAGGAAATGCGGACGTACCTGGTCATTCAGACAGGCTTGTGAAGGTTCTTGGATCATGTTGAGGTTGTGTCATTGGTCCGCATTGATAATGTATGATTTGAAGGTCTGGAAGTACCTTCTACAGTGGCGACAGACTATGTTCTTGAAGTTCCGGATGAGGAAGACAAGAGATTCCAGCAAGTAAAGGAAGTGCGGATGTATCCGGACATTCAGGCAGGCTTGTGAAGTTTTCTGGATCGTGTTGAGGTTGTGTTGTTGATCTGCATTGATAGTAGAGCCCGGAATTGAAGTTATTCTTCCGGATGAAGTTCTTGCTCTGTTTAGCCGACCGGATGAGTTGTTCATCCTGCGAATGTTCTTGTGGTGGCTGACCGGATGTGTTATTCATCTTGCGGATACTCTTATGATTGTTTGCCGACTTAGATGTTTGATCCTAAGTCGATGTCTTGTATAAATAACGGTCTGTGAGTTCATTTCGAGGTGTGGTGTGTGTGGATGAGTGTGGCATAGCGAAGAGAAGTGCGAAAGGTAGAACAGAGGTTTTTGGGCTTAATTGGAACTGATCCAGACATGGTAGAGATGTCATTCTCCAGTTCAAGACTGTGATTTTTATCACTTTGTAGACAGTGTGTCTCCTTGTAGGTAGTGGGCCTCTTTGTGAGCAGTGTGCTCGGGCAGTGAGCCCTAATTGGCATGTGCCATTCATTTTTCTTTATTCTTCTAACAGAGAATAATTCTTGGGTTAATCACCCCGTGGTTTTTCCCTTAACCGGGTTTTCCACATCAAAATCTTGGTGTTCAATGTGTTGATGCTTATCTGCTCTTGTGTTTATGTATTATGCTTTCATGGATGATTAATTGATATGCTGCTAACTAACAACAAAGAATCAAGTGTTTGAAAGAACAAGAAGTTTTATACAACTGATTCACCCCCCCCCCTCTCAGTTGTATGCCCTAGATCCAACAATTGGTATCAGAGCTAAGTTCCTCTGATAGGAGCTTAACCGCTTGAGGAGATCCAGGATGTCGTCATACAAGAAGGATAGTCCGAAGTTCGATGGAACCAACTTCACTCTTTGGAAAGGTCGCATGAAGTGTCACTTGGAATGTATGGGAAAAGCATACTTGGCTATGGTTTCAAAACCATATGTACCTCCACAAGGTGGTCCAACAACTCTGAATGAAATCACAGAAGCTGAAAACAATCTGTGGACCAAGGAAGCTCTTCTAAGCGCATTGAATGACTCAGATCTCTCGAATGTTATTGACCTACCAACTACATATGAGATCCTGACTAAACTGGAACTTCTGTATGAAGGAGATGAGTTTGTCAAAAGTGCAAGGTTGCAAAGTCTGAAAGGGAAATTTGAAAGATTGAAAATGAGAGATGATGAAAACATCACTACCTTTATGCCAAGAGTGAATGAGCTGGTATGTGGAATCAGAAATGCTGGTGGAACTTTAGATGAAAATGAGATTGTCTGCAAAATCCTAAGATCCCTTCCTGCTGCCTACAAAATCAAGGTTGCTGCCATTGATGAATTCAGAGCCCACACAACTGTCACAAGAGAACAACTGGCTGGCAAACTAGCTGCATTTGAAATGACCGAGTTTGGAGATGATCCTCCCAAGACTGAATCTGCTTTCAAAGCCAGTGCCTATGTGAAAGGCAAACAGAGATTTGATCCGGGAGAAAACTCATCAAGGAAAATGTCATGGTATGATCAAGCAAGAAGAGACATGGAAGAAGAAGAAGCAGAAACAGCTCAACTTGAAGCCCTCATTGCAAAGAGACTGCCAAGAGGATCCGGTAAGTATGAAGGAAAACTACCCTTTAAGTGTTTCAACTGCAATAAGATTGGTCATTTTGCTTCAAGATGTCCGGAAAGATCTGCAAGGTTTAATACTAACAGACAAAGGTTTCAAAAGAATTGCTATTATGTTCATGAAGAAGATGACAATGAAGGAGTAACAGATGATGAATCAGAACTAGGAAGCAAATCCGGAAATGAGTGGGTGTTTATTGCCATCAAGGAAGAAGATTCAATACTCTCTGAATCTGTCAATCACAAAGTTGTTGAAAAAGCTTTGGCTGCTCAAGTGGAAGAAAAGGATGATTGGGTTATTGACAGTGGATGTTCTCACCATATGACTGGTGACAAGAATAAGTTCTTGAATTTGGAAAGGTATGAAGGAGGAATGGTAAAGTTTGGTGACAATTCTGCTGGCAGAATCAGAGGCAGGGGAACTATTTCCTTCGATGGAAAGAGCAAAACAGGTAACGTACTGTATGTTGAAGGATTGAAGCACAATCTTCTTAGTGTTGGTTAGTTAGTGGACAAAGGCTATGATCTCCGGTTCAAAAATGGAAAATGCAGAATCTTTACAAGCTCCGGAACTGAGATTGCATCCGGTACTCAGACAAAAGGTAATATCTTTCATCTGGTTGGTTCAAATAAAAGTTGTTTGTTTGCTCAAATTGATCAGAGTTGGTTATGGCATAGAAGAATGTGCCATGTAAATTTTGATAACATCATCAAGATAAGCAATACTCAGGCCGTAAGAGATCTTCCAAAATTGATGAAACCTACAAATAGTTTGTACAAAGAATGTCAGCTAGGTAAACAAAGCAGAGTCTCTTTCAAAAGCAAAGATCAGTCTTCTACCAGATTGTTGGAATTAGTACATACTGATCTCTGTGGTCCGACAAGAATCAAGAGTCTGCAAGGTGATAGATATTTCATGTTGTTAATTGATGATCATTCCCGGATGATGTGGGTTACCTTTCTAAAAGAAAAATCAGAAGCATTTGAGAAGTTCAAGATCTTCAAAGCTATGGTAGAGAATCAAACCGGATTGAAACTAAAGTGTCTAAGGTCTGATAGAGGTGGTGAATTTACATCTGGTGAGTTCATTGATTTTTGTGAGAAGCAGGGTATAAGGAGATAGTTGTTTGCTCCTAGGACTCCACAGCAGAATGGAGTGGTTGAGAGAAAGAACCGGACCATTCAGGAAGCTGCCAGGACAATGATGTTGGAAGCAAATGTTCCTCAAATGTTTTGGAAGGAAGCTATCAGCACTGCAGTCTACACTCTCAATTGAGTTCAAATCAGAAACAACACCGGTAAGACCCCCTATGAACTCTGGTTTGGCATCACTCCTACTGTGAAATATTTCAGAGTATTTGGTAGCAAGTGTTATATTAAAAGAGATGAAGATCTAGGAAAGTTTGATGCTAGAAGTGATGAAGGAATTTTCTTGGGTTACTCCACTCAAAGCAAAGCATACCGGTGTTACAATAAGAGATTGAGGAAGATGATAGAAAGCACCAATGTGAAAGTTGATGAAGGAATTGAGAAGCCTTCAAGATTTTATGAGTTTGATGAAGATGACCAAGACAGTGTTCAAGGACCTCAATCCTCTCCGGTGAGACAGAGTCAGCCTAATCCGGTAAATCAGGAAGAAGAGATAGGTTTGAATGAGCCTGATCAAGAAACAGCAGTGCAGGATACTCCCAAAATTCCAAGGTATGTAAGACTGAACCACTCTGAAGATCAGATCATAGGTGACAGAAGCAAAGGTGTACAAACTAGAAGGAATGTTGCTCAAAATCAGGATGAATGTTGTCTGATCTCAAAGATTGAACCTGAAACAATAAATGAAGCCTGCAATGATGAAAACTGGACCAAAGTAATGGAAGATGAATTGATGCAAATTGAGAAAAATCATACTTGGGATCTTGTTCCCAGACCTAGAGACAGGAATGTAATTGGAACCAAGTGGGTCTTCCGGAACAAACTAAATGAAGCTGGTGAAGTAATCAGAAACAAAGCTAGATTGGTCTGCAAAGGCTACTCTCAAATAGAAGGAATTGACTTTGAAGAGACTTTTGCTCCGGTGGCAAGAATTGAAGCAGTCAGATTACTTCTTGCATTTGCTACCTTCAAAGACTTCAAGGTATATCAGATGGATGTCAAGTCTGCCTTCCTAAATGGTGATCTGGAAGAAGAAGTCTACATTGAACAACCGGATGGATTTCAATTGTCTGATAATGATGATATGGTCTGCAAGTTGAAGAAAGCTTTGTATGGATTGAAGCAAGCCCCAAGAGCATGGTATGAAAGGTTGGATAAGCATCTTGTGCAGATTGGATTCAACAAAGGTACTGCTGACAGTAACTTATATTTCAAAATTGATCATGAAAACATTTTGATTGTTGAAGTGTTTGTGGATGATATCATTTTTGGAGGAAGAGATAGTATGTGCAAAACTTTTGCAAATCAGATGAAAAGTGAGTTTGAAATGTCTATGCTTGGTGAAATGAATTTCTTCTTGGGTCTGCAAATTACTCAAACAAAAGAAGGGATCTTCATTTCTCAGACCAAATATGTGAAAGAATTGTTAAGGAAATTTGGTATGGAAGACTCAAAGCCTATGAACACTCCTATGGCAACCGGATGTAAGTTAAGCAAAGATGATGATTCTCCAAAGGCAGATCAGACAAAGTATAGATCAATGATTGGTGGATTGTTGTATCTCACTCAAACTAGACCAGATATAATGCAGGCTGTTGGTCTTGTGGCAAGATTCCAGGCTGATCCTAGAGAATCTCATGTTATGGCAATCAAAAGAATTTTTAGGTACTTGAAAGGAACAGTTGAGTATGGTCTATGGTACCCTAGAGATCCGGATTTCTCTCTTCATGCTTACACAGATGCAGATTGGGCAGGAGATGTGGATGACCGGAAGAGCACTAGTGGTGGAACATTCTTTTTGGGGAAGAGATTGGTTTCTTGGCTAAGCAAGAAACAAGATGCAATATCTCTGTCTACAACTAAAGCAGAATACATTGCAGCAGCAGGTAGTTGTACTCAAATCTTATGGATGAAGCAGATGCTAAGAGACATCAAAGTTGAATATGAGGAGCCTATCACAATTTTCTGTGATAATTCAAGTGCAATTAATATTTCTAAGAATCCGGTATTGCATTCTAAGACTAAGCACATATCTATCAAATTTCACTTTTTGAGAGAACAAGTAAACAAGGAAGAAGTCAGATTGGAGTATGTTCCCTCCAAGGATCAGATTGCAGATATCTTTACAAAACCTCTTCCCAAGGACTCTTTTGAATATCTCCGGGAGAAGTTAGGGGTCATGGCCCCTCCGGTGATGAACTAAGATGCACTGATGTGCATCAGTCCGGTGGATATCACAGTCATATCTTGTGATCCGGATTGATGATGGGGAGCTGCTACTAAGGGGGAGCAGCTGGTATGATTCTGATGTATTAGAATTGCAAGTATGAGCCCTTTGCCATTGATGTCAAAGGGGGAGAGAAGACATGTGAAAAACAAGTGGTTAATGATCAAAGGGGGAGAGAAGACATGTAAAAAGTTGTTGTTGATAGGGGGAGCTGTGACAGAAAGGAGAAGTTCTTGTCTTGATGGTTTTTCACATCATATGTTGCCATCAATGACAAAGGGGGAGATTGTTGCAAGTATGAGGTGAACCAGTGTTGTCATTGATGTCAACATACTCATATTACATTGACAAGAAGGATTGGATGAGCTGTGTGTTGAGCATATTGAGAAAATTACCCTCAGTCAGAAACAGTGAAGAATAGTGATGAGAAGAAGGCAAATATATTGGATAGGTTGAGAACCGGAGAATGCGGATTAAAGGGTTTGCAGATATGAGTCTTGAGATGCTTCAGTCAAATTTTTAGAGGTTCGCATGAAGACCTGAAGAAGTTATGGTTGTCTGTGTGGAACCGGTTCCGGCAAGTGCTTAGAGGTGACAGAGGATCACAGAAAGGTCCAGTGAGGTCCGGAATTGTACAATCCTAATCTGCAGATTGGAAAGAGTATTTGGAATGTCCTTGTGATGTGCCATCTCGAGTTGTGTATGATTTGGAGGTCCGGAAGTACCTCTTGCATTATGACAGTGGCGACAGACTGTGTTCTTGAAGTTCCAGATAAGGAGGATAAGAGATTTCAGTAAGTAAAGGAAATGCGGACGTACCTGGTCATTCAGATAGGCTTGTGAAGGTTCTTGGATCATGTTGAGGTTGTGTCATTGGTCCGCATTGATAATGTATGATTTGAAGGTCCGGAAGTACCTTCTACAGTGGCGACAGACTGTGTTCTTGAAGTTCCGGATGAGGAAGACAAGAGATTCCAGCAAGTAAAGGAAGTGCGGATGTATCCGGACATTCAGGCAGGCTTGTGAAGTTTTCTGGATCGTGTTGAGGTTGTGTTGTTGATCCGCATTGATAGTAGAGCCCAGAATTGAAGTTATTCTTCCGGATGAAGTTCTTGCTCTGTTTAGCCGACCGGATGAGTTGTTCATCCTACGAATGTTCTTGTGGTGGCCGACCGGATGTGTTATTCATCTTGCGGATACTCTTATGATTGTTTTCCGACTTAGATGTTTGATCCTAAGTCGATGTCTTGTATAAATAACGGTCTGTGAGTTCATTTCGAGGTGTGGTGTGTGTGGATGAGTGTGGCATAGCGAAGAGAAGTGCGAAAGGCAGAACAGAGGTTTTTGGGCTTAATTGGAACTGATCCGGACATGGTAGAGATGTCATTCTCTAGTTCAAGACTGTGATTTTTATCACTTTGTAGACAGTGTGTCTCCTTGTAGGCAGTGGGCCTCTTTGTGAGCAGTGTGCTCGGGCAGTGAGCCCTAATTGGCATGTGCCATTCATTTTTCTTTATTCTTCTAACAGAGAATAATTCTTGGGTTAATCACCCCGTGGTTTTTCCCTTAACTGGGTTTTCCACGTCAAAATCTTGGTGTTCAATGTGTTGATGCTTATCTGCTCTTGTGTTTATGTATTATGCTTTCATGGATGATTAATTGATATGCTGCTAACTAACAACAAAGAATCAAGTGTTTGAAAGAACAAGAAGTTTTATACAACTGATTCACCCCCCCCTCTCAGTTGTATGCCCTAGATCCAACAGTTATATTCCAAATTTGG
The DNA here is from genome assembly GCA_027924645.1 of Cunninghamia lanceolata. Classification (NCBI taxonomy): domain Eukaryota; kingdom Viridiplantae; phylum Streptophyta; class Pinopsida; order Cupressales; family Cupressaceae; genus Cunninghamia; species Cunninghamia lanceolata. Next base: position 5,596,927 of record BSBN01000088.1, read on the forward strand.
TGCTCTGGTTCGTTGTGCAGAAAAAGTTGTGTTCACCAATGTGTGGACTATGTTTCTGAGTTGTGTAGAGGTGTCTGGGAGAAATTATTTTACACCGCATTTCTCTATAGATTTGTTTCAAGCTTTACAATTCTAGATTTGTGCTTATAATGCATATATATTACTTCAGTTCAAGTTGTTCGTGGTTTGGTACTTCACAAATTGATTTCTTGAGTTATAGTGTATGATAGAGTTGTTTGAATGCTCTGGTGTGAACTCCAATCAAGTGAAAGTCATTGCAGAGGAATTTGTTGGATTTGAGGATGTCTAAGGATGTTTTTGGAATACTCTAGATAGTGTTGAAACCTTGCATGTGATCTAGAAGTCATCTTTGGGTTTGAGGAAGCGTGTACTTAAAATTTTATTATGTTAACACAAGTTTGCTTGACCTTGGGTGTTTACACTAATTGCGGAGTTGCTTCGGTGATTGTAGTAGCATGGAGTGGCGTACTTGGATGAATTTAGATATGAGGTAATGTGTGTTGTGTTCCACCTTCATTCCTTTCCACTGCAGGAATGTTTAGGTCTAGACCTAATTTGAATCTTCTAAGTTGAGGTGATTTGCTGACCTTGGAGAATGCTCTCAAAGTTGAAGACAATATAAATAAGTGTCAAGGGATCATGATCAGTGGTGCATGTGATGAATATTATGTGAATAATGGAGTAGTTGAATGTGTGGTGTATTACAATATTTCATGTGTTAGACTACTGGATGCAGTGAGGAGAAGGTGTCTAATATTCTTCAGTAATGCCATGGAGATGATGTTGATGTTGTGGTGAATATTGAGCTTCATTGGAAATGTACTCCATGCATATGTTAAATGCAATTATAATAGTTCAACTTTGGTAGTGAGCCATCTCTTCTATCTCTTTCATTCTGGGTTGTGAGCCCTTTGGCAGTGAGCCCTTTAGGCAATGAGCCCTCTAGAAGTGAGCCTTTCTTCTAGGCAGTGATCCCTTTAGGTAGTGAGCCACCTTGAAGTGAGCCTTTTGTTATTCAGTGTTGATACTACTTTATATTGTGAGCTAATCCTCATCGTGGTTTTTCCCTTCTTAGGTTTTCCATGTAAAATCTGGTGTTCTCTTATGTATGGTGTTGTTCTGATTAAGTTTTTGTTATTTGCTTTTCATGTTTAATCATCATAATAGTTTAAAGGTTAAGTGAATTAATGTGGATTTGAATGTGTGTGAGGGTTTTGGAATTTTAAGCTACAACTGATTCACCCCCCCTCTTAGTTGTCTTGTGCATTCAATAGAAGCATCATGCCAAATGGTTCATATACCTTCTTTATGCTTCCACACTTTGCATACATGTCTCATAGGACAGTTGCAACTACAACATCTAACAAAATTCCTTTATCCTTATGCTTTGATGGATGTCCATACCCTATTCTAAAGATCCCATTTGGGCATAGACAAGGAGGATTCTAGCTAAGGTTGTGGAATTTGGCTTTACATCTACCAATTACATTTTCTTGAAAGTTTCTAAAGCCTTATCAAAAAACCATTTTGTACATATCTTGCAATCATTACACTCCATGAGACAAAATTTATTTGAGGCACCATGTCAAATAGTTCATGTGCCTTGTCTATGCTTTCACACTTCACATACATGTCTCATAGGGTAGTTACAACTACAACATTTGACAAAATCCCCATATCCTTTATGCTTTGATGGATGTCTATACCCTATTCTGAAGATCCCATTTGGGCATAAACAAGGAGGATGTTGGCTAAGGTTGTGGAATTTGGCTTTATAGCAGCTGATTGCATTTTCTTGAAAGTTTCTAAAGCCTTATTAAAAAAACCATTTTGTGCATATCTTGCAATCATTTGCATTCCATGAGACAACATTTCTTTGAGGTATCATGTCAAATAGTTCATGTGCCTTGTCTATGCTTCCACACTTTACATAGATGTCTCATAGGGCAGTTACAACTACATGAACATCTGACAAAATTCCCATATCCTTTATGCTTTGATGGATGTCCATACCTTGTTCTGAAGATCCCATTTGGGCATAGACAAGGAGGATGTTGGATAAGGGTGTGGAATTTGGGTTTACACCCGCCAATTGCATTTGCTTGAAAGTTTCTAAAGCCTTATAAAAAAAAACATTTTGTACATATCTTGCAATCATTGCATTCCATGAGACAACATTTATTTGAGGCATCATGTAAAACAATTCATATGCCTTGTCTATGCTTCCACACTTTGCATACATGTCTCATAGGGCAGTTGCAACTACAACATCTAACGAAATTCCCATATCCTTTATGCTTTGATGGATGTCCATACCCTATTTTGAAGATCCCATTTGGGCATAGATAAGGAGGATGTTGGCTAAGGTTGTGGAATTTGGCTTTACTCCTGCCAGTTGCATTTTCTTGAAAGTTTCTAAAGCCTTATTAAAAACCATTTTGTGCATATCTTGTGATCATTGCAATCCATGAGACAACTTTTCTTTGAAGCATCATGTCAAACAATTCACTTGCCTTGTCTATGCTTCCACACTTTGCATACATGTCTTATAGGGTAGTTGTAACTACAACATTAGACAAAATTCCCATATCCTTTATGCTTTAATGGATGTCCATACCCTGTTATGAAGACCCCGTTTGGGCATAGACAAGGAAGATGTTGGATAAGGTTGTGGAATTTGGCTTTACACCAGCCAATTATGTTTTCTTGAAAGTTTCTAAGCGTTATATAAAAACTAGTTTTTGCATATCTTGCAATCATTGCATTCTATGAGATGATATTTCTTTGAGCCATCATATCAAAATGTTCATGTGACTTGTTTATGCTTCCACACTTTGCATACATGTCTCATAGGGTAGTTGCAACTACAACATTTGATGAAATTGCCATATCCTTTATGCTTTGATGGATATCCATACCCTGTTCCAAAGATCCCATTTGAGCATAGACAAGGAGGATGCTGGCTAAGGTTGTGGAATTTGGATTTACACCCATCAATTGTATTTGCTTAAAAGTTTCTAAAGCCTTATAAAAAAACCATTTTCTACATATCTTGCAATCATTGCATTCCATGAGACAACATTTCTTTGAGGCATCATGTCAAATAGTTCATGTGCCTTGTTTATGCTTCCACACTTTGCATACATGTCTCATAGGCCAGTTGCAACTACAACATATGATGAAATTCCCATATCCTTTATGCTTTGATGGATGTCCATACCCTATTTTGAAGATACCATTTGGGCATAGATAAGGAGGATGTTGGCTAAGGTTGTGGAATTTGGCTTTACAATCGCCAATTGGATTTCATTGAAAGTTTCTCAAGCCTTATCAAAAAATCCATTTTGTACATATCTTGCAATCATTACATTCCATGAGACAACATTTCTTTGATCCATCATGTCAAATAGTTCATGTGTTTGTTCTATGCTTCCACACTTTGCATACATGTCTCATAGGGCAGTTGCAACTACAACATTTGACGAAATTCCCATATCCTTTATGCTTTGATGGATGTCCATACGTTGTTCCAAAGACCCCATTTGGGCATAGACAAGGAGGATGCTAGCTAAGGTTGTAGAATTTGTCTTTAGACTCACTAATTACCTTTTCTTGAAAGTTTCTAAAGCATTATCAAAAAATCCATTTTGTTCATATCTTGCAATCTTTGCATTCCATGAGACGACATTTCTTTGAGGAATCATGTCAAACAGTTCATGTACCTTGTCTATGCTTCCACACTTTGCATACATGTATCCTAGGGTAGTTGCAACTACAACATCCAATGAAATTCCCATATCCTTTATGCTTTGATGGATGCCCATATCCTATTCTAAAGGTTCCATTCTGGCATAGGCAAGGAGGATGCTAGCTAAGGTTGTGGAATTTGGATTTACACCCTTATAGACTTGGTATACTTTAAAGGAAGATGACATGAAAAGTGACAGGTTCTCAAAGATATATATAGTTAGTTAGTGAGGAATTAAATAAATCTACTCATTATAGAGTTAGTTTTAATACGAGCCAATGTTTTATTTGTTAAACTAATAAATTAAACACTGCCAAGGGAAATGGACATACACAAAATCTGAATGGGTTAAAGATTCATATTGATTAAAACTAGTCTATAGATAAATTATAAGGATTTTAATCATGAACCTAATAATATTATTAGTAGTATTTTAATCATGAACCTAATAACAAGAAATGGACGAAGTATAAAGTGACAAACTCAAGCATTAATGATTTTAATCATGAACCTATCCTCTAATTTTGGCTCTTGGTTCCAATTTATTGCATATGAGAATACTCCCTTTGTTTACTTCTAATGTCATAAATCTAGCCATTTTACTAAAAACTACCCTACCAAAAGTCTTAGTAAAAAGGAATTTATTCTAATAATCAATCAAAACAAGTAAGAAAAAATTAAATAGTCAATCAAAACAAGTAAAAAAAAGATCTCCTTCAAGTCACGTTTATCTTAGGGTTTGGTGAGTTGCCATTACCAACCAAGCCCTAGGTCTTCATGACACCATATTATCTTGATATTGGCAAGAAAACTTAATATACACCCTTGAATTCACTCATAATTCATAAATTTATCATGTCAACCTTTCTAAATGTCTAATATGAAGTCTAAAACAAGAAGATCCATGATACATTTAAGCTCTACCATGCATGAAGACTATTATGATAGTCAAGACAACACTTTAACCCTTTTTCCCTTTCGTAAATCATAATTGAAAAGTTAATATAAATCATAAAAAGTAAATATTATATAGCTTTATGCACCCTCCCACATGTGTGGGCCCAAGGTAAGGATTTTGGGCATGAAAAAGGGCTTTATAATAGTTTATAGGAAAAGGCATTCTTATAATGATAAACCCAACAAAGTCTAACATATTTTCATATAATTTAACACTTTTGAGGATTAAGGACCTCTTTTCCATACAGTTACCTATGTGGGCCCCATTAGTGATCTCATAACATTAGTGAAAGGTAATGGCCAAGTAGGTAATGGCCTCAAGTAGCATCCACCTGCCCACCCTGACGTGGTGGCATAGTCGGTTCGACCCCACGAGGTGGGAAGAAGAAAATATGCTTGTTGGCACCTTTTCACCACTCTCAAATGACACATTTTCCAAGAATACATACGTTGTTGGCACTGTCAAACAGTGTGGAGTTGACCAAAACTAAGACAGGGTAATGTAAACGGACCCGACATCCACCTGTAGGTCTAAATAGAACATTCGTAGGTGCCATAGATTGAGAGAAGGTAGACAAAAGTTTTTCAACTTTTTGCTCTTTGGGCTCCTTAGAGACTCCTAGTGCAATGTAGCCTAAAAAGACCAAGAGACATGGGAAACAAACCGAAGCCTCTAGTATCATCCACCTGCCCACCCTAACATGTTGGTGCAATCGGTTCAATCCCACAAGGTGGGAAGAAGAAAATATGCCTATTGGTACCTTTTCACTGCTCTCAAATGACACATTTTGCAAGAATGCATACATTGTTGGCACGGTCAAACAGTCTGGAGTTGACCAAAACTGAGACAAGGTATTGTAGAGGAACCCGACATCCACCTGTAGGTCCAGACAAAACATTCGTAGGTGCCATAGATCAAGAGAAAAGTTAGGTGAATTTTTTTTCAACTTTTTGCTCTTTGGGCTCTTCAGAGACTCCTAGTGCAACACAATCTAGAAAGATTGAGTGACCTAGGAAATGAATCGATGCCTCTAGTAGCATCCACTCACCCACCCTAATGTGCTGGCACAGTCAGTTCAGCCTCATGAGGTGGGAAGAAGAAAATATACCTGTTGGCACCTTTTCACTGCTCTTAAATGATGCATTTTATAGGAATACATACATTGTTGGCATGGTCAAACGGTCTAGAGTTGACCAAAACTGAGACAAGGTACTGTAGAGGGACCTGATGTCCACCTATAGATCTAGACAAAACATTCATAGGTGCCATAGATTGAGAGAAAAGGTAGACAAAAGTTTTTCAACTTTTTACTCTTTGGGTTCTTTAGAGACCCATGGTGCAACGTAGCCTGGAAAGATCAAGAGACCTAGGAAATGAACCGAGGCCTCTAGTAGCATCCACCCACCCACCCTGACATGTTGGTACAATCGGTTTGGCCTCACGAGGTGGGAAGAAAAAAATGTCTGTTGGCACCTTTTCACTACTCTCAAATGACGCATTTTGCAAGAATGCATACATTGTTGGCATGGTCAAATAGTCTAGAGTTGACCAAAAATGAGATAGGGTACTATATAGGGACCCAATGTCCACCTGTAGGTCTATATAGAACATTTGTAGGTGTCATAGATTAAGAGAAAAGGCAGGCAAAAGTTTTTCAACTTTTAAATCTTTAGGCTCTTTAGAGAATACTAGTGCAACGTAACCTGTAAGGATTGAGAGACCAAGGAAATGAACTGAGGCCTCTAGTAGCATCTACCCACCCACCTTGATGTGTTGGCATAGTTAGTTCAATCCCATGAGGTGGGAAGAAGAAAATATGCTTGTTGGCACCTTTTCACAGCTCTCAAATGATGCATTTTGACAGAATGCATACATTGTTGGCACGGTCAAATGATCTGGAGTTGACCAAAATTGAGATAGGGTACTATAGAGGGACCCAACATCCACCTATAGGTCTAGACATAACATTTATAGGTGCCATAGAACAAGAGAAAAGGTAGGTGAATGTTTTTCAACTTTTTGCTCTTTGGGCTCCTCAAAGACTCCTGGTGCAATGTAGCCTGGAAGGACCAAGAGACTTGGGGAATGAACCAAGGCCTCCCCTAGTGTTTACCTACCCACCCAAATGTTTTGGTGTAGTCAGTTCAGCCCCATGACACAAAGAATGAAAAATATGGCTCCTAGCAAGTTTCTATTGAATGTTAATGACACTTTTTGCAACATTTCATACATTGTCGCCATGGTCAAATGGTCAATTGGTGAATATCGGAGATTGGCCAAGTCAGAATTGGTGAATAAATTGCATCCAACATGGTGGTCAAATTGCCTAGATTTTACGTATTATTGATTGAATACATATCCATTCGCCATCGATTTATTTTATGAGAATCAATGAAGTAAGATTTTTGCCATAACAAACTACACGTTTCAAATGGGCTGACTAATATTTTTGCCTGAAATTTCAGAAGCAAGTACTAAATCACCTATATATTTGCTAATTCTATTAAAACAACATTGTGTATCAGGACACGTTTCGCCAACTCCAGCCGCTGCGCGTGAGGACCCATTTTGCCAACCCCATTACATGGGCACTACGTGTGAGGACCCATTTCGCCACTTAAAATTTACAAGTAGTTGATTATGATGGGCCATTTTGCCAATTTCCATTACACTTCCATGCTAATCGCAGGGCCATAGTCGCCTTTGAAATTACAATGTATGTAGTCTGTCGAGATTTGATTCACCGACACTTAAACATATTCCTTATATAATCATGCAAGATTCACCAAATCTTTTTAATATACCATATAGAATTCCCACGGAATTCACAAAATATGGATTGATATAAATACAATCAAAACTCTAATTTATTCTTACACATTTTGTTCAGTCCTAAACTTGTGAGCTCTTGATTTAGATTTCAGAAGTTGGAGTTGGCACCTTGAAGTTGATCGTAGGCAAAGTTACAAACTTACAACACATGCATTCTTGCATTAACGAATAGTAAGTCAGTGAAAACCTAAACTTAAAGGTGAGTAATCATTTCTTCATAGTATTAGTTTTAAGATTTCTTTATCTTTCTTCCATTCTTGATTCAATCTTAAAGAAGATATTTAGTAGGGAATGGGATCTATATTCTATGAGTATGTCCTTTAACAAGAAGACATTTTTTCTAGCTTTTATTCGAAGTGGGAGATCAAGATGTCGAGACGCAAGTGTGACAAGGGTAAGACTCCTCAGGGTGGTGAAGGGACTGGGAGGCCATCAAAATGCTGAAAAGGTGGAGGTAGTATACAGTCTTACTTTGGAACTGGCAATGTTTCTGATCCATCAAATCAAGATGGAGCTACAGTATCAACTCTTGCACCAAATAATAATGAAGAAGCCATTCACAATACCTCACCACCACCAGAAGGTGGGATTGCCATTGAGTCAAATGAGGATGACAATACCGTAGAAGATGTTCCAAGGGATACCCTGGTTAGCTAGAATGAGGATGGCAATACCATAGAAGATGTTCCAAGGGATACCCTAATTAGCCAGAATGAGGATGGCAATACTATAGAAGATGTTCCAAGGGATACCCTGGTTAGCCAGAATGAGGATGGCAATACCGCAGAAGATGTTCCAAGGGATACCCTGGTTAGCCAGACTGAGGATGGCAATACCATAGAAGATGTTCCAAGGGAAACCCTAGTTAGCTAGAATGAGGATGGCAATACCACAAAAGATGTTCCAAGGGATACCCTGGTTAGCCAGATTGAGATAATTGACTTGGATGAAAAAGAAAATGTTGGTGCTGTAGATGATGTTGGCAAGAAGAAAACAAAAGGCAAATCAAAAGATTCAAAAGGCAAATCAAAAGATTCAATAGGCAAATCAAAAGATTCAAAAGACAAATCAAAAGATTCAAAACTGGGGCAGGAGTGGGAAATGTCAAGGAATTTTCAGCTTGATTGGGTGTCAAAGTACCCATTCATTAAACCAGTAGAGAAAGTAAACAAATATGAACAACCAACAAAATGCAAGTGTGTGATTTGTAGTTGGAAATGTAAAAGAGACAAGAAATTGCAGCAAAAGCTTGACACTATAGAAAAGCATATAGGTAAAGTTTATGAAAAATAAATCATAGATGGAAAGGAAACATCAGTAGCAAGATGGAAATCAAAGGAAGAATGTCTTCATGTGAAGTATGCAGCAAAATATGATGAGCATAAGAAAAGAGTGACGAAGCTTGCTGCAAGTAGAGGTATAATCAAGGCTCAATTTGGAAAAGCAATGGAAGGAGCACAACTGGCAAAAACTATTTAGATGAGTGTTGTTTTTCATATTTTGTCCAGAAGGTGTCCTATGACAGACTACCCAGACTATAGTAATTTATTATTTTTTTTGAGTGTTCCTCACTATCCTAGCACACATTGGTTAATAAACGTTGGATGGGAATGGGCAAACTGTCTCGCTACGGTGGAAAAGCAAGATTTAAAGGAGAAAGTAAAAGAGTCAAACTTCATTGCATTATCTTTAGATGAAGTTACTGCGGTTGATAATACTTCTTGGGTCTGTATACATGTGTATACTATAAAAGAACATGTCCACTAAGCTCATCTACTCTATGTTCATAAAATGAAGGATAGTTCAACATCACAAAATCTATTTGAACTAGTTAAGAAGTCTTTGAATGAAATTACAGGTATGGATGACTTGACAATTGCCAAAAAGTTGGTGTGTGTAGGAGCTGATGGAGTTGTAGTAATGCAAGGTTAGAGGACTGGTCTTTGCACAAAATTACAAACTACTTGTGCACCATACATGCTTGCCATTCACTGGATGGACCACATAATGAATTTAGCATTTAAAATTGTAAGCAAGTTTCCTACAGTATCAAAAGTTGAAAATCTAGTCTGCGAGCTCCACGCATACTTTTGCCGAAGTCCTAAACGTTTTGTAGAATTTCAAAATTTTATTGAGGGAATAACAATAGGAAACAAGCTTCTTAAGGATGTTGATACCAGATGGATCTCCTTACATGGACTAGTGCAACATGTTCTTTCAGAATATCCATCCTTGATTGGAATAATGTACGAGCATCGCAACACAGTAGACAAAGCTCTTGACCTCTTACATAGGTTAAGCGATATAGATACACTCTTAACTTTGGCTAGTCTTCTCCCCATGCTGCATGAAATGAATAATCTTGTGAAGAAAGCCCAAGACAGAACTATGTATATCTATGAGTATACCAAACTACGTAGAATGACATGCATGGCCCTCGATAATCTATATTTAGATCTAACTTCTCAAAGCCCAAATTTTTATAGGTGGCAAATAATTACATATTTGAATCATCCTAAAAATTATTTAGAGTTTAATGCAAGCGGGGAGTTATGTGTCTTTGTGCATGGATTTGAGATACCAATGCACCATTGTAAGACAGTCAAGCGCTCTATCAGAGAAGTACCTGTTAGAAAGGAAGATTTTGATGGCATTTTTGAATCTGTTAGTAGTAATTTGAAGGAAATTGCAAGCAATCTTTCAACAGAGATTTATAATCGATTCCCTCGAGATGAAATACTTGATGCCATGTCTATTGTGTATCCTCAATTTTGGGTTCAAGGCCACCGAGATAGCCCAAGCTTTTTTCATCAAAAAGTAACTACCTTGACCGTATACTTTTCAAAAAGTGTAGAATGCAATGGACAGAAAATAGAAGGAATTATAGATGGAAATAAGCTTAAAGGACAATGTAGTCGGTTTGCAATAAGTATGATAGAACAGTTTAATGCCATAGAGAATCCCTTCGAAGCGGGATCAATAACAAAGGCCTAGGAAAACTTGGGTTAGAGTGAAATATTGTGTGATTCGATACCAAAATATTTCAAACTTGCTGATTTATGTCAAATAATGATATTAGGTTCGGTGGAAGATGAGGGAGTTTTCAGTGCAATGGGGTTTTTGAAATCAAAGATAAGAAACAAACTAGACAAGAATTTGGAAAATTGCTTGAGGGTGTTAGGAAATAAGTATAATGTCAAAAAATTTCCTTATGAAAGGGCACTTACAATCTGGAAGTCCATATGCGAAAGAAAAGGGTTGTGCAATACTTCAAGTTCAAACGCTGGTAGTGGTGGGACAAAGGACAGTGACACAATGACTAACGAATTTGACTTTGAGACTTAGTATCAAGACGAAGAAATGAAGACGAGACTCAGAATCAAGATGACTCTTTTTCTTTATCTGAATGTCAGTTTGAGGATCCTAACTCGATTTGGGAAATGGAAGTGAATTAGCAATTTTTTAGGTATTTATACTGCATTTCATGAATTATATTCCAAAACTGTAGTTGATGATATTTTATATTGTATTCCTTGAAATTGTGAATCAAATTGAATACATTAACATATTATTAATTATTTCATATTTTAATTGTGTCATACTGATAAGTTTTACATGTACTCAGTGATTCATCATTCAACTCAATGCTTAATATTTCCTTGCTAAAGTTGATTTGTGCATAAAACATAAAATTTACAGTAAAGTAGAACTTTGGTTTTTGATTTGATATGTGATTCTGCATCATTTTTCACAGTTTATGAATTATTTTGATCAGTGCTTTATCCGCAACTGAGTCATCCAAGTTCACACTTAAGCCATCAAACCCGCCAGTATTACTGGCCCCCTTGCCTTGTCTCATTGGCCACCGCTTGGTTGGGAACATTATGCCAGAAAAAAGTTAAGCTCTAAACACTAGTGAAGCTAGAGGGATAGCGGGCGGTCTCAATGGCATGTGAATAAAACATTTGAAATGGTAAATAACATTAGCTTAACATATTAACAATAGTAGGATATAGAACAATGAACATCAGCAATCATTGAATATGTATTTAGTAGTTGAAACCAGAGTTTATATTCAATTGATAAAATAAATAATACAGATAATTGAACATCAACACATTACTGAATTTGAATTTTCTATTGATTTTCAAATGAAGGAATACATAGAGGCAATGTAAAATCTTGCTCAAAGACAACTTTGCATAGAGATGAGTTGGAACTTGGAAACTCATATTATCAATATCAAATCATTCTAACAGCTTTTTTAGCAAATTCCACTGTTTAGGTGGTGGAATTGTCATTTCTTCTAGCTGATGTTGTCTGACTTGAATTTTTGTTAACAATGTATGATCAAATTTCAATTTGGATCCTAGTCTGATTTGAATGTTTTAGCCAAAGATACATTCAAGATTATCAGTTGTTTGATGAAATCCAAAAAGTTTGCCTCATCTGGGTTCTTAAGAAACCGGTCCAAATCAATCTTCCTTGCATCCTCCATCTTCTTTCTAAAATTATCCTTTCCAATGAATCGGTCATTTGTGTCAAAACCTTGTGGCAAACCAAGCTTTGTCAAGTTACTTACCTTTTCATCCTCCTTAATCTTTGTTGCAGCCTCAATCACAAATTCTGTTGTTTCACGCATTCTTGAACACTTTTGAATGATAGATGTCACCTTCATTGAGGCTTTAATCCGATTAGTAATGCCTTTCAAAATCAATTCATTGTCACTGGCTTTGTAGACTATTTCTAGAACTTGATTTGTAGTTGTCTCTTCTGCCTGTAGTTGCACATTTGTGTTGTCCATTAAATAATTGCTCAACTTATTATGATGTAGTCTCATGGCATCAATCAATTAAAGAAATTCACACAAATGATCAATCCTCTGCATTATTTCCTCCCAGATCTTTTGTTTCATGTGCCTCATTGTTTGTCTACAAAATTTAGTTAACTTTTTTTGAGAAGATTTTATTTCATTTTTGCTTCCATAAGCTCTGTGGCCAATGTTTCATTTTTTTGCATCTCTTTCTCCAATTTTTGTTCCCACTGTTCATTTGCTTTCCCAATGCTTTGTCTTAATTTTTCTAAAGTGGATTTTTCCTCATCATATTTCTTTTTGATCTCATCTAACCTTTGCTTCAGTCTATTCAATTCCACCTCTGTTTGTTTATCCTCTTTGCTTGTTGATGTAGAGGTAGATTTTTTATTCTTTTTTCTAATTCATTGCTCTTGTTATCTGCTACTTTCCTCTTTGCTTTCTCATTTGCTAAGTCTACCTGTAATTTTTCTATTTGATTCTGAAACTTTTTTTTTCTCTCTATCATGCTTTAAGAATGGTGTGTACACCAATTCATTGTTCTTCTTTGATATATTAATTTTGTCAGTATTTTTTAATCCAGAAAAATCAAATTGCAAACTACTCACCTGAAATTCAGATCAATCCATCTAATTTTCTGGTTTATTTTGAACTATGGGAACAACAATTGTGTACTCCATGATTTTTGTATTTGTGTCAAATGTGGGTAATATCATGGTTGTTGCAGGATCTGAAGTTACAACAGACACACTCTCCATCAATTGTTTCTTTTCCTTTTTATACAATTTTGATTTCTTTTTAAACTCTTGAATGTAATCAAAACTCGGGGATGCAAGAATAAGGGTATGCTTGAATGGTGAAGGAATATGATTACTTGCAATTTCTGTTATAGCCACACTAACTGGGGGAGTGCCTAGAAATAATTCCTTTGTAGTGGAATTGATAGTTGGACTTGGACCTGTCATAATCCTTTATCTCTTCTATATCCCTTGATCACTGAGTGTTAGTGTGGTATCTTGTATTGGTGTCCTCTTGTGTGTAATTTGTTGTTGGCCCTATTGTTGTAGCACATGTCGACTAAGTTCTCCACCAGTGGCAGTGCCAGTCTCACTAGGCTCTCCACCATGGGCATGCCCAAGTTGTGATTGCATCTGACCATGGGGATTAGGATTTGAAGTTGTAACATATTCAATTCTTTTAGTTCTACTTGTATGACCTTGGCGTATTTTATCAGTTGATTTAGCTCCAATGTCTCATTTATCAAATGGTTTTCTGGCAGTGGCGACTACATCTATTGGGGTCCAAATGCCTTGTCCTTGGACCCCAAACCACCACCTCGATAACCCAACTTTTCAGCTATGACTTCTCTTGAAGTATATGATTTTTTTGTGCCCTAACTTAAACCAGGGTTGAAATTGCTTTGTTCATCCCTATCATCATCAGGTTCATCATCACTATCAGTTTCAGTTTCTTCATCTTCACATTCATTGGGATGCTCCATATTCCATAATTTGCTAAACTCTTCATCTTCATCAATTTCTCCATAGTCTGCATTAGTTCTTAGTTCACCTAGCTCCTTCCTCATAGACAAAAATGCAGTAATTTTTTATCATGACCAATATTTTTTTTTAAAAGACTCATTTAGAGAATCTGGCATTTTTTCTCTAATAGATGGTTTATCACTTTTTCTATAAAAATTGTTGTACCTCCTGATTTCATTCTCTGTTGGTGCTCCTATAATTTGGACTTGGTTCAATGCCATAATTTATACTGACAACTGTTCAAAAGAAATACCTTTCTTAGCCGTAGTTTTCTCCATTGCTATTTTGACCTCATCCCAGGAATCCTTGTTTTTAAATTTTTCAAGCAAGGGTTTAGTTTGATGTTGAATTCTACTTGCAGCATTCCTATTGGCCACAATCATTGTTTTAATGGTGTCACATGGATCATACTGCCAGTGACAGATGACATCAAAATTAAAAAATTTCAAAAGATCTTGTGCCACCTTAAATTCTTTTCTCTCAAATGTGAACCCTCCACATGAAAAAGGTAAAGAAGGAAATAAGGTCTTCTTTTGCTGACCGGCAAAGTGTAGTTCATCAGTATTCTGCATCTACCTTACATATTCCAATGCAAAAACCCTTTTTGTCACATGTATTGGGAGTTTGTATGGCTCTACTCGTGATCCATAAAATCTTAGCACAATATATTCTTCCAGTAAGTACCAATCAGCCAATTGTATTTCTTTTCCTAGTCGAATGAAATCTCTACATGATATAGGCAATCTAGGCATTGGACTATTTGTAATTGCTTGATGCAATGGAGCCAAAAAGTAGTCTACAAAATGATTGTAGTTCCTTCAAGAATCATGCATCCTTATCTTAGTGATCTAATCATATACTAGAGCCATTTTATTTTCCTCAGCATTACTATAGGGTTGAACCTGAAGCTTGTTGGTTTGAAACATTCCACTAAATTTGAATAGAAAAAAATAGCACAAGTAGGTTGTGAACCTAAATGTCTTGGTGGAACCTGCTTTAATCATTAAAAATTGTTTATGCATGGATTCTACAATGTGCTCAATAAATTTATATTTGACATGTACACCAATACCATAATGAATATTATATACCATTTCAAGGAGGCTTGCATCCACTTCCCAATTGCTATCCAGTCCGAGGCAAAATGCTAGCATGGAAATAGTATCCTGAGCCCATGATTTAAAAAATTTCAAAGGATAAGGAGGCTTATGGTTATCTTTCAAGTTATTTTTTTCTTGAACTATTTTATTTAGGAAAGCTTCTTTGCCCTTTTCATCTGTTGCTTCATAATCACTAGCAAGCTTTTCTAGGTTAACGTGGATGTCTCCAAATTCTTCGATTGTAAACCCCAATACTTTTTCAAATTCTTCTGCATTAATGGATAAAATTTCTTCTTTGGTATCTTTATTTACAATTGCTCTTTTGTTACGATCATAATTGTGGGCACAGACCATGATAAATTCTGGGCAAGGGAAAACCTCATGTAACATCATGCACCCTAATCTAGTTACCCATGGTGCATTGATACTATCAACTTTCTTTTTATTTTTCTTGGCAACCTTATTCTCACATAAAAATCTAAGTTCTGAGGTAAATTTACCAAACATGTTAGGATCATAAATATCATGGTATTCATCAGTCAAACCTGAGGTTTTAAGCAATTTAGAATAATCTATTGTTCTATCCGTACTTGCTCTGCCTTTCCCAAAAACTTTGTCTGGTCTACTAGTGGTGGTAGACATGCTTATACAGTGTGAAAATGTGAATTCCCTCTTAAGTCCTCCTTAATTTTTCTTAAGTTTTTCAACCCTAAACACAAAGTTTGAGAAAATAAATTTTTAAGAAAAAAGTTTGACAAAATAAGATTTTAAGAAACGATGAAATGTAGCCTAGGGATTCTATGTTTTGACTTACCGGCTATGTTGGAAATGGCATTGCAATGAGCAATATGAAATCTCCCCATGTTCTGACCCTCTTGACTCACTTAAAAATAAAATCACTTAGCAGTAAAAAGTAGAAACTAGAAAGTTTACTTTTTTTATAAAGTGATTTTTTTAGTGAATGAAACATCAAGTCAACGTGTTGCTTCCAAACTACGCAATTAGTACATGTCTGACAGCTGTCCTGCATTGACAGCTCACATGAATTTCTAAACCATTGATCTTTGTAAATCTAACGGTTATAGGGTGATTTCAGAGATTTAAGTTCGCAAGCCTAGCGTTCTATGCATTTCATTCCAGAATGCAACTACAACCATCTATCAAATTGTTCATCCAATGGTCTGGGTCAAGTAATTTATGATATAAACAATAAACATAATTTACATCAGCAAAATGAGTATTCACACTTATCATTTAATTACAGTCACACTTATCATTTAATTACATTCTATTTAATATTAATAAAAAATTTATTCACAGTTTTTGGTCTCATGGACGTCAATAAAAACTTTCATTCATTCATTCATTGATATTAATTCAAAAAATTGTTACAACTGGGGGATAGCTACGTCCATGGCATATCATTATGTTACAAAAAATTCCCATACATATTCTTTCCCATGATAATATAATATATTACATCAATATTACATAGCAAAAATCAAAAGTTCAAAACACTTGGCGACTGGCTAAGGGAAACCATCAAAATTCCTATTTCCACTAGGTCTACGAAGCGCAACACCCATTCCGCATTCGGCTCCATGTTGACACCTCAAGAGCACCTTAAAAAATTTAGATCGATGGTGGCCCAATGATGGTGGCGAGTGAGAGCCCCATCTGTCATGTTGAGTAGAAAGGGAAACTATTGAATCCCCACACCCATCTCTCCCCCAAATAACACCATTGATAGGTCAGAAGATTGCGGAATCCCCACACCCATCTTTGACCCAACAGCCACCTCAAAATTATTACCCAGAAAAACTACCTTGAAAATATCTCGCAACAGAATGAGAATATCTATCTTCACAACTCTAAGGTCCAGCAATGACGCCAAGAACCAAGAGGCTATATCGAAATTCACTCTGTATCTTTTCCTATCTATTAAAAAGTTCCTCCCAAGCACTATTTTAACGGCTTCGAACTCCAAGAAGTGCAAATGGACAATTCTATGAGCTCGTTCATTATAGCTCTAAGCCTCGAGTCTGTGATGTAACCCAAGAAAGCAATTTGCCTTCGCAGTGCTATAAGGCAAATTGGCATATCCATTTTCTTTGTTAAGCAGCAAGATAGCTTCAAACTTTGGTATGACTATGAGGCGTTGTTGGGCTCCATTAAATAGAGCCAGGCTTCATTAATGGCGCTTGGCTTCAAAGATTTGGGATATCTTTCCAAGCGTGCCAATATTTAAGTGATATGATATATCTTTTCAAGTGAATTTAAGTGAATTTAATCTGCATGCAAATATTTATACTTGATTTGACATAAGTAATAAGTATATAGATAATACTTAATAGTGTTTCCAAACTATGTTCCACGTAGTCATACGTCGTATGCAATCCATGACACATGTCACCAATTTTGAATTAACAAGAGCACAATATTTGTAAATTGATGTGTAAGATCCGACCAAATTTATATACAATAAAGTTTAAACTTTTAACTAATAATAAATACTATAAAAAGAGGGAGTAATTCTTTTTGTTCTAATTTCAACAAAAGTCATCTCAAATCAAATATATTCAATAAATGAATAATACAATAATCATCAAAATATTATGAGCCTTTCCATACAAAATAACTCTATCTAATTTTGAGGTATGTTGAAATATGGCCAAATGGGTATCCTAAACATGTTTCCTTTCCTAGAGATTAGGTTTGCATCAAGAGTTATGCCAATTTTGCCTTTTTGAAAGGCTATAAGGAAGACCAAGGGTTTGTGAAGAAAAACCCACATTTTGATGACCAAAGGCATTTGTTTAAGGTTGTTTTGAGTTTGATTACACCTGCTCTGCATCAAATTGGTTCTAAAACTACTCCTAAATCCTAAAAGTTTATGAATAACATTTTGATTTTTGTTTTGTATTTGGATGCAAGACTAGGATCTTGGGTCATAACCTCAATACTAGAATAGACCAGTGGTTATCTTGGGGTTTGGAGTCAACAGACATACATATGTGAATGCTTACCATAAACTTTAAATCAATAATTAGATTTCAAGGAGATTTTCTGGTATCTTCCTTACAAATACTTCTCAAGATTGAGTATTTAGTCACCTGTGCTTACAGATATCCTTGTTTTAATATATTTTTTCCCAATGCTTAACCCAGAACATTTAATTTGTTCCTTGAACAAAAGTTTTAAGTAGAAGATTAAACATTCAACATAGAGAGCCCATGTTCCAGAATCCTAAATAACCCTTAGCTATTTAGATTCAGAAGAAGAACACACACAACTTGGAGACAGATAACCAAATACATGCAACAAAGCATTACTCATTTAAAAATAACATGAAACTAGTAAATTTATGCCACCCAGCAAGACTGTATCTTATTATTCCTCCAAAATTTGCCAAGTCTTCAACAACCAACCCTATGAAATGAGCAAGATAGTTCCTTTATAGATCAAGAATGTGCTCTCAGCATTGAATACATTGTACCTCAAATTGTTACAGATACAAAGAACAAAATCTTGTCAATCCTTAGATCCATATCTGTCCTTCCACTCACCGTATGTCTCCTCTGCCAGCCAAGGGAATGAAAGTATTTTTGCAATCTTGCCATTATGGCTGACATACCTGGCATTCGGGATACTTTTTACTTAGTTACAGAACATATCAAAACTCCTTTTAAGAGTGTGCAGTTTGTCCAACGATAAGCTCAGTACTTGCATAGTTGGATCACTTGCAATTGCATCACAACAAGTGGGAATTAATTGATAAATATTGTCTACCATCTCCTTTCTCCACTTGTCCAAGTCTTTTGTTTTGCCATCACCCTCCAAGATGGGAGGTGACCACTTAGTGTCCAACCTTTCAAAACCCTGCAACTTCTCTTTCACAACTAAATCAAATTTCAACTGGAAACTTGCCACATCCTGAAAATACTTCAACATGTTAAACATTGGCTATAGTTCAGGAGGTGCATTGGTATCATACCTGGGACACCTCAGAAATTGTTTGACTTGTCTAGTTCTATGCAACCATTTTATTTTTAAGCTCAATAGTCTTTGTTTGTCAGACTCATGCTTCTCATAGGCTGGTCTCAACTGTGAGTAGGATTTCCAAGTCTCCTCAACTCTAGTCAAAATGTTTGTGACCCTGTTCTTGATCAAGTTGGTGACTACCTCTTTAACCTTGTTATCCTTTTCCTCCTTCAATCTCCTATTATCCTCTTTCAACTCTCTAATCTCTGCAAGGAGAGGCTCTATATCCACTAGAAAAGATTCTGCAGTTGGGATCATAGGAGGAGGGGTTGAAGTACTGGCTCCCAATGATAGTTGCTGCTTCAACTTATTTATCTCTGCAACTGCCTGAGAATAATCAAGTTGTAGTTGATTGTAATCCTTTTGCAATTTGTTAGCAGTTGCTTCTACAAATTGTGCAGTCTATACATTTAGGCTTGCAGCCTAAGGAGTGGGCGTATCAGATACTCTTTTTATTATTACATCCCCTATTAGCTCTCCTAATTCAACCCTAGGCTTTTTGTTGTTTGGGGCTAGAGCCCATATTGCCAATGTTTCAAATTTAGGGTTGAAGGCTACACTAGAGAGGGTCTTTTTAATCTGTTGCCCTATCACATCTAAATCATCTCTGGTGATTGTATTAAATGCAATGGCATCTGATAGAGTTCAGTGAGGGAGAAGCAGAATATTACTTTTTGCCACTAGTGCTTTCCCTTCCTATGGAGTCATTGCACTTATAGACTGATGTACTTCTTTTAGGACCCCCTAAGTAATAGCATCATACTCATTTGGGTCTGCTCCAGCCTTGGCATCTTCAATTTTCTTTTGAAATTCCTCACTCCTCACTTTCAAAACATAGCTCCTAAATTCAGGAGTGTTGACAAATTCATCATCCTCCATAAACTTGTCACATGCCATCACGCTAACATCTTCAATATCAACAGTAGGGTTCCTCATTACTCTCACTGCCCTATTCTCTGGGGATGAATAAGGTCTCAGTCTATCGGGTGAATGAGGGCAAGTTTCTTTGCATATTCCTCCTCCCCCTCTAGGTTAACCACCTCTATCTGCTATGGGTTCTCCAAATTGATAATCTTGGCCCTTTTGGCAGGGGAGGGGCCAACTGATTCCCTCTTTACATCATACTCTCTACTTGAGTTGCTAGGCTCATAAGCATATATTTGTTCTCCTGTAGGGGCAGGGGCAATCAAATGTTCTGCATTATCCAGCAACATTTTCTCAATTCTCTTGATTGGGTCTTGCACTTCTGCAAATGCACCCAGATATGCAGGATTCATGTTTATCTTAATCTTTTCACTAGCCATGATAGTATCCCACTTGATCCTCAAGCGGTGGACATCATTCATTGTAAAACAATTCCTAGCAATGTCCTCATTGTAATCCACTTGATGAAAGTACTTGAGCCTTCCCTTGCTGACTCTGGTTTTGTTGATGAAGTCCTCAGGGTCAAAATACCTTGGCTGTTCCAAATACATTCCAAAACATTGCATAACTGAATAAATTTGGTCCAACCCACTCTTATTAGGGATCAAGAAATCACAAAATTTGATGGAAGAAGGCAAGAATGAACCTTTCTTGCAATTCCTAAAGTGCTCCTTGTCAGAATCATTTAATTGCCTTATAACTTCTAAAAATGCCACCCTCTTTGGCACATATTTGGGCAATATGTGAGGTGCAGTCTGGCATCCATCGACCCTTATGCAAGTAGTATGCTCATTATAGAACCAATCACCCCAATTGTGATAAATTCCAAAGTGGAGAATCCTGTCCAAAGGTCATAAGAAATCCAATACATCAGGATGCAGCCTTTCACCCTCTGGCTCCAAAAATCTAAGGATTCTCCTCACAAAATATTCTTCAAAGATGACATAATCTGTTGTGACACAGTGCATATCCAGCATACATGTCCATACTTGCACTAGCAGCTTGTTCCCTTGAGCATCTGAAACCTTGACATGCCACTAGTAGAAAAACATAAATAAATGACTAAAAAAACTACCAAAAATTGGTCATGTGATCAGTAGTTTGGTCACGTGACCATTGGTAGTTTATTGCCGGTCATTTACTCTCGTGACCAAATTTATGACTAAACAAATTTTAGTCATCAATTTGGTAGTATATTTAGTCATTGATTGTAATTAACTGGTCATTTATTTAGTCATTGTAATCATTAATTTGGTAGTATATTTAGTCATTAATTTGGTAGTATATTTAGTCATCAATTTGGTAGTATATTTAGTCATCAATTTGGTAATATATTTAGTAATTAATTTAGTCATTGATTGTTGTTAACTGATCATTTATTTAGTCATGATATGAATAATTTATTAAATACCATAAATTTTATAATGCAGAAAAAACATATCATTAAATTTGAATTAAAACATAAAAGCATATAAAAAAATTACATATACGAACAAGCTACAACATGCTAGAATTAAAAGATTGATTCAACATCATGATAAAGAAAGGTAATCTGCAATAAAAATATAATGCAAGGGGTATGTTACTTGTGACCTTTAAAATATTTACATTTGCATCTCCTATTCCTTTCAAGTTGACTCCATGTACAATAGATAGTGAGTGAATCCGCCCAATGCCCACAGGTACACCATCAAATGGATCCAACACCCTAAATTTATCCCCTTCTTGGAGTTTATTAGTACATTTCTAGAAAAACAAAAAAATACACATTATATTGAAATACATAATAATTATTACATAGGTAATTATTACCCTTATTTACATAATAAAACAACCATTACTTACTTGAATAGTACTTACTTGCATGTGTGTTAAAACAACAATGACTACCGTGAAAGACACAAAAACAATAAATAGCATTCACCTCAATTACAGCACCAGTACTGCTACTCTGAATATCATGCAGATTCTCGTCAAGACATTCAACATAATCACTATCATCATTGTCCTCAAGTTGTGCAGCTTTGTAGAGAGCTCTATTGACAGGGCCTTTTTTTTTTTCATTTTGCTTTCATATAATTTCTTTGCATGCGGTTTAATCATCATGCAAAAATTAATATAAGTCAAGTAAAGAATGCAAAAACTATAAATTTTTGTTCAAAATAACATTTTTCTTCCACTCTTAAATGACTAAATCAAGGTATGTTATGAGATTCTTCCTTTATTGTAAGCAATAGATTCTAGTTTATAGGAGGATTGTTATAGTCATGAGAATGAGTATAAGTCTTTCCACTACCGAAAAACTTGACAACCCAATACATTTGCATTGAAAAACTAGCCAAAGAGCACAACAAAAAGAACCTGATATTTAGGAAAAACCAACACAATCACAAGTACAATTTCCCTGTAGTTAAATACCAACTCAAGTAAGGCTACGACACTTTCCTACCCAAATAGAAACATAATAGTCAAATTGGAACTTGCTTGTTTGACCATATGCAAAGCAAGTAGCATTTCTTCGCTGAAAAATAGTTGGAACAATTGGCTCCACAGTAACTTGATAAACCTGGCCATGACAATCATTAAGAAACCCAAAAATACACATCTACATAAAACACAGGATCTCCATAGTCTCCAAGGCAACACTATTTTCAAACTCTTAAAACCAGAAAAATAAGTTATTAGTCTATCAAAAATGTAAACACAGGAGACAATTATGAACATGCTAAAAGAAATACAATAATGCTACAGTTTTCTTTTGGAATGTCTAGGTACCAGTGTAACTAAAAGTTGTTATATTGATGCAAAACTTTAAATATTATAGCAGTTAAAACAAAAAACTTACTTCATCATTTGTGACATGATCATCTAAAATAGCATCAAACACGAAGTCATGTTTCTCCACATATACTGTCAAATCCACCTACATATCAGAACATCTGTCAGTAGACTTAAAGGATCTTCTCATTTACAATTTAGAATGATTTCCTAAACCAAACAATTTTGACAAATATCTTAATATGTTCTCAACCAAACAACATTCCTCTATTTACCCAGTAATTGGATTGGAAGTACTATACATATCTAAAACCATGATATCATTTACGTAAGGACAGTAGTCTGACAAATCCCATTTATCAAATATCTACTATAAGCTTAGTCCCATTTATCTTCATTAAAGAAAATCAAACCATTTATCCAATTTTAAAATAGATAACATATGTAAGGAAATAGGAAGTATAATGGGACTAAGTCCGCTCTAAAAACTGACAATAGCAGTGAGTAGGAAGTTCGATGTGACTCAAGCTATTGCTATCAAAGGTGTGATCCGTGGGGAGAGCCACATACTTTTCACTTTCAGAACACTTCCCATAAATATCTTATTAGCTTGGACATCAAACTACACTAGCAGACAACCTGAAAAGTGTTGTTAAATTTGACAAACAAAAAATTGTTGGGTGGAGCTCCCAAAGACATTGAAATAATTGAGTATTTAATAAAAATTAGGACGTGGAAAGACTATTCTGGCCCCCCTAAGATAGGGCACAAAATCACAGATGCGACAATACCATCAATCCAATACTATTGGGACAGGAACAATTCAGTATAGTTTCTTGGTACATAAGGCTTCACCATCCCTTTCGTTGTATGTATTTATAGGACTGCTCTTTTCTACAACAATATTGAAACAATCTGCAACTTGGACTTTAATGTTAACAATGACAATATAAGTTTTACCATCTCTATTTAATTCCTAATTGCCGTATAAAGGAGAAAATATATATAACTCTTATACACTGACATTCAAAACAAAAAAGATACCAGATAATATAAATGATATAAAAGGCACTAGCCTTACAAATGCTATTTCTAATGAATTGAAGCACAAGTTATAAGTGATAAAAAACAAAGAGCCTACTAAGAGAAGTCTTTCCCATAATATGCTATACATATGTTAAAACCATCGCATAAAACAAATGGTTGTTTCTAAAACCAAACAATTTTTTTTGTATAATAATATAATGCATACCATAAAAGTCATGCAATAGAAACATCCTAGGAATGATGAGCTAAACCTTTAATTTGGGCTCGTGAACAGTCAAACATGAAGTATCATTAACAGTGACAATATCTTCTTCCTTCTTAGCTATCTCCTTTTTATTCAGAGGCCTCTTCCGAACTTGCAGACACATGGCCAAAGTCAAGGAACACATTTTCATTAAGTTCAGGTAAAATATGATTTTGAGAAAATGGTGATCAGCCTAAGCCTCTCAGGGAGAATTTCTATCCAATCAGAAAGTTTTGAAACATAACAAGCATTAAGCAAAGACAAATGATAGTAAAATTTACACCTTTTTGCACAACCTATCTGAAATAAAATATTCTGAAATAAGTGTACTAAATGTTATGGAATTTATTATAAATAAATTTCTTTATGTTTGAACATATTATTATAGAAAATTTTGGATCGTAGAAAATCACAATGCAATAGACAACAATTGATTTACGTTGTAGCAGAAACAATGTAATGTGGAAGTCAAAAACAAAAATTAACGATACCCTTTCAAGAGTGACAGACTTGACAAGTATCAGATAGATTTTATTTTTCTTTCATTTTACTATTTTTAGGGCATATGGAACGTGCATAAGATCCTTGGCTAGCCCAGGAAATATTATAGTCAAAGAGTGACATTTTCACGGTGCATATATCCAAGGCAGAACAACAAAAACCATATTCTAGTTGCTTATAGAGAGTGGCAAGAGCCACTTAGTTATCTTGCCCAATTTTTTAAAGTTCCTGGACCATACTACAATATGTTTTGCAACTTATAATTGAAAAAACTCTAAATAACAACTAAAATCTTAAAGAAATGTACATCACACACATGGTTCTTCTGCCTAAGAAGGCAATAGCATATGTACATGCATTGGCATATCAAAGATTACTTTTCAATTCATTGAATTTAAATGCTTTTGGCAAAAAATTTGTTCACATAGTTTTCTGCCATAAGCATTCAAATTCAGCTATTATGGACTTTGGGAATATCTTGACTATTATTCTAAATTTGTTGTTAAAGGATTGACAGAATCTTCACAGCACACTCATCACCATTGCATTAATACTCAAGACAGATAAAACACAAATTACAGCTAAAGCATTAAATCAATGTGAATGGATGTTAAAAATACAAACATTACTACAATTTGGATTTGACTGCCAATTAATAGAATGTGTCTTTAGGAGTAATTCCATAGACACATTCTCCACTTTGGCTAATGTCTCTTGTAAAAGTGTATTTCATTCATTAGAGAGCAATATTATGATATCATTGATTTGTAATGATTTTCTATGTCCAGTTGCACTAATATAAACCACTTTGACATATCTTTAATATTTGACAATAGATAATGAATTATCAATTGTCAGTTGTGTTCTGAATTTGATTGTGTACCAGTACATTTTATGCAAATTATGGCTATTTTATATATAATTTTTAACTATATATATATATCACCATAACCAGATGAAATTTTTCCCTAAAATAATATAATACTTGCAACAAAAACATATCTTTAGATAGCAACGCTTCTTCCTGTGTGAGGCAATTGCACTCCAACTTTATAACCTCCAAAAACTGCATGCACATGCAAGCCAACAAAAAAAATAATTGAGTCAACTTGTAGGAGTATTTATATATATCATAACCACAAAATTGTTCATTAAAATTAAACAATAACACAAGCAATCAATATTCATTTACCTCTTCATGTTCCATGTTATGGGCTAAGGGAAGGATGACAGGTGACCACCTCCAAAACCACCTATTCACAAAGTAGGAACACCACAAGGACTTGCCTTCAAAGAAGCTGCAGAATAGGCATCAATATTACTATTTGCCCATTCTGATCGATGCTCTCGCAAGAATCGAACAAGTAATGGAGGCACATTCTGCAGATCCAAGGTGAGCAATCAAGACATGATTATAGTTGATCTCTTGAGCAGAAATAGTGAAAAGGAAACAATGGTTATTGGATTGAACCTACAGTAGCATGGATGCCTTGGCACTGAGGACACAACCTCCAAAAGCAGGAAGTCCATCAGGGGAAGCAAGATGTGAACCCAAAAGTTTGCTTGGAGAATAATTGATGAGAATGGTTACATCATCTACCTCATCACTTCCCATCAAAGACCAACCATCATCTACAAAGGCATTAACAGCCTCATTGAAGCCCTGTCATCCAAGAAATAGTTAATCAAACAGTTCTATATATGGTCTCCACGTTCAGTAGTAAATCCATTGCCCAGGCCAAAAATAGATGTTCTTTATTGTGGCCAATCAATGCATTCTTTGTAATCCAATTGGGTCCCACCAAGAAGCGAACTAGCAAGAAGACTGGTCAAAGATCGCCATGTTGAAGGGATAGTGTTTTAGCTTCCACCGATAAGGTTAAGTCATGCCGAACTGAAGACATCGAGGAATCGAAGAGACCCCAAATTTAGTCATTCCGAAGTTGCACGGTCCCGCCGATAAGATGGACCCACCACAACTTCACTGCCAAGGGTTCAAACAAGCTAGCAGTTAGGAGACAACTGGTATCGGCAAGTCGAAGAGACTTCCAACCCAGTCACAACGACATCACCAAGTCCCATTGATAAGGGTTTAACACTCTTATCGCTATGTCGAAGAGACCACGTTTGGAGTCAGGCCGATATGGCAAGGTCCCACCGATGGAGGATATTGGGATATCAAGGGGACACCAAATGGACTCCCACTGATATGCAGATCTCCTGCCGACGTTGTTTCCTTCCCGCCATTGAACTTCAAAGCACATCCATTAATGTTTTAAGTTAATGCAATTGGCAGGTGCTGACCCAGACTCTAGGATCTTGGCTAGCATCTCCCATCTCAAGCTTTGGTGCCTTGGAACAGGTTTTTAATCCATAGAATAATATAAAATAAATCAATTCATAAAATAAATTCAAATATAAATTCATAAAATAATATGAATTCATAAAATAAATTTATAAAAAATTCATAATAAAATGATTGCAGGATATGCACACAATGGATTTGTTGAAAAGGCTTTAGAAATTTTAAAGCAAATGCAATTGGCTGGTGTAAAGCCAAATTCCACAACCTTTGCCAGCATCCTCCTTGCCTTTGTCAAAATGGGAGCTTTGGAATAGGGTATGGACATCCATCAAAACATAAAGGATAGAGGAATTTTGTCAGAGGTTGTAGTTGCAACTGCCCTGTTAGATATGTATGCAAAATGTGAAAGCATAGACAAGGCACGTGAACTATTTGACATAATGCCTCAAAGAAATGTGGTCTCATGGACTGCAATGATTGCAGGATATGCACAAAATGGATTTGTTGAAAAGGCTTTACAAATTTTAAAGCAAATGCAATTGGTTGGTCTAAAGCCAAATTCCACAACCTTTTCCAGCATCCTCCCTGCCTGTGTCAAAATGGGAGCTTTGGAATAGGTATGGACATCCATCAAAACATAAAGGATAGAGGAATTTTGTCAGATGCTGTAGTTGCAACTGCCCTGTTAGACATGTATGCAAAATGTGGAAGCATAGACAAGGCACGTGAACTATTTGACATAATGCCTCAAAGAAATGTGGTCTCATGGACTGCAATGATTGCAGGATATGCACAAACTGGATTTGTTGAAAAGGCTTTAGAAATTTTAAAGCAAATGCAATTGGTTGGTTTAAAACCAAATTCCACAACCTTTTCCAGCATCCTCCCTGCCCGTGTCAAAATGGGAGCTTTGGAATAGGTATGGACATCCATCAAAACATAAAGGATAGAGGAATTTTGTCAGATGCTGTAGTTGCAACTGTCCTGTTAGACATGTATGCAAAATGTGGAAGCATAGACAAGGCATGTGAACTGTTTGACAGAATGCCTCAAAGAAATGCAGCGGTGAAATGAGGGGATGACGGGGGACGGCAAGGGATGTTTCCCTGACGTCTCCCCGTCTCGAGGACGACTGTTTCGAGAGGGGGACACGTCCCAGTAGAACTATGATTCAAACCAATATCTGATTTTGAGATGTTTCGTACCCAAAATCAGCCTCTAAACAAAACAAAGTGATTTGGTAACTTAGCTTTACCGCATAAGTTCGTTCCAAATGGTTCCCAACTACACGCTACCAAGATACACGTTTCATCCAGCATTCAGTTTTGTGCCACCTTGTGGCCACCACAGATCACTCCTAAGGGTAAGGCTCACTATATAAGCAGCACTCATGATTATTTGAAATCAGCTAAGAGTTAGAAGTTATGATATAGATGATGTAGATCAAATTAAGATCGTAATTTGAGGCTCAGGCTCATAGTTCGATGGCAGAACAAGAGCTTGCATTGTATTATCACGTGAGAATTCTATAATTTGCACATATTTGTGTCCATATATCTTTGATGGCTGAGGACATTGTAAGCCCACTGTGACAAACTGTAACATATTTCATGACCGTGAATCACTAAGATCTATTTCTGTTGTTCGTTGTCACAATTGAGTTCCGCTGTCTGTATTTATGTATTTGGATAAATGGTTGGAAAATCCTTAATTGGACTCTCCAGCCATGGCTGCATCAAGGTCATACATCAATAAATAATAAACAAAATGCATCTATGCCAAAAATATTTACTTTCCAGTACCTTTTTTGATAGGCTATTTTTGGTACTGAAAAACATATGAATTTCAGTTGATGCCTTTGGTAAAAACATAAGATGTGGCAGCTAACATCTAGCAAGTGAGAAAGGGCTTCAATTTTTTGAACACTCGTCACTGCTAGAGTTATTTGCACAAACAAGAAAATTCCTAACACATATCTCTACATCTCAGCAAACTTGGTTCCGAGGATGGATGTCTGATGCACAAAAAGCCTCTACTCTAGTATCTACACCCATTATGTAGTACTTAGCACTTTATAAACTGGTGACTATAAACCCCACACAAGCATTATATGCAACATTAGCTGTCCACAATTAGATAGTTGCATCATGAGAATAAAATAGTTTATACATTTTAACAAAGTGGCATATTGACAACACAACAGTACGCATGCACACCATACGAGGAAATTAACCAAATTGAAAAAGAGCACAAATCAGAACAACATACATACAAGTCTGATTGGAGGTTCTGAAAAAGAAGCAAGGACATTCCCATCTGGAATATGCCCAAATAGAATAGGATGTCCCAGTCCCATAACTGTAGACACATGACTATAATGCATCATCTCAGAAGTCCCTACAGAGAGAAGCCAGCCACACGCCTCAAAACATTTTAAAATAAAAGAGTTCAAAAGGTTAAAAATAAAAAGGTATGACCTAAATTCATTAAAACTATCCCTAAGCAAGGGAAAAAAAATGCTCACCATGGATTCATAATTTCATTGGAAGGTGACTTCTTTCAATCTTTTGGATGAGCAAATTTTCATTTTGTTAATTCAGGAGTTAGGACTCTATATCTGTTTCAGAGAGATGTAATTGTGAACTTTGTTTTGGTTCATGACAATAACAAAAACTAGAAAGAAAGGGGAAGAAAATTCTTACGTAACCGAGAATAAGTTTCTTTCTTTCCCTTACTCAAAATTTCATAATCGAAGCACATTCCAAAATCAATTTTGCCCTCCTGATAAAATCTTTTCACCACCTAGCACCTTGTGGATGATTCTCAAGGGACATTTTGTTGAAAATGACTTGCCATGCCTAAAAATTCACCACAGCAAGTACTAACTTCAAAAAATTTCAACTGCCTCAGTTTACAATTTCTTACAAGTTGAATATGTAGATTTTTCCCATTTAAGAAAGGAAACAAATAGTAATAGTAATACATTATACACCTAATTAAAATGGAACAAAAGAAAATCATGCATCAACTGTTTGACTTATTGGTCTTACTACAAGTAATTAAAATGGTACTACACAAATGCATGCACCACCTGCAAAGATTTTAACAGCCTTACAAGAGGGAATTTATATCACTATGACTTATCTGCATTACCTCTTGTAGGAATGGCCTAGAATTGTTTCTCAAAAAAGAATGCTTTGGTGGAACTTGAGGAATTCTTTTCTTTGGTTAGGGTTATGGTTAAAATAATAGTCAAAATTATGATTAAGGTAAGGGTTACAATTAGGACTATTGTTAGATTTAAAATTAAGGTTATAGTAGAGTAGAATCAGAGTTATGATTAGAAATAATTATTATAATTTAAATTAATTATTCTGATTTAAAGCATAAAATAATAAACATTTATAATAATATAATAATAATATAAATAAATTATTACAATATTTACTAATATTCTACTACTTTATTATGATTTAAAATTATTAAAGTATACAATAATTACAATTATATTTTAAAATAAATTGATTAAAAGAGGAGATGGATACTTGTGGGCCTACTTTAGATATATTTTTTAAATATAGTTATACTAGTATCACTATGACTTATCTGCATTACCTCTTGTAGGAATGGCTTAGAATTGTTTCTCAAAAAAGAATGTTTTGGTGGAACTTGAGGAATTCTTTTCTTTGGAAATAAACGCTTGATCTGCAATTATCAGTGGAAAGAAACAAAATTAAGTTTTTAAGGAGTAAAATACTTTTCTAAATTGATCAAAAGAATTACTGATCCAAATATTCATTGTCAATTTGAAAAAATGTCTATGTTTTACGGTTTTACTAAATTTAACTCTAGTGAACAAAATGTGATTACTTAAGCACAGCAATAGATTCTTGACATTACTACAAGCAATTAAAGACAGAATAGCTTGAAACAATTCTATCCCTCATTAATCCTAAACACAGTAAACACAAAAAAAATTGTTGTCCAACAATAGTAAGGCACTTAGGAAGGAACGAAAGCCACCTTTTTTTGGCTTGTTAACAGAAACAAGCATATTAGCAACAGTCAATTTTTTCTTTGGAAAATTACATAACAAAAGAAGAGAAGCATGTCTCATATAAAATGTGGTTTAGTTTCAAAAGGAGGGTACAAGGTATGCATCCTTTCATTGAAGGAGATTATCTCGTGGCTTGAATGATCCCAAGTTAAAGTAGATTAGATTAGGTATTTCCTCCCCCTAATCAACAAAACAGCAAATTTAAGAATCCGGTATATGGGTTGGAAGTAACATAGAAAACAGATATCATTAAAAACAGTCCCTTGGTTCAAATAATTGTAGGAGAAATAAATTTTGAGAGAAAACACAAAGACTAACCGCACACAACAAAAACAAAAGAAAAAATGAAAGAAATTATACAATTGTCCGGCTCCATGGATCACAAAAGTTAGCGAGTGAGTCTCGAAAGTAAGGCAAGTACAGACTGATAAATAAGACGCCTGAAATGAAATCCAACTAAAGAAATGAAGTATTTACTAAAAATGAAGGAGACTAAACAGAAATGGGCAAACCTACAAAATTCTGTCTATACTATAAGTATATACTATATAGTATGCACATGATCCTATATACAACCCATATAATAAGAAATTACCTGCAAAAAGAGTAATAAAGAGAGGAGCAAGTTAACCAATCCTGGGATGAGGTAAAATCCTCCTCCCAGTAGCTCCTCTGACAACCAAGGCTCGCATAGAAAAAAACTCGTGAACTGTTTGACAGAATGCATCAAAGAGATGTAATCTCATGGAATGCAATAATTTTAGGATATTCACAAAATGGATCTGTTGAAAACGCTCTAGAAAATTTAAAGCAAATGCAATTGGCTGGTGTAAAGCCAAATTCCACAACCTTTGCCAGCATCCTCCCTGCCTGTGTCAAAATGGGAACTTTGGAATAGGGTATGGACATCCATCAAAACATAAAGGATAGAGGAATTTTGTCATGTTGTAGTTGAAATTGCCTTGTTAGACATGTATGCAAAATGTGGAAGCATAGACAAGGCACATGAACTGTTTGACAGAATGCCTCAAAGAAATGTGGTCTCATGGACTGCAATAATTGCAGGATATGCACAAAATGGATTTGTTGAAAAGGCTTTAGAAATTTTAAAACAAATGCAATTGGCTGGTGTAAAGCCAAATTCCACAACCTTTGCCAGCATCCTCCCTGCCTGTGTCAAAATGGGAGCTTTGGAATAGGGTATGGACATCCATCAAAACATAAACGATAGAGGAATTTTGTCATATGTTGTAGTTGCAACTGCCTTGTTAGACATGTATGCAAAATGTGCAAGCATAGACAGGGCACATGAACTGTTTGACAGAATGCCTCAAAGAAATGTGGTCTCATGGACTGCAATAATTGCAGGATATACACAAAATGGATTTGTTGAAAAGGCTTCAGAAATTTTAAAGCAAATGCAATTCGCTGGTGTAAAGCCAAATTCCACAACCTTTTCCAGCATCCTCCCTGCCTGTGTCAAAATGGGAGCTTTGGAATAGGGTATGGAAATCCATCAAAACATAAAGGATAGAGGAATTTTGTCAGCTGTTGTAGTTGCAACTGCCCTGTTAGATATGTATGCAAAATGTGGAAGCATAGACAAGGCACGTGAACTGTTTGACAGAATGCCTCAACGAAATGTGGTCTCATGGACTGCAATGATTGCAGGATATGCACAAAATGGATTTGTTGAAAAGGCTTTAGAATTTTTAAAGCAAATGCAATTGGCTGATGTAAAGCCAAATTCCACAGCCTTTGCCAGCATCCTCCCTGCCTGTGTCAAAATGGGAGCTTTGGAATAGGGTACGGACATCCATCAAACATAAAGGATAGAGGAATTTTGTCAGATGTTGTAGTTCCAACTGCCCTGTAAGACATGTATGCAAAATGTAGAAGCATAGACAAGGCACGTGAACTGTTTGACAGAATGCCTCAAAGAAATGTGGTCTCATGGACTGCAATGACTACAGGATATGCACAAAATGGATTTGTTGAAAAGGCTTTAGAAATTTTAAAGAAAATGCAATTGGCTAGTGTAAAGCCAAATTCCACAACCTTCGCCAGCATCCTCCTTGCCTGTGTCAAAATGGGAGCTTTGGAATAGGGTATGGACATCCATCAAAACATAAAGGATAGAGGAATTTTGTCAGATGTTGTAGTTGCAATTGCCCTGTTAGACATGTATGCAAACTGTGGAAGCATAGACAAGGCACGTGAACTATTTGACAGAATGCCTCAAAGAAATGTGGTCTCACTGACTGCAATAATTGCAGGATATGCACAAAATGGATTTGTTGAAAACGCTTTAGAAATTTTAAAGCAAATGCAATTGGCTAGTGTAAAGCCAAATTCCACAACCTTTGCCAGCATCCTCCCTGCCTAGGGTATAGACGTCCATTAAAACATAAAGGATACAGGAATTTTGTCAGATGTTGTAGTTCCAACTGCCCTGTTAGACATGTATGCAAAATACGGAAGCATAGACAAGGCACATGAACTGTTTGACAGAATGCCTCAAAGAAATGTGGTCTCATGGACTGCAATGACTGCAGGATATGCACAAAATGGATTTGTTGAAAACGCTTTAGAAATTTTAAAGCAAATGCAATTGGCTGAGGTAAAGCCAAATTCCACAACCTTTGCCAGCATCCTCCTTGCCTGTGTCAAAATGGGAGCTTTGGAATAGGGTATGGACATCCATCAAAACATAAAGGATAGAGGAATTTTGTCAGATGTTGTAGTTGCAATTGCCCTGTTAGACATGTATGCAAAATGTGGAAGCATAGACAAGGAACGTGAATTGTATGACAGAATGCCTTACAGAAATGTGGTCTCATAGACTGCAATAATTGCAGCATATGCACAAAATGGATGTTGAAAAGGCTTTAGAAATTTTAAAGCAAATGCAATTGGCTGGTGTAAAGCCAAATTCCACAACCTTTGCCAGCATCCTCCCTGCCTGTGCCAAAACGGGAGCTTTGGAATAGGGTATGGACATCCATCAAAACATAATGGATAGAGGAATTTTGTCAGATGTTGTACTTCCAACTGCCCTGTTAGACATGTATGCAAAATGTGGAAGCATAGAAAAGGCACGTGAACTGTTTGATAGAATGCCTCAAAGAAATGTGGTCTCGTGGAATGCAATGACTGCAGGATATGCACAAAATGGATTTGTTGAAAAGGCTTTAGAAATTTTAAAGCAAATGCAATTGGCTGGTGTAAAGCCAAATTCCACAACATTTGCCAGCATCCCCCTTGCCTGTGTCAAAATGGGAGCTTTGGAATAGGGTATGGACATCCGTCAAAACATAAAGGATAGAAGAATTTTGTCATGTTGTAGTTGCACTTGCCCTGTTAGACATGTATGCAAAATGTCGAAGCATAGACAAGGCATGTGAATTGTTTGACAGAATGCCTCAAAGAAATGTGGTCTCATGGACTGCAATAATTGCAGGATATGCACAAAATGGATTTGTTGAAAAGGCTTTAGAAATTTTAAAGCAAATGCAATTTGCTGGTGTAAAGCCAAATTCCACAACCTTTGCCAGCATCCTCCCTGCCTGTGTCAAAATGGGAGCTTTGGAATAGCATATGGACATCCATCAAAACATAAAGGATAGAGGAATTTTGTCAGATGTTGTAGTTGCAACTTCCCTGTTAGACATGTATGCAAAATGTGGAAGCATAGACAAGGCACGTGAATTGTTTGACAGAATGCCTCAAAGAAATGTTGTCTCATGGACTGCAATGATTGCAGGATATGCACAAAATGGATTTGTTGAAAAGGCTTTAGAAATTTTAAAGCAAATGCAATTGGCTGGTGTAAAGCCAAATTCCACAACCTTTGCCAGCATCCTCCCTGCCTGTGTCAAAATGGGAACTTTGGAATAGGGTATGGACATCCATCAAAACATAAAGGATAGAGGAATTTTGTTAGATGTTGTAGTTGCAACTGCCCTGTTAGACATGTATGCAAAATGTCGAAGCATAGACAAGGCACGTGAACTGTTTGACAGAATGCCTCAAAGAAATGTGGTCTCATGGACTAGAATGACTGCAGGAAATGCACAAAATGGATTTGTTGAATGGGCTTTAGAAATTTTAAAGCAAATGCAATTGGCTGGTGTAAAGCCAAATTCCACAACTTTTGCCAGCATCCTCCTTGCCTGTGTCAAAATGGGAGCTTTGGAATAGGGTATGGACATCCATCAAAACATAAAGGATAGAGGAATTTTGTCAGATGTTGTAGTTGCAATTGCCCTGTTAGACATGTATGCAAAATGTGGAAGCATAGACAAGGAACGTGAATTGTATGACAGAATGCCTTACAGAAATGTGGTCTCATAGACTG
Source organism: Cunninghamia lanceolata (assembly GCA_027924645.1). NCBI lineage: Eukaryota > Viridiplantae > Streptophyta > Pinopsida > Cupressales > Cupressaceae > Cunninghamia > Cunninghamia lanceolata. The sequence continues at coordinate 5,632,194 of BSBN01000088.1, forward strand.
CAATAATTGCAGCATATGCACAAAATGGATTTGTTGAAAAGGCTTTAGAAATTTTAAAGCAAATGCAATTGGCTGGTGTAAAGCCAAATTCCACAACCTTTGCCAGCATCCTCCCTGCCTGTGCCAAAATGGGAGCTTTGGAATAGAGTATGGACACCCATCAAAACATAAAGGATAGAGGAATTTTGTCAGATGTTGTAGTTGCAACTGCCTTGTTAGACATGTATGCAAAATGTGGAAGCATAGACAGGGCACATGAACTGTTTGACACAATGCCTCAAAGAAATGTGGTCTCATGGACTGCAATAATTGCAGGATATGCACAAAATGGATTTGTTGAAAAGGCTTTAGAAATTTTAAAGCAAATGCAATTGGCTGGTGTAAAGCCAAATTCCACAACCTTTGCCAACATCCTCCCTGCCTGTGTCAAAATGGGAGCTTTGGAACAGGGTATGGAAATCCATCAAAACATAAAGGATAGAGGAATTTTGTCAGCTGTTGTAGTTGCAACTGCCCTGTTAGACATGTATGCAAAATGTGGAAGCATAGACAAGGCACGTGAACTGTTTGACAGAATGCCTCAACGAAATGTGGTCTCGTGGACTGCAATGATTGCAGGATATGCACAAAAAGGATTTGTTGAAAAGGCTTTAGAATTTTTAAAGCAAATGCAATTGGCTGGTGTAAAGCCAAATTCCACAGCCTTTGCCAGCATCCTCCCTGCCTGTGTCAAAATGGGAGCTTTGGAATAGGGTACGGACATCCATCAAAACATAATGGATAGAGGAATTTTGACAGATGTTGTAGTTCCAATTGCCCTGTAAGACATGTATGCAAAATGTAGAAGCTTAGACAAGGCATGTGAACTGTTTGACAGAATGCCTCAAAGAAATGTGGTCTCATGGACTGCAATGACTACAGGATATGCACAAAATGGATTTGTTGAAAAGGCTTTAGAAATTTTAAAGCAAATGCAATTGGCTAGCGTAAAGCCAAATTCCACAACCTTCGCCAGCATCCTCCTTGCCTGTGTCAAAATGGGAGCTTTGGAATAGGGTATGGACATCCATCAAAACATAAAGGATAGAGGAATTTTGTCAGATGTTGTAGTTGCAATTGCCCTGTTAGACATGTATGCAAAATGTGGAAGCATAGAAAAGGCACGTGAACTATTTGACAGAATGCCTCAAAGAAATGTGGTCTCATGGACTGCAATAATTGTAGGATATGCACAAAATGGATTTGTTGAAAAGGCTTTAGAAATTTAAAGCAAATGCAATTGGCTAGTGTAAAGCCAAATTCCACAACCTTTGCCAGCATCCTCCCTACCTACGGTATGGACATCCATCAAAACCTAAAGGATAGAGGAATTTTGTCAGATGTAGTTCCAACTGCCCTGTTAGACATGTATGCAAAATATGGAAGCATAGACAAGGCACGTGAACTGTTTGACAGAATGCCTCAAAGAAATGTGGTCTCATGGACTGCAATGATTGCAGGATATGCACAGAATGGATTTGTTGAAAAGGCTTTAGAAATTTTAAAGCAAATGCAATTGGCTGAGGTAAAGCCAAATTCCACAACCTTTGCCAGCATCCTCCTTGCCTGTGTCAAAATGGGAGCTTTGGAATAGGGTATGGTCATCCATCAAAACATAAAGGATAGAGGAATTTTGTCAGATGTTGTTGTTGCAATTTCCCTGTTAGACATGTATGCAAAATGTGGAAGCATAGACCAGGCATGTGAATTGTTTGACAGAATGCCTCAAAGAAATGTGGTCTCATAGACTGCAATAATTGCAAGACATGCAAAAAATCGATTTGTTGAAAAGGTTTTAGAAATTTTAAAGCAAATGCAATTGGCTGGTGTAAAGCCAAATTCCGCAACCTTTGCCAGCATCCTCCCTGCCTGTGCCAAAATGGGAGCTTTGGAATAGGGTATGGATATCCATCAAAACATAAAGGATAGAGGAATTTTGTCAAATGTTGTAGTTCCAACTGCCCTGCTAGACATGTATGCAAAATGTGGAAGCATAGACAAGGCACGTGAACTGTTTGATAGAACGCCTCAAAGAAATGTGGTCTCATGGACTGCAATGACTGAAGGATATGCACAAAATGGATTTGTTGAAAAGGCTTTAGAAATTTTAAAGCAAATGCAATTGGCTGGTGTAAAGCCAAATTCCACAACGTTTGCCAGCATCCTCCTTGCCTGTGTCAAAATGGGAGCTTTGGAATAGGGTATGGACATCCATCAAAACACAAGGGATAGAGGAATTTTGTCATGTTGTAGTTGCAATTGCCCTGTTAGACATGTATGCAAAATGTCGAAGCATAGACAAGGCATGTGAACTGTTTGACAGAATGCCTCAAAGAAATGTGGTCTCATGGACTGCAATAATTGCAGGATATACACAAAATGGATTTGTTGAAAAGGATTTAGAAATTTTAATGCAAATGCAATTGGCTGGTGTAAAGCCAAATACCACAACCTTTGCCAGCATCCTCCCTGCCTGTTTCAAAATGGAAGCTTTGGAACAGCATATGGACATCCATCAAAACATAAAGGATAGAGGAATTTTGTCAGATGTTGTAGTTGCAACTTCCCTGTTAGACATGTATGCAAAATGTGGAAGCATAGACAAGGCATGTGAATTGTTTGACAGAATGCCTCAAAGAAATGTTGTCTCATGGACTGCAATGATTGCAGGATATGCACAAAATGGATTTGTTGAAAAGGCTTTAGAAATTTTAAGCAAATGCAATTGGCTGGTGTAAAGCCAAATTCCACAACCTTTGCTAGCATCCTCCCTGCCTGTGTCAAAATGGGAGCTTTGGAATAGGGTATGGACATCCATCAAAACATAAAGGATAGAGGAATTTTTTCAGATGTTGTAGTTGCAACTGCCCTGTTAGATATGTATGCAAAATGTGGAAGCATAGACAAGGCACGTGAACTGTTTGACATAATGTCTCAAAGAAATGTGGTCTCATGGACTGCAATGACTGCAGGAAATGCACAAAATGGATTTGTTGAAAAGGCTTTAGAAATTTTAAAGCAAATGCAATTGGCTGGTGTAAAGCCAAATTCTGCAACCTTTGCCAGCATCTTCCCTGCCTGTGTCAAAATGGGAGCTTTGGAACAGGGTATGGACATCCATCAAAACATAAAGGATAGAGGAATTTTGTGAGATGTTGTAGTTCCAACTGCCCTGTTAGACATGTATGTAAAATGTCGAAGCATAGACAAGGCACGTGAACTGTTTGATAGAATGCCTCAAAAAAATGTGGTCCCATGGACTGCAATGACTGCAGGATATGCACAAAATGGATTTGTTGAAAAGGCTTTAGAAATTTTAAAGCAAATGCAATTGGCTGGTGTAAAGCCAAATTCCACAACCTTTGCCAGCATCCTCCTTGCCTGTGTCAAAATGGGAGCTTTGGAATAGGGTATGGACATCCATCAAAACATAAAGGATAGAGGAATTTTGTCAGATGTTGTAGTTGCAATTGCCCTGTTAGACATGTATGCAAAATGTCGAAGCATTGACAAGGCACGTGAACTGTTTGACAGAATGCCTCAAAGAAATGTGGTCTCATGGACTGCAAGGATTGCAGGATATGCACAAAATGGATTTGTTGAAAAGGCTTTAGAAATTTTAAAGCAAATGCAATTGGCTGGTGTAAAGCCAAATTCCACAATCTTTGCCAGCATCCTCCCTGCCTCTGTCAAAATGGGAGCTTTGGAATAGGGTATGGACATCCATCAAAATATAAAGGATAGAGGAATTTTATCAGATGTTGTAGCTGCAACTACCCTGTTAGACATGTATGCAAAATGTGGAAGCATAGACAAGGCACGTGAACTGTTTGACGGAATGCCTGAAAGAAATGTGGTCTCATGGACTGCAATGACTGCAGGATATGCATAAAATGGATTTGTTGAAAAGGCTTTAGAATTTTTAAAGCAAATGCAATTGGCTGGTGTAAAGCCAAATCCCACAACCTTTGCCAGCATGTCTGTGTCAAAATGGGAGCTTTGGAATACGGTATGGGCATCCATCAAAACATAAAGGATAGAGGAATTTTGTTAGATGTTGTAGTTGCAACTGCCCTGTTAGACATGTATTGAAAATGTGGAAGCATAGACAAGGCATGTGAATTGTTTGACAGAATGCCTCAAAGAAATGTGGTCTCATGGACTGCAATGATTGTAGGATATGCACAAAATGGATTTGTTGAAAAGGCTTTAGAATTTTTAAAGCAAATGTAATTGGTTGGTGTAAAACCAAATTCAACAACCTTTGCCAGCATCCTCCTTGCCTGTGTCAAAATGGGAGCTTTGGAATAGGGTATGGACATCCATCAAAACATAAAGGATAGAGGAATTTTGTCAGATAGTGTAGTTCCAACTGCCCTGTTAGACATGTATGCAAAATGTGGAAGCATAGGTAAGGCACATGAACTGTTTGACAGATTGCCTCAAAGAAATGTGGTCTCATGGACTGCAATGATTGCAGTTTATGCACAAAATGGATTTGTTGAAAAGGCTTTAGAAATTTTAAAGCAAATGCAATTGGATGGTGTAAAGCCAAATTCCACAACATTTGCCAGCATCCTCCTTGCCTGTGTCAAAATGGGAGCTTTGGAATAGGATATGGACATCCATCAAAACATAAAGGATAGAGGAATTTTATCAGATGTTGTTGTTGTAACAGCCCTATTAGACATGTATGCAAGATGTGGAAGCATAGACAAGGCACGTGAACTGTTTGACAGAATGGCTCAAAGAAATGTGGTCTCATGGACTGCAATAATTGTAGGATATGCACAAAATGGATTTGTTGAAAAGGCTTTAGAAATTTTAAAGTAAATGCAATTGGTTGGTGTAAAGATGAAAACATGAAAGAAAATAAATGCATGTTTCTAGCTTTTGTGTGAATAAATGTAACATCTAGAAAAGTTAAGGTGGGTATCCATGGAACAAACGCTAATCCTAAATCTTAGGAATTTAGATCCTCTGTAACATTTAAAGAAATACTAGACATGCAATCATCTAGTTCAAAGATAAGAACTAAGAGCAAGGTTATTAGCAGTGAGATCAATTAGAATAAACTGAATAAAACCAAAACAATAAGCACCACATGTAAATGTCTAAGATCATTTGGCTGAAGGTATTGCTTGATCATTAACGGCGATTTTTGAAACATCAAAATACAGTGGCAAACTACAACTCCAATATAGACACTATGTTTAGTTGGAATATAACTAAACTAGCATGCCTGTACACATAAATGCAACATGGCCCCCTCTGTGGATTTGAACTCAAACCAAAAAATATCATACTTACTTGGCTGTGGATCAAAGTGTGTGACTCTAAATTTAGGGAATCTAAATGAAAGGTTTAACATAAATATAACATTACCCTAAACATTTGGCAAACACAAATGAAATATAGAGTTTTTACATAGTGGAAATCTTTAAATCCAAAGATACAGTACTACCTTACAAACCCTAACATCGTTAGATGCCAAAATCCAATTTAAACCAAGTCAAAGAAACCTAAATCTGTACATAGCATTGATTGATCCATGCTAGGATCTCAGAATTTGAGACTGGGGACATTATAGCCATTACCATAACTACAATTTGTTATCTAGATAAAATACAACCGTCAAACAAACTAATATTTATCTATAGTTACGTCATCGATACAAAATAGATAAAACTCATGTTGAAAGCATGAGTTGAACTAAAGCCAAGGATGCCAATGCAAATACAAGTGAAAAGAAACTAAGACTTAAGCATGCCAAAGCAAATACAAATCTGCAAGTAAAAAGAAAGTAAAGATTTGTACTTTTACATGTTTGATGAAAACATATTGTGAAAGAAATCATGCAATTATTAAGTTAATGTGTCTATTATGGTGGTGTCTTACATTTCTTCTCTGTGAACAGAAAAATAGTTTGTCTTTAGTTTCTTCTAATTATGTTATTTTTGTGTTAAATGAGGTTAACACTTTAATAGGGGGTGGCTCGCATTAGTTATAATATATGAATTGACATGGTCTCTTCATTATCTAAAAAACTGACATACCTCTTATCTCATGTTGCACACTGTTAAATGATTATGACAGTTTCATTGTTTTCCTTGGCAATCACTACTCTTTTACTGACTTTAGTCATTGTGTACAGGTTTAACACTATGTTGACTATCTCACATCTCTGCACACTATCTAACCTTTGGACTTGAGCACAACATCCTCATCAAGCCTTCATTTGACATGTCTGCTAGGGCTTTGAAGGGTTTAGGGTTTTAGGCTCTAAAATTATGTGCTCAGACCTTTCTATACAGTATCACCGTCTCTTGCACCATTGCATTGTCTTCTATAGCATCTCTGTGACACCTATGCAGGCTTGTTTATTGTTTCCTTCATGCTCTTGATAGTTTTCTCTAATAGAGATGTCATTGTCTTCTTTGTTGCATTGTCACAGTGTCCCTTACTGTCTCTCATACTGCAATGTCTTTAAAGAAAGGATGGAGTCCAAAACTAAGACATAGACCTTATAACACTATCCACTGTTCCTTTTTGTATGGTCTAAAACCTCTATCTCAGTGATCTTTGTTAGTGTCCTCTTATGATATTTCTGTAGGTTTGCCTAGAATGATTGTGAAAGACAAACAAATGACAAGACTTTAATGTTTAGCAGTCCTTCAAATGGTTCAAGTAGTCATTACTAGACCTAACAATGCCTTCATCATGCTCTGCATCTTCATTTTTGTTCATCTTATAGGGATCTCTGGTTCTTTAATCTCATTTGAGGTGCAAAAAATATATGAGTAAATTCATTTGAGATGCAAGACTGCACAAAGAATAGAAGCAAATTCATTTGAATGCATGACTGTAGAGAGAATAGATGTAAATTCGTTTGAGATGCAAGACTGAAGAACACCAAAGGTATAACTCACCTATCATTGATCTTGCTCTGTCTCTGTTGCTCAGTTGCAGAGTGCTTGGACTTGGGAGTGTTGGTTCTCTGATCATTACTTTTTCCATCTACTTTTGATGGTGCTTCACCTGAAATTAAATATTATCATTTTAGATATAAAACCTTTGTGAAATGCACTTACATAATACTTGTCTTTGGAGATATTGAATCTAGCAATGGAAGCAACTTGATTTGCAAGCTCTCCTGGTTCTCCTATTTTAGATGAGGGAGAAATCAACACAGCTGTTGCATGAGTCCGTAGATGTCTACCTTATTTAGCATCCTCTATCTCAAACAACATTTGGTCATCTTGAAGATTGAAAATTAATTTTTCTATTGGAGCATCTTCACCGCCTTCCCAAACAATCCTATCTACCCAAGAACCATCCAACAAATAAGGCCCCAAACCCTATAGCAAAAAATAGTGTTCCAGAAGAGCAAAGACGAGGGGAAAAAGTGATAATAGAGAAAAAAATATTTATGAAAAGAGAGATTACATAGGTTTTGAGGAGGGCGATGTCATCATCATCCAAAGGGTGAGGGTTGCTATTGTCGTTGATAATGTCTTCTAGATCAGCAGAGCCATGGCTGTACCAAACCCTTTGTGAAAACCAACTGACCGGCCCCTTGCCATCTTCTTTTGTCAATTTGATCAATCTGGAGCAGGCTAAACTTCTTTGGAAATTTGAATACAGTTTGCTATTTTGCCCGTGCTTGTGAATTGAAATTTAATTATTTTATGTCAAATTATACACAGGCATGACTGATTAACTTACCCAAAATTGGATTTGATTTAAAGTCATCTCAATGGGTTTTAAGTGACAAATCAATTTGAATGTATATTTCGTAAGGTGCCTCATGTTGTTTTCATATTTTAATCTTATTGAGAGCTTATAGAGTTCTTAATTGCATTGGGAACTTATAAGGTTCTTAGGTAAGACACACAACCAAAACCCTCAAGATGGGAAAATTTGCCTACGACAATGCCCAAAATATGTAATGGAGCGTCATTGGTGAAGAACTATGAATGCCATTTTTATTGTTGAGAGGAAAGTCCATGTATGCATTGTAGAATGATGCCATGTACCAATCACAGGTCCATGGGGAGAAGCTTTGACATGTGCCAATGAAGAGACTAATGATCGAACATGTAGTATTAGATCTATAATTTGTGTGAGGAGGTTGATGGATTAGTTGACCAACACATGGCGACTAATCAAAAACTAAATGATGTAAGTTTAGCTACCAACTCTTTTGGTTCACCACTATATATTCATTAATGACCACACAACTTAGGTGGGGTAGCGAATGTCAATTATTAATGATTTAGGTTGTCAAAGTTAAGATGAAGGGTAATGTCAAATTAGAACATAAGTTCCATGTAATTGAAGTCATGTCTAATTGTTGTGATGTTAGGATCAATATCTAATGGATTGTGCTTAGTAGCCAATCCCAAAGCTGATCACACATGGTTTGGCCACTATGCATTGGCCAACCATAGAGTGCCACATGTCTAGGACTTTCTTGCCAAATTCAAATATGAACTTTGCATGCCACTAAGGCTTTTTTAAAACTTCCAAAGTCTTTAACCATATTTTTTAATCATTCTAAAGGTATTTAGACTATATAGCATACCAATATAAAGGCTTGGAACAATGTCAATAGCCTCCCTAATAATGTTTATGAATCTGCATTGGTTGTCAAAGGCAATATTTATGAATGCCTTTAGTAACCTACTATGCTTGGGTGTGAAAGTATACTTTGCATCTTCTATAAAATAATATAATATATATTATATAATAATATAATAGGGTAAGTGCAAGAAGATGGGGGGCCAAAAAGGGGTCTTAAGTGGCCACTTTTTTTCTGAAATCAGGAAATGCTGGCCTTGGATGAGAAATTGAGCATAGTTACACTCAAAATTTGTAGATGCAACCAAAACAATGTTCGTAGTGCTCCGAGTCTACTTTCTAAACTACTTTTTTTTTTGAAAATGGCATAGATTAAGGGTTTCAAAAGAGGGAAGCCACAAAAATTGGTGTTGTTTCTGTCAAAAAACATAACATAGCATGTTTTGTGGCTCCCCCAAAAGGTCAACTTTTTTTTGGTATTTTTAAAATTGCTTCAATGAGAAATTAGTTAATAGCATGTAGTTTATGCCCAATTTTTCTGATAATTTTTTGATGAATATTTGATTTTTTACTAATTTTCAAAGTGGACACATCCTAAAAAGCAGAATTTTGGCCGTGCTACCCCTATAAATTTTGAAAACTAATTGAAAATCATTTTTTTATTTTTTTAATATGTGTAGAATGGAGTCTAGTTTCTAAATATGTATTTTTTTTGAAATTTCAATGAATAGTTAATTTACAATGAAAAAAAGACCAAACAGTGGTTTTTGCCCAAAAACAGACACACAAACAAAAGAAATTAAAGATGAAAGGCTTAACATTGTTAAAATGTGAAAAAAATCACATCGTCAAATAGCTAAGAGAAAGCCTAACATTACCTAGGTGTTCTATTTGTTTGACCTTGAAACACGTGCAAATCTGAGGGTTAGCACGAATGAAATTATGTGAAATCTTGAAGAATATGGAAAAATACGTCTGTGGATGTTGAAAAGGCACTCCAAGCCTTTGGGTTGGAAATCCAAAGTAAATCCCAAGCCTAAGGCTTGGGATTCCCAAAACAAAACATAACACAAGCGCGTTATAAGGTGCTCGCATTATGGTTTGCTTTGCATTTTCCCCTTTCCGCAAAAGTTTGTATTGTTTGTCATGTTTTACATAACGTGAGCGCGTTATAATGCGCTCGTGTTATGTTCCCCTTGAATTTTTTTATGTTCAAGGTTATTAATCATGTATGTATGTATGTATAGTGTCGAGGGTAGAGGAGGGTAGAGATGGGAGTGAGCCAGATAGGGGAGGAGAGGGGTGGATAAGGATTGAGTGATTAAGGTTTAAGGTTGAGGGTTGAGGGTTTCGGGATAGGATTTAGAGTTTAGGGATAAGGGATTAGAGTTAAGGACCTTGAGGGATTAGGGTTTAGGGTTGAGGCTTTAGGGATAGTGTTTAGGGTTAAGGGTCGAGGGATTAGGGTTAAGGTAGAGTGTTGAGGGTAGAGGGATTAGGGATAGGGTTTAGGGTTGAAAGTTTAGGGTTGAGGGATTAGGGTTTAAGGTATAGTTTTGAGGGTTGAGGTTTAGGGATAGGGTTTAGGATTTAAGGTTTAAGTGTTGAGGGTTGAGGATTTAGGGATAGGGTTTATGGTTTAGGGATAAGGGATTAGGGTTTAGGGTTAAGGGATAAGGGTACCATAAATTATAATTAGGGATTAGGGTTTATGGTGTAGGGACTAGGGATTAGGGTTTAGGGTTTAGGGATGTACAATTAAGGGGTACCATAAATAAACTGGAATTTAGGAAGGGTTGGGAAAATTTTCTGAATCATCACGAGCTGGAGATTAGAGATTTTGTTGTGTTCAAGTACATATCCAAGTCATAATTTAAGGTTAATATATTTCAAAGAACAGGGTGTGTGAAAAACATCAATGCTCTTTGGCTTATGAATACCAACATTGATACAGATAAAAGATGCCCTTCTTCTAACAGAGTATACAGTTCAAGTGAACTGATGGGTAGCAAATTGTCAAATGAGTTGGTTTAATGGGCGTGCCTCCTTCTTTAAGGCCTAGGTGGGCAGGAGTGGGATGTACAATTAAGGGGTACCATAAATATACTATAATTTAGGCAGGGTTGGGAAAATTTTGTGAATCATCATGGGCTGGAGATTGGAGATTTTGTTGTGTTCAAGTACATATCCAAGTCATATTTTAAGGTTAAGATATTTCAAAGAACAGGGTGTGTGAAAAATATCAATGCTCTTTAGCTTATGAATACCAACATTGATACAGATAAAAAATGCCCTTCTTCTAACGGAGGATGCAATTCAAGTCAACCAATAGGCAGCAAGTTGTTGATCTTGAATTGGTTTCTGATCAAGAAAACAATGATGGTGTTGAAGCAATGGAATAAAATCAAAATTGTAAGTCTAATTTAATTTATTTCAACTTTCAATGCAGGTATTTGAATTGTAGCTTTACCTAAAGGATTGGTATAACAAAAACTTAATTATGTTACAAGCCTTTCTTTGAAGAACCCTGGACATTATGGACCCTATCATCTAGAAAAGCACATGGCAGTGAACTCTGCCCCACCTTTCAAATCAGATATTTACCTTTTTATTCAATGAAAATGAAGTCACAGAATGTAAACCGACCATGCATACTAGTAAGATCAAATTCTCTACCTTCTATTCTTATCGCTCTTACTTTATTAAGAGAAAAGTGTCAAAAAGAATGGGTTTAATTGTAAGCTAACATAAGGCAAAGCAGTTTTTTATTACATTTTTTTGAGGGATCTCTAATAGTCTAATATAATGCAGTCTTCTATAATATGAACATCTACATTTGTGTGAATGCTAAGCTTTAATATAGTAGAGTATTAAATCAATGCAATCAGCTATTTATTGGGTTAAAATAACTTAGTTTTTGTAATGGTTTGGGAATGTAGGAGTTGCCAAAAATAGGTGAATGTCTTCTACAATTACCAAGAGAAAAAAGTTTGGTAGTTCTTGTGGATAGAGCCAGTAAACAATGGGAGATTATTTGCCTGATTCATAACAATATACCTCCCCTAAGTGCGGGGTGGACAACAAGAAACATAGATGTACCCCAATGCAAAGCTTTTCTCATAATGATCATCCTTCTGATTTCAATTGTTAATTACTCACTGTGGATGTACCATACGCAAAGCTTTTCTCATAGTGTGTACACCTATTGGCATAATGAACCCCAGATGGACCAGAAAAACATGCCATATAACATTACTAACATTAAAAAAGTTCATAGCCATTTTTCTGACATATTCTTGCAACTCAGATATCTTTAAGAGAAGAGTGTAAAAAATGATGGGTTTAACAACCTAACATAAGGCAAAGCAGTTTTGTTGGGTTTAGGGTTTAGGGTTGAGGGATTAGGGTTTAGGGTTGAGGGATTATGGTTTAAGGTATAGTGTTGAGGGTTGAGGGTTTAGGGATAGGGTTTAGGGTTGAGGGATTAGGGTTTAGGGTTGATGGATTAGGGTTTAATGTTGAGAGTTGAGGATTGAGGGTTTAGGGATAGGGTTGATGGTCATAGGATTAGGGTTAAAGTAGAGTGTTGAGGGTAGAGGGATTAGGGATAGGGTTTAGGGTTAGGGCTGAGGGTTAAGGGATTGGGGTTTAAATTATAGTGTTGAGCATCGAGGGTTTATGGATAGGTTTTAGGGTTTAATTTTTAAGGGTTAAGGGTTGAGGGATAGGGTTTAGGGTTTAGGGATAAGGGATTAGGGTTTAAGGTATAGTGTCAAGGGTTGAGGGTTTAGGGATAGGGTTGATGGTCAAGGGATTAGGGTTAAAGAAAAGTGTCGAGGGTAGAAGGATTAGGGATAGGGTTTAGGGTTGAAGGTTTAAGGATTTAGGGTTGAGGCTTTAGGGATGAGGGTTAAGGGATTAGGGTTTAAGATATAGTGTCAAGTGTCAAGCGTGTAGGGATAGGTTTTAGGGTTCAATTTTTAAGGGTTAAGGGTCGAGGGATCAGAGATAAGGGTTGAGGGATTAGGGTTTGACATCAAGGGTATAAGGATTAGGGATAGGGTTAGAGGGTTTAGGGATAAGGGATTAGGGTTTAAGGTATAGTATCGAGCCCGTTGAGGGTTTAGGAATAGGAATAGCATTTAGGGTTTAGGGATAAGAGATTAGAGTTGAGGGATGACAGATTAGGGTTGAGGGTTGAGGGTTGAGGGATTAGGGTTTAGGGATAAGGTTGAGGGTTGAGGGTTGAGAGATTAGGGTTTAAGGTATAGTGTTGAGGGTTTAGGGGTAGGGTTTAGGGTTGAGGGATTAGAGTGAAGGGTTGAAGGATTAGGATTTGACGTTGAGGGTTGAGGGTTGAGGGTTGAGGCTTTAGGGTTTAGGGTTTAGGGATAGGGTTGAGGGTCGAGGGATTAGAGTTAAGGGTTGAGGGATTAGGGTTTGACATTGAGGGTTGAGGTTTGAGGGTTTAGGGATAGGGTTGAGGGTCGAGGGATTAGGGTTAAAGTAGAGTGTTGAGGGTATAAGGATTAGGGATAGGGTTTATGGTTTAGGGATAAGGGATTGAGGTTTAAGGTATAGTATCGAGCCTGTTAAGGGTTTAGGAATAGGGATAGTGTTTAGGGTTTAGGGTTGAGGGATTAGGATTTGACGTTGAGGGTTGAGGGTTGAGGCTTTAGGCTTTAGGGTTTAGGGATAGAGTTGAGGGTTGAGGGATCATAATTAAGGGTTGAGGGATTAGGGTTTGATGTTGAGGGTTGAGGACATTAAGGTTCGAGGGTTGAGGGATTAGGGTTAAAGTAGAGTGTCAAGGGTATAAGGATTAGGGATAGGGTTGGAGGGTTTAGGGATAAGGGATTAGGGTTTAAGGTATAGTATTGAGCCCGTTGAGGGTTTAGGAATAGGGATAGTGTTTAGGGTTTAGGGATGATGGATTAGAGTTGAGGGTTGAGGGATTAGGGTTTAGGGATAAGGTTTAGGGTTGAGGTAGACAAGGAGCAATTGAGAGACATAGAGAGGGGAGAGGTAGAGAGGTGAGGGGGAAGAGATAAGTGAGATATAGAACATGAGCTAATGGAACTAGAGGTGAGATATTGTAAAGGTGCTATCGAAGGTGAGATAAGCACAAATATTTATGGATCAATCTATAGCAGGACAAAATGTGAGCGTGTTATAACACGCTCGCATTTTGTCCTTCAATAGAAATGGTAAAAAACTATTGACCCCTGTGTTCCAGGCCCACATGCTCTATTTTCATGTTGATTATGTGCGTGCTTTGACAAAAAAAAGTGCTTTCATGCTATTGGGAAGTTCACATCCAGATTTTACACATTCTACCACCTTTGCATGATCTTTCCACTACCTTTTCTGCTTTGCCAACTTGAGAAGGAGGAAATAACATAGTTTTCACACCAAGTTTGATATATATATCTATTCAAGTTTCAATTTTTGTAGTATTGCAATGTTAATTGTGATTCAATTTTAGGAATTTAACATTATAGATTGGTTAATAGTATTGTTGTTAGTAATTATATTTGAGTGTTATTCAATTTAACATTGAAAAGGAAGCAAGTGGTGAAAAAATTAAATTGTTGAGGAGTTTGATGCAAGAAGAAAAAAACACTACATAATTAGGTACTCTCTCCATTCGAATCTTCATTTTTTAGGTATGTCAAGTCTTTACATGCACGTTCTTTACATTTTCCTTAATTCTATTTGAATTACTTTATCATGCTTTATCATACATGTTTAAAATAGATACATTCCCAATCAAGAAAGCAGCCTACAATCTCACATGATGCCATGTATATTTTCTACACTTGGGCTCTTTAATAATTATGTGTAATAAACAAACCTTAATATACCATGATGTCAAACTATACAAGAATAAATCCTTACAACATAATAAAAACACAATCCCACTATTATCTTGTCATATTAACAAGTTAAAATACAAATTAATAGGTGCCAAGATCATACAAGTATGCACATATCTTGGGCTAGGACATTCCTTATGCACCTATTCATGATGATTTGTACATGCACATGACACAACAATTGTTGTCTATTCCTTCACAAGCCACCCAAATCCTAGTATCCTTAGTACCAACAAAACACCTTCTCAATTCCAAATCCTAGTAGCCCTAGTAACAACAAACATGTCAAATTGGGTCTGCCTCAACCTTTTCAAGCATGAAGTCCCATGTACTCTTTTCATGGCTGCAATAATTTTCTTTGTATGCTTTGTACCTATTTTGGTTGAGTGACTTATACTCTTTTACATGATGATTGTATGTACATTTAGTATGAAGGGTTGAATGACATATATTTTAGTTATTTGTATGGATTCATTTCTTAGGAACTAATATTGGTCTCTTTATCATGCTACAGACAAATTCTCTATCATGTTGAGGAAATGATCAAGAATTAAACCAACACAAGAAGAGATAGAAGCTAAGAATGCAAAGAAAGCAGTGGCTATGAGGGAACTTCGTGAGAAGATGAAATTGGACATGATAAATGAAGACATGCCAATTGAAGAGGAACCACAACCATCACAAAGAGATATGGTATTGGTGGCACAAAGAGAACGAATGCAAAAACTTCATGCTACGAGAGATTTGAATACCATAGTTGGAGACACGTCCTCTACCGCAAGTCAACATGTAGGGACACCATCTACCATATCTCAAGTTGAGAGTACATCATCACTCACATGTGATGAAGGAGGTATGCCATCATTCCCACCTCAACCTCAAGGTATGTCATCTATTCCATCTTTGTTTGAAGGTATGCCATCTAGCACATCTCATTTAAATATTGATGAAATTCCTAATGTTGAGATGAATTTACCTAACTTAACACCGTCTAGAATTTTGCATAGAAAGCTAAAGTATTTGATTGATATTGCTGAGAATATTTTGTAGCCAATGGAAGATATGTTCATAAGATTTAGAGATTGTTCTTTGAAAAGTTAAATGAGACTGCAAGATGTCAACTATTCCTTGAAATGATGTGAAGTATAAAGTATAGGTCCATCATAAAGATTCTTGGGTTGAGAAAATCAGAGACTTCAAGTGAAAAATCTATTGTCAAGAATCTAATGAGTGTGTATGAGAGTGTGGGTAACACCTCACACACAAAAGATAGTAATGCAACACGACGTGTGATTACATCAACTATAGTAAGTAGTCAAATGAGGAAAGCTCGTCTCATTAGAAAGACGAGTCAAGAATTGAGAATTAATAGGAAAAATTTATCAAGAGCCATTGGAAGACGCCAAAGAATTGAGGACACTAATGCCAATGAATTATGGGCATTCTCGGGGAGACTACCACGAAAAGATAAACCAATTGTTGAAGCATTGAGATAAGTAATTGAAGACTTTTGGAAGAATTACACAAGGGTATATCCGAATCAAAGGGATGTGGTAAGAAGGAGAATCGGTAGTCAAAACCATGACCCACATCCAAAGCATTTTTAGGATGAGACTCAAACACAGTTTTATGGTAAATTTCTAGAGAAGTATCCTCAAATTAAATTTGTCAAAGATATTTTGAAATGCTAAAACCTTTCTATGTCAAGATAAATCACACACACACTACTTGTTGTTGTAGATTACATATTGAATTTTCTAACCATTTTGATGTTTATAGGTCTATATGTTTAGATATGCATACTAACAATGTTTTGCATGGTTGTGCCATATGTGCCCCACCAACATCTTCAAGAGACTTCATATCAAGAATTTTATGTGAAAGAGAGGAAGGTCAAATATTCTACAAGAAATTATGCTTGGATGGCACATGTCATCGTTGCGGTGGCTTGCAACATTTGCCAATATGTGAACATATGGAAAGAACACATGCGGTTGGAAACGAACTAGTAGAGTTTGGCAAGTATAAAATAGTGGCATACAATACAAAAGATGGTAAAGAAGCAAAAAGGTGTGAATTGGCTATTGAAAAGATTCCAGTGTATCAGTTTATGCCTATATTTTGTGACAGCATAGTGTATGCATATGCAAGACATGCCCATAGAGCTTAATGGTTGGACTTGCAATTCATGTTATGCAAGGACACATTTCCGGTTGGTAGCATTATTTTAGTCGTCAACTTTGCAGAGAACTACAGTCTACAGCCACAGCGTGAGGTGCAATCACAATATTACAACTCCACACATGTTTCTGTATTTGTGCACATCTCATTCATTCATGCGAATGATAGTATAGAGGATGACAGAAACATCATAAGGGAGCATAATTTCTATATTAGTGATGATTGCACGCATTCTACGAAGTTCGTGCAAGGTTGCTTTCAGGTATTCTACAATGATTTGGCTAGAAGGGGCATATCGTTCAATCAACATATCATATGGTCAGATAACTGTGCGTCACAATTCAAGAACTTACAGAATTTCTATTGGCTGAGTAGGAGGCATAATTTTATAGGTATTCAACATATGTGGAACTTTTGTGAGGCCGAGAATGGAAAGGGGGAGCATGATGGTGCAGGAGCATGTATCAAAAGAGCCATAGCATGAGAAGAGTTAAAGTATAAAGATAATGCAAAGTTGACAGATGCAAAATTGATTGTCAAGTGGTGTAATGCTTCCATGGATTCAGGTAATGAAGGTAAGTCTTTAGTTCGTAGATTTTTTTGGTTGATAGATGATACTAACATTGCACCATATGAGGACTATTGTACACTGATAGGATCAAATGAGATGCACTCTGTCAGAAGCTCAATTGCAGGTTCATGGAGTATCCATACGCCAAAGATGTCATGCTTTTGTTCTTCCTATACAATTCAAGCCTGGGATGAGTGCGAGTCAAAGGAGTGGGTTGACGAATGGCAGTTAAGTTATCTTAGCCCACTTGACACGTATCGACCCGCGACGACACTAGAACTAACATAGATGGAATCATCAGTTAACTTTGACCACATATCAGATCTAGTTCAGCCAGGTAATATATCTATTTGCATAGTTTTTGAAATTCCTAATGTCATCTTACTTTGTAGTGTTTTTGTAATGTTGACTAATTTCATCTAATTTGCTACACATATCAATGTAGGGCATGTATATGCAGTTATTACAGATGAAGATAATGAAGAGGGAATAAATTATTACTTATGTCATTGTGTTGAGGCCAAAAAAAAATTGGAGGCCCCAATTACAGATGGAGAAAACATCGAATACCCTATAGGCTCAGTGGTTATTACTAGAACATGGCTTAGAAGGTACCCACATAAGAGTGTTAATGTTTGGCTGTTTCAGGACTTTGACACGCATCGGAAGATTTTTCATTACTTGAACCTTGTCGTGGCATCCAATGTTTATTTGATACAGTATCGGGGTAGACCTTTGAACAAAATCTTGTGGAAGGTGCGTGAGTCTGACCATGAAGCAATACTTGACACAATAAAGAGTAGAGCAGACCTGGATGGTTCATTGGATTAATTTGTAAGTATTCACATTGATTTTGTAAAGTCATGTTACATTGAGTTGTAAGTATGCACATTAATTTGTAAGGTTTGTCTTTTTTTATTTCCTGCTGCACTTTTACACATACACACATTTTTACATCATCATGTTATGCTTCATGGGGTTAGACCTAAGTGATGAATGAAGTTGATCCTGAGAATAATATGGTTCCTTCTCTATGTCTCTAAACATCACCTAACACATGGTTTTGTTAGGTTTCCTCAAAGAAAACTTCTTCTCCTCAGATTTCTTGCCAAAAATTCATCATAGCATACTAGAATAGACCTACTACAATCCATTCCACTGATGAAAAGTGAATCAAATAGTGGAATGGCCAAAAAATGCATGATTCTTACCAAAACCCTAGATAAGGGTTTCTTAAACTGTTTTCAGGAAAATGAGTCTTACTCTACTCTAGAATTGTTTTAAGATGCCAAACTAGATGCAAATGAATGTCAACTCACTCTAGTTTCATGCCACCACCATAGTCCTTCAGTTGCACTAATGGTGCAGGGGCACCTAGGTTGTCATGCCTCCAAGAGGGGTCAAAAAATAAAATTTTATTTTGATTAAGTCAATTGTATGTAATAAGGTCTTCTAAGACCATTTCATTTCTTTTTAAGCCACTTTGAGTCATTTGGGGTCAGTTTGAGTCTTTGAGTCATGTTGCAAAAGAGTGTCAATGTTGTCAAGTTGCAAAAAGCAACTTTTGCATTTTTGGTGTCCTGCTCCTGAGGCGACCAAACTAACTGTTCCAACGTGTCTGGATGGGTACATTTACTCTAGGTATGGTCTTTTTTTCACCCAAACATGTCGAAATAGTCCGAGCTACATTGTACTGACGATATCCCTGAAGAGTCCAAAGTGCAAAAAGGAAGCAATCTTTGATGAGATGTTACTTGAAAATTATGTCACTTAGAAACATTCCGTCTGAGGAAACATGATCATGTAAAGTGCCTCTACAATAACCTCTCAGTTTTTTATATCTCTGAGGCATTTGCCCATGGTGAAAGGTTTTATGCTGCCCCAAAAATCATCAGAAGGAGGCAGTGTAAAGTTGCAAAGGGGTCTAACTTTCGTCCTGCTCCTGATACGACCAAAATGACTATTCCAACACATCCAGATGTGTACATTTACGCTAGGCATGGTCCTATTTTTCACCCAAACATGTCGAAATAGTCTGAGCTACATTGTACTGATGATATCCCTGAAGAGTCCAAAGTGCAAAAAGGCAACAATCTTTGACGAGATGTTACTCAAAAACCGTGTCACTTAGAAACATTCCGTCTGAGGCAAGAGGATCATGTAGAGTGTCTCTACAATAACCTCACTAATTTTTTATATCTCTGAGGCATTTTCCCGTGGTGAAAGGTTTTCTGCTACCCCAAAAATCGTCAGAAGGAGGTAGTGTAAATTTACAAAGGGGTGTAACTTTCATCCTGCTCTTGATGCGACCAAAATGACTATTCCAACGCATCCAGATGGGTACATTTATGCTAGGCATGGTCCTATTTTTCACCCAAACATGTCGAAACAGTCCAAGCTACATTGTACCGACGATATCCTTGAAGAGTCTAAAGTGCAAAAATGTAGCAATATTTGATGAGATGTTACTCAAAAACTGTGTCACTTATAAATGTTTCGTCTAAGAAAACACGATCATATAGAGTTCCTCTACAATAACCTCTCTCAGTTTTTTATATCTCTAAGGCATTTGCCCGTGGTGAAAGGTTTTCTATTGCCCCAAAAATTGTCTGAAGGAGGCAGTGTAAAGTTGCAAAGAGGTGTAACTTTCATCCTGCTCCTGATGCGACCAAACTGACTATTCCAATGCATTCAGATGGGTACATTGACATTAGGCATAGTCCTATTTTTCACCCAAACATGTTGAAACAGTCCGAGGTACATTGTACCAACGATATCCCTGAAGAGTCCAAAGTGCAAAAAGGTAGCAATCTTTGATGAGATGTTACTTGAAAACCGTGTCACTTAGAAACATTCTGTATGAGGCAACATGATTACGTAGAGTGCCTCTACACTAACCTTTCTCAATTTTTTATATCTCTGAGGCATTTGCCCGTGGTGAAAGGTTTTTTGCTGCCTCAAAAATCGTCAGAAGGAGGCAGTGTAAAGTTGCAAAGGGGTGTAACTTTCGTCCTGCTCCACGACGCAAGTTTTAAGTTGATTTCCTCCAAGGTGCCAATGTGAGGTTGTTTTGATGGCAAAGGGCACCTTGATTCATGATCTTGAATTTCCTTCCTCCTAGACGCCAAAATGGATAGTTTAGACAAGAAAAGGTACCTTAGTATACTTAGCTCATTTCTTGGCAATTTGATGGCTTCAATCACTTGTTCAAACCTATAGGAGACCATTTTACACTTGGGCACTAGATCTTAGGATTTAGAACATCTTCCTTCAAGGCGCCAAAATGAGGTTATTTAGACACAAAAGTGCGCCTCCATACAAGATGCTTATTCTCCTTCCACTTAGGCGCTCATTCATGATGATCCAAGTGACAATAGGCGCCTAGACTTCCTTTGGTAAGATTTAATCATTTTGAAGGTTCTAACACTAGGCGCTATAGTTGGAAGTGATTTAAAGTTCATTTTCTTGTAGGCGCCCAAAATGGATGGTGGAGATAAGAAAAGGTGCCTAGGCTTCTTTTGACGATTTTCAAAGTCTTCCTAAGTTATATTATGTTATATTGACCCTTAGGTGCAAATGGATGATCTAGGATGACTTTAGGCACATATCCAAGGTGATATCTTTCTAGGCGCAATCTTCACTAAGTTTAGACTTCACTTTACATCAAGGCGCCAAAATGGATAGTTTAGAGAGAGGCAAAAATGTGCCTAGAGGTATGTGTTGTGATGTTCGCAACATGCCCCATTTTGCTCCTCAGCAAAATGAGGACCCCTGCTGTTGCTTTGCTTTTTTACTTCTGCTTGTGTTTGTTCTGTCTGGTGGTAAAGGGAAAAGAGAGTCAGATTTGCAAACATTGTTAAAAATATAGAAAATTGCATTTTCAGTACCATTGCATAATATGGTTGGATTCCTTGTAAAAAATGAGCCAGGGTTTCTTTTTGAACCATCTTAAAATTCATCATATTTTGCAAGTTATGATCATTTAGGTAAAATGTACTATCAGGTTTTGTATGATAAACAGTCAGTTGTTTGCCTTTTTTATTGTTGGCATTCGTTTTAAATTTCGAAAAAATTCATACTTAGTGGTTCCGGGTCGTGGGCAATTTTGTCTGGGTTCCACTATGTATGTTACATTTGATTGTCTTGCAGAAAATACATCGATTCATTTTAAATCGCCATTACTTATTCATTGGAAGTGTTTTTATAGGTTTGAACCTGCGCGTTGAACCATCCGATTGAACCTTTTTTGGTTCAATGGTTCGGGGTTCAATTGGTTTGGCATGTTCAAAAATGTCTAAAAGGGGCGGGCTGTTATTTCATATTACAATGTTGAACTGCTGCATTGAACCGCCGCGCTGAACCTAGTGGCGGGGTTCAATGGTTCAATAGTTCATTAAACGAAAGGGAGATCGGTAGGAGTCATGCCGATAGTGGCAGGGTTCGATGATTCAGGTTCAAAGGCTTTGGTAAGCCTGTGGCCAAGGTAAGTCATCGACGTAACATAGAGCATCGGCCGAGTTTGAATTCATCGTGCCGAAGGATATGGTCTTGCCGATAGCCAAGGGCTATCGGCATAATAGTAGTTGTCGGCCAAGTTTTTGGGCCTTTGCCAATGGACAGGCGTCAGGCCGATGGAAGAAAGGGAGAGAAGACTTAGCCGAAATGCGAAGGAAGGGAAGACATCGACGGGACTCTCGCCGATATAAGAGCATCGGCCGAGGAAAGGCCATCAGCAAAGGAAGTTTGTGAGTCGCCGATGGCGAGTCTCACGCTGATGGAGAGCAATGAAGGGTTCGTCAGCAGGAGTCAGGCCGACGAAGAGAGACATCGATGCAACAAAGGGGTATCGGCTGGAGAATGGCGATCGGTGAAGTTTTAAGTAGCTTCACCAATATCGTTGGTCACGCTGATAGATGAGGGAGGACTTAGGTTTAGGGGCCATTTCGGCCAGACAGCGGTAGTCGGAGTAAGGTTTAGGACCTTTGCCGATGGGCAAGGTCAGGGTGATGAGCAAGTAAGCTGGGCCATCGATGAAACGAGAATGATCGGTGGAAAGAATATGGAGTTCGCCGATGGTGAATCTCTCGCCGATGGAACAAAGCAAAGAGGCATTAGTGGAAGGAATATAGAGTTCGCCGATGGCGAATCTCTCGCCGATGGAACAAAGCAAAGAGGCATCGGTGGAAGGAATATAGAGTTCGCCGATGGTGGATCTCTCGCTGATGAGGAGGAAATAAAGAGAAAAGACCATCGGCCCATGTATTTTGAGACACGCCGATGGGCAATATCAGCCCGATGAACATAAGGAAAAAACAAAAGAGAAAAGGGGCCATCGGCCTAACAATGAGGATCGGTGAAGAAGATTTAGAGTTCACCGATGGCGAATCTCTCACCAATAAGAAGGAAACGCAAGCCAATAAGGCTATCGGTGTAACAGAAGGTATCGGTCGGGGAATTCATGTCCTCGCTGATAAAGGGATCTCACGCCGATGGAAAGAAACATGGAGGAGGAAATAATGAGTAAGGCCATCGGCCAAATAGCGATGATTGGCTAGGGTATTTTTGGGCTCGCCGATGGTGATTCTCACGCCGACGGGAAGGAAATGGAGCGGTGGGAATTTTAAACCATTTTTTTGGCGCCCGTTGTATTTTTCTGGTTAGCGATAGTTGACTCGATTGGTTTTGGGCAATCTGTATACATTTTGAACGCGTTTTGAGGGTTTTTTGAGCCAGATTTCCATATTTTTTGCACAGTCACCTTGATTTAAACAGATATTTTAAGTTTCTTGCTGTTCATTTGATAAATATGGTACTTATTGCTTGTCTTGTCTTGCAGGCTTGCAGTTGAGGAAGCAGCTGGAACTTGATCACAGTGACATCATGGAGGAAGGAAATCCGATCTCAGGAGCAGGAAGATAAAGATGAAGTGTGAAGAAGTCAAGGCCAACCAAATGAAGAACAAGGTTGCAGCTGAGGGTATTACTACAACAGACAAATGGAAGTTATTGCTGAGCTGCCAAAACTTCTCAGAAGGGGCAATATTTCGCCCAAATTTGACACTGCTCTAAGATATTTTTGAAGAACTGGTTCACCTATATTTATTACTGTAACCAGGGGTTTGAACTAGGGGTTTAGTTAGTTTTTTTGCTGTAGTGAGGACAATCAGAAAGTCTTTATATTGTGCCTCTCTACACTGTAATATTTTACAACAGGGATTTTTAGAAACACAGCAAGTTAGCTTAGTTTAGTTTAGAAGTAGAAGAAGGAGGTCGCCTGTTTGTCTGCAGTAAGGTGCGCGTGGAATGTCTGGCTTCCTTACTGTATCTGTAAAGCTTGTAAGTTCTCTATAGTTTGATCAATGAAACTAAGAGTCATTCCTACATTGTAAATCATGTATGACTATTTGTTTCTAATACAATAGAATCTGGAGTTCTGCATCTATCTTCTGAGTGTTCTCCTGCTCTTCTTTGTGTTTTGAAATATTATCTTTGAGAGCTTGCAATTTTAAATGTATGTTTGTGAAAATGCTCAGAACTTGCATTTAAGGTTTTTACTGTGGATTTGATCAAATTACTGTGGTATATACATAGTGTATAACAGAACAATTAGATCCTTTGGTAGAGTAAATGAGGTATAGATTAGATCTTTCTAACTTTTCCCAACCCATCTGAAATATTTAGCTGAAAACGTAGAAATTAAAAGGAAGTTGTCTCAAATTTGAAGAGGTATGCATAACAGAGTTAAAGGTAGACAGTTTTCATAAATATATGAAGGAGAAAGCTGCAATAATTCAAGAAAACCATCTAAAACTTGCAGCATAGTAACACTTTTAGGCAAAAGAATGAAAAGTATTGACATATCTCATGATCTTTTGCATAATCTTAGTCCAGTAAACCACAAAGAAACTCTAAACTATGTAAGGCCCCTTGAACATTACAGCTTCACATTGACCAACTGAACTTGACCAACCGAACCATTGTAGACTTGGGAGTAGTTAAATCTTAAATGATTCCTTCTTATCTTTCAAGTATAGTTTCAGTTCATTATATGTGAATTTTAACTTATTGTTGTGACTGTATATTGCAATCACCAGCAGTTTTCTGGCGCTAGAAGGAGGGCCTTCTTGAGTTAGGGTTTATTCCAAACTGGCTAATAACAGTAATAGAGTGACTAGGTCTAGATCCAGTTCAGGGGATATATTTGTGCAACTACCTGATATTAGGCGAGGTAGGAACCCTTTAATTTGGAATCCAAATATATCGCAAACTAGAAGTTCATCTGGAACACCACCTGGGTCACCTTTTAACATCCGTAGTATTGTGAGTCATGACAGATCCCTGTTCAGATCTTTAAATCTATGTTCAGGCACTCCTAGAGGTCTCAATCCTCCTGTAAATCCTAATCCACCAATCAATCCAGGTATTCCTACAAGTTTAGGTCAAGCTCAAACACCTGCAATGGCTTATTTCGATGTCAATTCTCCCATACTCTTCAATGATTATCATGAGATGCCTAAAAATCCAGAAAAGATATGTCCCAAATACCAGTTGCATCAGGACCCAGAAGACCATATTAGAATATTCAAGGAAGCATGTTTTAGAGCTAGGTTAGAGCACGAGGATGTGGTGTGTAGATTGTTTCCCTACACCTTTAATGAACTAGCCTCTAGCTGGTATGTAAACTTACCCAACGGTTACATTTCTTCCTGGGCACTTATGGAAGAAGCATTTCTGTCAAGATTTAGGGGACCCATTGACCCTTGCGCTTTGTATCATAAATTGGATGCTATAAAACGTGGTGAGGGAGAGGAGATTGATAATTTCAACAATAGATTTCAAAAGGCCTATTCTAGGCTGGTAGCCCCTTATACCATTGATGATGATCCCTTGTTGGCTATGTACTATGCTGCCTTGGATCCTTTAACTGCCATGTTTGTTAAAAGAAAACCTGACATATATTCAATATCCAAAGCCTATAAAGAGGCAGGCTCAGTGAACCAAGAGATGAGACATACAACTTATAGCCCATTTGTTAATGGAGAAAATTTTGGGGTGCAGAATCAAGCAAAACCATGGAATGGAGTCCCTATGCAGAACACTCCACTATTAAATCCGGTTCCTTCTTACACACCTGTGTATAGTCCTACCCCAATTCAAGCTATAACTCCTTACACGGCTAGCACTTCCAATAACAGTCAAAATAATGGTCAGCCTTTCTTCCAACCTCCTAGGGATACAACTGTGGCAAAAGCACAGGAGGATAGGGAAGAAATCAAAGAGATCACTGCACATTTGAAAAGGTTAACCACAGAAGTGACACAACTAAGAAATGAGAACCTCTATGGAAGAGGCAACCAAAACTACAATCAACATCAAAATCACAACCAAGGCCAAAATCAGAACTATAGTTTCAATCAAAATCAGCAGAACAATCAAAACCAAAACTATAATCGGCATCAAGGCCCCAGCCAGGGGCAACCAATGCAAAATAGGGGGCCCGTGATAGATAATAGGACATGGGGCAATAATAACAGAAATATGAATCAACCTAGGCCACCCAAGACATGGAACACTGGGCCCAACAACGGTACTCTAGCTTCTCCTTTTGAGAATATAGATAATCATGATGCAAAACAAACGACTAGCATACAAATGGCCAGTACAACACCCAAAAATTGGTGCAGATTTCACAATACAAATGCCCATGCTGAGCACGATTGTCCACAATTCCACTTGGCAGCTAGCATTTTTAACATAGATGTGCAGCCTCCTACCTCTGAATTTCTCATTCCCAAGGGTAATGAGGTAGTACCCTTAGTATATGACACAGCATTAGTCTTAGAAACGTTTACCTTTGCAACTGCAGAAGAGAAAGAGGATGAATTGCTAGAAGATGAACCATACTGTTGTGAGAGTCTTTATCCTGAATCGGCCTTTGTGTTAAATGCTTTTCAGTTTCCCTTTGAATCTGAAAACGAGATATTAAATGAAACAGAAGAGGTGCAGGCCTTTCAACAAACAAATAAAAGCCACACTTACAATTTGAGGAACAACCCTAGGCCAGGAGGGCCTTTTACCACTTTCGTTCCTCTGAATAACATCAATACACCCCCAGATTAGAATGCTAGCAACAATCCCGCCACACTTAAAGCTAATCAGCACACAGATAATGGAACAACAATACAAAAGGATCAAACAAGTAAAACTGAAGCAATAGAGACAACAAGATTAATGAGTTACTTGTCAGAGGAAATAAAGAAAATTAAGGACAGTATACCTCTAAATGAATTATTGAAGACCCCAGGGATCAGAAATGCTTTTATAAAATCCCTGGATACATCCATGACAAACGAGATGTCTGCTGATATAACTGTTCCTAATAGAGATTCACCACCTAAAGAGAAGAATAGGAAAGTTGAGCAACCTTCCAATACAAATGTAGTAATACATGCGGATAAGAGGGATACTCCCCCTTTCCTGTTAACTGTTAGATTGTGTGGGAAGAATATACACAATTGCATGGTAGATTCTGGTGCTTCAGCCAACGTAATGCCCTTAGGAATATGTAAAACTCTCGGGCTGACTTCCACCAAATCTGCCAAGATTGTCACACAACTAGATAAGACTGAGGTTAGCGTGATAGGAGAGCTCATGAACATTCAAATGCAATTAGCTTCAGACCCTAGGGTAAGCCAAATCATTGACATTCAAGTAGTGGATATACCCGTAAATTATGGAATGTTGCTGAGTAGGGATTGGTCCAAGACATTAAACGGATATATGGCCACTGACTTTTCACATATGTGGTTACCTTGGAGAGGCATCCCAAACCAGATCAGAATAGAGGCAGAGCCCAGAATGAAACATATGATAACAGAGTATAATCGAACTAATGAAATATTATATGCTGCTGTTGAACCGGGTGTCTATAGAATTACCAACAATGGGGTACAAATTGAGGAGATCATGATGTTAAACATTAGAAAGAAATGTGTCAGCAATAGGACAACATTATTCATTGAGTCTGATGGAAATTCCTCAGATGAAGAAAACAATGCAATAGACAAATTTGGTCGTGCCATTAGACAAGAGGTGGAAGAGTGCGTTAAACACAATCTCCCGGTCCAATGTAAATTATATAAAAACAGGTGTAGAGTCCATGATAGGCAACATTCTGAGGAAAGTTGTGAAATATGCAAGGACATCATTGAGTATGAATACAAAAAATGCATAGGAAAGGCAGAGTTACAAGAGGAAAATGAGAATCCTGATCCAACACAGAAATATGTTCAGGATAATATAGATACCTTGATCCCAGATTTATTAAAAGAAATAATGGATGAGAGTAGTTGTCTTTCTGAGTTGCAAACTAAAAACACACATATGCAAGTTAACCAAACAGAAAAACCCATGAATAAACAGGACAACACTCCATAGGCAATAAAAGAGGCAATGCATGCTAAGATAAAAGGTCAGAAAAGTAAAGAGGGCATGTGGACGTTAAAATGTGATGGGTCTAAATCAAAACAGGGCGCAGGTGCAGGTGTTGAACTCATAGATCCTCAGGATAAATCACATCTGGCAGCATATAGCTTACAATTTTCCTGCACTAACAATATTGCTGAATATGAGGCCCTAATTTTAGGACTTGTCATGGCCATCAAGAAAAGGGTGAAAACCATCAGAGTATTTTTAGACTCTGAATTAGTAGTCAGACAAGTGAGGAAACTATATGCCTACAAATACAAGAAAATGATTAGTTACAGACATAGAGTATGGGGTTTAACAGATTCGTTTGATGCTTTTAACATAGAGCACATCCCCAGAGAACTGAACCACAGGCTGGATGCGCTAGCAGTTGCTGCTAGTACATTAGAACCATTGACACTGTCGGGATTGAGACGATTTGTTGTTGAGCTAGTTAACGTGCCCAGTATACCAGACAACGTTACACACTTTCAGGTATTTGGAGGGGACCAACAAATTATTGATTTTCTGACTTGTAATGAGGCATTTGAGGCTCAAATCATTGATGAGCAGGAAGGGCCTGAAGTAACATGGGACGAAGAGGATATAATCAACTTGAAAAGCAACTTCTTACCAAAAGGAGTAATTGAATTAGAACATATCTTTGATTTAGATGGAGTAATGAGACAAAAGGACTTGCCCAAAACAGAAGGGGGCAAGTGTGATTTACATAACTTAGGGACTGAGCAAAGTCCACAAAATGTACTAATTGGGAAAGCTTGCTCTGAAAAAATTAGAAAAGAGGTTTTAGACGTTCTGAAAGAATATAAACACGTCATAGCATGGACTTATGAAGACTTGACAACATTTGATGAGTCCATCATAACTCACGTAATACCTTTGAGAAAAGAAGTCAAACCATTTAGGCAGAAACAGAGGCCTGTGAATGCCATTCTAGAGCCTTTAATCTTCGAAGAAGTTAAAAAAATTGCTGTCTGCTGGAATAATTTTTCCAGTCAGACATTCTGTTTGGGTAGCTAGCTTAGTACCAGTAAGGAAGAAAAACGGAGACATCAGGTTATGCGTAGACTTTAGAAATTTAAACAAGGCATCTGAAAAGGATAATTATCCTCTGCCCCCAATAGACGAAGTGCTGCAAGCAATAAATGGCGCAAGAATGATGTCTTTTTTAGATGGTTTTTCAGGTTATAACCAGGTCTTAATTGACAGAGAAGATAGATTAAAAACCACTTTCACTTGTAAATGGGGAAATTATGCGTATAGAAGAATGCCTTTTGGTCTGATCAATGCAGGTGCCACTTTTCAGAGAGCCATGGACATTGCATTCCGTGGATTATCAGGTAAGTGCATTGTAGTGTATATGGATGATTTAACTGTGTATTCCAAGGATGCATCCACTCACGCAGAAGACCTCAGGAAAATACTCAAGTGATGTGAAAGGTATGGGATTTCCCTTAATCCTAAGAAATGTATATTTGGCGTAACTGAAGGTAAATTATTAGGCCATGTCATTTCTGAAGGTGGAATTTCAATTGATCCGAATAGAATAGAATCCATAAAAAGTTTGCAAATACCAAACAATAGGAAAGAGTTGAAATCATTTTTTGGCAAAATTAACTTTGTTCGGAAGTTTATAACAGGTTTTGCAGAGATCGTGCAGCCGTTAAATGCCATGTTGAAGAAAGATGCACAGATGGAATGGACGCCAGTGGCCAGAGCCGCGTTTGAAGATATTAAGGAGTCAATTTCTGATGCCTCTGTATTGGCAAGTCCAGACTACACAAGCCTGTTTTACATCTACTCCTTTGCATCTTCTCATTCAGTCGCGGCTGCCTTGACACAGAAAGGTGAAAACAATGAAGAGAGACCCATAGCATTTATGAGCGTGCCTCTGAAGGATGCACAGCTGAGGTATCTAGACACCAAGAGGCAGGCATTCGCATTAGTAAAGGCTGTTAAAAAATTTAGACACTACATTCTGCGCAGCCAGGTCAAAGCCATAGTGCCAGACACAGCAGTAAAGATGTTGCTGATGCAGAACGAGCCCAGAGAAAAAAGAGCCAAGTGGATCACCACGCTGCAAGAATTTGACATGGAAATTATTCCCATGAAGCTGGTCAGAGGGCAAGCGTTGGTGCAGACGATAGCAAATACAGATCCTGATTTGATAAAACAACAATATGTACTGAATTCCCAGAGCGCATCAGGCTGGTATGATGATCTAAACACCTTCTTGATAGCTGGAAAGTACCCAAATAGGATGAAGGCTTCTCAGAGAAGAGCTTTGAAGATTAAGGCACAAAATTATATGGTGCAAGGAGGTCTTCTATTTAGGAAGAACCATGATGGAATTTATCTGAGATGCATAAATAGAGCTGAAGCTGATAAAGTGTTGACAAAACTACATGACAAGTACGGAATCGGCCATGGTTCCCATCTAGCCACAACACACAAAATACTGAGGGCGGGCTATTACTGGCCCATGATGTTCAAAGACACCAAGAGTCACATCAGAAGTTGCCACATCTGTCAGACTGCAGCAGACAAAGGGAGAAATCAGGCCAATCCACTACAACCTGTGATTGAATCCAGACCGTTTGCACAGTGGGGCTTGGATTTTATTGGAGTCATCAATCCCCCATCTTCTGCAGAACACAAATTTATACTGACGGTAACAGATTATTGTACAAGGTGGACTAAGGCCACCTGCTGCAAATTTTCCATGACTAAGGTAGTTATCAAGTTTCTTGAAGAAAACATCATCACCAGGTTTGGAACTCCCTATTCATTGGTATGTGATAATGGCCCTGCTTTCTCTTCTTTAAAGTTTTCTAAATGGGCATTTGAATACGGGATCATTTTAAGGTTTTCTTCGAATTATTACCCTCAAGGTAATGGATTGGCTGAATCAACGAATAAAATTTTATTAGACATAATCAAGAGGTTAATTGCAAAAAATCCTAGAGAGTGGAATACCTTGTTGAGATATGCATTATGGGTAGATAGGACCAAGTTTAAAACAGCTTTAGGTAGCACGCCTTATCATTTAGTTTATGGGACTGATCCCATACTTCCAGTAAATCTGAGAATACCAACCTGGAAGTTTGCTAATGAGTATCTAGGCTTTAATAACCATAGGGAAGCCAAAATAGTGCAAATGCTACAACTGGATAAGAAAAGAGGTCAAGCCATCAAAAAGTTTGCCAAACACCAAGCGGTTGTTAAGAGGTGGTTTGATAAAAAGGCAAAAGTCAAAACATTTAGGATATCAGACTTAGTACTGTGTTGGGACAAAGCACATGAAAAGAAAGGAAGCCATGGAAAATTTGATAAATTATGGCTGGGTCCCTTACAAGTCTCAGAAATAATAGGAGATAACACATTCAGACTTAAGACCTTGACTGGAGAAGATGTGCCATTACCAGTTAATGGCCAGCATTTGAAACACTACTTCTAGGCCTGAGGCAAAGGGCAGTTCATTTTGGTGTAAAGTGCTATAAGTAATGTACAGTTCTTTTTTTTTGCTATTTTCTTTTTGGTTGGCTGTTTCTACAGTTTGTCTTCTGTTTGTTGCTATTTTTTGTTTCTTGTTGTTTGTTTTGTTTTGTTTGTACAATTTTTCTGCTTTTTTTGCTTTTTGTACAACCTGTTTGTTTGGTTTGTTGGTTGTCTCCTCAGCGGGGATCTTTATTTTACTTTAGAGCATTAAGGAGCAAAATTAGCAACCATTCAAAATAGTATAAAATTTAGGATATTCAAGTTAATCATTTGCAATTTACACATAACTTGTTACTGTCATGAATGTAGAGAGTTATTTGTCTTCTGAAGTTTTGTGTTCAATAAATGTGATTGAGAATTCGAAGCAAGTTTCTCATGACAACACACCTAAAATCCTTGGGTTTGTTGAACCTACCAGTGTAGATATTAGGTGAAAAATCAGAGGTTACCCTTGCTACCATTACAATTCTCAGCTTAATTTCAACAAGTGTCCACTCCTTGCATCATGAAGTTACAAATTGCTATATCTTGTGAAATCTTTCAAAATTAGAAAATAAAGAAATAAATGAAATGGATTATACTGAAAATCTAGATTAAGCCATCTAAGTAACTCTACCGGGGCTATAGATGCTCGCTGGCAGTGGGGCTCTACTTAGGAGAATTGTAACGATAACCTTGCCGGGGCTATGAACGCTCACTGGCAGCAAGGCTCTATCTGGTCAGCTATGAGGGAATATCCTCACCTACATAGGCTAATGTCAGTCACTGGTTTGTTCAAGCGATCTTCAAGATGAGGATAATTAATCACGTGCACATAACTAAACTGAAAATGAAAATTCATGCACCCTTATTGAATACCTTAAGTCTCAAGCTGAATAGTAATTTGCAGGAAGGATAGTCGGAAGTTATGAGTTCATTCCATCTAGTTTTCTTGAACACTCTGAATTTAGTTGTTTTGTTTGGTTGCTAGTTGTTGTGATGTTCACAACACGCCCCATTTTGCTCCTTAGCAAAATGAGGACCCCTGCTATTGCTTTGCTTTTTTGCTTCTGCTTGTGTTTGTTTTGTCTAGTGGTAAAGGGAAAAGAGAGTTAGATTTGCAAACCTTGTTAAAAATATAGAAAATTACATTTTCAGTACCATTGCATAATATGGTTGGATTCCTTGTAAAAAATGAGCCAGGGTTGCTTTTTGAACCATCTTAAAATTCATCATATTTTGCAAGTTATGATCATTTAGGTAAAATGTACTATCAGGTTTTGTATGATAAACAGTCAGTTGTTTGCCTTTTTTCTTGTTGGCATTCATTTTAAATTTCAAAAAAATTCGTACTTAGTGGTTCCGGGTCGTGGGCAATTTTGTCTGGGTTCCACTCTGTATGTTACATTTGATTGTCTTGCAGAAAATACATCGATTCATTTTAAATCGCCATTACTTATTCATTGGAAGTGTTTTTACAGGTTTGAACCTGCACGTTGAACCATCCGATTGAACCTTTTTTGGTTCAATGGTTCGGGGTTCAATTGGTTCGGCATGTTCAAAAATGTCTAAAAGGGGCGGGCTGTTATTTCATATTACAATGTTGAACCGCCGCATTGAACCGCCGCGTTGAACCTAGTGGCGGGGTTCAATGGTTCAATAGTTCATTAAACGAAAGGGAGATCGGCAGGAGTCATGCCGATAGTGGCAGGGTTCGATGATTCGGGTTTAAAGGCTTTGGTAAGCCTGTGGCCGAGGTAAGTCATCGGCGTAACATAGAGCATCGGCCGAGTTTGAATTCATCGTGCTGAAGGATATGGTCTCGCCGATAGCCAAGGGTTATCGGCATAATAGTAGTTGTCAGCCAAGTTTTTTGGGCCTTTGCCGAAGGACAGGCATTAGGTCGATGGAAGAAAGGGAGAGAAGACTTAGCCGAAATGCAAAGGAAGGGAAGACATCGGCGGGACTCTCGCCGATATAAGAGCATCGGCCGAGGAAAGGCCATCGGCGGAGGAAGTTTGTGAGTCGCCGATGGCAAGTCTCACGCCGATGGAGAGCAATGAAGGGTTCATCGGTAGGAGTCAGGCCGACAAAGAGAGACATCGATGTAACAAAGGGGTATCGGCTGGAGAATGGCGATCGGTGAAGTTTTAAGTAGCTTCACCGATATCGTTGGTCACGCCGATAGATGAGGGAGGGCTTAGGTTTAGGGGCCATTTCGGCCAGACAGCGGTAGTCGGAGTAAGGTTTAGGACCTTTGCCGATGGGCAAGGTCAGGGCGATGAGCAAGTAAGCTGGGCCATCGATGAAACGAGAATGATCGGTGGAAAAAATATGGAGTTCGCCGATGGCGAATCTCTCGCCGATGGAACAAAGCAAAGAGGCATCGGTGGAAGGAATATAGAGTTCGCCGATGGAACAAAGCAAAGAGGCATCGGTGGAAGGAATATAGAGTTCGCCGATGGTGGATCTCTCGCCGATGAGGAGGAAATAAAGAGAAAAGACCATCGGCCCATGTATTTTGAGACACGCCGATGGGCATTATCAGCCCGATGAACATAAGGAAAAAGCAAAAGAGAAAAGGGGCCATCGGCCTAACAATGAGGATCGGCGAAGAAGATTTAGAGTTCACCGATGGTGAATCTCTCACCAATAAGAAGGAAATGCAAGCCAATAAGGCTATCGGTGTAACAAAAGGTATCGGTTGGGGAATTCATGTCCTCGTCGATAAAGGGATCTCACGTCGATGGAAAGAAACATGGAGGAGGAAATAATGAGTAAGGCCATCGGCCAAATAGCGATGATCGGCCAAGGTATTTTTGGGCTCGTCGATGGCGATTCTCATGCCGACGGGAAGGAAATGGAGCGGTGGGAATTTTAAACCATTTTTTTTGGCGCCCGTTGTATTTTTCTGGTTAGCGATAGTTGACCCGATTGGTTTTGGGCAATGTGTATACAGTTTGAACGCGTTTTGAGGGTTTTTTGAGCCAGATTTCCACATTTTTTGCACAGTCACCCTGATTTAAACAGATATTTTAAGTTTCTTGCTGTTCATTTGATAAATATAGTACTTATTGCTTGTCTTGTCTTGCAGGCTTGCAGTTGAGGAAGCAGCTGGAACTTGATCACAGTGACATCATGGAGGAAGGAAATCCGATCTCAGGAGCAGGAAGATAAAGATGAAGTGCGAAGAAGTCAAGGCCAGCCAAATGAAGAACAAGGTTACAGCTGAGGGTATTACTACAACAGACAAATGGAAGTTATTGCTGAGCTGCCAAAACTTCTCAGAAGGGGCAATATTTCGCCCAGATTTGACACTGCTCAGAGATATTTTTGAAGAATTGGTTCACCTATATTTATTGCTGTAACCAGGGGTTTGAACTAGGGGTTTAGTTAGTTTTTTTGCTGTAGTGAGGACAATCAGAAAGTCTTTATATTGTGCCTCTCTACACTGTAATATTTTACAACAGGGATTTTTAGAAACACACAGCAAGTTAGCTTAGTTTAGTTTAGAAGTAGAAGAAGGAGGTCGCCTGTTTGTTTGCAGTAAGGTGCGCGTGGAATGTCTGGCTTCCTTACTGTATCTGTAAAGCTTGTAAGTTCTCTGTAGTTTGATCAATGAAACTAAGAGTCATTCCTACATTGTAAATCATGTATGACTATTTGTTTCTAATACAATAGAATCTGGAGTTCTGCATCTATCTTTTGAGTGTTCTCCTGCTCTTCTTTGTGTTTGAAATATTATCTTTGAGAGCTTGCAATTTTAAATGTATGTTTGTGAAAATGCTCAGAACTTGCATTTAAGGTTTTTACTGTGGATTTGATCAAATTACTGTGGTATTTACATAGTGTATAACAGAACAATTAGATCCTTCGGTAGAGTAAATGAGGTATAGATTAGATCTTTCTAACTTTTCCCAACCCATCTGAAATATTTAGCTGAAAATGTAGAAATTAAAAGGAAGTTGTCTCAAATTTGAAGAGGTATGCATAACAGAGTTAAAGGTAGACAGTTTTCATAAATATATGAAGGAGAAAGCTGCAATAATTCAAGAAAACCATCTAAAACTTGCAGCATAGTAACACTTTTAGGCAAAGGAATGAAAAGTATTGACATATCTCATGATCTTTTGCATAATCTTAGTCCAGTAAACCACAAAGAAACTCTAAACTACGTAAGGCCCCTTGAACATTACAGCTTCACATTGACCAACTGAACTTGACCAACCGAACCATTGTAGACTTGGGATTAGTTGAATCTTAAATGATTCCTTCTTATCTTTCAAGTATAGTTTCAGTTCATTATATGTGAATTTTAACTTATTGTTGTGACTGTATATTGCAATCACCAATAGTATGATGCTCAGTTTGATGTGTTTGATCAACTTTGATAATCAAGATGAATTGCCTCCATTAAGGTGCCCTTCTTTATACTTTGAAACATCCTTTCAATATCAAGGTGCAATTTTGAGGTTGTTTGGATGATGAAAGGTACCTTGAGTTCTAGGCGGAGTTTTGAGGTTGTGCAAGTAGAGAAATGTGCCTAAGGTCTTAAAGCAAATTTGCGCCTAAAACTGAAAATCCCTGAGGTATGACTTATGGAAGCCTATAACCCCAATGTTATGTTGCATACTAAAATTAGGTAAGACTCAATGTAATCTCATAACCTCACATTATATGCAAGAGGAATTACATTTAATAACCACAATGGTCATCAGGTGCGCATAAGCATATGATTTTGACTATCTTATTCAAAACAACAAACATACTCTTTGCATCCCAATATGGTATAATAACAACAAATTAAGAAATATTTTCAATTGACCAACTCATAAAGAATATGGATCAGCATAATCATTTGAATATTTTCAATTGAGCAACTCATAAAGAATATTAATATTTTATGTTCAACATGATGATTCATTTTTTTTTTAAATACAAATTTTATCTTTTAGTTCCAAAATGAGGTTTAGGTGATACTTGAATAACAATAGCTAGCTTATTGGATCAACAAACATCCTATGTAATACAATTGGACTTTAAATATTTGAAGTAGCCATCTACAAATATCCATTCAAACGTGGATTTATAATGCAAGTATTGACGCCATCAATAAAAAAGATTTGTATTAACCAAATATCCATATAGGCATACATCAATATCTATTGATATAAGTATAACATCTATACAAAATAGCCATATAGGCTTACAAGAATGCCATATAGGCATACAATGTCAACTATATGCAATTCAAAATATATGTCCACAAATACCATATAGGCATACAACAAAGGAACACAATAAAAAGTCATTCCCCTCTGGTTGGTGAAGAGAATAGATCACGGGCAGCCTTTGATCTTCTAGGGGATGGAGACACACATGTGGGTGGTCTACTACGAACCCGAGGGCTACTCCTATTTAGTTCTTCCTGCATCTTTAGCTGTTACAATAAAAAGTATAGACATTAATTTATAGAAATTACATGTTATAAAAAATGAAACATTTAACAAAATAATCACTTACCGCTAACATATAATCTGTCTCCTCACTTG
The DNA here is from genome assembly GCA_027924645.1 of Cunninghamia lanceolata. Classification (NCBI taxonomy): domain Eukaryota; kingdom Viridiplantae; phylum Streptophyta; class Pinopsida; order Cupressales; family Cupressaceae; genus Cunninghamia; species Cunninghamia lanceolata. Next base: position 5,668,957 of record BSBN01000088.1, read on the forward strand.
CCTCAGTAGCGGGAATAGGCCGTGGTGATGTCATGTCCTATAGAAACCATCAAAATAGAAATTAAACTTCAAATCAATAATCTTTTGATTTTTCAAAAATAAACAACTATAACAATGAATGTAAATTGAAATTTACTAATCTGCCTCATACCCCTGTCAATGCCATGGAGCTATGAATCGTAGAGGTCACACCATGCTCCATTGCCCTATGAACATCGGGAGGTGTCTCTGCAGCCTACATCATCTAGAAATAAAACAACATTATTCAATTATGAAAACTATAATAGTGATGCAAATCATGGCTCCTAACATACACACACGTTCATCTAAACATGGAAGTACACACAATAAAGCACACAAGTCACATACAAAAATCTAGTAAGTACAATTCATTCATTAAACTATTTATTTTATTACCTCCATGAATCTTTGAAGTCCACCACCACTGGCAGGTGTTGCCGTGAAATCTCTAATATTAACCTATTCAACATCCAAAATCAGATATTACAATACCATTCATATAACGATGCTATTCACATGTAATATTTAAAATTATTTACTAGTTACATACCCCGACAGTAGATGATCTAGTGTAATATGCAGGTGGAGAACCACTGAAAATTGCATCAACACTATGACCCTAAAATTTCATTAAAATCATCAAACTAAATTTGTTAATCTTGCATTTCAAAAATAAAATTTAATAAATTAAATTCAATAAACTTGCTAATATTTACCTGAGTATCAAGGCCGAAAGTCTCACTCAGGAGGGTATCTATCATCACCATCTGCTTAGCTGCAGATGTAGCCTATGCACCTGCGTCCTGACTATCCATGGGGTCATAAAGACAGGCTAACCCTCAAGTCTGACAAGCATGGGGTGGGACCCTACTCCTCACACTATCTCCCAACCCACTCTGTGTTGCAGGACTGACATGCTCTATGATGCTCTGGGTCAAGGCACTAATGGACTGAAGTGTATCGACCTCAACACTCTCCTTCACAATGGAAGGGATAGAAATATGCTCATGGGCTAGTCTACTGATTACTCGTCTCATTGCCCGCTGTGGGTCAACACGTGCCCCTGGTCTATCTTGTGTTGACCCCCCACCTCTACCCTGGAAGTCCCACATATCAAAATAGTTTGGCACTTTATTGAGGACAAACTTGCAGTAGAGTTTCCTCAAAAAGAAATGCAAGACCTCATTATTATTCAATGGAGGATGGTCAAAAACCATCCACCACCTCTGCCCAAAATTGTCCCTTATCGCTTGGTTGTTGCACCAATGGATAGGGAACCTCTTGCATGTAATGGGTGGAGGTTGATTTGTTTGTGGGTTTGTGAAAATCGAACACAAGTCTAATTTTGTAATTTGTAATTTTTTCACATCTTGGTATGACAACTTGTCTGCATAATAGTCTCTAAACTCTCTCCTCTTATCCGTTCAACTAGATATTTGCTTTCTAATTGAATCTACATTTGATAACATAGATTCAAGAGATTCAACAAGTGTGGACCTATGCAAGGTTGAAGTGGAAGGATCTTTCAACCTTGCAATTATATCTTTAATTTCTTTTTTGTTGTTTTCAATTTGCCCCATTATATTTTCTTATGTTCCAGGGGTATGTCGAGGAATGGATGGAGGAGGTTGTTGTTCCGCAAGATTTTGTAGATTTTGAGGAGGAGGAGGAGGAGGAGGAGGAGGTGCATTAACATTTCCTGACAATTAACAAAATTTACATCAAAAATCAACTCAAACCTACCTATTTAGAAATAAATTCAAACAAAAAAAAAAATAAAACTCACTCTTTTGGCGTGCTCGACGTCGTGGCGGCATTTTGGCGACGAATTGATAAGATTTTGGTGTTGAATTGACCTTTCCAAAATGCAAGCGCGCTTCCTAGGGTTTGTAGGCCGCGTGTATAGAGGAGAAAAAATAAATGAAATGAGATGAGATGCTTTTTTATTTATTTATAACAAGTCATAACGTGCTCGTGTTATAACGCGAGCATGTTATGGTTTGGTTTTGACGAATTGTAATATAATATATTATTATATTATAATACAACCCACTCCTTCAATTCAAAATATATTTTTTAATTATCCACTTTAACATCATATTGTCTAATTTTTATTTATGTGACTAATTATTTAGTCATTCTTAACCATTTGTTCAATCCTTTCTCTCCCTTTGTTCCTTTGGTCTAAGAGGACATTTATTGTCTTGCCTTGTATTCTTTGAATACATGGATTATGATCAAATTGGAAAGAAAAAAAAATAGAGGAGTAATAGTCATTTATTTAGTCATTTTTATTTATCTGACCAATTATTTAGTTGTGTTTTTTGCCTGATGACCAAATTAGTCATTTATTTAGTCATTTATAGCTGTGTTGCAAAAAAATTTGGTCACGTGACTAAAAGTTTTAGTCACCTGGTCATTTATTTGCCATATTTCTACTAGTGTGCAGATTCTAGTGCCACATCCCTGATAAAGCAAATAAGTACATATGGCACAACAAAGAGTACCATATGAATTCAATATGGACATCCGGTTTAGACAAATTATTTTTGATCTTTGTCATCTGATCATTCATATGGTTAGCTATGAAAGTGGCATAATCATATGGTTCCTTGACATCTGGGTTTTGAATATCAACAACCATCATCATCAAAGAAACAAACATTCTATCTAAAGCATCTCTACTTAATACTTGACACAGACTGTGATATGTTCTGACAAAATATTCATTAAATATACTGCAATGAGAAGGCTCCTTCTCATCATTTGAAATCTTTACCAATTTCCCACCAACACCCCTTGGCCTGTGCTTTGGTAAGTTATATTCCCTGTAAGCTCGTTTCATAGTTTGGTATTTTTTCTTGAAAGCCATGAGGTCAATTTGTTTGCTAGTTGCAGGGTCTAAGTTGAATACAATGGCAATGTATTCTTTGGTAAGCTCGATAAATTTTATACCATTTCTAGCTTTCACTGTCTTAGTGGTTGGATCATACCTTAATGTTGTTGACCTAATTAAGTCAGGGTTGGGGAAAACATTGGAACAAATGAGCTTGGCTAAATCATATCTCCAGGCATGACAGATAGGGGCCTTATAGTTCATCCTCTTATGCCAATGCTCAAAGAGGATCCAACCTGGGACAGGTAATTTGGTGTCCTGACAATTATAGTAGTAGTCAAGAAATTTATCCTCGGGTCTGCTTGGGCCATGCAATTTCAAAGGTGTTCTAGCAGAACCAGGGAGTTGGATCATAAGATCCTCATCTAAGCTTCATTTTGAAGTGGAAGGCTGGCCTGACTGACTCATTTTGCTTTTATGAAGGTAGCTTAGGTTTTTTATGGTTGACAACAACCCTAAAAGCTTTAGAATTAACCTACAGTTGAAAAAACTAGGCACAAAAGAGGAACACTTACTAGTTTTTGGTGCTTGCAGAAGCTTAAGATCACTTTTTCCTGCTTGTTCTGATGATTTCTTTGCTCTGAATGCAGTTGCGCTCTTGATAATACCTTAATTCTTGAATTCCTGCACAATTCTCTGTATTAATGAAGGTCAAGGCAGTCATTACTCGGTTTGAACTTCGTGCCGCAAGCACTTGGAAATCATTCTCTTTTGAAAGTTTGAATCTGGGCCATTGATCTTTTCCTTACATTCTAAAATCCATAGTCCTGATTGGCTGACTAGATTTGAGAATCTTCATCACAATCAGAACATGTCACCTTTTGTACGGGTTAGATACGTGGTAGCACCTCGCAGCGTAATAGCCTGTGATGGCCCACCTCATACCTACCTCGCACCGGCACACCTTACCCTTAACGTGCTCGCCTTTTCATTCTCAAACAAGAGAATGCCACAAGTCACCATGTTGCGACTGCGCAGTACAAATTCCATCCTATGAGATTCTCCTTACGACGATGCGCAACTGTTGGATCAAGTCTTTAGTTGACGCAGGGTCTTTAGTGGGATAGGATGCCAGCTTAGATTCTTTGACACATGTCATTCTATCATAGCCGTGTAGCGAATATTCTCTCCTGACATATTCCTCATGCACCCTTGCGCGACTATTAGATTTCACCCTTCCTGCAACCAACGATAGCAAGTAACCTCTAGAATCCTATATTAAGGGGCCAGTCAACTTACGAATATTAGGACATGAAGTCATGACTTAACTGATCGACAACCTGCTCGCATATTAACCTCTCAAGCCATTCGCTGTCTATTTAAATTCTTCAACATTGGATGGCTAAGATTAAAACATCTTGCCAAGGAATTTCCCATGTGTCTTAATTAAATCTATAATAGCTTGAATACAAAGTGAATTGTTAGTCAAATGAGCTCCTTTTTAACCCTTGTTATGATAACCTAGTCGTCCAAAATGCTTGTTCTCCAAAAGTTGTCAAACTCTTCACTGTACAATACAGTCGATTAGGATTGCTCCATAATGCTCTGCATTTGAACCTTTTCTACCAAAATTTCTTTCAATTTAAGATCTTTCATATAAAGCTTTTCATCATATCTTCATACCAGATCCCAGCACTGACTATCTAGCTAGGGGATTAGGATTTTCAATACAGCTCCCCCTGAGCTAGAGCTCCCAATTTACTTCTCGAAGGAAGTATCACTAGAAGCTGGTGCAGACCCCTCCTTGACCTCAATTACATCTTTCTTGATCCAGATCTTGCCCATCTCTCTCTTGGTTTCAACCGAATCAACTTTATTCTTTCCTTTATCTCCCCTCTACTCTATTTTCTTCTCTTTTGCATAGTAGTTTCTTTTCACATTCTTGCTTCTACAGAATTTTGCCACATGTCTAGGTTTATTGCAATTGTAACACACAATATTCCTATTTCTTGATTCCTTCCATTGATTGGATTTATCCTTGATCTGCATTGGTTAGCCATATGCCCAAATCTATTTCATGTAAAGCATCTTCCATTGAAGGATTGTGTGTTCCTTACACTGTTAAAACCATTCCTTATTGCACTCCTACATTCACTTGTCATGTGACCAATTCTCTTGCAATTGAAAGATTGACTAGAGAAAGATGGAACATTTTGATTCATTCTACTCCTACATTGAGTATCCCTATGACCAAACTTATTACACTTAAAACAATAGCCATTGAAATATGGGTACCTTTGAGCATTTGGTTGTCTTACTTGTGTTCTTCTAGGTTTGTTTCTCTAATTCTGGATCTAGTTACCTTTGTCTTTCTTCTTCTCGGTATTGACTTGTCCTAAATTTGAACTTTCTCCTTTTTCAAATCCCAATCCTTGCTTGTCATCTGGACTCTTCTGAATTTCAATCAACTCCTCAAGTTTTGCAAAGCTTATTTTGAATTTTCTTTATAGCTATTAGCTGCTTCCAAATCATATTTCAAAAGTAACACGTCTTTTCCCAATTTTTCACATTCCTTAGACTTATCCTTCACAACATGATTCAAAGACTCCTCAACTTTTGTTTTTTCATCAACCAGCCTTGATAGACTGTCTATGGATTCATGTGCTTATTTTAATTGTTCACTTATCTCTTTTCTTCTTTCTTGGGACTTCTTGACTTGATCCTTTAGTTTCAGAATGCAATCATCAGCTTCTTTGACATTTTCCATCAAATCTTTGATAGCTGCTTCAAACTTGTCAAGTTCTTCAAGAGAAGCTTGTAGTTGTTCATTGTTAACATATATACAATCACCAATTTTAATGGTACCTAGATGACTTGCTTCTGGAGAAGTAAGATATCTTTTTGTTGCCATGTGTACACCTTCCCAGATCTTCCTCAAGCTGTTAAGCTTCTTCCAAGGAACTTAGCTCTGATACCAATTGTTGAGCACAAAGAATACTGAGAGGGGGGGTGAATCAGTTTCTGAAAAACTTTTTTTCACATATTCATTAATCCATTTACCAAATTAAATAACATGAAAGGAAAGTAAACATAAGAAGAGTAGCCATAAAGTCATAACACATAGACACCAAGATTTTTACGTGGAAAACCCAAAAAGGGAAAAACCATGATGAGTGTTAACTCACAATATATTATGATATCAAAACTGAATTACATGAAGGCTCACTGCCCAAAGACTCACTATCCAAAGAAGTGCTCACTACAATAGGCTCACTGCCAAGACAATAGAAGAAATATAGAAGGATTGTCTCACTACCAAGAGATGACTGCTACAGATGCATCTACAAAATGTTGAAGTGCAGTCCCATTAATAGCTCAGTATATAGATTCAAATGTCAAGTCATTATATCTGCCTTGCTTTTTCTGCCTAGCCTCACATATACTCTATTTTTCTGCTCTTACTATCCTTATCTGATCACAAAATTGCCTTAGATCGTACACACATCAAATTCGTATTGTATTCGCATCTACCTACATCACTAATACTAAAATCCATTGAATATATATATCAACAATCAGATCTAACTTACAACTAGGTCAGCAGGCCATGCATGAGGCATGTACATAGATATTATACCTTGACGGCTTGATCTTAGGCACAAACAGTAATACGAACCCAAACAAACATTCAAGAATCTTCATATAGGTCAGGACTTATAGTAGAGCAACTTAGAATGATAATTCAAACATTATGTCTTCACCACATATTGATTTTACAAGAGTCAGCCTCAACTAGCTTGACTGTCATACCATAACTTTCAATGCAAACCATAGGAGACTTTGAAATTCATGAACAAAATTCATTATGGGCCTCTTATCATAACTTCATAACCGCATAGCATAATAATCTTTCATTCTAGATCTTAGAACTATTGTTCTTTCACAAAGAACTACTGTCAACCTGAAAGTTGATACTGGAGAACTTGTAAAATGTGACCCGATGAACTTCAAGCTCTACAACTCTAGATTTAGATGCCTATGCCATGTATCTAAATTTCTTCAAAACTGCAAATCAAAATATTCACCAGCAGAGGAATGCAGATCAATTTACTTGGGTTCTCTGCACTATTTTTGACTTAACTCTATTCTCCTGGACTTAGTCAAATCATAGTATGACCTATGGAGGAAGTTAGAACTTGAACACTAGAACATAACATCATCAAATAGCTATGAATAACATACCAGAACTGTAGACTGTGATCTTCAACTGCGGAGGCATACCATCACCCACTGTCATTGTCTTAGTATCCTATCAATACTTAGTCAATTCTAGCTAAGTTAGTCTTTCTGGACCAAAAGGCTATACACAACTTTGTCATAGAAATTGTTTCCCAAAAGGTTAGGTTGTTGCCATCAATGACAACATCATATCAATAGTGTCTCTTGACTATGTTGCCAACACTAAGGATGTAAAATTGAAAGAAAGTGTTTTGATGAAGTTTTGTCCAAACCTCTCTCGACAAGAGAAAGCTAAAGCCACTCAAAGGCTAAATCAAAAATTTAGGACAAAGAGGAGAACTTATACTCAGGTCATCTCAGTTTGATTATACCTAGATGCTTCTATTAACTTGCTAAATCAAAATCCATGTAAGCAATACTTAGGTCATCTTGGTTTAATTATACCTAGATTCTTGTATTCCCTTACAACATTTTTAAAAGCTCAACGATGAAAAAGCACTTCAAACATATATACAATATGACTAGATCTCATTTGTGCATATTAAGTTTACATTTCATTTCATTTATAAGTATTTCATAGTTATTCATTTTCCAAGTTACCAATTTCTTCATGGCATAAGATCCAAGTCCTTTCTTTATCTACATCTCTCTATCTACTCACCCTTTTCTCTCACTTTGTTTGATAGAACACCCATTTTCTATGAACCCAACTGTCCTCTCAAGGGATCATTATCATCATCATTCATGTTATCGATATACCTCATGCTTTCCATACCAATTTAGCTAATCAATCTAGCCAAATTATCCAATCACATCCTTTGGTCTTGATCCTAATGTTGTCATAAATCAATCATCAATCCATCATCAGTGGGATATATCATTCCCACATCCTTGTGTTGATCTAGGGATATATCGTTCCCCACAATGATAGCACTATCATTATCAATCATCATCAATTAATCATTGGTTTACAACTTGATAGGGGAAATACCTTGTTTGTCTTCATCATCATCATCACCATCGTTGTCATTATCATCGTCATCATCATCATTCATCTTATTCATTAACTTACCATTACCTTTCCTTGTCAACCTCAGTCTTGAGTGACTAGATCTTCACCATCTCTAATCCAATCATTTTCTTCCAATAAATTTTCTTCTATCAAATCAAACACTATGTTTTAAATTTCTTTGAAATGATGTTACTTTGCAACACCATCTCAAAGAGGGGAAAAATGTATACACCTAAAAATAGCTCGAGATAAATTAAATAAATATTTTATATTTATTTTATTCGTATTTCCTCTATCAATAAATAAATATAGTAATTTAATTATTTGATTCACATTTATCCTATTCTTCCAATAATTAAATAAAAGTTAATTTATTTAATTAAATATATTAATTCTTCTAAAGTTATCTCTAATAAAATAATCCTAATTATTTAATTATTCTTCTAAGACAAAGTCATATTCTTAAAATCCACATAATTCGTCCACATCACCCTACACATCATTTGACACCTCACCTCCATGTTGCACCATAAATTAAATATTAATAATATCTAATTAAACATTTATCCTCAACACATGTCATATTTCCTCTCAACCATCCCTACTTTGTAGAAGTTGGTTTCTCCACATATTCATGGTCAAAGTTGACTATGAGAGACATGTCTAATGAGTCCTATATTCCCTCCATCATCCCAACAAGCATAGACTCCTTCTTCCATCTTTCTCTCATGGTCTTTGTGAACATCTCACCATGTGGCTCCTTGTCCCATGTATCTCTCCATCTTGTGAATGTAGTAGGAACACCCTCCTTCTATATCCCCCTCCATCCAACCAATTCAATCTTGACCCTCCATGTCATAAGACCAATTCCTCAACCATTGATCTTTTTCCACTTGGATCTAAGACATCCTTTGCCTATAAAAGGAAGCATCTCATCCTCATTTTGGAGAACACAAGAGAGATCATACATTCATGCTACTAAAATTCATATCAACTATCAAAAGTGTGCCTTTGGATTCCATTTGCATATCATTAGCATTTGGCAATCTCCATTAGCATATCATTAGCATTTAGCCATCTCCATTGTTCCATTGTAGTAGCTTCCTCAAATTATTATCATAATTTAGCATTGTAGAATCATTCACTTTGCATAAAATCCACCAGAAGTCCATTCATCTTAGAGTCATCTTGAAACAAAGAAGTGCATTCTGAGAGCATAATTACAATCAAGAAAAATCAAGATCTCAAGAAGATAGGATACAATGGGACATGAAGGAGAAATATGCATTTTGAAGGTATAAATAATGTTTGTTTCAAATTCTATGTTTTTTTATTAGTTTCATTGGTGATTTTGGTTTGAGTAGAAATTTAGAGTATTGTGGTAGCTTAATAGTTTTTTACTGTTGTTCTCCAAATTATCATCACAAGAACAATGTTCCAAGATACAACTTAGGAAGATATTATGAAATCTCACATTGAAGACAACAAGTTGATTGAGGAGCTATGATAATTCCTGAAAAGATTTTGCTAGATGTGGAGAGAGATACCTCTTTGACTCCTACCTTGTAGATGAAAAAGCTTATGGAGTCTGTAAATAATAAGTTTGAATCTTTTGAAATTCTAGCAGAAAAGAAAGTAAGAGAAGAGATAGACAACAAAAGGTTAGAAGAACTGAATGAGAAGTGCTCTAAATTACAAATTTTCTTAGATAATATCATTGAGTATGTGATGATAGTAGTTAATCATGCAAATTCTTTATTTCAATTTTATTTAACCTAGCCTATGATTACAAAGGATATAAAGGATAAGATAGAGAATCTTAAGAATTTGCTTCTAAGACTTTCCAACAAGTTTATGACCCTTGGAAAGATTTGAGTGGAGATTTGAGAGTTGATATAGTAAAGGCTCATGTAGGTATAAAGCAATTGCACAATCCAAAAGAGTCTATAAAAGATCAGACAAGCGAACTAAGAGAAATTGTGAGCTTCAAGATAGCTACCATGATAGTGTTGGCAAGAGACACTATGTGGCTTCATCATTGTTGTCATTAATGGCAACAAAGCTTATCCCACACATCCGTAGCACATAGGATGTCTATACCGGAAGTCAGATTGAAGAGTGTTTTGGTCTAGTGAACAAGAACAGAGCATGCAGCAAGGTCTGACAATCAGGTCCGGATCTCTCAGGGGATGTATCTCAACAAAGTACAGAATTGGGGAAGTCAAGAGGAGTACCATGACTACTACATTCCAGATATTGAGCCTTTGGTGATGAAAGAGTGAAAATAGATGAACATCTAGGTGTTGGGTTCCTGACAGGCAGAGCAGACTGAGGAAGAACTGACCGACAGAGCACCAGACTTTAATCCAGATGAAGAATTGATGGTGGTCAAGCTAATTGAAAGATCATACATGGTTGGCCGACTTGATTGATGACTTCTAACTCTATGTCTTGGATACACATCACATATTGAGCATGAATCCAGCTGACAGATCGGTGTTTTGTAAATATCTTAAGTATTTCAGTTGCCGACTAGAAAGATGTTGAAATCCTTGGTGCGGATATTTATACCAGATGGATTTTGGTATGAAGGTGTGTGTGTAGTGTGATAATGTGCGAAGAAAGGCAGAGATAAATGTGGAAGCAGTAATACAAGTCTGGTATGTGACAGAACAACAGCACTAAAGCAGAGGAAGAATGAAGTGCAGTAGATCAGTTTATTGAGCCTAACTAGAACTGAACCTCAACATATGTGGATGCCTCTGATTAGTTCAAACACCTGGTTACTTTCTATATACCTTGTAGACAGTGAGTCTCTTGTAGGCAGTGTGCGCAGGCAGTGAGCCCTAATTGGCAAGTACCATTTTGTACTTCTATTATTTTAACAGAGAATACAATCTTGGGTTAGTCACCTCGTGGTTTTTCCCTTAACAGGGTTTTCCACATAAAAATCCTTGTGTTATGTGTGTTGATTTCTTTTCTTCTCTCATGTTCATGTATGCTTATATAATAATTAAGATACTGCACTAATTGTTAAAGAGGAAAAGGAAGTTAAATAATTAAGATAACTGATTCACCCCCCTCTCAGTTATCCACCTTGTTTCCAACAATTGGTATCAGAGCTAAGTTCCTCCAAATAGAGCCTAATAGCTTGAGGAAGATCTAGGAATCTTAATAGATATGTATGGTATAAGGGAACAACTTCAGTCTGCCCTAGATGATCTTGAGCAATCTCACTTTGAAGTCAATAACCTGAGGGAAAGACTCAAACAAGCTGATGATTTCAGAACTGAACTCAAAGAAAAACTGAGTATCTCTGTGAAAAAGAGAAAGGAACTACTTCAACAATTAGCAAGTCAAAGTGAAGCCAATCATACTAATGAAGATCTGAATGAGAAAAACAAGTTATGTGAGAAGCTATCAAAAGAGGTCATTATGGTAAGACATAAAATGGAATCAGGGGTTATGAAATTCACCCAAGAAATTGAAGAGAAAAGAAAAATTGAAGATAATCTAAAACAATCTCTCAAGGAGAAGTCAGAAGACTGCCACAAAATGGATAGAATAATTAGGCATTTGGAATCTGATCTTGAAGAAGCAAGAGATAATGAAGAACAACTTGAGAATCAGATAGACAATCTTAAAAGGGATCTTCAAACAACAAATGAATACAAAGAGAAATTCAAGATAAGCTCTTCTCAACTTGAAGTTGTTCTTGAAAGCCAAAAGAGGGTTGATGACAAACATGGTTTGGAGTATGAGAAAGGTGAAAGCTCCGGATCTGTTCAGAAGAACTCTGGATCAGGAAATCCAAGGAACAAGCCTAGAAGACCTCCGGTAAGGCAACCAAATGCTCAAAGATATCCATCCTTCAATGGATACTGCTACAATTACAATAACTTCGGTCATAAAGCAAATCAGTGTAGAAGAAGAATGAATCAGACTAATTCATCCTTTTTTGGACAGTGTTTTAACTGCAAAAAGTATGGTCACAAATCTCATGAATGTAGAAATATGCAAATAAACAACTCATTCAATGGTAGATGCTTTGCATGCAATAGAATGGGACATATGGCTAATCAATGTAGATCAAGAGGATATCAGTCAAATATGCAAAGAAATATTATTTTCTACAACTACAATAGATCCAGTCACACTGCCAAATTTTGCAGAAGTAAGAATCAGGATAAAAAGGGTCCGGTGCATCATAATCAAAATCAAGAGAAAGAAAAAGGAAAAGTGAATGCGGATGGAGTTCAAAGAGAGATTAACAAGATTTGGGTGAAGAGAAGTACAGAAAATGTCAGGGATGGATCCGCACCAGAATTTGGTACTGATATTCCTTCTGGAAACTAAATAGATGAGCTCTGGCTCAGGGGGAGTCATAAAGGAAAATAAATTCCCCCAACCAGTCAATTGGTGCCTAAGATTGGCACATGGAGTATTGCAGATAGAAGAGTTCTCAAAGAGATATCTAAATGACCCTCTGTAAAAATGTGAAAGATCTGCAAGAAGATTTGAAGAGTCTAATCATCCAAGATTGATCTGGTTTGACAGCCTTCCAATAAAAGTAGGATCTTCATGGTTAGATCCGGTATGATTCAAAATTGATATACCTTGATCTGTGGATAAATGGGATGATTCAAGGAAGGGAGATACATTGTAAATTATCACTCTAAATGTATCTCAGTGATCTGGAAAGATCTCTCTCAGAACAAGGAGAACAAGGCAACCAGAATGACTTAAGTTGTGCATTTATTGCAATATGAAATTAGGGCTTGCACAGAAATAAAAGGGTTATTTTATTCATCATTTGCTCATTTGCATTCGAGAAGAAGAAAGAAAGAGATCTACAACAAGATTGCCTCAACCATCTCAAAGATCAACTGTAGAATCTGACGCAACCAACAATCTTTTCGGCTCATATCGTGAACCCTAGAAGCGTAAAAAGGTATTTCCATTCTTGATATCTCTCTTGAATCTTTTGCAAGATGGCTACTCCAAATGTTGTTAATATTACTGATAGGCTGTGCACAAAGTTCAAGAAACATCCTTACAAATCCCTAGAAGTTGATCCCTTAGGCACCTTCTCTAGCATTCTGCATGGAGTTCTACACGTAGAAGATGTTAGGGTATTAATACACACCAATATTAAGGAATTTGGGGAATCCAAGCTGTTGGATATCTACCATAAACAACTAATAGATGAATCCTTTGAACTCAAACCTTAATACAAGGCCATCAGGGATAAGCATTTTGGACATTGCATGCATTTCCCCTATTTTGTAGAAGATGAATGGGTCTGATATGTTCTTAGTAGAATACATGATAACTTCATATGGTTGTTGAAGCCCTTCAAGATAACCAAGGATGCAATCAGGGCAGTAACTGGTTTACACTCATCTAGTGGGTTGCCTGCTCTCAAATCGGTCAAGAACCAAACTGTAAGTGAGGCTACTGGATCAAAATTTGACAAAAGAGCAATGATAATAGAGGATATCATAGATCTAGATATCAAATTTGCTTCTATGATAATTGTTTACAAAATATATCATTCCAGCAGGGAGAATTCTGTGTCTGGAACAGCAATATACACTGCTTATCAGATGCTAAGAGAAAATGTTGATTATGATCTTTGTGAGCTTCTCCTAAACCAACTATTAGAAAATTTGTAGAAAATAAAGAAGGATAAGAAGAACTCATTTAAGTACAGTGGCTTGATACTATGTCTCTTCTTTTACTATATAAATGAGCTACCTGGATCCAGTGGTTGGGTATGGCAAAATGACAAACCGGTTGCCATACAAATCAGAGATTATATGTATGGGGCTTGGTGATGCCAAGGCTCAAAGTACAACACTCTGGGGTTACTTCAAAAACTTCCAAAGTATGATATAGGCCAGAGAAAGAATTCCTTAGATAATAGTTGAAAAATATAAGAATACAGTGTGCTTCATGGTAGACACTGATCAATGCCTAATGGAGGTAGGAGAGCCCAGAATAGTTTGGATTATGCTAATGGGCTATGAGGTAGATGAGAAAATCCTTGAACTGCATATCCAACACCTATTGAGTCAGCCTAAGGACCCTGAGACAGAAAGGTTTGGAACCTTTCAAGAACTGAGTGTGAAAATTCATGTTGAGCTAAGACAACCGGAGATGAAAAGAAAAGTGAGAAGAGAAGTAGAGGAAGTTGCCAAAAGATATGGCATTTCAAAAGAGGCAGTTGATGTAAATAGAGAGAAAGTAGAAAGAACAGAGAAAGAGAGACAAGAAGCAGAAGAAGAAAGTCATCTAGTGCAAGCCCCCTCCCAGGCTAGATCCTCCAAGAGATCTGTACCTGCCACTTCTAAGAGCTCAAGATCCTCCAAACTGGAAGCCAAGACATCCGGTAAGGGAGAAAAGAGAACAAAAACCAAGGCCACAAGGTCCTATACAAGTTAGAAGGATGATGAAGAAATAGAGACCGATGAGGAAATTAAGAAAATGAGGAAGAAGAAGAAATCATCAGGTGAATCCTCTGCCGGTGCAAACAAAGAAGAAGAAGCAGAAGAATTTGTTGAAAAGCCTACTCTCTCCATTGATGATGTCATCAAGGCAGTCACTGTGGATGGGAATCTGCAACCAATGACATAATTCTATGATGAGTATAGTGACATAGACAAAAGGATCTTGGAAGAAGCTATAGTTAAGTACTTAAACATATATAATAAAGCATTCATTGAAATCATCTCTCTAATTCCCAAGAGTTTAGAGAAGGTACTTGAATTCAGAAAAGACAATGCCAAGGCAAAGGATTTGGAGATCCAGGAACAGATAGCTATTCAACTCTATCCTTCCATTACTCCAAAACAAATGAACATGATCTTCAAGGACTGCAAGGATGAGTTTTAGAGCAAAGCAAGAATGAACAAACTTATGCTCGAAGAAACTAATCAGGTGGCAAAAGAGACTGAAGACATCCTTCGGAATGCATTTAAAAAATTCAATCTTCCTGTTATAGAGGACATAAGTGATGAACCTTCTGCCATGGATGTCGAAGGATTAAGTACATCAAAGGAAGATTCTACTGAGAAAATTGCAGAAGAGTCAAAGGAGATAGGTGAGGAGAGGACTAAGAACTTGGATTCCTTTGTTCCAAAAGAGGAAGTCCATGGAGAAGAAAATATCTCTCTGCTGGATCCCCCTGCAAACTTCAAAACTGAAGGAGAAGCAATAAAAGAGGAGAAAACAAGTCAAGAAGAGGAGAAAAAGAGAAGAGAAGAATAACAAACGGAGAAGATCTCTGATGATAGCTCTGAGGCTACAAAAGGAAAGAAGTCTCTGGCAAGAGACACTGTAGAAGCAGTGAAGAATTTCTTGACCAAGGAATTGATGGAGATAGATGAACTAGAATTTTTCCAAGTACCACTCAATTTTGACTCCCTCTCTCTGGTCCAGACAATGAAGGTAGCATCTTTTGCTCAAGCTAAAGCAAAAGAAAAGCTTCTGAAGTCTCACATGGAAGACTGTGAGCTAATAGAGATTGCATCCGGTGTGCTAGAGAAAATCATGTCATCCTTCCAAAAGGATCTTTCGGCCTCTTCATCTGGTAATCTGAAATCTCTTGTTAATTATGTTAGCACACATTTTGATTCCTTGGAGAAATCAGCAGAAGAGAAAGTTCGGAAAGAGTTTTTGGGAAAGAGATTCTCCGAAGTGTAGGGACTCATAGAAAATGATAGGAGAAATCTGGATATTGGGATAAAGAGCTTAGAAAATGCTCTTAAAGATGGCAGAGAATTATACAAATTTTGTTTATCTTGGTCCACAGTGACAGCAGACATTGCAAAGAAGGTGAAAGAACAAGAGGGTAAATTGTCAAGTTTATCTCAAAATTTTGATCCTCTAACCTCCTCTATAATGAATCAAGAGTGCCAGACTATTGTCACTATAAATGAGATAAAGAGGCTTGAGAAGGAGAAGAAGAATAGAATAACCAAAATGAGTGAACTTAGAGGGATAATTATCCCTAAGTTAGAGGCCATGCATGAGGCCCTAATTGATGCTCAAACCACAGCCTGGACCAGTGATCCGACAAACTTAAAGAGGGCAGAAGCTTTTGCATTTTTGTTAAGTGGTCACATCTCAATTTTGGACAGGATAAAGCAAAGTTGGGCAACAAAATTTGTCTAGTTGACACTTTGCGGATATACTGAAGTATATGTAAGTACAACATGTATATATACTTATGCAGCAATATATAGATTGATTTTTGAAAGTTTTGGTGTGTGGATTTCACTCTTTGCCATTGATGTCAAAGGGGGAGTGAGGAGTAGTAAAAAATGTGGAATTCGGCTAAGGGGGAGCTCCGGTAAAAGTGTACATAAGACAGACCATCAGCTAAGGGAGAGTTTGTTACGACACTTAGTCAATTTTCACTAAGTGTTGCCATTAATTCCAAAGGGGGGGATTGTTGGCAAGAGACATTATGTGGCTTCATCATTTTTGTCATTGATGGCAACAAAGCTTATCCCACACATTTGTAGCACATAGGATGTCTATACCGGAAGTCAGATTGAAGAGTGTTTTGGTCCGGTGAAAAAGAACAGAGCATGCAGCAAGGTCTAACAATCAGGTCTAGATCTCTCAGAGGATGTATCTCAACAAAGTGCAGACTTGGGGAAGTCAAGAGGGGTACCATGACTACTACATTCTAGAGATTGAGCCTCTGATGATGAAAGAGTGAAAAGAGACGAGCATCTAGGTGTTGGGTTCCTGACAGGTAGAGCAGACTGAGGAAGAACTGACCGACATAGCATCAAACTTTAATCAGGATGAAGAATTGATGGTGGTCAAGCTAATTGAAAGATCATACATGGTTGGCTAACTTGATTGATGACTTCTAACTCTATGTCTTGGATACGCATCACATATTGAGCATGAATCCAGTCGACAGATCAGTGTTTTGTAAATATCTTAAGTATTTCAGTTGCCGACTAGAAAGATGTTGAAATCCTTGGTGCAGATATATATACCAGATGGATTTTGGTATGAAGGTGTGTGTGTGGTGTGATAATGTGTGAAGAAAGGTAGAGATAAATGTGGAAGTAGTAATACAAGTCCGGTATGTGACAGAACAATAGCACTAAAGCAGAGGAAGAATGAAGTGCAATAGATCAGTTTATTGAGCCTAACCGGAACTAAAGCTTAGCATATGTGGATGCCTCTGATCAATTCAAACACCTGGTTACTTTCTATATACCTTGTAGACAGTGAGTCTCTTGTAGGCAGTGAGCCTCTTGTGAGCAGTGTGCTTGGGCAGTGAGCCCTAATTGACAAGTGCCATTTTGTACTTCTATTCTTTTAACAGAGAATACAATCTTGGGTTAGTCACCCCGTGGTTTTTCCCTTAATAGGGTTTTCCACGTAAAAATCCTTGTGTTATGTGTGTTGATTTCTTTTCTGCTCTCATGTTCATGTATGCTTATATGTTTTGATACTGCACTAATTGTTAAAGAGGAAAAGGAAGTTAAATAATTAAGATAATCGATTCACCCCCCCTCTCAGTTATCCACCTTGTTTCCAACAAATAGGTCTAATTAATGAAGCTGATAAAGTCAAGAAAATATGGTGTAGTCATGGTAGGAGGGTTCACAGAATGAACTATCTAGACTGTGCAGCTAGAATAAACACAACGGAAACAACTCAAGGATATGAAGCAAATGCAGATTCAGTCATTCAGTATATCATAGAATTCAAATATAGATTGGTTGGCAACTACGGGCTTACAAATTAGGGCTCACAGGCCTGATTGTAGAATATCAGAATATGCACAAGATATAGCTTTGAATTCCCTTGGTGAAAGAGCCAAATTATGTATATTCTAAATCATTAGAATTATGCTAACTACTTTCCTAGGGATCTATTACATCATTATATATCATATCCAAAACATATAATTCCTCTGTGTCTGCCCAAGAAGATCACAAACTGTAATGAAGAGTTGTGTCTGTACATGGATAGGTCAGACCTAAATGAATAGAATTCCTCTACAAATGAATGGAATGATGTGCAGATCTCAAGGAAGGTTGGCCAAAAACCAAACAACATTGAATGATGTGGCTTTGAACTTCGCAAGTCATGAAATGCTCCATAGGTCTCCTCTAGTTGATTGTCTGAGACTACTAGAATGCTCTGTTCTGAGAGAATAGTCAATCTTCTGATAGTGATAACTTTCTGTTACTTGATCCAAATGCTCTGAATTTTGGATATGTTGTGTATGGGTGAATCTCGATATTAAGTCCAGATCCATGGGATCTAAAATGCAACTGCAGTAGAATGTGGACCAAAATACAAAAACTGCTACTGAGTGAACTGCTTGAACTAAACTGGACAATGAAAAGAAACAAAATGAACTGCAAACAAACTAAAATACAAATGTTTTTGGTTGATGTAAGATTGCTCTTGAACCAGGGATGTTCCTACATCAAAATGATAGATGCTCCTGATATGGTAAGCAAGACAGAAGATCTATTATCCTAGATTAATGGGCATGTACAATATTTGAAGTATGTTAAGGCCAAATGGGATTCAGATGTAGTTCAGCTAAAAATTATTCACAAAGACATCTTGCCTAAAGATTAGTAAGTTTTGATCTATCATGTACATATGTGGAAGGTTATAAGATAAGTTTTTAAAATTTTAGTGTTTATAGAAGTCAGTCACTTAAGGGGAGTAATTTTTCAGTCTATATATACTCATGCTCTCTAGACAAAAGGAGATCTGGTAAGCAATGCATATCCTTTGTCATTGATGTCAAGGGGGAGAGTAGTAGATGTGAAAATGTTGTTCTTGTGGGAGAGTTACAGATGTGGAAAATATTTTCCTTAGGGGGAGAAATGAGAACACTCAAACAGGGGGAGAACACTCAATATTTTGGTCTTGTTGATTTTCACATCATGTGTTGCCATCAATGCCAAAGGAGGATATTGTTAGAAATATAAGTGTTAAAGACACTACTGGTTTGTTATCCAAGTAAACTATGTTGTCATTGATGGCAACAATGTTCAAAGGTTAGTGGTATGCTCAAAGTTCAAAGGTTGTCTTTCTCTGGAAGAAGAAGACTTTGTGAAGAATTGAGTAAGTATCAGACTGTCTCTTTGGTGCACAATGTTACAATGTTTTAGTTCACATTTTCTACATATTGAAGATCTTGTTGTGTGGTTCTAGTATGTTTTCAAGGACTGTAAGGATCATCTAAAACTATAAGTTCAGCTTCTCATGTTCTCTAAAAAGTTTAGTTTCTAGTTGAAGAAGTCTGGCATGACAGGGTAAAGCCTGAACTAGTGCAGAGTACTTGTTTGTTTTGGTCCACTTTTCTCTGCAGTGAAATATCTTGCTTTGCAGACTTGAGGATATGTTTGCAGATGTCTGAAGAGTGTTTGTTCCAAGTTTGAGGTTGTTTGGTGTTTCAAAAGTTAAGTTGTAATCTGACAATTAGTGTATGCCTATGTTTCTCTTGTGATGGAGCCGACCTAAAGATGTTTGCTTTGTGCAGAGCTTTCCAAAGGATCCAGTGTAATCTTGAGAGGTTCTATAGGTCTTGCTGACCTAGGAGAACATGTTTCATATGCCTGTTCCCTCCGTATTGGATGTTGTGGCTAACCTAATGTTGTGCTGCATGCTACACTCAAGTAGGTTGACCTATCTGGTGTTGTAAGTTAAGCAGTTCTAAAGGAAAAGAAGTGTTGAGTTAAGGGAGATCTATTTTAGGTCTATTGCAACCTATTGTCCAGTTTGAATTTTGGTAGAGAGTTTGTAGTTAAGTTCGAGGCATGATTTTGAGATGACCTAGTTGGTGTTGAAGATGATGCAGATATATAAGTGTAGATTTGGCTTTGATGTCATTGATCATGGTGTGCGAATAAAATGACATGTTGTGTGATGTGATGCAAATAGGTGAATTGGGAAAGAATAGAGTAGATTATGTAATTGTAGAGCAGAGCAGAATTGTGTTTCAGAATAGTAGTGGAGAATGTTGTTTGTGCTTCATTGGAACTATAACTCATGCATGTGTAGATACAATTATAGCAGTTCATCTTTGGTAGTGAGCCATTTCTTTTCTCTCCTTCTTTCTCAGTGGGAAGTGAGTCAACTTAGACAATGAGTCCTTGGGTAGTGAGCCCTTTGGGTGGTTCGTAACCCTCTAGGTAGTGAGCCTTGCTGCAATGAGCATTCTTTCTTTTGGGCAGTGAGCCTTTTGTAATCTAGTGTTGATATTATAGTATATATTGTGAGCTAACACTCACATTGGTTTTTCCCTTTTGGGTTCTCTATGTAGAAATCCTGGTGTTCATATGT
This sequence comes from Cunninghamia lanceolata, assembly GCA_027924645.1. Taxonomy (NCBI): domain Eukaryota; kingdom Viridiplantae; phylum Streptophyta; class Pinopsida; order Cupressales; family Cupressaceae; genus Cunninghamia; species Cunninghamia lanceolata. The sequence goes on from BSBN01000088.1 coordinate 5,689,407, forward strand.
TATGGTTGATTGCTTTATGTTTTCATGCATAACTTCATTACAGTTGAATATGCTAAATGGTTTGAGATGTTTTATATTTGAATGGTTTTATAGAATATTGATTCACCCCCCTCTCAATATTTCAGGTGTTCAACACTTTTGACCTCCACAATAACCAAATGATAAAGAGAATAAATTACTGTATCTTATGTGTGTCTAAGAAATAAGAACAATAAGAATATACTATGAATGCTAGCACTAAGGTCTACATAGACTAAGCAAACTAGTGTGTGTAAAATGGATAAAAGGAAGGTGAAAGCCCAAAAAGTGCCTACAACACAAAATGGATTCAACACTAAGAAAGAAATACCTAAAGAGAGGAAAATAACTCTATCACCTCCAATAGAAGAGATGAAAACTACATAGCCATGAGCAAGGTTCAATAAAAGACGCAACTAGATGTAGTGGTCCCAATCCTCACGAAGATACCAAAATATTTTTGTAGCTATTCACATAAAGAGCTGGAGGATCAAAAAAATGCTACTATATGCTGAAGATTGTAAGATAGTGCTATAGAGATTTCTAGAGATTTCCAAAAGATTGATGGGTTCAATATAATCAGAGCTCAAAGCATGAAAACTACAAGATAATGCAAGATAGATTAAAAATGCAACTTAGAGGGTAAATAAGGTAGTCCAAGGGTCAAAAGACCCATTCAAACATGTGATAGGCATTACAAAAACTCAAACATGCAAGTGAAGTTGGCATAAAACACTAAAAAATGGTCACTACATGATAGATAGTCATGGAATTCTAGCACATCATCTAGACATCCATGGGTCACGCTCATGTCTAGTTCAATTCCTAAAGTTTCCAAACACCTTAGGACAACACGGAAAACAAGGCACTTAAATAGAATTGCATGAAAATAAACATAAGAGATAGAACAAAAGCACAAACTTGACAATTTGGGTGGGAAAAAGGCTAAGAGTTAAAATGAGTCTAACAACATCTTAAGAGTATGGATGCTAACGTAGGTTCAAAATGTAGCATGAAATTGCAAGGGTGTGTAATTTTTGATGTTACATACACCCACTTGCAACAAATGGGATTTCTTCCCTCAGGCAAACTAAAAAGATCATAGGTGAACCACAACTATCTAAGGTCGTTATCTTCTCCTACATGACTTGTTCCAAGACTCACTATCCTCTGGAGAGAGACTCCTTGAATGATCTAGGTTCATCATTAACATTCAAAAAACAAATACACAACAAAAATTTGGTGGGCTATACTTGTCAATTGGATTTTATTTTCTCATGGATCTTCTCAAGGTAGGAGTAAGGAGATCTACCTATTCTTTTGCATGTTCATTCTACACATCCTACTTATAAATCTCATCTAAACCCTCTTCTTTTTCTCCATATTCTAATCCATCATTCTATTTTTTCACAAATGCATCCTCCCACTTCATGACCTTTGTCTCAAAATGTATTATTTTATTTCCTTCATTTTCCTTTGGTTGTTCAAGACCTGATAATGCTCTAAACCCCCTAAAAACCACATCTCTAGAATAAATCATTCTTTAAGTTAGCAAATTCTAAAGCTTATAACCTTTTACATTCTCACCATATCCTACAAAGATGCATTTGTATGCTTTTCAGATCCAATTTATATCTCTTTTCCTTAGGCACATAAACATAAGCCTCAAAACTAAAGACCTTTAAATGTGAAACAAAAGGCTTTTACCTATCCACACTTCATAAGGTGTTTTGTCAACAAGATTTGAACAAGGAGATTTCTTAATCAAGTAACAAGTAGTACTTACTACTTCTACTCAAAAGCACTAATCTAGGTATGTACTTCTTAGCATACTTTTGGCCTTTCAATTAAATTTTGGTTCATTCTCTCTTCAACCCCATTTTTTTGAGGTGTGTATGGTGTAGTCTTCTATTTAACAATACCTACATGTGTATAGAACTCATAAAATTTCTTGGAGCAATATTCAATACCATTGTCATATCTCAACATCCTTATTTTATAATCTGTTTACTTTTCAACCAAGGCTTTAAATTCCTTAAACTTAGTGAAAATTTTAGATTTAGAACACATAAAATAGATCTAGTTGTATCTAGAGGCATCATTAATGAATGAAACATAATAACAAGATTTTCACATAAAATCAACATCTTTTAGGCCAAACACATCCAAATGAATGATTTCTAATAATCTCTTTGCTCTATAACTTCTGATAGGAAAAGATGATCTATTCTATTTACCAAACATAGTGCTCATAGAAATCAAATTTACCACTAGAGTAATTGGAAAAATAACCAACCATATTTTTATTAGTAAAGGTACTAAGACCTTTTTAACTTATTTCATGACCTTAACATTGGTGCCACAACATACATGCATTTTAAGTATTGCTAGTCACACTAGCAGAGTTACAAAAAGTGGAGGCAATCAACCTAAACAAAGTCCCTATCTGAGATCCTTTAGCTACCACCAAGTTTCCTCTCATCAACCTACAACCAGACTTGCCAAATGTCACATGCACTCCAGAATCATTAAACTTGGATACGAAAAGCAAGTTTCTCACAAGTCCTGGAATATGGAAAACTTTATTAAGGGTTTTAATCCTCCCACCAATGAAACACAACTACACCTTTCCCTTATCAATAATCTTCTTAGTTCCATTGTCACCAATAAAAACCTCTCCTTCATCATAAGCCTTGTATGATGAAAATCACTCCTTGTGGGGAGTCATGGGTGAAAGTTCAAAGTTGTGTCCCACTTTTATAAAGGCAATGACCAACATTGATCTAACTTTTTAATTTGAATCACTAGAAAGTGGCATATATGTTTTGAATTTTGAAATGATGTAAACTAATGAAATGTAGACTTTTTAGTGTATTCTATGTTTGTATTTTTTTAATAAAATAAGAAGAATATTTGAATGTATTTTTTTTGTAAAATTAACACTATAATTTACTTGTTGATAAAATACTAAAAAATGATGTTAAGAGGGCCTCCACTTTTTATATAGTAAATTTTACTTTTTTCCTAAAATTCTTTTCTTGCATTTATAACTTGAAAAATTAGTGCATGGACTAATTTTTTTCCATTTCAATAAGTATTTATTTTTAAACAAATCTTGAAAGTTGTGTGTATTGAAAACATTATTATTTTGATGAGCCTCCACTTTTTTCCTTAACTATTTATCCAAAATAGAAAATGATTATATCATCTTGACATGGAATCTCTCCTCTAGTGCATAATATATATTTTTTAGTTTTTTAATACAATTTAGTATTTTTTCTTGGGATCAATCTTATATTTTGGTGCTAATGACCTACTTTTAGTAAAAATAAAAAAGAAAATATAAAAACTAATTAATTTTTTTTTTTTAAACTACAATTATAGATCTATAAAAGGGTATTTTTTTATTTTTTTGAAAATGTTATTTATGTTACTAGGAGTTGTAATCACATTAAGTTTTTCAAATGTTTCTATTTTTTTGGAAATTGGCCCCAAAGTGATGTTTTTGGTATTGATAAGCTACAAACAAGGGTGCAGGTCCCTATAACAAGAGCCCAACGGGCAGCAAAACAAGCCAGCGACCACAAACAGTAAAATAGCAGCAGACTAACAGCTAACTAACATAACAGTATTATAAGAGTACCAATACAAAAAACAAACATAAAACCATAAACTACTTAAGTAGATCATTCCAGTCATCCTTAAGGAACTCCATAAGTTCTTCCTTGCCCACAGTCTTTCCATCCCTGTCATCATGTTCATTATGAGCATCTTATAGAATAGTCAGTGTCATAGCCACACAATGGATCACCTTCAAGCACACAGAAGCAAGCACTTTAACCTTGTTCTCTATAGAGAGAAGTCTCCTCTTGATATCAACTATCTCCTTGTTTAGCTGGTTATTATTGACACCATCCCTAGCACTATCGGCTTCCTTCTCAGGGGTTTAAAGGATCTCCACTTCTTCTTAATCTATATCATAATAGGAGTTATGTAGAGACTCAAAGTGATTGGCCCCCTCTTGCTCATCTAGTTGCTCAGGAGTCAACTTGACCTCTTTGATTTCAACCTCGTCCTCTGGGTCTGAAGTAGAGGAATAACCAACAATTTTAAGAACAAGTGTTTTACCCCTAGCTAATTTGTTGGACCTACAAATACTAGGCCTTCTCACAGTACTCCCAATACTCTCAGTAGCCTCCTTATTCACTTCAACCACACAAACACCCTACTCTTGGGGCTCAACATTCCCCTTATCCATAGCTGGGTCAGACACTTTCACACCACCTTTAGCATTCTTACCTTTCTTTTTACCACCCTTCCTAGGAACACGTTGTTCCTCTAGACTACCTTTCCATTGTTTGCCAGCTGAGTGTGAAGGGTTATTCTTCAACCCACACAAGCCCTCTGCAATAGCCTTCTAGGATTTCCCTAGGGACTTAGTTGCCCCCCCGAAGGAGTACTCAAGTTAGTTGGGCCCTACAGAATAGGGTTAACTTTCTAGGGGACCAGAGGGGTTTTAGTACCATTTTTCTTGTGGGACTGAGGACCAAGGTTAACAACAGACTGCATCTTAGGGTTAGGGGAGGGTTACGTAGAGGCCTAAAGATCTTTTCCAGTGGGGCCAGTAGCTTTGTTTTTACTGGGACTACCATACTTGACATTTAAGGGGACATTATCCTCTGAGTCATTGCTTTCCTCAACAAGGCAGGCTTTAATAGGCTTAGCAGGGCATAGGGTCCGGTGGAAATGAAACAAGTGAAGGATTAAGCCTTGATGGAGTGGGACCATGACTTCAACAGGTTACTTTCATGGGGTTTCTTAGCCATTTTAATAGATGACTCTAAGGAGGATAAAAGATAAAAAGGGAAATTCACAAGAATCTTTTGCCTAAAATGATTAAGAAGGGCAAAGTGATAATGGTAATAGCACTTGAAACAACCCTTCAGGGTGAAGTAACTTCATGATGAGGTAGCAAACTCTGTCTTAAGAGTTGACAAGGCTTTCTCTCTTGAAGCCTCCCTACAAGTGAACCAGCTTCTCCTCTTCTCTAAAGAACTTATTCATCCCTTCAGGGTCTTGAACTTTATTTTGCTTCTTCAACCTTTCACCATCGTAGTACAAACCCATAGATCTGGCAATGGTTTCTTCTGAAACTTCAAACTGAACTCTACCAATAGGGACTTTCCAATCATCATCCCATGACATCATGAATTACATAGAGAGATTTTCATCGAAGTCATTCAGGCATTCTAGAAATGGTGTAATCCCCCCTTCATAACATGTACTCCACAACATGGAGTTAGCTTTGAACTTTGCACAAGAGGAGGGCTTTGTTCTGACCTTGTCGCCACCCATAGTTGTGAACTTCACAATCTAGTAGGGGAAATCACATAGCATAAACTTAGACACCTAGAAAAAATGTGGCTCAACTTCAAATTGTCTAGAAACTATAATATGTCGATCATTATTAATCCTACTCTCGAGGACTCTCAAACTCCCATACATGTCCTTCGCAACACCTTCACAATTATAATAATAATTACTATCATTATGAAACCTATAGATGCACTGTTGGGATATAATATGACCCCTTGTGCCAGCTAAGCAACTACCCAATGGTCTTGTTGAGCTATCTTTTGCTTATGTGGAATTCCCCAATCTTTATGGGATGAACATACATCATCTCAGCTAAGATGACACTAGCCTTCTCATGTCTTCTTTCATGGCTAAGGTTGATCATGAGAACATAGATAAGAATATACAAATATTCATAACAAATATGCTTAGGAGTAGCCATTAATTGATATAAGGTTGGGCTTCCTTTTGGAGGTAATTTCTAATGTTAGGAGGCAGATTTAGGATACTTCTCCAACATCTTACAAGAAAGAGATTACTCCCAATATTGGCCATAGCATCCGCAACTTGGTTGCCTTCCCTATACACATGTTTACCCTCAAATCCTTCAAAGGTAAGGAGGAGTTTTTTAATATCCTGGATTATATCTTCAATTTGCCAGTCCACCCTGGCTCTTTCCTTAACAACATCCACTATAAGTTTGGAGTCCCCTTCAACAAGAAGATTTTTGATTCCAATAGGAAGGGCAACCTTAAGGCCCCAAAGAAGGGTCATTGCCTTAGCAACATTGTTTGAGTTTTCACTACCTATTAGAATACAAGGCTATATCAGCCACTACCTATACCAGAGAAGCCATGGGATGATATTAGTATGGACTTTGTTCTTGGTTTACCAAGGACATAGAGAGGACATGATTCCATTTTTGTGGTGGTGGATAGATTCTTAAAGATGGCACATTTTATTCCTTGTAAGAAGACTAATGATGTTGTTCATATTGTAGAGTTATTTTTCAGAGAAATGGTGAGACTACATGGTCTACCTAAGAGCATAGTTTCAGATCGAGATACCAAGTTTGTTGGTTTTTTTTGGAGGACATTATGGAAGAAGTTGAAGATAAATTTAAAGTTCAGTTCTGCACACCATCCACAAACTGATGGACAGACAAAAGTGGTGAATAGGAGTTTGGGTAACCTGCTATGATGTTTAGTAGGAGATAAGCCCAAGGGATGGGATTTGAGTTTACCACAAGAAGAATTTTCTTATAATAATTATGTCAATAAAAGTACAAGTAAATCACCATTCCAGATTGTATATGGGAGTAGTCCAAGAAATGCTTCAGAGTTAAGGAAGATGGACAAGGGAGAAAACACAAATGTCAAAGTTGAAAACTTTGTAGAATGCATGAAGAGGTGAGAAAGCACATGATCTTAATAACATGAATATTCAGTAAAAGGCTAAGGCAGATCAAAAGAGGATATATAAGGAATTTTATGTAGGAGATGAAGTCATAGTTCACTTGAGAAAAGAGAGGTTTCCAATTAGAACATATAATAAGTTGAAAATGAAGAAATTTGGACCATGCAAGATTCTAAAGAAGCATGATTCAGGAAATGCATATGAGGTAGAGCTACTGAGTGGGATCAACATTTCCCTTGTATTGAACATTGCTGATTTAATAGAATATCATGAAGCTAGAAAAGAGGATGGACCAACAGAAGAACAATGGAGTATTCCAGCATCTACTTCAAAGGAGGAGATAGAAGAGATCTTGGATAGCCGTGTGGGAAGAAGTACTCAGAATAGGCAATATGAAGAATATATGGTGGAGTGGAAAGGAAGGCTTGTTGAAGATTCTTCTTGGTTGTCTAAGGCAGAGGTTGACCATTTGGGGTTTTCCTCAAAAACCTAAGATGTGACAAGGTCACTTCTCAAAATTACCTTGGTGTCTGATGTAGGAGCATCTAGAGGTGTAAGGGAAATCTTGCATCACCCAAAAACAATGTTGATTCAAAATTGATGACTTTGTTTTCATTTCTTTTCAAAATTAGTATTTCTAGTTCTATAATCACTTGAATAATGATGCAGAACCTTCAGTTTTTCTAAACTACTAAAAATAGCAAACCGCTATTTTTGGAAAATTTGCATTTGGTCACAAATGGAAGTGAAAATTTATAAGAAGCTTCGTAAATGAAAAATAAGACCTTTGGAAAAGGAATCAAGAAAAAATCAGTTGTGGGCTGAAAGAAATTAAAGTTTTTGTTTCCTGAAAAACCATTGAAAATTATTCAAAGTCAAGCTTGAGGCACTAAAAAGCCCCGTACGGCCCCAACAATGGGTGAAATTAGTAGAAAAAATTTAAGTGCACTCCATGATCTTCCCAATGCTTCAAACAGTTCGTCAATTGGATACCTGGATCAAAATTTATGGCTCTCGAAAGTTAACCTAAATTTGGAGGGAGTTGTAAATTTTGAAATTTTGGCTGGAGGCCACCAAAAGGGTTATATATGACCATTTTTGGGAGGTCTTGGCATTAGTAGAGATAAGGAGGAAAGTGTAGAGTCAAGAAAAGGCAATAAAATAGAAACCCTAGCAAATTTGGGGCTACAGAAGGTAGAAGGTTCTAGAGTCTAGAGAGAGGAAGTTGTAATGTGTTGTAGCCTATGGAGGATTCATCCTCTAATTGTATTTGAACTTCTGTAATGTAATGTGTTGTCCAAATCAATAAAAGAAAATTCCTATTTTCTGTGTGCAATTTTTATTGTTGTGTTTTATGATTTACCCCCTTCATCAAGAGGCATAGATAACAAAAAATTAAAATCAACAAACCACCATAACATTAGATGTATGTGGAGAAACTCTTATAGGAAAAACTCCACCACCAAAAATAAATTGAGTTTATATTATTCACAATGAAATGTTACATCAATACAATCTACTCTAACTCTCTAATCTAAGAAAATTTTGGTAGTGTAATAGTACTCAACTTTTAATACATCAAAACAATCCATCTAATGCCTTCAATATATAGAGAAATGAGAAGGGTAAAACCACAAATGCTTTTTGAAAACCAAGTGTCACCAAAACCATTCTCCAAGGTAAAAACCAATGTACCTATAATACATTTAGTCATGCACTCAAAATATTTAAACACCAATTAAGGCATCTTTGACTCCACAACTCTTTTTAGGCACTAGTCACAAGGCTAGTGCTCCAACATGAAGCCACTATCTCAAGTGGACCACACCCATTATAACAAGATTATCCACTCTCCATATAGTAAATCCCTAGTGCCTAGGAAACAGGAATTCAATTTGCATTCAAGAATGGCAACTGTAACTCCCACTATTGAGTTGCCAATTGTAACTCCCTTATTGAATGCAATTACAACAATATTTGATGTATGGACTAAATAATAATAATAAAATAATATCACACAACTCTTCATGGGCATCCAAGTACTCGTTCCAAGAAAGTTGAAGACATGAACGTTATACATTAGGATTGCAATTTGATCAGACTTTCCTAAGTAATAGAGAAACCCTTGAGCTCTCATCACCACTGTTGTGAAAGAAAGCAACTAGTAGAATATAGACTTGCATTACTTTTTCACCTAGATAGAATGTATAATGTTTTCCATGTATCTCAATTATAAAAACACATGCCTAATTTAACCCATGTGATTAAGTGGTCTTATATGCACATGGATAGTGGTAACAATTTTTAGGTGAAGCCAATCAAAATACTAGATTGATGTACACTCAAGTTTCATTAGCATGGCATTGAGTAGGTTAAGATGCTATGGGATTGATATAATCCCAATGGCATACACTCTAGATTTGTTAGTATGGAATTGAATAGGTTAAGATGTAATGAGATCAATACAATCCCAATTCAACAGCATGGGAAGATACCACAACAAATGCATTAGGTATGTCCAAATCTGTTTTGAACCAAACTTCAAGGATGAAGTCTCTTAAAAGGGCGAAGGATGTACACTATTCCCTAATTTTGTAAAGGAAGGATTTTGGTAAACTTGGCAAAGATTTATGAGTATATGTATAAGATGAACTAAATTTTATTTTATTTTATTTTGAAAACTAATAAGTAGTGATGGACAAAATGATAAATTTTGTATATATTAATCCATGGCATAGTCATGAAAAGGTAATATTTGAGGCATAATCTAGTTGTTTAGGTGTCAAATGATTTGGATGGGTCAACCAATGTCAAAGGTGGGGTCATGTTGCCTCACAATGTTCTATTGGTGTTGATAGATGGTGTCCAAAAAATCAATAAAGAGAACTAGAAAAGGACCAAATATTGAGTAGGATAAATGAAAATACCAAGTGTTGCAAGGTATGCATAGAAAAAAGGCCAAGTGTTTACTGATATTGCTAGCTAGGTAATATTGATTGCATGGATAAAAGGATTGAGAAAACGTGATGGATAATGTTTTGAGTAAATAAACCTAGAGAAAAGAGGAATCCCAGTGCTTAGGAAAACTCATGGGACCTTAATTAAAGTGCACTATCGTGCATGTAGCTTGTTAAAGAAGGCTAGGAATTGCATGGTTGGAAAACCCAAGGAAATGATTGATTTGGAAAAATAATGGAACCACCAAATTGACCAATGAAATTTGGAACGGTGGAGTAGGGAAATTCTATAAAAAATCCTAGAGAAACAAATGCTAAATGTTATTGAAAAGATAGCACTCATGCATGAAAGTGGTGTGTAGGAAAAGCAAGTTATAGGAAGGAATTATCAAGAAATTGTGAGGAGGTATAATATGCTACTAGGACTAGTGATAAGATCGATCCCATTTTGTCCATCCATGTGTAGTCTTACACTTATGGATTGATAATGTGTAGGTTGTGAAATGTCTTATGGGTATGTTCTAAAGTTGCAGTATTGTCTTATGTGTGTCTACATTGGCCTTATAACATGTGTGTCAAGTTTGTGGCACTATTTAAATACATGAAATGGGGAATCCACCAATGGTATATCAAGGAAAAGTTTCCAATAGTGTATCCAAACAAATTCATCAATAGTGTATCCAAGTGAAGTCATAATGGTGTATCTATGCTGCAAGATGAAAACTTCCCTCTGCTGCAACAATACTCACAAACACAAGACACCATATTGGAGACTTTCTGCTCACACAAATGCACAACCATGTGCTAGGTAAAACAAAGTGATGAAACAAAATATATATTTCTTATTGAATTCACACTAGATTACAACAAATTCAAAAATGCAACAGTACGCAATGCAAATGGTTATTATGCATCAACAATCTCCCTTACTTCACTCTTCTCTTTCACTCTCATCTGCTTCAAATTACTCTTCATGGGATGCTTAATCTCATTCCCATCTAGTGACTCTTCACTCTGCTTCCATCCAGACACCCTTCTCTTGACACCTTCTCTCCCTCTATTAGTGCTTCTGGTTCTCTATTAAATTTGCAATCAAAGTTGATTAGACTTTCCCCACGAGTAGTCATTCTCCTATGTTAGGGTTAGATTAGAAGAAATCAATTAAATGCAAATAAATATTAAACAAAGGGAGACAATTTTAATGTGGTTCACCCAAACTCAAGCTAAATCCACCAACAGAGAGTCCAATATTATTATCCAGTATATCAAACCGATTACAACCAGCAATCCCTGCAACTCAATACCGCTGCAAATGCTACAATACAATATCAACAGAAACCCTAACAACTTAGCCATTTTTATCAAGACTTATGTCGGTTACAAAATAGGGTTTTTTTATGTCGGCTAATAGAAAAAATAACTCTCAATGCCTTTATAAAATAATAGGCAATTTCTGCCCCCTGCACTCCCCCATTAAATAATTTGGGGGGAAACCGCACCGATAAAAGTGGGGAAAATTTAACCTTCGAGTCTAATTAGGCTCCATATAACAACATCCTATCCACACCCTATCCTCTCTCTCTCTCTCTGAGCGTTCTCCTTTTCTTAGATTATGGCTCCTCACAATTCACTCACAATGAATCCCCTTTTGACAACACCATAAGTCTTTGTTTCAAAGGCTACCCTGCATCCCAATATCATACCCATGAGATTTATACTATTGAGTGCACAAGAATATGAAAAGGCGGCATATGAAAAGTCATTCCTGCCTTAAGCAATGCCATGAGAATATGAAATTTTAGTTTCCAACAATATTTTAGTTTGACCCTGCTCCCCCTACCCACGACCCAAAAGAAACAAAATATGAGATATTACATCTGCACTAGAAGTCAGTTTTGGTTCCATGATTTGGAATGAATAATTCCAACACCTTTACTTTCCATGACCCATTTAAAGGATAAGGATTACATTATTCAATGAAGTATTTGTTTATTCCATGGTTTTTAACTTCAACGATTGCTAAAAGATCAACCTCTCCACCAAGATTGACACCCCTATCATGGATCGAACTGAAAACTAAAATATTATCTTTTTCTACACTATTAATCAACCTAAATGAAAGTGAATTCTCCCACGAACTCAACTTCCCTGGCCTACAAAAGAATGCTTGAATTTCATCACTATGCACTCAATTGATTCATCTTATATATACACTTCAATTGTTGAATCTTTTGTGATATTTTGTCAAATAAATGATAGCAGAATGCTCTACCTCAATCAAATGTTCGCAACTAACTATCTACACAACAGAAAAAACTATCAAACTGAAGAAGCATTAGCTGTGAAAACTGATCAATGAAGCTACCGGATGAATGCAACAAAAACCAAAATTCCACAAACTACCAAAAGTAAAGCAAAATTGGAGCAAACTGAAGATACTTATTTTTGGGTGATACAAGATTATTTGTGTGCTCGAGTGCTCCTACATCAGACATGTTGGGTAGAAAGTTTGTGAGCATAAGCTCACAAAGGTGGAGTTGAGTGATAGAATCACCCTTTTAAATTGCAAGCAATCTGCAGCAAACTCCATCATTGTGGGATGTGCACCAAACTACTTCTTCCTCATCTTCCCGCACCATGCCAGAACAACTATCATCTTCCTCCCACAACTCCATTAACCACTCTTCTCTCCAGTCATGGATTTGCATCTGCCATGTACCATCCTCCTCTACCAAAGTATGTATCCTCTCCTCTCCTTCCTGGGATCTAGTCGACTAGTAACCAGCCTTCTCCACCAAACTCTCCAGTCACTCATATCAAAGCCTACAATATACAAATCTTCTTTGAATACTTTATGGAAACTAAAGATTTCCATGGGTTCTTCTCCACACTCTTCAACCTTGACTACCTCAAATGGAAGTATAATAGCATCATCACAAAATGCCACAAGGTTTACCTCTTCATTCGTTGCTGCAAATTCACCATCGACTACATCATTAACTTCTACTTTCATTGTTGTGATTCTTGTCTTCTCGCTTTCAATCATTGCAATCCTCTCCAATCATTCATTCTCCATCACCAAAATCTATGATAACAAATAATCTTCTTCCTCATCCTTCACTACAACCTCTTCGCAGTCCATCGCTACATCTTCATTTTTCTCCTCTTCGACTACCTCTACTGTAGGCTCTTTGTTGTTCACTCCATCCTCATCCTCTTTTCTCATGTCTTGTCCACTCAACTGTGCCTCCAATTTACCCAGCTCATCCTATCTTTTGTTCAACCTATCGAATCTCTTGTTTACATCTATGATCATTCTACATGTCTTACTTTCTTAGTACCATCTCCACACTTCCCAAATCATGAGCTTCTTCCTTATGACTATACCCATTTTATCTATTGTTGTAGTCTCATCTCAATCTGCAATCGACATCACATTCTCAATCTTTTATGGCTTCAATGTCTTCTCTTGGATCTCACTATTGTAGGACTCCTCCACACCTACCCCAAGCCTCTCGAGCTCCTCGGACACTCTCATCGCTTCAATCTCCACCTACAATTCTTGGCGTAGGATGCCTCACATTCAACACTCTGCATATGCTTTTAGGAACTCCTTCTCTAATACCATATGATGCAAGATGAAAACTTGCCTTTGCTACAACAACACTCACAAACACAAAACACCACAATATAGACTTTCTTCTCACACAAATGCACAACCATGCACTAGGTAAACCAAAGTAATGAAACAAAATATATATTTCTTATTGAATTCATACTGGATTACAAAAAATTCAAAAAGGCAACAGTACACAATGCAAATGGTTATTGTGCATCAGCAATCTCCCTAACTTCACTCTTCTCTTTCACTCTCATTTGCTTCAAATTACTCTCCATAGGATGCTCAATCTCCTCCCCCATATGGCATCTCTTCACTCAGCTTCCATTCAGACACCCTTCCCTTGACACCTCTCCCTCTACCAGTGCTTTTGGTTCTCTATTAAATCTGCAATCAAAACTGATTAGAATTTCCCCACACGAGCAATCACTCTCCTATCCATGCCCTATCCCCTCTCTCTGAGCATTATTTTTACTTGGATTATGGCTCCTCACAATTCACATGCAATGAATCCCCTTTTCATAGAACCATATGTCTTTGTTTTGAAGGCCCCTCCCCCATCTCAGTATCAGACCCTTGCAATTTATATTGTTGAGTGCAAGGATATAAAAAGGTAGCATATAAAAATTCACTCCTACCTTAAGCAATGCCATGGGAATATGAAACTTCAGTTTCAAACAATATTTTCTTTCGACCCTGCTCCCCTAATCATGACCCACAATTAACAAAATATGAGATATTACATCATGCGCTGGAAGTTGATTTTGGTTCCATGATTTGGAAGGAATAATTCCAACACTATTACTTGCCACAACCCATTTAAAGGATGAGGAAATTACATTATTCAATGTTGTGTTTGTTTATTCCATGGTTTTTAACTTCAACAATTGGTAAAAGATCAACCTCTCCACCAAGATTGACACCCCTATCATGGGTTGAAGTGAAAACTAAAATATTGTCTTTTGCTACACTATTAATTGACCCAAATGCAACTGAATTCTCCCACGAACTCAAGTTCCCTAGCCTACAAAAGGATGCTTGAATGCCATCATTGTGGACTCAATTGAATCGTCTTATATATTCACTTCATTTGTCGAATCGTTTGTGACATTTTGTCAAACAAATGACAACAGAGTGTTTTGCCTCAATCAAACATTTGTGACTAACTATCTACGCACCAAAGTGAACTATCAAACTGAAGAAGCATTAGTTGCGACAACTGATCAATGAAGCTACTAGATGAATGCAACAACAACCAAAATGCCACAAACTACCAAAAGTAAACCAAAATTGGAACAAACTGAAGATACGTGTTTTTGGCTGATGCAAGATTGTGCGTGCACCCGAGTGCTCCTGCATCAATCTAAATAAATTTTTCAATGGTCTATTTGGCCAATGCCATCAATAGTGTGTTTGGGTAATATCATTAATGGCGTATTTAGATGAAACCACCAACATTGTATCTGGGGGAAGTTGGCAATAGTGTATTGAGGTAGAGTTATCAATGGTATAGGGTGATCCCACAATAGTGTGTCCCACTTTTTGCCCAAACTGAGACATTGAAATCAATATTTTTAACCAAAGTTTCACTTTATGATACCTATAGCAACTAAACTATTAAGAATTTGAAGATGATGTGAAATAGTGATTTTGAGATTTCATGCATAGATTCTAAATATATATATTTTTAGATTTAAAAAATAAATTTTGAATTTTTTTACGTAAATTTTAATAACTTATTTTTTTATAGTTAACAGTATTTTAAAAAGTGACATTTATATCATATAGCATAAACTTTTTTATAGAAAGGATAAAATTATAAATTTTTAAAACATAGATTTGTAACACCAATATCTAGTGTACAAATATTTTTCATAATTTTTTGTTGTGTATTTTATTTTTTTATTAATTTTTGAAATGAGATTAGTTATAATTTACACATAGATTTATACCAGATAGCATAAATTTTTCTGTATATATCAAAATTAACTTCTTTTTTTCCTTAAACAAGGACAACAATACCTAGTGCATAGATATTTTTTAGAATTTTTATCTTCATTTTACTTTTTTTCCACATGTGTCAAACAAAGAGCTTGATGTTTGGTGAAAAACCTATGTTCACTAGAAAATAGAAAATTATAAATATAACAATTAAATTAAATATATTCAAAAATATACTTTTTGAAAAGCTTATTCTAAGGGATATGATCTTGCAAAATTTCCTTTTTTTTATTTTTTTCTTCCTTGGGCTCAATTTTTTGCCCTATCCCACAATTGGGACACACTACTGTGGGAGAAACATATATTCAAGAAATGTCATTGATGGTGTATTAAGATGATATAATTAATAGTGTCTCCAAATGAATCCTCCAAAGATGTATCCAAGTATGTTTCCTTGCTCCAATAATAAGGTTCCTTGGTCATGACAACATGGGGTTGTTGATGAGCATAATCTCCTTCAATCTTCAGTGCTCTTGAGTCTATATTTGTGATAATGTGTGCATATGTGTATGTGTGAATGTCACTATATGCTTGGTAAAATTTTGGCCTAAAGCTTGAGCATATTGCAATTACTACCATGGGTTTGTATGCTAAGAGTAATTGATCTAGCTAATGGTTCTTGGGTTATCTAATTGTTAGACATCTCATCAACACTTTGTGAGGCAAGGATCCTACCATGAGGGTGGCCAAATGGAAAAGAAGCCCTCAAACATGGGGGTAAGTGCAAGAAGTTGGGTCCACTTTTTAGATAAAAAGTGGAGAGGGTTTTTCCTTAAAATTAAAGTTTGTCACGGTTGGAGTCAAAATTTGAAGCACTTACACATAGAATCTTAAGAAAGTCAAATTGTATGAAATGTAGTATTTTGAGTTTAGTTTTCAAATATGTAATTTATTATAATACCCAAATGATAACAATTAATTTTGCATGGGCTTGTACAGAAACCATTTTTTAGAAGTTATTTTTTTTAAAACCATACCATGCACGTGTACGACCAGCATAATTTGACCTAAATAAAAGTATTTTTTTAAATTGCTTCAGGAAAAGATGTGTATTATAGTGAAGTTTGATGAGGATTTTTTTAATAATTTTTTTCCAAATATTTTTTTATTAAGCTTTTATTGGCCCTCATTGTTGTTTTTAAAGACCCCTCATGTACGGCCAACATAATTTGAGCTAAACTAATCATAAAATAATTTTTTTTCATCATGTAAAGAACGATGTGTAGAATGATGACATATAATTTAAAAAAAAAACTTTAAATTTAAAAGTTATTAAAAAAATACTAAAACCTAACATTTCAAGTTTATGGACTATTTTTCTCATAAATTAATTAATAAATAGAAAAACAAGCCGAATCATAAAAAAATATATATTTGAAAACTACATATCATCATCTATAATAGGTTTTAATTTCGTAAAAAAATAGAAAAAAATATCATTAGCCATATTGGTAAAGTTAGTCTTTTCTCTTGCTGTGAACATAGACTTGTACTTACAGGTCCAAAGCTAAGGGTCGGCTTACCATGCCTTTCCCAAGCCTAAAACCAAACAAAAAATGTGGGTTGTGGTTTCAAACTTTTAGGAATGAGTACCCATTCTAAAATGGGTACCCGTTATATAAAACAAAATGGGAACCCATTTTAAAACGGTTAGAATGGGTACTCATTTTAAAATGGGTACCCATTCATAATATGTTTGTTATTTCCCATTTTAAATACTTTCACGAAACATGTACTCATTTAGGCTAGGATCCCGTTCTGATTCCAAGCTCGGGCGCCCGTTTCTAAACGGTTATCCTTTTATAAAAATGGGTACCCATTCCTGTCGAGATTTTTTTTGCCTAACGTTGAACCCCTATATGTGGACCCAACTTCGTGCTTTTACCCATGAGTGACCCCTAGAAGAACAACTACAACAGGAGCTAGGTGATATACTAAAACTCCTAACCTTATGGTGATATGCATTGGAGAAATTTGGTATAGTTTTCATTGTTTAAGTTCATGAGTTGTTAAGTGAATCTCAATTAAATTGATCTTGGGCTAACTTATGTCTTGGTTTCTACAAAAGAAGACCTAATGGAAGGTAGAACTAGTCAAGCTCCTCCAAAGGGGTTGAGCCAAGGACTATCACTAAAATAATTAGTGGCAAATAACCTTATTAGCATTCCTATGTGCAACTAATTATTGAATTGATTAGTAGGTTAGAGAACAAGTGAATAGAGAGGGCAACAACATAGCCCTTGGGACCTTGAATCATAGTTGTAATTGGTGCAAAATTTGATGACAATGCATTTTATGTTTTCCTTAATTAAATCAATTAGAGGCCAAGCTTGAAGGTCTTATCCGACTTCACGTTTATTATTAGCATAGCCAATTCGTGACTTTATAATCGATACCTTATTGTATAAATCCCAATGTTGTATTGATCTAAATGTTGTTTGCTATGTTAATTTGATAATGTTGTTTGCTATGTTAATATGGTCAAAATGGATGTAAGCAACTTGTGTGTAATAGTTTTGTTGATGTTGTAATATGTTTAGACTGCACCTTGTTGCAAATGCTTTGCCTTGTTCTTCTAATGGTCGCCCATGTATAGCCTTAAGATCTTATCAAACCTTAGAGGGGTGTTTCCATGATGACATTAAGGGCCAAGAGCCGAGCTTGAATCCTACAATGTCATGTGCCTTTGAGTTGGAGTGTGGAGCTATGATCAGGCGTAGCGCTTTTAGCAGCCATGGACGAAACTTGTGGTTGATGGCAGACCTTAGTATTCCTACGTGGCGGGGTCACTATGCCAAATGATTTTGGATCCATCAGAACTATTTTCAATCGGTCGGCTCACGTAATCCTAAAATGGTGTTAGGGCTTTCGTTTGAACAGTTGGCACTCCCTAAGTGTTGTCAGAGCTTCAAGCTCTTAAGCGATGCGCTATGGGTCAATCCCTTCATGGTGGTCTCAGGAGAATGAATGAATGAAGAATTTTAATAATTTCCACGAGGTCGTAGTAATCTATGGAATTCAGAAACCGCATGCAGTCTCATCAGAGACGAAACAGAGGAATAAGCACCCCCTAAGACACCTCTAAATCTTTGAGATCCTCCCTTCTACTGTGTAATTTGATCAAGAGGTTCATGTTCTGCACAGCCTTGCCTCTTCAAACAAGGTGCTTAGGTTGGTAATTTTCAAAGTGTCACCATAACTAGAATGCATTGATAATATGAGTAGAGGGGAAACCGACTTGCACACTCTCATAAGTCCTCAGCGACTATGTTAATCTGTAAATGCATCATTGGGCAGTTCAGGGTTGTGTCACCAGCGGTGGGTCCCTCTCCCATTTATGAATGCCTCTGTGCTGAAGTGGCATCCACAGATAGTCCAATGGTGTAGAGATTGTGGTGGGCCTCTCAGACTCTCTACATGATCGTGATGCCATCAAATTTATGAGCTGTACAATCCAAGGGTTTTCATGAGCTTGTTGTTTCATCTCCACCACTCGTTCACAAGCACTTAATCCTATTTGTCTACTCCTGTGAATAGTTGATGACTAGGTAGTTTAGATGCCAAACCAACAATGAACCCTGCCATGAATGTAGAGAAGCTGAGAATGACTTGCCAAAAGAACTATTGTATCACTCAATCAGCGATATAGTTGCTGTCAAAAAAAAGGTCTATTTTTTGTGAGATCTTGATAGAATATTGTAGGTTCATATCCTTTTGAGGTATAGAAGTATCAGTTTAGACTGGTACTCTCATATCAAATTGAAAAAGAATTTAGGTTTGACATAAAACCTTAAAAAAAGTTTCTTATGTTTTAAATGTGTAACCTTCACATCCAATAATTGTTAATAATGAAAACTCTTTTTATAATCAACTTGTCTATACATTGTAGATTGGAATCAACGTTGAGTTTTCAGAGTAGAGAAAAATTGTAACGTCGAGTTCAAATAATAAATATGAAAATTTTCTTAGGAACAATCCTCTCTTCTAAGAAACAATTGCCACCTCATCTAATATTTAGACTTCTTCCAAAATCAATTGCGCCTTTCAAAAGTAATAATTGTCTCTCTTATATTAAGGATATTCTTCATGCAATTGTCTCGTAAACTATTGAACCTCCATGCCAAAGATATATTCCACCTCTACTTCATTAATACTTTTGCAATACTCAAATCACTTTTCCAAACAAATAAAGCATCGAAACTGGAAAAAAATGGTACCTGAAGATTTAATTAACGGACGGTCAAACTGTTTGTAACATACCCAATTGCTTACCATTAAGTTACTGAATGGAAGGAATGTGATTGGGATTGCACTGCCAAGGGTTTATAATCCCCATGCCTGTTAGGCCCAAATGATCTGCATAACCACCATAACTGTTAACGCTGAATAATTATGTTTAGAAATACTTTTCGACTAGCAATTGACATGCCTCGTTTTGGCCTCAATAGATGCATCATTGCCCCACTTTCTTCTAATCCTTTTTTCACAGAAGCCTATAACTCTTCACCCACCAATATCTGCATCCGACTGTTAAGGCATCTCTCTTCGTATCATCTTCACCCGTTATCATTGGGAATCGAACTGTTCTGATATCATATTAAAATTGATAGATCATGAGAAACAAAAATAATTTACAGAATAATATTAAATTTAATAGAAACTCCCAAAATCAAAACAACAATGACAATATTGGGTGGGATTGTGATCTTTTTTGTGCTCACACTCGTTTAGGGAAGAAAAAATACTCGAGAAAGCACTTACCATAAAGAAAAGCACTTAATGGAAAATAATACTGTGAAGATTTTCATGCTCTCATGTATGCACACAATAAAGAGAAAATTAAATTTGAAGAAAAGAAAATTTCCAACCGAATGGATGACACTTTGGCGTTCACTCAATCGTGTGGAAAGCAATGGAATAAAATGCATAAAAAATTAGCAGTGAGAAGACATCACATGCCCACAAGCTTTCCTCTTAAGGAAGAACTAAAAGGAAGCCTTCACATTTTTTCATCAACAAAATCCTTCTAGAAGAAGAAAGAAGAGGTGGTGACACTTATCGTGCCATCTTGTGCGACTTGAAGATGTAGGGAGTTTAAAAGCTCTAAAGCCAACAAATGAATACCTTAGATGAACCGTAAGTAGATAACTATATACCAAGAAAGAACAAATCATCCCCAATACATAAGTTTTTTTTAGAGGAGATACTTGTCTTTAATTAGGGTTTTTGAATTTTAAATTAGTTGTCCCAAACTTTGCATCAACATAAGTTCTAGGCTATCTAGCAGTGATGGTTACAACATGCATTCACATAAGTTCTAGGCTATCTAGTAGTGATGGTTACAACATGCATTCACAGTTTTTAAATACTTGTATTTACTTTAAGTAGTGTTGGTGATAACAAGAGGTAATACAAGTTTTAGATTATCTAGGAATGTCAGATTAAATATTAAATTTTAAAGGCTTTTCAAAACAAAACATGAGATCTATTATTTTAGAATGTAGTCATAAACAAACACCTCACATTGTAAAATATTAGAGTTTATTATATTACTAAATTAAAAGCTACAATGTGTAGAACACAACTACCAAACTATCATAAGAATTACAAAATATGTGCCTTAAAATAGGCATGTGAGCTAGGTGGTCTAACTAAGATAGACTACCTAAGATGTCGAGGTGAATCCAAGTTAAATTTACAACTCACTAGAGTGGCACATAGTCAACTAATTGATCAATCTTAGTTTAATAATAAATAACTCCTAATCAAAGTAGTAGATATGAGAACTACAACAACAAATCATTCAAATATCAAGTAGTTATTTATGATATTATTATAAATAATCCTAGTAAAAAAAAAATTAATATAAGATGTATTACTTAAGACTATATATTCCATATTAAGTGAAACTTAATATGAAAAAAGTGTATAATTTCTATACACCCACATCCCCTTTAAGTTGAACTTAGTAAAGTTAGAAAGATTAATAAGATGAGTCTTTAAAACAAAGGTCTAATTAGGTACGTATATACAATATGATTATGTAAATAAATGATATAAAACTTGAATGCCCTTATGAATGGCATTCCATCTTTTTATATTACATGGATAACTAGCTATTGTAATTACAAAATTAAAATGGAAATGTTGCACTAGATGTGAGGATCACTATGAAATTATAGTGTCTCAAACATTAAAAAAAGGGCTACACCAAGTAACATTTATGCAATATATCACTATAGTACTAAAATAGGGTGATGTCTAAATAAGTTAAGGATGATGTTCGATACATCTAACATAAAACTATAGAGAAAATTCTAACAAATACAATGTTGGTGTTTCATCAAAAAAAGAGTTCTTGCATACGTAGGCTAATCCACCACTTGGACAAAATTGTCACATGCAAAAAATGATTAATCACCAATAAGGTGTATATCAAAACTGTTACACCCCTTTTTGGAACAATTAACTATGACATATTTTAATTACTTAATTTCTGATATTGGATGATGCATTTTAAGATATGTTTTTCTTATGAATTTGGAATAGGAAATGGTTTCTATTAAAATAATATTTTATATGCATTTATGTAAATGTGGAATATAAAATATCAGTTCTCAATGATGGATGAAATGAATATGATCTTATTGTTTCATTTTATGATGTCATTAATTATTTTGTTATGAATTGATTATCAATCAAATATATATGTTTATATACATGTTTATATGTGGATGGACTAACTACCTTATCAGTGAATGAGGTGGATGCAGAATAGGTTAAGTTCCCCTCCTGGATGAGGAGGGAGAGTATCATTGGGAAGAGGAATGCAAATCAGGTTGAGTCGACAACTCATACCATGTATTTGAGAGATTTCACACACGTCACTAGGATAGTCATGCTTTTGGTGATGTTAAACATGTCATAAGTCATTGCTTGTCACTCCATGTTTTAGACCTGCATTTGTTATCTACTTTACCGTCAACATCTTTATTTGCAAAAGTTGGCATTTAAGCTATTCATTGAGTAGTGTGGTCATCATGGTCGTTTTGGTTTTTGGTTGTATAATGAATAACAAGTTGGTTTATTGTCGTCATAATTATTTTGATTGCCATAAGTTTTACTAGGTTGGTATACTACTATTTTATTGCTACCTGACATCAAAGACATTAGTCATATTGTCATAATCTTAGTGATAGGAGTGTATTTGTTCTAATTGAAATTATTTTAGAGTGAAGGTTTCTTTTTATAAAATCATGTTTTTGTGTTTGTTTTAAAATTTAAATTCCCTGGTTAAAAGCTCCACATACTGGAAGCATGTGAATTTATTGTGAGATTTAATGGAGAGTTAAGAGATTTCATTAAGCTTGCCACCACTCCATTTCTGAGAGGGCATTTTTATTAGCTTTGCCACGATCTAAAGAGAGTGCTCTTAACTCCAGAAGAGTGTTGTCTAACGTGCAGGATGGTAGGGCATTTTAATCACCATGATTCTAGGAAAAGAGGGGAGTTCGACGACCAAAGATAAGAGAACGGTGAGAGGGAAGAAAAGAAGGGGAAAGAGCAAAAAGAAGAATGGGAAAAGGAAGATAAGAAAAGAGAATTGTGGGTTAAAGCTATAACCGGGTATGTTTACTGTATAGATAATCTTTTGTTTGAATAATTGAAGTTGAGCGTGAGTGTATGGGTTTAGTCTATTGATATGCATTACTCTGTGTATGAAAATAATAGTATCTTCAAAAACTTTTTTTTGTCTGGTAAAAATTTTTATTATAGACAAAACATGTTTTTTTTGTTTTGGAGTGCTATGAGCGTTAACAATGGCAGATATGTATGAGTCATTTTTGTTCTACAGGCGACTAATATATTATGCCTAAAACCTTATTTAAATTATTTTGTGAACAAGTCAATTTATTGCTTGAATCGAGTCGATTGGATTGGGTATTCAGTATTAGATATATACTTGTATACTTATATACAAATACATTTGTATGTATATTCACAATATACATGCAAATGTATTTGTATATAAGTATACAAGTATATATCTAAATATACATACAAATGTATGCGTATAAAGATGGTAGCTTTATTTTATAAAAATGGTTGATTCTATGTACGACGTGGGATTCTTAAAATAGCAAGTTACTCTTTTAAAAATAAAATATATGTATAAAATTTGTGCATTTTTGTGAATATCATATTAGGCCAATTTGTTCAAGCCAATGGGTATCGGAACTGCAAGATGGAATTAGTTTTACCAACATATCATTCCATGAACATTCAGGCTATTGGGTTTTTGAATAGCAAATATAGATAAAATTATAAGTATTATATAATAGGTTTTTGTTTAGAAGTTATGTTGACCAATCATATTCAAGTTGTGGGTTTTATTACAATAGTTACTTTCTTATAATACAAATTCCTGAGTACATAGAAATTGTGAGTTTATATAAATTTAAATTCAAGTTGAATCTTTGCAGGTGATTGGAATGTCTTTGACTATGCATCAAACCCTAGCAAAGGGGAAATTGTGTATCTATCATTAGAACTAAGTATTCTTTTCATTTATCCTAAAACAAAGTGTTGAAGTTGTGATATAGTTTTAGTATTTCAATTTATATTGACATTGTTTTAATATTAGACGTACTTTGTATCATAGTAAGACTGTGAGCAG
Source organism: Cunninghamia lanceolata (assembly GCA_027924645.1). Classification (NCBI taxonomy): domain Eukaryota; kingdom Viridiplantae; phylum Streptophyta; class Pinopsida; order Cupressales; family Cupressaceae; genus Cunninghamia; species Cunninghamia lanceolata. Next base: position 5,713,450 of record BSBN01000088.1, read on the forward strand.
TCTCAACTCATAAAGGATAATGTTAGTCTTTTGTATACCTTCAAACGGTCATCGACCACTACAAGATTGAAGGTACTTTTATTTATTTATTAAGCTTTGGTATAGATAGTATTGGCTATGAAAACCTACTAGAACTATCTTTAAAATGTGATATATATATATATATATATATATATATATATATATATATATATATATATATATATATATATATTTCTGTTTAAGTAATTATGCGAGGAAAAAAGTAGAAACTAGATTGTTACACTCTTTTGGAATATGTATATATATAGTTTTCATCTTTTATGTATTGTCCCCTTCCTAAGTTTGCCCTAGAATCACAAGTTTAATGTAGTTAGGGTTATAACGTACCAATGAAATGCTTTAAGCAAGATGAATCCTGGTTTAGGTCCTCCAATCATGTTAGATAATATTGGAAATATAATTCATATGATCAAAACATATATAATGAATGTCATATCTACTTAAACCATGTAAATTACATAACTATTTCAAACCTATATAAACTACACAATATCTATAGTGCATGATGGAAGATTAGCCATAATAGGACTTGGAGGAGAAACATGATAGGCTGCATGAAGCTATCCTCATTCTAAGCCCAAGAGCGGATATACCATCCCTTTTGGCCCCAAGTGGCAGACACACATGCATCCAACATGGGGTGGCGTACTTAGTGGATAAACTTGTATCTGCCTTCCCTATCCATGTTGTCTCATCCCTCCTTCTTATGATTGAGACTCCTTGAATCCATCTCAACAACCAACCCATATAGAGATTAGAGGGAAAGCTACAATGGGGTGCCCATAGATTCTCCTATCTAAGCCCAAGGGAAGACATTCACCCCCTTGGCCCCAAGTGGTAGACACGCAGGCATCCAACATGGGGTGGCTACTTGGAAGGAAATCTAGTATCTACTCCCCCTTCTTGTATTTATGTACTCCACATGGTTGCTTATTGGGAATGAGTAATTTATATATCTAGATTCATAAGAGATTATACATTAATAAACAAATCATCATCATAATAGTGTATACCACAATACTTGCTAAAATATAAGACTGTTTATATTCTAAGATGTAAATATATTAGCCAATGCTGACTTCTGCCCTTGTTTGCTGAGTGTAAATATATTTCTAAATATGATCTGATTCGTTCAATAATAGAACAATAGAATGATAGAATAATAGAACGATAGAATAATTGAATGATAGAATGATAGAATAATCAAATGATAGAATGATAGAAGAGTAAAAGGCTAGAATGAAATGATGATATAATAATAAAATGATAGAATGAAAAATAATTGAATGATAGAATGATAGAATAATAGAATAATAGAATGATAGAATGATAGAATAATAGAATAATTGAATGATAGAATGATAGAAGAATAAAAGGATAGAATGAAAGAATGATATAATAGAATGATGGAATAATAGAATGATAGAATAGAATGATATAATGATAGAAGAATAGAATGAAGGATGTGTTGCAAGTATGGGCCTAACCGTGTTGTCATTTATGTCAACATACTCCTATTGCATTGATGTCAAGGATTGGATGAGTTGTATGCCGAGGATATTGAGAAAATTAGTTCCATCAAAAATAGAGAAGATCAGCAAAGATAGTGAATCTCTATGAAGTAAAGATCCCAGTTAGATGAAGATCAGAGAATGTGCATCAAAGGGTTTGTAGATATGTGTCTGAAGATGATCTAGTCAAGATTTGAGAGGTCCGCATGAAAATGTGGAGGAGTTATGGCTATGAGAGTAAAACTGGTTCTAGAAACTGTTCAGATGTGATAGAGTGACACAAATAGGTCCAATGAGATCCAAAAATACAATATCATGTTCTGCGGATCTGGTGGCATGTTTAGGAGGCTAATGTGAATTGACAACTCAATTGGTTCGTGGTTTGGAGGTCCACAAGCAATCCTTCTAATGTGACAGTGATGGGTGACTGTGTTCTTGAGGTTCTGGATGAAGATGCGAATGATTACAGTAAGCAAGAGTGGTGCGGATGTTCTTGATCATTCAAGCAAGCTTGTGGGGGTCTCTAGATTGTGTCCAGTTCGTGTTGGTGGTCTGCATTGAAGATTGAGCTCATAATTGAAGACTTACCTTTGAGTGATGGTGTTCTTCCTAGTCTTGGCCGACAAGATGATTTGTGCATGTTACAGATGATCTTGAAGATGTTTTGCGAAGCATGGCGTGTTCCTCGAAGAAGATTGAAGTCTCAGCTATGTGTGACCGACAATGTAGTGATGCGCATGAAGTTTGTGTAATAAGTCAAGTTGTATTTTTGTAATTGCTCTGTAATAAAATAAGTGTATGTTGTGTCGACATTGATGATCATTCCAAAGTTGATGTCATGTATAAATAAGAGTTGCAAAGTCATTCAAATGTATCCTTGTGGTAATGATGAGAAGGTGGTAGTGAAGAGGAGCGAAAAGCATAGCAGAGGTGTTGAGCTTAAATGCAACTGACTCAAACGTAGTGAAGATGCGAATCTCCAGTTCAAGTATGTACTATTTATATTCTTCTATAGACAGTGTGTCTCTTGTAGGCAGTGGGCCTCTTGTGAGCAGTGTGCTTAGGTTGTGAGCCCTAACTGACAAGTGCCATTTATTCATCTTTATTCTTCTAACAGAGAATACAATCTTGGGTTAGTCACCCCATAGTTTTTCCCTTAACCAGGTTTTCCACGTCAAAATCTTGGTGTTATGTGTGTTGAATTTGTTTTTGCTCTTAAATTATTACATTATGTTTCCATGATTGAATCTTTGATATGCTGTTGAAATATAAGAAGGCTTAAAGTAAACAAGAACAGGATTTTGGTAACAACTGATTCACCCCCCCTCTCAGTTGTCTATCCTAAATCCAACAATTGGTATCAGAGCTAAGTTCCTCTAGAGGAAGATTAACCTCTTGAGGAGATCCAGAATGTTGACCTACAAGAAGGATAGTCCAAGGTTTGATGGAACAAACTTCACTGCCTGGAAAAGTCACATGGAATGTCACTTACAATGCATGGGAGATCAGTATTGGAGCATAAACTCAACTAAATATGTTCCCCCAAAGAATGGTCCAACCACTATAGATGAAGTCAGAGATGCAAACAATAATCTTCGAGCTAAAGAAGCCCTACTGAGTGCCTTGTCTGATTCAGAACTGACAAATGTTATGGGACTGAAGACTGCTTATGAAATTTGGACAAAGCTTGAAAATCTATATGAAGGAGACAAATATGTTAAGTGTGCCAAGCTCTAAAGTCTGAAAGGAAAGTTTGAAAACTTGAAGATGAGTGAAGATGAGAATATCACTTTATATATGACAAAAGTAAATGAGCTTGTATGTGGCATTAGATGTGCTAGTGGAGTATTGGATGAAGATGAAATTGTTGCTAAAGTTCTTAGATCTTTACCTCCTGTATATAAACACAAAGTTACTGCTATTGAGGAAATCAGATCTTTAACAACTATCACAAGGGATCAATTGGTTGGTAAGATATCTACATTTGAGTTGGCTGAGTTTAGAGATGCACTTCCCAAGACTGAATCTACATTCAAAGCTAGTGCCTCTACTAAGGGCAAACAGAGATATGATCTAGGAGAAAGTTCCTCAAGGAAATCATCTTGGTATGATAAAGCAAGGAAAGATCTGCAAGAGGATGAATTAGAAGTTAAACAACTTGAAGCCCTCATTACAAAGAGACTACCAAGAGGATCTGGTAAGTATGAAGGAAAATTACCTTTTAAATGCTTTACCTGCAATAAGATTGGTCATTTTGCCTCAAGATGTCTGGAAAGGTTTTCAAGGCCAAACCCTAATAGATCAAGGTTTCAGAAGAAGTGTTACTATGTTCAAGAAGATGATGATGGAGTAACAGATGATGAATCTGAGATAGGAAACAAACCTGGAAGTGACTGAGTGTTTATTGCCATCAAAGAAGAAGATCCAATACCTATTGAATCTGCCAATCATAAGATGATAGAAAGTGCTTTGGCTACTCAGGTTGAAGAAAAGGATGAATGGGTTATTGATAGTGGATGCTCTCACCATATGACTAGTGACAAGAGTAAGTTTCTAAACCTAGAAAGATATGAAGGTGGAGTTGTAAAGTTTGGAGATAATTTTGCTGGCAGAATGGAAGGTAAAGGAACCATTTCTTTTGATGGAAAGAACAACACTAGTGATGTTCTGTATGTTGAAGGTATGAAGCATAATCTTCTCAGTGTTGGACAGTTGGTGGACAAAGGCTATGATCTCCATTTCAAAAATAGAAAATGCAAGATTTTTGAAAGCTTTGGAACTGAGATTGCATCTGGTACACAGACAAAAGGTAATATCTTCCAATTGGTCGGTACTGGCAAAAGTTTCTTATTTGTTCAAATTGATCAGAGTTGGTTGTGGCATAGGAGAATGTGTCATGTGAATTTTGATAATATCATCAAGATTAGCAACACTCAGGTTGTAAGAGATCTTCCAAGACTGATGAAACCTACTAACAATTTATGCAAAGCATGTCAGTTAGGTAAGCATAGCAGAGTCACATTCATAAGTAAGGAACAATCCTCAACCGGATTGTTAGACTTGGTGCACACTGATCTCTGTGGTCTGGCAAGAGTTAGGAGTCTGCAAGGAGATAGGTATTTCATGTTGCTAATTGATGACCACTCCCAGATGATGTGGGTAACTTTCTTAAAAGAGAAATCTGAAGCACTTGAGAAGTTCAAAATATTTAGAGCTATGGTAGAAAATGAAACTGGCATAAACATAAAATGCCTCAGGTCTAATAGAGGTGGAGAATTCACATTCGGTGAGTTCATAACATTTTGTGAGAAACATGGGATAAAGAAACAGATATCTGCTCCAAGGACTCCACAACAGAATGGAATAGTGGAGAGAAAGAACCGGACCATCCAGGAAGCTTCTAGGACCATGATGATGGAAGCAAATGTTCCTCAGATCTATTGGAGCGAAGCTGTGAGCACTGTTGTCTACACTCTTAATCAGGTACAAATTAGAGGCAATACTGGTAAGACTTCTTATGAACTTTGGTTTGGTATCACTCCTACTGTGAAGTATTTCAGAGTCTTTGGTAGTAAGTGCTACATCAAAAGAGATGAAGACCTTGGCAAGTTTGATTCTAGAAGTGATGAAGGAATATTCTTGGGATATTCTACTCAAAGCACAGCATACCGGTGTTATAACAAGAGATTGAGAAAGATTGTGGAAAGCACAAATGTGAAAGTTGATGAAGGCATGGAAAATCCCTCAAGGTTTTATGAGTATGAAGCAGATGATTAGAATGATGTCTTAGTCCAAGGAGAACAAGACCCAACTCTAGTTCAAATTTAGATTGATCCGGAGAATCCTGAAATATAAGAAGAAGAGACAAGTTTGGATGAACCTGTCCAAGAATTAGAATTGCAAGAGAATCCCAAAACTCCCAGGTATGTAAGACTGAATCATTCTGAAGATTAGATCATAGGAGCTCGAAGCAAAGGTGTTCAAAGAAGAAGAAAAATTGCTCAAGATTTAGTGAAGTACTGTTTGATTTCAAAAATTGAACCAAAAACAATAAGTGAAGCATGCAATGATGAAAGCTGGGTTAAAGCAATGGAGGAAGAATTAATGCAGATTGAAAAGAATCATACTTGGGATCTTGTTCCCAGACCTAAGGACAAAAATGTGATTGGGACTAAGTGGGTATTCTGGAATAAACTGAATGAAGAAGGTGAAGTAGTAAGAAACAAAGCCAGATTGGTCTGTAAGGGTTATTCTCAAGTAGAAGGATTTTGAAGAAACTTTTGCTCCGGTGGCAAGAATTGAAGCAGTTAGATTATTTCTTCCCTTTGCTACCTTCAAAGATTTCAAGGTATATTAGATAGATGCCAAGTCTGCCTTCCTAAATGGTGATTTGGAAGAAGAGGTATACATTGAGCAACTAGATGGATTCCAATTGTCTGATCATGAAGATATGGTCTGCAAGTTGAAGAAGGCATTGTATGGACTCAAACAAGCCCCAAGAGCCTGGTATGAAATATTGGACAAACATATGTTGAAGATTGGTTTCAACAAAGGTATTGCTAACAGTAATCTATATTTAAGATTGATCATGAAAATATCTTGATTGTTGAAGTATTTGTTGATGATATCATTTTTGGAGGGAAAGATAGTATGTGCAAGACTTTTGCAAATCAAATGCAAATTGAATTTGAGATGTCTATGTTTGGGGAAATGAATTTCTTCTTGGGTCTACAAATCAATCAAACAAAGAAAGGAATCTTCATATCACAGACCAAATATGTGAAAGAATTGTTGAAGAAATTTGGGATGGAAGATTCAAAGGCAATGAATACTCCCATGGCAAGCGGATGTAAGCTGAGTAAAGATGATGGATCCCCTAAGACTCATTAGAAAAAGTACAGGTCAATGATTAGAGGGTTGCTCTACCTTATTCAAACTAGACCTGATATTATGAATGTTGTTGGTCTTGTTGCCAAATTCTAAGATGATCCTAGAGAGTCTCATGTCATGGCAATCAAGAGAATTCTCAAATATTTGAAGGGAACAGTTGAGTATGGATTATGGTATCCTAAGGATCATGATTTCTCTCTTCATGCATATACAGATGTTGATTGGGCAGGAGATGTGGATGACCGGAAGAGTACCAGTGGTGGTGCATTCTTTTTAGGAAAAAGGTTAGTTTCTTGGCTAAGCAAGAAACAAGAGGCAAGATCTCTGTCCACTGCATAAGCAGAGTATATTGCAGTAGCAGGCAGTTGCACTCAAGTATTGTGGATGAAGAAAATGCTAAGAGATAACAGAGTAGAGTATGATGAGCCTATCACAATCTTCTGTGATAATTCAAGTGCAATAAACATATCAAAAAATTTGGTGTTGCATTCAAAGACAACATATATCCATCAAGTTCCACTTTTTGAGAGAGCAGGTGAACAAGAATGAAGTCATATTGGAGTTTGTGCCCACAAAGGATCAGATTGCAGATATTTTTACTAAACCTCTACCTAAGGACTCTTTTGAGTATCTTAGGGAGAAGTTAGGGGTTATTACCCCTCCAGTTCTGAATTAAGGTGCACTGATGTGCATCAATCCAGTGGATCCCATAGTCATATCTTGTGATCTGGATTGATGTTAGGAGGCTGCTACTTACGGGGAGCAATCTGTATGATTCTAAAGTATGAGAAGTAGTTGCAAGTATGTGCCCTTTGCCATTGATGTCAAAGGGGGAGAGAAATGTGAAAAACAAAAAGTGGTTGCTGATCAAAGGGGGAGCAGTAAAGGAAGAAAAGACATGTGAATGGTTGTTGTTGATAGGGGGAGCTATGTCAGTTAGTGAGGAGAAGTTCTCGTCTTGATGGTTAAAACAGTTTTTCACATTATATGTTGCTATCAATGACAAAGGGGGAGATTGTTGCAAGTATGGGCCTAACTATGTTGTCATTGATGTCAACATACTCATGTTGCATTGATGTCAAGGATTGGATGAGTTGTATGCTCAGGATATTGAGAAAATTAGTTCCATAAAAAATAGAGAAGATTAGTAAAGACAGTGAATCTCTATGAAGTAAAGATCCCAGCTAGATGAAGATCAGAGAATGTGCATCAAAGGGTTTGTAGATATGTGTCTAAAGATGATCCAGTCAAGATTTGAGAGGTCCGCATGAAAATGTGGAGGAGTTATGGCTATGAGAGTAAAATTAGTTCTGGCAACTATTCAAAGGTGACAGAGTGACACAAATAGGTCTGGTGAGATCTGAAAATACAATATCATGTTCTGTAGATTTGGTGGCATGTTTGGGGGGCTAATGTGAATTGACAACTCAATTGGTTCATGGTTTGGAGGTCCACAAGTAATCCTTCTAATGTGACAGTGATGGGCGACTATGTTCTTGAGGTTCCGGATGAAGATGCGAATGATTATAGTAAGAAGAAGTGGTGCGGATGTTCTTCGTGATTCAAGCAAGCTTGTGGGGGTCTCTAGATTGTGTCCAGTTCGTGTTGGCGGTCTGCATTGAATATTGAGCTCATAATTGAAGACTTACCTTTGAGTGATGGTCTTCTTCCTAGTCTTGGCCGACCAGATGATTTGCGCATGTTGCATATGATCTTGAAGATGTTTTGCAAAGCATGGCTTGTTCTTCAAAGAAGATTGAAGTCCCAGCTATGTGTGGCCGACAGTGTAGTAATGCGCATGAAGTTTGTGTAATAAGTCAAGTTGTATTTTTGTAATTGCTCTGTAATAAAATAAGTGTATGTTGTGCCAACTTTGATGACCATTCCAAAGTTGATGTCATGTATAAATAAGAGTTGCAAAGTTGTTCAAATGTATCCTTGTGGTGATGATGAGAAGGTGGTAGTGAAGAGGAGCAAAAAGCAGAGTAGAGGTGTTGAGCTTAAATGGAACTAACTCAAGCATAGTGAAGATGCTAATCTCTAGTTCAAGTATGTAATAATTATATTCTTCTATAGACAGTGTGTCTCCTGTAGGCAGTGGGCCTCTTGTGAGTAGTGTGCTCAGGCAGTGAGCCCTAACTGGCAAGTGCCATTTATTCATCTTTATTCTTCTAACAGAGAATATAATCATGGGTTAGTCACCCTGTGGTTTTTCCCTTAACTGGGTTTTCCACGTCAAAATCTTGGTGTTATGTGTGTTGAATTTGTTTCTGCTCTTAAATTATTACATTATGCTTCTATGATTGAATATTTGATATGCTGTTGAAATATAAGAAGGCTTGAAGTAAACAAGAACAGGATTTTGGTAACAACTGATTCACCCCACCTCTCAGTTGTCTGTCCTAAATCCAACAGGATGAATAATAGAACGATGGATTAATAGATTAATAGAATTGAGAGGATGATAGAGTTATAGCATATGATAGGATGGATACAATAAATAATTTTCTGTTGTTAGTATATGTATATAGATAGGTGGGTGAGTGGAGCCCTCACACCCGAAACTATTGTTTCCCACCCACCTGCTAATGTCCCCCAAACATAACCTCCCTATGCGGGGGGTAGATTAATTGTGGGAGGGTGGTGGTAGCCCCACACATGCTATAATCCCCCCCCAGGGTGGGTGGGAGGCTATAGTTGGGTGGAATGGGAGGTAGATTAGTTGTTCTGCCTCCCACCCACCCGGAGAAGGTAGAGAGGGACTCCCTGGAGATATGTAATTATATATATATATATATATATATATCATTGTTCTACTCCTGCAGATTTATCTCTGCTACCATATTATATTCTTTCTTATTGCTTGTCTGGCTTCCCTCTCTTTATACCCAAAAAATATCATTCCATGCCCTCACATAAGTTTCTACATATATCCTCTTATATCTTCTCTAATATTCATATGATATTCATTACCTTTCTTCTTTTTTTTCACCACATTTCAACTTCTATATATACTTCCTCATGTGCTTTATCATCCAAGGGATGCAATCCTTAAAAAAAAATGTTGTGTCTTTTAACAATGGACACAACTTTTTATTAATCATACCTCTTCACTTTACTTGCTCTCAAACAATATTTGATTTCTACCTTATGAATATATTCTTCATTTAACTTCACACTTCTTCATAAGAGATGCCTTGCATATACAGATTGTTGTTTCTGAATCACACCTTTCATATTATGATTGTTTTCCTTTTTATTATCAAATCGCTGCTCTTAACAAGTAGATCGTAGCTTTTAATATTCTTTCTTCATAATCGCTTATGTTGTTAACAAATTTTTTCCTCTTCACTAAGTCGTTGCTCCTTTGATCGTTGCTTTGTCTTAGTCAATCAAATAATATTAAGTGCACCTTTTCATTGTTTGTCTTATTCACAAAATTCTCTTATATATTCTATTAACCTCTCCTTATGATATTGAATATATATTTTTTTTTCCATTCGTAGCATGTTATGAACCACTAACAAAAGGATCACAACTCTTTAAATGATGCTTCTTCATCGTATAGTTTTTGAGAATAAGACAATTTTGTTTTAGCTAAAACTTATCTTATATGGACTGTTCCTCCTTGCATTAAGGGTAGCTCCTTATACTTTGTTGATTGCATCTCTTTGTATGATCACACCATACCATGTATTAATGACACCTTCTCTTAATTTGATTAAGACTTTTGTCTTATATATAAGAATTTTATTATTCTTGTTATGTACATATGAATGATGGTGAAGGGATGTGTTTTTAGTATTTTGGAGGCTAGTATATCATTCAACTTATTTGGATTCAAATAGGCCAGAGAAGTTGTATGCAGTACAAATAGGGCAAAATGAAGTTTACCTTGGTTATGAGGGGAAATTATTCACTTGTTCTAGAATGATATTTTTCATTGATATAAAGTTTATAACTATCAATAGTTATTCTAATGGTTGAATGTTTGTGTTTGATTATTATTGTGATTCTATGGCAGCATGATGTTGTATGGTTAAGTCATCTGTCTATGGTAATGTTTGTGTCTTACTATCATCTACTTGACTGATTTTAATAGTAGGTTAGAGGGATTTTAACTAACTCTAGCCAAGTCTGTGATAGGGAGATTAAATCATGTATAGTTGAGTTGTTTAATGACTTGAGCAAAGTTATTTTCTATAGTGTATATGTGAAGAAGATGTCTTCTATTGACAAGACTAAGATAGAAGTGTGTGAAAAATGACTCACATCTCCACATTGGAATGTGATTTTATTTATGAAGTCTTTGGCCAAAGTAATGCAAATTCCACTTGCATTGTCGGTTCATAGTGTCTAATAGGTTCCATGTTAGTCAAAAATTGTCATACTTAGCTAGGGGATTTTCTGGAGTTGTATTGAAGATTGAATGTAGCAGAGTCAGTACACTACACTAGTTCTCAGATGGCATGGTATGATTGTAGGTTCCTTTATCTTTTGTCCTCATGAAGAGTAGGGCCACTTCTACTTGGAAGGCGTGTGGGGGACTATTGGTCTATGGATGGTAGGAAAGCACCTAGATTATGCTCTCCCTCCACGCAACTGAAAAGAATGTCAAAGACTTAATCATAGAGACACATTGTTATACTTATGATTATGTTTGTGAAAGTTGTAAAGATGTATGATACTATTTGTAAACTAGTTTATTGGCAATGAGCCTTGTATAAGTGGTTAAATTATTTTATTGTATTATGAGAAGAATATATGAAAAATTGTTAAGTTTAATTTAAAGTATTTTTTTCTATTTCTATGCATGAATGTTAAATTTGTTTGTGTACTTATAGAGTAGATTAATTATTATTTAATCTTGGTTTAAGAATATTTATTTGATGGATTATAATTGCTATCATTTGGAACTAATTTGTAAGACTGCTTAGATTATCAAAAAAAAAAATTGGATATAAACAGATGTTTGTCACACATGGTATCAGAGCATGGTTCAAACACTCAATCCTATGAGCCTACTTCATAAGAAGTTTACAATGTTAGTAACTTTGTGTTTACCAATCTAACCCTAGTGATTCTATTTTTTGAACACAGAGATGGGGAGGTCCAAGTCGAAGAAATAGGGTGGAAAGAAAAAGAAATCCAAATGGACAAATTCAAAAGGAAAAACTATAGAACCCTTACCTTTTGGAGAAGATATTTGGCTCTCTGATACTAAAACCCTAGTGGCATCCTTGGATCAAATTAAGTTAGAAAGGGAGAAGCATATGAAGCTTACTACCCCCATCATGACCAAACCAAAGAAACCCTCGACGATTCACGATATGCCCTTCGGTGCCAATCTTAAGTAGTGAGGTGAAAGAGGAGTACCTACGTGTACATCCTACCTCAAGTTGGGTATTACTAGACTCTGATGGAGAATAAGAACCCAAGGAGGTTCCATTATATGATTAGTGCTTAAAATCTATGTAACTCAGAGAGACCTTATCTAAATAAGGATGTTTTGTGTCCACTTTCATATGAATAAAAACTAGCTCCATCTTTTGTATTTCTAAAATGTACAATTATATTTGGTGATAAAAATTTTATAATTCCATTCGAAATACTAAATACATATTGATTGTATTTTGTAAACTATGCTATCTTTCTCAAACTTAGCAAATCTCACACCAAGCCATAGGCTAACAAATTAAGATTCTGACTTACTAGGACCAATCATGGTGTGAGCTAGAACCAACCTTGGTGGTAGTCAAGATGGGTCGGGACAAGCTGTAGGTGATGCCACAACAAATTTAGATTAAATTCTTATAGCCCTAAATGAGACTAAGGAGAGGTTGGGACCCTTGGAACAAGAAGTCGTAGGTCCTCATGATTAGGAAGAAAATGAGTAGAATAAAAAGCAAAGTAATCATGAAGGATGTAGTGAGTCTTGGGGAAACCAAGAGAATCAATATGAAGCAATGAGCCAAGCAGAGGTGAAGACACGTTTGGCTAATGAACTTGCCTAGGATATGAAAATATTACTCTACCTAAATTTGATGGATCTATTATAGGAGATGAAGCTGAGGCATAGATAAAAGATATGGAAAAGTATTTTGAAATCTAAAACTACTCTGAGATAACCAAGGTGATTTGGGGAGCTTATCAACTCGCTAGAGAAGCCTCTACTTGGTGGATGAACACAAAGATGGAATTGGGGATAAATTTTATGAACGTGACATTGGATCAGTTTGTAGTTATTTTCAAGCAAAGATGGCTACCCCAATTATATTTTGATCAGAAGTTGACTAATTTCCAAAATATGAGACAAAGGGAGATGATTGTAACTAAGTACTAGCAAAAATTTACAAGGCTATTGAAGTATGTACCCCAGTACTAGCAAGATGAACGATTATGTATTCAAAAGTTCATAATGGGATCGAATCCATATATTAGAGGTGAGGCATATGTCCATGGTCCGTCAACAATGGACCCGATATTTGAAAAGGCTATCAAACAAGAGCAGAAGCATAAATCTGTATCTACATATAGGGACAATTCTCAAAAGAAGTTTTTTATGGTCAAAGTCTACATCCTCTTTCAAACAAAAGAATTAGAACCAAGGTACCAAACAAAAATTCAATGGAAAAAGGTCCAAGAAGAATAATAATACCAATGATTACCGGAATGGTAAAAAGGGCAATGACTTCAAGAAAATAAATGGTAACAAAGGTGACCAAGTAACTGAAAGGAGAGGACCTCTGGGTGGTTACTTCAAATGTGGAGGCAATCTGTTATGAGACTTTTTTCCTCGTGAATAAGTAAAGTAAAAGAGAATTAATGTAATAGTTCAAAAATAATAAAAATAAATGTAATAAACAATTATTAGAGTTTTCATGGGATGTAATGTAATTATTTTTTAAAATGGTGTGTCAGTTAAAACTACCCTTTAAATGGACACAAGAAAGAGGAAATAATCAAGCACTGTACATTGTGGGAATAGGATTCCAGGTTAGCAAGCTATGAGCAAGACGGAGAAGGGGGCACATCTTATGTGTGTGTCCAACCTGGGGTACAGAGGTGCACTCAGGATAGTCCTGGCCAGGGCTTGGGTATTGCACAAGTGTTGAGCATTGTTCTAGAGGAACCAACACTCATGTAGAGCGACAAAGTATGCTTATTCCTCCCAGATTGCTCACAGATGGAAAAGACTAAACCAGGGTCCATTCCAACAATCTTTGGATTCTTGCTAATTTCATACAGATAAGTATTATTTGCGCAGTTATACCAATTGTTGAGACTAAATTTATATATTTATTTGCATTGTTTAATATATTCATTTGCATTGTAAAATTGAATTAATACAATTATTTGGTAAATCATTTCTTTATAAGTTAGATTATATTTCGTTGTGCATTTTAATAATCTTGATTTGATAAATATATGCTTGTAGTTTAGTTTTAAACACTTTATTTCATTTAGGGCATAATTGAATGTTAATTAATCTGCAATATAGTTATCTATTTTAATAAATAGAAAGTGATCTGCTATGTTCCTGGAATTTGAGGAATTACATTTGGTATTAGAGCCTTTGATCCTTATTGCACTGCACATTTATTTGCACATTAGAAATTAAACTATAAGGAAAACAAAACAAAAATAAATAAACAAAAAAATAAAATAAATATATAATAATAGTTATTTTGTAATTTAGGGTTTAACATTTGTTAGAGTATTAAGTTTAACATGGGGAAATTAGTTTTTCCCGTGAGGTGGTTTTTTACCTGTAGGGTTGTTTTCCTGTATTGGGTAGTTGTTCACCCATCATATATTTTCTTGCCTTTAAATAGGCATTTGTACATTATGTAAATCATCTCATTCTCAATGATTTTCTTTGGTGAAATATTTGTTTCTCTCGTTTGTGAAGGTTTTCTGCAGTTGGCCATCCTAGGTGTATTGAGCACTCTCACATGGTATCAGAGCCACCCAATCTGTGAATTCTTCCTGAGAGCTTTCATTAGAGATTTATGGTGAGATCATCATTCATGGAATACATTCAGAAGAATGTTCATCTTTATCAATTTTTGTTGTTTGTACTAAGGACGGATTAAAGGATATTTTTGGCAACTTTTTTTGGAACGTTTGGAGTGCTGTACACTGTCCTGTATAATATTTTTGGTTCCTGTTTGGCGTATTCATCCTAAAGGGTTGATTTTGTGCTGGAGTGGAGGCATAAATTTAATCCAACATAAGGCAGATTGGAGGACGTTTTTATCTAAAGCATTGAAGGCATTTACCAGGCCACAAATTGGTCGATTTGCATTTTTTTTGGAGAGGCACCCTGCGATCATTGAAACCGCTGGCTGCTTGGCATAGAGCAAGCGTGGAGGAGGCCGTTGGAGGCATTCAACAGGCCATTGATTGGCCGCTCAGACCAATCCTTCTCACATGGCGCTCAGTTATTGAGTTTTCCCACTGGAAGATACATTTGAAGGCAAACCTTAGTACTTTATAAAGTCTTTTGAGAAATATTTGCTAGGGTTTGTTGCGATGGGCCCGTCAGTGGTCCTTTTGAGCATTTTGCATGGGACATCTATCCCACATTACTCCCATGGAGAAGCTATTTTCACTTTATATTCACTAACACTTGGATTGTATGGTGAAGTTGTGGAAAGCTTGTGGTGAATGTGCTTGTGACTTGGAAAATTGCTTGGTGGCTTGTTGTTGGCCATTTGGAAACAAGATCGATTTATCTTGGTGATTTAGAGTCCACTTGGCCTGAAAGGCCCTATTTGTTTTGCCCTTATGTAGCAGGTGGTCATGTGGGTGACCAAGGGCTAAATCTGGCCCTTCATTCGTGCTTTGCACACCATATAGGCGACCTTTCTTCCACAGAGCATATCTTGGGCATTCGGAGTCCGATTTTCGCATTCCGCATATCATCGGAAAGCTGACTTCACCAAGCTCGTAGTGGTATAGGTAAATATGCCTAATTTTTCTGATTTGAAGGCTTCATTTGTAGTATTTGGGAGTTTCAAATTTTATTGTTGAAGGTTAATGTCTTTGTAATCTTGGAGATTTGTCATAGTTCATTATGGGGTTTTCAATTCATCCTGCTGTGATTATGTTGAAAAGGAGAAATTATAAACAATGGAGAGATGGTATTATAAAACATCTTAGATGGCTTCATTTGTTGCCACATTTGTATAATCTGGTTCCCCTTCCTGGTACTGATAGTAAGAAATTTGCATGGAATTGCAAAAGGGATCATGTCCTAGGAGTTATTGCAATGCATATTGATGATGCCACTTTGAATGCTATTGATCATTTTGAGTGTCCTCATATTCTTTGGACTAAAATTTGGGAAATACATGGAGATCTTGATACTTAGTTATTCCCAGATGATCCTATTTTAGATTGCCTTGTGCCTCTTCATTTTTCAGACAGGATACCCTATGATCATGCTACTATGCAGGAGTTTGAAATTTTGGAAAACTTTGAATCTTCAGATGAGGATGACGAGGGTTCTTCACGTGCTCCTTCTTCTCCCTCAGGGACAGTTGTTGTACCTTCACCTTCTATAATTCATTGTGTAGAGTCATTGATTGAGGCTCCTATCATTCCTGTTTAGCAGGACCATTCATCTTTTGGTGATGATTCATTGAGCACATCCAGTGATTCATCACAACTAGTATCTCATTGTCTTCTTGATTGGGATTCTTATTTGTCGGACATTAGTTCATTCTTTGTAGAATCTCATATTTCTGACTTGAAAGACACATTTGAGGGTATATCCCTCCTATTTGATGATAGTTGTGGTACAACTATTGTCACTCCATCTTTGTCTTTGGAGAATGTTCAAGATCAGTTTCCAGTGGTACCTTGCTTGTCACCTTCTATTGTGATTGGGCATGTTCCTAATTGGTTCGTGGCATCATTTTCCAAGGTCTTGGTGACACATGAGCAGATTTCAGAGACATCATCATACATTTTCATCCTTCTTTCTTTCAATTCCTATATGGAGTAGGAAGCATACCTGCATTGGTACTTGGTTTTGTTTCTTCCGAAAGGAAGACAAGTTGTTTGTCGACATTGGATTATGTTTTGTCTTTATGCACTTACCATTTTTGCAGGTGATTACACATTGTGGGGGGGCTACATAGTCTCTCTCTTTCCTTCTTATGGGGGGGCCATTGATTATATATACATGATGTATGTAGTACTTGGGGGGATGTGACTAAGTCCTCCATACATGCATCATTTTTTGTTTTCTTTCTCTCTTTTGGGGAGGGGTTTTTTCCCACAGGGTTTTTCTCCTTTTCTCCAATTGTGGGAGATTTCTTTCTTGTATTGTAAATGGGTACCTAACATGGTTGTGTGGTCAGGACCCATATTGCATCTTGATTTTGCATAATAATTCTCCCTAAGTTTGCACTTAAGGGGGGGTGTTAGAGTATTAAGTTTAACATAGGGAAATTAGTTTTTCCCGTGAGGTGGTTTTTTACCTGTAGGGTAGTTTTCCTGTATCAGGTAGTTGTTCACTTGTCATATATTTCTTGCCTTTAAATAGGCATTTGTACATTATGTAAATCATCTCATTCTCAATGATTTTCTCTGGTGAAATATTTGTTTCTCTCATTTGTGAAGGTTTTCTGCAGTTAGCCATCCTGGGTGTATTGCTCTCACAACATTGAATAATACCATTGTAAATATTAATATTATAACATATTAGTATAGTTATTGATATTATTGATAAAATTTTGTGGATATTAATGTTTTTCTATTGGTATTATTGAAAATTATTGTTGCAAGATGAAAAATAGTTTAATAATTTAATTCTTTCATCTTCTTATTACAAATCGCTATAAACACTTTTTACCCGACTTCTACCCCTTCTAATTTTCTTACCAACAAATTCACTCTATAGAGAAAAATAAAATTCCAAATGAAATTAAGTTCATCTGAATTAATATAAATACTTTATTACTTGAAGAACACAGAGAATTTACCTTAACTAGTATACATTAATTTTGATCTGTGATTAAAATTGCTCTCAACTAGGCTAAATCCTAAATTACCAACTCACCTTTTAATCCGGTAAAATTCATTAGGAGGTGAATAGTTTCTCACAAATCCCTTTGAGCCAATTAACAAACACACTGAATTCGTCAATGTGTAATATCTCGAGTGAACCAAAAACAATAAGTTACAGTGGGTTTAGAGTCATCCACAAGCTTCATTTCAATACTTAATAAAGTAGCTAGTCTTAAAGAAAACACCACTAACAAATCTGGAGAGTATTTGCAGTATAAACACCTACTCATATCTAAAGTAGGAAGTTCGGATCCCTACCTCCATCAGCATACACAATATAAGCCTATTATCTTATTTAAACAACACTTCCCACTGCTAGAAATAAATTCATACTAACTAAATTTTATTGAGCCTTTTTTCCGTGACTCCACATTTTGGATTAAAAAAATAGGAATTGAAAAAGCAGCAAACCATTGACTAGCAGGTCAAGAGTGTGGAATTGTAGCGGCAAATCCTGAAACCTTTGGCTACTGACGTTATTCAGTGGTACATCCTACATGCATAGTCATTGCCATAGAATTGACACAGGCACGCTAAGTAATTGTGAGCCAACAGATAGTTATTAAATCAATTGTGCCTAGCCCAATACAATGATTTTAAAAACTGAGAAGAGAATGACGTACAAGGTATAAATTGAGGGTGATGTCGATCATTTGTGGCATGGGGGCCCTGGTAACTGAGAAGCCAAGATGTTTGTTTGTCAAATGAATCCACTTTGTTGTTAGTTTAGAGAGCACCCAAATATTTGTGCTCCTCCTATCTAGCCTTCTAGAAATCAGATCATTTGTTTGGGTTAGATTTAATTACAAGTGAAACTGCCCCCTAAGCCCTTCTGGCTACTTATATCACTGACCTTACCTTAATGGAACCGTGTTGATTCTTTGTTGCACTTTTAATTCTCCTCCTTATTTTCCTCTTCTCTGTTGAAGTTTCTTCCGCAGAGAAACAATCTGCTTATCAAACACTGGATGTTGCAGCTCGACTGAAGGAAGTGAGCTTCCCTACCGTGCAGCAATATACTGGAGAGTGGCAAATTTAGTTGTTGAGAATGAGAAGGCAGCGTGAGCAGTCAATACGCATACACTAGAATTTTGTTGATAACAATTTACTAAAAATGACGATTTAGATTTGATTATTGAATCCTTTACAAACAGCCGTGGAAGTCATCCCAACTAAAATTATAGGCAAAAAAAAAGTGTACATTCTTTTGATTTCGTAGCCTCTACAAAATCTACTTTCAAAATAACAATTCTATAAAGAGAACAAAGTCGGAGGATAAAATCTATTTTAAGAGTGAGTTGAGATATTTTCAGTTATCAAAATGTTCGCGATTCCCATAAATCATAAGGTCATGCCCCAACTTTCGAACTTAATATCATCTTCTTCACTTTATTTAAATATCATCCACTTCAATGGTCAAACAGTCAATAGCAATTTTACAGCTCATTCACAACAAAAAGTGGTAAATATTTGTCCTATTTTTATTGACCAAAATTGACCTTTGACTGTTGAAGTGGATGATATTTAAGAACAACCAGTGTTCTTCAATACCAGCAAGTAAAATATAGGAGAAAGAATAAATTTAATGGTATAAGGAATACAAAGGTTGTAGAGCAGCTATAGTCTTTGTCAAAGTCCTGCAACAAAAGCAATAAGCAAGAATAAACTCCTAATATTTGTGATTCCTTATTTTTGCATTCACAAGATATGGAGACTCTGTCATCAATTTTAGTGCAAGCACTAGCACTCTTCTAAAGGTGGCCCCTCAATTGGCTCGCCATGCTCCTAAAATTGAGAGCGATCATTCGTATTCCCCAAATGTTGTTAGAACCATCCCAATTTATTATACATAAAATATTGTAAAGAAATATACTCTCCTATCCTATGGATTCATAATGTTATGACATTGCCCAAGATCTTTTGCATATATACACTTTCATAAAACTTGATACATTCAGCGTACACACATTAGACCATGTGACGCTTTTGGAGTGGAACCATAGTGAGCTCAATTGATATTTGCATAATTATCTTAGATGGCCCCATAGCTAATGAAAGCTCTCTTGTTGCTTTACACGCTTGCCTATAGTTTCAAATTCAAAGGGATAATTCAACTTAGCCAAGTTGTTGAAAATTGTTTATATGACTAGTCAATGATAGCTCACCATTTATACAGAAAGAAACAAAGGCACTGGCAATGAGCATCAGCTCATATATATATTACTGGAATTGAAAAGAGGAATATGAAAAAAAAAAAGAGAGAGAGGAAGCAAGAGACCGACCCAATACATTCTTATCAAACTTGTTATTCCTCTCGATATACTTGACAGCAACAAGTTGTTTCGTGTGTTTGGATTCCATGAGTCTAGTCACGTCAAAGCTGTTGGAGGCAATATCATTAGACCTATACATACCTACTATTGTTATGCAGAACAAACAAAAAAAAAGAAATAGAAATATGACCTTTCTTTCCATTTCCATGGTAACAACTAAACATCTTACTAGAGGATGAAAGTTACAACTAGACGACAATCTAGTCATAGAGATTCTCCTTAGTGTATATTGATGGGATAACATAAGTTATTAACCTACATTTTGATAGATAAGTAACATTCTAATAGATACAAAAGAAACACAGTACAAAATTTTTTGATATAGAGATTCTCCTTAGCATGAGTAGCAATATTTGGATAGATAAGGTCATACGATGTGGTCAAAAAGCACATCGTAAAGATCCTTAGTGTATATTTTGCTAAGGTCAAAAATATCCTTCAATATAGAGAGTCTCCTTAGCATAAGTAGCAATATTTTGATAGATAAGGTCATACAATGTGGCATTTTCGTACTGTGCTTCTTTTGTACCATTCCTTCTATGCTTCTCGATGGATAACTTTATGGTAGCGAGACAGCATAAAATGACAGTCATTTTGGGCTCATCGCAAGGGTACATGATATAAAAACCCTAGAAATTAGAAGATTGCATTACAAAGTTTCCCTCCATTTAAAATTGTTAAATCTCTTAACAATTCAATGAAATGAGGGAAATAACAGCTGATTGCTTTAGTAGCATTAGTGGCATTAAGTTCATACTTTTATTTGGTTAGTATTCTATTATGCTTTAGTAATTGTCATGGTGAAATTTGTTTATCCATGTTAATTTCCATTTAGTTTTGTGGCTATTTTAAGATAGTGATTTCACTATGCTTGTTATGTTTGTTCAAAACCAACACCTTGATTTGTTACATGTGGGCCCATAATTCATAGGTCACATGATCATTTTCACATCTTAAACTTTAGAAAATATGGTGTTGTTTAGGTGAAATGAAACAATGTTTTTACAAGATATGAAACCAAAATGATTATCTTACCACCTGTCATGAGGACATGTTGGAAATTACGGGGGGGGAGCCAATCCCAAAATCAAGCCATTCTTAGATTAAATAAAATCTTTTTGTGATATGCAAGTTCCTCAAGAAGTTATTTGGAAAGAGCTAGTTTATGTAATGTTTAAATCTTCAACATGTTTTATATTTTATAGAAAAAAAAAATTTCATGTTGTCAAACTTCTAGAAATACATCAAGGATATTAAAATTCATATCAAGAATAAAATTCTTGAGCTCATTATTGTGAATAGAAATCTAATCATTTTACACATCATTGGCACATGGATATTTAATCAGAATTCCTATGAGCTTATTATATAAGATTAAAATATAACCCTAAGGAAAGGCATAAGATGAAAAAAAAAATCCATGATCACAGCTACTGTAATTTAAAGAATCCAAGGGAATAGAAATATTGGTAATCCATCTTCTAAAATATTGAGTTTTTAAAACATTGTTTGGGAATTTGGGTTAGGAAAATCAATCAAAAGACCTTAAATTATGTCTTCAATTATTTTACGAAGTCATAATTAGATGGTTGTGAGACCAATCAATATGGAAAAGATGAAGATTCAAGATATTCAATTTACCTAATTACTTAAAGGAAAATACTAGACCTAGTGTTTCTCTATGAAGTACTCTATGATGGAAATAGTTGTTGATGTCTTGTTGCTTAAGTTGTAAGATTGTTTTGTAGCTTGTTTTGTTTTATTGTACTTTGTTATTGGACCTGATCAACCCAATAACCTTGTAAATATGTTTTTGTCCATTATTTGTGAACCTATGATAAGGTGAAGTATGTTAGTTCTATGTATGAACTTTGTTTAAAGTTATTGTGTACTTGTATCCATTCAATTGTATTTGGTATATGAAAAGAGGAAATGCATAACTATCATCTTTGAATATATTTTGAGTATATGGTACTTAATGATGAGTGACTACATGTATAGGATACGTTCACATAATAATACTTTTGTATATTTAATGTTGAAGTGGCAACTAAAAGATTAAAATATTTGTATTAAAGATAAGGTTACATATTAATAACCAAATTTAAAAAATTATTTGATAGGATATTTATTGTATACATTTATATTAGCTTCTCAAGTATAAACTCATGAACTATTTTATACTTATAGTTCTAATCATGTTATTGATTAACAAAGTACTTTTTTTTTGTTTCAGTTAAAATAGAAGAGTTCTTGAAAAGATCTAAAAATTTGAGAAATATAATTATAAATGAAGTTAAAATGAAATAAGATTCATTGGGATACTGATAGTGTTACATCCACACTTGATTAATTATTTTTGGTGATGTTGCTTATAAACTTGCTTTACCCCCTCAATTACAAATCCACAATATATTTCATGTGAGTTTACTTAAGAAATGTGTATATAATGCAAATCATGTTATTGATTGGAAAAGTATTTCTATTGAACCTTCTTGTGAATTTAAGGTTGAACCAGAACAAATAATTGAAAAAAGATTTAGAATATTAAGAAATAAGGTTATAAATGAAGTAAAAATTAAATGGATTCATTGTGATAATGATAGTGCTACTTGGGAAAAAGTTGGTTTTATTAAAGACCAATATCCACATTTGTTTAACTAAAAGTTGTTCTATTTATATGTGTGATATAGAAAATTATCGACCTACTGAGGGCAACAGCTAAACAACGGGGGGAGAATTGTTATGAGACTTTTTTCCTTGTGAAAAAGTAAAGTAAAAGAGAATTAATGTAATAGTTCAAAAATAATTAAAATAAATCTAATAAACAATTATTAGAGTTTTCACGGGATGTAATATAATTATTTTTTAAAAGGGTGTGTCAGTTAAAACTACCCTTTGCATTGTATAAAAACTCGTGAAAAAAAAACTAAATGGAGGACACAAGAAAGAGGAAATAATCAAGCATTGTACATTGTGGGAATAAGATTCTAGGTTAGCAGGCTGTGAGCAAGATGGAGAAGGGAGCACATCTTATGTGTGTGTCCAACCTGGGTAGGACAGTCCTAACAGGGCTTGGGTATTGCATGAGTATTGAGCATTGTTCCAGAGGAACCAACACTCATGTAGAGCGGCAAGGTATGCTTATTCCTCCCAGATTGGTCACAGATGGAAGAGGCTGAACCAGGGTCCATTCCAGCAATCTTTGGATTCTTGCTAATTTCATACAGATAAGTGTATACGCCTAAAAATGCTACGATTCAGTCTAAATAAATATTCTTAATATTTATTCCATTCTAATTCCTCTATCAATAAATAAATAAACAAATTTATTTATTTGATCCATATTCCTCTAAATTAATTAAATATCAAAAATATTTAATTATCTCTTCTAAAGTCAAAATTAAATAAATGCCTTTATTTAATTTAAATTCTTCCAAACAATTAAATAATTCCTAATTATTTAATTAAATCAAATTCATTCTTCTAAATTTGAATAAATCAAATCAAAATTATTTAAATTCTCCCAGTCTCCAAAAATAAAATAAATCAAATATTTTATTTATTCTTCCTAATCATGCACAACAATTAAATAAATTTATTTATTTAATTAGCTTGCTTTCTTCTAATTCTTCAAATATTCTTCCAAATCTTCTAAAAATAAGTCTTCTTATCCATGCACACAAAATTAAATAATTTATTATTTAATTTCTCTCAAAATCATGCAAAAGCAAATCTCAAGTTGAGTTATCTATTCAATCAACCTTGTTTTTATCAATCTCTCTTAAATTAGAAAAAAGCTTTCTAATTTATGAAAAGCATGTCTTATCTTTAGAAAAGAAAGTGATTAACTCAAATAAAATAGCTTTTGTGTGACACTTGTCTTCTTCTTATTCGTTACACGCTCCTCAACTATTCTCAACCATTGATCTTCTTACTTCTTCTACACCGTTGATCCCTTCTTTCTCAAGTCTATAAATTCAACCTTGTTCTTCCATTCAATCATCCAAGCTTTTAGTATCGTTACTCTGCAGGAATTACAGCACGCCTTTGGCCCCCTCATTGTTCCTTTGTTGCTTGTGATCACTCTTGTAACCACATATTACGCATCATCACCATAGCCATTCACACTCGACATTCTTGAACAAAGCAAAGAAGTGCTCTTTGAGGGCATCATTCATACTTTCAAAGAATGGTTGTGATAGGCGAACAATGGAAGTTTCGATCTAAGGAAGGTTTGCTTTGATTATTTAATTATTTTATCTTGTTTGATCTCCTTAGTTTCACTATTTCATTGAGTCTGGGTATCTGTTATTGTTTATTTATCGTATATTCAGTATTGATCCAATTTACCCTTACATATTTGGCACCCACCATGGGGCCTAGCCCCAAATTTAACCCAAAACTAAGTTTTTGTGTTTTAGAAAATTGTACACATGATGAAACAGCGCATACACTCTCTGTTCTGGCACATATGTCACCTGTCACGGTGCATTCATTCCCGCAGCGCATACAATCTCTGTTCCAGCGCTTCTATCACCTGTTTCGGTGCATTCCTTCCTGCTGCGCATATACACTCTTTTGTGAGACTTCTGTAATCTGAAATGGCGCATCTGATATTCCAGCGCATATACTCTATATTTCGGTGCTTATAAGCTCTGTTCCAGCGCATATGTATAACGGTGCTTCTGTTGACTGTTTCTGCGCATTCAGTCTTTGAAGTGGTGCATCTGTTGTAGGCAGAGATTTTAGGGTTTTTTTTAGGAGATTTTTGCTAATGCTGACATCTTTACAAGAATTCTCTTATCAGTTTTGCAGGCTAGGAACTGGTTTAGATTCATATAGTTGCATTTGCTAGATCACACTTTGATTTCTAAAACAGGAAAGTAAAATGGATGTTCATGCAAAGTCTCACATAGTCTAACTAGGAAAGTGGCAACTGAACCTTTGCTATCTTGCATTGCAACATTGCTATCTTTTCAAAGTTATTGCTATCTAGATTAAAATTGAACTCACTATTGCTATCTGGGTTAAAACTAAACCACTGTTAGCTTGATTGACCAAAACTTCAAAGTTAACAACTCGTGCTATCGTGGACTAAAACTGAACTCATCATTGCTATCTGGGTTAAAATGAACCATTGCTATCTCGATTGACCAAAACTTCAAATTTAACAACTCATGCTATCGTGGATTAAAATTGAACTCACAATTGCTATCTTGGTTAAAATTGGACCACTGCTATCTTGCTACTCACTTCAAAGTTTTGTGCTTGCCCAAGTAGATAGCTCATCTAGTTTTTTTCATTTTAACTAGGGGAAAAGAACCACTGTATACTGTGTTTTTGGGAATGATAACAGGACTATGCTCTCCCCTATCTTGGGTGACCAAAATGCCAGAAGTATCATTTTCACATGTATTTTTCCTTTAGAGGGGCCTGCTCTTGGATACCGCTTATCCAAGTAGGAACAACCCTAAGTGGTAACAAGCTAGACGCCAAGCCCTTCCAAGCCACTATAAATAAATTGTGTTTGGAGTGAAAGCTTCAAACAACGAGTGAAGTTGTGTTACACCGACAGCCAACCTCCCCCAAAACCCTCCAAGGCGCAATCCTTGCAAGCTGGGAGACTCCATAATAGAGAGTAGTACTGCAGCATGTGTAACCACTTGAATGGTTGCCTGCATTAAACACCTCTTGTTCTAGTGGCCAAAACCCTTGTAATCCATTTCGAGCCTAGGAATTGTACTTGCTTTTTTCTTTTAGTCCAAAAAGAGTCAAAAAAATCACAAAAAAATTAAAAAACCATAAAAATATTCTTTGTGTTTGCTGTGTTTTCTTGCCATAAATTCAAAAAATCAGATCAGAAAAAACATTTTTTGCAACCAAAGTACCAAAAACACCAAAAAAATTCCAAAAATTTGCAAAAATTTTGAGAAAAGCCATAGCGGCGCATCCGCCCTCTGTTTTTGCGCATCTGTGCCGACCTGCGGTGCATTTGCAGTGACTTTCAATGCTTTTACATCCTATTCCTATGCATTTGCATTTTACCAGTACAGCGCATATATCCTGACTTATGGTGCATCTGTCAATTTCTACGGCGCATCTATATCGGTGCATACACGACAGTGAGCACTTGCACAGTTTTCAAGAGAAAAATTTCACCAGTTCTGGGCATCCATTTCAGTCTAGTCCCAAAATCAGAGATCAGGTCCTACCTTACAGTCAGTCTTTCATCCATTTCACGTCAAAACCTCTCTTTCATTACTCATCCCATTCACCTTCTCTCAGGTCTTTCTAGTCCCAAAATCAAAAGTTATCCCATATCAGGTCAGCATAGGTCCCCTTTTTCGTATCACTTTGGATTCAAGAAAACCTAGTAAGTCACAGAACTTCGCTAGTGGTCTTGGTGCACGACTAGTATCTACACAGTAAGACAGGTATTGAGTACCCTTACTAGTGACTATCATCTTTGTATCAGCCATCTTACTCAGAATCATTGATCAAGAAAGTCCCTTGCCCAAGTCTTGTCATAAGTATCCCATTCTTAGTAGTCTCCATCGGCACCTTGCCAAAATCTCTTGTCCCATTCCACCTCATCCCACGTCACCTTGCATGGTTCTTACTAGATCCCAATACAAAAAACAACTTGAAATGGCAGGTTCATCCAACCATATCTTCACACCTCATGATAGTGATGAGGAAATCGCTAACGAAGAATATCAAGGAACCATCCAAGATCAGAAATTCCAACGCTTAGTAGAGAAAGTGCTCCATGACGACCCTCATAAGTATTTCCATCACCTTGCTAGTCTTGGAATTAAACTCCCCACGGATTTTGATATAAGTACAATCTTGGAAAACATAGAGGATGATCATGAAAGGGGAAAGAAAACCCTAGACCCAAATGAGGAGGATAAAGGAAAGAAAGCCACACATCCAAATACTCCTATGGAAGAAATGAGGAAAGAACTCGAGGGTCTAAAACAACAAATGTCAGATCTCAAGATGGGTACAAGCACTAAAAACTACTTCTTGGAAGATATTGCACCGTACCCCTTTGATAAAAGTTTGATCATGAAACCATTTCCCTATCGATTTGAAGTTCCTAAGTTTGACAAGTACAAAGGGAAAGGGGACCCTAGAGATCACATTAGGGAATTCAATGCAGCATGCTTAGAAGTAGCTCACAACGAGACTTACTTGATGAGACTATTCCCTAGATCACTAGGCAGTCAAGCGATGGACTGGTTCTCGCAGCTTCCACCAGGAATCAAAACTTTTGATGAACTAGTCAACAAATTTATAACGCACTTCTCTTACAATATTGAACATGAAGTCTCTATGCTTGACCTATGCAACACCAAGCAAAAGAGTGGTGAATCATTCGCCACCTTCCTACAAAGATGGAGACAACTAGCAAGCAAATGCTCATACGATGTACCTGAGAAGCAACTAATGGAGATGTTTGTCCATAACCTCAACACCGATCTTGGCAATCAAATACAAATACAATGCCCAACATCATTCTTAAAAGTCATCGAAATGGGATTGTTTATCAAAAAAGCTATGATTGCCAAGGGGCAAATCAAGTCATACAAGGACACACCTACGTCCAACTACACGACTGACAAATCAAGGTTTTGGACCAAGAATAAGAATGTTGTCAATGATGGAGTAGTTGACGCCAAGGCGGCAGCTCCTAAGCAACAACCCATACTCACTCTCAAAGGAGAAGAAAACAATGTTATGCCCAACAAAATGTTCTCTTGAGAGCCAAGACCATGGTTCAGTACCAATCCAAGACGAAAATTCACGCCACTAGGTGAGTCCCAAGAATCTGCATTACGGAAGTTATTGGCTAACAATGAAATCTCTCTACCGCCAACAAGTGACTATGAGCCTATAGTCAAACCTCCCTAATGGAAAGACACTGACTATTGTGAATATCATAGAGGAAGGGGACATAGAACCAACAATTGTATCCGTCTCAAACATGTTATCCAAGATGTGCTTGATCAAAATCAAGGAGGAACCCAACAACATACCTCCAATGAGACACATGTGGCTTACAGGGATCCACTTCTCAATCACGACAGGCCATACAACAACAATAACAACCATGGCAATAACAACAACAACAACAACAACAACCATGGCAACAACAACAATTGCTACAGGCCAAATCAGAATAGTGGGAATAGTAATGCTAACTATGCAAGTGTGCCATTCGACTATACCATCAATTGCCTATCTGAGCATGTCCCACAGATCAATGTAGTCACACCCAACTGACAATCAGAGCCTCACCACAATGATTGTAGTATCATTACCCGTAGTGGTAAAGTCACGTTGAATACCGTCCCTCCAAGGTCATCACCTTCTCAGTCCAACCCCCATCAGTATAGCGTCATAGACCAACTTTGTAAGACTCCAGCCCACATTTCTATCTTGGAGTTGTTGCATCTATCTCCTTCTCATAAGGAGATTCTCAATAAAGCCTTAGTGGAAACCACAGTCCCCACTAACTTGGCCCAAGAGAAGTTTCAAGCCATGGTAGGTAATCTAACCTCCTCAAGTAAAATATCATTTACCAAGCAAGACGATCTCTCAATCTCTCAACCTCATAACACCCCTCTTCATATCATCGCCTTCATCCACAAGCACTGCATCAAGAGGGTCCTCATTGATGGGGGAGCTGGTTTAAATATTTGCACGTTGAAGCTAGTCCTTACATTGGGGTTCTCCGAAAATGCAATTGATCAAAGAAAGAGGATAACTATCAAAGCCTATGATGAAGAGGAAAGAACTACAAAAGGAACAGTGGTGTTGCCCATACAAGTGGGACCGATAATCAAAGATGTTGTGTGCCCAGTCCTAGATAGGGAACTCACCTATAATTTTCTACTAGGAAGACCATGGATTCATGCCATGAAGGTTGTGCCCTCTACTTATCATCAATGCATAAAATTCCCTCATAATGGCAAGCAAATCACCATCCAAGGTGACCCTGACCCCTTTCAGCATTGCAACTCCATCCTTTCAAAACCCGAGTGCATCATACCAAACAATAGAGCATCCACATCCCCTATCCCACAGCTTGATTCTACCGTGGAAGCCTCCTCATCAAGGCCCAAAGAGCAGAAAATCACCATCAAAGAAAAAGGAGTTGGGGAATACTCCATAGAGCACAGCCTCAATCTAGCCAAGCTACCTTTATCTCCTAGATCCTTTGGTCGACCCAAGCATTTTCCAAAGCCATCTGCTCCTCCTACGCCTCCCACAGCTCCCTTTGTAAAATGGGGACCCTATCAGATAAGACAGAGGAAAGAGATGTCCTACAATGGCTTTATACCGAAGAAGAGAACACACAACATGAACCACCTAGACTCCCAACAGAGATCTATGGGCGAGGTGAATCTATCCTACATAGAATGGGTTATGAAGGAAAAGGCCCCATCAGCCTAAGAAGGGAAGGAATCATAGAACCCATTCAACCTTCTTCATCCTCATTGGCTAGAAATACAAAAGGCCAAGGATACACAGGTAAGGGCAAAGCTAAAGAAAATGCTTGTCTAGTGGAAACAATCCATACACTTCAAGTGGATAGTGACACAGATTCTAATGAATATGAGTGGGATGAGCTGATAGAGCATTCTTACGATGACAAAGGGGTTGATACCATTTAAACTTATAGCCCCTACCATGAGGGACAAATGCTACTGCATAGACCAATAGAATCTGATTTGCCTATCTCTAAGAATATAACTTACGAGGAAGGTTCAGATTCTATTGCAATAAACAACTTGGAGGAAAGTACCATCCTGAACACTCTCCCTCCCAATACTCCTAGCATATCCATCCAAACTATTAATGAATCAGATCTATCCTTCGACTCCCTTCCCCTTGTACATCCTGAGCTTATCGACTGGAATCTACGAGGAACTCCTCAACTAGATATGTTCCAAAATGACGATGCCTATATTGACTACATGGAACTTAGGGACCACCTACCCAAAGGGGATCATAAAGTTGGTTTCTCTATTG
This sequence comes from Cunninghamia lanceolata, assembly GCA_027924645.1. NCBI lineage: Eukaryota > Viridiplantae > Streptophyta > Pinopsida > Cupressales > Cupressaceae > Cunninghamia > Cunninghamia lanceolata. The sequence goes on from BSBN01000088.1 coordinate 5,743,349, forward strand.
AACTTAATACCGTGGCTTACTTCGGAGAGGGTGCCAAGCCTTCCAATCACAAAAATATCAAAATAAAAACTAGATCTGACGGTGAAAACCGCTCTGCAGCAGTGTCAAATCCCAAAACAGTAAAAAGAAAGGATGCATCTGAAGGTGAAAACCCAACTGTGGCACCTAACTATGGAAGGCTTGACACTCTCCCCAATGACATGCACTAGGAGAAGTCTTAGATTGTTGTGGAACCCACGGAGCCAGTTAATATTGGAACAGAGGAATAGCCTAAGATCATTCACTATGCTAAATCTCTCACCCCACCAGAGAAGACCAAGTTTGTACCATTCTTCAAGAGAAAGCAAGTCAATTTTGCTTCATCGTACGCAGATATGCCAGGGTTAGATCTAGATTTGATTCTACATCATCTTCCATTAGATCCAGGAGTGAAACAGAAGCTTAGAAAGATGCATCCACACATAGCACTGCTTGTAAAAGAAGAACTCAAGAAATTACTGGATGTCAGATTCATCAGAGCTATAGACTATCCAGAATGGGTCTCCAACATAGTACCAGTGTCCAAACCAGATGGCCAAGTCAGACTATGCAATGACTTCAAAGATCTAAACAAAGCCTGCCGCAAGGATGATTTTCCGTTGCCAAATATAGATATCATAGTTGACTTGATAGCAGGGCATACCATGTTGTCTCTCATGGATGGCTTCTCGGGATACAATCAGATTAGGATAGCACTAGAAGACCAGCACAAAGTAGCTTTTACTTGTCCATGGGGCACTTTCTGTTGGAATGTCATGCCATTTGGGCTAAAGAATGCAAGAGCCACATATCAACGTGCTATGACCACTATATTTCATGATATGATGCATGTCACCATGGAAGATTATGTAGATGATATCCTAGCAAAGTAACTCACAAGAGAATCACATTTGGATGTGTTAGAGAAAGTCTTTCAGAGATTAGAGCAATTCAAAGTCAGGTTGAACCCAAAGAAGTGTGTGTTTGGAGTCACCTCAGGCAAACTCCTAGGTTTTATTGTATCAGCAAATGGAATAGAGGTGGACCCCACAAAAGTCAAGGCTATCATGGACATGCCACCACCTAAGACTCTCACTCAACTAAGATCACTACAGGGCAAGCTACAAGCAATCCGTAGATTCATATCACAAGTGGCAGACAAGTGTCAACCATTCAGTCATCTCCTACACAAAAACATTCCATTCAGATGGGATGAGAAATGCGAAGAGGCATTCAACAAACTAAAAGAGTATCTTATGAATCCACCTATTCTCATGCCTCCCATTCAAGGGAAACTATTAATACTCTACATATCTGCTAAACCTACATCTCTTGGGGCTCTTCTAGCACAACAAGATTATGAAAACAAGGAAAGAGCCGTCTACTATATCAGTCGCACATTGGTGGGCTATGAGTTGCAATACTCTCAGATAGAAAGGTCATGTCTTGCGGTAGTTTTTGCTTCCCAAAAACTCTAACATTATATGCTTGCACATCCAGTCAAACTCATTGTAAAAATAGATCCACTGAAATACCTACTAAGCAAAGTAGCTCTCACAGGTCACCTAGCCAAATGGGTAATGCTCCTAAGCGAATACGACATTGAGTATGTAGACAGAAAAGCTATCAAAGGACAAGTCATTGCTGACCAGCTAGCAGATGCACCAATACAGGATACCACACCAATGCAATTTGAGTTTCTGGATGAATCATTATTCAATGTCTCAACACATTCCTGGACACTTTACTTTGATGGATCCTACACAAACCATGGATCGGGGGCAAGAATCTTGTTTGTAACTCCTCGTGGTGACACTATACCAAAGTCTTACCACTTGTTATTTCCATGCACCAATAACATAGCAGAATATGAAGCCTTAGTCATTAGCCTCAAGATGGCAGCAGATTGAAAAATCAAAGAGCTACATGTCTACGGTGATTCTCAACTAGTGATAAATCAGGTCAATGATGATTACCAAACCAAAGATGAGAAGCTTGTCCCATACAAAAGGATGGTGGATGACCTTAAGGAATACTTTGTGATTATATCTTTTGAGCAGATACCTTGTATTGAGAACAAAGCAGCAGATGCCATGGCAACCATTGCCTCTCTTTTAGAGATACCAGAGAATGAGTCACGATACGAGTTCTTAGTGGAAACTATTCGACAACCAGCTTATGATCTTGAGACCCATTCCATATGCCTTTTAGTTGGATCTGATTCACCTTGGTACGATAAGTTTTACACTTACCTCAAGGACAACACCTTCCCACCTGACTTATCTTCAAACCAACAACGAACCTTTATACGCCAAACCTCTCGCTATACCATTATTGCCGACACCTTATACCGACGTGGTCTAGATGGTACTTTACTCCGTTGTTTAGAACGAGAAGAATCCTTAACCACCTTACAAGACATGCACGAAGGGATTTATGGAACACACTCTAGCAGTCCTTCCTTAGCCAAGAAACTCATGTGTTTGGGTTATTACGAGCCGAACATGGAAACAGATTCATATCAGTTTGTAAAGAAGTGCAAGCAGTGCCAAATACATGGGAACCTGATACATGCAACAGCTCAAGAGTTGAGACCTTTAACGACACCTTGGCCCTTTTGCCAATGGGGACTTGACCTTGTGGGAAAGGTCCATCCATCCTCCTCCAATGGCCATAAATTCATCATAATCACCACTGAGTACTTTACCAAGTGGATTGAAGTCGTTCCCCTCACCACCATCACAGGTAAGAAAATCTCCTCATTCATCCTAAATTACCTCATCTGTAGATACGGGATTCCCTCATCCATCATCACAAATAACGGAAGACCATTCAAAAACTAGGATGTCCAAGAACTCTGTGACCGGTTCAAAATCCAACACCATTTCCCTACACCCTATTACCCCCAAGGCAACGGTCAAGCTGAAGCATCCAACAAGACCATCTTGAAACTCCTCAAGAAGACAATTAACGATGCTAGCCGTGATTGGCACATCCAACTCAATCCCACTCTGTGGGCCTACATAACCAGTATACGCACTCCCACAGGTGCTACACCTTATGCCCTTGTCTATGGCTTAGAAGCTATCCTCCCCATTGAGGTCGAATTACCATCTCTCAGGGTGTTGTTGAAAGGTCTCATATCAGATGAAGAGTGCAGAGTCTCCATATTGCAAGAACTAGAGTTGCTAGAGGAAAGGAGACAGAAAGCCTTTGACCATCTCAAAGCATATCAACAAATGATGTCAAGAAGCTATAACCACAGAGTTCACCCAAGAGTCTTCAAAGTTGGAGATCTAGTCCATAAGGAAAATCCCCACAATCAACGGGATAGGGAAAAGAAGGGCAAGTTCAAACCCAACTAGCTGGGGCCTTATGTAATTGTAGCTGCTTATGGATCGGGGGCGTATCAGTTAGCAACATCAGAGGGTGAGTTGTTCGATGACCCAATCAACAGCATGCATCTTCGCTGGTTCTATACCTAGGAGAACCCCAATGTAAGGGGGGCATAAAAATACAAAAAAATAAAAAAATAAAAAAAATACAAAAAAATCAAAAAATTAGAAAAATACAAAAGAATCAAAAAAGAACAAAAAAATCATCCTTTGGTGAAAACTTGGCAAACAGGCGCCTTGGATAGGTATCATGATGAAATCCTAGCAAACAGGTGTCATGTTTACTTTCTAGCTTTTGTGCAAATAAAAGCAGGTGGTGAAAACCTAGTAAACAGGCGTTACTTGTGATCAACCACCTTCTCCATCTTTGGGAAACCAATCACCTTGTGTCCATTCTTCCTCGTGTCCCATTCGATCCATATCCGCTCCATAATAAAAACCCATCGGTAACCTATCATGGCTTGATACTCTATCTCTTTGTTGCCTTGTCAGCCAAGGTTTTATCCCATATCATACCTATCATGTCAGCCTATATAGTGTCTCTCATTGGTCTCCGTGGTCCAAGTCCATGAACTACGTTGCCTCTGCGTCGTCATGTAGGCAAGGCTATTTTTTTCAAATGCGCCCCGAGGCTCCCACGGTCCCATTCATCCCATTTCTTGTCATCTTTCTTGTCATCTTTCTTCTAGTCCATCCGTGGTCCATTAGGGTTTACCCTGAACTACGTTGCCTCTGCGTCATCACGTAGGCAAGGCCATTTAGCAATGAGCCCCCGAGGCACTAGGTCAGTCCCTTAGGGTCTGTCTCACCAATAAGGATTGTGAAATCTTCTCACCAGGCAAGCAAGTGCAAGCAAAACCCGCTTTCAAGCAGAAATCCTGACGCGGGACTTTAACCTATCCAAAACAAAGCAAATTCCTAAGGCCTTCTAAATGATTTTACCCAAATTATGGCAAGAAATAAACACATCTAAATGCAAAAATGTTTTGTGGATTGGAAATATGGTGAAGGTACAAAGTCTTGATTTTTTCTATCATGCCTTCCTATGCTACTCGAGGATGCCAAAAGCTAGAGATGCTATGATAGGGGCATGATTATTTTCTTTGTTTGTTGTTTGTGGATTAAACTTTAGTAATGGGAAGCCTTGTCTAAGGACATGATCAGCAAAAGATCATCGAGGACATCAGAGGTCTAACATGAATGGGGGTAATCCTTGTTTGTTGATACGCAAGAAATACTCAGGTCATCTCAGTTCAATTATACCTTGATGCTTGTATTAACTTGCTAAATCAAAATCCATGTAAGCAATGTTCAGGTCATCTCAGTTCAATTATACCTAGATGCTTGTATTAACTTACAACATTCAGAAAATGTACCAAAAAAAAAATCCCAATGATGAAATATGCACTTCAAAATACTTGCACCATCAAGATGTCAAAAAAACCATTCACATCCACTCGCATCCAAAAAGCATCCATACCATATCCCATGCATATAAAGATCCAAACAATGCAGAGTAACAATACAAAGTCAAAGCTTGTGATTCCTTCTATCGAGTCATTCTTCTATCAATCAGTATTCTATCTATCGTTGCGGTCCATTCTTCTCAATCCAGTCAACCTGAGCAGTGATTCAAAATGCAATTCCATCCTTAATCCATACCAATCAAGTCAAGTCAATCTTGCACAAATGATCCAATCACAATCAGTGGTCTCGATCCTTGTCTGGTCGTAAACCAACTCGATCAGTTAATCAATCAATTGTCTTATACAGGATGTGGCACTGTCGAAATTAGACCAATACATGCGTCTTACACGACATGTTTCATTTCTTGAAACCAAACACTATCCTTCATGTTGCTCTAGGGATCTATCGTTCCCTGCCATGACAACACGCCTGCCGTGTTGGTCTAGGGATATATCGTTCCCCGCCATGACAACACTGTCATGTATCGTTATCAGTATATCGTTGGTTTACCGCTTGATAGGGGCAATACCTTGTTTGTCCTTATATCATTTGTGCATACTTGCTCACTTGCTTGTGTGTGTTACCATTCTATCTTGCATCACGTATCATTCAACTCTTTCTTCATCCTAACTCTTTTTTCTAACCTTCTTCGTGAGATTGTCCATCTAACGCCTTCTGCCTTCTTCTCGTCCAATCTCCCGAGGGGGCATCCTATCATCATAACCTGTACTAGGGGCAAACTGGGGTATGTATCATTGTTAGACTATTTATTCTTTGAAGCAACATCGTAAACTACATTGCATCAAAGAGGGGCAAAATGTATACGCCTAAAAATGACACAATCCAGTCTAAATAAATATTCTTAATATTTATTCCATTCTAATTCCTCTATCAATAAATAAATAAATAAATTTATTTATTTGATCCACATTCCTCTAAATTAATTAAATATCAAAAATATTTAATTATCTCTTCTAAAGTCAAAATTAAATAAATGCCTTTATTTAATTTAAATTCTTCCAAACAATTAAATAATTCCTAATTATTTAATTAAATCAAATTCATTCTTCTAAATTTGAATAAATCAAATCAAATTTATTTAAATTCTCCCAGTCTCCAAAAATAAAATAAATAAAATATTTTATTTATCCTTCCTAATCATGCACAACAATTAAATAAATTTATTTATTTAATTAGCTTGCTTTCTTCTAATTCTTCAAATATTCTTCCAAATCTTCTAAAAATAAGTCTTCTTATCCATGCACACAAAATTAAATAATTTATTATTTAATTTCTCTCAAAATCATGCAAAAGCAAATCTCAAGTTGAGTTATCTATTCGATCAGCCTTGTTTTTATCAATCTCTCTTAAATTAGAAAAAAAACTTTCTAATTTATGAAAAGTATGTCTTATCTTTAGAAAAGAAAGTGATTAACTCAAATAAAATAGCTTTTGTGTGACACTTGTCTTCTTCTTATTCGTTGCACGCTCCTCAACTATTCTCAACCATTGATCTTCTTACTTCTTCTACACCGTTGATCCCTTCTTTCTCAAGTCTATAAATTCAACCTTGTTCTTCCATTCAATCATCTAAGCTTTTAGTATCGTTACTCTACAAGAATTACAGCGTGCCTTTGGCACCCTCGTTGTTCCTTCGTTGCTTGTGATCACTCTTGTAACCACGTATTACGCATCATCACCATAGCCATTCACACTCGACATTCTTGAACAAAGCAAAGAAGTGCTCTCTAAGGGCATCATTCATACTTTCAAAGAATGGTTGTGATAGGCGAGCAATGGAAGTTTCGATCTAAGGAAGGTTTGCTTTGATTATTTCATTGTTTTATCTTGTTTGATCTCCTTAGTTTCACTATTTCATTGAGTTTGGGTATCTTTTATTGTTTATTTATCACATATTCAGTATTGATCCAATTTACCCTTACAATAAGTATTATCTGCTCGGTTATACCAATTGTTGAGACTGAATTTATATATTTATTTGCATTGTTTAATATATTCATTTGCGTTAAATTGAATTAATACAATTATTTGGTAAATTATTTCTTTATAAGTTAGATTATATTCCACTGTACATTTTAATAATCCTGATTTGATAAATATATGTTCATCATTTAGTTTTAAACACTTTATTTCATTTAGGCCATAATTGAATGTTAATTAATCTGTGATATAGTTACCTATTTTAATATATAGAAAGTGATCTACTATGTTTCAGGAATTTGAGGAATTACACAATCACTACACCATAATCATGGGAATCGGTACAAGAATCCTCCCTTGTCTTACCAACAAATAGCCTTCCAACAGAGGTTTCATGCAGCTATGGATAACCATCAAGTTGAATACCAGATTATTTCTATTGAGACTACAAGTACTTTATTTGGTATTCCAAGTTCCATTCTTATAGATACCAGTGCCACAAAAATTTTGTAACACATAATCTTTTAAGTAAGATTCCTAGGAGAGTTGGCTATATGGCCAACTAATGGTCAGCAGAATATGTGAACCAAACAAAAGCTTAGGTAGAGAAATGTTTGTTTGAAGTGGAGGTGAAGCTACCTTCCTTTTTGATTGAGGTCAACCTATATGTAGCACCATTGGGGTCTTATGACTTCATTCTAGGAATGAACTAGCTATGGCTTCATTTTGTGGTGATTTCAACCCTGAAGCTCCTAAAATTGGTTTACAGTCTATTTTTAGGGCAGAAGATGATCTTGAAGCCACTAAGTTCTGCACTGTAGCATTTTCCTACTTTTGAGATTGCATATCATCCCAAGCTTTATTTACCTATGACTCCAGGAAATTTGTCTTGTAGGCATCTATCCAATTTAGGCAAGTTTTCTTTGTTATCTCTTTCTCTCTTATCGGGATTACACTAGTATCAAGTAATTTGGGAAGAAATTTTTTCAAGTAGTAATTGATAGAAGACTGAGCCTTAATCCCAAAATTAAAGACAATGCTTGTATTGTAGTTAAATATCTCCATTAGATTTTGTAGGAGTTCTTTCACTATCCTTACATCATCTCTCAAAGTTCATACAAAATGTTCCTTGTAATTTATGTCTTTGAACTTGCTAGGATCTTGCCAAATACTGTTAAAATGGAAATTGGAAATCACAAGGATTACAGTCAGAAGGCCTACCACTGCTACTGCATTATAGATCGATGTATGTTGTTGATTCAAACCAACCATTTACTCCAATAATTATATAACTAGTAGAACGTGGTAATCAAATAAGGCCTACAATATAGAGCAAAGGGTAGTTATGACAACCTAAATAAAAACTAATACATATAGCATCAAAGATAAGATATGCATAACAAGATTGATCCTGACCTAAGCCACAGACTCCTCAAATCCATCAGGCTCTACACCCTTTTCCTTTTGAATTTTCTTCCTAGTAGTATACATGATTGCTAAAGCTTACCTGCAAACAAACACAATAAAATTTGTGAAATCATAGACAAGTCTTGTGTTCCCATAAAAATATAGCAAATGAGGAGTTGTGAACAGTGCCAGCCAAAAATTATAAGTAATAAATAAACTTCAATTTAGGATAGATGTACAAAACTGACCAGAGGCTAAACACCCTATCAGTGCATTCATCTTTAAATTTTGAAGAATATTACGTTTAAAACATTTTATTTCATTCATCACCTCACTCCATAACTAAAAGATAAGAGACAATGCATATCTATGTCACTAAATTCTCCATTTAATAGAAAAAAAAGAACTAGAACTCCTAACCCACAAAATAGCCAACACCAAGCCAGATGCACTCAAAAGCAAATTTTCAACTCTTTTTGAGGCTGGGAAAAAACCATGTGGGGCACTTCTTTACTAGTCTTTGGAACACTTTGCACACAAACCATAATCAATTATATATGTGATAATGTTGCAACAACACATATGTTAACACGCTTTTAGGGCATAGCTAATGATTTATCAATTGATGGTATTGAGCCTTGCTTGAATTGTAGATTCTAGGATCCTGATATTTCTAGCATAACTCAATTTTGCCATAAATGATCTTGAAATCAAGAAACCTGCATAGCATAATTTTATGGATCTTCATAGAATCACTGGACTCACAGAATTATTCACTACGCAGGGACTAAAATATACACAACAATTTGTCACAGTACAAACAAATCAGAAAATGTCTTTCATGATATGAAATGTATTTCTTGTGTAATTATATAACTAGTAGAATGTGTACAAATTTGTGCATCATATTCCCAAAAGTTTGAACTCTCTTGCTGATAGAAAGGCCAATGAAGGCATAAAGTTGCATTCCCTTTCATCCTACATAAGACATTTTCAAATGTTACATCCCCTTCTTCTAAACAATGAAATGTTAGTTATGTTGTTAGTTGAGTACAACTGCTTTCATGTGAATATGAAAATTATTCATTGGATAATGTGTATAGTTATGTGAGAATGGTTTTCTCTTATATGCAAATATTTTTTTAATTATATGTGAAAATGGATGTATGGATATAATATAAATTATTAATCGTATCGAGGAAATGATTTAACCTTCATTATTTTTCGAAGTGGATGCAGGACAATCAAGTGACAAGGAAAAAGGGATATCAACAAGGAGAGGGTGATAACAGAAATTAAAAAACAATAATAATGTCTAAGCCTAAGTCATCGTAGCCTTGGCCAAGGCACATGTATATAAGTATAAATATATTTCTAGTTGGTGAGAATTATTTTTCCTTATGTCTATTTAATAAAATATATTATATCTTACCTTTGGTGGAGCGCTTGGAGTGTGTGAGCTGGAATCTTGAACGTAACTCCCCCCACTCCACTCAGATACAAGAAGGAATGCTCCTTCTTGCACGTGGTCGGGGTAGGAGGAGCACTCATATATGTTGGCATTCATTCTTTCTTGGGATTCATTCTCTAGACTATCTTGGATAGAGAGTAACATTCGCACCATTCTCAAAAGCATTTGCAAGAATGGAAAGCTAGGCATTGTTTAGTATTTTGCTTCTGCTGAAGTGCCATTGTCTCGGCAATACTGAAAAACTGAATCGTATAGTCTTGAGCATTGTTATTGCATTCTTCTGAAGTATCATCAACTTAGCAATTCAGTCATTCGAATCATACTTTCCTTGGTGCAACAACTGCATTTCTACTTACTCTGTCAAGCGGCCATAAGAACTAGTCACTCATTCCAGCTTGATTTGCAACTACACTTTCTTTAGTTTAGATTACTGAAAGATTTGTTCAGGCAAGATCATATTTCCTTTATCATATTCTAATTTATAATGCACTAGAAACACATTATTGGATGACCAAAGTTATCGAATCATTCTATCTTCTATAATCTGGGTTCTGTGTTTCTTGATTGGTCATCTAAAAATCAGTATATGTATTCCATTCTTCAAGTCTTTCGAATCTGTAGAACTATTGTCTTTCTTGATACTTTACATATATATATAGTTTTTACATCTGCTCAAATATCTATAGTTGTACTGAGATATATGACTACGGTCACTAAATGAAATGTTACTTTCTGTCTATATGCTCTTATTCTGCTTCTATTGTGAATCTATGAATATATCAAGTGGATCATGCATGGTATTCTTTCAAACCTGAAATTAAAAAGAAACATATGAAATAATATCAATGTCGAGCAAGGGTGAATGCTGATGACACAGTAGTGTCAGATAAATATTAGAAATCCTTGGCCAAGGTTACGATGCAGTATAGGCATCTGTCATCTATCAAGTACCTGATATACCACTGATCAAAGTGATCTTTCCAGTAGGAGGTACCTTAGGAAAAGATTGGTCAGGAGGTATAGGTTCTTGACACCAAGATCAGAGGCATATTGTTGTTATTTGATTCCTTGTTAATCACCCTCATGAAGGGTCGGGTTTCTTTAGTTGAAGAAGCATGGGAGACTAGTTTGTCTTGGTTGGGTGGATAAAGCCCTTGTTGATATTTCTTTTTCCAGAATCCAGAGAAGGATATACAAACAAATCAGTAGGAAACTATTCAAGTTGTACTTTCCTTATCCTCTCTTCCTATTTTAATATTTGAGTTTGTTGAAAAGAAAGATAGTTAATTAAAGTTAGTTAGATTACTTTGGTTTACATGTATGGTGATTAGAAAAGATTATTTCAGCTAAAAATGAAAGATTATTTAAATTTGAATTTTATTGTATTTGTTACTTCTTTCATAAAAGTTAGTTAACTCTTTCTGCTGAAATTCTGTTATTATGATAAGGCTCTATTCTGTTAAATTAGAGTGGGTGTTACATCAAATCTGAGGAGCAGTTAAACCTGATGGTCTCTGAGCACTCCACTGGCTCTGCTAGACCTCCCTTAGTCTAGTTTTTTGTCTCTTTTGTCAGACGTCTATTGTATTTTTTGTAACATATTCCTGTGATTAAATTTAACCTTTCCTTTTATAAAAAAATAAGCTATTAAGACATTGATTTAAGAATAAGAATTAGAAAGTATACTTGTTTCTTTTTCAAACTATATTATTTTCAATGTAATACAAGTTAGTGACCAGACATATTTGAACTAAAACCTTAGTAGTCTACTTAACAAATTTCATGCACCATATTTTATGTGTATCAAAGCAAGCTTTAGCTACTTCTTTCAGACAGTGCACTACGGTGTCTCCATTGCATATTGTTTCCTATTTGCCTAACAAAAATCAACTAAAAACCTAAGAAAACCTTAGTCTCTCCACTGAGCAATATACAAAGTTGTGGACAAACAAATGCTTATTGACAATTTGAATAAATGGCCAATCTAAACCAAGACAATAAATGGCAAATGTTAAACTCTCATGGTTTAAACATTGCCAAGAAATCTGCTAAAAAACTACTACAATGACAATTAAATATGACCATCAACTGCACTGATCTCTAGAAGTTACTCACCAACTCTTTCATATCAAAGCTTCATGTCCAAATTCTCAATAGAAATGTTAATATCTTATAGGGAATAACTACTACATCCAATTTTGTCTGTGACATAGCTCAATAGAAATGGTCATGTGCCAATCTAGGGCAAATTTGAATGATTAGATACCATTTGGTGCTGGCATGCAAGCCAGAGGTAAGACCCCACAGTAGGTAAAAGGAAGCACTTTACCAATCATAAAAAAGATAGCCAAGCTCAAACTATATTATGAAATGTCACAACTTTTCTTTTCTAATCATCAAAATTACGAAAGATTCGTTATAAAGTTTTAGGGCATATGCACCTTAAGTAAACACCTCTACTCCATGTAAATCCCCAAATCCCTATAAACATAACTAAGGCACTGCTAGTGCTGACTCCATAAATTTGTGTAAAGGTAGCCATGTCAAGACATGACAAAACTGTCCATTCTAATGCACATTACTACCACCATTGAACAAGAATCAGCTCTAACAATCCAGAGACATAAGGGCAAGAATGCTAAATATTTTAAAACCATTGGATCCGCGCACTAAATTCTTTAAAGAATCAAAGTGTGTGCAGTAAAGATTTCAAAGCACACTCCATGCACATCGTTCATTTGCATTCGAGCAACAACTTGCCCTCACACATTACAACTTCATAGAGAAAATGGCAGGTAGTGAGCAAATGCAACCGACCAACCATTGTACTAAGCCCACTTTATACTCACATTAAATTGGTCATTTCTCAAATGTAATTACTTATATCCTACCCAAAAGAACAACTTAAATGGGTCCAATTGTTCCCCCATTCACAAGCATATCAACATCAACTTATCTCTACACTATATAGATAAGTCATACTGGATTTACCAAAAGAAAAAATAATCTACAATCTGTGAAATCTAATGGAAGACAATGATATTTGCGTTAGCCAAATCCACCACCTTTTGTAATAAAAACTACCACATAAAATATAGAGAAATCTTGAATAAGCACCATATTGCTTACATTTACTCTGCCTCTTCCCCCTTAAACGAGACCATTTTCCATCCTCACTCCTGCATTTCATTTGCTATATTTAAGTATAGTTTGTAATATCATTCTGTTGGGTGAATATTTTGTTATCAGCTAACTAAGAACAAAATGGTTATATCAACGACAGTATAATGAGATTAAATCTCTCCTCTCAGAAAGGGGAGGCTCCTTTCTTATTGCTAACGAAATCAAATAGTAATTAAACTATGCTTATGTACACTACAACTGTCCATAGGGGTGTCTCCATTAGCATATTCTCCATTTTTAGAATAAGGGAAACGAATTACAATAATGACCTTGATGTTCACATCAAGTAATAAACTAAATAACACTAGTTGGAGCAATAATAGCTGATACCCAATTCTGTTAGACATAGGAATAACAAGAACAATACCAGCAAATGATAGTAACTAGAAAATCCACAAAAGCACAAAGTCTTTTGCCACTTTCCACGATAGTTCCAAAGATAACAAAAATAATGTGTTGTAGCCCAAAGTCTCTCAATGCATATCACAGCAAGATTGCACGAACAACGGCAATAACTTCCAGCTCAAAGACTACAAGTTATTTCCCAAAGATGATTCCAAAAAGTAACAAGAACAACAAGTTGTAGCTCAAAGTCTATCAACAAACAACACCGCAGATCCACAAGAATATAGTTAACAATTGCGGTACAAAGTCTACACGTTCTCAACCAAATTCATACACAATACATATAGCTCCAAATGCAATATGATAACACAATGTTTATCAATATCAAATCCAATTTTCCCTTCAATAATGAAATAGTACGTCACTCATAAACCAACTTCAAGACAATATGATAAGAGAGACATACAAACACTCTTACATACAACAAACGTGTTCCAAAAGGGTATGTGCAGGATCATGATGGGCCAAACTATACCTCTAAGTGGCAATAAAAATACAAAAAATCAGACTTTATCAAGTTCATGTGAAATTTTGAATGGATTATCTATACAATTTGAAAAAGATGTAAGAATGAAATTTGTAGAGAATTGAATCTAGTTTATAGGCTACTAATTTTTTTTTTTTTAAAACTAAATTTACTTAGTGAAAATTGAATATTTCAATGAACAGCTATTAAATTTTTTAGAAAAAAATAAAAAGTGGGTGTCTGTCCAGCCAACCTAACTGTGAGTAAAAATATATATTTTTTTTGAAACTTTCAAAATAACTAGAGGACTCATGTTCGGATGTGATGCATATTTATTTGAAATTTTTTTCTAATAAAATAATTAGTTATGATTTTTTTACTGTGACTTTTTTAAAAAAATAAAAAGTAATTTTCCAGCCAAACTAACTCAATAAAAAAAATTCAAAATTCAAAAAAAAATATTGTAACCTATAGCCAGAAAAGCATAGAGTGTGACGCAGGTTTCGGATCTCAAAAAGGTGAAATGGTTTGAAAGTTATGGATTTTTTTCAATCAGTGTATCCATCAGGATTTCAGAGACACGGTATATTAAAAATTATTAATAATTATTTAATAAAATGATAACCAAATAAATCTTATATTTTTAGAAAGCTAACAATTTTTTCTATAAACCCTTTTCATTTTATCAATTTTGCATTAAAAAAAAGTCGTCAACACAAAGGGCGAAGTTCGAAGAAGAGACTGAAACATTAAAACACGTTACAATCCATAAAAAGTCAACAATCAAAACGGATATCCGTTTTGCTTCGGTAAAAGCAACTCAAAACGGATATCCGTTCTGAAAACGGATATCTGTTCTTAAAACGGATATCCGTTTCCTTGATCTATGAAAAATTTTGTGCCATTGGTTTTGGATGAAGAGAAGCAACATATTTTGTACCATTGGTATTGTTTCACCGAAGATACAATCCATGGGTATATCGTTTATGTATGCGTGGACATTTTGTGTATATCCTGCTATCATTTATTGTGGTTGTAAATGGTGAATGTACATGTCAAAGGATACAAAGGTTGACCGGCCATATCAGGAAAATTGGGAAAAGATACGTTAGTCGACTGGTTATAACAAGTCATGTTATGTATAGGCTAAATCAAAGACATCGGATTGACAATAGTTATCGGAGAGACAAAGTTCCATTGAGCCGACAACATTGATCTCACCGATCAAGTCATATCGGGGTGACAATCATTAAGTGTCACCGATGGGTTATTTATTGGCACATCGGAAGAATGGTTGAGAACTACACCGATGAGAGGGAGTCACACCGACAGAAGGAACATCAGAAAGAGATGGACTATCGGAGGCAAGAAGAAAAGTGTCATCGATAGAGGCGGTCTGGCTGATGGTGTAGTTCGGTGTTTATTGTTTCAGTGTGAGATACGATATCAGAAATCAAAGAGAATGTCTGACTGATGTAGAAGTCTTACCGATGACTAAAGGATGGTAAACACATCAGGGAGAGTTATAACGTCAGAATGCAAGTAAAAAGTCTTGCTGAGGGTATCAGTCTTACTAATAGACAAGGGTGGTGAATCTCACATCGGAGTAAGTGTGTATATCGGAGAACAACGGAGTCACACTGACAGCATAAGCCTAAGCGATGGATTCTACACATCGGCGAGAGGTCCCACATCGGGCTAACAAATTTGAAGGTTACTGATAATGATAAGTCTGGCCGACAATAGAGAAAGGAAGAACATGTGAAGCATAGTTCGATGAGACATTAGAAATGTCTTGCCGATAGTAAAGAAAGAGTGTATTTCGGTCTCGTTTGGAGGAAGGATATTTTAAAAGCTATTTGAGCAATTGGTGGGTTAATGGGTATTTTACACCCTGTTTGTAAGCTTTTGTTGTGTTGCTCTGCATCACTTGTCTACAACATACAAAGTTTACCTTTCTCACCCATACCTTCAGTATATAAAGGACATTTATAGGGAATTTTTAATTTCCACTCAGTCAGTGCAATCTAGGAGAGGATAGATTGTCTAAAGTTGTGATCTATTTCCATTTACACTTGCCATAACTACAAATGCTTAGTGTTTATTCTCAACCCCGGTATATGAATAAAATGTGACCTATTGTTTTAATAGGCCTATAGGGACAAAGAGGTGATAAAGCCTATAATTTTAAACATGACATGGTTTTGATAACTTCCCATATTGGTAAGGTCCTGGATGACAATCCTTTGATGCACCTAATTATAATAGGTGTTATGATAGTCCTTAGTATCTTTTCATTTCTTTCTTGAATGGCCTGCAAATAAGACATAAGACATATTAGATCCTTCATAAATAAGAATTCTCATACATTACATTTAAACTTAAACTCCCTAAACATCCATCAATCCATCCATTAATATCAAAATGCCATGAATATCCTATGATCAACCATTCTAATTCCTAGGATAGTCATATATTGCAATTTTGCTTCTCTATACTAAAATAGCCCAAGGAATATCTAACCTTGAATTTGTATTTTAACAATCTAATGTCTTTACGAATAACATTGAGCCTTCTTTTGGGACAACATTTTTGCCTTTAGAAGCTCCTCATTTGATGATAGCCTAAAATCAAATAATGGCTTATATCTAGAGCTTTATTAAGTTGATACCTAGGTGGATTAGTGTGTAAACATTGAAATTAGATGGTAATTCACAAGTTTATTGAATAATACAATGAATCCCTAGTCTAAAATCCAAATGTACATAATAAAACGGATATCTGTTTTGTAGTAGCGATATGGACGTTGCAAAGTGTCCGTTGCAAAGAATTAGGCTTTTACAAAATGGATATCTATTTTCAAAACGGATATCCATTTTGTAAAAGCAGAAAAAAGACAAAAGGAATATTATTGGGCCCGACTTTCGCAACCAGAGACCCTCTGCTGTCAAAATACTCATGATTTCTAGCTATGACAGTGAAAGGAATATTTTTATGCACTTTTGGAGACACAATTTTCTTGTTACAATCATAAGGGTGATATTTTTGTTCCCCTAATGGGGAGCAACAGTCGTCGTAAAGCAAAAAGGAGGAGGAAAGTTACATTGGAGGAAATTGAAGCAATTAGGGAAAAAGATAGGGAAAGGAAGAGGATTGGAAGGGTGGGTTTGGTGGATGCTCATCAAGGTGAATCTTCTTCTTTACCATCTAATGACATGCAAATTGAAGATGTTAATTTTGATTATAATGAAATGTTAGATAAGAATGAAATTCACCATGATATTGCAAATGAAAATATTAAAAAATGTTATGAAACACCTATTCATAATAGCAATACCATGGACAAAGAAGAAGAAGAAAAACAAAGACATGCACTTGAAGAAAGTGGATATGAACATCATGATGTTGAAATTGCACTCCATAATCCATTTGTTGATAAAATTGATGAGGTTGATAACATGGATGAAACAAGAACAATCAATGTATCTCCAAATTTCATAAGAAGAGAGGACATTTGTCAAGAAGAGAATAACCGTGATGAAATTGGAAAACACCCAAAAACCCCAAAATGGTTACTTGAAATTGATGAGAACATAATGAAAAAACTTGAAGGCAAGAGATCATCACGAACGGTTCGGTTGTGGGCTACAAAACTCTTCAATGAATACTTTGAGAAGAAAACATTAACCGAACAATGCCAACTTTTTGTGCAATTATTAAAGATGTACAAAATGAGACCTTTACTAAAGAAATTAAAGATTCGGTTAAACAAAGTGTCCGATCAGAATAAAATTATTGTAAGAAGCCTTTTCAATGCACTCAATTCTATTGGAAAGACTAGCAAGGAGAAAGATAAAAGAGCTGCCTGTAGAGTAATAACAACCTCAATAGTAAGCAAACAATTAAGAAATACTCGATTAATGAGGCAAACTTGTGTTGACTTAAGATTGAATTGTAAAACATTGTCAAAAGCACTAGCATTAAGATCAAGGCTAGATAGTCCTGTTGCCAATGATACTTGGGCTTTCAGTGGTAGGCTTCCACAAGTTGACAAGAAGCTAATTGATAGCACAAAGGAAGAAATTGAACGATTTTGGCACACTAACTCTAGGGTATCACCGAATGCAAAAGATGTTGTAAAGTTAAGAATTGGTGATAAAGACCGCACACCACATCCTAAACATTACTTGGAATGTAGCCAAACAACATTGTACAAACAATATTGTGAAACTCACCCAGGTATGACAATCTCACAAAGAGCATTTGAATCTCTTAAGCCATTTTATTGTGTTCCTCTTAAAGTTCGTAATACATGTTGTTGCAAATACCATGTAGAATTTTCTATGTACCATGAATTATTATGTAATATTCATTCTACTTTGCACACTAACGAAATGTTATAGGAGTGTGGTGCAATTCAACTACCAAAGTCATCTAGGGACTTATTGGATTTATTTCTATGTATTAGAGATGATGGTTGCATGTTCTACAAGAATGATTGTTTAAATGAAAAGTGTTTACAATGTGGTGGGTTATCAAAGTTTGTATCATGTTGTCATGAGGGCAATGAGCATGATTTTGGAAAGAGAATGGTTGAGAAAAAGAGATATGAGACAGTGAAATACAATTTGAAAAGTGGAGGTGAAGGTTCTAAATGTGAGTTGATTGTAAGAGAGGTAAGTATTGCTGATTTTATTGATGATTTTAAGAAAAATCTTTTCTACAAGTATGTCATACATAGCCATAGGTCTCGATGGTTAGATCAACAGTTCAGGATGTGGAAAGACTCTTTCCCGATTGGAACTATTGTCTCTGTAGTTGATTTTGCAGAAAACTATACATTGCAACCCAAAAATGAAGTTCAATCCCAGTACTACAATTCTATTCAGATTGCTATTTTTGTTCACATCACATACAGACATGCCCCCGAGAGTACAGAAGAGAACAGGAAGATAGTCAGAGAATACCATTTTTACATGAGTGATGATCGATCTCATTCAGCAGAGTTTGTGCAATATTGTTTTCAACAATTTTATGGGTTCTTGCAAGAAAAAGATATTAGAATAGATCAACATCTCATTTGGTCAGATAATTGCACTGGTCAATTCAAGAATGCTAGTAATTTCTATTGGTTGAGAAAAATGCATGTAGAGAAGGGTATACCTCATATTTGGAATTTTTTTGAAGCCGGGCACGGAAAAGGTGAACATGATAGAGCAGGTGCATGCGTGAAGAGAGCTCTTTTTAAAGAACAACTAAAGATTAGAGGTGGTGCTACATTCAGTGATGTAGATTCCATTGTTAAGTAGTGTAACTATGCATTGTCACATGGAGTGGCTCTTGATTCTGAAGTGCGCAGGTTCTTTTGGTTGGTTGATGATGGGATAGCGATAGAGAAATTGGAATGTCAGAGAATCAGTGAATCATCAAAGATGCATTCATTTCAAAGCTCAGATGCAAGTACATGGACTATTTGGACACAAGAATTAGCTTGTTTTTGTTAGAGTTGTATTAAATGTGATTGGAACAATTGTGAGTCAAGTGAGTGGGTAGATGCATGGATTCCACAATATTTAATCCCTTTATATGAAGGTCAATCACCTTCCGTCAATGACATGGAGAGCTCATTTGACTATGAACATCTTTTAGACCTTGTACAGCCAGGTCATGTTTATGCAGTTGTTGCACCGCATGGAAATGAAGAGAGGTCAGACTATTGGTTGGCACGATGTGTACAGGGAAAACAAAAGCTAACACAACCTATGACAGATGATGATGGGTTCACATATCCTACAGGATCAGTTGTTATTTCTGGGACTTGGTTACGAACATATATGATTAAAAAGAATGGCATCCCAGCCTTTGAAGACTTTGAGAAGCATAAAACCATATTGATGTATTCTCACCTAATTGTAGCAACAAATGTCAAGTTACTAAAGCATCGTGGAAAACCAAAATCAAAAGAACTATGGACAATTAGTAATGCTGATCATGAAGTAATATTGGATACTTTGAAGGTAAGAGATGACCCCTCAAGTATGCTTGACTAGCATTTAAACTTCCAGATGGATAGGTATGACATTTTTTATCCTAACTTGTTCTTGTTTTTTCTATTTTTTAGAATTGTTTTATTAAAAATCTTGTTACTTTAACTATAATGCATGCTTTTGACTATACAGGACTGCGAATAAAGTTATTTTACATGGCATCGTAGATTATTTTGCATGGCATCGTAAATTATTTTAAATGGCATCGTAAGTTATTTTGACTATACTCGAGGTATGATTTTTAGTTCTCATTTGTATTTCTTAATATTGCACATTTGTACCTTTTTCTACATAAGGCATTCCATGAGATGACATGTATTTGTTGTCTTTTGCCGAATAGTTCATGTGCCTTGTCTATGCTTTCACATATTACATACATGTGTCACATGGCAATTGCAACTACAACATCTGACAAAATTCTCATTTCTTTTAGGTATTCCACCAAACAGTTTATGTGCCTTGCCTATGCTTCCTTACTTTGCGTTCTTATAAAAGTCTTATAACAGTCATAATTAATCTTCATACTAATCTTGATAGTAATCTTGCCATCATTGTATTCCATGAGATGACAGTCCTATACATGTCTACTAGGATAGTTTTAACTACAATAGTCCTACAACAGTCCTAAAATAGTACTAGAACAGTCCTATAATAAGCGCAGCATTTAATGTACATATTTATGATATTCATGTTTACTTTTAAATTTGCTTGTTCATGCTTCTCACAAGACGTCACCTCCCCTACCCATCCAGCCTACAGAAGAAGAGAGACAACAAATGATCAAGAGGGATCACCAATTGGTGGTAAGTGATTGATTACTTATGTCATGTTATATATTTTGAATATTAAATTCTATATTAATGTGCACGTTGTTTGATTGTATTAATAGGTGGAAATTCAAAAATCTCTATCGAGGAGGTCTAGTCGATGAGCGATAGAGGATGAGTCATTGACTGGTTCACCATCTTCATGGCCTAGCAAGAGCCATAGATTATTTGATAGCAATCCATAGGAGATTTGATTTTGGGACATTTTGTTACATATGTGTATTTGGCTTTGTAAACATACTTTTGTATGTTATCGATGTATATCATTGTATATACCCATATGGTTTTATTTGTACATGTCTATATGGCTTGATATATACACTATACATTATTTTCATGACATTATGTGCATATATGTATATATAAGATCCTAATTTGGCACAAGTAGGGAGAATGCTTGCACAGGTTATGGAATTTGGTTTTAAACGTTCCAATTGTATTTGCTTCAAAGTTTCTAAAGCCTTTTCAAAAAATCCATTTTGTGCATATCTTGCAATCATTGCATTCCATGAGATAGCATCTCTTTGAGGTGTCATGCCAAATTGTTCACATGCCTTGTCTATGCTTCCACACTTTGGATTTACACCCGCCAATTGCATTTTCTTAACATTTCCTTTCAATCCTTATCAAAAATTCTATTTTGTGCACATATTGCATTCATTGCATTCCTTCATTTACAACACATGATTAAATAAGAAGATGCATATTTACAACACTTAAGACCTTCATGAAATGATACATTGGTTTCTTGATACTCAATCATGCATTGGAGATCTTCAAAGTGTTAAATATGTTTGAAGTGATGAAGAAACTTGTTATTTTGATATATTTCAACTCCAAACTTCCACCTAGAAATGAAGGCACTAATCCTTGATCAAACTAACCTAAAAGTGCGCCTTGGTACTTAGGGCACTAGATTATGATTGATCAACCTAAAATGTGCGCCTAAGGCTAGATAGTGAATTGGAAGGATAAAATGCATCATCAAAGGAGTTTATAGTTATTGAAGGCATCAAATGATGACTTGGGCGCACATCTACCTCTCTACACCATATGTGACTAGTGCCAATTATTGAATAAACAACCTAGAATGAGTGCCTTACTATTTGAGGTGCTAGTTCATGCTTCTAGAACACCAAAAGTGCGCCTTGATGTTGAGGCGCTAGCTCTTGCTCAAGCAACCTTGAAAGTGCGCTTTCACAAGGAGGTTAAAATGTATTATCAAAGGATTAAGTTGAATCAAGGAATCATCATTGAAGACAAGTAAAACATGATTGTGAATGAAGCACACTTTTCATCATCTCTAACCTCACAATTGCGCCTTCCATTGGAAGCTCATATTTTGCCTAAAGGAATGGTACTGAGATATCATCCATGTCAATGATTGAGAATGTGTCAACTGGAACAATATTTTTTATTCTGCTCATCGTGGGGTTGAACAGACTGCGTCAACGCGTCGGGGTGGGCGGGTAAATGCTAGTGGAGGTCTCGTTTTGTGCGCCAAGTGTCCCAGTCATTCTGGGCAAGAGGCTACCGGCAAAGTCCCTTAAGATCCCTGAGACCAAAAAATTGCCAAACTTTGACAGAGTAGTTCTCAGAATTCGTGACAGTTGGGATTTTTCTGTTTGGACCTACAAGTGCACGTGGCATCCATCCACAATAACCTCTCTCATTTTTGGTCAACTCCATTCCGTTTGACCGTGTCAAAATTAAACGCATTGTTGTAAAATACTTCAATTTGATGCAGTGGAAAGGTGCTAGGTGCGACATTTTTCATTCCATAGCTCGTGCAATCGAACGGACTATGCCAACATGTCGGGGTGGGCAATTAAATGCTAGTGGAGGTCTTATTTTGTGTTCCAAGCGTCCCAGTCATTCCGGGCAAGAGGCTACCGGCAAAGTCCCTTAAGATCCCTGAGACCAAAAAACTGCCAAAATTTGACGGAGCAGTTCTCAGAATTCGTGAGAGTTGGGATTGTTCTGTTTAGACCTACAGGTGTATGTGGCATCTGTCGATAATAACCTCTCTCATTTTTGGTCAACTCCATTCCGTTTGACTGTGCCGAAATTAAACGCATTATTGCAAAATGCTTCAATTTGATGCAGTGGAAAGGTGCTAGGTGCAACATTTTTCATTCCATAGCTCGTGGGGTCGAATGGACTACGCCAACGCGTCAGGGTGGGCGGGTAAATGCTAGTGGAGGTCTCATTTTGTGCACCAAGCATCCCAGTCATTCCGAGCAAGAGGCTACCAGCAAAGTCCCTTAAGATCCCTAAGACCAAAATACTGCCAAACTTTGACGGAGCAGTTCTCAGAATTCATGACAGCTAGGAATGTTCTGTTTGGACCTACAGGTGCACGTGGTGTCTGTCCACAATAACCTCTCTTGTTTTTGGTCAACTCCATTCCATTTAACCATGCCAAAATCAACCACATTGTTGCAAAATGCTTCAATTTGATGTAGTGGAAGGTGCTAGGTGTGACATTTTTCATTCCATAGCTCATGGGGTCGAACGGACTGCGCCAACGCGTCGGGGTGGACGGCTAAATTCCATTGGAGGTTTCATTTCGTGCGCCAAGCGTCCCAGTCGTTCCGAGCTGTAAGCTACCGACAAAGTCAAAAGTTGCTAGGATTGAAATTTTGCATTCCACAGGTCGTGGGGCCGAACAGTTTGCGCCAACATGTTGGGGTGGGCAAGTAAATGCTAAGGGAGGTCTCGTTTTGTGTGCAAAGCATCCCAGTCCTTCCAAGCTGTAAGCTACCGACAAAGTCAAAAGTTGCTAGGATTGAAATTTTGCATTCCACAGGTCCTGGGGCCAAACGGTTTGCACCAACACGTCAGGGTGGGCGAGTAAATGCTAGGGGAGGTCTTGTTTTGTGTGCAAAGCATCCCAGTCCTTCCGAGCTGTAAGCTACCGGCAAAGCTTACAGCTCGGAAGGACTGGGATGCTTTGCACACAAAACGAGACCTCCCCTAGCATTTACTCACCCACCCCGACATGTTGGCGCAAACCGTTCGGCCCCACGACCTGTGGAATGCAAAATTTCAATCCTAGCAACTTTTGACTTTGTCGGTAGCTTACAGCTCGGAACGATTGGGACGCTAGGCGCACGAAAGGAAACCTCCAATGGCATTTACCCGTCCACCCCGACGCATTGGCACAGTCTATTTGACCCCACGAGCTATGGAATGAAAAATGTCACACCTAGCACCTTTCCACTCCATCAAATTGAAGCATTTTGCAACAATGCGTTTGATTTCGGCACGGCCAAACGGAATGGAGTTGACCAAAATTGAGAGAGGTTATTGTGGACAGACGCCATGTGCACCTATAGGTCCAAATAGAACATTCCCAGCTATCACAAATTCTGAGAACTACTTCGTCAAAGTTTGGCAGTTTTTTGGTCTCAGGGATCTTAAGGGACTTTGCCAGCAGCCTCTTGCCCGGAATGACTGGGACGCTTGGCGCATAAAACGAGAGCTCCACTAGCATTTACCCACCCACCCTGACGCATTCACGCAGTCCGTTCGACCCCACGAGCTATGGAATGAAAAATGTCGCACCTAGCACCTTTCCACTGCATCAAATTGAAGCATTTTGCAACAATGCGTTTAATTTCGGCACGGTCAAACGGAATGGAGTTGACCAAAAATGAGAGAGGTTATTGTGGACGGATACCACGTACACCTGTAGGTCCAAACAGAACAATCCCAACTTTCATGAATTCTAAGAACTGCTCTGTCAAAGTTTGGCAGTTTTTTGGTCTTAGGGATCTTAAGGGACTTTGCCGGTAGCCTCTTGCCTGGAATGACTGGGACGCTTGGCGCACGAAATGAAACCTCCAATGGAATTTACCCGTCCACCCCGACGCGTTGACGCAGTCCGTTCGACCCCACGAGCTATGGAATGAAAAATGTCACACCCCACACCTAGCACCTTTCCACTGCATCAAATTGAAGCATTTTGCAACAATGTGGTTGATTTCGGCACGATCAAACGGAATGGAGTTGACCAAAAACGAGAGAGGTTATTGTGGACGGATGCCACGTACACCTGTAGGTCCAAACAAAATATTCACATCTGTCACGAATTCTGAGAACTGCTCCGTCAAAGTTTGGTAGTTTTTTGGTCTTAGGGATCTTAAGGGACTTTGCCAGTAGCCTCTTGCCTGGAATGACTGGGACGCTTGGCGCACAAAACGAGACCTCCACTAGCATTTACCCACCCACCCCGATACGTTGGTGCAGTCCGTTCGACCCCACGAGCTATGGAATGAAAAATATCGCACCTAGCACCTTTCCACTGCATCAAATTGAAGCATTTTGCAACAATGCATTTAATTTTGGTAGATCAAACGGAATGGAGTTGACCAAAAATGAGAGAGGTTATTGTGGATGGATGCCACGTGCACCTGTAGGTCCAAACAGAACAATCCCAACTGTCATGAATTCTGAGAACTACTCCATCAAAGTTTGGCAATTTTTTGGTCTCAGGGATCTTAAGGGACTTTGCCAGTAGCCTCTTGCCCAGAATGACTGGGACACTTGGCACACAAAATGAGACCTCCACTAACATTTACCCGCCCACCTCGACGCGTTGGTGTAGTCCGTTTGACCCCACGAGCTATGGAATGAAAAATGTCGCAACTAGCACCTTTCCACTACATCAAATTGAAGCATTTTGCAACAATGCGTTTAATTTCGGCACGGTCAAACGGAATGGAGTTAACCAAAAATGAGAGGTTATTGTGGACGGATGCCATGTGCACCTGTAGGTCCAAACAGAACAATCCCAACTGTCACGAATTCTGAGAACTGCTCCGTCAAAGTTTGGCAGTTTTTTGGTCTCAGGGATCTTAAGGGACTTTGCTGGTAGCCTCTTGCCCAGAATGACTGGGACGCTTGGCGCACAAAATGAGACCTCCACTAGTATTTACCCACGCACCCTGATGCGTTGGCATAGTCCATTCGACCGCACGACCTATGGAATGAAAAATGTCACACCTAACACCTTTCCACTGCATCAAATTGAAGCATTTTGCAACAATGCGTTTAATTTTGGCACAGTCAAACAGAATGGAGTTGACCAAAAATGAGAGAGGTTATTGTGGACGGATGCCACGTGCACTTGTAGGTCCAAACAGAATAATCCCAACTGTCACGAATTCTGAGAACTGCTCCGTCAAAGTTTGGCAGTTTTTTTGTCTCGGGGATCTTAAGGGACTTTGCCGGTAGCCTCTTGCCTGGAATGACTGGGATGCTTGGCGTACAAAATGAGACCTCCACTAGCATTTACCCACCCACCCCGACGCATTGGCACAATCCATTCGACCACACGAGCTATGGAATGAAAAATGTCGCACCTAGCATCAAATTGAAGCATTTTGCAACAATGCATTTAATTTCGGCACGGTCAAAAGGAATGGAGTTGACCAAAACTGAGAGAGGTTATTGTGGACGGATGCCACGTGCACCTGTAGGTTGAAACAGAACAATCCCAACTGTCACAAATTTTGAGAACTGCTCCGTCAAAGTTTGGCAGTTTTTTGGTCTCAGGGATCTTAAGGGACTTTGTTGGTAGCCTCTTGCCCGGAATGACTGGGATGCTTGGCGCACAAAATGAGACCTCCACTAGTATTTACCCGCCCACCCCGACGCGTTGGCGCAGTCCATTCAACCGCACGAGCTATGGAATGAAAAATGTCACACCTAGCACCTTTCCACTGCATCAAATTGAAGCATTTTGCAACAATGCGTTTAATTTCGGCACGGTCAAACAGAATGGAGTTGACCAAAAATGAGAGAGGTTATTCTGGACGGATGTCACGTGCACCTGTAGGTCCAAACAAAACAATCCCAACTATCATGAATTCTGAGAACTACTCCGTCAAAGTTTGGCAGTTTTTTGGTCTCAGGGATCTTAAGGGACTTTGCTGGTAGCCTCTTGCCCGGAATGACTGGGACGCTTGGCGCACAAAATGAGACCTCCACTAGCATTTACCCGCCCACCCCGACGCATTGGCACAGTCTGTTCAACCCCACGATTAGCAGAATAAAAAATATGGCACCTGGCAAGGTTTTTGCTCTTAGGATCTTAAGTGACTTTGCTCTTACGGAACAATGTATCGGCAAAGACCCTAGTTTTCATAAGAGGAGACATGTGATTTTAAGAGGTTTTTGGGAATGTGACTTTAGCCTACCACTCCTTATCTAATGACGAGTTTATTCTCAGAGTTTGATGGGTTTTATGAGCATATACACGATGTTGTTTTAGGATAGTCATAAACCCTAATGCAACTTATAAACCCTCTTTGCATAGTAATTTCATGAATGACTGTCTTCTAGGATTTACATACATACATATATATATGATCTCGTAGGCATCTAGGTTTCATACACAAATTGCAATAGTTGTAGAGCCAACCTCCTATCAACGAGAGTTGAATAATAGTAAATAGAGAGCTTCTCGGCCATAAATGGGATTTGCATACACACACACACACCCAACTGAAATAGTATCCTTATTGGCCTTATTGGCACCTCCCCCCAAGATGTAATTTTTTTATGTTTATAATGTGCCCCCAGTGTCCTTGACATAGAGTTTCTTGACATTAATTTCATTCAAACATGTCTTCAATTCATCTTCAAAATGTTTTCAATACATCTCCAATGCCTTTTCCACGAAGGCTTATGCATATTTATACATGATTTGAGGGAAACCAATAGTCTCCAACTGACTTTTGAGTACTTGACTATTCATCTTCCATACTTTTGCATTTTTTTTACATTTTTCATATGACAACTTTGACATATTTACAAAATTTGACAAGATGAAGACTAAATACATGATGAAATGGTTTATCATGACCTTATTTGATTAGGGCATATATAAGGAATTTTTTCATATTGATTCTATTGACTCTATTGATCTAAAACCATTCTCTTGATCTAAAACCATTCTCAATGCTAAACATATCATCAATGGACTAAAGAACTATCATCATAATGTATGGCATCATGGGAAGTATCATGACTTGCACATAAGGAATTTAAATTATATTGTATATCAAGGTGTATATACATTAAAATCTAGTCCATAATGGTAGACATATACAAAAATTTGGCAAATATGCCAACTCAAAATATTTTTTACAAAATGTGGCATATGCCATGTCTCAAAATCTATATACAATCTACATGCCAAATAGCTACATCAAATACTACAAGTCCACTTGACCCTCAATCTGTGATGGATCTTGAAAAAGTGTCCTCTTTGTACCAAAATGTCTAGTAATTGATGGAGGTGAAGTTTCCTGTATTAACAAGTCAAAACACAAATTTGATTAATCTCTTCAATGGTAAATAAAAATAAGTTAAAGTTAGTAAATAGATTCTTATCTACTACAATTAAGAACTTTCATTTATTAACATACATCTAAATCACTACAATCAACTATAAGACCGCTAGACAAACTATCAATTATTTAGAAAAATTCAATTCAATTACCTCGACTCTAGGTTGTTGTTCGGACAATCGTTCTGCAAATGATTTTCTCTTAAGACGATCAGGTGTCCTAGTGAAGCATGATGGCAAAGGTGGCACATCACTCACATTCTCAAGAGACTACATAAAAGCAAAGTAACATTGAAATAAATTAATATATAATTATTAAACAAAATAGGAAATGCATACATTTAAAATAAGAAATGCACTACACAAAAACTTATCTACTAGAAAACAAGCACATACCACCATCGAGGCCTCCTGCATCAATTAAGAAGGACAAGAATGTAAGACTCTAAATGACTATAATCAAATATTTAAGTTTTCTAAATTATCAATTAAAGTACAATTCAATCAAATTACTTCCACCCTTTGTTGGCGTTGAGAAAGCCGTTCTGCAAATGATAGTCCCTTGGGTCGATCAGGAGTTTGAGAAAAGACTATTGGCAAAGATGCCACATCATTCACATTTTTGATTGACTATAAAATAAAATTAACATCAAGATATAAATTAATATATAATTACTCACAAAGAAATAAATGCATAAAAAAAAAGTTGATGTGTACAACAAATTATACCGGCAAGTCCAAGCCAAATTGGATGGCAGACAAAGTTCCATGATGAACTTCTGTCAACTCCCCCTCTGTCATCAACTGTTATCCCACTTAGATACATTAGTACTAATAAAGTTGTTTATATATTCAAATGGAATAGACCATAAAATTTAACTTTAAATTTTACCTGCATAAAAGATTGCTCATGCATTTCTCCTTCTCCATTGTTTACTGATCCGGTAGCTTCTACTCTTATCCCTGACCCCTTAGCTTGAGTTCTGGACCCCATTGCCTCATCTCATGAATGAAGATCATACTTTGATATGTTCAACGGTGGCTCACTACTCTCCATAATAGGACCTAAGCATAAATGATTGAAAGAAATGCAATGATGGGGCACACATACATGTCTGGATGATGACGGTCTAGTAGTACCAGGTGATCCAATATCATCACCTTTATCATGTGCTTGTGCAAACTGAGATGTTTGTATAATCAAATGCTCGGTCAAAGAGTGTATGGCACTAAGGCCCTGTTGTGTTGCATTTGCAACAACGTCTGGGTGTTGCATTGGGGGTGGAGAAGGGATAGCAAGAGGGGGAATATAGGGACCTTGTACTTGTCTACTTGCCCCATGTCTATCTTGAGGCATTCCCTTGCCTACTCCTTGAAACTCTCTAAAATCAAAATAATTAACATGTTGACCCATGACGAACTCTGCATAGAGTTTACGGAAGAAATACAAAGGCACATCTAAATTGTTGTTGGGTGGTTTATCAAAAACCATCCACCAACGATCCCAAAAGTTTTGACTAATGCCCTCATGAATACACCATTTGATTGAAAACTTGGGCTTACGGACATCAACATGCAATCCGGTTTTAGGATTGACAAAGTGTTGGGCTAACATAGTTTTTGTAATCTCTAAATCTTTGACTTCATCATATGACAAACCATTAGCATATTCGGCCTTCTTGGCTTCTCGCCACTGCCTAAATGATTCGTGTTGGGTTGACAAGGTTTGAATATGATTAATGATTCCCTCTAAATTTGATGTCATTATAGACAATCGAGGGTGGCGGCGATACATTTCTATGATCCTACTTATATGATCAATATTTCTTTGAATATTCTCTTCTATTGTTTGAGGGGGAGGGTTTGGTGGTGGAGGGTTTGGGTTTTCATTTTGTGCATCCATTTTACCTAATTAAATTATAAAACATACCCACTTAGCATACAAACCAAAAAAATTTCTTGAATATACAAAACAAACAAAAAAAAATGCATGAAATCTTACCTCTTTGGATCGGATATCCGTTCCTCAACTCTAATATCCATTTTTTGAAGATGAGACTACATTTTGCAAGCCGCGGGTTTGCAAAAATGCAGTCTTTTTTCGCTTTTTATGTTCTCCAAAACGGATATCCGTTTTGGAAACGGATATCCGTTTTGAAAATGGATATCCATTTTGAAAACGGATATCCATTATCAAAATGGATATCCGTTTTCTTTTTCTCTATTGTTTTCATTGCTTTTTATTTTAGTATTTTAGCATTTTTAGCATTTTAGCATTTAGGCATTTTAGCTATAAAATACAATCCAAATTTTAGAAAGACTCTATCATATGAAAGGAGAGATTTTGGACAAACTATCAAAATTTATATAGGATTATGATGATATATATATTTGATTTTTATATGATTTACTTATACTAAGGTATCTCATAGTATTTTAAAGGCACTTTTGAATAGATAATTGTCATAAAAAAATTGTAAAAGCAAGTAGTTTTGACCTATAAATTCTAACAAATCATTTCATGTTTAACTTACATATTATATGATATTTGTGTTAGGGGTTAGGGATTAGGGATTAGGGAGAGGTAGATGTGGGTTAGGGGTTAGGGATTAGGGCCATTATTTAGGGTTTACGGATTTAGAGAGAGAGAGAGAGACTACTTTTGACATGCAACCGTAAACCCTAAATAATGCCCCTAAACCCTAAACCCAAGTAACCCTAAATAATTCTTCCAAATCCTAAACCCTAACCCCTAAACTATAAACCCTAAATAATTCCCCTAAGCCCTAAACCCTAAACCTGAGAAAGGGAGTCCTAGTTTTCTTGTTTCCATTTGCTTCGTCGATAAGGGAGAGGGAAAGATAGAGGGGAGAGATAGGATATATAGGAATGATAGGGGAATGACTGGGATGCATGATTAAACCTAACCCCTAACCCCTAACCCCTATTTCCTAACCCCTAAACCCTAAACTTGAGAAACCATAAACCCCTAAATCCTAAACACTAAACCCAAGAAACCATAAACCTCTATCTCTCTATCTCCCTATCTCACTATCTCCCCATCACTATCATTCCTCTACCTCTCAATCTCTCTCCCTATGCTTTAGCCATGTCCCTCACTCTATATCTCCCTATTGGTCCTCTCTCTCTAAACACTAAACCCTAAACCTCTAAACCTTAACCCCTAAACCCTAAACGCGAGCAACCCTAAACCCTATCTCCTATCTCTCCCTTATCTCCCTATCTCTATCGTCCTTCTACCTCTCAATCCTTCTCCCTATTTCTCTAGACATATCGCTCACTCTCTATCTCCCTATCTCTCCCCTTTGTCACCTCTATCTCTCCCTATCTGTCTCCTCTCTCTTTCTATCTAGCTATCTCCAAAACTGAGAAAACCTAAACCCAGGTACACCCTAAATCCAATCAACTCTAAACCTATATCTCCCTATCTCTCCCCTATCTCCCTATCTCTATCATCCCTCTACCTCTCTTGATCTCTCTCCGTATGTCCCTGGCCATGTGCCTCACTCTCTATCTCCTTATCTCTCTCCTCTGTCTCCTCTCTCTATCTCCCTATAATTCCTCTCTCTCCATAAACCTCTAAACCTAACCCCTAACCCCTAAACAATTTAAATCCTAAACCCTAAATAATGCCCCTAAACCTTAACCCCTGACCCCTAAACCTGAGAAACCCTAAACCCCTAAACCTTAAACCCCAAACCCCTAAACCCTAAACCCAAGTAACCCTAAACCACTATCTCCCTATCTCTCCCCTATCTCCCTACCACCTTTGTCCCTCTACCTCTCAATCTCTCTCCCTATGTCTCTAGCCATGTCCCTCTCTCTATCTCCCTATCTCTCCCCTCAGACTCCTCTGTATCTCCCTATCATTCCTCTCTCTCTATAAACCCTAAATCCAAAACCCTAAACCTCTAAACCTAACCCCTAACCCCTAAACAATAAATCCTAAACCCTAAAATATAATGCCCCTAAACCCTAAACCCAAGTAACCATAAACCACTATCTCCCTATCTCTCCCCTATCTCCCTATCACCTTTGTCCCTCTACCTCTCAATCTCTCTCCCTATGTCTCTTGCCATGTCCCTCACTCTTTATATCCCTATCTCTCCCCTCAGACTCCTCTATATCTCCCTATTGGTCTTTATCTCTATCTAAACCCTAAACCCTAAACCTCTAAACCTTAACCCCTAACCCCAAAACCATAAAGCCTAAACCCTAAATAATGCCCCTAAACCCAAGCAACCCTAAACCTCTATCTCCCTATCTCTATCATCCCTCTACCTTTCAATCTCTCTCTCTCTCTCTCTCTCTCTCTCTCTCTCTCTCTCTCTCTCTCTCTGTCTTTGGACATGTCTCTGACTCTCTATCTCCTATCTCTCCCCTTTGTCTCCTCTATCTCTCCCAAACTCTATCAGTCCCCTCTCTCTATCTCTCTTTAAACTGTAAACCCTAAACCCGAGCAACCCTAAACCTCTAAACCCTAAATAATTCCCCTAACCATAAATAATTCCCCTAACCAACCTCTAAACCACTTCTCTATATAGGTGCAACTAATACCACTTTTTCATTGTTTTCCACATTTAATTATATTCTTTTCCATTTTCCAAGTCCTACATGTGTCCAAGTTGTATTGTTTGTCAAGTTTTTAGTCTAATTGTTAGTCTCAGCTCTCATGGTTATTAAAATGTTAGTATATTATAGTTAGATTTATCCTTCAGTAACATTAATTTACACATCGTTGCACAAACAACCACACTGAAACATAACCTTACCTAATTAAGGTTAACCTTTTAAAAGGTTCTTTCATAAATGGCGAGCTTAACAGATCCAACTAGTTCAATGTTCTTATAGTCCATGCTTACCCTTCCAAGAGAGTTCATGCCATGTTAACTTTGCATTATGTCCTAACATATCACATGAAGGACATCATCATCACAAGGAATAACAATGTCATGAAGGATTAACGAAGGTGTAGCTTCACCACATAAAGTATCATTCATAATTTTATCACTAGAGGGTGAGGGTATATCATGTGTATCCTTCTCAAACCATGTATCATGAATCAAATCATATGAAGGATTGCGTAAAGCAATTTAGGGCATGAAATCTAAAACGCCCCAAAACACAACCCCTGCTGCCCCACCATTCCTATCCCCGAAATATTGGAACATAGTCTAGAAAAGTGATTATTTCACCTGATGAACAAAATTGAATATTTTATTATTGATTATTTGAGTAATTCATTAGTGATGATTCTTAGTGTTTAACAAATCCTTATGGATCAATGTGTAAAGAAGCTACCAATGTTAATTTGCCCTCCTCCTTCACTAGAAACAATCTTTAAGGAGGTTCATATATTGATGGGAGATCCAAGATTTAAGAGGTGTATTTTCAAAAAGAGTAAAAAGCCTCCCCTCTTACCCCATCATGATTTCCTTCACTCTTAGTCGATTTCTCTTCCCCATCCTCCCCTTACCCCTCCCCTCTCTTTCTTGACCCGATCTTGTTAGCTCCCCTCTCCCTTCTCCTATCTTTGTCCTTTTTTCCCCTCTTTACCAGTTCTTGCCCCCGCCCCCCCTCTGTCCCCTCCTTGTCGCCTTTTGTGGGATTGAGTCTTTGCCCCTCCTCTTTTGCCCTCATCTTATCCCCTTTTCCTCTCCCCCCTAGGCTCCTCTCCCCCCTTTCCCTTTGCTCCTTGTCCTCTCTCCTCTTTACCCTCCTTGGCCCGTTCTCACCTTTTTATTTCTCATACTCTTGTCCCCTAGCTTAACCTCCCGTCTCCAACCTCTGGATCTCGTTGCCCCCTTCTCCCTCCTCTTTAATTTCTAGGTTTTTAACCGTATCCTTTGTTTCTTGTTGCCCCCTGGTGCTCCGTTTGTGGCTTGGAGTTTGTTGTGAATATATATTTATATATATTATTTGGTCGTTGTAGCTTGTCTTCCCTTTTATGATTTACTCTTCTCTCTTATGCTTTCTCCCAGTTAGTTTCTTTCCTCCTTTGGATAGTTATTGGCTTACCTTTCTTTTTTGTTAGCCCCCCCTCCTTTGCCTTCATAGTTCACCCCTCTCTCTTTTAACTTGGAGCCCTCTCGTGTTCTTTATATGTAGCTTTTCCCAATCTATCCCTCACATTTTAACCTCTTCGGTTGTCCCCCCCTTTTTTATTGTTTATTTAATTATTTAATTATCTTATCTCTTTCATCCTCGGTTTGTTCTTTATGGTTGATTGTATTACAGTTATTCCTCTTTTTGCTCCCTTCTAATTTGTGGCCTTGCTCCTTTGTTTGCTTTTTTAATTTTCTTTACTTGGGTCTTCCTCTCATCCTAGTTAGTCTTTCTTTGTTTGTTTTGTCTTAGTGTGCCTAGATGTCCCCCACTCCTCTTTGTCCCTCACTTCACTAGGTTTGATAGGCAGCTATCCTTCTCCCTTAAGTGATCTTGGTTTCTGCCTCACATCTCTCTCACTCCTTTTAAGTGGTCTTAAGTCTGCATACTGTCATTCATGTTCTCTCTCCTCTTGCTTGCTATCTTTCTCCTGATGATGGATCACTGTGTGATTCGAAACGTTGAGGAAAATAATAATACACAGTCAAATCCAGAAGCATTTCAAACTCAACATCATGGACTGTGGAAAATTGATGACTACTAGTAAAAAGCCTTTTTCCCAAATTTTTTTAGAAAACGGATATCCGTTTTGAAAACGGATATCCGTTTCAAAGTCAAACTTTGCCAAGTCACAAATTTGGCTAAGTAAAAACGTGATTTTTTTCCTATTGCCACTATTTGCCCCGCAATGATCCTGCACATACCCAAAACAAAGGTTGGAAACAATCTACTTCTTTTATTGATCAATTCTTGATATGCACATTCAACACAAAGATTCAAGTATGCTTCTCAAAATGGGCAACATTTTGGTTCAAAAGATTAAAGGTCTTTGTACAAAAGAACTCCCTCATATATATAGAGAAGAGTTGAGAGCTAATCTAGGAAAAGTAAACCTAAATTTGACTTATTCAACAAAAGAGTCTACATTGATTTAGGACTTCTTTGTTTTTACATGTAATTACATTTTTGAAAATGACATGTAAAATGTCAGGCACTAATTACATAAAGCATGAAAATACAGAAAATTTAAACAAGGCACATTTAGTATTCTCCACCATCCTCCATAAAATCTTCATACTTCTTCATGATTGCTTGAATTTCATCATTATTTGGTCCTGAAGTATGCTTGGAGATAGCAAGGACTCTTGTGATTGAATCTTTGACAGTGTTACAAGCTTTCTCATGCCTCCCTAAAAACACCTTGAGGTTCTCCAAGGTTAACTGAATATCCAGCAACTTGTCCATCGAAGCCAATGAAAAGGCTTGATCTTCAAACTCTCTCTAGATCATGTTGGTAAATTCTTGGACCATTACATCTGAAAAAAGAAATTTTTGATTATCATCAAGTAAGTTACAAGGAAGCTCTTCTACCTTGTTGACAAGATTCAAATCATTGTCTTTGCTGACTTCTCGAGCACTTTGCAAGTCTTTGATCAATTCCTTGATGACGCTTACTTTGTGTATCATGATTTCTTTAACCTCTACAAACATTTCTCTATTGGGAATGATCCCATTTTCCACCAATGTGCACAATTTGAGCTTCTTCATCTTGGTCCAAGCTTGTAAATTGTTTTCCATATCTTGTACTTGAGAGAAAGTGTCAGCAACTTTGTCTAATTCTGATCTTACACTTTCCATCTTTTCCATTCTCTCCACAGAGGTTCTTAAGAGCTGTGAACCTTGTTCAATCAATCGGTCTAGGAACTCACCGACTACCTTGTCCCTTGTATGCACTTTTTCTACCTTCTAAATAACTAGATCCTCAATGCTCATGGCCACAAGCTCAACTGTCTCTGAAGATAATCTTCCCAAGTACGGAAGTTAACTGTTTTGCCTTGGCTTTATATTGATCCTTCACCTTTTTTACTTCATCAAATTTCTGAATGAGAGAATTCAATGTAGATTGAGCATCTGCCTTAGCACTTTCATGAGTTCCCTAACTCAACTCTTGTGATGGAATAATCAGAGATATCCACTTCTTCTATAGTTTTATCAGGAGGAGGCTGAGCAACTTTTGCATACCTGTAACCTTCTTTATCAAACAGCCTGGAAAGAGTCTTTGGCTTTTTATTAGTTTTTACCTTCGCAGGTGCGAAATGCTCAAACTCAAAGTCATCTGGAGAGACAGCTTGCTTCTTCCTCTTAGGTGTCTAAGATGAAAGCCAAGGGGGAAGTGTAGATGAACTTCTTTCTGGACCAGCAGCCATGGTTTGAGTAGAAGGGGCTACAGTCACAAAAGTTTTTGTCACAATGGGTGGAGTGTTAGTCAAAACAGCACCAGGAACATTCACACTTGAAACTTGCAAAGACTCAGTCATAAGTTGCTATAAATTTGATTGAGAATGTATGTCAAAAGAAGGTGATGACAAACTTGGCAAAGATGGGGAAGAACCAAAATTAATTTCCAATTCATGTTTAGGGCTATCAAAAATTGACCTAGAGGACGGGGATGAATGAATCGATTGAATTGACCCGGTGGGAGGAATATGAATTGTGTCAATAGAAATGACCATGATGGTAGGAGTGACAGTAGAAGAAGAAATAGGTGGTTCCTCTAAAATGTTCTCATGAGGCGTTATTTCTGATTCCTCATGTTGTCATTCCTCTTCTTGCCTTTCATCCTGAACAGATTCCTCTTGCCCTTCAATAGATGGCCCTTCTATAGTTGCTTTAGGCTTTCCGCCTTTTGTAACAAACTTGAACTTTGGCTTGGAAATTTTACTTGAACTAGGCACATCACTCTTGTTCTTTGTTCTTATCTCAGATTTCTTACCTGTAGGATCTTGAGACTCCTCGTCTGATCCAGTTACAAAGTGTTTCAAACGAATCCCTTTTTCCTCTAACCATACATTTGTGTTAGCTAGGATTGGTTCAAACCTTTCTCTAATGGAAGTTACCTCTTTCTTTTACCATTGGATTGTTGATAGAGGAGAGTCTGCAACATTTTTCCTGACATAAGCAGGATCTAGGATGTCACCATCGTCTTCCATGTCTACAGGAATATCTGCTAAATCAAGTTTTTCAATCTACTTTAAGGTCAACTAGCAGTAATCCAGCTTTCTTATCTCCTCCTATGTTCTACAATCTACCCACACATCTTCAATCCTGTAGTTGTGGGTTAAGGTTCTCTTGATTCTATCTTTCACTCCCCGGTAATCAAAATTAGGTCTCCTCTTGTAGGTCTTCATGGTGACCCATTGCATCTCAGATTCTACAGCCTTGACTTTTGGGAATGTCGAGATAGAATACCGGCCAATTGTGAGGGGAAACTTGAAACCTATCTTACGATATTCCAATTGTTTGATATGAACTGCTATTATATGTCTACATAGCTCCATTAACACAATTTTGTCACTAGGGTGCCTCGGGAGCATGTATGGATATCCCATGAAACAACCAACTCTCAAATAGGTGAATGTGGGAAACTGTAGATATAAACAACCATATTTGTTTACCACGGACCATGCTTCATCAGAAACCCTTTTCTTTTCTAATTCAGGATCAAACATACACAAGAAAGGAGCAAAGAAAGCGTCATTAACTCTTCTAAAATGATGAATACCTCCATCAAGAGTTATATGAGGATAGTATTTGTATACTGGGATTAACCTCCTATCTCCTTCCGATGTTAACCAAGGAAAATTCCTCATTGCAGAAACAACATATACAAGATATGATGTCATGTAGAACTTTGGTGAATTATGTACCTTTGTCAGTTGATCATGAAGTGTGTCACTGATATGTAGTCCCCAAAAGATCTGTTGTTTCTTCCTCATTATGATTTTGATGTATAAATACATCCAATCATGAAAGGTAGATGAAGTAGGCAAACCTCTCACTCTACTAAGAAGGGTCATCAAATCACTTACTTCTTCAATGAAGTCACTGCGTGGAAAGTTCTTAGGCCATCTTGAAATATTTGGCCTAGGGTTTTTTAACCACCTACTGTTAATCACCTTCTTAGCAGTATCTAGATCTTTCTCATATTCTTCTTATGCATAGTCAAAAGTGATATCTGCATATGTTTCAATATGAGGACACAAGAAAGCTTTGTCAATAAATTCTGCATCTAGCCTCATAACCACATTTCCATTAGAGTCCCTGACACTTCGGTCATCTCTATTATAATGTGCTGCAACTTGGAGGACAAACTCGGGATTATGTGCAGCCACAAGAAATCCAACTACTATTTGAATGTTGCTCTCAACTATACACTTCATGCCATTACTCAGTGGTTGTTGTTGGGTTCTTTCTAGAAATTCAGACATATCAACATGCCCAATTTTAGTATCCTTTATCTCATCAATGTTTGAGGTCGTTGAGGTCACTGAAAAAACTCTCTGATATTTGTTTTTATTGCTTTGGCTTTTCTCAGAGAAAGATCTAACATCTGAAGAACAACTGACAAGTGATTGTATCCTTGTTGGAATGTGGATGTGAACATCTCGAAATACGTGTGCAAGAAACTACAATACAAAGTTCAAGGTTTTGCAGTGTTAGAAAAACTTGCATGATTGGAAATTGTAGTGTGGGAATTCTGAGCAATTGAATGAGCTTGGAGGGCTTAAGCACAATGAAGGCAAAAAATGGAGCGAAAGCAAGCAATTGGGCAAAATGAAAAAATTTCCCAGTGTTAGCGAAATTTTTGCATAGTGGGTGTAGGGTCGCTGAATTTTGGCACTTCTGCATGGTGAAATGTTGGTAGTGTAACGACGTCAAAAAATAGCGCTTTTGCATTGTAAAGCAATGTAATGAGTTGCAAAGTCGACAAACGGCAAGTGGAACAAACTTGCTAAGTGTCGTAAGGTCGGCAAAATTTGCTGACTCTGCAAAGAAGGTAAGTCTCATAAAGTGCAAGGTCATTGAAAAATCCCGACCTTGCAAGGGGGGGGGGGGGGGGGGGGCAAATTCCTAAGTGTAAACCCTTCAAAGGCTTCCACCTTTACATAAGACATTGGGTGTAAGGTCGATGAATTTCACTGACCCTACATAGGTAAGTTTAACCGAAGTTTTATGCGGGGTCAGGGAAAAACCCCGACCTTGCTTTGTCCTAAATCGTTTCATATGCAAAGGCGGCAAAATATGCCGCTATTGCATATATGGGGACGGGCTTACTTTGTATTAGACTCAACATATCGGCGGTGAAAGCCGCCAATCGATGGGTAGACTTGGCCGATTCGAGGATGATCGAACAACGATAACCACTGATCGACTAGTAGAAGGTCGACACAAGTTTAAAAACTCAAAGGATCCTCTGTGCGACGAGGGATTAACACACATAACAACAAATAATGAAATGGGGGTTTACGAAACTAGGTTTACAAAATTAGGGTTTTCGAGAAAAAAACACATAGATTTGCAAGTTTTAAACAAATGAAAACCTAGTTGGAATCAAACAAAAATGTTCCCAAATGAGGATCGAAAACAACACAATCACTAAACATTAAAATGTAAGCAAACAAAGAAAAGTGAAGAACATACCCGGCAACAATGGCCAACAATGGCACAAACCCTGAAATGTTTGACAAATCCGCTCAAAAGCCGCGCATCAACAAACTCAAAAGTTGTTTGAATGCACAGAGGAATGGAAGGGCATCAAGCGAAATTATAATAAAAATGAAATGGAACAGAAACGGATTAAAAAGCCCCCATTTCTTAATTAGATCTGCATTTATTGTCAACTCGTGCGAACTGGGAGTTAGTGATTTAGTGGAATTTTAATGCCAATGCAAAGTAAATGAATGATATGCAAGGTTGGTCAATTTCGCCGACCTTGCAATTTTATTTTTGCATTAGGAATGCAGGGGCGCTGCTACATGAGCAAAAAATTTCCTAACTCGGAAAATGAAATTTTACAACTTGGTTTATTTTGCAAATTTCGACGAACCGAAAAAGGTTAATGCTTGGAATGACGTTCCGAGGCTATGGGACAAGGAACGAGTGCAAATGTGATTCACCTTGTTTTGTGTGCTTAGAGTGCATGGGCTACGAAATGGACAAGTTTTGTAGGGGTTATCCCACGAATTGAGCGTAATTGAATTCAAGGATAACACATTCGTGCACATTAATGGTGGCCTTTTCTGAGCAGTTTTCTCACACTTGCCCTTAATTGCAGATGTAAGCGGAAACCCATGCTCCAATACTGCCCATTGGAGGCCAAATCCTAAGGTGGATATTAAAAAAAAACCCACTTTTAATTATGCTTTGATGGATGTTCATAGTCATACCCCGCTTAAAAGTTTCCTAAGGCCTTGTCAGAAAACCCATGTTGAACATATATACAATCATGGCATTCCATGACATGACGTTTCTTTCGAGCATTTTGTCAAACTATTCACATGCCTTGTCTGTGCATCTAGATTTTGCATGCATGTCTACCATGGCAACAACAACTACAACATCTGACAAAAAAAACCCTTGCTTTTATGGATGTCCATACCCTGTTCTAACGCTCCCATTTTTGCACAGGCTGGAGGATGCTGGCAAAGGTTGCAGAGTCTGGTTTCACACCTGCCAATTGCATTTTCTTGAAAGTTTCTAAAGCCATAGGAAACTATAAGGAACTTCAAATCTCATCCACACAATACAAGCCAGAAAGAAAATTAATCGCAATTTTTAAATTTTAATTATTCAAGAGAAAATTTTTGCATAAATTCTTCTTTATTGACTTTTATGCATTAAATTCTTGTAAAGGCTGCGGTGATTAGAAGTGGCACTTGCAACTACTACATCTTACAAAAATCCACTTTCAATTATGCTTTGATGGATGTTCTTACCCTACTTCAAAGTTTCCAAGGCCTTTTCAGCAAACCCATGTTGAACATTTCCTGCAATCATGGCATTCCATGACACTGCATTTCTTTCAGGCATTTTGTCAAATTGATCACATACTTTGTCTATGCTTCTACATTTTGCATACATGTCCACCAGGGCACTTGCAATGACATCATCTGACAAAAATCCCCCTTCCATTATGTTTTGATGGATGTCCATACCCTGTTCCAAAGAACCCATTTTCACACAGGCTGCAAGGATGCTGGCAAACGTTGCAGAGTCTGGTTTTACACCTGCCAATTGCATTTGCTTCAAAGTTTCTAAAGCCTTTTCAACAAATCCATTTTGTGTGTATCCTGTTCAATCATTACATTCCATGAGAGCACATTTCTTGAGAACTCAAAGTTGCACAAACTTCCAAATGTGAAAGTTGCAAAACAGCTAATGTGCCTTGTGCATGTTTCTACATTTTGCATACATGTCTACCAGGGCAGTGGCAACTATGACATCTGATGAAATTCCTCTATCCTTTATAGTTTGATGGAAGTCCATACCTTGTTCTAAAGCTCCCATTTTGGCACAAGCTGGGAGCATGCTGGCAAATGTGGACTGATGGGGTTGGAAGCCTGTTCGTTGCATTTGGTGAAACATGTGGCTGCCTACTTCTGCACTCAACATACATGTTAATAAGCTTATGTCAAAAGTTGTGCCAACGGCTGGAAAGACGGTTTGCAAAAGCTATGGACAGTTTGCTTTTACAATTCAATAATGTTCAAAGGAGGGCAGAAAAAATAGAAACCCTTCTATCATAAAGTCATTATGATACTAATTTGATATAGCTCTTGGGTAATAAGCTGGCGAACACAGTTAAATAAAATTATTCTAGCAGCACTGTGATCCCCTTCCCCTTATCTTGACTATTTTTTCAAGTGTTGACAATATTTTTGGTGATATCAGATTTGACCTATCATGTTTCTCTATTCCTTCCCCACACAAGTTTTGAAAATTCAAGAACAATTCTGTTTAAAACCTTAGCATCATAAATCAATCACCACAAACTACTAGTAGCTTTTAAAAATGATACTCTGGGCAGTGGGAAAAATATGAATCTAAAATATGTTTGTCCAAAGACTAAACAAATACTTTTACATCATCTTATTGGGGAACAATGGAGTGGGGGTTGAATTGGTTTCATTGATACAAATAGGGCAAAGGCAGCCAGAAACTTTGATTGGGTTAATAATGTAGGGAAGTTAAAAATGGTTAGGGTACAGAAAAATTGATTGCTGCCAAAATGAGAATATCAAATCTTGGCACTGCCCTACATATGATAATCAATTCCCATTTTGAAAATCCCTATTTAGGAGGTACACTGCAGAGGGATTACTAGTAGAATCTGTCTTAATCATCATGATTGACTTTAAAATTAATTATGTCTGATTGGAACTTGGGTCTCACGGTTCACCTATACAAGGTGCACCCGGAAACCAATTGCCCTGCATCCAGGGGCTTATTATCTAGAGTTTTAACTTATATCACTATACAGTACTGAATCTTCAGGTTGTATTTATAAGTTATAACTA
Source organism: Cunninghamia lanceolata (assembly GCA_027924645.1). Lineage (NCBI taxonomy): Eukaryota > Viridiplantae > Streptophyta > Pinopsida > Cupressales > Cupressaceae > Cunninghamia > Cunninghamia lanceolata. The sequence continues at coordinate 5,785,816 of BSBN01000088.1, forward strand.
ATCTCATCTTGGCGAATACTTTTCACCCCTTGGTGCAACTGCTAGTTATAACATTATATTGCTGGCTGTTGGTGGTAGGCACAAGAAATAAAGGATTGACACAAAAAAGATTTACTGCAACTTCTATCATGTTTTTATTGGTAAAACTAAAAGATATACATGCACATCAAGGTCATTAACACAAAAATGGTGGTAGCAACTCTTTCCACTCTTTGCCTAGGATCAACTTCTCTTTGCAGACTTTGCCTAGGATCAACTGAAGTAGCAATATATGGTAAACATACTGACTGTTAAGTGTTAACTATTGACTTGGATAGAATAAACAGAACCACACACCGTTGCACGGCATCAGTGTATTAAATATCTATCTATGACACCTAATAATAGAAAAACAAGTAAAGTTTATGAGTTCATATAGAAATGGTGCATGGTACAGAAAATTCGTGGGAAAACTTCTTAGGTGAAATTTCTGGGAAAAGCAACCTAAAACATCCTGAATAGAAAAAGACTAGATTAATGTTTGAACGTTCTGAGCACCTACGTGCTTTTCTCACTCTACAGTTCCATTTTTAATAGTTAGTTAGCCATTGTTAATGATAGTCCTTGATACACATGGAAAGAGATCACTTACCCATTTTAGTTGGAAAGGCGCAATCAACACTTCCTTTCCAATGATAAGGACAAGGACACTCACTGTCTTCTATGATACACTCTGCCTGGTGAAAGCAAAACATACTTCCACAAGGAGCCCCACTGTGTTCATAGTGCTCTCCAATATAACCTGGTGGACACTTGCAAGTGTAATTCTCTCCCTGGATGATTTCTTCACAGACACCCCCATGCTCACACCAGAATTAATTTGTTCCATCACACATCCCTGCTCCTCATCACAAAATTTGCCCTTAACTCACAAACACCACAGTTTTCAATCATGTAAGTCCTCCCAACTGCATTGTTACACCCACCATATTATATAGGCCTAAGAAATAAAATTACCCAGTTTGGCAAATCTATTTTCAGAGTTTATTTTCTCCGCAACTCCTACTTCCAACAACAATTTAATAAAGAGAAAAACAATGGCCTGAGGACTGCGGTTCAACAGTAGGCAAAGATGGTTGACACATTCTCGGTCAAATGTTCAAGTTACACTGGTAACTCCCTAATATATTAGGCAGCTAGGGGATGGCTGGAACCATTCATTCACCAATAAAATCAAATCAAATAAAGAGAAGAACAGTGGGTTCCTACCCAAAAAATGGACAATGTCCATCAAGTATAGTGGAAGGACGAGGCAGTTTGCAAATGCATTGTCCATCCTCGTCACATTCTCCACTCTGGCAGAGTCTCTCATCACACTCCACTGAACTGCTACATGAAATCTGCATAGCTACTAGCACCGCTAATCCTAACAAGCCAGTCGCACAACAAGAGGAAAACATTTCATTAGTGCAGAACACAATATATCTTAAATTTTCCAAAAACTACCCGAAAATTTCTTTGTTGAATTAATCCATCCAAATCTAAAACTGGGAGGCCATAAATTCAGAAATCTCCCCAAAGCCTCTATTCACTGTCTAGGCGCATATATTAACCCTAATTATACCATGAAAATTCGTATAAATAGACCCAATGCCTGAACCAATTCTCCGCCAACAAACCCCCAAATTTTCTATCAAAAATCAAATTAAAATTGCAGTTCTCATCGAGAAATAGCATTTAGACAAAGGCACCCAAGATTAGAGCTCCCCGTGTCAAAAATAACTGTAAAAGTCTGAGGTGGGGTTTAAATTCCAATCTCTCATAATACTGAGAATCTAAATAATTCTTCAAAGATACGTAATCACCAGCATCGGACTCTAACTTCGGATTCTCTTGCAAGCCAAACTTACATTTAAGCGCATCAGCAAAATCACCGTTACATTCAGCAATTTTACTACAAACCTTTTAAAAAAAAAAAAAAGGTATGCAGAGACGAAGAACATAGACGAGGCACGTGAGCTGCTTTGAGAATGCCACCTGCAGTCCAGCTGTGCAAACATATTCTGGGCCAAAACATTTTATACCACCACATCTTCTAGCAGCGCACACGTCTGTCCTTACAAACATACCAAATCTTCATCCCGTCTTAATTTTTATTGGGTTAAAATTTACTAAGATTTAAACAAATTCCAAAAATCAATGCTAATGGGTTAAAATAGCCACCCGATCATAAAATCAAATTTTGTGACAAAATTCATTGAAAAACTAAACTTTTGAGAAAGCATAAATTTTCCTCTTTGCATGAATATCCAAACATAAAAATACTTAGAGGTGAAAACAACAATGTCCCCTATTTAGGGACTACAAATGTTTACACTTAAAATAACATTAGGAAGTAATTTTTTATCAAGATTCGTGAGTCCCATTCTCACTTTACAATGTTTTTGGACAATGCATAATCTAAATTGGAGTCCTTTATTCACATTTATTGTTTTGACAATCACCCTTAGGATTAGCGGATATTATCCTATAACTATGTTAATCCCATTATATACCATATCTTCACTCTACATTATATCTTCCCTTGATTTCTATGAAAGTAATATTTTCTTTTGGAATTGGGACTTTGCTTGTGCAAACTTTTTGATGGAGATCATCCACAAGATCATTTTGACAACCCGATAAGGGAGCACAAGCCTTAGGTTGAACCTTTTCGGCTGAGAGCCAAGGACTGAGGGTTATCCATTCTGCCAAATTCGTCCAGGGCACGATCTCAATCTCATCCCTTGTGGTGTTAGGGGCCTTGCACTCATCAAGACTTGATCCCTAGTGGGCTCATTCAAAACCTTTCAACTTCACCAACAAACCAAGGGCCCTTTGACATGCAAACTTTTTGAATGTGTCATCTTATTGAATCCTTGCACACATCCATTCATCTAAATATTTTTTCACAGATATTTTCATAGTATCGATTTGTGTTTCTCATTTCCTGAGTGTTCGGTATATTTTTCTCTTATGTTTTCCTCCATTTTTCTGTCATTTATTTATTTTCTAGGATTGTATTTTTGTTCTTTGTTCTTTCTATATGTTGTCCACATCTAGTCTAGATCAAATATTTATCCATCATATTCTACCTTCATTCGACTTCAAAGAATTGGAAAGAATGAAAATTTGTGGGGCGGGTAAGTGCAAGAAGATGGAGGGCCAAAAAGGGGTCTTAAGTGGCCACTTTTTTCTGAAATCAGGAAATACTGGTCTTAGATGAGAAATTGAGCATAGTTACACTCAAAATTTGGAGATTCAACCAAAACAATGTTCGTAGTGCTTCGAGTCTACTTTCTAAACTACTATTTTTTTAAAAAATGACATAGATTAAGGGGTTCAAAAGAGGGAGCCACAAAAATTGGTGTTGTTTCTGTCAAAAAAACATAACATAGTATGTTTTGTGGCTCCCTCAAAAGGTCAACTTTTTTTTGATATTTTTAAAATCGCTTCAGTGAGAAATTAGCTAAAGGCATGTAGTTTATGCCTGATTTTTCTGATAATTTTTTGATGAATATTTAATTTTTTACTAATTTTCAAAGTGGACACATCCTAAAAATAGAATTTTGGCCGTGCGACCCCTATGAATTTTGAAAACTAATTGAAAATCATTTTTTTCTTTTTTTAATATTTGTAGAATGGAGTCTAGTTTCTAAATATGTAATTTTTTTGAAATTTCAATAAATAGTTAATTTACAATGAAAAAAAGACCAAACAGTGGTTTTTGCCCAAAAACGGACACACAAACAAAAGAAATTAAAGATGAAAGGCTTAACATTGTTAAAATGTGAAAAAAATTACATCGTCAAATAGCTAAGAGAAAGCTTAACATTACCCAGGTATTCGATTTGTTTGACCTTGAAACACGTGCAAATCTGAGGGTTAGCACAAACGAAATTATGTGAAATCTTGAAGAATATGGAAAAACACGTCTGTGGATGTTGAAAAGGCACTCCAAGCCTTTGGGTTGGAAATCCAAAGTAAATCCCAAGCCCAAGGCTTGGGATTCCCAAAGTAAAACATAACGCGAGCACATTATAACGCGCTTGCGTTAGTTTTTGCTTTGCATTTTTCCTTTTCCGCAAAAGTTTGTGTTGTTTGTCATATTTGAAATAACGCGAGCGCATTATAACGCGCTTGCGTTATGTTCCCCTTAAATTTTTTTATGTTCAAGGCTATTAATCATGTATGTATGTATGCCTATATGTATGTATGAATGTATGTATGTATGCCTATATGTATGTATGTATCTATGTATGCTTATATGTATGTATGTATCTATGTATGCCTATATGTATGTATGTATAGTGTCGAGGGTAGAGGAGGGTAGAGATGGGAGTGAGCCAGATAGGGGAGGAGAGGGGTGGATAAGGATTGAGTGATTAAGGTTTAAGGTTGAGGGTTGAGCGTTTAGGGATAGGATTTAGAGTTTAGGGATAAGGGATTAGAGTTTAGGACCTTGAGGGATTAGGGTTTAGGGTTGAGGCTTTAGGGATAGCGTTTAGGGTTAAGGGTTGAGGGATTAGGGTTAAGGTAGAGTGTTGAGGGTAGAGGATTAGGGATAGGGTTTAGGGTTGAAAGTTTCAGGTTGAGGGATTAGGGTTTAAGGTATAGTTTAGTAGTTCTTGTGGATAGAGCCAGTAAACAATGGGAGATTATTTGCCTGTTTCATAACAATATACCTCCCCTAAGTGCAGGGTGGACAGCAAGAAACATAGATGTACCCCAATGCAAATCATTTCTCATAATGATCATTCTTCTGATTTCAACTATTAATTACTCACTATGGATGTACCATATGCAAAGCTTTTCTCATAGTGTGTACACCTATTGGCATAATGAACCCCAGATGGCCCAGAAAAACATGCCATATAACATTACTAACATTAAAAAAGTTCATAGCCATTTTTTTGACATATTCTTGCAACTCAAATATCTTTAAGAGAAGAGTGTCAAAAATGATGGGTTTAACAACCTAACATAAGGCAAAGCAGTTTTGTTGGGTTTAGGGATAGGGTTTAGGGTTGAGGGATTAGGTTTTAGGCTTGACGGATTAGGGTTTAGGGTTGACGGATTAGGGTTTAATGTTGAGAGTTGAGGGTTGAGGGTTTAGGGTTTAGGGATAGGGTTGATGGTCAAGGGATTAGGGTTAAAGTAGAGTGTTGAGGGTAGAGGGATTAGGGATAGGGTTTAGGGTTGAAGGTTTAACGATTGAGGGTTGAGGCTTTAGGGCTGAGGGTTAAGGGATTGGGGTTTAAAATATAGTGTTGAGCATCGAGGGTTTATGGATAGGTTTTAAGGTTTAATTTTTAAGGGTTAAGGGTTGAGGGATAGGGTTTAGGGTTTAGGGATAAGGGATTAGGGTTTAAGGTATAGTGTCAAGGGTTGAGGGTTTAGGAATAGGGATAGCGTTTAGGGTTGAGGGTTGAGGGATTAGGGTTGAGGGTTGAGGGATTAGGGTTTAAGGTATAGTGTTGAGGGTTGAGGGTTGAGGGATTAGGGTTTAGGGTTGACGAATTAGCATTTAATGTCGAGGTTAGGGTTAGAGTGTCGAGGGTAGAGGGATTAGGGATAGGGTTTAGGGTTGAAGGTTTAAGGATTGAGGGTTGAGGCTTTAGGGATGAGGGTTTAAGGCTTAAGATATAGTGTCAAGTGTTGAGGGTGTAGGGATAGGGTTTAAGTTTTAAGGTTTAAGGGTTGAGGGATAGGGATTAGGGTTTAAGGTATAGTGTTGAGGGTTGATGGTTTAGGGATAGGGTTTAGGGTTGATGAATTAGGGTTTAATGTTGAGGGTTGAGGGTTGAGGATTGAAGGATAGGGTTAATGGTCAAGGGATTAGGGTTAAATAAGAGTGTCGAGGGTAGAGGGATTAGGGATAGGGTTTAGGGTTCAAGGTTTAAGGATTTAGGGTTGAGGCTTTAGGGATTAGGGTTTAAGATATAGTGTCGAGTGTCAAGCGTGTAGGGATAGGTTTTAGCATTCAAGTTTTAAGGGTTAAGGGTCGAGGGATTAGAGTTAAAGGTTGAGGGATTAGGGTTTGACATTGAGGGTTGAGTACATTGAGGTTCAAGGGTTAAGGGTTTCGAGATAGGGTTGAGGGTCGAGGGATTAGGGTTCAAGTAGAGTGTCGAGGGTATAAGGATTAGGGATAGGGTTGGAGGGTTTAGGGATAAGGGATTAGGGTTTAAGGTATAGTATCAAGCCCATTGAAGGTCTAGGAATAGGGATAGCATTTAACGTTTAGGGATGAGGGATTAGAGTTGAGAGATGACGGATTAGGGTTAAGGGTTGAGGGATTAGGGTTTAAGGATAAGGTTTAGGGTTGAGGGTTGAGAGATTAGGGTTTAAGGTATAGTGCTGAGGGTTTAGGGATAGTGTTTAGGGTTGAGGGATTAGAGTGAAGGGTTGAGGGATTAGGATTTGATGTTGAGGGTTGAGGGTTGAGGCTTTAGGGTTTAGGGTTTAGGGATAGGGTAGAGGGTCGAGGGATCAAAATTAAGGGTTGAGGGATTACGGTTTGACGTTGAGGGTTGAGTACATTAAAGTTCAAGCGTTAAGGGTTTCGGGATAGGGTTGAGGGTTGAGGGATTATAGTTAAAGTAGAGTGTGGAGGGTATAAGGATTAGGGATAGGGTTGGAGGGTTTAGGGATAAGGGATTAGGGTTTAAGGTATAGTATCGAGCCCATTGAGGGTTTAGGAATATGGATAGCATTTAGGGTTTAGGGATGAGGGATTAGAGTTGAGGGATGACGGATTAGGGTTGAGGGTTGAGGGATTAGGGTTTAGGGATAAGGTTTAGGGTTGAGGGTTGAGGGATTAGGGTTTAAGGTATAGTGTTGAGGGTTTAGGGATAGGGTTTAGGGTTGAGGGATTAGAGTAAAGGGTTGAGGGATTAGGATTTGACGTTGAGGGTTGAGGGTTGAGGCTTTAGGGTTTAGGGTTTAGGGATAGGGTTGAGGGTCGAGGGATCAGAGTTAAGGGTTGAGGGATTAGGGTTTGACGTTGAGGGTTTAGTACATTGAGGTTCGAGGGTTAAGGGTTTTAGGATAGGGTTGAGGGTTGAGGGATTAGGGTTAAAGTAGAGTGTCGAGGGTATAAGGATTAGGGATAGGGTTGGAGGGTTTAGGGATAAGGGATTAGGGTTTAAGGTATAGTATCGAGCCCGTTGAGGGTTTAGGAATAGGGATAGCATTTAGGGTTTAGGGATGAGGGATTATTGTTGAGGGATGATGGATTAGGGTTGCGGGTTGAGGGATTAGGGTTTAGGGATAAGGTTTAGGGTTGAGGGTTGAGGGATTAGGGTTTAAGGTATAGTGTTGAGGGTTTAGGGATAGGGTTTAGGGTTGAGGGATTGGAGTGAAGGGTTGAGGGATTAGGATTTGACATTGAGGGTTGAGGGTTTAGGGTTTAGGGATAGGGTTGAGGGTCGAGGGATCAGAGTTAAGGGTTGAGGGATTAGGGTTTGACGTTGAGGGTTGAGGGTTGAGGTTCGAGGGTCGAGGGTTTAGGGATAGGGTTGAGGGTCAAGGGATTATGGTTAAAGTAGAGTGTGGAGGGTATAAGGATTAGGGATAGGGTTGGAGGGTTTAGGGATAAGGGATTAGGGTTTAAGGTATTAGGAATAGGGATAGAATTTAGGGTTTAGGGATGAGGGATTAGAGTTGAGGGATGACAGATTAGGGTTGAGGGTTGAGGGATTAGGGTTTAGGGTTGAGGGTTGAGGGATTAGGGTTTAAGGTATAGTGTTGAGGGTTTAGGGTTGAGGGATTAGAGTGAAGGGTCGAAGGATTAGGATTTGACGTTGAGGGTTGAGGGTTGAGGCTTTAGGGTTTAGGGTTTAGGGTTTAGGGATAGGGTTGAGGGTCGAGGGATTAGAGTTAAGGGTTGAGGGATTAGGGTTTGACGTTGAGGGTTGAGTACATTAAGGTTCGAGGGTTAAGGGTTTCGAGATAGGGTTGAGGGTCGAGGGATTAGGGTTAAAGTAGAGTGTCAAGGGTATAAGGATTAGGGATAGGGTTGGAGGGTTTAGGGATAAGGGATTAGGGTTTAAGGTATAGTATCAAGCCCGTTGAGGGTTTAGGAATAGGGATAGTGTTTAGGGTTTAGGGATGAGGGATTAGAGTTGAGGGATGATGGATTAGGGTTGAGGGTTGAGGGATCAGGGTTTAGGGATAAGGTTTAGGGTTGAGGGTTGAGGGATTAGGGTTTAAGGTATAGTGTTGAAGGTTTAGGGATAGGGTTTAGGGTTGAGGGATTAGAGTGAAGGGTTGATGGATTAGGATTTGACATTGAGGGTTGAGGCTATAGGGTTTACGGTTTAGGGATAGGGTTGAGGGTTGAGGGATCAGAGTTAAGGGTTGAGGGATTAGGTTTTGACATTGAGGGTTGAGGTTCGAGGGTCGAGGGTTTAGGGATAGGGTTGAGGGTTGAGGGATTAGGGTTAAGGTAGACAAGGAGTGACTAAGAGACATAGAGAGGGGAGAGGTAGAGAGGTGAGGGGGAGAGATAAGTGAGATATAGAACATGAGCTAATGGAACTAGAGGTGAGATATTGTAAAGGTGCTACCGAAGGTGAGATAGGTAAAATATTTATGGATCAATCTATAGCAGGACAAAATGAGAGCGCGTTATAACGTGAGCGCATTATAACACGCTCGTGTTTTGTCCTACTATAGAAATGGTAAAAAAGTGTTGACCCCCGTGATCCAGGCCCACATGCTCTGTTTTCATACTGATTATGCGCGTGCTCTGACAAAAAAGAAGTGCTTTCATATTGTTGGGAAGTTCACATGCACATTTTACACATTCTACCACCTTTGCATGATCTTTCCACCACCTTTTCTGCTTTGCCAACTTGAGAAGGAGGAAATAACATAGTTTTCACACCAAGTTTGATAGATATCTATTCAAGTTTGAATTTTTGTAGTGTTGCAATGTTAATTGTGATTCAATTTTAGGAATTTAACATTATAGATTGTTTTTTTTTTTTTTTAAAACAAAGGGGTAAAAACTTTATTAGAAATCAGAAAAGAGCATTACAATAATAACCAAGGGACCCAGCCCCAGAAAACAAGGCGAAAACCCCACAGCATAAAACAACATCAACTATCCCCATGTATCCTCCTATCCTCCTCCAAGAACTGGTCTAAATCTAGATGCAGCTCAGGGTTAACCTGATCCCAATCCTCAACCTTCCAACCACTATCATGCTCAGAGGCCCATTTGGCCAAGCAGTCGGCAGCTCGACTCCACTCCCTCGGGATGTGAACAAAGGATGCTTCCTCCATCTGAGAACTAACCTGAAGAATCTGTTGAACCACTGAAGCCAACTGCCAATTAATATCAGATATCTTTTGCTCATTCAAGAGATTAATCAAAATCTGTGAATCAGCTTCACATTTAACTTTTCTCCATCCTAAAGCAAGGGCCCTCTCAATAGCATGCAAAATTGCCAAACCCTCCATGAAGTTAACAGTCTTCACCCCCTCATGTATAGAGAACAAAAAAATCACCGACCCAACTGAGTCCCTACCAACTCCACCAATTCCAGCAGGCCCAGGATTGCCCCTAGAAGAACCATTAGTATTGATCTTTAAAAATCTATTGGGAGGAGGTAACCACCTTCCAACCCGTTGAACCCTCTTTTTCCCATGCCTACAATTCCTGGAACTGACAAAAGAAGAATGAATTTCTTGAAGACCCAGTCTGGCCACCAACTCATCATCACCTCTCTCCAAGGGGAAAACCACATCACATTTCGCTGAAACTGACTCCTGCACCATTCCTAGCATACGTAGCCAAACTTGCTGACCCACCAACTTCTGATCACAAAAAATTTGACGGTTCCACTCCAGCCAAATCTGCCAAAGTAGAAAGGTAGGACCCACGAACCAAACTTCCTGCAAAAAGGAAGCCATAGAAGGAGGTCTTCCCATACTATCCCAGAATTCAACCAAAGAGCACGCATGAATACAAGGAAGCTTCCACACCTCCCACCACCAATGCCAAAGCTGCACAACAAAGGGGCACCGGAAGAACAAATGCGAAGAATCCTTTTCCGCTCCCCCACACAAAACACAAATGGAAGGTCCTTGAAATCCCTGTTTACGAATGTTATCCCAGGTCAAACACCTATTCCAAGCCAAAGTCCAAACAAAGCAGTTGCATTTAGGCCACGAGAGTTTATTCCACACCCTTTTCCACCAATGAACCTCTACCCCAGTTAGCTTTTGAGCCAATAACACCTGATAACCAGAAGCAACAGAGTAAACCCCCTTAGGATTATGGGTCCAAGAAAGAATATCCTCTTCCAGAAGAGAACTACAACTCCTACTATGAAGAATCTTGTGAAGCTCAACACTAGCTTCCGCAAGTCCCAAATCTAGCCACACTGCGGGATCCTTCCAATGAGCTACCTCCAACTGACCAAAAGAAGCAACAGACTTGAAGTCACTCACCCTAGCCTAGCCAGCCTCGAGAAATCTTTGGTACAAAGGAAGAAGGTTGGGGAACTGAGAAGTAAGTGGAGGGAATCCATCCCAAGAATCCGACTAGAAGAGAGCTTCAGTTCCCCTTCTACAAATCCAAAATAAACCTTCCTTGATAATCTTTGCACCCTTCTGAAGAGTATTCCAAATCACTGAACCTTTCCCCTCAAGAGGGTAACGAGGGAGATCCTCCCATGGAATCCTTGGGAAATACTTATGAGTTAATATCCTAGCCCACGGCTGATCCTGTTCCACACACCATCTCCAAAAAAGCTTAGCAGCCACAGCCACTCCGGATAACGCAGACTGTCGAAGACCAAGACCACCAAATTGCTTTGGGCTACACACAACATCCCACCTGACCAGGCTCCACTTGGAGGATGACAAACTTCCCGCCCATAAGAACTGTCTTGCAAGAGAATCCAACTCCCTCAGAAAACCCATCGGAGCCACCTGGAGCATACATCTGTAGGTAGGAAGAGCCTGCACCACCAACTTGAGAAGCTGAACCCGCCCCACAAAAGACAACCATCTGTGGGTCCAATGATTAACTTTTGCATAGAGCTTATCAATAATATTCTGCCAAGAACCCTTGGGAAGATGGCGAACAAAAATTAGGAAACCCAGATACGTCAAAGGGAGAACCCCTATCTGAAACCTCAAGATATTAGCAATTCTTCTCTGAATGGGGGCTGACATATTGAAGAAGAATATGGATGACTTCTCCTCATTAATCAATTGTCCTGAAGCAACAAGATATATGTCCAACACCTGCCTCAAGTTAGTAACTTCCCTAACAGTAGCCATCCCCATCAGGGCAGTATCATCAACAAATTGTAAATGAGATTGCGGAGGCAAGTCTCCACCACATCGCCAACCCTGAATGGTGCCAAGCTCCACCCTTCTTTTCAACAAATGTCCAAGGCCTTCCACAAGAAGCAGAAAAAGATACGGAGAAAGAGGATCCCCTTGGTGCAAGCCCCTTGAGGCACCAAAAAGTTTAGAATGATCTCCATTTATCAAAACTGAGAAGGAAATAGACGTGACACAGCTCATGACCCATTGGATCCACTCCTCACCAAAACCAAAAGAAACAAGGATCTTCTGCAAAAAAGACCATCTAACCCTATCATAAGCCTTAGCCATATCCAGCTTAATGAACATAGCCTTCTCGTG